>CM019827.1:114235451-115442853 GCA_009763385.1 Coix lacryma-jobi var. lacryma-jobi | reverse complement strand
TATAAAGAGAAGACTAAGAGATGGCACGATAAACGGATCAAAAAGAAAGAGTTCGAAGTAGGAGATAAAGTTTTACTCTTTAACTCCCGTGTTCGACTTTTCGGACACGGTAAACTTCGAAGCAAATGGGAAGGACCCTTCAAGGTTGTTGCAACCTCTTCCCATGGAGCCGTCACATTAGAAAGTGATGATGGGCAAATCTTCAAAGTCAATGGACAAAGATTAAAAATATTCTATGACTTTGATAAAAATGAGCTAAACAAAATTGATATAATTAACTTTGAAGTAGCTCAAGCCCATGACAATTAATGGATGGACCCAATTTACCCCTTGTCCATTTCATGCACCTAGTCCATCCAAAACCCGAGAAAGGCCTCTTTTAGGCCCAACCAAGCCATTTCGACCTCGGAACTTTGAAATTTAGGAGGCTTACCTTCTCCCGCTCGATGCTCGGCGAAGGAGGAGTGGCGGCCGCCACTCCCAACTGGCGGCCGCCACCAAACCCTGGCGCCCGCCACTCTAGATGGTGGTTTAGAAGCCCTTCTCCACGTGGCCGCTAATCCCGAGCTCGGGAGAGTTAAAGAAGGAGGAGATGAGGACGAGTTAGTTCATCTAAGGCTTATCCCTCCACTTCTCCCCCTTCTTAAAAGAAGAACTCTTTCTTCTCCCTCCATCTATTCACGAAGCCTAGCTAAGCCTCCTCCAAAACCATGTCGTCTCCATGGAAATCCGAGTCCTATAACCCTCAAGGATCCATCTCGTCCTCCACACAAGCCATCATCCGATCTTTGATCGACGACGACATGGAGGTACTTGACGTACCTCCTTTAGCAATGGTGCTGCCTGACGGCACTTATGTCAAGGGGACACCACCGGAGGGTGCAGGGAAGGCACCAGCCACCAGTCCAGTGGCGGGCGCCACCCCTGCTGGGCGGCCGCCAGGGGTGAAACGCCCCCTGGCCTCGTCTCCGATCCGTCTTCATCCTCCCCCAGTGGCGCCACCCGAGAACAAACTGAGGACGCCCACCAGGCCGACCACAGGGGAGATCACCCCAAGGAAGTCTCCGGCCGTCAAGGCCAGGGGTGATGAAACGCCCTCTCCATCAAGGGCGAAATCCCGGGTCAGCTTTGGCTCGGATAGCCACACCCGCAGTTACAACCCTAATCCCAAGAGGGCTAAACTGGAGGTGTACGGCGTGAGAATGCCCGATGGGCATTATGAGAAGAGGCTGCGTGAGCGCAAGATGAGCACTCATGACTCCAATGGGTCGCTCTCCGAGCCATCCGTGCGCCACCGTCTCAACCCTTCGCCGGCAGGAGTCCCCGGCGAGATGGAGCACAGCGGTGGTGAGGAGGGGTTAACCCTCGGAAAACTCGCCGCCGAGGTGAAGAAGCTGCGCAAGGAGAAGAGCGCCTTGGAGGATCAAGTCGCAGAGATAGCCCTCTGGCGAATGGACATGGAGGATCGGTTCACCATCCTCCGCAAGGGCTGCACCTCAAAGATCAAGCATCTCTTCAAAGAGACGGGCTTCAAGGATCTCTACAAGGCTCCTCCATTAGATTAGATTAGATTAGGGTGTCTAGTTTGATTTTTAGTTTGGTTTAGTTTAAGTTTAATTTTGCTTGATTTAAATCTTAGATTGTATAATTTTCAATTTAGAACTTTTGTTTAGGAAATTTCTATATAATGAATAAAAAGACACCCTTATTTTCCCCTTCATCAAGTTTGTTCATTTTTTTAAAAAATAAAAAGTACCAAAACTCCTAGTGTGGGGGAAATCCCCTCTCTAAACACCTCTCTAAAACGTGACAAAATGTTCAAAGCTATAACCTGAACTTAGCAAGGTAACTACCACGCTGTTTGCAAGCCGCATGGGCCAAAGCCCATGGTGGCCGCCACTTATTACTGGCGGCCGCCAGGCCACTCTGCACCGAGACACCCCCGGTGAACCCCTAAACCTGTGTTTTGAATTCTATACAATTTGGATCACTGGATGTCTCGGTTTGAACTAAAAATGCAGCTAGGAAATAAAAAAAATGCAGAAACAATTTCTTTTGAATTGAGTGTTTACACAACATGTTATTCTACCTTTTATTCATGTGTAGTAGCCTACTCATTTTGATAGGAAAGTCAACCTTGGTTGTTGTTTGATAAGATATAGAAGTGGTAATTGAAATTGCATTAGTACTCTGCTACAACCTTGGGAGTTTTTATTTTGAAAACCAAAATTACCATGGTTCATGATCTGTCTTTCCTATCCACCTACCAGAGCCAAACTATTAGAGTATAGGAAAACAACCCACAAAGCCTTCTAAATCAATCTTTGAGCTTTGTCAAGAATAGTTGATCTAGGTAGAAGAGTTTAGTCATGCTCTAAAAGCCAAGGCAAACCATGCCTTTTGAGAGAACTCTCACACTGAGGGTATACTCATGTAGTTCTCCTCCAAAATTTTATTCTAAAAGAATTGTATAAATTTTCTCATTCCTTCAAAGGACATGGCTATATAGCATCTGAAAAAAGGGGGGGAGCAAAAGCTCTAAAAAAAAGGACAAGTGTCCAAGTATTCAAAAAAAAGAGCAAAAGCTCTAAAAAAAAGGGACAAGTGTCCAAGTATTCAAAAAAGAGAGAGAGAGATGCATATAGCCATGATCCTTGGTAAGAGAAGAGATTCAAAAAGAGAACAAAGGAGTTGAGTTAGTCGACCCTATACCTTGGCTAGTGTATGACTATACTCTCCCATGATCCTAAACTTGACTTAGCAATAAAAGAGAGATAGAAGTGCCTTACATTCATTCTTTTCCCTATAAACTCCACATAAACCATAGGATAGACTCTGGCATTTTCTTTTGCCATAAAGTGAGGATATACACCATGAGTGCCTTGAGATTTAAAGAGAGATTCAATGAACCATGTTTTTCATTTTGAAAATATCCTGAAACCCCAAGGTATGTGAAAGAGGAAATTGTGTTTCTCTTGCTTGCAAGCTATTCTATCTCTCAACCGCCATAGGTATGATTTATTAGCCACTTGGAAAGGTTACTAACATGAGTATAGGTAGTTGAACATCTTGTGTGAATGCTTAGTTCAATAAAATTGTTTCATTTCTTAAAATCCATGCTTGCTCGGGACGAGCAAGAGGTTAGTGTGGGGGAGCTTGTTGACGGTGCTTAAAGCATCATTTCACCATCAACATTTCACCCAAAACCAAGGTAAAACAACATAAAAAGTAGAAGATTTGGTTTATAACTAACCTATTTCCACATGTGCATAGTTTCTTATCTTAATGCAGGAAATAATGGAATTTGGGCCAAACAAGTGCACCAGGAGCAAGGCCTAGCCACTCTGGCCCATTTGGGCCTGAGTAGGGTGGCGGCCGCCCGGTCAATCGTGCCAAAAGTGGCCCAAGCCACATCATCGATCCGTGGGAGTCACCCCAAGCTCAAATCTTGGTCGTTGCACATTAAGGCGGTTTGATCCAAGGGCTAAGAAGAGTGTCACCTGGATGGTGGGCTTTGGACACGTGTCTAAACCCTAACCAGCCCTCAAACCGACTTGGGAGAGCAAATGAAGACCGTTGGATGAATGGCGGTTGCAACGGATGGCAGTGAGGTGGCGGGCGCCAGGGTTTGGTGGCGGGCGCCACCCCCCTAAACCCTAACCGACCTCCCCTCACTCTATAAGTACCCCCTAGCTCCCTAGCACTATAAATAGGCCCTTTGAGCTCTCATTCGGAGAGCCTCACACCATTCCTCACCATTTGGTTAGAGTAGCACACTTGCTATGATAGAGAGATTAGAGAGAGTGTGAGTGCCTCACTAGAAGAGGAGCTGGAGAGGAGAAGAGTAGAAGTCTGGAGAGCTCCGGAGTTGTCGGAGACCCCTGCTTCTCTCTGCTCTGCGCTTCAACTTTGGTAACTTAGTATCTTATTCTATCTTCCAGTATTTACTTTCAGTACTTGTGTGTTTGTTTCATTGCTTGATATTACTTTCAAGTGCTCTAGTTCTAGTACAGGGCTAGTAGTAGTAGTATATAGATTAAGTGTGGTACTTAGGCTATATATTGCCAGTGAATACGGCTAGGCCCTCGGATAGCTGTGGTAGCAAGCAGGTGGTGACAGCCCTGTGCGCCTTGAATTCCACCACGTAGTTGGTCTAGTTTAACAGTAGGGCTCGTTGTGCTAGCGTTCAACCTAAGTCAGTGGTAAAGGCTAGTACGCCCACAATACACTAGTAAAGAACTTAAATCACTAGAAGTCTAATAGAACTAGGATCTACCCTAGTAGATAGTGCCCGTTCCCTTCAACTATCCTAGATATCCTTGCCCCCTAGTTTTCTCAAAATCACTTCGCGTTCCTCGTGGATTCGATACCCCGGAATACTCTGAGGTGAAAAGCTACAACTGACAGCAGTGCGCTTGCGGTTTCTTCTGCGTGCCACCCCAGGTGTCAACAGCAACCATCCATAAAAGCTGCAAAGCACAAGAAGCAGCGGCAACATACTCGGCTTCTGTAGTAGACTGGGCTACGTTCGACTGTTTGCGAGAAGACCACGAAACCAGTGAAGAGCCAAGAAACTGACAAGTCCCAGAAGTAGACTTGCGCTCAAGCCGACAGCCGGCAAAATCCGCATCAGAGTAACCACAAAGCGAAAGAGTCAAAGAAGAAGAGTACCAAAGTCCGAACTCAGGAGTGTGTCGGAGGTACCTCATGATGCGCTTGACTGCTTGCTTGTGGGAAGTCCGAGGGGACGCCTGAAAGCGAGCGCACAGACACACAAAAAACTGTATGTCTGGCCTCGTTGCCGTCAGGTA
Source organism: Coix lacryma-jobi var. lacryma-jobi (assembly GCA_009763385.1). Taxonomy (NCBI): domain Eukaryota; kingdom Viridiplantae; phylum Streptophyta; class Magnoliopsida; order Poales; family Poaceae; genus Coix; species Coix lacryma-jobi. Next base: position 115,438,042 of record CM019827.1, on the reverse strand, counting down.
CAGGAGCGAGCCGATCATGCTCCTGTACTCCTTCTGGTCAACAGCCTCTCCGTCCTGGTCCGCGTCCATCCTGGTCCGCGTCCATCGCAGCAGTCGTCGCCATGGGCGTCGTAAGAGGCTTGGCCTCGCCCATGTCGAACTTCTTTAGGATGTCCTTCGTGTACTTGCCTTGATGCACGAACGTCCCGTCTCGGGTTTGCTTGATTTGCAACCCGAGGAAGAAGGTCAACTCACCCATCATAGTCATCTCAAACTCCCTGCTCATAGTATCTGCAAACTTCGCAACAAGCGCGTGAGAAGAGCCACCAAAGATGATATCATCCACGTAAATCTGGACTAACAGGGTGTCATTGCCTTGCTTGAGGAGAAACAAAGTTCTATTGACCCGTCCCATTTTAAAACCCTTGGAGAGTAAAAAGGTTTTCAAACGATCATACCATGCTCTCGGGGCTTATTTCAAACCATACAAAGCTTTTGAAAGTTTATAAACATGGTTTGGAAATTTGGGATCCTCGAAACCAGGGGGTTGCCTAACATAAACCTCTTCCTCTATATACCCATTCAAGAAGGCACTCTTGACATCCATCTGGTAAAGCTTAAAACCCTTCGAAGCAGCAAATGCTAGAAGGATTCTAATGGCTTCTAAACGGGCTACAGGGGCAAAGGTTTCCTCATAGTCTATCCCCTCTTTCTGGCAGAAACCCTGGGCTACTAGCCTAGCCTTGTTTCTCACTACCATCCCATCCTCACCCTCTTTGTTTTTGAAAACCCATTTGGTACCTATAGGGTGGCATTCTGGTGGAGGTGGAACTAGGGTCCAAACTTGGTTTCGCTCAAAGTTTTCTAGCTCCTCATGCATGGCATTGACCCAGTTAGGATCAGAAAGTGCGTGTCCAACATCTTTGGGCTCAAAAGAAGCAACGAATGCAGAATGAGCAAAGTGAGAGATTCCATACGCTCGCGACCGCGTGACTCGCTGGTCGATGCCGTCGATCATCTGACGCGGGGGGTGAACTTGCTGAACGCTCTGGGGCGCTTGCCTTGCCGAAGTCGCCTCCCCTTCGCCAGATGCTGTCGCTCCCTCAGGTGCAGCGGGTGCTCGCTGGAGAGGTGGCTCTAGAGGACCCCAAGAAGAAGACGTCGTGGGATCGGGTCCTCGAGCTGAAGTAGTCGTCGCAGGGTCGACGAGGGCAGCCAGTGGAGTTGGCTCGGGATCACCCCAATCGGCATTCTCCTGCTCCTCCTCCACAAAGATGGTCTCTCCCAGCTCCTGTTCCCCTGCAACATCAAAAGCAGAAGAAACACAAGGCATAGTCTCGTTGAATGTGACCTCGCAGGTCTCCACTATCCGGTTAGTTTCAAGGTTAAGAACTCGATAAGCGCGCGAATGCGAGGCATAACCAAGAAACACACCATCAGTAGAGCGAGATTCAAATTTGTCCAAATTGCCTTGCTTCAGGATAAAACATTTGCACCCAAACACTCGAAAATGAGACACCTTGGGTACCCGTCCAAAACGCAACTCATAAGAAGTTTTCTTCATGAAAGCTCGAAGAAAGATGCGATTTGAAACATGGCAAGCGGTGTTGATCGCCTCGGCCCAAAAACACCTAGGAGTCCTATGCTCATCGAGCATCATCCTAGCCATCTCAACAAGGGTCCGGTTCTTGCGCTCAACAACACCATTCTGCTGGGGGACATAAGGAGAAGAGAACTGATGCTCGATTCCATTAGAAGAACAGAAAGAAGCAAACTGAGAGTTATCAAACTCAGTACCATTATCGCTACGAATAGCTCTAATGGTATCAGGGGGAAACTCAGTTTTCAACTTCAAAATCAGATCACGAGCAAAAGGAAAAACTTCATCCTTACCCTCCATAAAGAACACCCAAGAGTACCTCAAAAAATCGTCAACGATCACAAGAACGTACCACTTCCCACCCGCTGAGCAAACTCGAACTGGACCAACTGTGTCCATGTGTAAAAGCTCGTCGGGTCACTTTGTCATCACCTGATTAACAGGTGGGTGAGAAGCAGCAACCATCTTCCCGTGACTACAAGGATGGCAAACAAGGTCCTTCTGAAACTTAAGCTTGGGCAATCCTTGGATTAGGCCAAGTGAGCTAAGTCTTGCAAGCAAGTCAAAACTCAAGTGGCCGAGCCTCCTATGCCACTTCCACAAATCAGAAGAAGGACCAACCATCAAACATCTAGCAGAGCCGAAAGAACGAGAAAAATCAGCTCTGAAAACGCGGCCAAAAGGGACGATCTGACAAACAAGATCTCCACGAGGGTCTAAAACATGACTCAAACCCTTTTTAAAACGCACTTCACAATCATCCTCAAGAAGTTGTGAAACAGAAAGCAAATTGTAATGCAAGTTAGAAACCAAAGCAACATCCTTAAGAACGAAGTTCTCATTGAGCCGAATAGCTCCATGAGAAACAACCTTACCTCTACTATTGTCCCCGAAAGTGATGTACTCCTTGTGCATCACGGGGCTAAGGCTGGAGAACCATTCCTTCTTTCCGGTCATGTGGCGCGAACACCCGGAATCCATGAGCCACATGTTCTCCAACCGAAGTTCCTGCATCAATAGAAAGGCAGGAAGTGAGCGTATGGCACAACACTGGGGTTAGTATACTGAGAAGGATACCAGTGTTGTGTCATAGGCCCAGAAAAAGTGTTAGGAGCAACACCAAACTGACCTCGTCCCATGGGTGGATAGCGATCACCACCAACGTGAAAAGGTGGTCTGCTATGGAATGGAAAACCTCCAAACTCACCACTATGTCCCATCTGAGCAAAGCGATCACCACCATACTAAAAAGGTGGTCTGCTAGGGACTGAGCAGCAAAGCCTCTTACACCTGGCTCACGATCGTATTGAGGACGACCGGAACCGCGATGGGCACGACCACCACCCCGTGGTCTAGCTGCCTGGGGCCTAGCTACCTGAGGGGGTGCACCTCCAGGCCTAGCGCCCTGCCTCTGAACTCCCCGACCTTGCACACCATGGAGAGGGTGGTGCCTGGCCTGGTTGTTCAGCTCCAACTCCTTCCTAGCGTCTCTCTTCCTCTGAAAACAAAACTCAGCTAGGTGACCCTCACGGTGACAGTACTCACACTCGAACCTCACCACTCTCTTGGGTTGTTGGTTCCTAGGGTTGCGAGGGTTGTCCACTCTGGCTGGCTGCTTGCCTCTCGGAAGGGGATCACTAGAGACGTCAGGAAGGGTGTCAAGTGTGTTCCTAAGATGGTTAGGTTTGGGAACCCACACTTGCTTGCGAGGTGGAGCCTTGGGAGGTTCATCAAGGATCCCATCCTTGGTGATAGGCTTGGGAGGCTCAGGTGGGGTGATCTTGGTAAGCTTGGGGATAGCAGATGGCTTCTCACTAGGGTCCACTCCACTAAACTCACCGATCTTGCCAAAGCTACTAGCGTCCTTCCCACCTGAAGCAAAGCCTACTCCCGAGCAATCAGTTCCCCTCTTGAACTGACCGATCATCATGCCCAACTGCGGCTCACTGCATGACACCCAACTCAGGATGGACCAGAGGTATGTGTTTTCCTCCCCAGTTTGCATCCTGTCATGCCGACAGTTGACAATCTCAAGCTCCAACCCCACGCATCGCTCACATGGAGCGGACAAGGTGCTGACTGAGCTTGCTTTCATGGCTTCAGCAAGCTTGGCACTAACTTCTGCTAGCTCAGTTCGCAAGCTAGGACAGAGCTTGCACGCACCCAGCAAAGAAGACCTTGCCTTCACTTCCTCCAGCTCCTTCTTCAGGGAGAGACACTCTTTGCAATCACCCACCAAGTCTAGCCTACTCTTCAGCTCATCATACATCTCAATCAAAGAGGCATACTTGGTTTGCAAGGTGGCAAAGTTTGTCATATGCATCGTGCACTCCTCACACTCCTCTGCATCGGTCACCTTCACCTCGGACCTAGCGAACTCAAGCTCCTTAAGCGCCTCATTCATCTTAGCCTTAAACTCGTTGCGCTCTCGGATAGCTCGCTTGAGTTGCTTGTCCTGACCGAGAACTATGTCGACAAGAGAATCGCGCTCACCGGTAAGACGATCAACAAGAGAAGAGGTTGATACCTCGGAAGCATCATCGTCGTCGTCGGTGTCGGCGTCCTTTGCCTGGCACTTGAGGTCCTCTTCATCCAAGGCCATGGTGCAGAGGCCCTTGGAGGTGTGGCCGAAGAAGCAGAGTCCGTTGAAGCGTTCTTCTGTCTTGTGCTCGGACCCATCATCGCTGGAGTTGTCGTCGAAGGTCTTCTCGTCGTCGCTGATGGTGGCGAGGAAGGCACGCCGACCGGCGTCGAAAGCCTTCTCCATGTCCTCTCGGCGATAGTTGCCCTTCTTCTTCTTCCCGGCCTTGTTCTCCGGCTTGCCCTTGCGCCTGGAGTTGCAGTTCTTGCCGGGGAAGTTCTTGTCGTTCTTGGGACAGTTCGCCATGAAGTGGTCTAGATCACCACACTTGTAGCAGCCCTCGCGTGCGCCACCACGCCGGCGATTCAGGCTGTTGTTGTGAAACCGCGAGAATCAGGTGATGACGAGGGCGAGCTCGTCGTCTCCAAACGCCTCCAACTGCTCCTCCGTGACTGTAAGCAAAGAAGACAAAGAAAACTGAGGAGGTGAAGCCTCAGCAGAGAAAGTCGATCCACCCGTGCCTGAGACCAAAGCCATGGAATCTGAAGATGGGTTCTTCAGCTTGGCCTGAGTCAGGTGATCAATCTCGGTGGACTTGAGCTTGCTGAACAGCTCGTCCATGGTGAGGGTGTCATAAGATGGAGACTCTATGATGGTCGACACCTTCACCTCACATACCCTCTGATCCAGGGCGTATAGCAACTTGAGAGCCCTCTCATGATCATCATAGGTTAGGTTAGCCCGATTGGCACGCATCTTGTTCACAATCGTTTGGAAACGAGCAAACATGGCGTCAATCGTCTCTCCCTCCAACTGAACAAAGTTCTCATACTCTCGCTTGTAGGTCTCGAAGAGTCTGGTCTTGACCTGAGCGGTCCCCTCGTGATAGCTCTGAAGCTTCACCCAGATCTCTCGTGCCGTCTCAAGCTCAGAGACACGCTCGAACTCAGGAAGGGAGATGCTGGCCAAAAGAGCATTACGAGCCTTGGAGTTAGCCTCGTGCTGGTCAATCTGGATTTGACCCACACGAGCCGCAAGGACTACGTACTCAGCATTCTCACATATCTCCCAGACAGAAGATCCGATGCTGTTGAGATAAGCACGCATCCGAATCTTCCAATAGGGAGAGTTCGATCCATCGTAATAGGAAGCCTTGTCGTTCCCTCGATCCATGTCGCCCTTAGGATCTGAAACCGATTAAGGTAGAGTAGATCCCTTAACCGGCTCCGATACCAATTGAAGGACCGGATTAGCGACCAGAGGGGGTGAATGGGAGCCTCAAATTCAACTTGTGAATAGAGTGGTCCTTGTCTCAGAAAATCACCCCAAAAAGCAAAGACTCGATACGACCAGAGAGTTCATGACCTACAAGTAGGTGGATACCCTAGGAGATGTCCTAGTGGTACAGCGGAACCCCTGGAGAAACACCAAAGCCAACTGCCAAACCCTCGGAGCAAAACTGCACAATCAGCAGGATCGCAGACTGTCCGGGGTTAGGGTCCTGGACTGTCCGCCGTTGAAGCCCGGACTGTCCGCGACTGAGAGCCGGACTATCCGCCGGCCAAAACACAGAAACAGAACAGTGCTGCAAGTCTGCTGGACAGGTCCCGGACTGTCCACGGGTTTGTACCGCAGACTGTCCGCCGTTCACTCGACAGTGAACAGTCAAGGGACTGAGCCTGACTGACCTGGCCGAGACCCGATGCGCGGACTGTCCGCCGTCAGGGTCGCGGACTATTCGCCAACACCCAGAAAACACAAAGATGCTCGGGTTCAAAGCAAATTCGAATCAAACTCAACCAAATCGAAAGGGACTTCGATCAAACTCCTCCCAGGTGTTCCTCTATGTATTGGGGTGCTAATCCTAAGAAATCATCGCACCAAACCAAGTCAATCAAGAGAAAATCGTGGATCACCGTAAAGGGGGAAGAACGAAGAACGAACACGAAATCGACCCGATCTATGGATTCGTGAGGTTAGGGGAGAAATCCTTCGATGGAGAGAAGGGGCTCACGACCAAGAACAAATCGATTCAAGTAGAATCGAAAATCATCTCGCAGAGAGGAAGAACGAGGCAAATCTCCGGAGATGTAAAACCAAAACGCGAAGAACACAAAACACGATTTGATTTTAGCCGAAATTCCTCCACACGAGGAGACAACGAGAATACAGTCTCGTTTCCTCGAAAGATCCAAATACACAGAGGTATGATTCCCGTCTCTGCGGATCGCTTGCAGCGAGGTATGATTAGAACCTAAGCAGAGGGCTAGAGAGAGAGAGAGTTCAGGAACAACTGACTGCAAGGATAGGGAGAGAGGAGGGGTGCCTCTCTTATTTATAGCCTAGAACAATAATCCCCTTCTACTCCTAGATACAAAAGCGAAGCGGCCAACCCTAGGGGTATCCCGGTCCAACTCTGCTTGATGATGATCCGACGGCCACGCGCCCATCTCATCCTTAGTTTCGCCTCGATGCAAGCCTCAGGATGCCGCCACGTGCCGCCCTACCAACCGCCGCGCCTACCTCGCGGATAGCTGCGCCGCCGCGCCAGCCTCTCCACGCTGCCACGCGTCGACCGTCCTTTTTGCAGACCTCCCCCCAGTTTTGAGGCCGAAACCGGGAAACCTGGGCCTTCCCCTGGTTTTGAGGCTGAAACCGGGAAACCTGTCCTCAGGCTGAGTTTTGTGGCCCAAACTCAGAAACCCGCGAGCCTAGGTTTTGAGGCCCAAACCTGAAAACCGTCCACGCCGAGTTTTGAGGCCCAAACTCAGAAACCGGCCACCCCGAGTTTTGAGGCCCAAACTTGGAAACCGTCGAGGGTAGCTTTTTGAGGCTCAGCTACCAAACCCGCGCCGTAGACGGGATGTGGTTCGCACACCCCGAGTTCCAGCACCGATGCCGGAGCATGTCCAGCCTCCACGTCGGGCACAGTGCATTCGCCATCCTTCTCGGCCTCCCGCCAAGTGTCACGACGCCATCACCTTCCTCCCGACTCGGCCGATGCACCGCACATCCCCATGTGCTCTTTGAAAGCCCTATGTTTCATTTTGGGTAATTGAGACAACCAAGTGGACTAACCATTTCTCTAGTGTTATGAATGAGAAAGGTTATGTCTGTATCCAAGGTTGAGCAAGGATGGCACACATGGTGTTGGTGATGGCTAGAAATGGTGATCAAGTGCTCATATCTTGGAAAAGATGAAAGAGAAAAACAAAATCCTATGGGCTCAAGGCAAAGGTATAAAATAGGATATTTGTTTTGCCGGTCAAGACGCAATAGAGTGCGTGATCGGGTTTAGGATAGATAACCGTACTATAAAGAGGGGAAATCTTTAATTACAATGGTTATCTAGTGCCACTAAGTGTGAGTCTCATTTGCATTGCGCTTAGTGACATGGTGAGAGTAACCCTAAAAATTCTTTGTGAAAATGCTAACTTAAGTGCCCAATTCACTTTGGAATACCTTGGTAAAGTTAGCACTTAAAAGGGGTGAAATTAGAGGAGGAAAATTGGCTTAAATGAGTAACCACCAGAATTTCTCGTTGACGGAGCTAACATTGCCGAGAAGGGGTGCTCTGTCTTGAGCAAATATCTTCGAGAAATTTACATGAGCTCAACAAGAATTTCTCGTTGAGGGGAGACAAGGTTGCATGCATGTGTCAGGGAGAGAGAGAAAGAGAGAGAGGGCGGCGTGAGAAAAAGTGAGCTCAACCGGCAATTTGTCAATCCCTCACAAGAATTTCTCGTTGAGGGGAGACAAGGTTGCATGCGTGTGTCAGTGAGAGAGAAGGAGAGCTCAACCGGCAATTTATCTTCTCCCTCACAAGAAATTCTTGTTCAACTCAGATCTAGTCGTTTGATTGGAGGAGTTGTGACCGTTGGAGTGTGGAGGTGTGTTTTAGGGGGTGCGGCTGCCTCTCTCCTCTCATCCTCCTGGTTCATTCCTCTTCCCCATTGCTCATTTTGAAATCCCAAAGGAAGAACAAGCTCTCTCCCTCTCCTCTCTCACTCCCAAGGATTTGTGCTCCATTCAAGTGAGAGATCGAGCTCTAGTGATTGATCTTGAGAGCTTCAAGAGCATCTCCTCCCTCTCCTCTCCATCTCCTACCTTGTTGGTCATTTGGGAGAGGATTTGGGGGAAAACCTAGTGATTGTGCTTTTGTGATTCATTTGGTGGCACTAGGTGATTGTTGTGATTGTGGATTTCTTATTACTCTTGGTGATTGCCGTCACCTAGACGGTTGGTGATTTGGTGATTGGTGAGGGGATTTGGTGATTGTGTCCGCCCCCAATCAAAGTGCTTGTAAGGGGTTTCTTGTGCCTTCCCCGGCAGAGCGCCAAAGGCAACTCTAGTGGATTTCTCATAGCTTGTGGATCCCCATCTTGTGGTGTGGTTGTGCGGCACCCTATTGAGGGTTTGGCGTGTGATGCCAATTAGCTCGTGAACCTCCAAGTCGGTGAATCGCTACAATGGGGACGTAGCTTGCCGGCAAGCAAGTGAACCTCGGAGGAAAAATCATTGTGTCATCTTGTCTCCGTGGTATTCATTGGTATCCATTTATTGATCTCTTGTCCGGCACGGTATACACACTTCTATCACTTGTATTTACCTTTGTTACATTCTTGCAAGTGATAATTATATCTTCTTGTAGCTAGTTAAAATTACTTATATTGTGTAGTGGTAATTATTGTTGCTCATTTAGTTGTAAAATAGCAACATAGATATTGTGTGACATAGAGATTATAATTAACTAGATTTGTGGATAGGTGGCTTGCACTTTTGTAGAGCTAGCGCAAAACTTTCTTCGCCATTTAGTTGTCTAATAAGCTTGCTTAAGTGTTGTTGTAGAAATTTTTATAGGCTATTCACCCCCCTCTAGGCATTTAGGACCTTTCAAGTGGTATCAAAGCCGAGGTCACCGTTATTTGAGGCTTAACAACCTTCGGTGTCAAAATGGCTCAAATCAAGAACACCAAAAGGCCACCCCAATTTGATGGCACCAACTATGGCTATTGGAAGGCAAAGATGACCACTCACATAAAGTCAATCAATAGAAAGATATGGCAAGTTGTAGATGTCAAGATTGAGATAACCCGGAGAGACTCACCCCCGCCGAAGAAGAAAAGATGCAAAACAATGACATTGCTCTTAGTGCTATTCATGATGCCGTTGATGAGAGGGTATTTGAGCAAATCAAGAATTTAGAGATGGCCTATGATGCTTGGAAGAAATTGGAAGAATCATTTGAGGGCACCCAAGCGGTGAAAGGAGCAAAGGCATACGTTCTCAAAGAAAAGTTTGCTAGCTTCAAGATGAATGAAGATGAGAGTGTACCGGAGATGTTCCATAGGCTTCAAGTGCTTGTAAATGATCTCAAAGCACTTGGAGAAGAGGTGAAGGACAAAGACTTCTCTCACAAATTCTTGAGATGTCTTCCCAAGAGATTTGGTATGTTGGTCACATTGCTTGTAAGGAGCGGTTTGGACACTATGACACCAAACCAAGTACTTGGAGATATGATGACCAACGACACCTATAGAGATGAAAATGAACAAGAGGTAAAGAAGGATGAGAAGAAGAGTGTGGCATTCAAGGCCACATCATCATCCAAGACCAAGAGCAAGGGCAAAGAAAAGAAGGAAGAATCAAGTGAAGATGATTGTTCCATTGCTTGTGATGATGAAGATGAAGAGATGGCTCTATTTGTCAAGAGATTTGGAAAATTCATGAAGAAGAAGTGCGGATACATGGGTGTATGCCGGGTCTCTGAGTGATGAGTGATTGTCAACTGGGATGATGCGCATGTTCTTTGGCTTGTGTTGTGCAGGTGTCGAGCACGGAGACAGTGATCAAGGGCAAGGTGAAGGTCAAGTTGAGACGGGTCGTGCCGACGGACCGGGTGCGGTGAAGGATGGGCGTGCCGTGCGGCGGACGTGCCATGCCGATGAACCGAGCGGTGAAGGGCGGACGTGAGGCTTGGACTGAGGGACCAGAGTGCCTGAGGATCAGCTGTGGTGGCTGACAGCCTGGGACAGCGACGAGCGAAGACTTGCGGGGCACGGTGGTGCTCGGGTCGTGGACCTGGGGACACGTGTCGGTGGACGGGGTGCACGGGCGATGCATCCCCTCTACGACTTCGGTTTGGTGGTAGAGCCAGGGAAAAACCATCGGATGGACGGTTTCCAGGTTTGGGCCTCAAAACCTGGGCGTGGACGGTTTCCGAGTTTGGCCACAAAACTCGGGCTGACGGTTTCCGAGTTTGGCCACAAAACTCGGGCTGAGGACGGTTTCCAGGTTTGGGCCTCAAAACCTGGGCGCTGAGGGTTTGCTGAGTTTGGCCTCAAAACTCAGATGCTGGTGGGCTGGTTTCCCGGTTTGGGCCTCAAAATCGGGGGTTGGCTGGAAAAGGCTGGTTTCCCGGTTTGGGCCACAAAACCGGGGGTGCAAAGCGAGGGCGGCACGTGGCGGCGATCTGGAGGTTGCGTCGAGGCAACACTTCGAATCGAGCGGGCGTGGCCGTCGGATACACCTACCACCGAGTTGGTCCAGAATAACCCTAGGGTTTAGCTGGTTCGCTCTGTAATTAGAATAGAGAGGGGTAGAGTAGGCAATAGACTTAGACTAGTAGTAGGATAAGTAGTCGGGAGACACCCTCCTCCCATCTATCTCAGTCATTTGCTCTTTCGCACTTAGGGTTTCCTGCTCTCCCATCCCCTGCTGTAGCTAGCTGAGATCCGCAGAGAGACTTGCCTCTGTGTACTGTTGATTCTGAGGAAGTGAGGCCGTATCCTCACTGTTGTAGCCTGTGGCAGCCACACGGTTGCAGTTCGTGGTTGTGATTCGCGTTTCATTCGTGTTCTTCGCGGAATCCTTTTTCTCCACGATTTTCCCATCGCTTGATCTCTTTGCTCGGTTCATCTTTTGCAAAACCGTTTGAACCAAGTTGTTCTAGATTGTGAGGCACTTCTTTCCACCGAAGGAATTCTCCTCTAACCTCACGGTCTAGGAGATCGATTGATTTTCGTTTTGGGTCAAGTTTTCTCCCTTCCCCCAAAATTCTTCGATTCATCGATTTGGAGATAGGTTCGAGCCATGATCTCTTAGGGATAGCTCACTATACTCCTTTTGACTCTTCTCACCAAGTTTGATCCCTAGAGGATTCGTTTTGGGTGAGATCGAGTCGAATCGGTGGACGAACAGGCTGCTGTCGGGTTGACCGGACGCTGTCCTCGCGTTGACCGGACGCGTCCGGTGGTTGAATGTCGCGTGGCGATTTTGTCTAGCTGACCGGACGCTGGGTTTCTTGTTCGACCGGACTCACTCATCGCACTGTTCATTGAGCTTGTCGTCTTTTGACCGGACGCACTGTTGTTGACCGGACGCTCCCAGCTCGTGAGTCCGGTCAGGAACAGTAAGGTTCCAGAACCATTTTCTTGTGACCGGACGCGTCCGGTGGTGACTGACCGGACGCAGTCAGAGTCCGGTCCAAGCTGTTTCGCGCGTTTTCATTCGCAGCTCGTTCGTTCGTTGTCGGATTTGGTTTCCGTCTTTTGCGTTGGCTTTCTAGAGTTGTGTAGTGTCCCGCTGTGCTTCTTGGAAGCATCCACCCTTCATCTAGGGTCGTGGACATTAGCAAGCTCTAGGGTTTGTCTTTTGGGGTGATTCTCGGGACAGTGGCTACTAGTTTCCGAAAGGAAATTTTGAAGCTCCCATTCACCCCCCCTCTGGTCACTTTCTGGTTGCTTCTCGGTCCTTCAATTGGTATCGAAGCAGGTTAAGGATCTTCCACCTTAGCCGGTTCCAGATCCACAGAAGGCGACATGGATCGAGGCGTGGGCGAACCGCCGTTCTTTGATGGGTCGAACTATGCGTATTGGAAGATACGCATGTCGGCCTATCTCCAGAGCATGGGCTCTTCTGTTTGGGAGATTTGCAACAGGGATGATTACGTTGTCCTGGCTGCTCATGTCACTCAGCTTCAGATCGATGAGCACGAGGCCAATAGCCGGGCACGTAACGCCTTGTTCTCCTGTTTGAGCATGTCCGAGTTCGATCGCGTTTCTCACCTCCCCACGGCTCGCGAGATTTGGGTGACCCTCATGCGTTTCCATGAGGGAACCACTCAGGTCAAATCTCGCCTCTATGAGTGGCACAAACGGGAGTATGAGAACTTTCGACATATGCCTGGCGAGAGCATAGAGAGTTTATTCGCTCGCTTTCAGGTCATTGTCAACAAGATGAGAGCGAACAAGGAGTTGTTGCCTTTTGACGATCATGAGAGGGCTTTGAAGCTTTTGCACACTCTTGATCGGTCAGTGTGGGACTCAAAGGTCTAGGCGATCATCGAATCGTCTAACTATGAGACCCTCACTTGCGATGAGCTGTTTAGTAAGCTCAAGTCTAGTGAGATTGACGCCATGTCGAGGGCTTCTTATGAGAATCCTTCTGGCCCGACTATGGCTTTGGTTTCTGGTTCTTCTGCTAACCCCTCTGCTGGCTTTGCACTTTCTTCACTCTTTTCTGTCACAGAGGATCAGCTTGAGTCATTGGGGGATGATGAGTTGGCTATGCTCGCCAACCGGTTCACGCGGTTCCACAACAACCGCATGAACCGTCGCCGCGGAGGAGGACGCTCAGGATGTTATGAGTGCGGCGACCCCGACCACTTCATCGCCAACTGCCCCAAGAAAAACAAGCATTCGGGGAAGGGCGATCATGGGCACAAGTACGACTCTGGGAAGCGCAAGGAGAAGTACGTCCCCGCGAGGCACAAGCGGAGGGGCGGCTTCGACAAGGAGTACATCAAGAAGAAGTACTTGGAGAAGGCCCAGGCTGAGCAGCGTGCGTTCTTCGCCACGCTCAGCGACGTCGACGGCTCGGATGACGACTCCGCTTGCTCAAGCGATGATGAGTCCGAGAAGAAGAAGAGAATCGAGGACAAGCTGAACAGTCTCTGCTTCTTCGCCGACGACGACGGCCTCTGCACCATGGCGCTTGGTGATGAGGTCGACGGCAAGATGGGGCACACCCCTCGGAACGACGACGACGACACCTCCCAGGTATCTCTCACCCACGATGAGCTTTCTGCTGAGGTCGAAAAGCTTACTGTCGCTCTCCTTAGTCAGGATAAGTTGCTTAGGCGTGCCGCTAGAGAGCGCAAGGAGTTTAGGCAGAAGTGGGAGGACACGGTGAGAGAGCTTGAGTTTGCCAAGTCCACCGTAGTCATGTCGGAGGAGGTTGAATGTGAGATGTGCACCATGCACATGACTGACCTTCTCACTTTGAGAGGTAAGTATGCTGCGTTGGTAGGAGAGGTGGATGAGCTGAAGGCTAGACCTTCTCTGTTGGGTGCATGCAAGACTTGTCCAGTCTTGCAATCTGATTTGGCAGAGAAGAATGCCAAGATTGCGTCTCTTGAGGAGGCCAACTCAGGTAGCACTAGTCTGGCTAGGTGTGCTTTGTGCGAGGGTTTGGAGATGGAGATTGTGAATGTCAAGCATGGCAAGATGCAAACCGAGGAAGAAAACACATACCTTTGGACCATCTTGTCATGGGTCTCTTGTAGTGAGCCGCAGCTCGGGATGATGATCTCCCAATTTAAGCGAGCTGCTGGAGGTTCTGGTGTAGGTCTTGCTCAGGGTGTTGATCTTTCTGCTTTTGGGAAGATTGGAGAGTCGAGTGGTCTGAATCCTAGTGAGAAGCCCAACTCCACCACTACTCCCAAACTTACCAAGCTTCCACCCAAAGAGCCACCTAAGCCTACCACCAAGGATGGGGTATTTGAGGAACCCCCGAGAGCTCCGCCCAAGAACCAAGTGTGGGCACCCAAGCCAAACCACCTCAAGAACAAGCTTGACACAATGCCACCCATCCAGGAGGAGTGCTTGCCACAGAAGGGCAAAGTGAACCATACCCACAGCCTAGCGTACCAACAACCCCCTTTGCGTGCGGTGAGGTACCAGTGTGACTTCTGTGGGAGGGATGGTCACTTGAGCGAGTTCTGCTTTCAGCGCAAGAGAGAGGCGCGCCGTGCTCGGGAAATGGACAACCCGGACATGTACCACCCTTTCCATGGTGTGCATGGGCCGAACGTCCAGAGGAGAGCTGCTAGGCCCGGAGGTCAAGTTCCCAGGCCTAGGCAGAAGAGAGTTCCGAGGAGAGAGGCTAGGGCTGGAGGTCCAGAACCTCAAGTACCTAGGCGTAGGCCTCGTAGAGAGCGTGCCCGGCGGGAGCCTGTAGTTGTAGGCGATGGACCCCGTGGCGGAGGCTTTGTAGTTGAGCGCTTTCCCCCACCGCGTTTTGAGTAGCACGGTGAGCGCTTCTTCCCCAGCGGACCACGTTTTCCTGTGCGTGGTGATCGCTCCTCTCGTAGACGTACTAGGAATGGTTTTTCTGCTAACCGTTCTTTTGAGCAGCCGACCCAACACTGGTATTCTTCCTACTTCACTAACCCCAGTGTTGGACCGTATGCTCACCCTATGTCTTTTTACTGATGTAGGTAAGACGGTTGGAGGACATTTGGTTGGTGGATTCCGGTTGTTCGAGGCACATGACCGGAAATGCCAAGTGGTTCTCCAGCCTTAGTCTTGTTGCCGGAAAGGAGTACATAACCTTCGGCGACAATAGCAAAGGTAAGGTATTGTCTCGCGGGTCGGTGCAAGTTAATGAGCACTTTGTGTTGCACGATGTTGCTCTTGTTTCTAACTTGCATTTTAATCTTCTTTCTGTTTCGCAACTCTTTGATGACGACTATGAGATTCGTTTTAAACCGAATCTCAGTCGTATTTTGGATCCTCAGGGCAATCTTGTGTGTTTGATTTCGCCCTTTGGAAAAGTCTTTCGTGCGAATTTCTCGGAGTCTTTTGGCACTTCTTGTTGTCTTGTGGCTGGACCTTCCTCCTCTGATCTTTGGAAGTGGCATAGGAGACTTGGACATTTGAGCTTCGACTTGCTTGCAAGGCTTAGTTCACTTGGCCTAATCCGAGGATTGCCCAAGTTGCATATGGAGAAGGATCTTGTTTGCCACTCTTGTAGACATGGGAAGATGGTTGCCGCTCCCCACCATCCAGTGACTCAGGTCATGACCAAGCGCCCTGGAGAGCTTTTGCACATGGACCTTGTTGGTCCGGCTCGGGTGAGCTCGGTTGGGGGGGAAGTGGTATGTGCTTGTTGTTGTTGATGACTTTTCGAGATATTCATGGGTCTTCTTTTTAGCTGAGAAGACCGAGACTTTCTCCTTTGCTCGCAATCTGATTTTGCGTCTTCAGAACGAGTTCCCTTTGAACTCGATGCGAGCAATTTGGAGTGATAATGGTTCCGAATTCAAAAATTCGGATTTTGAGAAGTTTTGTAACTCCTTGGGTTTAGAGCATCAGTTCTCTTCCCCCTACACACCCCCTTAGAATGGTGTTGTAGAGAGGAAGAATCGGACCCTTGTTGAGATGGCCAGGACGATGCTCGATGAGCATAGGACTCCTAGGCGATATTGGGCCGAAGCTATGAACACTGCATGCTACATTTCCAATCGCATTTTTCTCTGAGCTTTCTTGAAAAAGACTTCTTATGAGCTGCGTTTTGGAAAACTGCCCAAGGTGAGTTATTTTCGAGTTTTTGGTTGCCACTGTTTTATACTCAAAAAGGGCAACTTGGACAAGTTCGAGTCTCATTCTTCTGACGGTGTGTTCTTAGGCAATGGCACTCACACTCGCGCATATCGTGTACTTAACCTTGATACTAACCGAGTCATGGAGACATCAGATGTCACCTTCGACGAGACCATGGTTTGTCCTTCTTCTCGTTTTGAGCATGCAGGTGATCATGAGGTTGGTGAGCCTGTTTTCGATGATGAGGACGAGGATGCTGAAGGCACAGATGACCCAGCATCACCTCCTCCTGCCGAGCCGCAAAGAGCGGCTTCTACGACGACTCACGGCCCCGACACCTCTTCCTCCTGGGGACTGTGGGATCCGCCACCCCGAGCGGTACCTTCTGTACCCGGGGAGGCACCAGCTGCTGTTGAGGGGGAGGTTACTTCTTCCCGGGAGGCGCCACGACATATCCAGCGCCAGCACCCCCCTCAGCAGATGATCGGCGACATCGGCGAACGGGTCACTCGGTCCAGGTCACAACAAATCTCGCACTTTGCTCATTCTGCTTTTGTTGCTAATTTTGAGCCCCGAGATGTTGGACACGCTTTGACGGATCCGGATTGGGTCAATGCCATGCATGAGGAGTTAGAAAACTTTGAGAGAAATCGGGTTTGGGTTCTAGTTCCACCTCTTCCAGACTGTAAGCCTATTGGGACAAAATGGGTTTTCAAAAACAAGCAAGGAGAGGATGGCCACGTTGTGAGAAACAAGGCCAGGTTTGTAGCGAAGGGTTATAGTCAGAAGGAGGGGATAGACTTTGAGGAGACTTTTGCTCCTGTAGCTCGTTTGGAGGCTATTAGGATACTCTTGGCGTTTGCTACATCCAAAGGCTTTAAACTCTTTCAAATGGATGTCAAGAGTGCCTTCTTAAATGGCTACATAGAAGAGGAAGTGTATGTTGAGCAACCCCCCGGTTTTGAAAATCCCAAATTTCCAAATCATGTTTTTAAACTTCATAAAGCTTTATATGGTTTGAAACAAGCCCCTAGAGCCTGGTATGATAGATTGAAAACCTTTTTGCTTGCTAAGGGTTTTAAAATGGGATGTGTAGATAAAACGCTCTTTCTCCTCAAGCAAGGCAAAGACACTCTCTTGGTCCAGATTTACGTGGATGATATCATTTTCGGTGGTTCTTCTCACGCTTTGGTTGCCAAGTTTGCAGATATTATGAGCAGGGAGTTCGAGATGACCATGATGGGCGAGTTGACATTCTTTCTCGGGTTGCAAATTAAGCAATCCCGAGAGGGTACGTTTGTGCACCAGGGCAAGTACACCAAGGACTTGCTGAAGCGGTTCGATATGGGTGAGGCCAAGCCTCTTCCGACACCCATGTCGACGACGACTGCCCTGGATGCGGATGTGGATGGAGAAGCAGTGGACCAGAAGGAGTACCGAAGCATGATCGGGTCGCTCCTCTACCTGACGGCGACACGCTCGGACATCCAGTTCGCAGTGTGTTTGTGCGCGCGCTTTCAGGCGTCGCCGCACACTTCTCACCGTCAGGCAGTGAAGCGCATATTCAGGTACCTTCGTTTCACGCCTGAGTTCGAGATTTGGTATTCAGCTTCCTCCACCCTCTCCCTTTGCGGTTATTCGGATGCCGATTTTGCTGGTTGCCGTATTGAGCGCAAGTCCACTTCTGGGACTTGCCAGTTCATTGGTTCTTCTCTTGTTTCGTGGTCTTCTCGCAAGCAGTCTAGTGTCGCCCAGTCTACCACGGAGGCTGAGTATGTTGCTGCGGCTAGCTGCTGTTCCCAGTTACTCTGGATGATGGCCACTTTGCGTGATTTTGGTCTGAGTTTCTCTCGCGTGCCTTTGCTTTGTGACAGCACGAGTGCCATTAGCGTTGCTAAGAACCCCGTGCTTCACTCGAAGACCAAACACATTGATGTGCGCTTTCATTTTCTGCGAGACCACCAGGAGAAGGGTGATATCGATCTTCGCCATGTCGATACTCATCATCAACTGGCTGATATTTTCACCAAGCCGTTAGACAAATCAACCTTTAATCGGTTGAGCGGTGAGCTTGGTGTGTGTTTTCCCTTTTAGATGGGGGAAACATTTTGGATCTTGTATTTTAGACTGACTTTTCTTCGTTTGTCTTTCTTTTCTTTTGCATTTTAACATACGCATTTACATTCTAAGCTTCATGTCTATAATCATTAGAATGTAACTTTGCTCTATGTAGTATGCTCTTATGCTTATATTGATGCTTGTAGCTTATGCTCTTTCTGATCACTAGTACATGTTGTGAGCTGAGCTATTTTGAAATGGTGACCTTGCTTAATAAAATCCGAAAATGTTCACCATTGAGATATGCAACTAGCATGTGTAGGATGTGTTAAGTCCATTCATGCTTTTCATATATGCTAGGTTGCTATGTCTCTAGTTCTGAGTCATTCACTTGCTTGGTATGTTCATATCATGTTTAAAATTTGAACCAAGTTTTAGTGAATTGAAAAGATCGAGATGGGATTGCTTGTCAACACATCACGGTATCGAGACTGTTTCTCATTGCACTTTGAGTTAAACTTGAGCCGTGTAGTGTATGACCGAAACCGTAGCTTTAAGCTTCAGATTGCTTCGGCATAGGCTTCGCTCGGTTGAAAAGTTAGGCAAAGACAAGTTTTCAACCTCTCGCAATCACATGCTGAATTTAAACTTGTGAAACTTCACCGCTGTAACTTCGATATAAAACTGAAATCACAAGTGTATGTTTCATTCCTATGCATGATGATTAAACTTTGCTAGGGGTAGTTCACCTTGTATACATGTTTAGCACTCATTTGGATTCCTGTCTATACATGTGTAGTGCTATTTTGATGGTGACTATCTTTTTGGCTAAAAACTGCTCACATGCTCATATGTTCATATTTCGTATCTGTGATCAGTTTGAGCCTTCGCTATTTGAGTGCTTAGTTGAGTCATTGGAGTTATACTGTTTAGAGCATTTTTGCACTCTTTTGAATATATGCCTGAAGCTGCTAACTTGCATTTCTGACTGATTAGTGCATTTTCAACTAAGGGGGAGAAATTGCAAATCATATGCTCCTGAGTGTCCAACTAAGGGGGAGTTTTCGTTAAGGGGGAGAATTTCAAATCTTTGTGCTCTTCTCATGTTGGACCTAAGGGGGAATTTTCCTAGTTGTCTGCACTTGTCGAGGGGGAGTTTTGCTAGTTGTGTTGAGCCTTTGCCTCTGTCTTGAGGAACTAGCAAACATTTTCAGGGTTTTTCGATCTCGATTGGTTCTCTTTTGGTTTGGAGTCATTCCAATTGTTTCGGAGCATGTTTGCCCGAAGGGCATTGGTATCGAGCTTTCTTTGCTAGTTGTGTTGAGCCTCTATGCCTCTATCTTGAGGGACTAGCATTTTGCTTTGTTTTTCAGTTGGTGTCGAGCTCTTTTTCTGGAGTTTCCAATTGATGTTTGCTAGCGGTGTTGAGCCTGTTCTACCTCTTCTTGAGGGCTAGCTTTGCTTGGTTGCGTCGAGCTGTTGCCCATATCTTTGGGGACCAAGTTCTTTCGCTCTTTCCACTTGACCTTCTTCGGCTTTGCTATGCTTTTGGGTCATTTGGTCGAGTTTTCTCTTCTTCCTCTTCCTTCCTTCTTCTATTTATTATGATTTGTGTGAGCAGTTGACAATGCACTCATCAAGGGGGAGATTGCGGATACATGGGTGTATGCCGGGTCTCTGAGTGATGAGTGATTGTCAACTGGGATGATGCGCATGTTCTTTGGCTTGTGTTGTGCAGGTGTCCAGCACGGAGACAGTGATCAAGGGCAAGGTGAAGGTCAAGTTGAGATGGGTCGTGCCGACGGACCGGGTGCGGTGAAGGATGGGCGTGCCGTGCGGCGGACGTGCCATGCCGATGAACCGAGCGGTGAAGGGCGGACGTGAGGCTTGGACTGAGGGACCAGAGTGCCTGAGGATCAGCTATGGTGGCTGACAGCCTGGGACAGCGACGAGCGAAGACTTGCGGGGCACGGTGGTGCTCGGGTCGTGGACCTGGGGACACGTGTCGGTGGACGGGGTGCACGGGCGATGCATCCCCTCTACGACTTCGGTTTGGTGGTAGAGCCAGGGAAAAACCATCGGATGGACGGTTTCCAGGTTTGGGCCTCAAAACCTGGGCGTGGACGGTTTCCGAGTTTGGCCACAAAACTCGGGCTGACGGTTTCCGAGTTTGGCCACAAAACTCGGGCTGAGGACGGTTTCCAGGTTTGGGCCTCAAAACCTGGGCGCTGAGGGTTTGCTGAGTTTGGCCTCAAAACTCAGATGCTGGTGGGCTGGTTTCCCGGTTTGGGCCTCAAAACTAGGGGTTGGCTGGAAAAGGCTGGTTTCCCGGTTTGGGCCACAAAACCGGGGGTGCAGAGCGAGGGCGGCACGTGGCGGCGATCTGGAGGTTGCGTCGAGGCAACACTTCGAATTGAGCGGGCGTGGCCGTCGGATACACCTACCACCGAGTTGGTCCAGAATAACCCTAGGGTTTAGCTGGTTCGCTCTGTAATTAGAATAGAGAGGGGTAGAGTAGGCAATAGACTTAGACTAGTAGTAGGATAAGTAGTCGGGAGACACCCTCCTCCCATCTATCTCAGTCATTTGCTCTTTCGCACTTAGGGTTTCCTGCTCTCCCATCCCCTGCTGTAGCTAGCTGAGATCCGCAGAGAGACTTGCCTCTGTGTACTGTTGATTCTGAGGAAGTGAGGCCGTATCCTCACTGTTGTAGCCTGTGGCAGCCACACGGTTGCAGTTCGTGGTTGTGATTCGCGTTTCATTCGTGTTCTTCGCGGAATCCTTTTTCTCCACGATTTTCCCATCGCTTGATCTCTTTGCTCGGTTCATCTTTTGCAAAACCGTTTGAACCAAGTTGTTCTAGATTGTGAGGCACTTCTTTCCACCGAAGGAATTCTCCTCTAACCTCACGGTCTAGGAGATCGATTGATTTTCGTTTTGGGTCAAGTTTTCTCCCTTCCCCCAAAATTCTTCGATTCATCGATTTGGAGATAGGTTCGAGCCATGATCTCTTAGGGATAGCTCACTATACTCCTTTTGACTCTTCTCACCAAGTTTGATCCCTAGAGGATTCGTTTTGGGTGAGATCGAGTCGAATCGGTGGACGAACAGGCTGCTGTCGGGTTGACCGGACGCTGTCCTCGCGTTGACCGGACGCGTCCGGTGGTTGAATGTCGCGTGGCGATTTTGTCTAGCTGACCGGACGCTGGGTTTCTTGTTCGACCGGACTCACTCATCGCACTGTTCATTGAGCTTGTCGTCTTTTGACCGGACGCACTGTTGTTGACCGGACGCTCCCAGCTCGTGAGTCCGGTCAGGAACAGTAAGGTTCCAGAACCATTTTCTTGTGACCGGACGCGTCCGGTGGTGACTGACCGGACGCAGTCAGAGTCCGGTCCAAGCTGTTTCGCGCGTTTTCATTCGCAGCTCGTTCGTTCGTTGTCGGATTTGGTTTCCGTCTTTTGCGTTGGCTTTCTAGAGTTGTGTAGTGTCCCGCTGTGCTTCTTGGAAGCATCCACCCTTCATCTAGGGTCGTGGACATTAGCAAGCTCTAGGGTTTGTCTTTTGGGGTGATTCTCGGGACAGTGGCTACTAGTTTCCGAAAGGAAAATTTGAAGCTCCCATTCACCCCCCCCTCTGGTCGCTTTCTGGTTGCTTCTCGGTCCTTCAAGAAGGGCTACCGGGCAAGGAGGAAGAAGACCTCATACAAGAACAAGGATGAACCAAGGAGGTGCTTCAAGTGCGGTAGCAAGGACCATCTTGTTGCTCAATGCCCCTACAATAGTGAGAATGATGATGATGACAACAAGAAGGACAAGAAGAAGGAGAAGAAAGAAAAGAAGAACTACACAAATAAGAAGAAGGGTCACTCATATGTGGTCACTTGGGATAGTGATGCTTCCACAAGTGATTGTGATGAAGATAGTGATGATGATGACCGCAAGACCAGCAAGAAGAAGGCACTTGCAAGCATTGCTATCAATGACAAGCCTTCTATCTTCGACGCTCCATCATGCTTCATGGCTAAGGCCACAAAGGTACAATCCGATGATGATGAGAGTGATGATGATGATGAACCCACTAAAGATGAATTATTTGAAATGCTTGATGATGCTAGAGAACACTTTGATAAAAAGAGAAAGGAGTGCAAAGAATTGTAAAAGAGATTAAAAGCTCTTGAGCAATCCTTTGAGGAGCTAAATGATACTCATGAGAGGCTAGTGGAAGCCCATGAGGAGCTTGCCAATGCTCACACTAAGCTTAAGAAAGCTCACTCCTCACTTATTGATCAAGCTAAAATTAAGGATGTGGTTGAAACATGTGACATAGGCATAGCTTGTGATATAAATGATGAATCATTCTATAAGCCTATTGTTATTGCTCCTACTAACCCTTCATGTAGTTCATCATCTACCACTACTTCTTCATCTATGGATGATGGATTCACTTATGATGCCTCACTCATGGTTGAGAATGAGACATTGAAGAGGGAGGTAAATGAGCTCACTCACGCCTTAGGTAAAGCCTATGGTGGTGAGGCCCGCTTGCTTAAGTGCTTGGGTAGCCAACGCTTTTCTCTCAACAAAGAGGGATTGGGCTATACCCCCAAGAATGGCAAGGCGGCTTTTGCTACTCACAAGACTAGTTTTGTGAAGAGCAATGGTCGGTTTTGCACTAGATGCAAGCAAAGTGGGCATGTAGAGCAATATTGCAAGAACAAGAACAAGAATGCTAATGTATCCTCTATTCAATTTGATTCTTGCTATTTGCTTACCAAGGGTGTTAATGGTGTGAAAGCTAAATTCATTGGTGCACCAATTGTGGGCTCAAAGAAGAAAGCCATTTGGGTACCAAAGAGTTTGGTCACTAACATTGGAGGACCCAAAAAGGTTTGGGTACCTAAAAAGAATTGATTTGTTCTTGTAGGTCAACTATAAAGCCGGAGGGAGGCATTGGGTGCTTGATAGTGGGTGCACTCAACATATGACTGGGGATTCAAGAATGTTCAATTCAATCAATTCAAGTGGCAATCATGGTTTTGATTCTATCACATTTGGTGACAGTGGCAAAGGCAAGGTGAAAGGGCTTGGTAAGATTGCAATATCCAATGACATGAGCATTTCCAATGTGTTGCTAGTTGAGAGCTTGAACTTTAATCAATTGTCAGTTGCTCAATTATGTGATCTTGGTTTCAAATGCATATTTGGAGTTGATGATGTAGAGATAATAAGTGTAGATGGCTCTAACTTGATATTCAAAGGATTTAGATATGAGAATCTATACTTGGTTGATTTCAATGCTAGTGAAACCCAATTGTCAACATGCTTGTTCACTAAATCTAGTATGGGTTGGTTATGGCATAGAAGGCTTGGTCATGTTGGAATGAAACAATTAAACAAGTTAGTGAAACATTATCTAGTTAGAGGCTTGAAAGATGTCACTTTTGAGAAGGATAAACTTTGTAGCTCTTGTCAAGCTAGCAAATAAGTTGGTAACACCCATCCTAAGAAAAGCATGATGAGTACAAGCAAAGCATTTGAATTGTTGCACATGGATTTATTTGGACCAACAACATACATTAGCATCGGTGGAAATAAATATGGCTTTGTGATAGTGGATGATTACACTAGATACACATGGGTCTTCTTTCTTAGTGACAAGAGTGAAACATTTGATATCTTCAAAACTTTTGTCAAGAGGTGCCAAAATGAGTTTGAAACAACAATCAAGAGAGTTAGAAGTGACAATGGGAGTGAATTTAAGAATACAAGAGTTGATGAGTTGTGTGATGACTTTGGCATTAGACATCAATTCTCACCCAAGTACACTCCTCAATCAAATGGGATTGTTGAAAGGAAGAATAGAACTTTGATTGATATGGCAAGGTCTATGCTTAGTGAATACAATGTTAGTCATTCTTTTTGGGCCGAAGCTATCCATACGGCTTGCTATTGTAGCAACCGTCTTTATTGCCATGGTATGTTAGAGAAGACACCATATGAACTATTGAATGGAAGAAAGCCCAATATTGCATACTGTAGAGTATTTGGTTGCAAATGCTATATATTGAAGAAAGGTGCAAGATTGAGCAAATTTGAGAAGAAATGTGATGAAGGATTCTTACTTGGATATTCAACCACAACCAAAGCATATAGAGTTTGGAACTTAGCTAGTGGCATTGTTGAAGAAGTGCATGATGTTGAATTTGATGAAACTAAGGGCTCTCAAGAAGAAAATGAAAATCTAGATGATGTGAGAGGCACTCAATTGGCTAATGCAATGAAGAATATGGATATTGGTGATATTAGACCAAGACAAGTGGATGATAGTGAAGATAATCAAATGTTCTCCTCAAATATGCAAGTTGATGCAAGTCAAGCTAGTGGTTCTCATGATCAAACAAGTGTTAGTGAAAATCAACAAGCTAGTTCATCTCAACAAAGCAATCAAGTGCAAATGCTCCAACCAACCAACATTGCAAGAGATCATCCGATAGATCAAATTGTTGGGGATATTAGAAGTAGTGTGCAAACAAGATCAAGATTGGCTTCATTTTGTGAGCATTATTCATTTGTGTCATCATTTGAGCCAACCAAGATAGAAGATGCATTGATGTATGTTGATTGGGTTAATGCTATGCATGAAGAGCTAAACAACTTCACCCGAAACCAAGTTTGGGAACTTGTTGAGAGGCCAAAGAATTACAATGTAATTGGAACCAAATGGGTATTTCGCAACAAGCAAGATCAAGATGGCATAGTAGTGAGAAACAAAGCAAGATTGGTAGCACAAGGTTACACACAAGTTGAAGGTCTTGACTTTGGAGAAACATATGCACCGGTTGCAAGATTGGAAGCAATTAGAATTATATTGGCTTATGCATGTGCTCACAACATCAAGTTATATCAAATGGATGTTAAAAGTGCATTTCTCAATGGCTACATCAATGAGTTAGTATTTGTAGAACAACCACCCGGTTTTGAAGATGATAAGAAGCCCAACCATGTTTACAAGCTCAAAAAGGCATTGTATGGTTTGAAGCAAGCACCAAGAGCATGGTATGAGAGGTTGATGGATTTCCTACTCTCTAAAGGGTTCAAGATGGGCAAGGTTGATACTACTCTTTTCACCAAGAAGATTGGAAAAGACTTGTTTGTGTTGCAAATATGTGTTGATGACATTATCTTTGGGTCAACCAACCAAGAGTTTTGTGAAGAGTTTGGGAAGATGATGGCAAATGAGTTTGAGATGTCCATGATTGGAGAGCTTAGTTACTTTCTTGGTCTTCAAATCAAGCAAATGAAGAATGACACATTTGTGAGTCAAGGCAAGTACATCAAAGACATGCTCAAGAAGTTTAGTTTAGATGATGCAAAATCTATTAGCACACCTATGGGGACAAATGGACATTTGGATAGTGATGCTAGTGGCAACATGGTGGATCAAAAGTTGTATCGGTCTATGATTGGAAGCTTACTCTATGTGATCGCTTCTAGGCCGGATGTCATGTTTAGTGTATGCATGTGTGCAAGATTTCAAGCCTCACCAAGAGAGAGTCACTTGAAGGCAACAAAAAGAATATTGAGATATTTGAAGCATACACAAAATGTTAGATTGTGGTATCCCAAGGGGTCAAACTTTGAGTTGATTGGATATTCGGACTCCGACTATGCGGGATGCAAAGTTGATAGAAAGAGCACATCGGGCACATGTCAATTACTTGGAAGATCACTTGTATCATGGTCATCGAAGAAGCAAAATAGTGTTGCACTTTCAACCGCCGAAGCCGAAT
Organism: Coix lacryma-jobi var. lacryma-jobi; assembly: GCA_009763385.1. Lineage (NCBI taxonomy): Eukaryota > Viridiplantae > Streptophyta > Magnoliopsida > Poales > Poaceae > Coix > Coix lacryma-jobi. Next base: position 115,412,429 of record CM019827.1, on the reverse strand, counting down.
ACATATCCGCTGGTAGTTGTTGTGCACAATTGCTATGGATGAGAGCAACTTTGGATGATTTTGGAATCAAGTTCAAACAAGTGCCATTGCTATGTGACAATGAGAGTGCGGTGAAGCTCACTAACAATCCGGTTCAACATTCAAGAACAAAGCACATTGACATTCGCCATCACTTCATAAGAGATCATCAACAAAAGGGTGATATTTCAATTGAGAGTGTGGGAACCGAAGATCAACTTGCCGATATATTCACCAAGCCACTTGATGAGAATAGATTTTGCAAGCTAAGGAATGAATTGAACATACTTGATTTCTCAAATATGAGTTGATGCACCCTCCATATATGACATGCCTCTCCTTCGACAAAGCAAAGGTAAAATTGTTTGGCATGACATTCATCCTTGCTAAGGACATGTTTAGTGCATTTAGTCATTCCATGCATGATATAGGCTCATTCATGAGAATAAAATGAATTTAATGTATATATGGTACCACTATTGCTTCTATGTTTGATATGATCTAGTGGTAGCATATGACATGTTTGTGGGCTTGTGAACCTAGTGTTTAATCTTGGAAACAAGCATTCAAGTGTTTAACCAACGTGAGTAAGATAACCATTGAAAGATGTGTGAAGAAGCTTACTCTAGAGCAAACCGTGTTAAATATCTTATGTTTGTTTGCTAGTTTGAACCATATTATGAAATTGATCACCCATTGATTAACTTAACTCCTACTAAAATTGGTGTGCCTTTTATGGTACTTAATGACAAAGGGGGAGAAATGGTTACAAAGATATTAAAAAGATAAAAATATGGCAAAGGAGGAGGATCAATTAAAATTTGAGCTCACATGTAGGGGGAGCAAGCTCATGAACTTATTGTTGCATTTGAATGTGCATATTCATATGAGTGGTTGCATTGTGAAAGTTTAAATTCAATATACATGCTTGTGTGGTGTATGCTAGAATTAGAACTTGAATGATGTTTTGAAAACTAGCATGCATAAGAGATAGCTAGATATGGTTTAATTGTTTATTTTTCAAGTGGTACTAGAACCTTTCTTCTAATTTTGATCTCATGAGGTATCTAGATGTTTATGTTTACATGTGATATCTAGCTACTCATGGTGCTAAGGATGGTGGAAAATGTGCACTCCGATGATAACACGCTTCAAAGGTCCATTCTATATACCTTAGCATCATTTGGTAGTAGTATCTCTCCCAACATTACAATCCATGCATATGTGAACAGATTGAACCAAACTCATGAAGCACATATGTAGGGGGAGCTATTACTACTAAAATCGAATTTGTGGTGATTGTCCAATTCTCTTATTCGTGATCAAATTGCCTGGACAAGCAACTCAAATTCAAATTGAATTTAATTCATATCTTTGTGAAGGTTGTCATCAATTACCAAAAAGGGGGAGATTGAAAGCCCTATGTTTGGTTTTGGGTAATTGAGACAACCAAGTGGACTAACCATTTCTCTAGTGTTATGAATGAGAAAGGTTATGTCTGTATCCAAGGTTGAGCAAGGATGGCACACATGGTGTTGGTGATGGCCACAAATGGTGATCAAGTGCTCATATCTTGGAAAAGATGAAAGAGAAAAACAAAATCCTATGGGCTCAAGGCAAAGGTATAAAATAGGATATTTGTTTTGCCGGTCAAGACGCAATAGAGTGCGTGATCGGGTTTAGGATAGATAACCATACTATAAAGAGGGGAAATCTTTAATTACAATGGTTATCTAGTGCCACTAAGTGTGAGTCTCATTTGCATTTGCATTGCGCTTAGTGACGTGGTGAGAGTAACCCTAAAAATTCTTTGTGAAAATGCTAACTTAAGTGCCCAATTCACTTTGGAATACCTTGGTAAAGTTAGCACTTAAAAGGGGTGAAATTAGAGGAGGAAAATTGGCTTAAATGAGTAACCACCAGAATTTCTCGTTGACGGAGCTAACATTGCCGAGAAGGGGTGCTCTGTCTTGAGCAAATATCTTCGAGAAATTTACATGAGCTCAACAAGAATTTCTCGTTGAGGGGAGACAAGGTTGCATGCATGTGTCAGGGAGAGAGAGAAAGAGAGAGAGGGCGGCGTGAGAAAAAGTGAGCTCAACCGGCAATTTGTCAATCCCTCACAAGAATTTCTCGTTGAGGGGAGACAAGGTTGCATGCGTGTGTCAGTGAGAGAGAAGGAGAGCTCAACCGGCAATTTATCTTCTCCCTCACAAGAAATTCTTGTTCAACTCAGATCTAGTCGTTTGATTGGAGGAGTTGTGACCGTTGGAGTGTGGAGGTGTGTTTTAGGGGGTGCGGCTGCCTCTCTCCTCTCATCCTCCTGGTTCATTCCTCTTCCCCATTGCTCATTTTGAAATCCCAAAGGAAGAACAAGCTCTCTCCCTCTCCTCTCTCACTCCCAAGGATTTGTGCTCCATTCAAGTGAGAGATCGAGCTCTAGTGATTGATCTTGAGAGCTTCAAGAGCATCTCCTCCCTCTCCTCTCCATCTCCTACCTTGTTGGTCATTTGGGAGAGGATTTGGGGGAAAACCTAGTGATTGTGCTTTTGTGATTCATTTGGTGGCACTAGGTGATTGTTGTGATTGTGGATTTCTTATTACTCTTGGTGATTGCCGTCACCTAGACGGTTGGTGATTTGGTGATTGGTGAGGGGATTTGGTGATTGTGTCCGCCCCCAATCAAAGTGCTTGTAAGGGGTTTCTTGTGCCTTCCCCGGCGGAGCGCCAAAGACAACTCTAGTGGATTGCTCGTAGCTTGTGGATCCCCATCTTGTGGTGTGGTTGTGCGGCACCCTATTGAGGGTTTGGCGTGTGATGCCAATTAGCTCGTGAACCTCCAAGTGGGTGAATCGCTACAACGGGGACGTAGCTTGCCGGCAAGCAAGTGAACCTCGGAGGAAAAATCATTGTGTCATCTTGTCTCCGTGGTATTCATTGGTATCCATTTATTGATCTCTTGTCCGGCACGGTATACACACTTCTATCACTTGTATTTACCTTTGTTACATTCTTGCAAGTGATAATTATATCTTCTTGTAGCTAGTTAAAATTACTTATATTGTGTAGTGGTAATTATTGTTGCTCATTTAGTTGTAAAATAGCAACATAGATATTGTGTGACATAGAGATTATAATTAACTAGATTTGTGGATAGGTGGCTTGCACTTTTGTAGAGCTAGCGCAAAACTTTCTTCGCCATTTAGTTGTCTAATAAGCTTGCTTAAGTGTTGTTGTAGAAATTTTTATAGGCTATTCACCCCCCTATAGCCATTTAGGACCTTTCACTCTTGCTTGTCAATGCCACGTGCCAGCTACCACAGCTGGTCCTCAAGTCTCCCGGTTTGTCGGTCCAAGCTCCACGTCCGCCCTTCACCGCCCCCGGTCCGTCGGCACGGCACGCCCCTACTTGACCTTCACCTCACCTTCGACCACTGCCCGAGCTCCGCACCAGCACATCAACACAGCCAAGAGACATGTTGCCCGTTGATCGATCACTCATCACTCAGGAAGGGAACCACAAGGGCACATATCAACCTTGTGTTCTCAGCATGCACTATTTTTTAGGTGTGGCTGAGACAAACAAGCAGGATAGTTTCATGTGCTGCCCATGCGCCATCTGTAAGAATTTGAAGGAATATTCATGCTCAAGGACTCTTCATACGCATTTGTTGAAGTCGGGTTTCGTAACAAACTATATTTGTTGGACGAAGCATGGTGAAAGGGGGGTTGTAATGGATGATGGTGAAGAAGGTGAAGAAGAATTGGCCCACGCCGATATTATAGCTCAGTACGGTGTCTTCTATGATGACGCAGTGGGGGAGATGGTGAAGAAGATGCGGCAACGGCAGAAGATGTGGCAACTGATGTTGATGCTCTTGGTGATGCCATTCGTGATGCACAAAGAGAATGTGAAAGTGACAAGGAGAAGGTCAAGTTCGAGCGCATGCTAGAGGATCATAGGAAATTGCTATATCCCACTGCTGAAGATGGCCAAAAAAGCTGGGTACTACACTGGAACTGCTGCAATGGAAGACAAAGAATGGTACATCCGACAAGGCATTTGGGCAGTTATTGAAGATAATGAAAAAGATGCTTCCGAAAGCTAATGAATTGCCCACCACTACGTACGAAGCAAAACAGGTCATCTGCCCTTTGGGATTAGAAATCCAGCAGATACATGTATGTCCTAATGACTGCATCCTGTACCGTGGGGAGGAATACGAGAATTTGAATGCATGCGCGGTATGTGAAGCATCACGGTATAAGATAAGGCGAGATGATCCTGGCGACGTAGAGGGTGAAGAACGTCCCAGCAGGAAGAAAATCCCTGCCAAGGTTATGTGGTATGCTCCTATAATACCACGCTTGAAACGTTTGTTCAGAAATAAGGACAATGCAAAGTTGTTGTGGTGGCATAAAGAAGACCGTAAGGTAGACAATATGCTGAGGCACCCAGTTGATGGATCCCAGTGGAGAGCGATAGACAGAGAATTCCCAGAGTTTGCAGATGAGGCTAGAAACTTGAGGTTCGCTTTAAGTACAGATGGTTTTAATCCTTTTGGGGAGCAAAGCAGTAGTCATAGCACTTGGCCAGTTACTCTATGTATCTATAACCTTCCTCCGTGGTTATGCATGAAGCGGAAGTTCATTATGATGTCGTTGCTCATCCAAGGGCCGAAGCAACCTAGCAACGACATCGATGTCTACCTGAGGCCATTAGTTGAGGAACTTCTACTTCTATGGAGCAAACCAGGCATACGCGTGTGGGATGAGTACAAACAGGAACACTTTGACCTGCGAGCATTATTGTTCGTAACAATTAATGATTGGTCGGCTCTAAGTAATCTTTCAGGTCAGACAAACAAGATATAATGTATGCACACACTGTTTCGATGACCTTGATAGTTTATTTTTGAAACACTATCGGAAGGTCGTGTATGTTGGGCACCGTCGGTTTCTTCCCATGGGGCACCCAGTAACAAAGAAAGGCAAACATTTTAAAGGTAAGGCAGACCACCAAACCAAGCCTCGTAACCAAACCGGAGATGATATACTCGAAGTGGTGAAGGATACGAAAGTAGTATTTGGAAATGTACGGGGCAGCGAACCTGTTCCCAAAGATGCTTTTGGACACGCACCCATGTGGAAGAAGAAGTCCATATTCTGGGAGCTACCCTACTGGCATGTCCTAGGGGTCCGCCATGCCATCAACGTGATGCACTTGACAAAGAACCTTTGTGTTAACCTGCTTGGATTCATGGGTGTCCAGGGAAAGCCTAAGGATTCACTTGAAGCACGATAGGACTTGCAGCGCATGAAAGAACGAGACAACTTGCATCCGGAGAAGACAGATGACGGGCGCCAATACTTAAGCCCTGCTAGCTACACTCTTAGCAGAGAAGAAAAGGAAAGCATGTTTGAATGCCTTAACAACATCAAGGTCCCATCTGGATTCTCCTCCAATATAAAGAGAATAATTAATGTGCCAGAGAAGAAGTTCCAAAACTTGAAGTCCCATGACTGCCATGTGCTTATGACCCAATTGCTTCCTGTTGCTCTAAGAGGAATTCTACCTCCACATGTACGTCTAGCCACCGTGAAGCTATGTGCATTCCTCAATTCAATTTCACAAAAGGCAATCAATCCAGAGGAACTTTCTACTTTGCAGAATGATGTCATTCAATGTCTCGTCAGCTTTGAGTTGGTGTTCCCTCCATCCTTCTTTGATATAATGACACACCTCCTAGTTCACCTGGTCAAGGAGATCATTATTCTCGGTCTTGTGTTCCTACACACCATGTTCTCATTCGAGAGGTTCATGAGTGTCCTGAAAAAATATGTTCATAACCGTTCTCGGCCTGAAGGAAGCATCGCCCAGGGCTACGGCACAGATGAGGTCATAGAGTTTTGTGTGGACTTTATACCAGACCTTGACCCGATTGGCGTTCCTGAATCGCGACACGAGGGCAAACTCAGTGGCAAGGGAACACTATGAAAGAAAACATATATCGGTACAGGAGACGATTACTTCGATAAAGCACACTACACAGTTCTACAGAACTCCTCATTGGTCGATCCATATATCGAGGTACATAAGGATTTCCTTCGATCCAAGTGGCCTGGGAAGAGTGAATCTTGGATTACACGTCAGCACATGCAAACCTTCGGCGATTGGTTGCGAAAACAATGTCAGGGTGATGACAACATAGATGAGCAACTTTATTTGTTGGCCAGACAACCATCGTGACATATCAGCACGTACAAAGGGTACGAGATCAATGGAAATACATTTTACATAGTAGCCCAAGACGGAAGGAGCACCAACCAAAACAGTGGCGTATGCGTGGATGCCACGGATCCAAATGGGAACAAACAAACATATTATGGTCGCATACATGACATATGGGAACTAGACTACGCACCTAATTTTAAAGTCCCTTTGTTTCGGTGTAAATGGGTCAAGATGACCGGTACCGGAGGTGGGGTAACAGTCGACAAGGAGTATGAGATGACATCAGTGGACCTCAACAATATTGGGTACAAAGATGAACCATTTGTCCTTGCCGCAGATGTGAGTCAGGTGTTCTATGTGAAAGACATGTCTACAAAACCAAAAAGAGGGAAAATGATAACAACTCGATCATCAACGAGCCAAAGCGCCACATAGTTCTTTCAGTGAAAAGAAACATTGTCGGAATTGAGGACAAGTTAGACATGTCAGGTGATTATGAAAGAGATGACTGAATTCCGTCATTCAAAGTGAACAAAGAGCCAAGCATTTTGTTAAACAATGAGGAAACTCAATGGTTAAGGAATGATCATAACCAAGGGACATATGTCAAGAGGAGGTTCACAGTTGTGCCCGCTAAATAGTGGGTTGTAAAGATATTATGTAATAATTAATTAATTAAGACTTCATTTATTTAATAATGGATTTATATATATATTTAGTAGTGATCATTGATTATGTGCTCCTCTAGATGTGAATCATCAAAATACATATAAGAAGATACTAAAATTTAACATTTTCTTCTGTAAACTAAAGCAAAAAGAATCTCATACTAATTTTTAAAAGAAAGTATATCAAATATTTAATTTTCTGTTCAATTAGAAAGATTTAAGATATATTTAAAAAGAAAACAAAATTTAAAAATCTAAAACTACTCCATCTGTCGCGTAGAACGAAATTGGGCAATGGTTTTTTAGGTTGTAAACAAAAGATTAACGTCCAAATGATGTGAAAATAAATTTTTTATTGAAAGCCTACAATTTTTTAAATTTAAATTGAACATTATATTTTTGCATTAACAAAATATGAATGGTTATTTACATTTATATTCGTTATTATAAAAAAAGAAAAGAATTTATGTTACAAAATTTTCTACTATGCAATAAGGTCAAAGGAAATATAACTGTTATTTTAAAGTAATTTTATGCCTACTATTCAATTTACTATGCAATTAACAAGAATTACAATATATTTATATAGTGAAAACTTAATACAAACCCCAAAATACTGAAAACCCAAAACTATGGTGGGAAAGGACCCTTTAGTCCCGGGCCGTCTTACGCACCGGGACTAAAGGGGTCTTTAGTCCCGGTGCATAATACGGCCCGGGACTAAAGGCCCTCCGGGTATATAGCGCACAGTGCCCTCCAACCTTTCCAGATCGACGCAGTTGTGCCGCCTCCGTCCGCGCCGCCGCCCTCGAGCTCTCCTCGTCGTCGAGCCTCTGTCCGCGCCGTCGAGCCTCGGCCTCCCTCGTCGCCGTCGAGCCTCGGCCTCGGCTCGTCCTCGTCCCTTGTCCTCCGCGCCGGCGCCGTCGAGCTCCCAGGCCGTACCGTGCCTCCCCACATACTTGTCCTCGCGCCGCCGTCGAGCGCGCCTCGGCCTCCCTCGTCCTCGTCCTCCGCGCCGGCGTTGAGCTCCTCCGTCCTAGCCAGCCAGCTCGTCCATCCTCGCCGCCGTGCGTGTGCAGTGTGTGGTGTTCGTGTGTGTGTTGTGTGCAGTGTGGTGTTCATGTGTGCATGTGTATGGTGTGCGTGTGTGTGCAATACGTGTGAGTGAAAAAAAAATAAAAAAGTTAAATAGAAAATAATATATATAGAAAAAGAAAAAATTGATATATATAGAAAATAAATAAATATATTTAGAAAAAGAAAGTAATATATTTATAGAAAAAGGAAAATCATATATATGTTTTTTTAACCTAACAAATATATGTATACACATGTAGATAAAAAGTGACAGGCCGCGTCGACCTGTAATCCTGGTGACCGCTCCACCGACCTCGTCCGTCGTCCACTGTCATCCGCACCGTCGTTTTCCTCGCTGCTGTCCGTCGTCATTCTCGTCCACAGTATGTAAATCATGTGACAAGGACGTGTTTAATCATGTATTTATTACTCTTAGAAATATGTGTTCATAGAAAATCATGTGTCATGTTGGAATGCCATAGAAAATCACTTGGATGTGTTTAAACATGTATTAACACTTAGAAATATTTTTAAAGTTGAATTGCCTCTTTACGAATATATGTTATTTTTAATGTTCGCGATTACATGTAAAACCCCAAACACCCAAACCCTAACCCCAAACCCTAAACCCCAAACCCCAAACCCCTAAACCCCTAAACCCCTAAACCCGAAACCCTAAACCATATTTTTAAAGTTGAATTGCCTCTTTACGAATATATGTTATTTTTAATGTTTGCGATTACATGTAAAACCCCAAACCCTAAACCCTAAACCCTAAACCCCTAAACCCAAAACCTTAAACCATATTTTTAAAGTTGAATTGCCTCTTTACGAATATATGTTATTTTTAATGTTCGCGATTACATGTAAAACCCCAAACCCTAAACCTCGAACCCCAAACCCCTAAACCACTAAACCCTAAACCATATTTTTAAAGTTGAATTGCCTCTTTACGAATATATGTTATTTTTAATGTTCGCGATTACATGTAAAACCCCAAACCTTAACTCCAAACCCTAAACCCCAAACCCTAAACCCCTAAACCCGAAACCCTAAACCATATTTTTAAAGTTGAATTGCCTCTTTACGAATATATGTTATTTTTAATGTTTGCGATTACATGTAAAATCCCAAACCCTAACCCCAAACCCTAAACCATATTTTTAAAGTTGAATTGCCTCTTTACGAATATATGTTATTTTTAATGTTGAATTACCTAAACCCTAAACCCCAAACCCCAAACACCTCTAAGTGTATAAAGCTCCTCTAAGTGTTCGATCATATTGTATATATATTTTAATATTCGCAGAAATGGCCGACCCAAATGAGAACATGGAGGACGAAATGATGAATATCATCGCCGGCGGCGATGACGGGAGTCAATACTTATTGAATTACGAAGACATGACAATGCATGATGAAAATCCCCCTGAACAACAAGTTGAGATGGAAGAAGGCAATACAGGCGAGGTATATATACAATATGTCGTGTTAGGGTTTACATTTACTTTATTACTTGATTAGGTTTTATTTCAACTTGTATTAGGGTTTCATCTTCGTGTCTTTACCTATATGTAGCCCTCTGGATCGACGTCTGCGACGGGGCAGAGCAGACCAAAACGAGGGCCAAAGAGGCCGTTGAAGGGCCGTCATGTAATCTCCGAATTTGATATGGCTACAGGCCAACCACTAGGACCCAATGCACAGAAATATGTCTTTCACTGTGGGTTCCTTGTGAGAGATCGGATTCCGATAAGTGCCCGTGAATGGAAAGAGAGGCGAAGTGCTCCCGAGATCTGTTATGTCTCCAATCTTGACAAGCAGCTAGTCTGGGATGACATCCAAGCTCATTTCTCGTTCGACACGGATGATGAGGAGCTGCAGAGGCGAATTCGGGAGTGGACAATGAAGAAGATGGCCACACTTTTTCAGGACTGGAAGAAGAAATTGTACAACAAGTTTGTGCTGAAGAACGAGACGCCAGATTTCAACTCTAAGGCGTATGTCAAGATAAGGGCCGATTGGGATGAATTTGTACAGTTTAAAAGATCACAAGAGAGCGAGGCTCGTATCAGAGTAAACAAACAGAATGCAGCTTAGAAGAAATACCACCATCATTTAGGATCAGGTGGCTATAAGACTGCCCTTCCAAAGTGGGAGAGACATGAACAGGAGATGCTTGCCAGGGGGTAGTCCCGGATACAATAAGAAGAAATTGGAGTGAACGGTCCAGGAATTGGTTCTACGCTCATGGGGGAACCATAAACCCTAATGACGGGGAGCTTGATTAGGGCTCGGAAATTTCAAGAACAGCACAAAGGCTAGTTCAAGCACGAAGTGCGGTGTTGGCTGGCGAGTTCAAGCCCAACAGAGAGAAGGATGAACTCACGTACGCGCTGGAGAATCCTGAGCACGGTGGGCGTACGAAAGGCTTTGGGGCCATTTCGTGGCTGCATTCCTTCGAAGCGGATCGAGAAAGTTACAGAAGCCACCAAAGAAAGAAGGATGAGGAGGCAGAGCGGATCTACAAGTTGGAGGAGTATGTTCTGTAAACACAAGAGCGTGACAAATCTCGTGAAGAATGGATGCAGGAGGAAATCAAAAGGCAAGTGCAAACGGCACTTAGTCAAATGACGAGTGGGCAAGGTACATCATCACAACAGCCTCAAGCGAACATTAGCCCCCCAGGTCAGATGAAAAGCAGCTGCGCCTCCACGGAATTACCAACCATTCAAGATGACTCCAAGCTACGCTTCCCCGTGGATGACGTTAAAAAACCTTTTACTACTTGTGAGCTGCACATTCCAGATGGAAATGCCACGAAAAAGGTGGCTGTCGGTGTTGTAAACCCTATCGACCGCACAAGAACACCAAGAATCCATGGTCAACCAGTGCCAGCCGGATACGCTAGCGTCTCGGTGGATAGGGTTGAGACAAGTTGTGGCAGTGTGGCACTGGAAATCGAAGGGGGAGATGGGGAGAAGACTTTAGGTGAAGCGGAGAAGGCATTTATTTGCTGGCGCAAGCGCTTCATTATTATTCCTGGAGTGTCACTGTCGCAACCTCCTCCTACTGATCAAGATCCTCACCATAGGTAGTGCGCGTGAACGAGAAACAATTTTTATTACACTAACTTCCTATATGTATATATTAATTGGATGCTCACATCATTCGTTGTTTTGCGTAGCAGGAACTATAGTCCAGTTCGTCATTCTCCAGCGCATCATAGTGCTGCGGGCGGTGACGATGTGTTGGAGGACACGGCTTCAACCCCATCTCCTGCACAAAGATCTCCACCACGGGCTCCAACGCCACAACCTCCACCGTGGGCTCCAACACCGCCACCGGCCCCACCATCTCCTCCACCGCGGGCTCCAACGCCACAACCTCCACCGCGGGCTCCAACACCGCCACCGGCACCGCCATCTCCTCCACCGCGGGCTCCAACGCCACAACCTCCACCGCGCGGCCCTATGAAGCGGTCCGTCACCATAGAACCGAAGGCCCCACCTCCAAAGAAGAAGGCTCCTACATCAGGAAAAAAAGCCCAGGAGAAATTAGCTTATGAACAGACTGATGAGGAGTTAGAAATTTCGGTGAAAAAAGATGTGCGAATTTTTTTAGAGGAATCAAAGGCCACTGCTAAAGCGAAGAGAAACCCAGAAAAGCCTTACCTCTTGTTAAACCCACAGGAGTTAAGGAAAAAGGTGGACCAACATGGTATCAAGATGCGTGAAGCCCGAAAGGCTCCTCAAAAATTAGACTACGAACGCTCTCTAATCAAGTCTGCAAAAGAACAACAATTCAACAAGAAGAAAGTGGGAAAGGGTGTTCCACAGCTCGGGGAAACATCAAGACCTTTGTCCCCGTTATTTGTGGAAAATCAGTATGGTTCAAACATGGGCAGAGTACAAAGGAAATCTGGAGAGACCAGTAGTTTGTCTGAGATGGACTCAATGGAAAAAAAAATTCATTGACAGCGGTCTCCCGTACGACACGATTGCCAATATTGCTACTGGGCCGGAGTTTCCACGAGCGGAAGTAGTTGATGAATGGAGGAGAAATTTTGCACCGGGCAGGAGTCTAATGAACCCCAATCACTTACATGTACTTGGTACACAAATGTTTGCAATCAACAAATGGTGCATAGAGGCTTCTAAAGGTGGTGATGTCAATTGGATTTCTGTCCGAATTCGGAACCATCACTACTTCCGTGGCGATGACCTAATCTTACTCCAGATGGAGGAATTACACCAGCTATGTCATATGGACGCACGGGACAAATCGCTCCTTAGCTACTATTGTTTGTAAGTGTTTCTTTTATAGTTTTCATTGAACTCTCTAGTATGTGTATATAGTACGTAGTATCGACTCGACTCGATATTTTGCAGATATCAGATGACTCAGCTCAGAGATAAACATGACAATTCTGTTGGGTTTGTTGATCCATATGTTGTTTTCAAGGCTCCAAACCCTTCAGCGACTTGGAGCGATGAGTCGTGTACGAATCTCATGAGGTTCTTCGTGAACCAAAAAGATAGAGAAAGAATTCTCTTCCCATACAACTTTAAGTGCGTGAGACATATATAGTTAATAATAAGTATGTGCACATTTTATTTTACTTAACCCTAATAATATATATATGAATCATGTGTATGAAAAACTATCACTGGATACTGATGGTCATCGATCTCAAACACAACAATGTGTTAATCTATGACTCGTTGAGCAAACCGCAAGAAGATTACCAAGATATGATAGACATCCTCCAAAGGTAATTTTTCGATCCCTAGCTTGCATGCTTAAAGTATAGACTAAGCTTGTATATATTGTCGGTGTTTCTACCCCGGGGGTATGTCACCAACTAGTAATTATGATTGCGTGCTCTCTTCCTGGATGGTGATGCAAGATGACACAAGGATTTATCCTGGTTCGGGCGAAGAAGGCCCTACGTCCAGCGGGGGGAGGATGGTCTTGTATTACTTGCACCTAAGTGCTTGTACAGGGGCGTTACAAGCTCAACAAGCTTGGACCGGAGTCCGGACTCGTCTAGGTATGGTGTTGTATGGGCTTGTGTGCTGACCCGAGTGGAGGTGGATCTAGACTTGTCTATCGTGGAGTTGTGTCACCGGGTGCGTGAAGACCCCTGGTGTCCTCTTTTATAGAGCAAGAGGAGGCCAGGGTTACACAGGGATGATACAGGAGTCGGGATGTATGATGCCTAATACGATAGAGGGTAGGAATTATGTCTTGTCGGGGTCACTGTAGTCGGCGTGGGGGCTACTGTTGAAGCGTCCTTGAAGCGTGGCCTCCATCCCTGGCGCGGACGTGGAGACGTGGCGACGTGGAGGTCATGCAGCGCCCATCCCGGCGCGTACATAACGTGGCAGGGTTCCTCCGGGTCTTGGGGTACCTGTCCTCCAATAGCAGGAAAGCCGTCAGGACTCGAGGGGCGCAGGGCCGGCCTCGAGGTGGCGTTTACGTGGGGCTCGAGCCCCCGCAGGTATGGGCAAGTCCCGGAAAGCCCGGCTGAACAGCGGGAATCTAGGCTTCGAGAGGTGGCTCGAGGGTGCTACAGTGCAAGGTATGGCCGGATAATGCTGTACTTGCGCCTTTTTGCCCATAGTTGAGGTGAAAGCGAGATTTGACTGTGGCTCCGGTTTACTGTGGCGCACGTTGGGTTTCAGAGGACGTGATCGGAGTAGGTGAACGCATTAAATGCGCAGTGTGGGATTGGCATCCGAAGTCTGGCGCGTGCCTGGGGCTTTGCCGAGTGCCAAATTTTGGGCACTGGGCAAAGAGCCTCTTTGCCGAGTGCCGGCCACGTGGCACTCGGCAAAGCGCAAACACAAGGCAAAGGATGCTTTGCCGAGTGTCCCACACTCGGCAAAGAAAGGCACTAGGCTAAGAGCTCTTTACCGAGTGCCAGCATGGCGGCACTCGGCAAAGAGCACCTCTTTGCCGAGTGTCAGCCACGTGGCACTCGGCAAAGCATGTGGCCCCGAACTGTGCCACGTGGTCGGGTCTTTGCCTAGTGTGTTTTTTTGACACTCGGCAAAGCCAGTTTTTAAATTATATTTTGAAGCAGTAAATTAATCCAAATGAAAAAGTTTTTAACTGCAAATTTGGTTATCTTATCAAGATGAACAATTTTTGTTTTGGTGATTTCTTCATTTGACAAACTTAAAATAAATTCGTTCACAAATCTTATATATCTCTTCGGTAGTTTATAAAACTACAAGAGTGATATATAATGTTTGTGAATAATATTAGAACCATAATGTCGGATGCATAAATGGTCAAACAACCAAAATAAACTTTGTAGATCTTGACAAGTTATGAAATTTTGTAGTTGATAACTTTTTAATTTGAAGTCATCTAGTTATGCAAAACTGCGTTCGAATTTGAAAATTTTAAAATTCGAATTTTTGAAAACACCTCGGATGGAGAAATGACCAAAATGAAAGTTGTAGATCTCAAAAAGTTATGAAACTTTGGTGTTGACAACCTTTTGATTTGAAATCATCTTGTCAACGAAAACTACGTTTCAAATTGTCAAATTTCAAATTCAAATTTTTATAAATGACCTCAGATGGAAAAACTACCAAAATAAAAGTTGTAGATCTCAAAAAATTAGAAAACTTTATAGTTGACAACTTTTTGATTTGAATTCGTTTAGAGCCTCAAATAAGCAAGTTATACTCGGTTTAGTATAATATATAGGTAACCGAAACGAAGATGAAATGCATATGTGTGTAGTGCAGTGATAGAGGAGGCTCCGCGCGAATGAGAGGTCGTGAGTTCGAATCCTGCTGACTGCGTGAGAGAAAATTGCTTGAAAAATACCAAGACTTGCGATTTCGAGGAAAACTGGTGCCCCCGATTTAATAAAAGTTTTTCTCTATTTTTTGGATTTTTTTCATTTTTTCTTTGCCAGCACTCGGCAAAGCCTTCGCCGAGTGCCCGATATTTGGCACTCGGCAAAGAGCCCTTTACCGATATTTTTTTGCCTAGTGCTCTTTGCCGAGTGCGGCACTCGGCGAAGTCTGATTCTGCTGTAGTGCATGCTTGTTGTGAGCCTTTAAGGCATGCACATTGTTGGATAATCGATGGACCAATTGCATGTTAGATATCAAAAGTCGATTTTATTATTATGATTGTCTCATCGATACGAATATATTACTCCTCTAGGTCACCGCTAAGAAAGCTAGCAAATTAGATCCACGATTGTCGAAATTGACATATTTTGGTCGTTTCCTCTTTGTAGACGTCATTGATGATGCTCCTATATTGTACGGAGAGGCATACAACATGGTGGGGAAAGTGGGATTGGAAGTGCTTCAGTGATTTTCTATATATTGGTGGCCAGCATGGGTATCTCTTGTTGTGCATACATGTAGGCCCTCCCATAAAGCGTGAGTTCGAGTTATGGAGTGACAAATATATTAATTAGGGCTCCAATATCTATTTTATCTCCTACTACTGCTCTTAGGCCATCCGCAATGGTTGTCAAATAGCTAGCTAGGAGGAATTCTATTGGCTCTCAATAGCACTTTACAAATAGCTAGCGAGATGGTGTATAAAAATAATAAAAAGGTCGCACTCTTATTGGCTATCGAGGAGAGAGATTAAATAGCTAGCGACTTCCTAATAGCTAGCTATTTGATCTCTCTTCTCGATGGCCAATAAGAGTGCTACTTTTGTAAGTTGCCTCATCAAAATAGTATTTATTTATATGTCTCATCTAGCTAGCTATTTGTAAGTTGTCATTGAGAACCAATAGCATTCTTCCTAGAGATCAAATAGGTAGCGATTTGAACACCATTGCGGACGCCCTTAGTAAAACCGGTTAGGAATCGCGAATAGGCTTGTAGTCCAGTGGTAGGCCTGTCCAGTGGGACGCTACCCACCAGAGTTCAAACCCTGGTGATCGCACCTTTTCTGGATTTTATCCAGAATTTGCAGGGGTACACGCACGCGTGCGCGTTCGGTGGTACTGCGCGTTTTCCGCGCACTGGAGGCGACGAGTCTCCCAATCTCTTTCTTTGCGTGTGTACGGACACGCACGCGTGTGTGTGCGTGTGGTGTGTGGGTTGTGTGCGTCCAAAGTTGTACCCAGATAAAAAAAACCGGTTAGGAATCTTATTCTCTAGAGAGTGGAGGATATGTATTTACTTTTCATAAGTTAGTTTACTATATCGCATAAGTGTCGGTCAAAGTTGAAAAAAATAACTTATATAAAAAAGCTAAACAAACTATATAATTTAGGACGACAAATAATGGTAGTTGTATTAGTTATTCTTTTCTCCCATAAAAAGATACAATTCTCACTTTTAAGGAGTCAAAACGATGCAAAGTTTAATCAAAATTATATAAAAGAGTATTAGTATTAATAATACAAAATAATATTATTAAATTAGTTATAAAATACATTTAGTAAATCTAGTTGAAGACCGATATTGATTATACACTATAAATTTAATTAAAGTTAAAATAGTTAATTGACAAAACTTGAGTTTCTTTATAGAGGGAGTACTCATAAAGCTTCACAGAGGTAACACACCTTGAAAATATCTATTTTGTTATCTAGAAAGAAACTAGTAAAGTCATCCACAATAGATGATTCATAAACTAGTTTTTAGTATTTTACTTTAATGCAAGAAAGAAAAAATCTAGTTCTTCAACAAGAGTTAGATTTATATACATATTTTACTAATATATGAAAGTGTTACGTGAATTTTATTATATTATAAACTATCGTTAAAACCTAATATACCTAATATAATTAGAAATTGGCTTAGAGTTAGCAGCCCAAAGGGCGGGCGGCCTGACGAGAAAGAACATATACTCCCTCCGTATCGCAAATGGAAGACGTTTTGGAAAATATTTCGATCAAACATTGGAAATATAAATCATGAATAACTTTTAAATTATTGAGTTTAAAAATGTATAAATCATATAAATAAATTTATCTTAAAAATCATTTTATAAAAGTATATATATACCACTTTACAACAAATATTTTTAAAGAAATAAATGATCAAAATTATGCTTTAAGCGTCTTATATACAGTACGCAGGTTCTGTGTTGGAAGATGCGGTTCAATGCTGAAAAATCACCTCGTGATCAATGATTCCAGCCGGCTGATGAACATGCAGGCATGCAGAGAAGAGAAGAAGGCCTGCAGCACGGCCTCGGTCGTGGGGCCGACCGCCCAGCGAGCGGGTCGTCACGGAAACGAGGGAATCGCCGCGCTGCCCTGCGTCCGTCATCAGGTCACCCTGCTGTTCCAAGTTCCAACGGACCCCAAGTCGTGGCGTCGCTGTCCGAGCGCCAGACAAGAGACAGGGGAGATGAAAAAGAGGCGGCGGCGGTGTGAATATGCATATGCCGGGGGGCGGAGGGCTCCGCCTCCCCAGGATACTTCGCCCCCCGTTCCACCGCGAGCCCTCTTCCGCCGCTACAGGATCCGGGAGAGGAAAAGTAGTAGTGGTAGCAGCCCCATCCCCAACCGGTCCTAACCCCACGGTACCCAATTCTTGACTCGGCTCTCTCCATGAGCTACTACTCCATCTCCATTTCTTCAATCATTTCTCGCCTTTCAGTTCAAGGGCGTTGCATGCCTTGGATGACCACGGCATCGTACTAGCCGCCGGGCCCGAGCTAAGGTACTTCTCTCTTGGTACTTCTACTCTTCATTAATTTCAGGATTTGTCCCAACCAGTCCAAGGTTGGTAATCCCTTGGTGTTGGTGTTGGTGTTCCTATCTAATCCTCTGAGTCTGTTTCGTCTGCAGTCGGGGATGTAATTGAAATCAGAGATCTTTGGATGCTCGTCGTACGCGCCAGCAACAGTAGGATCAATTCCCCTCAGAAGAGCGACAAAAGAAGAACAAGCGGGGCGACAGGGAGGAGGGAGAGGCAGAGGAAATGGAAGCCGGCTTCCTGTGGAAAGAGAGGGGCGACCAAGCCGCTGCGGCGAGAATGTCCAGCGGGAACAGGAACACGAGCCTCGACTGGGATTTGAACGACTGGAGGTGGGACGCCAACCTGTTCCTGGCCACGCCGGCGGCGGCCGTGCCGGCTGCGTGCAGCAGCAGGGAGCTGGGCCGAGCTCAGGGGGAGATCGATTTCGGCGTCGTCGTTGACAAGAGGCGGCGGCTCTCGCCAGAGGAGGACGGCAGCGCCGGGTGCAGCAACTCTGCCGTAGCAGATGGAGACAACAATCACGTGGTGTCTGTTCAGAGAGGCCGGAGCATTGAGGAGGAGGAGGAGAGACGCAGGAAAGGTGCCAGTTCGAGCAACACTCCGTCTTGCCAGGTTGACGGCTGCCACGCCGATCTCAGCGGCGCCAGGGACTATCATAAGAGGCACAAGGTGTGTGAAGCGCATACCAGGACGACCGTGGTCTGCATCAAGAATGTAGAGCATCGGTTCTGTCAGCAGTGCAGCAGGTTGGTCACCAATTTTGTTGCGAGATTACAGTTACTGATCATTTTTTTTCTCGCGCAAGAGTGCTGCGTGTATTTGAATGTTAGGAGAAATACAAAAAAAAACAGGTCCATTACAAAACCCAAAGGGGCAAAGAAAAGAGAAAAAACACACCAGGACACATTACCCGGGTGTCACAGGCACACAACACAAATGAAATGCTGAACATATTAGTTTTATGCCCCACGACTGGATCCTAGTTCATGCTGATTATTATCCAAGCTGTTTTTTTTGTGCCTGGCAGAGCTTCTAGGTGATGCTGATCATGTACCTTGAGGAATGCTTATGCCTTCTTTTACCTGGATCTGTGTTATCGATACAATATCATTCTTTGATTACCTCACTTTGTTTTACCTTGTGCTACTATCAGATTACCTTTTGTTTATGGAAAAAAATGCCTTTTGAAATAAAGTTATGAATATCTGAAGTTGCTTTGATGTTACCACCTCTATTCTTTTTTTGTTTGTGTTTTATTTGTGAAAAGTGTTCTTTGGCCCTTTTCGCTTGAGCTACAAGCTGATTCGGCTGATTCATATGGCTGATTTTTTTGTGAGAGAAAAACATTGTTCCAGGACTGATTTTCTTTTTTGTTGTTTTAGGATTCCAAGTAGAGCCAGTTATATGTCCCTAGTTCATTTGGAGTTTGCTACAGTTTGCCCTTGTTCATTGGCCACAAATGATTAGTTGAGAAGACACACTAGTTTAAGGAGTTACCTTTAGTAGAGTTTTGTGTACTTCTCTTAATATCCTTACATTAAGTCTAAAACAGCAAACTAAAAACAATGGAGTGAGTTGTTGAAGTGATGGTGATAGACGCTCTAGCCCTGCGAGAGGATGAACGGAGGTTGTAGGCGTGCTGGACGGGAGGTCGCGGACGGAGCGCTCGCGGCAAGCGGCGCGGCGGCGCCGTGGCGTGCGAGAGCAGGAAGAAAGAGGTGAAGGCGATTAGGTCTCCCGGCTCCCTTCGGGAAGCCGGAAACAAATAATGTTTCTGCTTGCCTTTCATAATTCCTGATTACAAGTATTTATGCTAATGAATATTCTTTTGCTAATTAACCCCTTGAACTAAAAGCTAATAATAGAAGATAAATCCCGAAATAAATAAATAGGCCCTATTAGCCACTAATGGGTCGGCGCCTAGCGTATTGCCTGCCGATCATAACATCTCTCCCCGCCTCGGCAAACAGCTCGTCCTCGAGCTGGACATCGGGGTAGAGGGTCTTGAAGTCCTGGAGAGGCTCCCATGTCGCATCATCCTCCGAGAGACCCTGCCACTTGACCAGAAAGGTTCCAATCACCACGACGGAGCTGGGCACACAGCACACGCTCGGGGGCCGGGGGCAGGCGCCCATCCTGCACTGGTGGCAGCGCTGCCGGGGTCGTCGGAGGGGCGCCAGTGTAGTTGTAAGGCTTGAGCAGCCCCACATGGAAAACATCATGCAGGCGCGCTATTGCTGGCAGTTGGAGGCGGTACGCCACTGGCCCGATGCGCTCGACAATCTGGAACGGCCCGGCATAGCGCGGGCGCAGCTTGCCCTTCGATGGTGAGGCAAGGGCATGGGTGGGCCGGTGCAGCAGACGAAGAAGCACCCATGCCCCCACGTCGAACTCCACCTTGCGATGGTGCTCATCATAGTACCGTTGGGCGTACTGCTGTGCCTGAAGAAGACGCTCGCGAACCTCTTCTAGGAACGCATCACGATCACGCAGCAGGGTGTCCACCGCCTCTGTCTGGGCGGCCCCCTCCTGGTGCGTAGGAGGGAGGGTGGGGGGCGACCATACACCACCTCGAACGGTGTAGCTCGGAGCGCCGTGTGGTATGAAGTGTTGTAGCAGTACTCCGCCCACGAGAGCCAGTCAACCCACGAGCGCGGCCGATCACCGGTCGCACACCGCAAGTACATTGCGAGCACCTTGTTGACGACCTCTGACTGGCCGTCGGTCTGGGGGTGGAACGCTGTACTGAGCGGAAGCTTCACACCTGCACACTTGAAGAGATCACGCCACATGTTGCTGGTGAAGACCGGGTCGCGGTCGCTGACGATGGACGTGGGAAAGCCGTGCAGGCGCACAATCCCCTTGAAGAAAGCACGAGCAACCGTGGCGGCGGTGTAGGGGTGGCTGAGAGCGATGAAGTGGGCATACTTGGAGAAGCGATCCACCACCGTTAGAATGACTGACTTGTCGTGCACCTTCGGAAGACCTTCAATGAAGTCCATAGCAATATCCGCCCATACCCGAGACGGAACGTCCAGGGGTTGAAGGAGACCGGCTGGCTGCGTGGTCGGCATCTTGTTCCGCTGACAGACGTCGCAGGAGCGGACGAAGTCTTGCACGAGCTGACGATCGCCAGGGATGTAGAAGTCACCCCGGAGGCGCACAAGGGTTTTTTTGGACCCCCTCGTGCCCGGCCGAGTGCGCAAGAGCCACCACTTGATGGCGCAGGTCATCAACGGCCGGTACATAGATGTGCTTGCCGTGGAGGAGGAAACCGTCCGCGGCTGTCCATGGCGCGTCCAGGGAGGCTGCAGCCAGCTGCTGCAGCAGGTCACACGCGACCGGATCGGCCGCGGTGGCCCGGATGTCGGTGAAGAAGCCGAAGGACGGCCCTGATAGGGCGCACAACGCCGCCGCCTCCTCGTCGGGGCGGGAGAGCGCATCAGCCGCTGAGTTGAGCCGTCCGGGGCGGTACTCGACTGTGAAGTCGAACCCGAACAACTTTCTGAGCCACTGGTGTTGGGGCACGGTGGACAGCCGCTGGTCCAGGAGGAACTTCAAGCTGTAGTGGTCAGTGCGAATGAGGAAGCGGCGCCCCCACAGGTACGGGCGCCAGTGTCGTACTGCTTGCACCAGCCCAATGAGCTCGCACTCGTACGCCGCCAGTTTGACATGGCGGGCGGCGAACGGCTGGCTGAAGAAGGCCAGGGGGCCGGCCCCCTGGTGGAGAACGGCTCCAAAGCCAGCGCCGGATGCGTCGCATTCGACCACGAACTGACGCTCAAAGTCAGGCATCTGGAGGACCGGCGCCGAAGATAGCGCTCGCTTGAGGGCAGCAAAGGCCTCATCCGCCTCTGCTGTCCAGGTGAATGCCTCCTTCCGTAGAAGGCGCATGAGGGGGGCCGCAATGGAGCCAAAATCGCGGATGAACTTTCTGTAGTAGCCGGCGAGCCCCAAGAAGCCACGCACACCTCGTGGCGAGCGCGGCGCCGGCCAAGAAGCGACCGCAGCCACCTTGTCGCCATCCATAGCGACTCCGTCGGCGAAGATGATGTGGCCGAGATAGGCGACGGAGAGGGCCCCGAAAGAGCACTTCAACCTCTTAAGGAAGAGACCGTGTGCTCGCAGGGCAGTGAAGACAAGGCCGACGTGCTGCAAGTGCTCGGACCACGATGTGATGTAAATGAGAATGTCGTCGAAGAAAACCAGCACAAACCTGCGGAGAAAAGGGCGGAGCACATCGTTCATCAATGCCTGGAACGTCGCCGGGGCATTGGAGAGCCCAAACGGCATCACGAGGAACTCGAAGTGGCCGTGGTGAGTACGGAAAGCGGTCTTCTCGACGTCCGTCGGGTGCATGCGCACCTGGTGGTACCCGGAACGGAGGTCGAGCTTGGTGAAGTACTTCACCCCATGGAGCTCGTCGAGGAGCTCGTCCACCACCGGGATCGGGAACTTGTCCTTGGACGTGCGGTCGTTGAGTGCTCGGTAGTCGATGCAGAAGCGCCACGACCCGTCCGTCTTCTTGACGAGCAGCACCGGTGCGGAGAACGGGGAGGTACTTGGGCGAATGATGCCCTACTCCATCATGGCGACGCACTGCCGCTCGGGCTCATCCTTCTGCAGCTGCGAGTACCGGTAGGGCCGCACGGCTACCGGCGCGGTCCCCGGCAAGAGGTGGATGCGGTGGTCGTAGGAGCGAGTTGGAGGAAGGCCCCGCGGCGTGTCGAAGACGGCCGCGTGCTGCAGGAGAAGCTCTTCCAGCAGCGGCTGCTGCGGGTCAGGCACCATGGCGGCCAGGGCCCGCTGATGTGAGGGTGCGCCCGGGGCGCCCACACAGTGCCACGTCACGCGGCTGCCACCCCTCTGGAAAGACACGGTCAGCCCCTCGAAGTCCCAGGTGAGGGGGCCCAACGTGCCGAGGAAGTCCACGCCGAGGATGAGGTCGAAGCAGCCCAGCGCGAGCCCAACGCAGGTGATGGGGAAGGCCTCGCCGCTGATGGTGATGGGGACGTCGTGTGCGATGCCCTCGCACGGCACCCGCTCGCCGTTGGCGACTGTGACGCGGAGCTGCTCGCACCCCCGCGGAGCGAGCCCCAGGCGACGCATGGACGCCACCTGGAGGAAAGTGTGGGTGGAACCCGTGTCCAGCAAGGCGATTAGGCTCTCACCCTTGGTCGTCACCGGGAGCAGCAAGGTGTGGGAGGTTCGAATCCCTGCAAGAGCATGCATAGAGACCACAAGGGCATTAGCAGTAGCCCCGTCCTCCGAAGTAGTAGCGTCCGTGGGAAGCGTCTCGTCGTCTCCGTTGGGCACGGCATCGATGAAGTCATCGGCCTCGAGGAAGAACAGGCGGGGACACACATGCCCACGCACATACTGCTCGTCGCAGTTGTAACATAAGCCTTGGTGACGACGTTCCTGCATCTCCGCCGGAGAGAGACGACGGAAGGTACGGGTTGGTGCAGCCGCACCCGTAGACGGGGTGCCCGCCGGGGGTATTGTTGCGCCTGCTGCAGCCGTGGACGCTGGGGCCCGCGGAGGAGGGCCCGGTCGCGGAGGGGGGCGAACCCCGCGCTGCTGAGGCTGCATGGCCGTCGCCCGAGACTCGAAGGCGCGGGCCAAGAACATGGCCGTCTGCAGGTCCGGCGGCGCCCGCATGGCGACGTCGACTCGAATGTGCTCGGGAAGGCCACCGACGAAGAGCTCTGCTTTTTGGCGCGTGGAGATGTCGCGGGAGTGCGCCAGGAGCGTCTAGAAGCGTTCGGCGAACTCTTGGACCGACGACAGGAACGGTAGTCGCCCCAGCTCGGCGAGCCGAGAGCCGTAGGTGGTGGGGCCAAATCGAAGGCGGCAAAGGTCCTTGAAGCGCTCCAGGAAGGCATGCCCTCGTCCTGCTCGAGGGCGTAGTACCACGTCTGTGCGGCGCCGGTGAGGTGGTAGGAGGCCATCCAGGTGCGCTGCGACGCCGGTGTGCGCTGGCCCCAGAAGAACTGTTCGCAGTGCGTAAGCCAGTTCAGGGGATCCACGGAGCCGTCATAGGTCGTGAACTCAATCTTGTGGAACTTGGGCGGCAACTCGGCCGGCTCGGCGGTAATCATGCCGCCCTCCCGTGCTGACTTGCGGTAGGGAGACGAAGAGGAGTGGGACGGCCACAGGCTGCTGCCGTGGAACAGGGGCCCGTCCACGCCCCCGTACAGCGTGCCGGAAGCGAAGGGCCCGCCATGCCCCACGCCCAGGGAAACCACACACGCCATGGTCACTGACGTCCGCGCCGGGGTCTCCGAGTAGATCGGAATAGGCGCGCCCATGGCCTAGCCCGGGATCGACGATGGCGAGGGGGGAAAACGGACCTGCTGGATGGGCACGCCACTGTCCGGCGATGTACTCTGCGCCGCGGTCGATATCGCCACGGAGGAAGCCTCCTGAGGCATGTCGTATGGGAAAGCCGGCGCAGCGGGACCGGACGATGGTGGGGGTGGAAGTTGGGGCTGGGAGTGCGGTGCAGACGACTGCGGAAGCGGCGACGCAGGCGCGGCAGCGAGGAACGCATGGATTCCGGCCACCGCCTTGCCGAGATCGAGGACCGCCCGCGTCATCTCCTCGGGGCTCATGACCGGGGCCGCGGAGGAACTGTCGGACGACGACCGGGGGATCAGATCCAGTGAGGCGGAAGGGGTGGGCGCGGATGGGGCGGAGGTATGGGGCGCGAGCGGAGCAGAGGAGGTGGGCGGCTGCGACATTGAACCAGAGCAATCCGATACCAGGTTGATAGACGCTCTAGCCCTGCGAGAGGATGAACGGAGGTTGTAGGTGTGCTGGACGGGAGGTCGAGGACGGAGCGCTCGCGGCAAGCGGCGCGGCAGCGCCATGGTGTGCGAGAGCAGGAAGAAAGAGGTGAAGGCGATTAGGTCTCCCGGCTCCCTTCGGGAAGCCGGAAACGAATAATGTTTCTGCTTGCCTTTCATAATTCCTGATTACAAGTATTTATGCTAATGCATATTCTTTTGCTAATTAACCCCTTGAACTAAAAGCTAATAATAGAAGATAAATCCCGAAATAAATAAATAGGCCCTATTAGCCACTAATGGGTCGGCGCCTGGCGTATTGCCTGCTGATCATAATAGATGGTTTCAAGTAGTCACATTTGGGTAAAGAATATGTAGCTAAAGGTTCATTTTATGGCATGGTATCATAATTTATCACCTCTATGTATCAAAGACGACGACGACAACAACAACAACAACAACAACAACCAAGCCTCTTAGTCCCAAACAAGTTGGGGTAGGCTAGAGTTGAAACCCAACAAGAGACCCTAGTCACGGTTCAGGCACGTCAATAGCTGCTCTCCATGCATTTCTATCTATAGATCTCTAGGTATATCCCAACTTTTTAGATCTCTCTTTATTGCCTCCCCCCACGTCAATTTCGGTCTACCTCTACCTCTCCTCACATGAAAATCTTGGGCTAAAACTCCACAATGCACTGGTGTCTCTGGAGGTCTCCTTTGGACATGACCGAACCACCTCAACCGATGTTGGACCAACTTTTCTTCAATTGGTGCTACTCCTAGCCGGTCACGAATATCGTCATTTCGGACTCGGTCCATCCTTGTGTGACCACAAATCCAGCGCAACAACACATAGATAATTCAATGTCATTGCTGGGGATATCAATGTAGTGATGTTAGCTTGTTTGATTAATGAGACACCATTTGCTCTAGGCATGGCTAGCAATTCCCTTGTACGTTATAACATCATGATAGGCTGCAAAATTGAAGTTTGATGTTGCTCTAGGCATTGCTATATAATTCTCTTGGAAGTTGTAACATCAATACATCATGATAGGCTGCTAAATGTATGTAGAAGAAAAAACTAACCATGGTTCTTTCTTCTACATACATCTTGAGTTTAGCATCAAACATGGAAGTCATATTTTAATATGCTGAGCATTTTTTATGTTTCCTTTCATTTGCTCATCAGCTGAAGAAAGTAACTATTTTGTGCCATGTTAGGTTTCACCTTCTTCAAGAATTTGATGAAGGGAAGAAGAGCTGTCGCTCACGTCTAGCAAAACATAATGGAAGGAGGAGGAAAGTGCAACCACAAGCTGTTGTGAATGAGAATTCCATGAATGAAAATGAATCTCTAAGTAGTACCTTACTCCTTCTGTTAAAACAACTTTCCGGGCCAGAGTGTAAGTTCTACTTTACAAATTTCGATTATTTTTTAAATACAAATATTTCGATCCACATGCAATCCAGACAGAGTCACTCTAACTGTGTCCTTGTGTGGATGGCAGCAGGTAGCTCTTCTGAGCAAATCAACCATCCTAATTCTTTGGTTAACCTTTTGAAGAACCTTGCTGCTATTGCTAGCACACAGGCATATCAAGATATTCTAAAGAATGCAAATTCAATATCATCAAATGGTGGTAATAATGCTGTAAATGGCTCTATCGTGCATGAGCAAACTATACAGTCAATTCCTGCTGGGAGGGAATCATTAGCAGGTAAACACCTTATTATTTACTTGATGCTGTTTAGCATGAGAAATACCAAAATTATAAAAGAAAATGATTTGAATAACTTTTGTTCTCAGAAGAGCCTCCGGTGAAAAGACGAGTACAGGATTTTGATTTGAATGATGCTTGCATTGAAGAAGCTGAGGTAATTTTTTAGTAAATTTCATAACCTATAATAATCTTGAACAAACTGTCGCAAAACTATAATTTTTCCAAACCAGTCTAGAAAACTACACTTTCTGACAATCTATATCTCAACTATACTTTTGAGAAGCAACTTCACGAAACTACATTTCTATTGTCCAGCTGAATCAGAGAACTACACAATTATTGCCATTCAATATCACAAAACTACAATTTTTAGCTCTTAAAAAGGGTAGTTTTCCGATACAAACTGAGCACAAATGTGTAGTTTGAATGTTTGATGATACTATTTGACAATAGAAGTATAGTCTTATGAAAGTGACTTTAAGAAGTGTAGTATTGTGAAACTAGTTTTTGAAAGTGTAGTTTTGCAACAGGTTTTCCAATCTTAGTATAATTTTGTGGAAATTACTCTGAATTTTTTAGATTGATTCTCCTAGATGTATTTCTGATGTTTGATACCTACTTAGCTCAATGCCTCTTATGCACATGACATTTGCAGAGCCGAACAGATAAAATTGTGTTCAAGCTTTTTGGAAAAGAGCCGAAAGATTTTCCTGTAGATCTACGGGAACAGGTCATTTATCATGTTACTAACTGGAATCATGTTTCTCTAACAACTTTATCTGTGTGAAGATTTCAAGTTGCTAATGATAATTCTTTCATTAAATTGTTTGAATTTACAGGTCCTAAACTGGTTGTCGCATTATCCAACTGACATGGAAAGCTATATTAGGCCTGGTTGTGTTATTCTGACTATTTACCTTCGCCTCCCTAATTGGATGTGGGATGAGGTACTATTGCACTACATTAACAGTGATTTAGATATGTATATGTTTTCTTTATAGTATATGGTGCAGAAGCAAATTGCTTACTCTTATTTTCCTTTTCTATTGAAGCTTGATGATGATCCAGCTTCTTGGATAGAAAAGCTTATTAGCTTATCCAATGATGGATTCTGGAGAACAGGATGGTTGTACGCTAGGGTACAGGACTGCCTAACACTGAGTTGCAATGGTTTGTTCATCTTATTTGGAGTAATTATTCTGCTTCATTCTCTTCTCATATATTCAAGGACTGGCTTCATTTGTCTTCTTTCCTTTTTTTTGGTAGGTAGTCTTATGTTTGCATCTCCCTGGCAACCAGTAATTGGTGACAAGCATCAGAGACTGTGTGTAACTCCTATCGCAGTTGCTTGTTCTTCATCTGTAAAATTCTCTGTGAAAGGTTTCAATATAGTTCAGCCAACCACAAAGTATGTATCTTTTTCACGTCTAAATGTGTCTCTAAACTAACTTGTGTTAACTGATAAATTTGAATTTTGTTTTAGATTACTTTGTGTGTTTGGTGAGAAATATTTAATTCAAGAAGAGACACAGAAGCTACTTGAAGACTCAACTATGCAGCAAGGCCCTCAATGCCTGACCTTCTCTTGTTCCTTTCCTTGTACAAGTGGAAGAGGATTCATAGAGGTGCATCATTCGTTTTTTTTTTTTTTATGTCTTCATTTTTTTTTTGTTTAGATTACAGACCTGACTCCCTTCTCAGGTTGAAGATTGTGATCAAAGCAGCCTTTCTGTTCCCTTTGTTGTCACCGACAAAGATGTATGTTCTGAGATTCGGATGTTGGAGCATGGATTGAATTTAACTTCATTTGATGAAACCTCAGAAAGAATAGATGAATTGATGGCTTATCGCGGTCGGGCGTTACATTTTCTGCATGAAATTGGATGGCTTTTTCAAAGGAGCCACGTTCGAGCTACTTCTGAGCAGCCACAGTATTGTCCAGACGGTTTCCCTGTTGCAAGATTTAGATGGCTGCTAGCCTTTGCAATTGATCAGGAATGGTGTGCTGTTATAAGGAAGCTTCTGGACACCATGTTCCAGGGTGATATTGATCTAGATGTCCCATCACCAATTGAATTTTCCTTGGGAGAAAATCTGCTGCTTACTGCTGTCAAAAAACTCTCAAAGCCTTTAGTTGAATTTCTATTAAGATACACAGCAACAAATTATGCTCCAGTGCGCAGTGGAGCCAGTGCTCCAGTTCAATTCTTGTTCACTCCTGCGATGACTGGACTGTCAAATATTACACCTCTTCATCTTGCAGCCACAATCAGTGATGCTACTGGCGTTTTAGATGCTTTAACTGATGATCCTCAGCAGGTAACTACTCTAAATTCTCAAGTTCTTACCTGCCGTATCTTCCTTTAACTTAAAAACAGCACATCTACATTTAAATTAGCAGATGTCCGATTCTTAGCGCACCACTTAAAATAAAAGCTAAGGCCATCTTTTATT
Organism: Coix lacryma-jobi var. lacryma-jobi; assembly: GCA_009763385.1. Lineage (NCBI taxonomy): Eukaryota > Viridiplantae > Streptophyta > Magnoliopsida > Poales > Poaceae > Coix > Coix lacryma-jobi. The sequence goes on along the minus strand of CM019827.1, from coordinate 115,383,756 downwards.
GTAAGAACCTAACTCTGCACATGAAACATTTTCATCTGAAATGCATTATGTACTTCTCAAGAAAAAAAAATGACTCCCATGAAAACATGGTTATGTATTACATTGATTGTTGAAAAGATCGTGTAGGGTATATAATATCACATCAGAGTTCTGCATAAGGTGTATGAGAAAAAAAACACATTTGCCTTAAAATTTTTCCGTTTACTTTTGAGAATTTGTGCTCACACTGAAAAAAATTCTATCTGGCTTCTTTCTGCCTAAATGTCTCAGTTGGGAATCAAAGCGTGGAAGAATGCTCGTGACGCTACTGGCTTCACTCCTGAGGAATATGCTCGAAAGAGAGGCCACGTATCCTATATTCAAATGGTACAAGACAAAATTGACAGAAGGGTGAGCAGAGCTCATGTCTCGATTACCATCCCCAGCATAATTGATAGTGTCAGAAAACATGCTAGCGGATTGAAGCCTGCCGATCAAATCACATTTGGTGTGGAGAAAAAACAACCAAGCATCAACCAAACATTAGGCTGCAGACAATGTATCCAGCAGGTCCAGCAGCTTGCATTCCGTCCCCGGACAAATAGGTTTTTGTCTAATAGGCCTGCGATGCTTTCCTTGGTCGCCATTGCTGCCGTCTGTGTCTGTGTGGGATTGATCATGAAGAGCCCACCACAGGTTGGTTCGATGAGGCCTTTCCTCTGGGACAATATACGTTGGGGTCCCAATTGATAGACTGCACAAGAGCCAACCCAATTTGTTTCAGTGTATGATGATGTTTGCGCTGAGCGAAGCTAGATTCTTGTAATGTACATGTTTCTTAGACTAATAAATGTCTAAATTGAAATTTCTGTTTTATAGTAAAACCTGTGAAATGCTCTAACTTGCCTAGCTTGTAACTCCATTTCATTTGCATCCCTGTAAAGCTTTTACTTGTTTTGTTTGAGAGGAAGAAAACCTTTTACTTCTGCATTCTGTTTATTGTTTTTTTTTTCCGAGGGAAGGTTGTTTGTACACTTATATATAAGTTGGTAAGATGTAGCTGAAAATGGAGGTAACCAAATTCTCACCTGCCCCGTTAATTATCAACCGTAACCGTAATTGACGCAATTTGTCAGTGGACCAAGCGAACGACATTAATTTCTTATGTATATTATGGACCAAGCTGAACCAATCATATGTAACGCAATCAGTTCCTCTCTTGTAATCCATTTGCGTTACAAAACCATAAACCAAACAGCTCGTAGTAATAGTTTCATACCACCAGAAAGCTGGTCAGAAGTGCCCACGATATTGCTTGCAATCAGAAGACGGTCACCACCGTGTTCCAAAAAGGGGTAGGAAGTTTAATTTCTCCGGTACTTTCCCATCTTTGGCTCGACATTGGCCCTGTTTGATCTCAGGGCTAGAGCTAGTTTGAGCTATTTGGAGCTCAACTAGCCCTAAAGTATCTAAACATGAGGGCTAGTTTGAGCTAGTTGCATCTAACCCATCCAAAAAAATTATCCCCACCAAGAGGTGATTATTTGGGCTAGTTCTAGTTGGGACCACTACAAAAGTAATTTCTCTCTCTACCTTCATCCTACCAAATGATTGAAAAAGTACATTTATTGTCAATCTAATCCTTTCATCCAAACACCACAAGAGCTAGAGTTAGTTCAAGGTTAGTTTAGAGTTAGAAAATAGCTCTAACTCTAGCTGAGTTAGAGGGATCCAAACAAGGCCATTATACATGACAATGAAAAGAAAAGGCGTCACAAACCCCACACATTACATGATAACGAAAAGAAAAGGCGTCACAAACCCCACAACACAAGCTTCTTGAAGAGATAAACAGTACGCATAAGGTCTTACACACACATTCTACTCGAGCAGTAACATGGGTAGACTGGGTATCAGAAGTAACATTGCAACCTTTTATATAGGCAAAAAAAAAAAGTTCCAATGTAGAGCTGGCTGTAAGTTTTTGATCAGGCAGAAGGATTCTCCCACTTGAGGGGCTTCACAAGCTCCCAGGTGAAGTCCGGGTCATCCCTGCCGAAGTGCCCATATGCCGCCGTCTTGAGATAGCGGCCATTCCCACCTCTCTTGAGGTCAAGGTCGATGATGATCATCCCTGGCCTGAAGTCAAAGTTCTCCTGCACAACCTTCAGGATTTCCTTGTCGGGGATCTTGCCTGTGCCATATGTGTCGACAAACACTGACAGCGGTTCAGGCACACCAATGGCATATGACACTTGGACAATGCAACGGCGGGCAAGACCACCGGCCACAATGCTCTTGGCCGCCTGCCTTGCAACATAGGCTCCACTGCGGTCAACCTTGGTTGGGTCCTTGCCAGAGAAAGCGCCACCACCGTGGGCACCCCAGCCACCATAAGTGTCAATGATGATCTTCCTGCCAGTAAGACCTGCATCACCATGAGGTCCACCAATGACAAAGCGACCTGATGGGTTAAGGTGGAAAATGGTCTTCTCATCAAGGTACTGCTCTGGAATGACAGGCTTGATGACGTGTTCCTTGAGATCAGCAGCGATTTCGTCATTGGTAACAGTCTCATCATGCTGGGTAGAGATGAGCACAGTGTGGACACGAATTGGGACCATGGCACCATTGTCGTTATGGTACTCAACAGTCACCTGGGTCTTCCCATCAGGCCTCAGCCATGGGCAGGTTCCATTCTTGCGGACCTCAGTTAGGCGAGCACCAAGCTTGGTTGCAAGAACATGGCTGAGGGACATCATTTCAGGGGTCTCGTCAGTTGCATATCCAAACATGTGCCCCTGGTCACCAGCACCAATCTCCTCAGGACGCTTGGTGAAGTGACCATGGACACCCTGTGCAATGTCAGGTGACTGCTGTTCAATGTTGACAAGCACCTTGCAGTGGTCAGCATCCAGCCCTACATCATTGGACAGAAAGCCAATCCCACGGCAGGTATCCCTGACTATCTTCTCATAATCAACATTGGCTTTGGTAGTGATCTCACCAAAGACCATGACCATGTTAGTCTTGGTGCAGGTCTCACAAGCAACCTTGCTGTCAGGGTCTTCAGCGAGGCATGCATCAAGCACTGCATCAGATATCTGGTCACAGAGCTTGTCAGGGTGGCCTTCATTGACGGACTCGGATGTGAAAAGGAACGTGTCAAGTTCAGCCATCTTCTTGGACCTGCAAAACACGGTAGCACACGCAACTCAGAAGTCGGAAGAAATACAGTACCATGAAACTATCCAGATTCAGACTTCAAGAATACTGCTTTGAGTGGACATAGTTGATCAGTGACATACATCTAGCTTACTTCCCAATAGAACTGATTCAAAATAATAAAAGATAGCAAAGCTCATCTGACAGAACCTGACTAACCAAAGCATATGGCTTGAAACTTCATCAATTCAAAAAAGAACGCAAGTGTCCTGTCAAAACTTTAGTACAATCCAAGCAATTCATTGATGGAAGATGCTTATGTAGCAATCACAAAGGACAAAAATATACTAAGGCACCTTACCCAGGTAAAACAACCCTAAAAAGAACTGCTAGGAAACAAACAAACGAAAACTGCAACTACGATTATTCAAAGTTTCAAACGAAAATATACAAAATCTAATGACTTGTTCATCAATAGCACTATTTACAATCATCAATCACACTGAAAATGTGCCCAGGACAATGCTGCTCACAATTGAACCTACTCAGCGGTGGAAAACTTAAGGAATATATGCTAAACACTCTAAATTTATACAACCAAGATTCCACGAACAACAGAAGGCCCATTGGACTCCACTTGACTTCACAGTAAACAGTGAGGCAATCCCAAATCGTACAAGCATCTGAGTCAGCACTCACCAGCTTTATTCTTCAATGGACGAGATTCTACGCAGCGAATAAGCATAAAAATTTGCACCTTTCCACCTCGTCTATTAGGTGCGGAAGAATCGAAGTCGCAAACTTTCCGTGCGCAACAGTAAGATTCCTAGAGCTAGAGCTATAGAAGCACACATTCACCATTGCTCGGCGCTAATCCTTCAATATTAGTAGAATTACTAGTACAACAAGAAAGGGTACACAACCTTCCAAGACCGCAGCGAGAAGAAACAACTCCAGATGACTAGATCTGGGCCACCAGTCAGTGATGAGGACCTGGCTGTAACCTTATTTTTTTCCTTGAAATACGCAGAAAGTTTTGCGTATCATTTCATTAAGGACCTGGCTGTAATCTAAGCAACTGTTGGTGATCAAATACTCCTACAACCCGGCTAATAATAGACCCAAAAAAAGGAAAAAAAAAAGGTATGCGCGCTCTGTTCGCTCGAGTGAGAAGCCGTTTCGGCTGATTCGTATGACTGATTTTTTATGAGAGAAAAATATTATTTTACAGCTGCTCAAGCGAAGTAGCGAACAAGAGTCTGGGTCCCCGAAAAGCGGACGCGTTGCTTAGTGAACGGGACAAAACCGCAGGAGAACCGGAAAGAAGCAACGAACAACCAATCAATCTCTCGCAGAGTGTATATACACATACACCTTACACCATAATAACCGAGCTGGATTGAACGAGAGTCATAGCACCGGTGGCCGGAGTAGGAAGGACAGAGACGGGCAGCACGGCGCCTCACCTTAGCTTGCGGCGGCGTTGCGAGGAGGAGACAGAAACGGAACGGCGCTGCTACTGCGGAAACGGCGTAGTAGTAGCAGTAGATCCGACCCGCTGTGCCGGCCGACGCAGAGGGGCGTGATCGTGCTCGCGAATGCCATTTATAGCTGGCGCGACCGGGTTCCGGGCGGTCAACCTGGGAGGCGCGCGGATGGCCACCGGATGGGATCGGACGGCGGATGGGGGAGTCGGGCAGCGCTGGTCGGTTGGGTGGCTGCACCTGGCGACGGGGGAGGTCGTTCGCGTGACGCGTCGCACTCGCTGAGTCGGGCTCGGCAAGGGCCACTGGAGTTGGAATCGCTACCCACCCATCTCCCTCTCTATGGGCTGTGGGTGTTTCGTCACCAAACCTAAAAGGGCCCATTCCATGCGAGCCCAACGCCGGTTTGGTGATTTTCACTTTTGTTTTTCTCTAGCGATGTTTAGCATGTGCTCTGCCTATTCATTTCAGTAGAAAGCAGTGAAAGTATCTGCACGGAGGCAAACTGAGAAAACAAAATTATGCAAAATCGATTGCTGGCTGCTGCTGACGGAGATCCTACAGGAGTTAGGCTATTGTTAGTACATGGTACAACACTACAACGTTGTGTCTAAAAATAACTCTACAATATTGTTATTTAACCCTATATTTACGAGGGGACTCCAGCCTAGAACACCTGTCCACGTCACCCGGTTTTTCTCTGACCGTCCGATCTTGAAGTAGATGGCTACGATTTCTTGGAGCTGATTCCGTTGGTAGCAGCTTCTCGGGATCCTGTTTGGCTTCTTTAAATTTTCCTCTGCTTCTCTAGATTCTTATAAGAATTTGCTCAGCCACGTATATACTCAGCTTTCTGCTTCACCTTCTTGACTCTTCTCAAAATATCTCGCCTTATCCCCACTCTCCCTCTCGCTCGTCGCCGTGGGAAAAAAAAACGGCGTCCCTCTCCCTCTCCGTCCCGTGCTCTCCGATGCGGCGCTGACGGCAGGACCATGCCGCTCGCTGGCGGCTCCCTCCGCCCCTCTGGTGACACCGGCGACCCCCTTCCCCTCTGTTCCTCTACTTCTGCGTTCCACGAAACCCTAGATGGCCATGTCCGAGGACTCCGACTGGGTGACGACTTCCACCAGGACGCCCACCACGGGCCAGTCCGCCTGCGGGTGGCCTCTTCCTCGCCGCCGCCGGCGGCTGCGATGCACCCCCACGGCCAGATCCGCAGGTACATCATCATCATCTTCTCCTCCGTCTCGTGGCTGCTCCCCAAGATCCTCTCCCCAATCCCCCACCCGTGCCTCCCCTTCCTCTCCCTCTCTCTCGACGTGCCGGTGCGCGGGTTGGGCCCCAACGCGGCCGCGTGGACGCTCCGCTTGTGGCCAGCCTGTCGGCGCTCCCCATGTGCGACACGACCGTCCAGACAGGTGCTAGCGGTGGCTGCCTCCCGGCATGGCACGACGTGGTAGAGCCGCACCGCCAGCAGTAGGCACCGCTGCACCCCTCAGAGTGGACTACTCAGTTAACTAATGCTTAGTTCTATGTATCCCTTAATTTTGCCGTGGAACATATATTCAGCTTTTTGTTACCTGTTAATCTGCACAACAACTAGGTGGCTTGTTTATTTAATGGTTCCATGTATATAGCTCTAAATCTTGGGAGCCCATAGTACCCTATATTTGCGAGGGGACTCCAGCCCAGAACACCTGTCCACGTCACCCGGTTTTTTTCTGACCGTCCGATCTTGAAGCAGATGGTTACGATTTCTTGGAACTGATTCTGTTGGCAGCAGCTTCTCGGGATCCTGTTTGGCTTCTTTAGATTTTTCTCTAGTTCTCTAGATTCTTGTAAGAATTTGCTCAGCCACATATATACTCAGCTTTCCGCTTCACCTTCTTGACTCTTCTCAAAATATCTCGCCTCATCCCCGCTCTCCCTCTCGCTCGTCGCCGCGAAAAAAAACCCGGCGTCCCTCTCCCTCTCCGTCCCGTGCTCTCCGATGCGGCGCCGACGACAGGACCATGCCGCTCGCCGGCGGCTCCCTCCGCCCCTCTGGTGACACCGGCGGCCCCCTTCCCCTCTGTTCCTCTACTTCTGTGCTCCACGAAACCCTAGATGGCCATGTCCGAGGACTCCGACTAGGTGACGACTTCCACCGGGACGCCCACCACGGGCCAGTCCGCCTGCGGGTGGCCTCTTCCTCGCCGCCGCCGGCGGCTGCGATGCACCTCCAAGGCCAGGTCCGCAGGTACATCATCTTCTTCTTCTCCTCCGTCTCGTGGCTGCTCCCCAAGATCCTCTCCCCAATCCCCCACCCGTGCCTCCCCTTCCTCTCCCTCTCCCTCGACGTGCCGGTGCGCGGGTTGGGCCCCAACGCTCAGCTTGGACGCTCCGCTCGTGGCCAGCCTGTCGGCGCTCCCCATGTGCGACGTGACCGTCCAGACAGGTGTTGGCGGTGTCTGCCTCCCGGCATGGCACAACGTGGTAGAGCCGCACCGCCAGCAGCAGGCGCCGCTGCACCCCTCAGAGTGGACTGCTCAGTTAACTAATGCTTAGTTCTATGTATCCCTTAATTTTGCCGTGGAACATATATTCAGCTTTTTGTTACCTGTTAATCTGCACAACAACTAGGTGGCTTGTTTATTTAATGGTTCCATGTATATAGCTCTAAATCTTGGGAGCCCATAGTCTTTCCATGCATATGCATTCCGACTGCTTTGAAGGTCAGCAAGTCTACATCTCTCCATTCCGAGGAGCTGATGACCAATGGGAATGCCCAAGGTTTACTAGGTTTGCTTTCACATGTGTTTATTAGCGAACAACGAGACTCTCTCTCCTGCGACGCGACGAGGCGTCTGGGCGGCACTGAGCAACCGCCGCCGCTCCTCTCCGGCCGCCGCCGCCGCCCTTCGGCGTGCGGCGGCGGCGGCCTGCACAACTCGCCTCCCTCCCTCCTCCCTCGCTCCCATCTGCTATCTCTCCCTCCGTCTGACTTCATCGATATCTCGTGCGCGCGGTGGCCGGACGACCGGCGGCGTTCCCGGGCTGGCGGCGGCCGGATCCGGCGGCCGCGCCCTCTGGCGGGCTGGTGGCGGCCAGATCCGGTGGCTGCGGCCCCAGCCAGGCCGGGGCGACCAGATCCAGCGGTCGTGTCCCTTGCCAGGCCGTTAGAGGTCAGATCCGGCGGGCGCGCCTGCCCTCCGGCCGGCCGGTCGGGCACCGGTGGGGGCCTCTGCGATGGCGTGCGCACGTCCCCTGGCGGGTCCTCGTCGGGGGCAGGTCCATGGTCGTGCGCCCCTCTCCGGTGGTGCTGGCTTCGGCGGTCCGCCAGATCCGGGCCGCTGGTGGCCGGATCTGCCGCCCGGTGGCATCGTGCCGTGCACTGGGGGCCGGAGGCTAGTTGCTGTGAACCAGTCCTAGCCGCCGCCAACTGACGTCCTCGGACTGTGCGACAGCTTAAGGTGGCGATAGTTGCATGGGTTATGAGCGAAAGCTCAGCCCGGATACCGGGCGAACGACGGTGACGCCCCTGGCGCCATTCACCTTGTTGGAGGCGTCGTTTCTTAACCTCAGCTTCTTCGTCGTCGGATTCTAGGCGAAAGCCGAAGTCTCTAAGGCCAGCGACGAGGGCGTCTTGGACGTCCCCTCCTTCCTGAAGGCGTTGTTGTAGAATCTCCTGCTGTTGTTGCCCCTCCCGCTTGGTTGTCGTGGTCGCTGCGCTAAACCTTTTTGTGCTTCATATCCTCCTCGCTTTGGTATGTCATGCCGGTGTTTGTTGCAGCTGTAGTCGTCGCTTAGGCCCCTCTCATGCAGATGCTTCGCTGCTGGGAGCATGTTGGCCCCATCCGCGGATGCTTTGCCGCGTTGATGGTCTTGTTGTGTGGGCGGACGCTTTGTCGCCGGTGTCGTTTAGGCCCCTCGCATGCAGATGCTTTGCTGCTGTGAGCGTGTCGGCCCCATCCGCGGATGCTTTGCCGCGTCGATGGTTCTTGTGTGCCTGGACAGATGCTTTGTTGTCTTCATGGACGCCCTCCTCGGCCGTGGTCCTAAGGGCAAAGTGGCGATTAGTGACTCGGAGGAGCACTCGGACGGCTGCTTTGCCGCCTGGGGTTTCTAGCGAATGCTTTGCCGCTGTTATCATCTACGGCTTCACTTCACTGCTGGCTGCCAAAGTGTTGAGATTATTTTGTATTAGTTTCAGTTTGCTGGGATTGTCAGGTAGAGGGTTCCCCACCCCATGTTTCTTGCTTTTCGTTTGTATCGTGGATTTCGTTGGTAATCCATGGATTACTTGCGAATCCATTGTATCGGTTACTCTGCCGTTTCTTCGGCTCTTCTTCTTAATGAAAAACGCGTGAAGTCGCGATCTCGAAAAAAAGAAAAAAATTAAATAGATGGATGCTGCTGCCTGGACAACATTTTTTTTTTGATAAAATTTTGACCTTCAACTTGGCTTTTCTAATCATTAGTTTCAAATTGGACAGGTTTGCTTTCACCTGTGTTTATCACAGTAGCTTGGCAGCTAGAAGCAAGTAAAAAATTAAATAGATGGATGCTGCTGCCTGGACAGCGTTCTTTTTGATAAAATTTTGACCTTCAACTTGGCTTTTCTAATCATTAGTTTTAGATTGTTCAGCAAGACTTTATTCAATAATCATTGCTTACTATCATTGTACTAATAAGCATTTGCTATTGAGTTTATTATTATTTTTTTAATATCCCCGACATGTCATAGTTCATAGCCTAACTCTCTCTCAAGTTTTCAACAGTTTCACGGGAATTGTCATTTGCTAACTAGAATTATGATATTTACCCCAAGTTTACATGGTGCCTACAAAAGTTTTGATTATATTCTGAGAGAGCGTATCATTGAGTAATAGGCTAGCGGACCAACAATTTATATTTAGTGCATCTACCATCCTTTCACCCGAAGCAGTGTTGCACACGCATTGAAAATCCTTTTTTTCAGGAAAAGTACACGCTCATCTTATAGATCATTGACTATGGTTGGTGTGATTTCAGTCTGATGACCAATTTTTTGTATGATTTATACAACAACTTCCCCGGTAAGACATGTCTGCTGGACCTTGCCGATTCTATCACCATGACCTTCGCACTGCGAGGGAGCTGGCTAATAGTTGCTGCTGTTGAAAGAAGAAAGGTTGGGATAATACTTCTACTTTGAGCTGCACTGAATAAAAATGTGGCTGCACTCCACAATCTAAGAGTACATTGTCATACTGATAATCAATTATTTTATAGGTATCAATATCTTCCAAGGTCCCAGCTACAATATACTATTGACATTGTAGGTGATGGGCCCTTCTCTGCTCAAAAGGGGAAGGTACCGAAGCGTCAAGGCAAAGATAGTGGCAAAACGATCTGAGCTGTCCAAATTTTATTATGAGTATCGGGAGGTATGCAGTTCCCTTTGACATATTTTATTTATGCAGATCCTCCATTTATAATAAAGTTTTAATGCTAAGACACATCATTAAATTGGAAGGTTTTGGTAAGGTTCACCGAGATGAATAACATACATTAATTAACTCATTGATATAAACCTATACTACCATTGCCTTCGAGTTCGACCTGTACTGTCCTCATCGATTTATGCAAAAAAGTATGCTAACTTTCAGCATGATGCCATGTTTGCTGCAGTTCTGGATTGCTACTGTATAGCTTCTAATTTGAAGAACATATTTTTTTGAGTTCACAAAACGGTTTGACAAATAGAATGTGCTTTGTCTTATTTCCATTCAGGTCCAATTCATCCTATGTTTCTTACTTCAAAGGGTTCCAATTAAGAGAAAAGAAAAAAAGGTTCTTCATCTAAAATAAATGCATGTTGAGGGTTATTTCTACAAACACCAATTGTATATGACAGCTTTGTGAGTAAAATAAAAAACATTTATTCTTCATGATGCTCTGTTCTTTAGGTATGAGAGAAACACATCAAATGAATTTAAATCTAAGGGTCATCTGTTTGGTCCTCTTTTTCAGTCATCTTTTGATGGGCACATGTCCACCTACCTTACATTGCACTGATATTGTTTTCCTCCACTATGATATCTGATTCCAATCTACAGTTAATGTCTGCTTAGCTTTTTGTCTCAGTATTGTTTCATTTCCTCCTACACAGGTTATCCTCCAAAGTTTGTTATTTTCCTATTTTGTTGGGTTCTTGCCTTATTACCAACGTTTGTATCTCCACTCCATGTTAGATTTCTTCATATGCATGTCGGTTGTTACTACCTTGTGGTTGTAAATCACTTAGGCCTCCTCTCATTTATGTTTACCTTTTCTGTTTTTCCATCTATTTTTGCGTGCTGCTTGGTGAAATCAGTACTATGAAATTTTAACTCCCCTCCGATATAGTATATTTTTTTTTGCTTTTGTCCCATCCTTTTTGGGACCATGTAGATACTGTTCATTTACAAACATAGAAAATCATCACATACCATGCTCTCAGTTTTTTCCACTTTTGTTGTGGTTACCATTCCTAACCTTGCAGCACGTGTGGCAGCAATAAAAGGTGGATTGGAAGATTTTAGGCAAATATTTGCACCGATGTGGAATATAAATTAGACCAAAATAGTCGTTCAATCTGTTACTGTTTTCCACCGATGCAGACTGTGATTCAGTTTTTATCTGTCATTTGTTTCTAGGTCTGGAATGTATGAGCAACAAATATTGTTCCGAGTTGCCTCCAGTAATAAGTATGGCTACATATGGCACATTTTTTCGTTTTCCCTTTTTTTATGCCTTGTTCAACTGTAGGCATCTCTCTTGGAAACTATTACGAGGAAATTGTGAATGCAGTTATCTTTCAATAAACGCAAAAGCCAACGACATATTGGAAAAGTAATCCTATATTGATGGATAAAATGTACTCAAGCCAACCAGTCTCAACATCTTTATCTGTGCAGAAGGCTTATGACCTGGAAACTCTGTAATATATGGTCTGCGGCGCGCAAGGACGCGCCCCCTGTACTAGTTCACTATATATGGCACTCATGACAGTTGGTGCGGAACAAGAGATTTTAATTAAGGGGGAAAAACAAATATAATGATACCTCTAAACGTGGTAAATATATGCATAAGTGTATGTGTAAACATCTTTTTCGAAGATTTTACATATGTAATACTTATAATGAAAAATCACAATGTTATGAAAAAACAGTGGATATGTTGTCCAGCGCGCCTCGATGATTTTACATCGAGTTTTTCGATGATTTTACATATGTAGGGCTGAGGGGTCTCCACGTGAATTGTATAAATTAGCTTTAGACTATAGAGGAATTAAATAAACTCCATCCGCAAGGTGTATGATGGTCTCAAGACATTGTGCTTAAAAAGAAGATTTTCTCAGCCAGATCGAGAAAACATCCGACCCCTGCCCATGTACCCTTACACAGTGACCCCTGTCCACATACCCTTACACAATGACACCCAGTTCTATAAGATGAACCACCTACAGACGTGTGTTTTGGATGTGGAACAAAATGTCAAAAAAAGTGAGTTTGTTAGGACTCGAACTCTGACCACCCCAGAAAGGCGGGTACTGAGCTAGACTAACGACTCCTCAACCCAACCGTTCCCGTAGAATAATAAAAATACAGTCTGTAAGGAAAATGAACCTCAGACCATTTAACCTTGGATTTTGGTGTTTGATGAACAACACAACCAAATTGGACTAATGCGTTTGCAAGTGTTTGTTTTGTAGTCCAATAGGGTGCAAATGTGACTTGGACAAAGGCTATGTGATGATCCAATGATCAACACCTCAAGCAAGACTCTAAAAGCTCAGTAGAAGACCCTAAAGATCAAGCAAAGTCTCTTGCACAAGAATGGAACCAAGATGACGCAAGAAATCGCGAAGAAACAAGAAGAAAGGGACATCAGACGCTGCATCGGACACTGCCCACGCAGGCATCGGACGCGCCGATGGCAAACTCTAGCTCGTGTCAGCGCCAGCAGAAGCATCGGACGCTGAAGACCGAGACATCGGACGCGACTGTAACACTGTGCAATACTGCACAGCGAACATCGGACGCACCGATGCTACATCGGACGCTACAGGTCCTTGCGTCCGATGCCTATGCAGGAAGGTTCGAGAGAGGCTCTGGCAGCATCGGACGCTAAGTAGCCGTTGCGACACAGTGCCAGGCTGGCATCTAGCAGTTAAAGGAGCATCAGACGCGTCCGATGGTCACGACTCCAGCGTCCGATGCTGCGCAGTGAAGACCATCTTTGGTGCCCAACGACTCTATTTGCTTGGGGCTCTATATATATATCCCATGGCCGGCCAAAACAACAAGGTTGGAGCTCAAGGAAGTGTACCAAGTGTATAGACACATATTTAGTTGCTCTAGCCCCCAAAGTGCTCAAGTGATATACTAGGTGATTACTGTAGGTACTTTGCGAAGTGATTAAGCTAGTTAGACCACCGCTTTGCGCTTGCTCTAGGTGTTCACTACGCCACCAATCTTTTGCGCAGCGGACATTTTCGCTTTACCGCAGCGGGCAAACGCGCCCGCTGTGGATGCAACGCCACAGTAAATCGAAGCAGCACCGCAACGGGCGCTAAGTGCCCGCAGCGGTAAATTCGGTTACCGCAGCGGGCGCATTAGAATGCCCGCTGCGGTAAATAATTTCTAAAAAATAAAAAAAAGAAAAAAAAAGCCTAGATGGGCTTGGATCCGAGCCGCGATGGACCCAAATCTCGCTGTCGTCGTCGGTCCGCCGCCGCAGCTCCAGCCATCGATCCAGATCCGCCCTCGCCATCGCCAGAGATCGCCCCACTGAACGCAGGGCAGAGGAGAGGGAGGGGCCGCCATCGTCGTGGGAGGAAGAGGCCTCGCGCCGCTGCGGCCTTGCTCCGTGCGGATCCCCGTGCCTCTTGTGGTGTCGTCCCTGCTGGATCCTCCCGTGGTACCGTCGCTGCTAGATCTGGAAAGAGGAGGGAGTGAGGGAGATGGAGAGAGGAAGAGTGAGAGGGAGATGAAGTCACCTACCTCGGACGAAACCCAAGGCCGCCGGAGACGAAATCGGTCGCGTCGTGGTGCCGTGGATCCACGGGTCGAGCCTCCTTCATCCCCGATCAGGATCTGCGACTCCCCATGCCAGTGGCCGGTGCGGAGGATCTCACTCCTCCCTCCCCGATCTGTTGAGGGGCCGCCGGGTGCGGAGGAGCCGCCGGTGCAAAGGGTCGGGTGAGGGGAGGAGTGCGCTGGCTATTGGGAAGTCGGGGAGATAAACAGGGAGAGGGAGGAGAGAAGCTCGCGGTGCGGTGGCTGCTGAGCGGCTGAGGTGTGGACTGGGGATGAAGGAGGAGCGGCCGCGGTGCGTGAAATTCTAGGGTTTTTTACATTATATAGTCGGGATGCTAAATAGGCCTCGCCCTGGGCCTCAAGCGCTTGGCAAACGTTGAATGTCATTTACCGCAGCGGGCATCTCATTTACCGCAGCGGACATCTTAAGATGTCCGTGGCGGGAAAAAGTTGACCGTCACGATAAATTAAAAGTGCCCGCTGCGATAAATCGTGCGATTTACCGCAGCGGACAAAAAAAACATCTGCCACTGAGGGCAAAAATGCAACGCTGCGCAAGTTCGCTTTTGTAGTAGTGGTTAGACCTAGTGTTTAGTGAGTTTGAAAACCTCTTGTCTACCGGTGCTTGCGCGCACCGTGGTTGTACATCGGCGGGGCTTGTAGTCTTGCGAGATCACACCAACCACGTTTGTGGTGTGGCCGCCTCCGTGCACCGAAGGGAACAAGGCCCGCGGCGTTTCGGCCGGAAACTTGATAGTGAAGACGGCGGGAAGCATCCGAGAGAGGCTTTGCCACGAGTGGCTTAACCAGAGACCCACTTGCGCGTGGGGAAGGACCGGAGCTATCCACAGAGTTACCCGACCGGGAGCTTGGCCCCTGTGAGGGGCTCCAACGAGGACTAGGGGGAAGCTTGCGCGCTTCTCGATACCTCAGTAAAAATACCGGAGTCGTCGATGGGAGTTTGCATCTCTATCACACTCTTTAGCTTCCGCATTTATATTGCTACCTTGCTTATGTGCTTTACCTTTCCTAGCTTAGTATAGGCTAGTTTATAGGTTTGAAACATAGGTTGCATAACTCCTTTTGTGGTAGAGATAGCAAACACATCTAGCAAAACCTTAGTTGCACATTAGATAGTTTACTTTATTGCATAGGTTTTGACCAGGTGGAAAATAGAGACCATAGTTTAGAGTAGAAATTTTAAGTTGCCTAATTCACCCCTCTCTTAGGCGTCACGGTCCTTTCACAGTCATAAAGCTTTAAAGGGGGAAACATAATAAAATCTATATATTGTTGTTGCTTATAATATCACAATATATCGCATGTAATTAAGCTTACAGCTGACCAAAGGATCACCTAACCATCAGATGCATATCCAGAATTATACCGGTGAACTCGATCAAGCAAGTGAACCTGCTCATCCTATATATGCATATATGGTCGTCAGCATATCATTTCTTGAGCGACAATTCAATAATACCGACAAATAGAGACCAACATAAATATAATAATCTCACAGGCCAGCGTGTGCCAATTTATTCGACCAAAACAACCCTGGTACGTATTTAAAACAAACTCAGTCTCTCTAAATGTCGATCATGCATCGATCAAGCGCAGATTAAATTGAAGCAAAGATAGAACGTAACAACTAACTAGTCTTGCATCCAAGAAACGCTATATATAGCTATAGCAACGAAGGTTGTAGAAGCTAGCATGATCAGTGTATATAGTATGTAGGCTAGAAGTTGAAGTGGTAGTCTCTCTAGTACTCGTCGACCACTTCCATCAGCCTACTGGCCACAGCACTCGCAAACACTGAAGACCCCTTGTGAATCTGTATCAAAGTGAATGAACAAATTAATTAAACAGAGAAGAGTATATATTGTCATCTGAAAAATTGCATTTAATTTTGAGCAAGTAGGTACTCCCTCCATCCATTTATCGGAGTCATTTTAGGGTCATGTGCAGTGACCAAGGAGGAATTAATTTGACCAGTAAGAGAAGCTGCATGTAAACAGTCGCATTAATTGGGCCAGTGAGAGGAGCCGCATGCGCCTAGAATAAGATGAAAACTGTGGTCCCTAGCTTAGACGACTCCAATTCTTGAAGAATTTTTTTTCGGTAAGATGACTTCGATAAATGGATGGAGGGAGTAGCAAACAAATTAAACCTCGGGAACATCAGTAATGCATGAAATCGTTAGGATTCCACACAGCAGATCGATGATGCGCTGGCGACTAGTAACGTACCTTAGTGTTGAACATATAGATGTGGCAGTCACCGATCTTGCCGCCGGAGAGGTGGACGAGGTCAAGGCGGAGGTCGTCCAGCGCGCGGGACGCAGCGGCGAGGCACCCATCGCGGCGGCGCTTGGTGAGCTTGATGTTCACGTCTTCCTCCACGATCCGCACGTCCACGGACGTGTCCTTGCTCCGCCGCTGGATGTACGTGCTCCGGATCGGCTGCCGCTGCACGGATGGCGGCGGCGGCGGCGGCGGCGCCACCTCGCCCTCCGAGCTCTCCGCCTCACCGGCGGCCGCAACCACCGCAGCGGGCGCCGCGTCCACCACGTCCCCCTGCAGCTCCCTCCGGCGCCGCTTCTTGTCCACCAGCAGCGTCAGCTCCGCCACCGTCCTCCCCAGCTCCTCGATGTACTCAATCGCGTCCGAGATCACCGTCGCCCTATCAGGCTGCATCATCGGTGGTGGTGCCAAAAATAAACAGCAAGAATCGTGAATTAATAATTTAAATCGAGATCGATGGACTGAAGAGAAAGAAAGAAAGAAAGAAAGAAAGAAAGAAAGAAATTTGTTCCGATATCAAAATCAAAATTCAAACACTACGTACGCTAGCTGTATTATTGTATACCTTTGTAACGTTGGGTATGAGGTGCATGAGGGCGGTGTACTTCTCGGTGAGCCGCTGCCGGCGCTGCTTCTCCTTCTTCTCGACGCCGTTGGCCAGCCCAGCATGGAAGCCACCGCCGGCCACCAGCGCCCTGCTCCGCTTCCTGCCGCCGCCGGTGGCACGTGGCGGCGGGGAGGTCTCAATAAAGGGCCCGCCGGGCATGTAGGCCGCAGCCGACTCGTCGTCGTCGGTGGCCCCAAACACGAGGGCGCCGGTCCTCGTCCCGCGGAGGTACGGCTCGGCGGCGGGGTAGTGGACGCCGCCGCCGTTGCAGTAGTCGCGCAGCATGTTCATGGTGTGCTGGTGGTGGCCGGGGGCCGGCACCAGCGGCTCGTACTGCATGGCCGGCTGGTGAGGGTCGGCGCCGCCGCCGAGGAAGTAGTCGATGGTGGACTGCGGCGTGACGGAGTTACTGACCGCCGCCGCGGCGTCGAGGGAGTGGAGCAGGTGGAAGCTCAGCTCTGCTGGGATGCTCGCGACGCCGGCGGAGACTGCGAGGTGCGGCTGGCCGCCGGCGTCCAGCTGGTCCTGGGTTTCGTGCGCCATCAGGAGCTCGCACTGCGGGTGATACATCGCCCGACGATCGATCCTGCTGCTTAATTGCGCACTCAACTGAAATTAAACACACAAACAAAGAAGATTGCGCCACATGAGGAAACGATCGAAAAGGATCGAAGTGTGCAGTAGTGATTCTGTGAGTGAGCAGAGAAAAGGATGAGTACTGGCGGAGAGATGGAATATAAATATATCCATGCATCATGAGTTGAGTACATGCATGTGTGGTTGCAGCCTTGCATGACCTAGCCCCTAGCTTAGAAAAGGTCTTTGCAGATTAATTATGTATACCGAACGAACAGAAAGCAAATAAAAGAAGATAATGGGCTGGGGAAGAAGAAGAAGAAGAAGAACTTGGATCAAAAGTTCATCTCATGGGGGAAAATTGGATTACGGAAAGGAATTAAGCTAGGAGGTCGATCGAGTTATATAGCAACTAACCAAAAACAAATTAGCAACACAGGTGCTATTAAATTAAATATATGGCTAGCTAGCCCAACCCAAAGAACAAATGAACATACAAGACACACATTTAACAGGAGTACCAGACCTTTTTCTTCAGAGAAGAGATAGCATCAGCTAGCACTGCAGCAGTGCAAGATTAAACAAAGTAGAGGTAGCTAGCGAGGTTGGTTAGCTCCTGCAGATATATATGAATTCGAGGGAGATAGCCACCACCAGGTATATAGAAGAAGGGGCCGGGCAACTAGCAGGAGAAAGCAGCTGTGTTGGTTCCTTTCCTTGTGGATCGGCAGAGCGACGGCGACATCTCGCCGGGGCTGGGCTTTCAGAAGAGCCGGTTTGTTACTGAGATTCCTCCCCGGAGGGCCCCACTTGGCGAACCAAAAACCTGCCATACACCGTACCGCACACACTGACAATTCTAGTGGTACACGCTCATGCAGGATTCAGAAAGGTGACCTCGCATTGGCCATGTATGTGCCCACACAGACATGCAACGATTTGGTTTCCTAGCTTGCATATGTACACCACTACTTGCCTATCAAGGGAGGAGACCATGAGAGATTATAGCTCTACCTGCAGATCGATATGACTATGCAAATAAAAAGGGCACATCACGCTAATAAGCTTAATTGGACCAGTAGTGTGTTGACTTGTATTTTATCAAAAAAAAAAAAACTGTTGTATTTTAGCCCCTACAAGTTGGTTCGTTGATGTTTAGGTGCAGGGTGTTAGTATTGTCTTTATTTGCGTGCAAGATGTTCACATACTACCAACTATCAGCCAAACGTAGGTCGTTATTTACGACGAAATTAGAAGTGTAAGCCTTTTTTTTACCACAGTGTAAACAGTTTACTATGTGCAATTAAGTGAGATTTTCATCTTTACATAAACAAAAAAAAAGTTGAGGCTCTTTTTGCACCCACGTCATGCATACATCCACCATCACTTATCACTATTACAAAATGTAAAATCATAAAAAAGTTTGAATGACATAAAATTGCAGAGACCGAACTCACCCCTCCATGGCCCTGTGCCCCTGTTGGCCACCACCTCCATGACATGGCCTTAAGGCATGACATCTTCTCGCTATGCATGTCTTCTTTTTTTTTGCAACAATCTCTACAATCTTAACCGGTAGGAGTATGTGCTCCTAAATAACATTATTTGCATATATGATTCACAGACCCGGGACTAAAGCGTAGTCCCGACTCGGTAACCGGGATATATTATAGGCCCTTACCGATCGGACCAAAAAAGTGTTTTTGTACTAGTGATATATGTAATAAAGATGCATGCATGTTACAGATCGTTTCGACATAACCATTACTAGCTCGATCATGTAAAGAGTGAAGCCACCTATGTATCATAAAAGCATTTCTTCTGTGTTAACCCCTGTATATATATACATGTTTGCATTGAGCCAACCACATCCACGACAATCCATATGTTTCTAGCCAGGAGCATATCTAGACCAAGGGCAATTTTGATGTGCAAGTGATCGAGATATGCAAGAGTATAGTAGGCTCAGTGTTAAGTAGTCATGGTTGCAATACTGCCTATATATATGCCACTAACAAGCTATGTCATGCCTGCAAAGTTTCTTCTATGAAGATGCATACATATATACCCCCTCCATCCATTTATCGAAGTCATCTTACCGAAAAAAAATTCACCTTATTCTAGGCGCATGCAGCTCCTCTCACTGGCCCAATTAATGCGACTGTTTACATGCAGCTGCTCTTACTGGTCAAATTAATTCCTCCTTGGTCACTGCGCATGACCCTAAAATGACTCCGATAAATGGATGGAGGGAGTATATTCTAACAGTTGAAATTATAAACCTGATGGGCCGGTTTCAGATTGTTCACAACGAATCTATAGCTAATAATTTCATATAAAAAACAAGTAGTGAGAGTGCTGGCCGGGTGCAAGTATATACATATTGCCCGGCCCTAACTGACAATACGTCCAAGGATCTCCCTTTCCTACGAACCTGATCCGAGTAATCATTCATCGATCGGGTGCAGTGTACTGGAGAGAGAAGAGAGAGAGAGGGGGAAAAAAAAACTGCAAGCAGAGCATCATCATCATGCATGCGATGTTAACCGGACACGCGGGCTGTTAGATCGACCGGTGCCCTCTCGGAGGTTGGCTCACGCCTTTTTCCCATCTTCTCGCCTCAGCTTCCGGCCGTACGAGCCCCAGGGGCCATCCATCCTAGAAGCAGAGACCGACGTCACATTTACTCTGGTACAGATTAAGCTTAATTACAATTACCATGTAAAATGAACTAGGCAGGTAGAAGAAATTAACAAATATAAATTATTGTACCGATCCATTGCATCACCAAATATTCCTGGACCAATGCAACCCCGGGCGCTTGCTTTTTTGACCAATTCACGCATCTCTTCTCTATATGTGAGATGTGGTCGATGCTCATGCACCAGGCTTTTGCCTCATCCCCAACGTAGTACAACTGCATCACCAAATTAACAAATAGTGCCTCACCACCAATTATTGTACCTCATGCGGCAATCCTAGGCGACTAAGACCCACTCCAATCCTAGCCCGGCCTGCTGATTTGTTTCAGCTAATCCAACCCAGCCCAGCCCAGCCCTTTGTGAATCCACGGGTCAGATCCTAGCAAAGCACTTGGACAGCTAATGGAATGAATACAAGGTTCCATTCCAAGTTACTAGCACTGATATGTTGATTTAACTTAAGAAAATAAGAAGTAACCAGAAATAACATATAGCCGGATCCAAGCTTCTCCATCCGTCTGTTACATTTATACATACAAATTGACAAAATTATAGAAATTATGAAGTAATCCCATGCAAATGTGTAATGGCTTTCTCTGCATGACATATCTTACCATTTCTTAGGAATAATGTTTCCATTCAGACTAGTCATCGTAGGACTACCAGTTCCATCTTGCAGGACTACCAGCTGTCTTCCAAAAGCAATTTTTTACCTTAAATCAGATTAACCTTCAACACTGAACATCTAAGGCATTGAATAAGCAGATCCCCTACGTCCTACATCAAAGACAGAAATATATTAATATTTTCCCTTTGGGTTGATCTAGGAATCAAAGGTTATTTGTGACCAAAGTTTGTTAGAAAGCACAACTGTTTTTTATAACTTTTTTCTAGACATGTACTACTCATGATAGAGAATATCAGAACAGACACAGCACATGATCGCAACCCAAACATTTCATTAGCTAGCTCTCAAGGTAAGAGTTGTAGGAAACTGAACTCTGCCTTGTCTCCAGCTCCATGACAGACATTTTAGGAGTTAAGTTTTCTCCAACCCAAACTATCTCATTATGCTTTTGTATGTTTTTGCCTGCATTCTTTTCTCAATAGCAGTACTACTTTTGGTTGTCTTTATTTGCAATAGTTCTAATAAATACTGCAGGTCTGCAGCAAGTTTGCAAATAGTTCTATTCTAACTAAAACTACTGTAAAACATTCACATAAATATTTCTTGTCTTTTTTCCAATAAACTTCACTAAACCAAAATATTTGAATAAGAGGGATGTATGGCAAGTTGAGCCACTCCTTCAGCCTATCTTACAGGAGTGCACAAATTAATCCAAAAGTTTTTTAAAAAGACTCTAATCCATTTTCTACGCATGAGGTGCACAGAGTAGTGGCAAACATATCACATATGTTTGCAAATCTTCAACGAGGACATATATACATTTAAACGTGGATGAACACGTGGATCAAAACAAGAAAACAAAGGTATAATGTAACACAAGTTTTGAAATGAAATAGGTTATTTTGCCATGCACATCGATCCATCCATCATCAGTTGCAGTCATAGTGGTATAAACTCACAAGATAACTTCTTACGCACTGATTTACTTTTACATAGCATGCAGTAAAGTAATTTTTGACTTACTGCAGTATTCAGAAGCAAAAAAATAGATAACATTCAAGCAGCAACATATAAATAAAAAGGAACAGGCCATGCTTCAGATTTTTCAAAAAGACTACACCATGAAAGGATACAATCGAAGCTTAAACCATTGGCACAATCTCAATCATAAACTTTTTCTAGAGGGTGTTTCAATCATTCCAGTAAACCACAGTCAGTGTAGACCACAATCTGAATCCATGTACTGATCACAGTAAACCAACAAAAATATTTGCATCTGGGCACTAACCTGCTAATTATCTTCATCATCTGATTCAAACGTCCATGATTGAAACAAGAACCATCATCTAATTCGAACATCAATGATTTGCAATTCAAATACCCAATATCTGTGATTGTAAAGTTTGTTGAAACTAGAAGAATATACCTGCAAGTAATTATAACCTATTACACTGCAATTAAAATGCCATGTAATCTCCAATAAAATCATGTGAAACACGCAGTGCTTTGGCAATTCAGAGTACGACTTATATTTGCACGTTGTTACTAACAAAGCTTGAAACTTAAAATTTAAGTACTTAACTGAAGCAGAATCCATTGACACAAAAACAATTTCAGTGGAACCTATGTCCTATGGTGACCAAAGTAGCTGTAACCAAAATATGCAAGCATCATGTAATCAGAACCACACTTAATTTCTAGAGCCACCTTATGCTCTTAGCCAAAGTGAGAGCTGGATGTAGTACACTTACCTAGCAGGATGGGGATCTCCCTGGCTAGTAGGCTGTCCTTGTTGAAGGGGTAAGGAACGTTGGTGCAGGGTTGGATGGTGAGCACACCGAGGACGATGGAGTTCCTCCTGCTTGGTGCCGGTGAAGGGTGGGTCTAGCAGCTGTTGGAACCAAGAACACCGGCAGACATGAGACAACTGAATGCAGAGATAGAACAAGGGTCGAGGAGGAGGATTCAAGCCTTCAAGGTAGAGGAGCAGTTACCTGCTTTCAATCGCCGACAGTCGTACCTGCGCTTAATTACCAGCAGCGGAAAGGCCTGCGCCCTGGCAGGTGGAGAGCGGAGAATCGATTCCGTCAAGCTGCGCTGACTCGGGCCGCAGGATGGATCTCCGGAGTAGGGCGTCGCGCCGCCGTGTCGCCGCCCTCGCCCCTCAAGCTGGCAGCCCCGAGGCCGAGGAGTGGAGAAGATGGCTGCACGCCGTCGTCCCGAAGTCGATCTAGCGTCTATTCCTGGGCTGTTTTGGTCAATTATCCGAGTGGTGTCGGGTCAAGCAAACCCTCACGGCGCAGTTGCGGCTTAGGCATTCAACATTTCAACCCCGTTGATGCCTCGTCAACTTTTGTAACCTTGTTTGATGCTAAAAGCCTAAACATGATTGATGATTTGAATCCCTGAGATGAGAATGATTCCCATATGACATTTAACAACTTATTAACTTTTTTAACCTTGTTGATGCCTTGAAGATATGCTATTAGTATCTCACTAACATATGGGCATACATGGGTGAATGACACGTGGATCAAGATGGTATATATTCAATTTAGAAAAATTATAATGACAATCTTAAATTATTCCTTTTTGCTCATATCTAAAAGAAGTAAGTTGTGTTCCGCTTCTGAATGATTGAACACTTATTATTCTTGTTAGAGCATGCATCATGTTCTGTATTCTGTTCAAACGAGTTATCCATAGTGGAATTGAAGTCATCACTGAAATCAATATATAAGAAAAAGATTCATGGTTTCTAAATATTATGAGTCATGTAGGATGTAGATACAAAGGTATTCTAGTGGGTTACTGCTAGGGTGTAGAGGAATGGGGCATGGAATTTAGAAGAACCTCCGGAAATGAGGCTACAAGTGTGTGGGAAGATCTGCTACACTTGTTATCCAACAGTAGCCTGAATACTAGCAAAGATGAAATGAGCTGGAAACTTGAGAAATCATGTCAAGTATGTATTCATCTAGTAAGCTATGTAAAGTAAGTTATAGACACGGGAAGTGTTGATGAAGAAAAAGAAATTGAAGGGTAACTCAAACTACGCATCTTTTGTCCACTAAATATAACAACTTTCGTCTCGATGTGCTTCAAAGAAGCTTTAGGCTACGATAGGATTCACTACAGCAGAATCATTCTTTGCCGAGTGCTAGCAGCACTCGGCAAAGAGCCTTTTGCACTCGGCGAAGAAAATATCGGCAAAGGGTTTTTTGCCGAGTGCCAAATATCGGGTACTCGGCGAAAGCTTTGCCGAGTGCCAAATATCTGGATTGTTATAAATTGATGAAGTTTTTTGGAGGACCTATGAGCGAGCCTATGAGGGAGGGTAATCAATCTGGATTGTGCACATTATAACTTGATGAAGTTTTTTGGATTTTGGATTGTGGTGTCGTCATTTGATTAGTTTGCTTTTGATCTTGGTTGTAAAGCTGGTATCCCAGCAATGTCGGAGTCTATATAACACCTTAAATTAGCATTGTTTATACTTTATAAGCATGGTAGATTCTTCGTTCCAAAATCAAAAAGAAAAGATTCATGAACCAGATTTGGATCCTATTTGTAGAAACTTTTCACTATTGTCAGCTTAATACAATCCATATTTATAAGTGGCAACGCCCCGATGATCAGATGATGATTGATGAGCCACTTGTTTCTGTTCAACAATAGAGTGGAGCCCTTACTATTTCTCTTTTGCACTCTTATCAACATGTGGAGTCGGGACATAGCTTCAGATAATATCATGTACCATATTTCAATATTTTTTCGGTGAACTGTGTCATGCCACTATGCGAATAATCATCTTATATCGATACATGTGTATCTTAGGAGTGCCAATTGGCTTTATAGTCAGTCTAGAGTCCAGAATAGTTAGTGTTAGAGCATCTCCACTAGTTGGAGCAAATTCGATCTCCTTTCCCTAAATAAGGAGCTCCAACATATCCACTTTTCAATTCTCTTTACCTAAAAAATATTAGATATATATATATATATAGAATATGCACTTTCCAATTCTATTTACCTAAAAAGAATGAGATATATCGAATATGGTGCAACTGGACTTAGAATTGTATTAGGACTTAGGGAAGAGTTGGAGCCGAACTCTGTATAGTCAGTGTCACACCCGATTTTAAGGATAAAACCGAATGCTAACCATATGTGTGCCCAGGACGTCAAATCACACATACAGTGACAAAACAAGGTAGATACTAAAAGTTGTGCTTTATTACATATCGGTATTTAGACATTACAACAAGACTTACTAGTCTTGAACAGGTACACAACGGAAATGATAGACTACTCTTCTGGAGAACTCCACGAATCCACAGGGACGTTGACTGGTGAACCTCGACCTTCAGCTTCTAGGAACTCTCCATTGTCCTCTTTCTAGACTCCTTCATCTAGTACCCATCCGAGATTTTTATTGATAGTAAAACAAGCGTAAGCGCACCATACTTAGCAAGTATAACTCAGGGGTTTATGAAGACTCAAAAGGCTTGACTCGGTTTGACTGCGGTTAGTAATTTTAGTTGGTCAAGTTTTATTATTCCTGAATCACTACTTTAGTGTATAAACCATCCCAAGTGTGAAATATCATTAATCAAGAGCAAGATCATTCCCAAAAGATTCCAGGTAGTTCTCAATCATAAAGGATCCAGGTCGATCGTGTCCGTAAGCACGGCTGTTATAACAGTTTGATCAAAACTCTACAGAGTGTGTACAACTTTACCCGTGAGTCGCGATTCCCAAATGCCAGGATTAATTACTCCCATATCACATCTACCGAGGATGTACGGCAGGGTCTCACTACGAAGCCTTTCCAAAGACGTCGTAACAAGTCGTAGTTGTTGAGGTTTTAGTCTCCCAAGAGTTATAGACACCTTCCCCTAAGGTGACACTACAGATCCCATTTAGTGCTCACCCTAGCAGGACAGGGCCCATAAGATTCATGGTACCCCCTCTTGCTCTTTCGGTAAGCTACAGACGAGCTAGAACTAATCCAAGTAATTAGCTAAGGTCAGAGCCATGTGATTCTCATGGTTGTACGATATTTCTTGGGTTATCGTTGGGTTGAGATGCGTCGAGGAGGTCGGTTAGGGCACACTCCACGAAGATGGGCCGAGGAGAGCCCTGGCCCAGGCCGCCCGACCTGGGGGTGGGGCCAGCCGGCCCCACCTGGCAGATGCCAGGCGCCGTCTTCGCTGAGTTGTCTTCTGGAACCTTCCCTGTTGCCCTAGCGTGGCTTTCGATCTTGTTACGCAATCCATCATGTTGAAGTAGGATTCTATCTCTTTCCATCTACTGGAAAAGTCTTTGGAGAATAGCAATTTACCAAAGTTGTGGAATATGTTGGTTTAACCCTTGAATTATGTTTCTTGGTGATCACTCCAAGTTGTTCTAGAAGCTTCAAAGTTGTAACTAATAAGGACTCGTCGGGACTCCAAACATAGCAAACCCTAGGTCCGTTTCGATCGTCTCGACGAGCTCTTCGCAATGGTGTAGTCTGATTCATCACTTGAGATACTTTTATGTAGTGAAATATTGATATTTCTGCAAAACAAGTGAGAACGACACAACTCGTGGAACTCGTTAGAATCAAACCCTATTCTAGGTTGATGGTCACTTTTATTCTCTTTTTGGTGACTTATTGACGGTATAAGATATGAGTTAGTGACCATCAACAGGCATGACCTTAGATATCCATACAACACTACCAATGGTCTTACAAGAGGACAAAAAACACAAGGTTCAAATAAATAATGTGCTCACACATGGCACTAGAATAATGGAAGAACAAACAACATCCATGTTACCAACCACAACAAAACATATTGCAATCATGTCTTCCCCTAATAACCCATTGCCACTCCAACCTCTAGATAGTTATTAACTTTTGCTTTAAGGGATGGGAAATCAAGTTTGCCACACAAGCTTCTAGTTGTATGAATAATGTTAGGCAATATGTAAAAATGAACTTGTCACTAGATGACCAAGGTGATATCTCCTAGTAGGAACTCTCACTTGGCGATCCTATCAAGGTAGCTCACAATCCTAAACCCTAAAACCCTAAACCCTAACTTCGATCATAGGCATCAATTTCTAGTCGTGTAGCTTTATCATAATCTTGCGGCAACGTACATGGTATACTTCTAGTAAAAGGTATGTGCAATTCAATTTATTGATATAATTTTTGTACATGACATACATATAATTTGACTCTTAAGATAAGCCACATTGAAAATTAAACTACCGGTTTAAACTTTGGTTCCTGGAGGAACCTTCCACGAGGAAGCAAATCAACTCTTGCTCGGTCATGTTTCAACCTATCAAATAATTTGGGCCACTTTTCAAGAGGATCAAGTAGACTTATACGACATCTAGGTAATCACGTCGGAGCACGTTGATGCATGAACTGGAACATTGCGCCTAGCCTCGGCACTTTGACACCTGTAAGATCGAACATCTTTCCGGTGCAGAAGCAGAAAACAAATATTGCTGCTGAGCCTAAGCGGAGGCATAGGCCACAAACAGAGAGAGTCCACAGATATTGCGCAGACGACGTCGATGTAAAATAAAGAAGCACACTACTAGAATCTCCTCCTATGGGGAGTACCCGACATTTTGAGTATATTTTATCGGGTACTCAGCAAAGAGACGTTTTACCGAGTGTGTCCAGATAAACACACGATAAACAAAAAAAAACATACGGCGAAGGCCGAAGGGTCTCTTTGCGGACGACCAATTTGTCGTGTGTCGTCCGTAGCCACTCGGCAAAAAAAAAGGCATGACAAAGTTCCACTTTTCCGAATGCCTTCTCTAGGCACTCGACAAAGAACCTGACACCGTTAGATGTCGTCAGTTCTTTGCCTAGTGTCTCTGTTTGACACTCGACAAAGAGGTTGTTTGTCGAGTGCCAGAATAAAGACGTCTTTGCCGATTAGTTCTTGTCAAGTGCGCTTTACCGTGGAAAACACTCGACAAAGGTATCACTGTGTGTTTTTGGACCTTTGCCGAGTGTTGTAAGACGAATGCGGTAGTGCCGCAGTGGGGCAGCCACAGAGATTGGAATCGACACCATTATGCCAAACAAGAACGTTTCTCAATCGTCGGGTGTTTGAGTTCTACCTGCAGTGCCGCCCTATAAAAGTCAATTCCTTACTATTGACGTCGTCCCTGTAGCCATTGGTTCTTAACTGTATTGGTCTCAATGCTCATGTTGAGGCAAAACCGACGCCAACACACTACTGGAAACTTGAAATTCCCTTACGGTGCACTACCGTCGGGGAAAATAAAAATATCGTCATGAAAATGTACACATCGTCATAAAAAATAAAAATATCGCACTTACCGTCAGAGAAAATAAAAATACCGTCAGTGCTAGCTCGACAGGGTAATTCCAGTTTTCCCCGACGATGGTCAGGGAATTTCAAGTTTCCAGCAGTGACAGGCTACACTGTAAGGATCCAATAGAGGGAGGGATAAGGCCATAAGGGGTGTTTGGTTTCGATAGCTACACTTTAGTTTGCACATTGGATATCCAGATGTCTAGACAGAAATTTATAGTATGAAATATAAACTAATTACAATACTAATTTATAAGACAAATTTATTAAACTTAATTAGTTCGTGACTTAACAATAAGGCGCTACAATAAACATCTTTTAAAAATAGATTAATTAGTGTTTGTTTCGGGACCGAGACCCCGAAACAGCAGGATGCCGCATGAGCGAATGCACAGAACGAAAGTGGAAATAAACACAGTAAATGAGGGAATCAGATCGAGTGAACAGTGTTCTCCCCCCTTCCCTTGGGAGGCTGGGAGCTTTTTATATTAATCCAGATCAGTTTGAAAGTACAAGAATGCCCTTCCAATCACTCTGCTACAATTACAATGATGCCCTACTCAACTACTCCATGGTTGTACGCCTCCTCTTCTGGCACGAGGGGCGTCATCGTAACTCCGCCCTCTGATGGGCCCAGCAT
This sequence comes from Coix lacryma-jobi var. lacryma-jobi, assembly GCA_009763385.1. Lineage (NCBI taxonomy): Eukaryota > Viridiplantae > Streptophyta > Magnoliopsida > Poales > Poaceae > Coix > Coix lacryma-jobi. The sequence goes on along the minus strand of CM019827.1, from coordinate 115,355,276 downwards.
CCCCCGGCTCCTTTTCCTGACCGGTGGGCCCGCTCCCTTTGACCCAGGCTTCCGGCGTCCTGCGAAAAGCTATGAAAAACCAAAGTCATGAATGACGAAAGCTCCCGTCGGAAACACCGGGTTCCTTTCGCGCGAATGCTTCCTTTCGCACGAAAACCTCGTCCTGTGGGCCGAAAGCGAATGCGTGCTTCTGCGCGAATTATAGCCATTCGCACAAAAGCTCTGTCTTTCCTTGTGCTTCCGCGCAAATGCTTCCTTTCGCACGAAAGCTCCGCCTTCCCTTGGTTCGCGAGCCAAAATGCGTGCTTCCGCGCGAATGCTTCCTTTCGCACGAAAGCTCCGCCTTCCCTTGGTCCGCGAGCCGAAATGCGTGCTTCCGCGCGAATGCTCCCTTTCGCACGAAAGCTCCGTCATCCTTCGGTCTTGCGGGGCCGAAGACGAACGAGTGCTTCCGCGCAAATGCGCATATCCGCGCGAAAGCTCCGTCATCCTTCGGTATTGCGGGTTGGAGGCGCCTGCAGTCTGGGTACCAACCCAACAATAGCCCCTCACGGCCGGATCCGTAAGCTTGCGAGTTTCGACCGTGTCCTTTCGCTTAGGCGCCTACGCCCGCCCAAAAAACGTTTGCTTTGTTTCAAAGCCAAATTTTTTTTTGAGAGCCTGGACGTCCTGTCATTTTGCTGACACTACGTGACGTCTGCCAGGCCGTTGCGATGCTTCGTGTTGTGTGCCCAAACGTCTTTTCGTATTCCTCGAAAACCGTGTAATGTATTGGCGTGCCGTTGCGATGCTTCGAAATCCGTGCCCGGGTGTCTTTTCGTCTTCCTCGAAAACCGTGCGCTGCATGTTTGTATAAAAGCGCGGGGGCTACCTGGCCGCCTAACGCATTCCCGCTCCTTTGCCTCGCGGTTCTGAAGTCTCGCATCGTTCGCCTGAGCGAAAGCTGCCGGTGTTCGCGTAAGTCTTTCGCTCGTGCGAGAGCTAACGGTGCCTACGTCCATCATTCGCCGAGCGACGGGTGTGGTGCGTGGCTCTTTCTTATCTTTGTTTCTATTCGGCTTGTTTCGCTCTTGGACCTAGCTCTTTCAGCTTGCGTACTGTCGCTGCTATTTCTTTTCTCCTTTTCGTATGACTGCGTTGTTCATTCGTCTTTCGCGCCATGTTAGATGGCGTCTTCCAGTTCCTCGTCGATTTCGAGCTCTAGTGAAAGCGGAGACACCTCTGAATCCGTCCGCCGCGAAAGTAGCGCTGACGTTTCGGTTGGATCCGGGGAGGCTCCGCGGATTCCAAGTCACAGTGGGAGCTTGTCTGATGACGGGGACTCCGGCGTGGTTTCGGTGCCGACGGATTGTAGCTTTTTCTTCTCGGTATTTCGCGGGTGACAGCCGCTGGTTTGCAAGCTCTGGCTGACCAAGGACCTCTGAGGAAAGACCACCTAGCGAACTGTCGGGTCCCTGGAGACGAAGAGGTGCCGATTCCGCGGGCCAATGAGGCTGTTGTGTTTCGCGACTATTTCGCCGCCGGTTTGGATTTTCCACTCGAAGAGTTCGTCTCGGACGTCCTTTTGGGGTTCGAGGTACAACTCCACCAGCTAACGCCGAACGCTTTCGTCAGGCTCGGTGTATTCGCGCAAGCCATGAAAATGCTTGGCTGTAAACCGCGGGCGGATGTTTTTGTGCGGTTTTATGATATTCACCGCCGACCGACGGTAGTGGACGACCCCTTCCTGGGAGGTAAACTGCCCAGTGAAATTGGATGCATCAACTTTGTTCCGCGAAAGACTCGGGGCAGCGTTTCCATTTTGCTCACCTACCGGAACAAATGGCCAGAATGGAAACACTTCTGGTTCTACTATCGCGTTTGCTCAGACGAAACTGCCACCGCTGAACTAAGTAAAAGGGAGAAGAAAGGCTCTCCGCTTGTGTCGGTTTTGGAGAGATGCCCCGGACGACACCTTCCGCCCGTTGTGCTGGGTGACGAGGAAGCTGTTCGGTGCGGAGACGCTTTCGCACTCACTGCTCGATTCCAGATTAGCCGGGACCTGGTGGATGAATGGATGGCGATCGGGACGAACCCGCTCTGCAGCGTGACTTCTTTTGAAAGCTTTTCTGACAGTGACGGTATCGGGGCCCTCTTCTGCTGCTAGAGAAACGCGCGAATTTCTCTGACGATGATCACTACGTGAAGCATATCGAAAGTGAAGCGAGGAAGATTTGTGGGCCGTATTTGCGAAAGGAAAGCGAGTTCCAACTCGGTAATCTTGGCCGAAGCCACCGCTTGAACCGAGCTTTCGACGCGATGGGCGTCACATATGCCGAAAGACCTCTGGTTGATGAAAGCGAGGGAGAAACTGGAAACCCGAGGGCGAGAGGCAAAGGCGTGGCTCGGCGTGGAGGGCGCAGTGGTGTGATTCCTCGGCGAAAGGTTGCTGAGGCTGGAGATATTCGCATTGGCCGTCTAATTGCGAAGCCGATGCTTAAGAGCCAGAAGGGAGCATTGGAGTCAATCCCCGACGTTGATCCTTTCGATCATCCGAGGGTGGTTAGTTTCTGGTTCTGCATTTGTTTTGGCTTCACGTCGCGTGTGCTTGAATGCAGCTTTCGCATCTTGTTGCCGTTTTCGAGACCTACAATTAATCGTCTTATTTCATTATCGGTACATGCTTTTTTTACGCTGTTTTTTTACAGAGCGCATCATACGCTGCGGGAATGGCTCCGAAGAAATCGAACGTGCCTCTTTCGCACACAGCCTTCGATGACGATACTTCGGTTGCTAAGATGCCAACCTTCGCGAAGGTCGGTGCCCGGAAACCCGCTGGTCCGCCCGCTGCCATGGAGCGTCCGGCAAAGAAAGTGAAAACTCCGTGCCCAGACACCTCTGTACGGGCGCTAGGTGAGAGGACTGCTGCTGAAAAGGAGAGCGCGTCCTTGAAAATGCCCGCCTCTGCTGCTGTTGACAAAGGTAAGCTATGCCTTTCGCCGCGTTGCATTCGACTGACACAGGAAATGGTGGAGGGGCAGCTTTTGGGTTATGGACGGCTGGTTCTCGACGGGGTGCCATCGGACTATGAGAACCCGCGCTTATATACTGGCTTGAGCTCGTCGAATGATACTGACGAGGCGAAAGAGGAATCTTATCGCGTTGCTGGTTCTTTAGGTGCGCCTTCGGACGCCCAACTCGCTTGCTGACTTGACTATCGTCGGGCTGGAATTCTTCCTGGCGGCAGCGAGGAGGCCACTAAGTTTGTGGAATTCTCACAGAAAGCTTTTGTCGCGCCGGAGATCAAAAGGGATCTCCTGAAAGTTAGCTGCCTGAAACTTGACGACGCTATATCTTTTCACCTGGCAAGCGTAAGTGTTTGACTTTCGCGGCAGGATTCGTGGCTCTTTCAGTCTATGTTTTGACCGTTGTTTCGTTGCCATTCGCAGGCTGCCGTTGTCGCTCGCAGCCAGAGCAACCAAAGAGATCTCTACACTCGCAAGATCGAGCGCGAGAAGCGGGAGCTTGACACTCAGGTGAAGAAGTTTGACACCCAAGTGAAGAAACTCGCCACTGATCTTGAATTGCAGACAAAGAAAGCCGAGGATGAGCGCACCTCCAGGAAGGCAAGCCAGAAAGAGGTTGAGAATCTCAAACAGGAGCTTTCGCAGCTGCGAGCTACTCAGGCCGATAAGGAGAGAGCGCTTCTGACTTCCGCTGAGGAAGCTGTATCTCGCTTCCGTGAATGCCTTCGCAGCATTGGCGTCGAGGCGGAAGGTCCCTCGGAGCATAACGTCGATAGCCTCATTGGCTGGATTCGTTCCGAGATGGAGTCGCTGGAGGAACACATGGCCCTCGGCCGAGACTACGCCGCCGTCACTGGCATCAAGGCGATCGGTCATAGCCTTGTGGACGCTGGCTGCTCCCATATCACGGACCTTTCGGTCAAGGAGGTGGACTACTACTGGCGGACCCCAGAGGCGGTGAAGATCCTGGGCAAGAAATTCTTTGACGAATTCTGGCTAGCGGGTGGGAACGACATGTCGCTTATGCAGTCCGCCATGGGCCGCGGGAAGGTACATTGAGACAATTGCTTGTGCTTTCATTTTATCCTTGTCTCCTTTCTTTTATTTTTGTGGCGTGACGCCTCTTCTGAGCTATCGCTCTTGATGTAGACTCCGGAGGAGAAAGCGCACATCCGAAAGGTGTTTTCGGACTTCATCTCCGAGAGGCGAGCGCGCGAAGCCGAGCCGGAAGACGAAGCGAGCCCGCCCCAGCCGGATGAGGAGGTCCCCGAAAGCTCGGCTACTGCTGCTTCCCGCGACGCGAACACTCCCCTCGATGCGGTAGATGAATGAATAGGGTTTGTTTTTCATGTGTCGGTTGTATTCGCCAGACTTGTTGTTGCGCGTGATTTTGAACTTAAAAGGGAATGTTGTATTGAACAGGATGCGGATGCGGGAACGCCGGACGTTCTCGACATTTGCCCGCTAATGATTAGATCTGGCGATCTTTTTGTTGGAGGTGACTTGTGGCGGAGCTTTCGCTCTAGGTTTCCGGCGGTATCGCTTTCGTCTTATCTGAATAAGCGCGCTAGAAAACTTAAGTGCACGGAGGAGCATTTGTGTGCTTTTTACGAGAACTTTGACCGACGCGAACTCGAGGCGAGGCAGAAAAAACGCAAGGCTTCGCGTGCGCCGCCAAGCTTCGAAGGCTCCCCGTTTGTTAAGGTGGAACCCGAAGACGTCGTGCTTTCACCGGATGCACGGCGATATAGCATTTTGCTTCGCTCGCTGGATTAGTTAGCGAGCTTGAATACACTGTATGAATTTGCTTAAAGATTGAATGTAAAGAAACGGGTCACTGTGACTTTGTCTTTTGGTGTTGTCATTGTTTTATATTTTTTAAAATGAAAACCTTGTTTTTACGCTCATCTGGTTTTCGCGCGAAGGTTCTTTCGGTTGCTGGCTGTTCGGCTGATAGTAAAGACGCGCCCGCCCCCACACACTTAGACGTGGGGGCGGTAGCTTTCGCGCGAGGCCGCTTTTGTTGCGAGCCCCTCGGCCGATAGTAAAGACGCGCCCGCCCCCACACACTTAGACGAGGGGCGGTAGCTTTCGCTCGAGGGCGCTTTCGTTGCGAGCCCCTCGACCGAATAGTAAAGACGCGCCCGCCCCCACACACTTAGACGAGGGGCGGTAGCTTTCGCGCGAGGGCGCTTTCGTTGTGAGCCCCTGGGCCGATAGTAACGACGCGCCCGCCCCCACACACTTAGACGAGGGGCGGTAGCTTTCGCGCGAGGCCGCTTTCGTTGCGAGCCCCTCGGCCGATAGTAAAGACGCGCCCGCCCCCACACACTTATACGAGGGGCGGTAGCTTTCGCGCGAGGGCGCTTTCGTTGCGAGCCCCTCGGCCGAATAGTAAAGACGCGCCCGCCCCCACACACTTAGACGAGGGGCGGTAGCTTTCGCGCGAGGGCACTTTCGTTGTGAGCCCCTCGGCCGATAGTAACGACGCGCCCGCCCCCACACACTTAGACGAGGGGCGGTAGCTTTCGCGTGAGGGCGCTTTCGTTGCTAGCCCCTCGGCCGATAGTAACGACGCGCCCGCCCCCACACACTTAGACAAGGGGCGGTAGCTTTCGCGCGAGGGCGCTTTCGTTGCGAGCCCCTCGGCCGATAGTAAAGACGCGCCCGCCCCCACACACTTAGACGAGGGGTGGTAGTTTTCGCGCGAGGGTGCTTTCGTTGCGAGCCCCTCAGCCAATAGTAAAGACGCGCCCGCCCCCACACACTTAGACGAGGGGCGGTAGCTTTCATGCGAGGGTGCTTTCGTTGCGAGCCCCTCGGCCGATAGTAAAGACGCGCCCGCCCCCACACACTTAGACGAGGGGCGGTAGCTTTCGCGCGAGGGTGCTTTCGTTGCGAGCCCCTCGGCTGATAGTAAAGACGCGCTCTCCCCCACACACTTAGACGAGGGGCGGTAGCTTTCGCACAAGGGTGCTTTCGTTGCGAGCCCCTCGGCCGATAGTAAAGACGCGCCCGCCCCCACACACTTAGACGAGGGGCGGTAGTTTTCGCGCAAGGGTGCTTTCGTTGCGAGCCCCTCGGCCAATAGTAAAGACGCGCCCGCCCCCACACACTTAGACGAGGGGCGGTAGCTTTCGCGCGAGGGCGCTTTCGTTGCGAGCCCCTCGGCCGATAGGTTGCAGGAACCTTTGCTGTTGGTTTGCTGTACTTGAAAACCGGTTAATGCAAGTAACTTTACAATTTTGATGGGAAAGGTTGCGCCTGGTCATGCCCGTGGTATCGCTCTCGTTGTCATCTAGCAACGTGCTTGCTTTTTCTCATTTTCTAGCTGCAGTTTGAGATGGGCATGCTACTTGATGGTGCTTTCGCCTACAGTTACTGGATTGGGGGCGCTATCTAGATGCGGTATCGATGACACAATCATCAAAGCGAAACCTTGGCTCCTGATGCTTCCTATTCGCATTATGCCTTTTGGGTTATCTTTTTGGGGTTTGCACTTGAATAGATTTTGTGGCTTTGGATGGTTGGAAAGGCTTGCACTTTGGTGTCTATTTATATTGGCCTGCCTAAGCAGCGAGGACGCTGCATTTATTGCTTTGGCTGTACTTTGCGGCATTCTGTAGGTGGGGAGTTAAGATGGTGTTCAAGTTTTGCACCTACCGGAAACTGCTATCTGTCTTTCCTGGCGTCGTGGACCCCGTTGGGGTTTCTCAGCCTGACTTTCGCTACCGTCCTCCCGCCCTTATGGAAAGACGATTTGTTTTGCCCGCAGGCTTTCATTCGGCCCTCTCGTTTTGTGGGAGGGTCGGTTTTTTCGTAGCCCGCAGGCTTGCGTTCCGCCCTCTCGTTTTGTCGGAGGGTCGGTTTTTTCATAGCCCGCAGGCTTTCGTTCCGCCCTCTCGTTTTGTCGGAGGGTCGGTTTTTTCATGGCCCGCAGGCTTTCGTTCCGCCCTCTCGTTTTGTCGGAGGGTCAGTTTTTTCATGGCTCGCAGGCTTTCGTTCTGCCCTCTCGTTTTGTCGGAGGGTCGGTTTGGTTTTTTCCATAGCCCGCAGGCTTTCGTTCCGCCCTCTCGTTTTGTCGGAGGGTCGGTTTTTTCCATAGCCCGCAGGCTTTCGTTCCGCCCTCTCGTTTTGTCGGAGGGTCAGTTTTTTCATAGCCCGCAGGCTTTCGTTTCGCCCTCTTGTTTTGTCGGAGGGTCGGTTTTTTCATAGCCCGCAGGCTTTCGTTCCGCCCTCTCGTTTTGTCGGAGGGTCGGTTTTTTCATAGCCCGTAGGCTTTCGTTCCGCCCTCTCGTTTTATCGGAGGGTCGGTTTTTGTATTGCCCGCAGGCTTTCATTCCGCCCTCTCGTTTTGTCGGAGGGTCGGTTTTTTCATAGCCCGCAGGCTTTTGTTCCGCCCTCTCGTTTTGTTGGAGGGTCGGCTTTTTCATAGCCCGCAGGCTTTCTGAGATTGTCGGCGGCTGCGGAGGATTCTTTTCGCCCAGCAAGCCGACATTTTCGTTCGTTAGATTTTAAATGACGAATGTCTCAACCTTATGCTTGGTTGACTTCGTCCTTTGTCGGGCCACACAATTTTTCTGGGGAATTGCGAATGCTTTCATAATGTAGCGGTTACATTCGGCTGCCTCGTTAAAAAACCTCGCACCCCGATGAAGGGCTTCCCCGGCGAGAAAAAAGAGTGCAGTCGATTTTGATTACGAAAGAATGAAAAATAATAAAACAAGGAGAAACTTACATCCAAGTTTGAGTAGACAGATTACGGGTAAAAGCGGCGCAAGTTGCTTGCGTTCCATGTGTGGGCTGATTCTTCGCCCTTATTATTCAGCAACCGGAATACACCAGGTGCTGCCATGCTTGCCACGATGAAGGGGCCCTGCCACTGCGACTGCAGCTTACCTTGCTTGTCCGGCTGCCGAATGGTGACCATGTCTCCCGGCTTGATGTCCTTTCGGACTATGGTCTTGTCCCTGTGGTGCTTCGTTTCGGCGTGGTATTTTTCGAGATTGTCTGCAGCTTGCATCCTTACCTCTTCGATGGTGTCGAGTTTGAGGTGTCTTTGCTCCTGAGTTACTGGAGCCATTTCGGTTCGGAATGAACCCAGTTTTATCTCTTCCGGGGTGACTGCTTCCTCGCCGTAAAGCAATCGGAACGGAGTGAAGCCGGTAGCTCTGGATCGTGAGATATTGTGTCCCCATACAGCTGTTGTTAGGGTGTTGGCCCACTTGCCTTTCGGCGAGTCGTACAAAATTTTTGATATTGCCGAAAAGATTAGACCATTCGCTCTCTCGACAGCCCCGTTTGCTTGCGGGTAGTTTACTGAGGCGAAATTGAGCTTGATGCTGAGTTCATCGCAGAAACTCCTGAATTCGGCACAGTCGAACTGCTTCCCGTTGTCGCAGGTGATGAAGGAGGGAACGCCGAAACGACAGACTATCCTCTGCCAGACGAATTTGGTTAAAGAGGTGGAAGTTATGCTTGCGAGGGCCTTTGCTTCCACCCACTTGGTGAAGTACTCGAGAGCGACCGCTGCAAAGCGCAGGTTGCCCGGAGCCGCTGGTAACGGGCCGACTATGTCAATGCCCCATCTATGCAAGGGCCAGGTCGGTACTATTGGCGTAGTTTCATTTGCTGGTGCTTTCTGGTTTTTGGCGAACATCTGGCAACCTTTGCAACATTTGACCAGCTCTTTGGCGTCTGATGCGGCGGAAGGCCAGTAGAATCCTTGCCTCATTGCTCTGTGCGCTATTTCGTGAGGCCCTCTGTGCGCTCCGCACATTCCGGCGTGCATTTCTTCGAGTAGCTGAATGCCCTCACGTTTGCTTATGCATTTCAGAAGGGGGGTTGTTATCCCATTTTTGAACATCTGCTCTCTGATGATTGAATAATCTTTCGCTCTGCTGGCCATCCTTTCGGCATCCTTCCTGGACTCCGGCTCATATGTTCCGGTGAGGTAAGCGAATATCTGCGACCTCTAGTCATCACTGACGATAGCATGCACCGAACTTGGGTGGTCTTCCTCTTCTTTCACAGCTTTGGCCAAAAGCACTTGGTAGAAAACGTCCGGTGGTAATGGCAGATTTTGTGCTGCAGCTTTGGCCAATTCGTCTGCCTCTGTGTTTTCGGCTCTTGGAATGTGGCGTAAGGTGAAACCAGCGAAATGCTTCTCCATTCTTCTGATTGCTGCCAGATACTTGGCTAGCTCTGGTTCTCTTGCTGTGAAATCCTTTTCAGTGTGACCAACGACGACTTGGGAATCTGACTTGACTATGCATCTTCTCGCTCCGATTGCTCGGAGCTTTCGTAATCCCAACAGCACGGCTTCATATTCGGCGGTGTTGTTGGTTGTGAGGAATTGCAGCCTTGCGGCAAATCTGACCTTCGGTCCTCTTGGTGGTGTTAGGATCACCGAGATTCTGGCTCCAGCCATCCCCCATGCGCCGTCACAGTTTACTGTCCACACGGGCTCCTCGAATTCGAGAGTTGTGTCGAAAGCGGCGGGAGTCCAGTCTGCTATGAAGTCCGCCAACGCCTGCGACTTGATTGTGGACCGGTGTTGGAAATCGATCACGTATGCGTTTAGCTCCGCCGCCCACTTGCCAATTCGGCCGATAGCTTCGTTGTTGCGGAACAGGGCTTCCAATGGCTGAGCCGATAGGACTATGATGTGGTGAGACTGAAAGTAGTGCTTTAGCTTCCTTGAAGCCATTACCACCGTATATGCTATCTTCTCCAGCTCTGAGTAATTCAGTTTTGCTCCCGAAAGGGCCTCGGAGACGAAGTAGATCGGGAACTGCGTCATTTTGTTTTCGTGTTCCTTTTCTTCCACCAAAACTGCGCTCACGGTAGAGTGAGATGATGCGAGATACAACAAGAGTATCGCTTCCGGTGACGGTCTGGATAACGCGGTTAGCTTTGTTAAGTACTCCTTTAGCTGCTGGAAGGCCTGCCGCTGTTCTTCCCCCAATCGAAAGGGTCGGAGCTACGCAGAGTTCTGAAAAAAGGCAGCCCTTTTTCGGCGGACCTTGCAATAAATCTGTTTAAAGAAGCCAGTCTTCCTGTCAATTTCTGAACTTGCTTTCGGCTTGAGGGCGGTTGCATGTTAATGATTGTCGTTATTTTGTCGGGATTGGCCTAAATTCCCCTTGCCGATACCAGGCAACCAAGGAGCTTGCCTTTCTTGATGCCGAAAATGCACTTGTCAGGGTTTAGCTTCAAGCCGCTTTTTCGGAGGTTGCCGAAAGTCTCGAGTAAGTCTTCCTGGTGGTCTTCTTGCCTGTCACTCTTGACCACTATATCGTCAACATAAGCCAACAAGTTCTTCTTTTGCTTCTGGCTTTCGAAAACCTTGTCGGGTCATCCGCGAGAATGTTGGGCCTGCGTTCCGCAACCCTTCCGGCATCCGCCGATAGCAATATGTGCCTGTTGGGGTGATGAAACTGGTTTTCTCCTCATCATCAGGATGGAGCCATATCTGGTGATAACCTGAAAAACAATCTAACAAACTCATTATTTCACAACCGGCTGCAATGTCGACAAGCTTGTTGATACGAGGCAAAGGATACGGATCCTTCGGGCAGCATTTGTTGATGTCGGTGAAATCGACGCACATTCGCCACTTTCCATTCTTCTTTTTCACCAAGACAACGTTCGCCAGCCATTCGGGATACTGGACTGGTCGGATTACTCCCGCATCGAGTAATCTTTGCACTTCGACTTTCGCCGCATCTGCCCTTTCGTTTGACATCTTTCTCAGTTTTTGCTTTCTGGGCTTGGCACCGCTTGCGACTTTTAAACTATGCTGGGCGAGATCTCTGCTAACGCCTTGCAAGTCGTTTGCAGACCAAGCGAAAATGTCATCGTTGTTCGCGAGAAAGGATGCCAGAATGTTCCTTTCTTCTTCCGGCAAGCTTGTCCCAATGTGCACAGTTCTTTCGGGCCTGGAAACCGTGAGCGGGATCCTTACCGTCTCTTCGGCTGCCCCGACCTTACACTCCGGCGAGCTATCGATAGCGTGCTCTTCGGTGGTTGCTTGCATTTCGTCTTTCTTTGTTACCTCATTTATGAGGCTGTAACCGGGGGTTGGCCTGCCTTCTATTCTTCTGGAGGCTTGCTGATCTCCGTGCACGGTGATAATGCCGAAAGGGGATGACATTTTCATGCACAAGTAGCTTTGCTTGATTGTGACATTGAACTTGTTGGTGAACCCTCTGCCGAAAATGGCAGTGTATGGGTAGTCCATGTCCACTATATCGAACGTCACCATTTCGGTGCGCACTCTTTCTCCTTCGGCGAAAGATACCGGGATTTGTTTCTTGCCGATAGCGTCGATTTTTCTTCCTCCGAAACCATACAAGGAATTGCCGGCGGGGTCCAAACTGCGCCTGTCCATTCCCATCGCTTCGAAAGCTTTGACAAACAAGATGTCTGCTGAGCTTCCGGTGTCGATCAAAATGTTATGCAAGGTGAAACCGGCCACATTGGCCCTGGCGACGAAAGCGTCGCAATGCATGTAGTCGCGAACTTTGAAATCCGACTCATCAAAACATATCGGCACTAGTGACCAAGCTGGCCTGTTCAGCGGCAGCCTTGGTGATACCGTCTGGACTCTTCGATGATAGTCCTTTCTCGCCCTTTTACTTTCGTGCTCCAGGTTGGATCCGCCCGTGATGGCGAAAATGTGGCCTCTTGACGGGAGGATGTTGCTGATTGCGCTAGTTTCGTTTTCTATCTCCTGCCCCTGCTGGTAACTGAGTTGTGCTTGCTGCCCCTGGGGTTGGGCTTGAGCCGGAAGCGCTGGTGGCGGTGTTGGCTGGCGCTGATAGTGCATGGGTGACGAAACTGCCACCGACTGTGGCGCAAAGACCGGGAACTGGTAACCCTGATATGCCGGATTGTACCAATGCAAATTCTGGGGAGGCATGTACTGCGGGTGATCCATAGGCGTGCTTGCGTAGTTGCTGCACGCTACTGCTCCTGCTGCCGGGTCTTGCGAATTGTGAAAAACATGCTTGGAGCTTTCACCAGAAGCTGAAGCTTGATCCTTGTCTTTTAGCTCTTTCGCCATCTTGCTGTATTTACAGTCTCGGGTGGTGTGACCGAAATTGCCATCGCAGATGACACAGTACGGAGGCTTGGCTCCTCTTTTGCGGCCTCTACTGTCTCGGCCGCCACGTCCTGTCCTTCCACCATGCCCTCCGCGGAATGGTTGATCGAATCCTCTTTGGGGCTGAAAGTTGGCCATGTCAGGCCTCTCCATGCCCATTGCTGACTGCGCTGGTTCTTCCTGCAGAGTGTTGATTGATCGAAAGGGTCTGGCCATCCTTTGATTCGGCACTGGTGGTGGTCGACTTGCTTTCGTTGCTCTCCTCTGTATCAAGCGGGCGGCCTTGCGCCACCGAAAGTCGTCATCCGACCTTGCGTATGCGTTCATCACATCGAACAATTCCTTGACAGTTTTCGGCGGTTCTCTGGACAAGTGAGCGGCACACTGTCCGGTTCCCAAACCCTCGGTGGCTGCTGCAATCACCGCGGCTTCCGGCACATTCGGAGCTTGAGCTTTTAGCTGGATGAAGCGTTTGAGGTACTCGGACAAGGGTTCATCGTCTTGCTGGGTGCAATTCATGAGGTCTCGCGTGGTTTTGACATCCGGCCGGAATCCTTGGAAAGTGGCAAGCAATTCGGCCTTCAACTGAGCCCACAAATAGATGGATAGCGGCTTGAGGGTGGAGTACCAATCGTGAGCCACGTCTTCGACTGCCAGAATGAGTGATTTCGCGAGGGCTTGATTGTCACTGCCTGCCGAAAAAATGGCTGTCTCGTAGCTTGCCAAGAATTTGCGCGGATTCGCCTTTCCATCGAAAGTCGGAATGCGTGGCTTGTAGCTGAGCGACCACGGATGGGCTTGCAATTCTCTTGAAAGCGGGGAGGTTTCGTCGATTGCGTTGTCGAAAGCTGGTGGCTGCTCTCGCCTTGGCACGAACACATTTTCTTGAATTATTGGGATCGGGCCTCCTCCAGCCTTTCGCAATTCCTGAATTTCCTTTTCCAGTTGCCTTCTCTGCGCCTCCGCCTGACGAAAGGCATCACGAGTTTCATCTTCCCTTGCTTTCGCTGCCAGCTCTCGCTGTAGCAGATCTCTCTGTTGAATCAGCCTTTCGATTTCTTCTTGCTGCTCTGTCAACATTGAAAGTCCTTGTTTGGTTTTGGGTAATTGATGTCACCTAGTGTACTAACCATGTCATGAAGTGCTTATGAGCTAGGTTGGTACACACCATATGTGGAAGCTAAATGACGATCATGATATTGGTGGTGATGGCCGAAAGATAGATCAAGTGCCTCACATTTGGAAGACGAAGAAGAGAAAAGCAAAATCCTATGGAGATCAAGGCAAAGGTATAAACAGGAATTTTGTTTTGGCACTCAAGACACCATAGAGGGTGTGAGTGCGTTTAGGATAGATAGCCGTACTATTAAGAGGGGAATATCTCAGTGACCGCGGTTATCAAGTGCCACTAGGTGAATTCATACATGCATATGCATTAGGACCTAGTGTGCTAACTCGAATCCTTTGAAAATGATTGTGAAAATGCTAACACACTTGCACAAGATGATAAACACTTGGTGGTGTTAGCACATTTGCAAAGGAGAAGTTGTTGAAATAGTTTTGGATCAACTCAGAGATGAAAATGGGTTTTTCTGTGTGAAGCCGGTGGTACCGACCAGGAGGGGTCGGTGGTACCGCCCTAGGAGGCAGCGTGCAGACCTCTCTGTGATGGGGCGTTTTTGGCCTAGCGGTGGTACCGCCATTACCTCGGTAGTACCGCGCCCGGTACTACCGACCAAGGTCGGTGGTTGGCGAGTTTTTTGCTGAGCTCTCTGTTGTTTTTGAAAAATGGCTTGCCGGTAGTACCGCCATTACCTCGGTACTACCGCCCACGGTGGTACCGACGCAAGGCGGTAGTGACTGTTTTTTCGCAGAGCTCTCTGGTCGCGGCGCTTTTTGGCCTGGCGGTAGTACCGCTATCACTTCGGTACTACCGACCTCGGAGGAACCGACCAGGGGTCGGTGGTTTGCCGAAATCAGCGGGATATGGGAAAACGGCTAGTTTGACTCTGTCGGTGGTACCGCCCAGGAGGGGTCGGTACTACCGACCAAGCGCAGAAAGGTAGGGTTCGGGCCGCCGCCGCCCCTTCCCTATATATTGAACTTGGCCGCCTTTAGGGGATCTTCTTGACTCTCTGACTTCTTGAACATCCTCTTGAGTAAGATCTAATCCCTCCCTCTGATCTCTTTGCTTGTTAGTGCGAATCCAAGTGAGATCGAGAGATCCAAGTGCATTTGCTTGTGAGTTTGCATCTAGTGGCACTTGGCGATTGTGGTTGCTGCGGATATTCTTATTACTCTTGGTGGTTGCCGCCACCTAGACGGCTTGGAGCAGCGGAGGAGATCAGGCACGAGTGGTGATTGTTCGTGGCCATCTCCCGGTGATTTGTAAGGGGTTTCTTGTACCTTCCCCGGCGGAGCGCCAAAGGTAACTCTAGTGGATTGCTCGTAGCTTGTGGATCCCCATCTTGTGTTGGTTGTGCGGCACCCTATTGAGGGTTAGGCGTGTGATGCCTATTAGCGCGTGAACCTCCAAGTGGGTGTATCGCTACAACGGGGACGTAGCTTGCCGGCAAGCAAGTGAACCTCGGAGGAAAAATTATTGTGTCAACTTGTCTCCGTGGTATTCATTGATATTCATTTATTAATCTCTTGCCGGATCGGTATACACACTCCTATCTCTTGTACTTATTTTGTTACATTCTTGCAAGTATTATTTATATGTTGTTGCTATTCCAGTTTTTCTATCTTGTGTAGTGATTCATATTGTGGATAGGTGGCTTGCACTTTTGTAGAGCTAGCGCTATCTTTGCTACGCCATTTAGTTGTATAACAAGTTTGTTTAAGTGTTGTTGTAGAATTTTTTATAGGCTATTCACCCCCCCCTCTAGCCATTTAGGACCTTTCAAGTGGTATCGGAGCAAGGTCACCGTTTATTCAAGGCTTAACAACCTTCGGTGTCAAAATGGCTCATATCAACAACACTAAAAGGCCACCCCAATTTGATGGCACAAATTACAGTTATTGGAAGGCAAAGATGACTACTCACATCAAGTCAATCAATAGAAAAATTTGGAGTGTGGTAGAAACAAAGATTGAGATAGTCGATCCAGAGCATCTCACCAATGCCGAAGAAGAGAAGATGCAAAACAATGATATTGCTCTCAGTGCTATTCATGATGCTATTGATGCAAATGTGTTTGAGCAAATCAAGGGCATGGAACTGGCTAATGAGGCATGGAAGAAACTAGAAGAGTCATATGAGGGCACTCAAGCAGTCAAGGGAGCAAAGGCTTATATTCTCAAGGAGAAGTTTGCAAGCTTCAAGATGAAGGAAGATGAAAGTGTGCCGGAGATGTTCAATAGGCTACAAGTGCTAGTCAATGATCTAAAGGCACTTGGGGAAGAAGTGAAGGACAAGGACTTCTCACACAAGTTCTTGAGATGCCTCCCAAAGAGGTTTGGTATGTTGGTTACTTTGCTAGTAAGAAGTGGTTTGGACACAATGACACCAAACCAAGTACTTGGAGATGTGATGACCGATGACGCATATAGAGAAGAAAATGAAGAAGAAGAGAAGAAGGATGAAAAGAAGAAAAGTGTGGCATTCAAAGCCACAACATCATCATCCAAGACCAAGAGCAAGGGAAAAGCAAAGAAGGAAGAATCAAGTGAAGATGATTGCTCAAATGCTAGTGACGATGAAGATGAAGAGATGGCCTTATTTGTTAAAAGATTTGGCAAATTCATGAAGAAGAAGGGCTACCGGGCAAGAAGGAAGAAGACATCATACAAGAATAAGGATGAACCAAGAAGGTGCTTCAAGTGCGGTAGCAAGGACCATCTCATTGCTCAATGTCCATACAACAGTGAAAATGATGACAATGACAACAAGAAGGACAAGAAGAGGGAGAAGAAAGAAAAGAAGAGTTACACGAAGAAGAAGAAGGGGCAATCATACATGGTCACTTGGGATAGTGATGCTTCCACAAGTGATAGTGATGAAGATAGTGATAACGAAGATCACAAGACAAGCAAGAAGAAGGCACTTGCAAGTATTGCTATCAACAACAAGCCTTCAATCTTCGATACTCCATCATGCTTCATGGCTAAGGCCACAAAGGTACTATCTGATGATGATGAGAGTGATAGTGATGATAGTGATGATGATGAACCCACTAAAGATGAATTAATTGAAATGCTTGATGATGCTAGAGAACATTTTGATAAAAAGAGAAAGGAGTGCAAAGAATTGCAAAAGAGACTAAAAGCTCTTGAGCAATCCTTTGAGGAGCTCAATGCTACTCATGAGAGGCTAGTGGAAGCCCATGAGGAGCTTGGCAATGCTCACACTAAGCTTAAGGAAGCTCACTCCTCACTTGTTGATCAAGCTAAAACTGAAAAAGTGGTTAAAACATGTGACATAGGCATAGCTTGTGATATAATTGATGAATCTTTCTATAAGCCTATTATTGTTGCTGCTACTAACCCTTCATGTAGCTCATCATCTACCACTACTACTTCATCTATGGATGATGGCTTCACTTGTGATGCCTCACTCATGGTTGAAAATGAGACATTGAAGAAGGAGGTAAATGAGCTCACTCACGCCTTGGGTAAAGCCTATGGTGGTGAGGCCCGCTTGCTTAAGTGCTTGGGTAGCCAACGCTTTTCTCTCCACAAAGAGGGATTGGGCTATACCCCCAAGAATGGCAAGGCGGCTTTTGCTACTCACAAAACTAGTTTTGTGAAGAACAATGGTCGGTTTTGCACTAGATGCAAGCAAAGTGGGCATATAGAGCTATATTGCAAAAACAAGAACAAGATTGCTAATGTATCCTCTATTCAGTTTGATTCTTGCTATTTGCTTACCAAAGGTGTTAATGGTGTGAAAGCTAAATTCATTGGTGCACCAATTGTGGGCTCAAAGAAGAAAGCCATTTGGGTACCAAAGAGTTTGGTCACTAATCTTGGAGGACCCAAAAAGGTTTGGGTACCTAAAAAGAATTGATTTGTTCTTGTAGGTCAACTATAAAGCCGGAGGAAGGCATTGGGTGCTTGATAGTGGGTGCACTCAACATATGACAGGAGATTCAAGAATGTTCGATTCAATCAATTCAAGTGGCAATCATGGTTTTGACTCTATCACATTTGGTGACAATGGAAAAGGCAAGGTTAAAGGGCTTGGTAAGATTGCAATATCCAATGACATGAGCATTTCAAATGTGTTGCTAGTTGAGAGCTTGAACTTCAATTTACTGTCAGTTGCTCAGTTGTGTGATCTTGGTTTCAAATGCATTTTTGGAGTTGATGATGTAGAAATCATAAGTGTAGATGGCTCAAATTTGATATTTAAAGGATTTAGATATGAGAACCTTTACTTGGTTGATTTCAATGCTAGTGGAACACAATTGTCAACATGCTTATTCACTAAGTCCAGGTTGGGTTGGTTATGGCATAGAAGGCTTGGTCATGTTGGAATGAAACAGTTGAACAAAATAGTGAAACATGATTTAGTTAGAGGCTTGAAAGATGTCACATTTGAGAAGGATAAACTTTGTAGCTCTTGTCAAGCTGGAAAACAAGTTGGTAACACCCATCCTAAGAAAAGCATGATGAGTACCAGTAAAGCATTTGAGTTATTGCACATGGATTTATTTGGACCAACAACATACACTAGCATCGGTGGAAGTAAATATGGCTTTGTGATAGTGGATGATTACACTAGATACACATGGGTTTTCTTTCTTAGTGATAAAAGTGAAACTTTTGAGATCTTCAAAACTTTTGTCAAGAGATGTCAGAATGAGTTTGAAACAACAATCAAGAAAGTTAGAAGTGACAATGGGAGTGAATTTAAGAATACAAGAATTGATGAGTTGTGTGATGACTTTGGCATTAGACATCAATTCTCACCCAAGTATACTCCTCAATCAAATGGGATTGTTGAAAGGAAGAACAGAACTTTGATTGATATGGCAAGGTCTATGCTCAGTGAATACAATGTCAGTCATTCCTTTTGGGCCGAAGCTATCAATACGGCTTGCTATTGTAGCAACCGTCTCTATTGCCATGGCATGCTAGAGAAGACACCATATGAGCTATTAAATGGAAGAAAGCCAAATATCGCATACTTTAGAGTTTTTGGATGCAAATGTTATATATTGAAGAAAGGTGCAAGATTGAGCAAATTTGAGAAGAAGTGTGACGAAGGATTCTTACTTGGATATTCAACAACAAGCAAAGCATATAGAGTTTGGAACTTGGCTAGTGGTATTATTGAAGAAGTGCATGATGTTGAATTTGATGAAACTAAGGGCTCTCAAGAAGGAAATGAAAATCTTAATGATGTGAGAGGCACTCAATTGTCAAATGCAATGAAGAATATGGATATTGGTGATATTAGGCCAAGACAAGTGGATGATAATGAAGATGACCAGATGTTCTCCTCAAATGTGCAAGTTGATGCAAATCAAGCTAGTGGTTCTCATGATCAATCAAGTGCTAGTGAAGATCAACAAGCTAGTTCATCTCAACCAAGCAATCAAGTGCAAATCCTCCAACCAACCAATATTGCAAGAGATCATCCCATAGATCAAATTGTTGGGGATATTAGAAGTGGTGTGCAAACAAGATCGAGATTGGCATCTTTTTGTGAGCATTTTTCTTTTGTGTCATCATTTGAGCCAACCAAGATAGAAGATGCATTGATGGATGTTGATTGGGTAAACGCTATGCATGAAGAGCTAAACAACTTCACCCGCAACCAAGTTTGGGAACTTGTTGAGAGACCAAAGAACTACAATGTAATTGGAACAAAATGGGTATTTCGAAATAAGCAAGATCAAGATGGGATAGTAGTAAGAAACAAAGCAAGATTGGTAGCTCAAGGCTACACTCAAGTTGAAGGTCTTGATTTTGGAGAAACATATGCACCGGTTGCAAGAATGGAAGCAATTAGAATTCTATTGGCTTATGCATGTGCTCATAATTTCAAGTTATATCAAATGGATGTCAAAAGTGCATTTCTCAATGGGTATATCAATGAGTTAGTATTTGTAGAACAACCTCCCGGTTTTGAAGATGACAAGAAGCCCAACCATGTTTACAAGCTCAAGAAGGCGTTGTATGGTTTGAAGCAAGCACCAAGAGCATGGTACGAGAGGTTGAGAGATTTCCTACTCTCTAAAGGGTTCAAGATGGGCAAGGTTGATACTACTCTCTTCACCAAGAAGACTGGCAAAGACTTGTTTGTGTTGCAAATATATGTTGATGATATTATTTTTGGGTCAACCAACCAAGAGTTTTGTGAAGAGTTTGGGAATATGATGGCAAATGAGTTTGAGATGTCTATGATTGGAGAGCTTAGTTACTTCCTTGGTCTTCAAGTCAAGCAAATGAAGAAAGGTACTTTTGTGAGTCAAGGCAAGTACATCAAAGATATGCTTAAGAAGTTTGGTCTAGATGATGCAAAAGCTATTAGCACACCTATGGGAACAAATGGACATTTGGATAGTGATGCTAGTGGCAACATGGTGGATCAAAAGTTGTATCGGTCTATGATTGGAAGCTTACTTTATGTGACCGCTTCTAGGCCGGATGTGATGTTTAGTGTATGCATGTGTGCAAGATTTCAAGCTTCACCAAGAGAGGGTCACCTGAAGGCAACTAAAAGAATATTGAGATATTTGAAGCATACACCAAATGTTGGATTGTGGTATCCCAAGGGGTCAAACTTTGAGTTGATTGGATATTCGGACTCCGACTATGCAGGATGCAAAGTGGATAGAAAAAGCACATCGGGCACATGTCAATTACTTGGAAGATCACTTGTATCATGGTCATCGAAGAAGCAAAACAGTGTTGCACTTTCAACCGCCGAAGCAGAATACATATCCGCAGGAAGTTGTTGTGCTCAATTACTTTGGATGAAAGCAACTTTGGATGACTTTGGAATTAAATTCAAACAAGTACCATTGCTATGTGACAATGAGAGTGCAGTAAAGCTCACCAACAATCCAGTACAACATTCAAGAACAAAGCACATTGACATTCGCCATCACTTCATAAGAGACCATCAACAAAAGGGTGATATTTCAATTGAGAATGTTGGTACCGATGATCAACTTGCCGATATATTCACCAAGCCACTTGATGAAAAGAGATTTTGCAAGCTGAGGAATGAATTGAATATACTTGATTTCTCAAATATGAGTTGATGCACCCTCCGCTATATGACGTGCCTCTCCTTCAACAAAGCAAAGGTAAAATTGTGTGGCATGACATTCATTCTTGCTAAGGATATGTTTAGTGCATTTAGTCATTCCTTGCATCTTATAGGCTCATTCATGAAAATAAAATACTTTGGATGTACATATGGTACCACTATTGCTTCTATGTTTGATATGATCTAGTGGTAGCATATGACATGTTTATGGGCTTGTGAACCTAGTGTTTGATCTTGGAAACAAGCATTCAAGGGTTTAACCGACGTGAGTAAGATAACCATTGGAAGATGTGTGAAGAAGCTTACTCTAGAGCAAACCGTGTTAAATATCTTATGTTTGTTTGCTAGGTTGAACCAAACTTGATCACCTTTTTTTTTGTTTAACTTAACTCCTACTAAAATTGGTGTGCCTTTTATGGTACTTAATGACAAAGGGGGAGAAATGGTCAAGATAGATATATATAACAAAGGGAGGATCAATATAACAAAGGGAGGATCAATTAAAATTTGAGCACACAAGTAGGGGGAGCAAGCTCATGAACTTATTGTTGCATTTGAATGTGCATATTCATATGAGTGATTGCATTGCAAAAGTTTAAATTCAATACACATGCTTGTGTGATGTATGCTAGAAATAAATTTTGAATGATGATTTGTGCACTAGCATGCATAAGTGGTAGCTAGATGTAAGTTGCTTTTACAAGTGATACTAGATCCTTTCATATAATGTTGATCTCATGAGGTATCTAGTGTTTGTTTTTAAGTCTAGCTAACCATGGTGCTAAGGATGATGAAAATTGGCAACTCCGATTGGTATCACGCTTCAAAGGTCCATTCTTTACACCTTAGCATCATTTGAGAGTATTACTCTCCCACATTTCATATCTATGCATATGTGCCGAACTTGAACCAAACACTATAGCACATATGTAGGGGGAGCTAATACTAGTAGAGGTGTTTCAAATTTTCAAATATATATCTTTGTAAAAGGTTGTCATCAATTACCAAAAAGGGGGAGATTGAAAGTCCTTGTTTGGTTTTGGGTAATTGATGTCACCTAGTGTACTAACCATGTCATGAAGTGCTTATGAGCTAGGTTGGTACACACCATATGTGGAAGCTAAATGACGATCATGATATTGGTGGTGATGGCCGAAAGATAGATCAAGTGCCTCACATTTGGAAGACGAAGAAGAGAAAAGCAAAATCCTATGGAGATCAAGGCAAAGGTATAAACAGGAATTTTGTTTTGGCACTCAAGACACCATAGAGGGTGTGAGTGCGTTTAGGATAGATAGCCGTACTATTAAGAGGGGAATATCTCAGTGACCGCGGTTATCAAGTGCCACTAGGTGAATTCATACATGCATATGCATTAGGACCTAGTGTGCTAACTCGAATCCTTTGAAAATGATTGTGAAAATGCTAACACACTTGCACAAGATGATAAACACTTGGTGGTGTTAGCACATTTGCAAAGGAGAAGTTGTTGAAATAGTTTTGGATCAACTCAGAGATGAAAATGGGTTTTTCTGTGTGAAGCCGGTGGTACCGACCAGGAGGGGTCGGTGGTACCGCCCTAGGAGGCAGCGTGCAGACCTCTCTGTGATGGGGCGTTTTTGGCCTAGCGGTGGTACCGCCATTACCTCGGTAGTACCGCGCCCGGTACTACCGACCAAGGTCGGTGGTTGGCGAGTTTTTTGCTGAGCTCTCTGTTGTTTTTGAAAAATGGCTTGCCGGTAGTACCGCCATTACCTCGGTACTACCGCCCACGGTGGTACCGACGCAAGGCGGTAGTGACTGTTTTTTCGCAGAGCTCTCTGGTCGCGGCGCTTTTTGGCCTGGCGGTAGTACCGCTATCACTTCGGTACTACCGACCTCGGAGGAACCGACCAGGGGTCGGTGGTTTGCCGAAATCAGCGGGATATGGGAAAACGGCTAGTTTGACTCTGTCGGTGGTACCGCCCAGGAGGGGTCGGTACTACCGACCAAGCGCAGAAAGGTAGGGTTCGGGCCGCCGCCGCCCCTTCCCTATATATTGAACTTGGCCGCCTTTAGGGGATCTTCTTGACTCTCTGACTTCTTGAACATCCTCTTGAGTAAGATCTAATCCCTCCCTCTGATCTCTTTGCTTGTTAGTGCGAATCCAAGTGAGATCGAGAGATCCAAGTGCATTTGCTTGTGAGTTTGCATCTAGTGGCACTTGGCGATTGTGGTTGCTGCGGATATTCTTATTACTCTTGGTGGTTGCCGCCACCTAGACGGCTTGGAGCAGCGGAGGAGATCAGGCACGAGTGGTGATTGTTCGTGGCCATCTCCCGGTGATTTGTAAGGGGTTTCTTGTACCTTCCCCGGCGGAGCGCCAAAGGTAACTCTAGTGGATTGCTCGTAGCTTGTGGATCCCCATCTTGTGTTGGTTGTGCGGCACCCTATTGAGGGTTAGGCGTGTGATGCCTATTAGCGCGTGAACCTCCAAGTGGGTGTATCGCTACAACGGGGACGTAGCTTGCCGGCAAGCAAGTGAACCTCGGAGGAAAAATTATTGTGTCAACTTATCTCCGTGGTATTCATTGATATTCATTTATTAATCTCTTGCCGGATCGGTATACACACTCCTATCTCTTGTACTTATTTTGTTACATTCTTGCAAGTATTATTTATATGTTGTTGCTATTCCAGTTTTTCTATCTTGTGTAGTGATTCATATTGTGGATAGGTGGCTTGCACTTTTGTAGAGCTAGCGCTATCTTTGCTACGCCATTTAGTTGTATAACAAGTTTGTTTAAGTGTTGTTGTAGAATTTTTTATAGGCTATTCACCCCCCCTCTAGCCATTTAGGACCTTTCAAACATTCTGATTGCTTGAGCATGCCTGGTAACTTTGGTATTGTCCTCTTCTTCGTCGTCATGTTCGTCTTGGACATACCCTTCCGGCGTGCCGTCTCCGCCGAAAGGCGGCGGGTCACGGCTTGAGGTTGCTATCGGCGGTAGCTGGGTTCCCGTCGAGAGCGTGCCGCCGAAAGCTTGGCCGTTTAGGGCTGTATTCGGTGGTATTTGAGTGGTTAAAGCGGATGCCGCGATTGTGCCATGGCCATCCTTGTTCGCGGCAACCGTCTCGGGATTGTCGACCGTCTTCGGCGCCTTCCTCGGTGGCATGGCAAGCTCGGGCGACAACCACTGTGGGCGCCAATGTTGTTTCGGGACCGAGACCCCGAAACAGCAGGTTGCCGCACGAGCGAATGCACAGAACGAAAGTGGAAATAAACGCAGTAAATGAGGGTATCAGATCGAGTGAACAGTGTTCTCCCCCCTTCCCTTGGGAGGCTGGGAGCTTTTTATATTAATCCAGATCAGTTTGAAAGTACAAGAATGCCCTTCCAACCACTCTACTACAATTACAATGATGCCCTACTCAACTACTCCATGGTTGTACGCCTCCTCTTCTGGCACGAGGGGCGTCATCGTAACTATGCCCTCTGATGGGCCCAGCGTCCCCCGACTCCTTTTCCTGACCGGTGGGCCTGCTCCCTTTGACCCTGGCTTCCGGCGTCTTGCGAAAACCTATGAAAAACCAAAGTCATGAATGACGAAAGCTCCCGCCGGAAACACCGGGTTCCTTTCGCGCGAATGCTTCCTTTCGCACGAAAACCTCGTCCTGTGGGCCAAAGCGAATGCGTGCTTCCGCGCGAATTATAGCCATTCACACAAAAGCTCCGTCTTCCCTTCATCCGCGAGCCGAAATGCGTGCTTCCGCGCGAATACTTCCTTTCGCACGAAAGCTCCGCCTTCCCTTGGTCCGCGAGCCAAAATGCGTGGTTCCGCGGGAGTGTTTCCTTTCGCACGAAAGCTCCGTCTTCCCTTGGTCCGCGAGCCGAAATGCGTGCTTCCGCGCGAATGCTCCCTTTCGCACGAAAGCTCCGTCATCCTTCGGTCTTGCGGGGCCGAAGACGAACGCGTGCTTCCGCGCAAATGCGCATATCCGCGCGAAAGCTCCGTCATCCTTCGGTATTGCGGGTTGGAGGCGCCCGCATTCTGGGTACCAACCCAACAATTAGGTTTAATAGATTGGTCTCGAAAATTAGTCTAGGGGTTCTATAACTAATTTCACAATCAGCTTACGTTTAGTCCTCATAATTAATATCTAAACATACAATATGATAGGGCTAAAGTTTAGTCGTTTCAATACAAACACCCCCTTAATAAGCACATTTTTTTGGGACTTTTTGGGTACTGAAACTTTATTGCAATTTTGGAGAAGATTAATCTATGTTTTTAACTGCTTTTATGTAATTTTATAAATTATTTATATATATATATGCAGTTGTATATTTTTATTCGTACGAATTGGCATTTTTTACAAAAGCTGAGTACGAATTATTTTTTGTAGTAGTAAGGAGTAGAGCTGGAAATTGGAAATTTGGGTTTCCTAAAAATTTAGAGTTTGAAACATGATGGATGAGTCATGCTAAAAATAATAATTTCAACCTACAAACGTGCATAGCCATCTCTCACAAAATCTTCAGCATATATAATATAGAAATTAGTGTAGATAGAAAATAGAAGATTGAAAATACTAAAATTTTATAAGAATTAGTGTTTGGAACACAGAAATATAAGAACATGTTTATCCCTCTGTTCTAGTGGAAAGAATTTGCTCATCTCTCCATTCACCTGTAGAAAAGTTTTCTAAGAGCTTCAACTAGATATTTTATTTCCTCTATTTCACGAAGGAAAGCAAGCTTTTCTATAGGAAAAGAAAACTTCGTTCCTCCATTTCAAACATCATGTGATGTAAGCAACATATAGGAATTGGCCAGATTCCTTTAAAATTCTTTGTATCCAAACACGCCATCAAGTTTCATTTGCATGCAGATCCTACCAATGCACTCGTATCAATTAGGGTAAAAAATTAACTAAATTTTATTCTAATTCACTTCAACGCATATAAATTGATCCTTAAAAATAAGAAAAATGTATAGAAACAAATCCTAAAAGTATACTGAGAAAAGCCCACTTGGGTGCAAAATCGAACTAAAGTGTGAATGAATCTATTTGAATAAAAAAAAGAACGAACGATATTAGACATTATGCAACTTATATCTAATTTTTGCGTATTCAATTGTGTCAAGGACAGCAAGAAAACCCATCCATCCACTAGTCCACCCAGATGATGAACTGAGCTAGCACAGCTACTAGTGCTTCTAGTTGACTCTGTTGCAAAATTTCCTGATCTCCCCATGGCTGCCGGTGAGCACGTGGAGGTGGCCCATCTTCACCATGGCGGAGGCGAACCGCGAGGTCCAGAGCGTCCGGTTGCGCGCGTAGAGGTCGACGAGCGCCGCCGTGTCGTTCCGGGTGAGCAGCGTGACGTCGGACGTGAAGAGCACCTCGCGCGCCTGCACGTTCCTGTAGTACTGGTTGTCGAGCAGGAGCTCCGTCCTCGGGTCCAGGTCCACCACCCGGTCGCGCCCGCGCCGCCCGGTCGCCGCGGGGCACCGCGTCCGGAGGTAGCTGCCGTAGGTGGCGTCCATGTCCTGCGCGACCTGCGGGTACAGCCGGAAGGAGAAGGCGGAGCAGTGGGAGCGGCTGAAGGAGTGGGCGCCCGAGAGGGTGACCATGTCGTCGGCGGTGAGGTTCTTGGCGGCGAAGCTGTCGGCGAGCACCGTGGCGTCGGCGAAGGGGCCCGGCAGGCTGCTGAGCACCTCGGACGCGTTGGAGACGCGGCCGTCGCGTCGCCCCGCCCCGCCGGCATGGCGAAGTCGACCCCGCCCATGATGCCGCACGCGTCGCGGGCCGCGAAGGCGACGATGTCGGCGCACGAGACGGTCCTCCGGCACCGGCGCTCCAGCACGCGCTTGGCGCGGTGGATGACGCTGAACCCGCGGAGGCTCGGGTTGTTGGCCTGCGACGCCTTCTCCACCGTGCTGGCGTTGCTGCCGGGTGCCGCGTCCAGCAGCACCGACGCGTCGCAACCCTGCAGTGCAGGGTGAGCGGTGTGGTGGACGAGATACTCAGCTTCGTGCGCTTGCCTAGAGATGAGTTGTTGATTACTTTACCCTGACGAAGCAGTCGTGGAAGAAGAGGCGCACGAGGCCGGGTCCATTGCCGGGGTCGCGGCGGATGGCGGCGTGGACGACGTTGCGGATGAGATCCTCTGCCCGTGGGCAAGTGCGGCTGTAGTAGCCGACTTGTAGCGGGGCCTCCGACTCCGATGACGCGGCAGAGGAGACGACGATCCACGACAGCAGGATGGCAAGCTGAGCAACGCGAGTGCTGCCCCTGTTCTTCATCTATGGTGCTGTGGAGTGTGTCAGGAACTCAGGATTGGGGTTTTGTGATATGATACGGCAGTGCTCGACCAATGCGTCTCTAATGAAGGGAAACAAGATGATATGACGCCGACGATTTATATACGCCAATCGATGCCGCGATGAACTGACCAAGGCCTTGTTCACTTCACAACATTACCCAAAATATTTTGCGTAGTAAAATTTTTACACGCATGCATGAAGCATTAAATGTAGGTAAAAAATAACTAATTGTACTTTTAGTCTGCTCATATCGAGACGAATCTTTTGAGTCTAGTTAGGTCATGTTTGGACAAAGTTTGTCAAATAACAACGAAAATGCTACAGTAACTTTTTCCAACATATTTCGCGAACTGAACAAGGCCCAAGTGTGTTTCCTAGGCTACACTAGAGTAAACGAATGAAGCAGAAGGCATTGTTTAGATTCTCTCAGACTGTCAACTTTTTTTCACTCTCTCTCCATCACATCACCATGACATCAATGTTTAGACACATGCATGAAGCATTAAATATTGATAAAATATGCATGAAGCATTAAATATTGATAAAATAAATAACTAATTACACAGATTAGGTCTAAATCACGAGAAGAATCTTTTGAACCTAGTTAGCACATGATTGAACAATATTTATCAAATACAAGTGAAAGTGCTACCGTTGAGAAAAAAACTCACCGGTTGGATATAAACAAGGCCGAAGTAAAAAAGTGTTGACCTGCGCATAACTGTTCTCGACTCTCGAGGGAGTACACTCCGATGGTTCTAAAATAAATCAGTTCTAGAATCACCTTAAGCTAAACTATCTTAAATTTAACTAACTTGATTAAAACTTATAATAATATTTATGGTATCAAATTTATATATCATAAAATATATTCCTTGATGTAATGTAGTGATATTAATTGGCTGTCATAAATATTGGTGTTCTTTTTATAAATTTAATTAAATTTATAATAGTTTGGCTTATAACACCTCCAGAAGGTGATTTAATTTTTGACGGAAAAGGTACATCTCATTATTTTTCGTTTTCATATATAGTCAACTAACCTAAGGTGACCAATACATAAAATTACTACAGTAACATTTATATTATTGAAGAAATATAATTATATTAATCATGCAACATATTTTTATGGTAAACCTACTTAGAGATATTAATGTTAATACAAATTTCTATAAATTCAGCATTATATAGCCAAACTTAAAATTGGTTAATCCTAAAAAGAGATGTACACCCTCTGTCCAATAAAAAGAGTCACTATAGGATATGTGTTGGTCAAACTTTCTCAATTTTGATTAAGTTTGTAAAAAATACGTACAATATTTATATCTTAAAATAAGTTTATTATGAAAATATATTCAAAGATCTATCAATGATACTAATTATATATCATAAATATTGTAAAAAATATCAATATCAAAGATGTTAACTTATTTTGAAAGTCAATATTATGGTCAAACTTTCTCAATTTTGATTAACCCCTTGACTTTTTACAGCGAATTTGCAAAAAAAATTTATTTTTAATATGAGCAAAGTTTAACAAGTCACATATGTTAACCGGGAGGATTAAGACAAGGTAAGGGGTTACTGTTGTCTTTTTTTCCGTCGAGCTAAAGTTTATTTAACGGCATTCAGCTATCAGAGTTTGGAACGTAAAATAGATTTCAGATTAAAAAATCATAACACTACTACAGATTGATTAACCAAAAGGGTCAAAAACAATTAACCTAGGCGGACATTCCAACCACCTCGGCTTAAAAGTCTCAGTTAATCGAACCCACAACCTCACACTCCACACTACTACGTCTCTACCGCTACACCTCACACTCATTCATGTTTTTTTATAAAACGTTATTATCAATATTTTATAATCTTATATTAAATATTTGGGCTACTAAATGAACTCAAAAGAAATAACTTATAACTATAAAGTTTTAAATCTTGTTAAGTACTACAACTTTGGTATAAGATGTATCTCCATCAGAGATAGTTTGAAAAATTCAAAAAGTTGAGTCACAAAACATGTGAATTTCAAACACATATTTGAGACTCTAGATGATTTTAAAACAAAAAATATCAATATCAAAGATGTAGCTCAGATCCGCCACTACAACTTTGGTATTAACTACGTGAATATTTCAGATCATTTAGGAATTCTAAATTTTAAATTTCAAAATCTATAACCTTGGAACACATATTTAGGACTCTAAAGAAATTCAAATTAAAAAAAATCAACTATAAAGTTGTAGATTCTAAGAACTATAACTTTTGTGTAGACTATATTAACATACGCGATCGTTTGATAATTTTAAATTTTAAATTTCAAAATCTCCGCACTTACAACAATATTTTGGGACCTTAAATAGTTTCAATTCAAAAACTTTTTAACTATATAGATCTTGTTGAGAGCTACAATTTTAATATAAAGTTTGTCTTCATCTACGTTCATATGAAAGTATTATGAATTATTTTTTGTTACTAGGTGAATGCCCGTGCGTTGCAACGGGTGCTAAAAAAAATCCCTGAATAATATTTATTGTAAACACATAAATTTGATTTGGTTAAGGCGTCAAGTTGGTGAGGGGGTGACATGCCGAATTGAATGTGAATGGATGAACAACCATATTGTGCTGATCGAGGTGGAGCCACTGGATGTGTCGGTAATAGCGTGGCTTGAGTTAGGTCATAACGTGCACCTCTAGAAAAGGACCTATGAATGATGGGTAGTATGCCCCTAAAAAATGAAGGGTATAACATGATGTTTGATCGACCTGTAGATTGATCCATGCACAACGAGGGTTGCTGATAGGTGGGTGTTGTTCATCATTAGGCACGGACGTCCACAACAATATTTGTGCCTCGGAGTCGATGACGTCATCTATGGCAAAGCCATAGGGCTCCTCCTCGACCGTCTCTCTCTAAGTCTATGCTGTCATCAGAAGCCTAGAGGCCATCCTTCTCGGTGTCTGAAGGTTTAGTGTTAGACGCAGATTAAGATCGTGTTTTGGTGTCAACTATCCTATTATATTCTTTTTTATTTCTTCTTTAATAATTTTTAGTTTTTACGACTTGACTAACATGACTATTAAATTTTGTTGTATTTTATTTTTCTTGCCTAATAAATTTGTGGCAAATTTCTTACTCATCTTTGTAAATAAAAATAAAAATCCTAACTACTATGAAATTTGGTATTACACTACAAAAGAAGGAGCTTTTATACATAAGTCATTGAGAAAAAATGCATTCAGAATAGAGCGTTTGGTGCTACCCATAGTTGCAAAGCAAAGATGCAATGAACATTCAGACAGTGATGGAGATGCCAAAGAGATAAAAAAATATGAGCCACAGAACTGTGCAAGGTCCAGCGAGCTCGCCACCGTCACAACCTTCCTGTCGGTGACCCGCGACCTCCCTTTTGATCTTGACAACCTCTACGCTAGCCAGCCTCAAGATCAATCTTAAGAACACCCCCTGGCACACTTCTTGCCCGAAGCAGGTGGCCCTGGGCAATTGTCCACCATCTTCCCATTGTCCACGAACTCATGATGAGCGCCACCGTCTTGTCAAGGCTCGTGGGTGACCAACAACTTCAGCACCTAGCTCTCGCTTCTCCTCGCTAAGCATGGTGTCTGAGGTCAGCGTGGTGGCGTAGATGGCCATGACGATGGAGTTGTCACTGCGCTTGGTCGGACACGTTCGCTACATAGTCATCGTCTAGGACTCCAGGAGCATGTGGCAGTGGTAAATACGATAACTGCCAGAATGATGACGAGGTGGACAGAGGCTAGCTAGCTCACGACACAGAGAGGACGATGGTGTGCACTCTGCTGAGGCACACATAGACCCTCCACGATGGCTCATGCAAGCCGTTGCCGCCACGGGCATGCAGGTCGTGCCGACACTCGGTAAATGTGGAATGAATGAAGTGGTATGGGCATCCCTCGCAGCGGCACAACTCGTCCGAAGAGGCACAAAATTAGAATGCTAGGCGTAGACCTGAGCATTTGGCGGGTCGGGCCTGGTTCAGGCCGGGCTGAAAAAATTATGTCGGGTCGAAAAAATCTCATCCATTATCGTCCACTGGGTGAGTCGGGCCCGCTATTTTCGGATCGGGCTCGAACCGGATCCGGGCCTGGGCGGGCCGCCTCACAATTTATAGTGTAAAACAGTTAAAATAAACATTTCGAGTCGGATTCGGAACGAGTAATTTTTTTCTGGCCAGCAAGATCTCTGCCCAGGCCCTGTTCAGTAAGGTTCGTGGGCGGGCTAAAACACGACGGGCTCGGACCGGGCTTAAAATGCTCAGGTCTAGACAAGATGGGTGGCGACGTGGCGTTGAACCTCGTGCCAAAGCAGACGGAGGACACGAACAAATGCATGCTTACGAAGATGGGTGATGGATGTGTATGAATCTGCCTAATTTTTTGGCTGGTTTATTTTAGTCGTCGATCACGTTCGTAGTTGTCGTGAATGGAGAAAATCAGAGACACGAGCTGGCAACCTCTTGCGACATGTCAACGTGGAATGAAAATGAAAACTTAAGTGATTTTTGGCAACCTCTTGCGACATGTCAACGTGGAATAGAAATTTAATGACATTTATTTAATTTCATATAATATTGTTATTTTTGGTACGGGAGTACGAAGAAAAGCTGAGCACGTGTTTTTTTTGAAAGAAAAAAAATGGGCACGTGCGGAGCCCCTTGGATGGAGTGTGTCGTGTCAAAAGATAGACGTTGTTTCGTGGGCAGTCGTGCCAGTTTTGCTCTGCAGCGTATGACTTGCCGGATTCTGTCTGCTCGTTCTTCCTTCTGTAGACTGTAGTATCATATCCTTCTCTTGCAACGGGTCGAAGAAAAACAATGGAACTCGTGCTTCACTGGCACGCGTGTGAGCAGGCCATGGCCATCCCCCATCCATATCTGCCCCAGTGTACGCAGTCAACTCAACACCGTGGAGATCGCGATCCCCGCCGCGCCGCGCGCAAATGCCGATGCTTTGAGATTTTGGAACAACCTGTTCGTTCGCTTTTAGTTAGCCATGTTCACAAAAAAAAAAAGCTTATTAGTTAGCCAGGATACTTTGTAGCCTTCAAACAATATTTTCCTCTCCTGCAATCAGCAGAACAGGCCAACAGAGCTTGCCTGGCACCGCATTCTTCTCACTTTGCCAGCCGGAACCGAATAAGACCTTGTTCGGTTTGGTGTGTTTAGTTGGGAAATTTTGCAAAAAAATTTACTGTAGCACTTTCGTTGTTATTTGACAAACTTTGTCCAAATATAGACCACCTAGACTCCAAAGATTCGTCTCAACATGTACAAACTAAAAGTACAATTAGTTATTTTTTTTACCTACATTTAATGTTCCATGCATGCGTCCAAACATTGATGTGATGGAAAATTTTATAAAATTGAGGAAACTAAACAAGGCCCTAGTCAAATTAAAATAGGCCATTTTTAGACCGAGAATAAATGGACCCTTTGATTCAGTTGTTTCCGTTTCTGGTCTCAAGAGGTACAGAACAAATCCGGATGTTAGAGCATAAAAAATAAGCTAAATTCAAACCGGGTCATATTAATCTATCCGGAACCAAATCTGAATCAAACGACTATTTTACTATATAGTCATATTCAAAACCGGATGAGACCAATCCGACCAGATTGATCTCATCCGATTTTGAATCCGGTCCATAGCAAAATAGTCGAAGGCCTTGTTCGGTTCTATCAGAACAGAGCCATTCCGGACAGATTGATCTCTTCTGGTTTTGAATCTGGTCCATAGCAAAATAGTCGTTCGGTTGAGATTTGGTTCCGGACGGATTGATATGACCTAGTTTGAATTTAGCTCATTTATTATGCTCTAAAATCCGGATTTGTTCCCCACCTCTTAAGGTCAGGAACGAAAATAACCAGATCAAGTGAATTCTTTGGTTCATTCATTCCCGGCCTAAAATGTTGCAGACCCTATTCTAATCCAACGGAAGTGAAAAGGCCTAAAGGAACACAAATTAATTTCACACTGGATTAAGTGTCAAATTACTCACTGCCGGCAATCGATTGTTTGCTGAGTATCTGGAAGTTTGCCGATTGCATTCTATTGGGCTTTCGATAAACAACCACTTTATCGAGTATCGAGTGCTTAAAATTTAGCACTCAACAAAGCAGTTGTTTGCCGAGTATTGAAATTGAACACTCAGCAAACAGCTGTTTTGTCGAGTGCTGAAATTTAACACTCGACAAACAACCACTCTAATTTCTCTTTTTAATCTTTGGTTAAAACTTGCAACTGCTTTTTCTCCATCATACTATCTTCAAATTTGATGAAAATCTTGCTCTATCAATTTGTTGTGTTTTATAGCTATTACTTGAGTTATTTTTTTACTGTGACTTTTAAAGTTATAAATTTCCACAAATAACAATTTCAAAGCACATTTTAAAGTAGTAAATTAATTTAAACTAAAAAGTTTTGAACTACAAAGTCGTATAAATTCTCAAGATCAAAAACTTTTATTTTGGTTATTTTTTATTTGATAAATTGATAGTAAAATTGTTCACAAAATCTACATCTCTCTCGTATAGTTTCATGAAACTAGAAGAGTTCAAGATTTAATAGCAATGTTACTAGCACTATGTCGGATGAATAGATAACCAAAATAAAAATTATAGATCTTGAGCATTTATACAACTTGTAGTTGAACAATTTTAAATTTGAATTAATTTTGTCAACGAAAAGTACGTTTGAATTTCTCAAACTCGAATTTTCCAAATGACTTCAGATGGCAAAATAGCTAAAATAAAAGTTGTAGATCTTGAAAAGTTATGAAACTTTATAGTTGACAACTTTTTTTTTGAAATCATCTTGTCAACAAAAATTACGTTTGAATTTGCAAAAAATTGAAAATTGATTTTTTTAAAGTACCTTGGATGGGGAAACAACCAAAATGAAAATTGTAGATCTCAAAAAGTTACGAAACTTTATAATTGATAACTTTTTTGATTTAAAATAATCTTGTCAACGAAAACTACGTTTGAAATTCTTAAATTTGAAATTCAAATTTTATAAATGACCTCTGATAGAGAAACTACTAAAATGAAAGTTGTAGATATCAAAAAGTTATGAAACTTTATAGTTGACATTTTTTTGATTTTAAAATTTGTTCAGAACCTAAAACGAATAATTTACACTCGATTTAGTATAATAGGTGGAGGAACTAAAACAGAATTTATACATAAGCGACAATGTGGTGTAGCGGTAGAGGGGATTACATATCAAGGACGTTGTGAGTTTGAATCCCACCAACCACAGTGAATAATGCTGACTTGATGGGCCCTTCTGATTTAAAATTTTACTATTTTCAGTTTTTTTATTCAAATTTTGTCGAGTGTTTTTTTTTTTTTGCCGAGTGTTTTTTCAACACTCCGCCAAAGCCTTTACCGGCTTTATCATCACCGACTTTACCGAGTGTGCTATGCGATGAGTGACACTCTTCGGGCATTATTGCTGGGCCATGTTTCTTGTTTCATCACGTACATTGCACAACTGGGGAGAAAAATATAAAACAGGGTGAACTGCTTCAAGTAGAGTCAGTTAGGAAAATCATCTCATTTTTCATGATTATGTGCATTTGTTTAATCTAATAATAGCGTTCTTGAAAGAATAGAAAAATCATATTGAATTTTTATTAGTGTGAATTATACGTATATATAATGTCGCGCACTGTAGGTAACACGCACACACTTTCTGTGTGACTGTTTCCACGAGAAAAAATAAATATGCATATGTGAGATTCAAACTCAGCACCTCTCGTCTCATGCACGCTTACCAACTGAGCTACGCAACCCACGTGATATAGTTCCGGACGTTTTCCTTTTGAATTCACTCGGGAATGACCTTTACACCAACTGGGACTAAAAGACCTTTAGTCCCAGTTGGTAATACCAACCGAGGCAACCGGGACTAAAGGTCTAGGACCTTTAATCCGGGTTGGTAATACCGACCGGGGCTAAAGATTCACCTTTTACCATCCGGGGCTAAAGGTCTTTAGCCCCGGACACAATCTTTAGCCGAGACTATAGCTCAATTGATAGATCGTTCAAAGACCTGTTCTCTTGTAGTGAGAGTAACAACAGGGTTACAAACAATGAAACAATGCAATACGTAGCTAAATACTACTCTTATGTACGTTCACCAACCATGACGACCCTCTGCTTTTGGTTCCCCGTTGATGACCAGCTCCGCCGTTAGCCGCTGTTGGTGACGTTGCAGACGCTCCTCACTTCGCCCTGGTCCCCGGTGAGCACGTCCAAGGCGCCCATCTTGCGCGTGGCGTCGATGAACTTGGCCGCCCACCGCGGCTGGTTTCCCGCGGCGTCCGCCACCATCTGGCTCGTCGTCGTGTCGTCGCTGATGAGCGCCCAGTCCGAGTTGAAGAGCACCTTCCCGTCGAGCACGTTCCGGTAATACTGGTTGTCGAGTTCGTCCGGCGTGCCCTGGTCCTGGTCCACCGCCACCGCGTCGCCGGCGTCGGGGGCGCACTGCTGCTTCAGCCAGGCGCCGTACTTGTCGTCCATGGTCTCGCTGACGTTGGGGCGTATCCGCTGCGAGAAGGACGCGCAGTGAGCGCGGCCGATGGAGTGCGCGCCGGAGAGCGTGACGAGCTCGTCCTGCGTGAACCCCTTGGCGGCGAAGAGCTCCGTGAGGCGGTCGAGCTGGGCGAACGGCGGGGCCAGGCTCAGGCTGGCGTCGGACGCGGCCGAGGTGAGCCCGTCCCGGCGGCCGGAGGGGACGCCGTAGGTTGATCGCCCCGGAGCTCAGGATGTTGGACGCGTCGCGGGCCGCGAAGGCGAGGATGTCGGCGCAGGACACGGTCCCCGGGCACGCGCGCTCGAGCTGCCGCTTGGCCTCCTGGACCACCTCCAGCCCGCGGAGGCCGCCGTTCGACGGCGACGCCTTCTCCGGGTCCAGGTTCACGGGGCTCGCGTCAATGAGAACCGAGCCATCGCAACCCTGGCACATACAAGATCATAGATGAGCAGAGATGATTTATTATTAGTTGCTATAGTCATGTATGTCGTCGATTTAATCGTCGAGATTCGAGAATGTAATGCCCAAATGAACTACTTCCGGTACGTACTCCCTCCGTCCCAAAATAAGTGTACGTAGAAATCCGTGTTCCCTCACACACACGTATTCCAGACGACACTTATTTAGGTACGGAGGGAGTAGCTAGCTAGTATAGTAATATACCTTGACGAAGCAGTCGTGGAAGTGGAGGCGGATGAGGCCTGCGCCGACGACGCCACGGTCGGCGGACATGAACTGCCGGACGACGCTCACCACGGTGGCCTCGACGTCGACGGTGCAATTGGTGTTGCTCTTGTAGAAACCTTCGTGCAGAGCGGCATCAGTGAAGACTGAAGATGATCGTCGGCAGAAGCGCATGGAGATGGAGGGCACTGCCAAGAGCAGCAGCATCACGTAGTAGGCGCCACGTGATGACATGCCGCGCGGGCCGCCTGGCGCTGCGTTGCTCGCTAGATATGCAGAGATCGAGAGGCAGATCGAGCAGGCGAGACCTGCAACACTAGCTAGACAAAAAGGATGGCAATGGGATTTGGCTAGTGGTGATGGTGACTGCGCGGGTCGATCATGGTGGACGGTCATGTTTCCAAAATTTTTCAAGATTCCTTGTCACATCAAATCTTTAGACAAGTATTAAATGTAGGTAAAAAAACTAATTACACAGTTTGTCTATAAATGTCCAGATCAATCTTTTGAGCCTAGACAAAGAGGATGGCAATGGGATTTGGCTAGTGGTGATGGTGACTGCGCGGGTCGATCATGGTGGACGGTCATGTTTCCAAAATTTTTCAAGATTCCTTGTCACATCAAATCTTTAGACAAGTATTAAATGTAGGTAAAAAAACTAATTACACAGTTTGTCTATAAATGTCCAGATCAATCTTTTGAGCCTAGACAAAGAGGATGGCAATGGGATTTGGCTAGTGGTGATGGTGACTGCGCGGGTCGATCATGGTGGACGGTCATGTTTCCAAAATTTTTCAAGATTCCTTGTCACATCAAATCTTTAGACAAGTATTAAATGTAGGTAAAAAAACTAATTACACAGTTTGTCTATAAATGTCCAGATCAATCTTTTGAGCCTAGTTAGTCCATATTTAAATAAAGTTTGTCAAATAACAATTAAAGTGTTACAATAGCAAAACCCAAAAATTTTCACAACTAAACAAGGCCTGCAGGCCACCTGGGCGCTGGCTGGGCCTGGGGATTCTCCTACTTATGACTCATCAGGTGGCAATGTGGCATGCATAGATGAGGGTTGGACAGCCAGGATTTGATCCAGCAAGATGGGCGAGGATCATGCCACAGGCGATTTGATCAGAGTGGTAGGATTTGCGCTGTAAATTCCATACGGGATCCCGGACTGAAGGACCACGCTGGAATGGCTGCACTGCATTACACCAAATTTTAATGTCGTCCAGGTAAGCATTGTACCATGCATATATACACCATCAAGCATATCGATGCATGCCTAGAACTGTAGCACGCAGGGACAGATCCATCTCGATGCGCTATACGCCGACAGCAATCATACAAGGATTAAAACGGCCGACAAACCAGTTTGATCGCCAAGCAGAAAAAACTGTCTCTGTACTTGAATCAACAGTTCGTTTTTTTACTGTCATTACTAGGATAATACCCGTGCGTACCACAATAATTTAATATGAACGTGTATATTATTATTAAAAAATGTCATGTTTTATAG
The DNA here is from genome assembly GCA_009763385.1 of Coix lacryma-jobi var. lacryma-jobi. Lineage (NCBI taxonomy): Eukaryota > Viridiplantae > Streptophyta > Magnoliopsida > Poales > Poaceae > Coix > Coix lacryma-jobi. The sequence goes on along the minus strand of CM019827.1, from coordinate 115,317,846 downwards.
CATTTAATACTTTATCCCATGTACAATAAATCAATTAATATATCACCATATTTCATGTTTTGTGAAAACTCATGTAATATTTTTAATGCGGATAATATATTTATCTCAGATCAAAGCTATGAACAATGTCTTAAAAACATTATTATATTAGTATGCATAAGTTTACGAAATAAACAAATTATTGATTTATTGCACATGAGGTGGAGTCCTCTAGACAAGATTACAGTAAAATTCAAGAGATATGCTCTGTGATGTCTTATGTTAGATTAATAATAAAATAATTAGGCAAACATATATCTTTTTCTTTTGTTTGATTTAAGAATAGAAGAGAAGGAGGTCTAAACGATTCCCAAAGAGGTGAGAAGTGACATGGTACAAGCTGTAGGAAAATAATTGTTTTAAGAGTGGCATATGAGGAGTGGAGAAATGACTGTAGTGGCATATCATGAAGTAGGGAGCTTTGGTCCTGCCTGGTAGACCTGGACATTTGGTGCTTTTTAGTTGCAGATAGATTGAATTTGGTTGAGGTACATTTTGTCCACCGAATCTCCTACTCTTGCACCTGCACACTGCCGTTTGGGAACCTTCAGTCCTAACCACAAGGGTTTTTTTTTAGGAAAAGCAAACCAATAGGCCAGAGCATCTCCAAGAGTTTCCTAAATTTTTCTCCTAAAAACACCGTGTTTTCCAATTTCCAAAAAAGTATTGGAAGTAGAAAAGAAGGTCATCTCCATGAGTACCCAATAAATCACTTCTAAAAAAAATCAAAATTTGGTCCCACTATATTTTTCTGTGGTTTTTTTTCATCTTGACTGCCAGGGCGCACGCACCATACACCGCCTGAGTCATCCCTGGTGGCTGTCGCGACCTAAAAGCCGAGCCCATCCTACGACGGCCACCTCCAGGCTGTTGGCAGCGCATCCAATTCGGGCACAAGCAGCCTGCGGCCACCTCCCAGGGTGTTGGCGGGCACCAGCAGGCTGCGGCCACCTCCCAGGCTGCCGGCGGCAAGAGCCAGAACTGGCAGCAACTTCTCCCTGCCGGCCACAACAGGTTTGCGATCTTCCTGAAGGCCTGTCGGCCACAGCAGCCAGAGACCGCGCCAATCTTTTGGCGCGCGGTGGAAGAAAAGGGCGCGACCCACGCAGCCCTTCAGGAGCTCGCAACTTTACACGAAAGTGATTCTACCAAAGTTAAAAAAGATTGGAAGGATGGTTAGGGAGTTGTTGGAGAGGTTTTTTTTTTCAAACTTTGTAATAAAACAAGGATAGGGAGGTGGTTTACCAAATTCTTGGAGATGCTCTAGAGCGAGTCGTCTTAAACCGAAAACACAGGGACTGGGTTCTTGACCTTCAGGCCGTGTCAGCAAGATCTAAGCCTCTATTCCAAGCTCTAAAGTAGGCCCTAACGAAGACAACAAAATGGCCAACAAGTTGCCTTTGCATTGCTTGTGGGTATTTGTAACACTCTGGTGTTAAGCAAGACTAAAACTTGACATGTCATCATATGCACTGGCATTTTATCTGAGTTAATAACCTGATTATGCATTCACTTAAAACAAGTTTAATTTTCATGTTTGTGCTTAAGTGATAAGGAGTGATTAAGTTTGCAACCCTAGTTTATGTTTTCTTGTTAAGAATAATGCTTTTAGGCTTTATAAGGGTATTATGGTAATTTTATGTTTAGTAGTCGAATTTCATACCCAACCCTAGTATTATGTCTCAAAGGTGTTGTGAGAACATGTTTTCAAGCTACCTTTGAGGTGTAATTCCAGATTGGAATGAAATTCAAATGAATAGTTTAAATAATTCAAAAACCCTATTTTATCCCTTTTTCTATAAATCAAAATTTTGAAAGATTTTGGCTATGCTCCAAAAAGAAAAGTTGTTCTATTTTTGATAAGGGACAACTTTGATGTATAAAGTTTTCCAAGTTTTTATATGAAATCAAAAGTAATTTGGAAAATACTTTTCTGCCCTTTTTATCCTCTTTTGTTTTTCCAACTCTAATTCAAATTTTGAGCATATTTTGAAAATGTTGCAAAAATAAAAGATGTTCAGTATTAAATTCTGAACATTTGATATTTTAGCATACTTTCAACTTATATTCAAAATTTCAAAGTAATTTTAAATTTACAGAAAGGATAGAAAAGGAAGTGGGAAAAGGGGGAGATAAGCTTCTGGCGCTGTTCATGGCGGTGGCCGCCGAAGCCTTCATCGGCGACGCCAGCGTTCTGGGTATCGCTCCCTCTCGAATAAGCGTGCGACCGTCTCCGTGGCGCGGTTACTCAGCTGCTGACCTTTTTCTCTCACGTCGTGGCGTCCTCTCTTGTGCTCGCCGTCGACCTCTTGCCACGAAGCCCCGACGAGCACCTTCTCGGCTCAATCTCCGATTCACCGCACACGATCGTTCTTATCCCAGTTTAACCGCGGGTATAAAAACCCTGCATCCTTGCGCATCTCCAGAGTTCACTCTTGCAACCTCTACTCACTCAGAGAGCCGGTATCTACTGTTCTTCTTCCCGCCGGCCAAGAAAGCTCCGCCGAGCTCGATCTCGCCGTGGTCCGATCCACTGGGCACTTCCTTACTCTCTTTATCTCGCGTTTATGCTTCACCTTGGTCCCAGAAACCTCATAGGCTCACTGGTTTCATGTGTGGTACCCAGGTCTCGCCGGAACCATCGCCTTTACACCGGAGCTTGCCGCCGGAAGCCACTGCTCCGTGGACACCTTCCCTCCGTTCATCCTCCGCTCGAACCGCCTACACAGGCAGCACCAGGGTGAGCTTCTGAAGCCTCTTAGCCCTTCCGTTCTACTGCTACCGACCTAGGTTCGCCGGAACATCTACGCCGTGGCTCGGTCCGCCGCCGTGCGTGGCCACACCTCACCGGAGCGGTAGCGTTTAGGGTTAGAAGCTCTGTCGGCCGCGGGTGACACGCCGGTGATGATGCGCGCGTCGTCTAAGTCTCTTCTGGCCGGAGTTGGCCGGCGTAAGGACGGTCGCCGCTCGGTTCGCCGTCGTGCGCTCGGGCCATGGCCAGGGACCTCGCGTTTGTAAAGATAAGATCTTCTTAGGGTGATGGTTGTAAAGTCCAAGACTCAGGTGAATAGCGCCTTGGACTGCGGGTTAGTTTCGCGAAAGCCGAAGGGCTTTTCTACAAAGCTGTCAGGGCGCTCCGTCTCGCTCGAGCCAGGTCTCGAGCGGACATGTGGACACGTGTTCACGTCTCGAGCTATGCCTCGAGCAGGCGCCTCCTCCGCTTCGCTCGAGCCGAGCCTCGGGCGAACGTGTTCGTCGTTCCGCCCGAGCTAGGCCTCGGACGGACGAGCCTTTTTCCGCCTCGCCCGAGCCGAGGGTCAGGTCTCGGACGGGTGTTTAGTGTTTATCGTCTCGGTCGAGATAGGCCTCGAGCGGACCCTCGGGCGCTGTCTCGCGGGAGCCAGGCCTCGAGCGGACCCTCGGGCGTTGCCTCGCTCGCGCCGAGCCTCGAGCGAACGCAACCGCACTTGCCGCCGTGCGCTTGCGCCACGCTGGGCCGCGTTGGTTTGGGCCGAAAGCCCAGTTTGGGTTCGTTCAAGTTTTTCTTTTTCTGGCTTTATGTACAGTAATCAGTTTTGTTGTTTTTGCTATAATTAATCTATAGCTCTGTTAATTATGAAATTTGACATGAAAGTTGATAACATGTCTATGCTAATATAAAAATTATAAAACTTGAGTTTTGAGTACTTCTTTTATGTCAATAAAATCTGTACTTTAATTAATAAATGCAACTTTGAGGATTTATGTATATTTCTGTGTTTCTCCAAAAATCATGAATTTTGACATGTGAGTTTGTATCATTAATATTAATCTTCATGATTAATTTCAGCTCTGTTGGCATAAGTATAACTTATGTTTGTGTAGAAAGCTATTTTAAATGGCTTATGAAATAAATAAAAGTAGTTAATCACTTTAGGATTTATGTGACTTTTGGAATTGTTTGACAACCAGTGGAAAACTAGCAAGATTTGCTCCCTGGTTATGGATTCCTTTATGTAAATAATCTTTTGTTGCTTGTTAAGTTGCATAACTATATTTAAAGAAAATAACAAAACTTGTTTAGTAATTTTAATAGCTAAAGTTAGTTTGTTGGTTTGCAACTTTACCGTGAAGGAAAGTTGTACTCCATAAAAGTTATAATTTAAGAAAATTTCTATCTTTACCATAATCATGTCATAAGCATCTCATTATTCATGCATATGCACTTCTACGTGTAGATTTCGCTTCGGAAGGCCCTAACTCTCAGTGGATTCCTCCTGAGGGTGTAGACCCTTCTCGATTTTTAGAATCTTCGCACTCCACTGATCCTCAAGGCAAGCCCCGGTGCATTTAACCTTTCTGTTTCTATTGCAAAGTTTATACAATGATTTATCAACTGCATTTAAGTAATAGGAGTTGGATGACACCAGTAGTTGCATTACCAGTTGGTTACCTTTACCCTATCCTTGTTACCTATTTGTTTATAAATGCTTAGCCAAGATGCACGGTGATGAGATTATCCTCCGCTTAGGCCTTGAGCAAACTAAGGGATGATGAGTCATCATTGTTAGGATACCTCTCTCAGGTACAAACTGTTAAATGGATGAAAAATGAATTTCAGACCAGACGGGGAACCGTTCATGGAAAGATGGCAGGCAGGGTCACCCTAGTCGTGCTAATCCCGTCTATGTCAATTAGGAACCGTCCGTTGTTGGCCCTTGATCGAGAGCATGATAGTACCAATCACGGGATACGGGTTAGTATGTTGCAGGTTAGAGTCCTGCCATACAACGCCGTGGTGCTTTGATATGTTGCAGGTTAGAGTCCTGCCATACAAATCACTTGTGGTTGTGCAATATGTTGCAGGTTAGAGTCCTGCCATATTGTGTGATTGGGAACCCCCAGCTGGGTAGATAAAGCGGTTCGAATCGTCGTTGCTCTACGATAAAAAGAGACTCGATCTCTGACTCTCAACGTAGAGTTTTCAAAACCAAAGCTTTTAGGAAAAGATGTTTCATCCTAAAAGAGTAATTTTGATGGTATGATTGGAAGGAAAAGAAGAATGTTTTATTAAAAATGTTTATTCTGCAAATTCCTTCTCTATTGCTATCCCCACTACATCCCTTAAAGCTAGCATGACATGAAGTCTTTTCCGTTGACGGGCAAGTCTTGTTGAGTACCTTTGTACTCAGGGTTTGTTACCCTTGTTGCAGGAGAGTACATGAATCCACCTTTTGATGGACAGTGCTATTTCACTCTTGTTGAGGAGAGTGATAACGATTCTGATGTGTGACTTTGGGCAAGTAATAAGAATTTGGGTGATATTTGTATTATAAAGTTCCGAACAGTTTATGTAATAAGTACTTATGGTTTGTAAAACTCTAAGTTTTTAACCTATGTATTATAATCTTTCCGCTTTACTCTGAAGTATCTTATCTATAAAACTGTTGTAATACTGTGATGCTTGATGAGGAATTTTCCTGGAAGAAATGTAACGTGGATGATTCGGGTTTCCCGAGGACACCCGACAGACCTCTTGAGTCATTTGGAACGCGTGTACGCCGATCAAAGGTCTTTAGGACAATGATGGGTGCACGTGGGCTACTTAATTCAGGAGGTTCTGCCACAGTATTTGTACACATTACAATCGATTACAGAGAGCGGAGCTGGATGTCCGCGAGCTCAGGTCGTGAGCGACGTGAGCGACGCCGTGACGACCGTAGAAAAAACTGTAGGCTAACAAAACTATCTCTCAACACCCCCCCCCCCCCGCGCAGTCTGTGCAGTGACTATGTCGGAGACACGCACAGGCTGGAGCGGAAGCCTTCAAATGTTGAGGTCGGCAGGCCCTTCGTCATGACGTCGGCGAACTGTTCTCCGGTGGTACATGGAGAACACGAAGATCGCCGAGTTGAACACGTTCTCGCACGAAATGGATGTCCAACTCGATGTGCTTCGTGCGCTTGTGATGAACCGGATTGGCCGACATGTATACCGTGGATACGTTGTCACAGTACGCCACCGTTGCCTTGTCGAGGTTGCAGTGGAGTTCGCCGAGGAGTTGCCGGAGCCAGATGCACTCCGCGGCGGCGTTGGCAACGGCGCGGTATTCGGCCTCAGCACTGGACCGCGAAACGGTAGGCTGTCTCTTCGAGGACCACGAAACCAGGGCGTCACCGAGGAAAACGCAGAAGCCGGATGTTGATCGTTGGGTTTCAGGGCAGCCGGCCCAGTCGGCGTCGCTGTATGCGGTGATGGCGAGCTGAGGTGAGGCGTGGAGGCGAAGGCCCATGGCAGCAGTGCCGCGGACATAGCGAAGAACTCGCTTCAGCAGCGCCAGATGAGGCTGCATGGGATCGTGCATATAAAGGCACGCCTGCTGTACCGCGAAGGCAATATCAGGCCTCGTTATGGTGAGGTACTGCAGTGCCCCGGCAATGCTGCGGTAGTTCTTGGCGTCGTCCACGGGAGGTCCATCAGCAGAGAGCTTCCCTTTGGCGACGATGGGTGTGGACGCAGGTTTGCAACTCGTCATCCCAGCACGTTCGAGGATGTCTTCGGCATAGCGTTGCTAGGACAGACGGAAGCCACCGCGATCGCGCTTGACGTCGATGCCGAGGAAGAACCGCAGCTCGCCAAGATCTTTGACTGCGAACTTGGCGCGGAGCTTGTCGACGATGGACTGAAGAAGCGTGGTTCTTGATCCAGTGAGCACCATGTTGTCGACGTAGAGGAGAAGGTAGGTGATGTAGTTGCCACGGCGAAGTACGAACAACGACGAGTCGGAACGTGTGGGCGTGAACCCGATGCGGACGGCGAACTCGGCGAAGCGGTTGAACCAGGCCCTGGGCGCTTGCCGAAGTCCATAGAGGGACTTGTCGAGAAGGCAAACCGCATGCGGCTGAGCAGTGTCAACGAAGCCGGCAGGCTGTTGACATAGGACGTGTTCTTGCAGATGTCCGTGGAGGAAGGCATTGGAGACGTCAAGTTGCCGCGTGGGCCACTGACGTGATCCAGCAATGGTGAGCACCGTCCTGATGGTCGCCGGCTTGACGACAGGAGTGAAAGTCTCCCCAAAATCAATGCCAGCACGCTGGGTGAAGCCACGAATAACCCAGCGGGCTTTATATCGATCAAGAGAGCCATCAGGGTGGAGCTTATGCTTAAAGACCCACTTGCCGGATATAATGTGAGCATTGGGTGGACGATCAACAAGACGCCATGTCCGGTTTGCCTGAAGGGCTCGGAACTCGGTTTCCATGGCATCATGCCAATTAGGATCACGAAGTGCAGCGCGGACGAACGTTGGGACGGGTGAAATTGGAGTCTTAGGTGGTGATGAGGCGGCAAGAGCATAGCGAGGATTAGGCTTGACAATGCCAGCCTTCGCGCGTGTCTGCATATGATGGCGAACAGGAGGCGCCGTGCAGGGTGCTGGTTGAGGGAGAGGCGGTGACATCGTCGCTGGGACGGTGTCCTGAGGGGAACCAGAGCGAGCAGTGGTGTTGCTGTGTACTGGGGACGTGGGGAAATCAGATGAGGGCAGGAATCCATCAGGGGAAGCGGCGATCGGTTCAGACTGTGGCTGTGGCAGGATGATAACGTCAGTTGTCGGATGGGGAACAGTAGATTGCTGAACTGAAGAGGTGAATGGATGGGGAGTCTGACGAAAAGGAAACTGATGCTCATCGAAAGTGACATGACGGGAGGTGATGACTCGCCTAGTGGATAGGTCGAAACATCTATAACCTCGATGATCATGTGGGTACCCGAGGAGGACAGAGGGAGTGGAGCGAGGACTGAGTTTGTCAGGTGTGGTTGCAGATTGATTTGGGTAACAGAGGCACCCGAAGACTCGAAGATGGTCATATGTAGGAGGCAGGCCGAGAAGAAGCTGATGGGGGGTGAATTTGCCACTGGCTCGGCATGGACGACGATTCAGGAGATAGGTTGCTGTGTTCAGAGCTTCCACCCAAAAGGAGGATGGCATGCCAGCTTGAATGAGAAGGCTGCGAACACAGTCATTCAGTGTTCGTAGAATTCTTTCGGCCTTGCCGTTTTGTGGTGAGGTATAGGGACAAGACAGTCGAAATGCAATGCCGTGGGCAGTGAGGTGAGAACGAAGAGCAAAATTGTCAAATTCTTTCCCGTTGTCAGACTGAAAGGAAATAATAGGAAGCTGGAACTGGGTTTGAATGTATGCGTGAAAAGACATAAAACAGGTAAGCACGTCAGACTAATGTCGAAGAGGGAAGGTCCACACAAAGTGAGTTAGATCATCAATGAAAACAAGATAGTATTTGAATCCAGAACAGCTTATGATAGGCGATGTCCAAACATCAGCGTGTATCAACTGAAAAGGCACGTAACTGACAGAAGTAGACTGAGTAAAGGGTAGGCGAACATGCTTCCCAAGTTGACAAGCTGAACACGAGTGTGATGCAGACGGTGTGCAGCTGAAGTCGAGGCTGGGAAGGATGGCGCGGAGTGCTGGACGTCCTAGATGGCCCAGCCGGAGATGCCACAGTTCGACAGACGGTGAAGTAGCAGTAAGAGCAACCGGCACCGGCGGCACCAGGGGGTAGAGATCGCCGGAGCTGTTACGTCGGAGGAGCACCGTCTTGGTTGGGATGTCCTTTATAGAGAAACCAAGGGAGTCAAACTCGACAGTAACATTGTTATCGCGAGTAAGAGATCAAACGGAAACTAGATTTTTTACTAGCGAGGGAGAAACAAGTATGTTGTTGAGGTGGAGAGGGGAACGTGTAGTGGGGAGTGTGGTGGAAGCATGATGGGTGACGGGCAGAACGGCACCGTTACCAACAGTGATGGGAGGAGTATTGCAGACGGGAGTCGAGGAGGAGAAGTTACCGGCACCAATAGACATGTGGGAGGTGGCTCCGGTGTCGAGGAACCACTCAGCAGGTTGAGGTACGGGCTGCTGAACACCAACGCCGGCCAGAGCAGCGTAGAGCGCCTGGTTGTTCCAGGCGTCGGTAGCCTGATGAGCGTTCCAGCTTGGAGCAGTGACTGGCATGGTTGGCGGTGCACCGGCAACGTACGCTTGATGTGGAGACGTGCCGGGGCGAGGACCGAGAACCCCAGTAGCAGGAACGCGGAACGACATCTGCCAGGCTTGTACCATGCCAGTCCATGGGTTCATGCCTGGAGTCCAGGCGGCGTTCGCCGGCGGCGCAACACTGGGTGGGGCCTGACCACGTCCACGTCCCTTCCTCTTGGAATTGCGGTTGTTGTCAGGACGGGAATTGGGACCGTAGCCTGTAGAGTGCGGAGATCTAGTGCCAGGGGTAGCTTGGGAGCTCGAACCAGTGGCACTGGCGGACACCGCAGGTTGCTTGGCTGTGGCGAGCATTGCTTGATGCTGGATAGACTTGGCTTGTTCACGATCATACTGCTCCTCAAGGAGAAGATAAGAACGAGCTGAAAGGAAGGTGTGGGGAGGATTTTTGGCCGTGATTACAGGGACGGTGTGCCTGTACTTGGGGCTCAGACCGCGAAGCAGATTGAGTACCTGGCTGGTTTCACGAACCGGCTGGCTGATGTCGCGAAGGGCGTCGGCGAGCTGCTTCAGTCGCCCAGTGTACTAGGTGATGTCAAGATCGCCCTGGACAAGATTGCAGAACTCAGCCTCGAGGTAGACGGCGCGGTGAAGTTCGTTGTCACGGAACTGATCATGAATCAAGTTCCAGACGGTGAACGCCGTCAGCTTGGGGAGACGAACAATGACGCGCACATCCTTGGAGACAGAGTTGTAGATCCAGCTGAGGAGACACTGATCCACCATGACCCGGTCTGCATCCCGGCGGTTGGTTTTGGTGGGAGAGGTGGAGAGATGGGAGGTGAGACCGAACTTCCCGACGAGAGCGTCGAAGAAGCACCGCCATTCTGCGTAATTGGACTCGGCGAGGTCAAGCTCCACAGGGACATGAGATTTGATGTTGACGGTCGGCGAGGTCAAGCTCCACAGGGACATGAGATTTGATGTTGACGGTTTGGAGGACCGCCGCGGATGGAGCGGCCGGTGCGACGAGGGATTCAGTTTCGGCAGAGGAGGAGGAGGAGGAGGAGCCGACATCGGATAGATCGGCATCGAAGAGGGGATTGAAATCCATGGCTAGGACGAAGGTTGGGGCAGCGGAGAAGAAATTGCGGCGGCGCGACGAACGCGGGGCGGTGTGCGTGAGGTGGAGGCCGATCAGCGAGGAGCGGTTGCGAGAGAGCGGGAGGATCGACCTGCGCTAATTGATACCATGTAGAAGACAACAAAATGGCCAACAAGTTGCCTTTGCATTGCTTGTGGGTATTTGTACACATTACAATCGATTACAGAGAGCGGAGCTGGATGTCCGCGAGCTCAGGTCGTGCGCGACGTGAGCGACGTCGTGACGACCGTAGAAAAAACTGTAGGCTAACAAAACTATCTCTCAACAAGAACAATGATTATATATTAGGCTGTGTTCGGATGGATCCCCGACAAAACTTGGGGAAAATTGGTATCTTTTCAATTTGGTATCTTTTAGCATCATATGATCTTGTTTTTGCATTGCATCATAGCAAGTAGATTGCATTTTAAATTATGTATCTATTATTTGCTTGTTTTGGTCGTGTTGTCATCAATCACCAAAAAGGGGAAGATTATAAAAAAAAATAAACCTCGACCCATTTAACTTTGAATTTTGGTGTTTGATGATCAACACAACTAAATTGAACTAATGTGTTTGCAAGTGTTTGTTTTGTAGTCCAATAGAATGAAAACATGACTTGGATGAAGGCGATATGATGATCAAATGATCAGCACCTCAAGCAAGACCTTACAAGATGTATTGAGGACTTACAACGATTAAGCAAAGTCCAAGACACAAGAAATAGAGGCCCGGACGCAAATAAAGTTGAGCCGCTCAAGCCGAGACAAGAGCTGATTGAATTAGAACTGTCTCATGATTTTGGATCTGGTCAAACTGGCATGACACTAGAATAAAGTTATAGAGCTTTTCATTAGCTTTCCAAAAAGTCCAAAATCATCAAAATCGAAGTTCGGGGATAAAAGTTATACCCAAAATATGAAAGTCTGTCTCGCTGGAAAAGGAGCCACGAACGCTCCAATGCCAGGAGCATAGGACGGTCCGATGCCAGAGTTTGATGCTCACTAAAATCAGCCCAGAATGAACAGTGTTATAGGCGAGTCCGATGCAGCGTCTGATGCCTCTACTGTAGCGTCCGATGCCCCGTACAAAATAGGTCTAACTGCTAGTTTTCCAACGGCTATTCAACGTATGAGCATAGGACGCGTCCGCCTATGCCTTTAATGTAGTGTCCAATGCTCTACAGAAAGGCTGATTTCAGCCCTAACGACTCTATTTGCTTGGGGGCCTATATATACCACCTCTAACCGGTCAAATAAGGTGTGAAGGAGTGATGTCACACCTCAAAATTTCTGATTTTGGGTTGTGAGTAGAAAACACTAAATAAAATAAATAATTTAAATATTTGAATAAAATTTATCAAGATTAGTCCGAGCTAGAACCACTTTAGTTGTAGTAAATCAAGAATTTTTTCTTTAAAAAAATTCTAAACTAATTTGATGGGTTATGTTTGATGTGATGGTTGGTTGTTGTTTGACCTTGTGTTGTGAGTTGGTAGAGTTTTAAAACACGTTGGTAGGTCATCTATCTATATCCGGCCTGTTTCTATCTTTTTCCAAAAAAAAATCAAACTTATCGTTCCCAACTCTATCCTCTCGTTGGACTTTTCCAAAATTCTTTTTCTTATGTCCCAAATCACTTCTTTAAGTCCATCATCCATCATCATATCGCTACAAACTTCTCGGTTATTTTTCTGGCCTTTTCCGGAATAGTTTTCAATCTTTCTGCGAGCGTAATCTAATTTTTAGATGCTCTCCAAATACTTTATTTGAGTTCATTATATTTCAAAGTGACTCTGAGAATTTTTGTAGAATTTTCGGAGCCATCGGAGTATTTTTCGTGGCTTAAACAACAATTCTAGACTTTTCTGGAATTATTTTAATCCCGAAATTAATTAATTCCGAAAATAATAAAATATCTCGTTTTTCGTTTTTCTCCAAACCCTAACACTATATATATATATATGACGGCGTAGCTCTCGACGTCCTGATTCCAGAAGTACGGCCCGTTTCGCGAGCCGCCACTCCTATGATTCTAATCTAAAGCCGAAGTTCCGCATCTCATCTACTCCGGCGAACCTTCGGCGAACTTTACTTTTTCGTCCAAACCATCGCGTTCCGGAGAAAACCACCACCGCTAGAAGGTAGCCCTCTTTGTTCTCTATGCCGTGGTGTCTTCCTTTTCACGAATCCATCACTATTAGACCGTTTCCGATCCATTCTCTCCTTTCTGGCTAACTCACCATCAAAGACCTTCCGTTTCTCTCCAGCATGTCTCACCGGCTCCTCCTCGGCCCCGTGTCCCGACCACGCGGTCCTGGGCTGGGCACCCCGCGCGAGCCCTGGCCTGCCCAGCGGTCCTCCTGGATGCACCATGCGTGGCTCTGCTGGGCAGACCGCCGCCGCCCTTTGGCCGATCGGCCGCTGGACGTGGCTGTCCGGCCATCCCACAGGCCGTGTGGGCCAGCCGTGAGCCCACTACGTCACCGGACCAGCCAGCAGCTTCGCCACGTCCTGTAGGAGAAGAAGCCCAAGGTACAAGATGAGATATTTACGATTCTGTCATCCAGTTGTTAATCTCCGTCAATTAATCAGTTAATCTCCATCTCATTCTGTTCTAGTTGCATTAGTTTCGTGTCGTCGTGATCTACGCAATTGTGTTAACGTTTTTCGTGTCACATGTTTTTCCATATAAAATTAAATATTAAATTGATTAATAAACCTACAACCGATTTATAATTAAAATCAACATAGGTTTTATACTTCGATATTTTATATACAAATGTTATCATGATTAATCACTGATATAAATATGTTTTTAATTTATAATTTGCTTAGGGTAAACACTGCCACATAAATTATGTTTAGATGCTCTCACGTATTTATTTTCTTTTGCTAAGATAAAGTTTAACTTGATTAAATTATATGATAATATTTATGAATAAAATATGATTAGTCTAACCCGACTTTATAATTAAAATATGTTTTGTCTAATCTGAATTAATATCTTGTCATGATCTTATTTAATTAAAATAAAACAAGTCGGTAGTTCTTACTTTTATAATATATAAAATTCCCGATAGACGTGTCTTTCAGTCGTTTCGTGTGATCCTGCGACCGTAGTGCGAGCTCTCTTTTAGTACGTTGTTTTGTCTTGGTCTTGTATCGTTCTTAGCTCTCTTTTTGTTGTTTACTTGTATGTCTGCCTATGTGTGGTGCTTGCTACGAATAGACGTCGACCGTTTGTGCGAGCTGAAGATCAGAAGGTGATGACCCAGAACTGAAGATGTGAGAATTGGTCAAGTGTAACAGGCAAGTATACATGAGATCATCCTTGTTACCTACACACTTTAATCTACCAATCATGTGCATGTGTCAAATGATAACCATAGGATTCATCTAGATGTTCAACCTGTACCTTGCTACCGTAGGATATGTGCATATAGGTAGATCTGCTAGTGCTGTAAACCTACAAATAAGATCTAATAAAATGACTAATGATATGCCCAACTTCTGATCTTATTTTGATCTTGGTAATGTGAACCTGGGCGTGGGAGCCTTCGTGCTCTTGGCCCTTGTTGATAGTTCTTAGCTACACCTAGGATAGGGTAACTAAAGTAGCTATCTACTAATGCCAAGTGGGGTTGTCAGTCCCGACACTAGTAGGAGCAAGCTAGCGAGAATGCAATCTACCAAGAGGAGATTCTGCAAGCGCACAGAACTATCGTAGTAGCACTTCGCCTGGGAGTAGAAGGTGTTGATTTATTTGATCCCAAGGGAAGGCTAGGGTGGTGTATGAGCTGAGTCAAGGAGGGGATGAGAGTCGAAGAAATAAGAAAAAGGAAAAGGGGAGAAGAGAAGAGATGAAAGGCTAGAAAGAATATATGAGTGGATAGGTAAGGATGAAATGGATGGCTAAGGTAAGGTGGATGGATAGGTAGATAGAGGGTAACTAAGGGTAACTAAGATAACTAACTACTAACTAATAACTACTCCTAGATAACTACAAGCAAGATAAATACGAAGCAAGATAGTTACGAAGCAAGGCAGGCAAAAGACAATAAAACAACTAAGTTGAGTATAGTTTTATTCCTATCTTGTCAAGTATCGAGGCGTACTAGCCTTTACCACTGACTTAGGTTGAACGCTAGCACAACGAGCCTTACTGTTAAACTGGGCCAACTACGTGGTGGAATTCAAGGCGCACAGGGCTGTCACCACCTGCTTGCTACCACAGCTATCCGGGGGTCCAGTCGTATCTGAAGGTAAGTCTATAACTAAGCACCACGCTTAACTATATTCTAACTATCTCTACCCTAGCTTTGAATAGAGACACCCTTGCGGACGTCAGAGCAAATACTTGACTTAATAAGATAAATACTAAACTAACTAAGCAACCTATTGGCAAAGATCAATCACTAAGCTCACTAGAGATTAACTACTATGGCTAAGTGAATTGAACTGTAGGATAGCTAGGCACTCAAGCAATCAATCAAGTATACCACTCAATACTGATAAGTAGAATAAAGTAATACTTGAAATGATGAACTAGAATATAGTAAAGTGCTTGAGATACAAGAGCAAAACCTGAACTAGAGATGAAGGAAGACTCTTCCCAGCTCCAGAACCGATCACTCGCACGCCTCTACTCTTGAGCTAAGCCTTGAGCAGCGCTACCACGAGGGCAAAGATGCCTTGCTCTACTAGCTACCTACTTGTCTAAGCTCTCTGAGCTCTCACTTGCTTGCTTCTACTTGCTTTGCTTCTCTTGTGTGGGATATGAAGGTACGAATGAAGTAGTGTCGCCAGGGGGTATTTATAGCCCAAATGAGTGAGGGCGGTACTTATAGGGGGCAGCCAGCCGACCTAGGGCTAACCCTAGTGGCGGGCGCCAGCCCTAGGTGGCGGCCGCCACCTCCCTCACCGTTGGATGCACCGCCTTGGCTTCAACGGCATCCAGGTGGTTGTCCAAGGCGGTTTGGAGGTCGGTTGCATGTCCTAGCAACCGACATTCTGCCTTGATCCACGCCACTCCTCCCTGAGCGGTCCGATGCCACTGACCTAGTGACCAAGGGCCAAGATTTGGCCTTGGGGAGGTCACACGGATCGGTGGCGTGGCAGGGGGTGAAACTTGGGCCAACCCAAGTGGCGGGCGCCACTTAGAGGTGGCGGGCGCCACCTAGGGGTGGCGGGCGCCACCCCCCTTAGGCCCATTTGGGCCCTGCTGAGTGGGCTTGTCTCCTAGTGGGTCCAAATGTCCAAATTTGGTTCAAATCCTGCATTCAAATAAAATTCTATGGACATGTGGAATTCGGTTAGTTTGAAACCTATTTGACTACATTTCATGCCTTTTTGGTGGACTTTAGGGTCAAATGTTGATGGTAAAACAGGTGTTTAAGGACCATCAACAAGCTCCCCCAAGCTATCCTGTTGCTCGTCCTCGAGCAACAATGCGGTTTAAGCATTGAGCATGAAATAGATAGCAACTTAAGATGTCTGCAAGTGCATATTGTATAGTGAGAAATAACTTAGCATATATCATAAATCATAGCAATGTGGGGCTTTATAGCTTTTCACCTCAAACATGCAAGAGTGAAATAAACCAGTAGATAGGAAACTTTTATCTTGCTTAGGTTTGACTAGGATTCTGTCCGGAGGTTTTTCAAGGTTTTCAAAAGATAACAACTTGCTTAAGTCCTCCAAGATTCACTCAATCACTCAATGGTGTTTAAATCCTCACTTAGGCCAAAATGTAGCCTCTCCTATTTCTAAAGAATGATATGTGGAGTTATAGGTAGGCTAAGAACCATGAGCAAATTGCCTGATGTTTATTGCTAAGCTAGACACTCAGATCATAAGGAGCAGCAAATCATAAAAATTGATCAAGATGTGCATGTGTGGTTATGTGGAAGTTTATAGAGAGGTATTTTGTAATCCTTCCTAGTTAATTTCTGGGGTCTAGAGCCAATGATAATTCTCTCTCTCTCTTTTTGGATACATAGTGAGTAGACAAAAGATGTGTCCTCACCTTTTCTTAGGACATAGTCCTCTTTTGAGCTACTTTGCTCACTTTTTTTTTCACGGGACATAGTCCTTTCTTGAGCTACTTTGCTCATTTTTCTCTCTCTCTTTTAGCTCTAGATTTCCCCAGACATCTATAGGAAAGGATTTTTGAAATGAAAAAGGGGAAGAGGGAGAAATGCTTATTCCCAGTGTAGGAATAAGCATAAGGCTAACAATGGGATGTTTGGCAAGGTATTGCATATCTCCAGTGTAGAGAATAAGCAATTTATTTGGTGGTTGCAAACTTCCAAAGTGGAAAGTAGGCAAATTATGGTGGGTGTGCGTGAATCTTGATTCAAAAGATATGATAAGCTTCTCTACTAAGATCTATGAGGTCTAACAAAGCTCAACACAAACAAAGCTCTTGTGGTTTTGACTAATAACTAACAAATATTTGGCTGGTGGTGGGATGAGATAAAATCTAGGAGGAACTTCTAGCAAGGTTTTCATAATTTTTAAAAGAAATCCTCCAGATTAGGTCCTAATTTCACCTTAGCAAGTTTAAAGAATTACTCCATTTCTTACTAACTTTACTCACTAAGCATGATTTCAGTTAAAGCATGTGCAACCCACAAAAGCTACAACTTAGATAAGACCAGTTATTCATACCATAACAATAGCATTTGCATGACATATTTCAGATCTTATTCAGGTTTCACCTTGTTTAAGCAGATTTTATCAATTTTATTCATAGAGTGGTTATTTAGGCAAGCATGTGACATTCAAAAGATATAGAATTTAAGAACTGAATGTAAAGTGTAGGCTTGAGACATACCTTATCGGAGCGGGAGTCTCCCCCAAGCTGGCTTCTTGCTTGGTGAAAGATCTTCTTCGTCTCAGTCAGAGCTCTTGTTCTCATTTTATTAAAAAGGGAAACTATCTAATGTTGTGAAAAGGGAAACTATCCTATTATGATATTTTATTGTTCTAACTAAGTTAACATATACCTATGCATATAACTAATGATAACTGATTTTTTTAGTTACATGCATGACATATGTTATTTATTCGAAAAAGGAAAAATTGAAGGGAAAAAATTAAAAGTAAAACCATACCTTAGGTCCATGGAGTTTCATCCTTATCGGGTGGATCTTCTTCCTTGGGCACTTCTTCTCTTAGTACTCCATCTGGTTCTTCTTCTTTTGGCACCTCTCCTTTGTTATGTGAATTACACAACTCAGGAGGAGGTGGTTCTTTCTTTCTGCTCCACCTTGTTCTTGGGCGCCTCTTCTTGGTACGAATGGGTTTTGCTTCCTGCATGTTAGCGGCATATGCGGGGCCTCGGGAGAAGGAGAATATTTCCTTCCTCCCTCCTAATGTCATTTGTATTTTACCACTCCCCACATATATGCAAGCATTAATAGTATTCAAGAAGGGTCTACCTAAGATTAGAGGCACATCTTTCCTATTTCCCATATCTAGTATTATGAAATCAGCAGGAACATAGGAGCCTCTAATATGAACAGGTAAATCATTAACTATTCCTTCTACATAGCAAGTGGATTGATCAGCTAGCACAACATAGGCAGATGTGGATGACATGGGTGGAAAGAACGAGTTTTCATAAAAATCTTTAGATAAAATATTCACACTCGATCCTAAATCACACATGGCATTTTTAAAGACTTCACCAAAGATTGAGCATCTAATTATGGGACTACTAGGATCACCTTTTTAACAGTCATGGTTTGATCTTCATAATAGTTAAAATGTTTTATTTCAACCATATTAGCAGTTTCCATGTCAGGTTTAGCAGGAATTTTGCCAGTTTCAAAAGCTGGTATGATAGCAGCAAGTTGAGCTAATTGGGTTTCTAACATCTTATTAAAGCTAAGTTGATTTTTCAGAGCAGATGAGAAATCTTCCAATTTAGCATTTATATTCTCAAGGGTTTTATCATTCGACATTAATTTCTTATTCAAAAATTCAGTAGTTCTACCTTGTGAGTAAACTAAATTCTTTAAGAACGAGAAATCATCAGAATTATGAAAATTAGAGCAAGGGAATGAATTGTTACCTTGAGAATTGGAGTGCTGATTCCATCCTTGATTCTGTTGACGGAAACCGTTATTGTTGTTGATGAAGTTCAAATCTTCATGTAGCTCGGGGCAGTGGCTCCCAGAATGTCCGGTTTCTCCACAGACTTCACTAGTCATGTAGGATTCTAGGGATTGGACACTCTCTTGTTGGTTCATCTTTTCACAGCTGTCCAGCTTCTTTGCCAGCAGGTCCATCTTGGCCACGATCATGTCGGCTTCCTTAAGGGAATGCATACCTCGCTTACGGGGCTGCAATCTCTCGTCATTCCATCCTTGGTTTGACACCATCTTCTCCATGAGAGCCTTAGCATCTGCAACATTCAGAGAAAAGAATGCACCGCCGGCGGCGGCATCCAAATGGCTTCTAGAGAGTGGGGTTAGGCCATGGTAGAAGTTCTGGATCAATAGCCAGTCCTCCATACCATGGTGCGGACAAGCAGCGACATACTCTTGCAACCTCTCCCAAGCCTCGGGAATAGATTCCTCGGCTTGTTGCATAAAGCTGGAGATTTTGTTGCGCAGAGCATTCGTCTTGCCCAAAGGAAAGAATTTGGCGAGAAAAGCATTGGAACACTTGTCCCATGTGTCTACAACGTTGCGTTCGGTATAGAACCATTGCTTCGCTTTTCCTAGCAAAGAGAAAGGAAAGAAACGAAGACGGTTGGCTTCTTGGGTTATCCCCTTAATGGTGAAGGTGCCGCAAATCTCCAAGAATTGTTGGAGGTGAGCATTGGCATCCTCATGAGCCTTGCCACAGATCGGGCTAGCTTGGACCATCGTGATCAGAGCCGGTTTCAACTCAAAATTGAGGTTGGCATCGATCACGTCTGGTCCTATCGCTACATTAGCGGTAGAAGGAGCAGAAAACTCATGAATGGTCTTGTTGGCCATCGTGAAGATAGAACGAGATAAGAAAGAAAGAAGTTGAAGAAAATGAAGGAAAAAGATAAGAAGAACTAAGGAAAGAAAGAATGGGGTAAGATGGGATTCGCTAAGCGGGAGCTTAAGCGAAGATAAATTCGACACGGACTCAACCGATATACCGATTGCCTTCCCCGGCAACGGCGCCAGAAATGCTTGTTGGTAGTTCTTAGC
This sequence comes from Coix lacryma-jobi var. lacryma-jobi, assembly GCA_009763385.1. Lineage (NCBI taxonomy): Eukaryota > Viridiplantae > Streptophyta > Magnoliopsida > Poales > Poaceae > Coix > Coix lacryma-jobi. The sequence continues at coordinate 115,298,469 of CM019827.1, read as the reverse complement.
TACACCTAGGATAGGGTAACTAAAGTAGCTATCTACTAATGCCAAGTGGGGTTGTCAGTCCCGACACTAGTAGGAGCTAGCTAGCGAGAGTGCAATCTACCAGGAGGAGATTCTGCATGCGCACAGAACTATCATAGTAGCACTTCGCCTGGGAGTAGAAGGTGTCGATTTATTTGATCCCAAGGGAAGGCTAGGGTGGTGTATGAGCTGAGTCAAGGAGGGGATGAGAGTCGAAGAAATAAGAAAAAGGAAAAGGGGAGAAGAGAAGAGATGAAAGGCTAGAAAGAATATATGGGTGGATAGGTAAGGATGAAATGGATGGCTAAGGTAAGGTGGATGGATAGGTAGATAGAGGGTAACTAAGGGTAACTAAGATAACTAACTACTAACTAATAACTACTCCTAGATAACTACAAGCAAGATAAATACGAAGCAAGATAGTTACGAAGCAAGGCAGGCAAAAGACAATAAAGCAACTAAGTTGAGTATAGTTTTATTCCTATCTTGTCAAGTATCGAGGCGTACTAGCCTTTACCACTGACTTAGGTTGAACGCTAGCACAACGAGCCTTACTGTTAAACTGGGCCAACTACGTGGTGGAATTCAAGGCGCACAGGGCTGTCACCACCTGCTTGCTACCACAGCTATCCGGGGTTCCAGCCGTATCTGAAGGTAAGTCTATAACTAAGCACCACGCTTAACTATATTCTAACTATCTCTACCCTAGCTTTGAATAGAGACACCCTTGCGGACGTCAGAGCAAATACTTGACTTAATAAGATAAACACTAAACTAACTAAGCAACCTATTGGCAAAGATCAATCACTAAGCTCACTAGAGATTAACTACTATGGCTAAGTGAATTGAACTGTAGGATAGCTAGGCACTCAAGCAATCAATCAAGTATACCACTCAATACTGATAAGTAGAATAAAGTAATACTTGAAATGATGAACTAGAATATAGTAAAGTGCTTGAGATACAAGAGCAAAACCTGAACTGGAGATGAAGGAAGACTCTTCCAGCTCCAGAACCGATCACTCGCACGCCTCTACTCTTGAGCTAAGCCTTGAGCAGCGCTACCACGAGGGCAAAGATGCCTTGCTCTACTAGCTACCTACTTGCCTAAGCTCTCTGAGCTCTCACTTGCTTGCTTCTACTTGCTTTGCTTCTCTTGTGTGGGATATGAAGGTACGAATGAAGTAGTGTCGCCAGGGGGGTATTTATAGCCCAAATGAGTGAGGGGGGTACTTATAGGAGGCAGCCAGCTGACCTAGGGCTAACCCTAGTGGCGGGCGCCAGCCCTAGGTGGCGGCCGCCACCTCCCTCACCGTTGGATGCACCGCCTTGGCTTCAACGGCATCCAGGTGGTTGTCCAAGGCGGTTTGGAGGTCGGTTGCATGTCCTAGCAACCGACATTCAGCCTTGATCCACGCCACTCCTCCCTGAGCCGTCCGATGCCACTGACCTAGTGACCAAGGGCCAAGATTTGGCCTTGGGGAGGTCACACGGATCGGTGATGTGGCAGGGGGTGAAACTTGGGCCAACCCAAGTGGCGGGCGCCACCTAGGGGTGGCGGGCGCCACCTAGGGGTGGCGGGCGCCACCTAGGGGTGGCGGGCGCCACCCCCCTTAGGCCCATTTGGGCCCTACTTAGTGGGCTTGTCTCCTGGTGGGTCCAAATGTCCAAATTTGGTTCAAATCCTGCATTCAAATAAAATTCTATGGACATGTGGAATTCGGTTAGTTTGAAACCTATTTGACTACATTTCATGCCTTTTTGGTGGACTTTAGGGTCAAATGTTGATGGTAAAACATGTGTTTAAGGACCATCAACAGCCCTCCCTAAATGATCTTCTGTCGGCAAAAGCTGGGACATACAGTACAACCGTGAGGGCTACATGGCTCTGGTTTTAGTTGGTTCGAGGACCTCTCCTCGCTTGATGGTGGTTACCCGAAAGGGTACAAAAGGGGCTTGATGAGACGGATATAGGACGACCACTTGGTCTCATAAGTATAGCCGGGAAGAAATGTGCCATCGAAAAGGAGGTTCCTATCTCTGCTTGCCGATTGAAAACCTAGTGGCCACTATCTTGTTAGGGGAACTTCGAAAGACTTCATAGTGTACGCTGCCGCACTTCCTTGGAAGAGGTGATATGGGATTTGCACCCCCTGGCACAGGGGGATCACGGCTCACGGGTAAAGTTGTACAAACTCTGCAGAGTATTAAAACTGATATATTAGCCGTGCTCATAGTCACGAGCGGCCCGGAAAACTCGCAGGCTAATCACTTAAACGAAATTTACTTTGTGTTCACGTTACTACCATATTTGTTATTCTGATGATGTTGCTCATATTATTATTCATGTGGTATAATTGGGTTTGCAAGCACAACTTGATGACTACTTAAAGCTAAAATCTTAACCAACTAAAAATGCTAATCGCAGTAAAACCAGTGTCAAGCCCTTTGAGCTTCATAACCCCGTGTTGTATTTGCTGAGTACGACATGTGCTCACCCTTGCTATTTCCTCCACAGCCCAGTCTCTATCAGAGTCGCGCAGCGGAAGCATGGTGAAGATGCAGATGAGTTTCCAGAATGCTGACAGAAGTGCTAGGCATATGTTACCCCCAGTCAACTGTCCCTGTGAAGAATGGAGCTTAAGAGAAGATTAGTATCCGTCCCGCTTAACTTTGATGTAAGTGTTAATTATAACCGTGTTTCGTTATATAGAACACTGTTTTTGATATATTTCCCTTATGTGGTTGTATGTGTGGACTTCCTGGGCACACATATGGCGTATCTGGTTTTGTTCCTTAAAACCGGGTGCTACAAGTGAGGAAACATACCAAGGGTGTTGCTACACCGTATTAGTGCCTCCATATGCATAGTGCTTAGTGATTCATATGGTGATTAGTGTAGGTGCTTTGCGATGTGCTTAGGCTAGTGAGACCACCGCTCATGCGCTTGCTCTAAGTTTAGGCCTAGTGTTTAGTGAGGTTTGCATACCTCTTGCTACATGGTTCTTGCATGCACCATTGTTGTACATCGGAGGGGCATGTAGTCTTGCGAGACCACACCAACCGTGTTTATGGTGTAGCCGCCACCGTGTACCGAAGGGAACAAGGTCTACAGCAGTTCGACTGAAAGCTTGATAGTGAAGACGGCGGGGAGCGGTTCGGGAGAGGTTTTTCCACAAGTGGCTTAACTGGAGACCCACTTGCACACGGGGAAGGCCCGGAGCTATCCACAGAGTTACCCGACCGGGAGCTTGGCCCTTGCGAGGGGCTCCAACGAGGACTATGGGGAAGCTTGCGTGTTTCTCGATACCTCGGTAAAAATACCGGAGTCATCGACGAGAGTTTGCATCTCTATCTTGCTCTTTAGCTTCTGCATTTATCTTGCTACCTTGGTTATGTGCTTTACTTTACCTAGATTAGTTGATAGGATTGGAACCTAGATTGCATAACTCATTTGCGGTAGAGATAGCAACACACCTAGTAAAACCATAGTTGCACAATTAGATAGTTTACTTTCTTGCATAGGTTTTGACTAGGTGTTAATTAGAGGTCATAATTTAGAGTAGAGTTTTTAGTTGCCTAATTCACCCCTCCCTCCTCTTAGGCATCACAGTCCTTTCAAACTTGTCTGAGAGATTTTTGTACCCTATAGAGTTCATGACTCTATTGACGAAGTTACCCAATTCCATTTGTTCAATGAGCAAAATACACAATATATCGTTAAGGTTGTATGACCAATTTGCTCTGGTAGATTTACTCTAGTACATGCATCACAAAATTGTGCAGACAACTTTAGAAACAAACATTGAATTGAAAAAAACACATCCATCTCGACAAAAAACACGTACCTAACTTGAAGGAAACTCAACATCGTCGGTATGTGTGTCTTCTTCTTCGTCGTCGTCGAGGTTGAAGTACTCTAATTCGTCTGGAATCATGGCTGGTTGTGGGGCTTGATGTCTGCGCTGGCCACCACCTCCTCTACCCAGGACTGGAGGAAGTAGTGCCGAACGACCACTCATGGCACTACCGCCGCCATGACCGCCACAGGAACCGCCAGGGGGAACCAGCATGACTCCTCCAGCCATAGCGCCTCCACCACTGCGAATAGAGCGAACGCCGAGGGTGCGAGTGCCGCTTGGTCTACCGCCGATGACACGAAGGGGCGAAAGGGCAGAGCTGCCGGCGCTGCCTTCAACTGGGCCACCGGACTACAGAATACTTTGATAGGAGGGCAGGTGGCTCCAGTCCTCCGAGTGCGAGTTGAGGTCGAGCGAATTGAGGTCAATCCGGGGAGTCCGGCCGCTGTCGAAGGCCATGTTGGCGGACAACGGCGAAGTGAAGCCGCCGAAGGGTGGGAAGGAGGAGAACGTATGAGAGAAGAAATCTCGGGTGCTGTCGTCCCCTTGGCCGGCCATCAGCGCCGAATCTGTGGACTGGCGACGGGATCTGGCCGCAGAACGGTGAGATCTAGCACGGGTGGACGGCGAGGACGAGGCAGCGGCGGCTGCAGGGAGGAGGGACAGAGAGCGAGTGCGTGGTGGTGGCGAGGATAATGTTGCAGGATGGGGACATGCGTGGTGGGGGGATAAGACCGGAGGTAGTGGGCGTCTGGCTCCCACCTTGAAGCACTTTTGCCCCATTTTGCCATGTTTGGGTAGAAATTTTGCTCTTTTGCCTAAGTTTTTTGTCAAACTGTTTGGATCCCATAGCAAAAAGAGAGCAAAAAGTGTACAACTAAAATTTTTGCCATGGATCCAAACAGGTCCTACTCTTATTATATAGCAACAACCTCGTTAATAGAAAAATATTTTCAATGGTAATTGTGCAAGACAAATAGTTAATTAACTACATCCTCATATTTAGGACTTGTTTGGATGAACTAGGACTAGTAAATGAGACGTGAATGAGACATTTGTTGAGGGCGGAACCCTTTTGGAAATGTAATGTAGAATAAGGGCCTATTTGCTTTACGGTCACAGGCTGCCAACTAAGTTGTGGCGGCGCCGAACTTGCGGTGGCCAAAACGGCCGCCACACCTGTGGCAGGATTTTACAGTAGAGAAAGTTGTGGCTGCCACAGCAAAATAACAAACCAAACACTAGCCTTTAGGAGTGTGGCCGCCACATGTTAGGCATGGCACATGATGGCCAGGAACCAAACATCTCCTAAATGACCTATTTCTTGCTAGAAGATCTCAAGAACTATGTTGCCCCAACAGTTTCAGGTTGGCTAACTTGACCTAAAATCCATGCCAATCCCAAACACGAGCCCAATGTTAGTATGTTCTGACAGGTTGCGATCACTTCGATGTCCTCAAGGATGAAAGGCTATAGGGCACCCCCGATTCGACATGATCCTAGCGATAGCTTGGGAAATAGGCACCCACACACCTCTTTGTCCTTAGCACCGGATCCAACGCCGCAACTGATCTGGTGTTCCCTCCCCCAATCCTAGCCGTCGACCACTTTCTCCCTATCCTAGCCACCAGTAGCTCCACTCACATAGCCACCGGTTCCCCATCCTCTGATGCTTGCCTCCCATTTACTCTCTCCTCCTGGTGACAGACGAACAGAAGTTGCATTGGTGTGGGGCATGCGAAGACGACGAGAGCACTAATCGCTCTAGATCCATGGCTTCTTAGGCAATTCCCTTTTGATTTTGTGGTTGTATGAGCATATACCTTGATTGATCGGTGTAGATTAGGGCTCTGTGACTTAATAAGCTGAAACAATTGATTTGTTGTGAAAAAAACACTGTTCCATAGTTTTTTATATGGATTAAAATCGGCTTATAGCTTAAAGTAATGTAGCCTATATCTTATGTTTTCTATTGATTTTCTTTATTTTTTTAATATTTCTTGTTGTTCATCTGTAGCCTGTGTTATCGGGCTGTCGGGTCGGCATCATAACCTACTAGGCACGGAGCTTCCCTGTCCTCTTGATCCTGTTCCGACTAGGTGGCGCTCTCCTACTAGAGACCTCCTCCTAGGTCTCCTCTATTTGGCCGACCACAAGAGCAACCACAATGTGCTCTAAAATCAGTTCATAAGTAATTAAATATTTTCTATGGGCTGGCTGAAACACTATGAGAGTAGTCTATAGAGTGGTATATAACATCAGCTATCCATATGCTTACGGACTGACCATAGGAATATTAAAACAATACTTCTTCTCTCCCTCGTTTCTTACACCCGCTGGCCGAATGAGCACTGCCACCTCCATGTGTTTCCTGTGGTTGCACATGGAGCGAGCAATAAGTTTTGGAGAGAGAGAGTCGGAGATGGAGATAGATAAATAGGTTATTTATTACACATCTAAAGTTCAACATTGTAGCAATTGTAATAGCTTCAACCCACTATCACAGGACCCACGTATATAGACCACTTGGTCCATATACATTGTGTTTGCCCTAGGCCTAAGAGAGCGACCTCCTTTTGATGGTAGCAACCATAATGTGCTTTTAAAGTAGTCCATAGGGATTTAAATATTCACTACAGGCTAGCTGAAACATTGTGTGAGTAGTCCGTAGAGCAGTCTAGAGCTAAAGCTACCCATATGCTTATAGACCACCCATAAGCCATAGAAAAATATTTCTTTCTATCTCTTCTGCTACTACTCCCCGCTGGCTTGCCCGTTCAGTTCCATGAGCGTATAGCAGAAAGTGATGATTGTTTTTTTTAATATTTTCTTTATACAAGTATGTCTTATTCTTATAGACTGCACATTGTAGCAAAAGATATAGCTATGGTCAGCTGACACCGGACCCACCTTTATGGACAAACTAGTCCATATACATTGCCCTTGCTTAACGATGTTTCCTATCATCGAATGCTGACATTTCTTCTGGCAACCAATGCAGACCAGAAGATGGTATATCATATGATGGTCATAAGGGCACCCGCAATGGTTAGAGCCAGCTGCTAGCTCCAAGCTAACTTCTCCAACAATACTACCTCTTAGTACATGACTTTTAACATGGATGACCCCACATAACAATCTCACATGACCTTGAGATGCGTGTAAGAGCTTAGCTCTTAACTAAGAGCTAGCTTTTCTCTCTCCTCTATTAAAATATAAGAAAAATGCTTAGAGCCAGCTTAAAAGCCAATTGTTGGAGGTGCCCTAAGCGGTGGGTCGGCGGCAATGATGCAGAGTGCACGACACGTGTGATGCAGAGCCCTTAGCTCTCCCACGGACGTGACCTGAGCATCCACACCCCATGCGGAGAATCCTCTCGCCCACAGCCACAGGTCTTTTTTTTTTGATAGAGCTGGAGCGCCAAGAACCACAAGACTTAAGGTCTCGTTTAGTACGACTCCACTTTACTAGTGAAGCCATTTTTTAGGTTTTGGCTCCATGAACAATTCTACCTATGAAGCTGAAGCCGTTTTGGTAAATCGTTTGACAAAACAGATCCACATATAAAGTTCCTTAAAACATGCTCTCCCAGAATGCCATGTAGGATGAGGTGAAACCACTATTTTTTGCTTCATCCCACCTTAAAGCTCTGTTGAGCATGATTTAAAGGGCTTCCTCGGTGAAGTTGTTTAATTTTACCTCGTATGACATAAAATGGCTCCTAAAGCCGGTGGAGAAGCTCATCTTTCAAACGAGATCTTAATGTGATCTCGAGAACTAGTATATTTGGCCACATGCGAGAGCTCTCGACTGCGCTCTATCGTTCGCATGCTAAATGGAGGGACTGCAGTTCTTTGCAAAGACCGTCAATGAGATAATGGCTTTGTTCGCTTGAGCTATAAACCTGTTTTAATCCATACAAATAAACCGTAAACTAGTGTTTTCTCTTACAACAAATTAGCCATACAAATGTGCAGAAGTCGCTTTAAATTCTGTTGAACAGAGCCAATAATGTTAACAAGAAATCTCTCTGTTGATATAGGAGGATCGTCTCAGGGTCATATGCAAATTGTCAACACCGGACAACTAAAATCCAACAGAACCTACGACCTGTGTTGAACCGAGTCTACTAACTCCAATGCACGGAAGCCTAAGGTGCAACAATAGTTTTAAATAGCGGCACTAAGTTATTCATATTTCTGTCATTATGACAATTTTTATCGCTATTTATAGCTAAAGCGTCACTACGATAATAATTTTTTTCCGCTATTTACCGCTATAGCACCGCTAAAATAGTGATAATTTAATTATATTCTTTATTAGTTATATTTTCATAATATATATATTTGATGTTTATAAATCTTTGTGTTTCTCTCTATAATTTTGGTCAAAGTTAAAAAATTTTGACTCTCCAAGATTCTTGGAAGGTCTTACAATTTAGGATGGAGGGAGTATTTTCTACTTAATTTAGTATTTTGGATAATTAAACTTTTATGAACCATGTTGTAATGTCATATTTGTATTTGGTAATGGTATCTAGACTTGTAGAACTCTAGAAACATATTTCTGTTCATCAAATTTCATATTTGCCATGTTTTTAACATCAATTATCGGTGTTTTTATATATTTTTTAATAAAAATACTATCTGTCATAGGCCGCTATATCACATAGCGCCACTATATATAGCTACTAAAAAAATGTTTCCACTATTTTCAGTAGCCCGCTATTTAAAACTTTAGCTACAAGTAATCAAAATTTTCATTCGGTGACTTAGAACTTGTTACGATCTTTACCAATTTGCAATTTTGTATGGAAATTTCCTAGTGCAGATTGCAAGAAATGGGGATCAAGAAGGGAAGAAGACGGCAGGAGCTCCGTCCGAAAGCTGATTCAGATAACAAAGGGTTCAGAATTGAGTCAAAATTCTATCTGATACAACTGTCGCGTGCAATTCATATCTTACATTGCGCGCACATACAAACACAGAGAGGCTCAACTCCGACCACATGGGCCAAACCATATATAGCAACATGATCTCCACCGTTCAACCCATTAAGGCACCTTCTGACCATATGTGTGTGGTTGATAACCAACGGAGCAGCGATGTAATAGTTGTGGGGGTCCCAATGAGTCTTGCTTTGAAGCCTAGATTGTAAACATCGAGTTCTCCACTAATCGAAGTTATCATCGTACCTATTAGAAGATCGGACCATGTCTCCATAAAGTACATTGAAATAATCCATGGTTTTCATCAAATTATGCGTGCAATTCTTTGATGCACTTTATCAGTATCCATCCAGATTAGTTCTAGTATTATTTATGCTATGTGGGGTCTTTTACTACTTAATTCTTATATGGTAAAAAGGAAAAAAAATACTGCTTGTGTTTCACTGACAGTTAAATGTACTAACTTAGATGGGAACGTATACCATAGAAACCAACTTAGATTCCATATAGAGATGTATATATTCACTGATCTATATACATTTAACTGTTAGTTAAAAGTATTAACTTAGATTGTATGAATAAATTAATAGTTGGCTGTTAGTGAACACCGACATTTATATTCACTGATCTAATCTAATCTAATCTAATCTGATGTCTCCCAAGCAAACCCATACATCTCAATCTGGAATGGAAACCCATGATTTGCCACAAATATGTCGCTCATAAACCAGGCTCATGACACATCAGTTACTTGAGCTTCTTCTCAAAAGCCTTTTGACTAGTTTCACGCCTGTGACGGAACGGTCCTAATCTCATGGCCCACGTGTCCCTGTCAACCTCTGACAGCCGAACCCATGTTCCATGTGATTAAGACCTGTTCGCCACCGGGCTACATCAGTGCCCAATGTCCGCAGGATCATCTCACAATTCGGTTACAGCATTGCATACTTTTACAAATAACATCGGAATAAAGAGCGGAAGACTTAAATAACATTAGTTTTACAAAGCAGGGTTCCAAATAGAAATTAAGCTGCAGTTATTACAAACCAAGTTCTGATAATAGAAATAGACAAAGGCAACGTAGCGGAGTACAACAAAATAAAGGTACTGATAATCACCTAGCCCGAGGGTGCACAACTATTCTTCGGCCTCATCGGCCTCTTCCTAGACGATGGTCATGCAACAGGGCGCAAGACACATCGGGGTCTCAGTCATACCTGCAGCATGGGTAACAAACCCTGAGTACTGGGGTACTCAACAAGACTTACCCGACTAAAGAAAAGGGAGAAGACTCAGGAATGAGAGGCTTAGGGTAGTCAAGGTAAGGCTTAAGCAAGATCAGGTATTTTGCAGAAAAGCATTTTGTAAACCTTATTTTATTTTGGAAAGATTCAGTATTCCTCAATTCTTCATCGTTCCTGATTCATTTTACATTTCAAAACATTCCTAGTTGAGAACCACTCTCCGTTGACAGTCAGTGACCAAGTCTCCATAACCGAGGAGCAACGTTAATCCGGATAAATAATACTCAGCTGAGGATCCCTATCCACACTGCATATGTAGCACCCAAGCTTGCATATGCCAACTCGTCTACCATGATTCCTCCAAGATTGGGCCCGGTCCTACGCCACCCGGAAGTACAGTACACCACTCCTATCCAGGTACGACGACCACGTGGGTACATGCTACTTCCGCCATCTCTCCACTCCCAGTGCGCGGTTGTCGGTCCAATAAAGGATTCCTCGGAGCCAGAGCTTTCCGAAGTATGTGAATAGTTACAAGTCTTGACCAGCAGGCCCCCATACGGATGGTCCCTAAAGTTTTTCCGTCAGCAACAAGCACCTCGGGACTCTAACTCAAGAGTACAGGTCCTGTCGGTTTTTCAACCCTGTCCCGGTCGGTGTCAACTGTTGAGTCCCGGACTACAACATGACGGCACCGTACGCGCGGACAACCTCTTCTCGACAATGACCACATGCTAGCTAGGCAAGCAGTCATCGAACGGGAAGTAAAGTCAAATTCCCATAAAGATTCTTTCAGTGATCACACTTTTAAAAATGACATTTTATTGCAAAGTCTAATTCAATAAGCATTGCTAAGCATTTTTCAAATACTTTTGAAAAGCAGGTATCGGGTGTATCAGTGGTCAAGGTGGATAGTGCATCAATTAGGATAGCACACAACTCCTATAAACCTAATGCAATAATTTAACTCAAAAGCATTTAAGGAAATCATTTTATAAATTCAAGGAAAGGGGTTAAATGCACCGGGGCTTGCCTTGAAGAGCAAAAAGGACAGACTCGGGTTCGGCAGTGCAGGTGTCGGAGCTCGGGGTAGCCTCAGGGGTAGGTTCGTCAGCGGCTGCCTCGACATTGATTCCTTCTCCTTCGGTCACTATACGGATGCAATGATGTATGCACATGAGTATGCTAGCATGAACAATGCAACACAGGGCATACAACATGAACTCTACTTGATTTTTTTATTTTTTCCTAATTATATAAAAAGGTCATTTTATGAAGTTACTCCAAAAGGCCTCAAAAATCTACCAGAGACTAAGCATGACATAACTAGCACATAAAAATTTATCTCATGATTTTTGGAGCTACACATGTTTTTCTAAAAATCTAAAACCATTCATTTCTTAATTAAAAGGGAGATTTTTCATTTTTAAATTTTTGCACAAAGTCCAAGTTTCATATTTTTCTAAAATACTACAAGGTATAAAGAGTTAACTGTAAAATTTTTAGAATTTTTAGAGCAACACAAAAAATCATACAAAAAGATGAAATAGCAAGACTATTCAAAACTTCCAAAAAGGAAAAGAGTACTGTGCTCCTCCCTCGCAGGGCTCGGGCGAAGCGGAAACAAACGGCCGTCCGAGGCCTGGCCGGGAGGCTCGGGCGAGACGGAAAACGATCGTTTCGTCCGAGGCCTGGCCGGGAGGCTCGGGCGAGACGGAAAACGATCGTTTCGTCCGAGGCCTGGCTGGGAGGCTCGGGCGAGACGGAAAACGATCGTTTCGTCCGAGGCCTGGCCGGGAGGCTCAGGCGAGACGGAAAACGATCGTTTCGTCCGAGGCCTGGTCGGGAGGCTCGGGCGAAGCGGAGGGTGCATGCTTGCTCGAGGCTAGGCTCGGCGAAGCTGAGGGTGCGTGAGTCCGCTCGAGGCTAGTCTCGGGCGAAGCGGTGAGGGTGTGTGAGTCTGCTCCGAGGCTGGGCTCGGCGAAGTGGCGAGGGTACGTGTCTGCTCGAGGCCTGGCTCGAGCGAGTGCTTGCTCGAGGCCTGGCTCGGGCGAAGCGGAGTGGAAGCAGAGACCGGGGGCTTCGAGTGCTTACCACGGGTCGGAGGCAGGGCTCGGCGGGACGGAACAAGGGTCGAAGGAGGGAGCTCGACGTGGCGGTGTTTCGGCGGAGCTCTCTCGGCGGCGAGCGGCGTGCCGGCGACCCTGTACACCAGACACGGTCGCCAGGAGTGGGTTAAGAGCGCACCAAGATGAGGAAGATGAAGCAGGGGTCGGGGAGGAAAGATCACGGCCGGGGAGAGAGTATTTCTCAATCCCGTGCTCACCGGTGTTTCGCCGGAGTTTGGGAAGAACTGCCTGCGCCGGTTAATGGAAGGACGGAGGGGTGAAATTGAGAAGGGGAAAAGCTTCGCGAGGACACGGCGGAGCTTCTGAGCTAGGTGGTGGAGCGGCGGAGTCTCTGGACTGGCCTGGCCACGGTGGCAGAGGGGATGAGGAGCTCTGCCGGCCGGCTGTCCCTTTTATAGCCGTGTGCGGGGACGGATGAGCGTCGCGTGCAGGCGGATAAGCTTGGCCGAAGCGTGCGCAATCGATTGCACGCTGGCGGAAGGACGGGCGTGCGCGCAGGGACCGGGTGTGCGTTCGCCGGCGACGGCCACGCGGCGGCGACGTGCTGGGAGCAGTGGGGGACGGGAGAGAGGGTCAGCGCTCGCGTGCGGGTGCAAAATGAGCACGGGGTCAGCGGCGACAGTCTGGTGGCAGGCGAGGAGCGGCCAGGCGTGCGGCACGCGCAGCGCCGGCGGCTTGGCCACGGCCGGGGCCCCCCGTAGCTCTAGGTTCAAGATGAATAGGGCTAGGTCTAGGGTTTGACTTAGAAAGGATTTCTGTATTTTGCAAATTACTTTCAAAATTTGAACTGAGCAACAAAAACTCAAAACACCAAAGTTGTGCAGAAAAAGGAGATCTACAACTTTGTCAATATGAACATTTTCAAAATCCAAAAAGTTTTTGAATCACATTTGAAATTTGAAAAGGGGACACTTTTGGGATTTTAATAAATTCAAAATTACTTTTAATTTTATATTGAAACTTGAAAATCTGTAAAAACCAAAGTTGTTCCTCTTGACAAGATCTACAACTTTGCTTTTTGGACCAAGTCCAAATTTTGAATAGTTTTTAACTTATTAAAAGAGGGGTAAAAACCAGGGTTTGGAATTTAGGGTTTTTCAAAGGGATTTGAAATCTGTTTTTGATTTTGGGTTTTGAACAACACAACAAAGCTTCAAGACACTAAACTGAACAAGAAATACACAAGACTAGGCACAGAGTTGAAATTACCATTTTGCCCTTATAAGAAGATTTGGGCTTTTAGTGTTTTTAGAAAAAGGGATCACTACACACAAAATACCTTTTAGGAAAAGGTAAAGGCAAGCAACCACTAGACAAACATTAATGCATGACAAGAATGATTATGACTAATGATGATGACATGTCAGGTTAATTACAGATTAAACACCAGAGGTGTTACAACCTTCCCCCCTAAAAGAAATCTCGCCCCGAGATTCTGCGTCTTAAGAAGGACAAGGGTAAAACCTTATATCTACAGAGTATCGAGAAAGTCGGGATAGCTCTTTGCTAAGAAGTCTTCGGATTCCCAAGTGGCTTCTTCTTCAGAGTGTTGGTTCCACTGGACCTTGTACCATCTTGTGGTAGTCCTCCGGGTAACACGGTCCTTGTAATCCAACACACGAACTGGATATTCAGAGTATGACAGATCGGGTTCTAATTCAACACCTTCAATTTCCACCACGTGTTCGGGTACTCGGAGACACTTCTTGAGTTGGGAGACGTGAAACACATTATGGACGGCGGAAAGATGATCAGGCAACCTTAGCTTGTAAGCTACCTTGCCATAACATTCCAGAATCTCAAAGGGACCAATATAGCGAGGCACTAACTTCCCTTTAACTCCAAAATGAGTGACTCCTTTGGTGGGTGAGACTTTCAGGTACACAAAATCTCCGATTTGAAACTTCAGAGGTTGACGTCTTTTGTCAGCATAGCTCTTCTGTCGAGATTGCGCAATTTTCATATTCTCTTGTATTTGCTTGACTTTTTCTTCCATATCTTTCACTAGGTCAACTCCAAAGAATTCTCTTTCTCCAGGTTCAGACCAACTGAGAGGTGTACGACAACGGCGACCGTACAGTGCTTCAAAGGGTGCCATTTTGATGCTCTCCTGATAACTGTTATTATACGAGAATTCTGCCAAGGGCAAACAGTTATCCCAAGTATCTGCGAAGGTGAGCACGCAGGCTCTCAACATATCCTCTAGCACTTGGTTGACTCGCTCAGTTTGTCCATCTGTTTGCGGATGATATGCCGTACTATGCAAGAGCTTGGTTCCAAGTGAGGTATGGAACGCTTTCCAGAACTTTGCGACAAACTGAGTACCACGATCAGAGACAATGGTCTTGGGTATGCCATGGAGTTTCACTATGTGGTTCTTGTACAAAGTGGCATATGTGAGGACGGTGTAGCTGGTTTTGACTGGCAGGAAATGAGCTTGCTTAGTGAGGCGATCCACGATCACTCAGATGGAATCAAAACCTTTTGGTGTCTTTGGTAGCCCATTGATAAAATCCATACTGATATTGTCCCATTTCCAAGCAGGTACAGGTAAAGGTTGCAATTCTCCTCCGGGCCTCATGTGCACGGCTTTGACTTTCTGGCAAGTATCACACTGAGCGACATACTGGGCGATCTCAATCTTCATCTTTGTCGACCAGAACCTTTGCTTCAAGTCCTGGTACATCTTGTTGCTGCCGGGGTCGATGGAGAATCTAGTCAAGTGTGCTTCATCAAGGATTAACTTTCTTAACTCAGGCACTTTAGGAACTACTAACCGATTCTTAAACCATACTACTCCTGTATCATCAATCCTGAAACAATCAGCCTTTCCGGATTGGACCTTTTCGATGATGTGCTTGATTCCAGGGTTATCTTTCTGTGCAGCGATGATCTGCTCTTTGATAGGGGTTTCTATTCTGATATTATTCAGAGTTCCTTGTGGAATCATTTCAATATTCAACTTTTCCAGCTCATAACACAAAGAAGAATCATAGGGTTTCATCATCAGACAGTTGCAATATGACTTGCGACTGAGCGCATCGGCAACCACATTCGCCTTACCCGGATGGTAATGCACTTCAAGATCATAGTCCTTAATTAACTCAAGCCATCTTCTCTGCCTCATATTCAGTTCCTCTTGAGTGAAGATATACTTCAGGCTTTTGTGATCAGTGTACACATTACAGGTACTGCCCAACAGATAATGACGCCAGATCTTTAAGGCATGCACCACTGCTGCTAACTCAAGATCATGGGTTGGATAATTCTCTTCATGTCGCTTAAGCTGTCGGGAGGCATATGCGATCACTCGACCTTCTTGCATCAAAACACAGCCCAAACCAGTACCCGATGCATCACAGAAGACATCAAAGGGCTTTTCAATGTTCGGCTGGGCTAGCACTGGTGATGTAGTTAACAGTTTCTTCAGAGTTTGAAAGGCTTGCTCACAGGCTGGTGACCAGACAAACTTCACAGAATTCTTTACTAACTCAGTGATAGGCTTGGCGATTCTGGAGAAATCCGGAATGAATCGACGATAATATCCAGCCATTCCCATAAAGCTACGGACTTGATGAACAGTGGTAGGTGGCTTCCAATCCAGAATGTCTGCCACTTTACCAGGGTCAACTGACACACCTTCAGCGGATAGGACATGACCAAGAAGCTGTATCTGATCTAACCAGAACTCACATTTACTGAACTTGGCATAAAGCTGATGATCTCTGAGACGGGATAGAACGATACGAAGATGTTCGGCATGATCTTCAGGGGTTTTTGAGTAGACAAGGATGTCGTTAATGAACACGACCACGAATTTATCAAGCTCTGGCATGAACACAGAGTTCATGAGGTACATGAAATGAGCAGGGGCATTGGTCAAACCGAAGGACATGACCAAGTACTCATATAGGCCATATCTGGTGGTGAAAGCTGTTTTAGGAATATCTTCAGGACGTATCTTTATTTGGTGGTAGCCAGATCTGAGATCGATCTTGGAGAATACTTTGGCTCCAGCTAACTGGTCAAAGAGAAGATCAATATGAGGCAAGGGATATTTATTTTTGATGGTGACTTCATTGAGTGGGCGATAATCAACACATAGCCTGAGACTCTTGTCTTTCTTCTTTACAAAGATTGCAGGACAGCCCCAAGGAGACGAGCTTGGGCGAATGAAGCCCTTGTCCAACAAATCTTGTAACTGAGTTTTCAGCTCTGCCAACTCTCTGGGAGGCATTCGATAAGCTCTGCGGGATATAGGAGCAGTCCCAGGCTTTAGCTCTATGGCAAACTCAACATCACGGTCAGGAGGCAGACCAGGTAAGTCCTCTGGAAAAACATCAGGGAATTCACAGACCACGGGGATGTCTCTGGTTTCCAGAACATAGGTGGTATTCAAAAGTGTGGCTGCTGGTTTTTGAGGCATTGGGAGTTGGAGAAGGAGTTTGGAGGTACTGTTGGGAATGTCCACTCTCACAACCCTATTCAGGATGTCAATCATAGCCTTATACTGGCACATCCAATTCATGCCTAGAATGACATCTATCTCCTGATCACATAGCACTATCATGGTGGTAGGAAATATGTGTTTCCCCAACATCACCGGTATATTGCGAACCACTTCCTTAGTACTTATACGCCCTCCAGGCGAAAATATACAGAAACTTTCTTTCAACTCCCCGATTGATATCTCATGCTTAGAGACAAATGTACGACTGATGAAGGAATGCGATGCACCAGAATCAAACAACACGACTGCAGGATGATTGGCAACGGGAAACCTACCGATCATGACGGGCTCTCCTTCTGGGATGTCGCCGACAGTGGTGTAGTAGACTTGCCCGTGCTTCTTGACAACTTTGCCTTTCTGAACATGCTGCTGCTGGACACGGTGCTGCTGCTGCTGCTGAGATCCTCCAGGATTCTTCTGAGTATTCTGGGCATACCTCTTGGGCTTTGGGCACTCACGAGACCAGTGACCAAGCTGGCCGCAGTTGTAGCAGGGATGGTTGTAGGCTGTTTGTGGAGTGGTGATACGAACACCTGGGGCGTTCGGCTGTGTGGCACTCTGCTGGTTGGCATTATGGGTGGTGGCCGCGGTACGGACGACCACTTGCTGGTTGGGGTAAGGTAGGCGATTTTGGTGGTGACTGGGGTGGTATATGATCCTCTGGCGCTTGTGACTGCCAGAGAAACTGCTGGATCCTGCTTTCTTCTTCTTCTTTTCCTCTTGATACTGACGGTTGCTTTCTTCATATGCAACAGCACGATCAACGACATCATGATACGAACCGGTCAGGTGATTGGACAGACTTCTGCGGATCTTAGGATGCAGACCTCTAAGGAAACAATCCCTCTTCTTTTCATCTGTGTTGACATACTCTGAGGCATACTGGCTAAGATGGTTGAACTGACCTACGTACTGCATCACTGAGGAGTCCTTCTGCTGCAGTGCCAGAAACTGATCAAGCTTCATCTTCATCAATCCGGAAGGGATATGATGTGCACGGAAAGCGGTGCGGAACTCTTCCCAGGTCAACTGATGACCTTCTGGCTGGGCAGCCAACAGGTTGGCATACCAAGCGCTTGCTGGACCACGAAGCTGCTGGGAAGCGAACCGGGGCTTCTGGATGTCGGTACAGCGGAGAAGACTGAACTTTTGCTCCATAGTGCGGAGCCAATCATCAGCTTCCAGGGGTTCATCTGCTTTGGTGAATACCGGTGGACGGGTTTCGGTGAAATCCACATATGTGGTCTCGTTGTTGATGTTATGGCGACCACGGTGACCATTGTTCTGCTGCCCCTGATTTTGAGCCATTAGGTTAGCAGCGGCTGCCAAGGCTGCAATGGCATCTGCTAGCGTAGCAGGAACAGGTGGAGGGTTTGGAAGGTTGGCATCATCAGAACCTCCAGCTCCAGTGCGAGTGTTCACAGGCATCTGTTAAGCAACTTGGAACTTAGCATTCATAGATAGGGTTCTGAAATCAACAGACTGATAGCTTCTTCTGATACAAAGTCTGATAGATTGATAAAGATGACTGACAGATAGCGACTGACTGATAAGGAGAAAAGGTACGAAAAGAAAGATACAGACTGACTTAACAAAAGACAGACTAACGCTCCCAAACCTAGACTAAGGTTTTAGGTAAGCAGGTGGTACAGACACACGGGATCTCCATCTCCTAACGACGAGCCTACTCCTCATCGAAGATGATCATGTCGTCGCCGTCGTCTTCTTCGAGGATGAGCTCAGGCTCTTCCTCCTCGTCCTCGTCTTCAGCGTGGACGTCCTCAGCAGGTTCAATTTCTTCGTCCACGTCTGGCTCTTGTTCCACATCGGGTTCTTCCACTACTCCGTCCTCAGGGTCTTCCATAACCGGGAGTACCAAGGGGTGGAGTTGATCATACAGCTGATGTACTTCCTCATGAAGCATATCATTGAACTGTTCAATCTGAGCTGTGTACTGCTGCAGTCCATGGAGCTCGGCTCTGGTGACGTCCTCGCGGATCCAAGCATCATTGCGCTGCTCGATAGCGCAAACCGTGTTCCGGTCGGCCTGCTCCAGGGAAGCTCATGCCTCATAAAACTCCAGGCGTGAGTGGTAGAAGTCATGCTCCAAGTTCTTCAACTCAGCCTTCAGATTCTTGATCTCCTCCTTCAGGTTCTTACGGGTGCGGCGGGGAAAGCGACGACTGTTGGAAGATTCTCCAGTCTCCTCCTCAGCGCGTGGTGCCAGCTGGTGGCGTGGCACACCATGCGGTCCAGTCGACTTGCGGGCGGTCAGCTTGATGCGAGCCATGTCTGGATAGGATAAGATGGATGAGAAAGGCTAGCAAGAACAGGTAAAGGCATACTACCCCAACGAACTTAGAGAGGAAGTTAACTTAAGTGATTATGACATGATGCATGAATCGTTCCTACGGAACAAAGCAATGCAATAAATAAATAAGGTACATAGGGCTTAAAACGTGTTGTTCCACTACCTAGTGTTGCCATATGAGAGACAAGATGAGAGAAGCAATTTGGACTCAAAATAGTCAAGTTTAGTTTGTTTGGACTCAAAAGGTCTTTTGAAGTTTTCGCAAAAACGAACACTGCAACGTTAAAGTGAGATGCTCCGATACCACTCTGTGACGGAACGGCCCTAATCTCATGGCCCACGTGTCCCTGTCAACCTCTGACAGCCGAACCCATGTTCCATGTGATTAAGACCTGTTCGCCACCGGGCTACATCAGTGCCCAATGTCCGCAGGATCATCTCACAATTCGGTTACACCATTGCATACTTTTACAAATAACATCGGAATAAAGAGCGGAAGACTTAAATAACATTAGTTTTACAAAGCAGGGTTCCAAATAGAAATTAAGGTGCAGTTATTACAAACCAAGTTCTGATAATAGAAATAGACAAAGGCAACGTAGCGGAGTACAACAAAATAAAGGTACTGATAATCACTCAGCCCGAGGGTGCACAACTATTCTTCGGCCTCATCGGCCTCTTCCTAGACGATGGTCATGCAACAGGGCGCAAGACACATCGGGGTCTCAGTCATACCTGCAGCATGGGTAACAAACCCTGAGTACTGGGGTACTCAACAAGACTTACCCGACTAAAGAAAAGGGAGAAGACTCAGGAATGAGAGGCTTAGGGTAGTCAAGGTAAGGCTTAAGCAAGATCAGGTATTTTGCAGAAAAGCATTTTGTAAACCTTATTTTATTTTGGAAAGATTCAGTATTCCTCAATTCTTCATCGTTCCTGATTCATTTTACATTTCAAAACATTCCTAGTTGAGAACCACTCTCCGTTGACAGTCAGTGACCAAGTCTCCATAACCGAGGAGCAACGTTAATCCGGATAAATAATACTCAGCTGAGGATCCTTATCCACACTGCATATGTAGCACCCAAGCTTGCATATGCCAACTCGTCTACCATGATTCCTCCAAGATTGGGCCCGGTCCTACGCCACCCGGAAGTACAGTACACCACTCCTATCCAGGTACGACGACCACGTGGGTACATGCTACTTCCGCCATCTCTCCACTCCCAGTGCGCGGTTGTCGGTCCAATAAAGGATTCCTCGGAGCCAGAGCTTTCCGAAGTATGTGAATAGTTACAAGTCTTGACCAGCAGGCCCCCATACGGATGGTCCCTAAAGTTTTTCCGTCAGCAACAAGCACCTCGGGACTCTAACTCAAGAGTACAGGTCCTGTCGGTTTTTCAACCCTGTCCCGGTCGGTGTCAACTGTTGAGTCCCGGACTACAACATGACGGCACCGTACGCGCGGACAACCTCTTCTCGACAATGACCACATGCTAG
The DNA here is from genome assembly GCA_009763385.1 of Coix lacryma-jobi var. lacryma-jobi. Classification (NCBI taxonomy): domain Eukaryota; kingdom Viridiplantae; phylum Streptophyta; class Magnoliopsida; order Poales; family Poaceae; genus Coix; species Coix lacryma-jobi. The sequence goes on along the minus strand of CM019827.1, from coordinate 115,277,949 downwards.
CTAGGCAAGCAGTCATCGAACGGGAAGTAAAGCCAAATTCCCATAAAGATTCTTTCAGTGATCACACTTTTAAAAATGACATTTTATTGCAAAGTCTAATTCAATAAGCATTGCTAAGCATTTTTCAAATACTTTTGAAAAGCAGGTATCGGGTGTATCAGTGGTCAAGGTGGATAGTGCATCAATTAGGATAGCACACAACTCCTATAAACCTAATGCAATAATTTAACTCAAAAGCATTTAAGGAAATCATTTTATAAATTCAAGGAAAGGGGTTAAATGCACCGGGGCTTGCCTTGAAGAGCAAAAAGGACAGACTCGGGTTCGGCAGTGCAGGTGTCGGAGCTCGGGGTAGCCTCAGGGGTAGGTTCGTCAGCGGCTGCCTCGACTTTGATTCCTTCTCCTTCGGTCACTATACGGATGCAATGATGTATGCACATGAGTATGCTAGCATGAACAATGCAACACAGGGCATACAACATGAACTCTACTTGATTTTTTTATTTTTTCCTAATTATATAAAAAGGTCATTTTATGAAGTTACTCCAAAAGGCCTCAAAAATCTACCAGAGACTAAGCATGACATAACCAGCACATAAAAATTTATCTCATGATTTTTGGAGCTACACATGTTTTTCGAAAAATCTAAAACCATTCATTTCTTAATTAAAAGGGAGATTTTTCATTTTTAAATTTTTGCACAAAGTCCAAGTTTCATATTTTTCTAAAATACTACAAGGTATAAAGAGTTAACTGTAAAATTTTTAGAATTTTTAGAGCAACACAAAAAATCATACAAAAAGATGAAATAGCAAGACTATTCAAAACTTCCAAAAAGGAAAAGAGTACTGTGCTCCTCCCTCGCAGGGCTCGGGCGAAGCGGAAACAAACGGCCGTCCGAGGCCTGGCCGGGAGGCTCGGGCGAGACGGAAAACGATCGTTTCGTCCGAGGCCTGGCCGGGAGGCTCGGGCGAGACGGAAAACGATCGTTTCGTCCGAGGCCTGGCCGGGAGGCTCGGGCGAGACGGAAAACGATCGTTTCGTCCGAGGCCTGGTCGGGAGGCTCGGGCGAAGCGGAGGGTGCATGCTTGCTCGAGGCTAGGCTCGGCGAAGCTGAGGGTGCGTGAGTCCGCTCGAGGCTAGTCTCGGGCGAAGCGGTGAGGGTGTGTGAGTCTGCTCCGAGGCTGGGCTCGGCGAAGTGGCGAGGGTACGTGTCTGCTCGAGGCCTGGCTCGAGCGAGTGCTTGCTCGAGGCCTGGCTCGGGCGAAGCGGAGTGGAAGCAGAGACCGGGGGCTTCGAGTGCTTACCACGGGTCGGAGGCAGGGCTCGGCGGGACGGAACAAGGGTCGAAGGAGGGAGCTCGACGTGGCGGTGTTTCGGCGGAGCTCTCTCGGCGGCGAGCGGCGTGCCGGCGACCCTGTACACCAGACACGGTCGCCAGGAGTGGGTTAAGAGCGCACCAAGATGAGGAAGATGAAGCAAGGGTCGGGGAGGAAAGATCACGGCCGGGGAGAGAGTATTTCTCAATCCCGTGCTCACCGGTGTTTCGCCGGAGTTTGGGAAGAACTGCCTGCGCCGGTTAATGGAAGGACGGAGGGGTGAAATTGAGAAGGGGAAAAGCTTCGCGAGGACACGGCGGAGCTTCTGAGCTAGGTGGTGGAGCGGCGGAGTCTCTGGACTGGCCTGGCCACGGTGGCAGAGGGGATGAGGAGCTCTGCCGGCCGGCTGTCCCTTTTATAGCCGTGTGCGGGGACGGATGAGCGTCGCGTGCAGGCGGATAAGCTTGGCCGAAGCGTGCGCAATCGATTGCACACTGGCGGACGGGCGTGCGCGCAGGGACCGGGTGTGCGTTCGCCGGCGACGGCCACGCGGCGGCGACGTGCTGGGAGCAGTGGGGGACGGGAGAGAGGGTCAGCGCTCGCGTGCGGGTGCGGAATGAGCACGGGGTCAGCGGCGACAGTCTGGTGGCAGGCGAGGAGCGGCCAGGCATGCGGCACGCGCAGCGCCGGCGGCTCGGCCACGGCCGGGCCCCCCCGTAGCTCTAGGTTCAAGATGAATAGGGCTAGGTCTAGGGTTTGACTTAGAAAGGATTTCTGTATTTTGCAAATTACTTCCAAAATTTGAACTGAGCAACAAAAACTCAAAACACCAAAGTTGTGCAGAAAAAGGAGATCTACAACTTTGTCAATATGAACATTTTCAAAATCCAAAAATTTTTTGAATCACATTTGAAATTTGAAAAGGGGACACTTTTGGGATTTTAATAAATTCAAAATTACTTTTAATTTTATATTGAAACTTGAAAATCTGTAAAAACCAAAGTTGTTCCTATTGACAAGATCTACAACTTTGCTTTTTGACCAAGTCCAAATTTTGAATAGTTTTTAACTTATTAAAAGAGGGGTCAAAACCAGGGTTTGGAATTTAGGGTTTTTCAAAGGGATTTGAAATCTGTTTTTGATTTTGGGTTTTGAACAACACAACAAAGCTTCAAGACACTAAACTGAACAAGAAATACACAAGACTAGGCACAGAGTTGAAATTACCATTTTGCCCTTATAGGAAGATTTGGGCTTTTAGGGTTTTTAGAAAAAGGGATCACTACACACAAAATACCTTTTAGGAAAAGGTAAAGACAAGCAACCACTAGACAAACATTAATGCATGACAAGAATGATTATGACTAATGATGATGACATGTCAGGTTAATTACAGATTAAACACCAGAGGTGTTACAACGCCGCCGCCTGCCCCTAGGGCCCAGGGTGTGAACCGTCGCCGCCGCCGCCTCCATCTTCTTCACCGTTGGCCCCCCTCTCTCCCCCTCTGGTATTTCGCCGGAGGTCGGAGGGAGTGGGGATCCATTGTTTTTAGTAAGTTCTCTAGTAGATCGAGTCATCTAGAGTTAGGGTTTCTCCATGACAAGGACTTTGGTATTGGGGGTGTTTTTCCTCTTCCTTCTTCCCGGCGACGGCGAGGAGGTAGGGTGGATCCGGTCTCTCCATGGTGGCTCTGTTGAAGATGAGGGCGACAACTTCGACGTCAACATCTAAATCGACAAGACAACATGAACACTTTTGTTTTCGGGCTTCGGCATCAAGACGGAGATGATGTCGCCGCCATGGGATAATGTTCTCCGGTCCCTTCTTTGTTTTGTTGTGGTTGGATCTGGCCACGATGAAGGACTAGGGAGAATAATTTTCAGATCGGTCTTCCTCATTCTTCGGTGGCAGAAAGAAGAAGAAGGAAGACACAAGGAAGAAGAAGAAGTTTCTCAAGCAGGAATGTTGGTCGTCCGTTGGGCATCCGTTCTCATGCCGAAAATAATTGTTGCCGAGTATTTGCCTGTCCGGTCATCTATACGAAGCATCAAATAGGTTTGGATTTGAGAGTTTGAGCCTTTCACAACGTGAGTATAATATAGATGAGAATCAGTTTCTGGATACATGTTTTTTCCAGAGTACTTGTAATACGATGATGTACCCAGCTATAATTTAATACAATTCTTCTTTCGTCTAAAAAAGCTTTTGGACTCATGCACACTACTACAATATTTTTAACGGAGGCGGGCAAAAAGACTTAACCGCGGCGGGCAAAGCAACTACCTCAGACATAAGGTCGCGGTTAATCGCTCCTTAACCGTGGCGGGCGTCATAACTGTCGATTATTTTTTTAACGGAGGCGGTCATGTTAAGATAACCGCTTTGGTTAAGTTTTGTGTAGCAGACGGTCGCTTTAACGTAACCGCCACTGTTGTACTTTTATCTAAGGCGGTTTTTTAACGGTAATCACTACCATTACCAATTTAACCGAGGCAGTTTTTTTTACCTGCCCGCCTCTGTTAAGTATTTCCAGAATTAAAAAAATTAGTTCGATTTTAAATATAAAACTGAATTTTGTCAAGTAAAAGCTTAAGGAAAGCTGAAAACAAGTGTATGAAGGATAAACACATATATTACATCCATACAAGTGTTATTCGTATTTTTCCATAAATTCGATCACCACACACTAAGTTCTTAAATATTACACACATTAAGACATAGTTCTGTGGGAGCTGCTGATTTCACCAAACAGATTCATCCCATCGGTACTCAGGGCGAACCTGACGTTCCTCGCCTCGTACCAAACTCCTTTGGGAACTTGGCGTCAAAACCCTTTTACTGCTTGGCATCAGAAGGTTGCCGCAGCTTGCCATCGTCCATCAAGCATTCTTTAGATGCATGCCATGACATCAGCTTTGCATCCTCTGGGTTCCCGAATAGAGCGCGTAGGCGATCGATTACAGGCATGTACCACATTGACAGTGCAGGACTTTTTCTCTGCATGTAACCCTCTTCTTCCTCTTCCTCAGGACACATGATCTCCTTCTTCTCGGTCTTCTTCTTCTTCTGCCCTCTCTTGGGTCCCTCTTCATCCGCGTCCACGCGACAACCAGCATTTCTCTTATACCGACTCGCGCCGCAGTGCGGGCAACTCTTCAAGTTTTCATAGTTGCCCCGATATAGGATACAGTGGTTAGGGCATGCATAGAACTTTTTAAGCTTCATCGCCACTGGTCGGATCATCTTCTTCGCCCGATAGACACTAGCGGGCACCTTGTTACCCACGGGGTGTGTGTCACCAAGCATACGTAACAGGTCATTGACGCTAGTGTTGGACCACTCGTGGCGAGCCTTCAACATCAACAACTGGAGGTTAAAACGCAACGTCGTCCAGTGCTTCGGACAATCCTTATACAACAGATCAATTGTTGCCTGCTTCATTTCTTTGAAGTTCTCCAGCCACTTCGGATTTCCGAAGAGAATGTCATCTTGGTCCATACGACTAGCAATATTTTCAAAAATCTCCGCATCTTCATGATCCAACGCATCAACAAGCGGCTCATTATTTTCATCATCCCCCACCATCATCTGAAAGGTCCTAAATGGCTAGAGGGGGTGAATAGCCTAATTAAAAATTCTACAAAGCACTAGAGCAACCGGTTAGACAATAATATGGCGATAATTGCGTTTTGCTCTAGCCTACTAAAAAGGCAAGCCACCTATCCACAATTCTAATATATTATGATCTCTATGTCACACACAATGACTATATCGCTATTTTACCACTAGTGAGCAAGCTATCAAAACTAATTACAACTAATTAAGCTCCACTACTCAACTAGCTAACACTATCACTAGGCAAGTATGAAATAAATGTAAATACAAGTGATAGAAGTGTGTATACCGAGCCGGGCAAGAGATCAATAGATAAATACCAATGAATACCACAGAGACAAGATGACATAATGATTTTTCCTCCGAGGTTCACTTGCTTGCCGGTAAGCTACGTCCCTATTGTAGCGATACACCCACTTGTAGGTTCACATGCTAATAGGCATCACATGCCTCACCCACAACCGGGTGCCACACAACCAACACAAGATGGGGATCCACAAGCTACAAGCAATCCACTAAAGATGTCTTTCGTGATCTCCCACGGGGAAGGCTCAAGAACCCCTCACAAATCACCGATTGGGGGCGGATACAATCACCAAATCCCCTCACCAATCACCAAATCACCAACCGTCTAGGTGACAACAATCACCAAGAGTAATAAGAAATCCACAATAACAATAATCACCTAGTGCCACCAAATGGAATCACAAATGCACAAGCACTAGGGTTTCCCCCAAATCCTCTCCCAAATGAGCAACAAGCTAGGAGATGGAGAGGAGAGGGAGATGCTCTTGAAGCTCTCAAAATCAATCACTAGAGCTCGATCTCTCACAAATAGAGCACAAATCCTTGGGAGTGAGAGAGGAGAGGGAGAGAGCTTGTTCTTCACTTAGGGTTCTTCAAAAATGAGCAAGAATGGGGAAAGTGAGGAGAGAGGAAGAAGAGAGGAGGCAACCAGTCTTATCCCCTCACGCACAGGCTCCCTCACTACTCAGCCCCACACTAGAAATTCCAGTCAACGTGGATTGGAAATTCCAGTGCAGGAGCAGACCAAAACCCCCAACGGCTCTTTCACTCCAACGGTCGAAAGGAACGGACGTCCGAACCTGACCATTCCCGCACTAGATTCCATGCGGCGCGCCCTGGAATTTCCAGGGTGGGAGCGTCTCTCCCGACCCGCACTGGAATTTCCAGCTCGGGCGACACCAAATTCCAAGAATTATTGATAACACAACAGAGAACCCCTTCCTGGAATACCAACGAGCTAAGCTGGAATTTCCGACCACAACCAACTTTCTTCTCTTTTTTAAACCCTTTTAAGTGATCCCAAAATATTTTAGCACTTAAGTTAGCATTTTTTACAAGGAATTTTCTCGGGCTTTCTCATGGATCTCACCATGACACTAAGCGCAATGTATATGCAAATGACACCCACACTTAGTGGCACTAGATAACCATTGTATATGCAAACACTTACGGTAGCATTAGGCTACTAGGCAACTATAAGCAAAAGCATTGACAATTCCATCCCGTACGTGTTTGAATTTTGATCTGAATGTCTCTTCTATGCAGGCCAAAGCAGATATAAAGGTATTATGCTCGGCAAAGAAGTGTCAGATGTCAAAGTTTTTGCCTGCTTTGTCAAAACTACTCTTTGGTGTGGCATCTAATCTTCATTTCATAGTTCAGCCTAAACTTCAGTACATTTGGTGCCTTGGTGGTCGTTATGTGGCTGCTATTACACTTTGCCAGCCTCTAGTTGCAAGCACGAAGGGATTGTGTAATCTAATGCGATAAAAAAAACTTTGATATGGGTACTGATTCATGTTATTGTTGTTGACCGTGTTTGGATCGTCCATACGATAGCCAACCTTGATTTATGCTAGGGGTAAAATAGTCTTTTTACCCCTGATTTAACACCGTTAGGTACCAAAAACGGATGGAAGACCATAGAAGGAATAAAAGTTTGTTTCAGGGCCATATAGGTAAGTTCAAATAAAAAAAGGTCATACAATGAAGAGTCATTATTCGTAAGGTCATGTAGGTAAAAAGCTCTATTTCATTTCACGGTGGACTCAACTAATTTGACACTGTAATTTCTTGTGAAATTTTCTGTTAATTTGGCCAAAGTCAAAATAAGTTTTGAATTCACACAAAACTAAAAGGACATAATAATAGTAAAAATTTCAATTCCCCTGCTTTCACTACTGCAGACAAGTTCTTTGCCGAGGGCCTAAACTATAAGCCCTCGGCGAAGTCTTTCCCGAGGGCCGTCCTCGGCAAAGGGCCCTCGGGAAAAAAATCGTCGGGAAAGAAATCTTTGCCGAGGGCCTTTTATCGGGCACTCGACAAAACCTTTGCCGAGGGCTAGCGACGGCCCTCGGCAAAGAAAAGCAGTCGGTGCTTTTCATGGAGTCTTTGCCGAGGGCTGCATAGTTAGGCCCTCGACAAAGATTTTTTTAATTTTTTTTTGGGAATTTATTTGCCGAGGGCCATGACCAGAGCCCTCGGCAAAGACCTGATTTTTTATTTTTTTTTGTGAATTTATTTGCCGAGGGCCATGATCATAACCCTCGACAAAGATCTATTTTTTTATTTTTTCGATTTTCTTTGCCGAGGGCTCTTGTCATGGCCCTCGGCAGAGACCTATTTTTTTTTATTCGAATTTCTTTGCCAAGGGCTATGGCTAAGGCCCTCGGCAAAGACCAGAGAATTTTTAGAATATTTTTTCTGTTTTTGCTTTCCATCCACACAAAAGACATATATATATTCAACAGCACATATATTTCACAAATATCACAGTCATCACATATATCTTCCAAATATCACAGTCATCACATATATCTCACAAATATCACAGTCATCACATATATCTCACAAATTTCACAGTCATCACATATATGTCACAAATATCACATATCTCATCACAAGTCCACAAGTCCGACGACAAGTACACAAACGACAAGTCCACAAGTCTGATGACAAGTCCACGAGTACACAGTCCAAGCAATCACCAACCTCCCCAACTGTTTGGCCTCTGCGACGCCGGTGATGTAACGAAGCCTCCAGCATCAGGTGACGCACGAGGGGGGGTTATTTGAACCCACTGACTGAGGCTGCACATAGAATTAGATGCCTATGTCATACAAGCAAATCACTAGCTAGTGTTGTCTGGGTTTCTATGTCATACAAGCGAGAAATGAACTTTGATACTTACAGGAGTAGCTGCAATCCGAAACAGATATGGTCGAATACACGAGGAGGCGACCGTATCTGTCTCGGACGGGAGACGCTAACTGGTTTACGTAATCTACGACAACGATACAAGATGAGAGGTTGTTTATACCTACGGTGGCGGTGGAGTCCAGATAGCGGGGCAGTGGCGAGTCGGGGCGGTGTAGGCAGACCCGCAGCGCCAACGAAGACGATCGGGTACTCCGGAGCCCCTCAGACGGCCTCTGCTCTGCAAAAGAAGCAAAACAACGATATAAGTTAAAAATTTCGGTACAATCTCCCCTGTACGAGGAGGTTCCCAAAACCTGCAAATAAACAGTCAGCTCGATGGCCGACACCCATATTTAACTGCAAACATACAGTTTTTTGGCATTGCACATTGCAAAAGAACAGAGAAGGGTTTCATTTTTCAGTTTAGTACACGGAGAAGTACTGTTGGCAGTTTCTCGACAAACTGACTAACTTGTATAACTGCACAACATGATTTCTGTTTTCTAATCGTAACATGATTTCAACACTTAAAATAGGTTCTGCCACCTTAAGCGGAACTTATCTTTGCATTTTAACACATAATCTTGTTTTTTTACCAACACTGTTTATTTCATATGCACTTTAGGGGGGAATGTTTGTGTTCAAAGGTAAAGAACTGCTGTATGCAAGGAAAGATGAGGGCACAGGCGACCATGCACCTTTGGACGATGTACTCAATATTTGCTGCAAAGTTCCTGTAACCTAACTACATCATTATCCATAACACAGGCTGGTAATTCAACACATGTGCAGAGAAATGCAGCGCGTCTGATGAGACACGTACAGCTTTCAAAAGTTGGAGCAGTGGCTTACAAAAATTTCATTTCTTGTTTTCAAGATACTTGAAGCCATTTTTAGTTAGTACAGTACTAGATAGATGTTCAAACCCGATGAGATCGATGCCTCCAATAAGTTGTATGCATGTACAGGAACACATGAGAAAACTGTATATATTATCTTCATGATTATTACGAAACTTGAGAAAAGGAATGACAAAAGGGAGGAAGAAATGGATTACCGGATGGAGAGAGACCGAGAGGGCAGAGGGAATTAACTCTTACATTATATCCTTTTTTTCTCTACGACACATCCTAGGTACAAAAGAGTAGTGATGTTGTTAACAGAACATAAGAAAGTCATCAGCATGTTGTTAATTAAATTGGCTGATATGAGTATAGCTATTGTCATTACTGGATTGAGCTAAATACTTAGTTTCCCATCTTATTAGGTTGGCATGACATCACTGCTTTTCAATTTCATAGAAATAGAACTAGCTACTACCCTTCTGAACTGTTGTATTATTTATGCTTGAGCAACCCTGTAATTTTACACTTTTTAATTCCAAAGCCTGCTTTTATTCAGTGGCATGTGCTGTAGGTTACTAGAGAATGACTGCTTTGTATGTTTGCTGCTTTTTGGGCTCCAATTCACGCATCTTATCGTGATTGTGTTCATGGTGTTCCATCAAACACCAATGAGTTGGATTTGTTTGAGATTCAACTCTAAGGACTTTCAGCTCATGACTGTAATACATGAGTACTACGTATAAATGTGCAACTTTGAAACTATCAGAGACATATGTTTTGTATTTATAGCACACATACTGTATTAAATGTTAATCTGTGCGCGCGAGGCCGCGAGGGCACGCACATTGTATACTAGTCCCTAAAATGCATGACTCCATGAGTAAAGTGAAGAGCATAGCTGTAGAAGTGGAAACAAAAGAACATTTGTAAATAATTAAATAAGTAAAATCGTCACCTTGCAGCCCTGGGAGGGGAGCAGAGGGCGTGTCCTTGCAGCCCTGGAACGGGAGCAGAGGGCCGTGGGAGATGGGGGCGGCCGAGCTCCCCTGCGCTCAACCGAGACGGGGAGGGGAGCAGAGGGCGCGTCCTCCGGTCGGCCGGCGTCGGTGGAGCGGCGCGCTGTGGCGGCGCGGTGGTGAGGCGGCGGGGCTCGGGGCGCCGAGCGCGGGGCAGCTGGGCGCCGGGCGGCGGGGCGGCCGGGCTCGCCGGGCGGTGGGGCGCCGGGGCGCCGGGCACGCGGGGCGGCCAGGCTCCGGGCGGCGAGGCGCGGCGGCCGGGAGCGCGGGGCGGCCGGGCTCCGGGCGGTGAGGCGCGGCGGCCGGGCGGCGAGGCGTGGGGCCGGGTGGGAGAGCAGCGCGCGGGAGGACGAAATGTCTGGCGCGCCTTGGCTGATTCGTTCGGGACTTTGGGGATTTTGGGTGTGGCCGATTTAGGGTTTGGACCTCTGCCGAGGGCCCAGATCTGGACCCTCGGCAAAAAAAAATATTTTTTTTCCAAATATTTTTGCCGAGGGTTACGTGTCAGGCCCTCGGCAAAGAATTTCTTTTTTTTGTTTTTGAACCTAATTTTTTTTGAGCTATAATGCATTAGTTGAAACTTAATTTTAAAATTTGGGCTAATTTTGAATTTTTTTTATATATTTCCTTAATTTATTTCATTTCATTGATTTCTTTTGAATATTTTAGATTTCAACGGTAGGTGCATGGAATATTGCAATTTAGTGATTCGAAAAATATTATTCATGATATTTGTTGTATGTTGAGTCCGTATCCACAAACTCGCATCAAATTTTAGGTATCTTTTTCACGTATCATGAGTGGAACATATTAGAAAAGTGTTTTTAAATTATATAAAATCCATACGAAGTCCGAAAATCACGAAACTTGTCGAGGTGTCATGTCATCGCATGAATAGGCTGTGGTAAAAAATTTAGAAGGTTCCGAGCAAATTGCGAAGTCGGATGCCTAAAACCTAGACATCTCCACGTACGATCACATGTCATCGTATGTGGAGATGTTTGGGTTTTAACCATCCGACATCGCAATTTGCTCGGAACCTTGTCAAATTTTTACCACAACCTACACATGCGATGATATGACACCTTGATAAGTTTCATGATTTTTGGACTTTATATGGATTTTATATAATTTTAAAATACTTTTCTGGTAAGTTTCTCGTTATGTTACATGAAAAAAGATGCCCCAAATTTGATGCGAGTTCGTGGATAGGACTCAACATACAACAAATACCATGAATAATATTTTTCGAATCACTAAATTGCAATATTCCAGGCACCTACAGTTGAAATCTGGAATATTCGAAAGAAATCAATGAAATGAAATAAATTAAGGAAATATATAAACAAAATTCAAAATTGACCCAAATTTTAAAATTAAGTTTCAAATAATGCATTATAGCCCCACAAAAAAAATTGGGTCCAAAAATAAAAAAAGAATTTCTTTGCCGAGGGCCCGACCCATGGCCCTCGGCAAAGAATATTTTAAAAAATAAAATAAAACTCTTTGCCGAGGGCCTGACCCATGGCCCTCAGCAAAGAATATTTGAAAAAATAAAATAAAATTCTTTGCCGAGGGCCTAACGGCAGGCCCTCGGCAAAGGCTGACGCCAGCAGCCACCGTGCCCGATCCGGCCAAATTTGCTGAGGGCTTTTTTTGCCGAGAGCCGAACACTCGGCAAAAATTTGTTTTGCCGAGGGCCTGGCCCTCGGCAAAGGCCTCCTTTGCCGAGGACTTCTGGGGATGGCCCTCGGCAAATTGACCCTTTGCCGAGTGCCCGAAATCCAACCCTCGGCAAAATCAAAAGCCCTCGGCAAAGAATATTTTTTCAATAGTGTTTGAGCCTTCTATAACTTGACACTCGTTGCAATGATACAAGTTAACAATTTGACAAAAAAATTGTCAAATAAGAATATATATAAAGAACAGTACAACTAATCGGAATCAAGAGAATAGATACAACAGGGGAAAACATAAGCTTATGTGTGTAGCTTAGTAGAGGCGGTGGTTGACGGTGCTGCATTTCTTCCTGATCTCGCCCTTGCTTCCGGCGGGCATGGGCAGCTTGCTGAGCTTGAGCAGGGAGTCGGAGAAGTCCTCGTCCCAGAGCGTGGCGTTCTCGGCGTACTCGACGACGTGGCCAAAGGCCTCCTTGTGGGTGAGCAGCGTCCAGTCGGAGTGGAAGGTGACGATCTTGGCGAGGTTGTTGTGGTAGAAGGAGTTGTCGAGGAAGTCGTGGATCTTGCGCACCCGGCTGGTGAAGCCCGGCATGAACCTGGCCACCACGCCGTAGTCCTGGTCGCGGACGTTGTTGTCCACGGGCGGGTTGGATCCCTGGGAGCACCTGTAGTTGAGCAGGTCGCGGTACGCCGGGGTGATCTGGCTCGGCGGCTCCGACAGGCGGCCGGTGAAGGAGGAGCAGTGGCCCTGGCCGATGGAGTGCGCCCCGGTGAGGATGACGAGCTCCTCCACGGTGAAGTTCTTCCTGGCGAAGTTGTCGATGAGCCGCTGCACGTCGTCGGCGGAGTCCGGGAGCTCCGCCTGCGCCTCGTCGGCCTTGGAGACGAAGCCGTCGAGGCGGCCGGCGGGGACGGCGAAGTGGACGTGGCCGTTGCTGAGGACGCTGGCGGCGTCGCGGGCGGCGTAGATGAGGATGTCGGAGCAGGAGACGACGCCGGGGCACCTCTTCTCGACGGCGGCCTTGATCTCCTCCAGGAGGTCGAAGGCGGCGAGGCCGATGTTCACGGGCGCATCCTTCTCAGGATGAGGGTTGTCGTGCGAAGCGTCCAGGAGGACAGAAGCATCGCAGCCCTGCAGTGTGCATTGCACCATGCATGCATGGATTGTTGTTGTTCAGTTCACAATTAGCAATTCAGGTAGTATGTATGTGCATGGAAGAAGATGCACATGGACACATGGTTATTACGTACCCTGACGAAGCAGTCATGGAAGAGAAGGCGGACGAGAGCGGCGCCGGTGCGGCGGTTGGCCTTGAGCGCCCTGATGACGTGCCACTTCACCACGTTCTCCACGCCCTTGCACTTCTTGCTGTAGTAGCCGACCTCCAGCTCTTTGGCCTGCGCCGCCGACGGCAAGGTGCCCAGGAGCACCGCCGCCTGGACAGCCACAAGCGCGCACAGGACCGCCGCCGAGAGCTTCATTTTTGCTCTTCTTCCTCGATCAAGCCTGATCGATCGACTATCTAAGCCGGGTGGCTACTAGCTGATGGAGCAAACAAAAGACAGATGCTTTGCACTGCGATGATGTTGTGCTTTGGAGCTGGGCCTGCAGGGGTATATATTGCCGAGTTTGGCCACTAGTTTAACGGTTAAATGATTGAGCTTGCCGCCGCGCCGATAATGAGACGAGGGAGCGTAGGGAGGGAACGTGGTTGCCTTGCGACTTTTTTTTGCTGAATCTCATATATAGCACCTGTAGTTTCATAGTATAGTCATAGTGCGTACCTAAATGTTTAGGCTGTTCAGCTGACCCGTATACAGCCAAAATTATGGATATCTTCTAAAACTAACTAATAAATGTTCTTCCTGTTTTAATTTCCAGGCCTTAGTTGTTAGGCTACATATATACCGAGGCATGATCGACTCTAGCAGTCTAGCGTCATCATCATATCGTGCCTCTATATCCAAACAATTTACTTCTCTTTAATATAAAGATCCGTAACTTTTTTACTATTATATTCCTATAAAACTCCATTAACGCCTAACAACACTCCATAATACTGGATGAGCCGCCGTAGATGACATTTAATTTTGTCCTTGCAGTGAAGAATTCACAATGAAATTGTTTTTTTTTCGAATCACAATGAAATGGTTTGTGACACTAGTACAAAATTGATTTTAGAAGACAACCTATTGATCGAGCTTGATTTTTGATTGGGACGCTACCCGGTTCAACAATCAATCATCAACATCAATGATTGAGCTTGGCGCCGGTAATGAGAGCAGTAGAACGGTGAACATGCTCGTCCCCTGCGACTTTGGTGAGTCGTATAATGTAAGTACGTCCATGTACGTTAGCTTCAATAGTATACTAATATTACAACTGTGCATACCTAAACGTGTTGCTGAGTGCTAACCTGGTTAACGTGGTATTATAGGCTAGTACAGCCGGTTTGGGCTGTGGCAGTAGAGACGTTGATACAGCCAATTTGGCTCAACCTGCAATGATGAACGCTTCGTCTCCGGCCCTAGTCATTTCTAAGGTTCCACTCTGTTCATTACTCAGTTCTAAATTGTAAGTCATATTCTAATTTTTAAGATACTATATGTAACAGTATAGTAGTCCAATAAATCTACGGTCCGATAGCTTAGTCTCAAGTCCACTATTTTGGTTTGATACCGTTGTTAGAGTACGCAAACAGAATTCGGTCCAGCTCGCTATACCCACGAGCCAGCACCCCTCGAGCCCAGGGTCCACCAGAGCCCATAACATAACTAGACTTTGGGTCTAACTCAACTCAAAAGACTAGCTTGATATATGTCCCCGTACTAAACCTAACAATCTCCTCCGTCACACATCGGATCCAACTCTTCACATCACACATTCTCGTGCGATATCCGGAATATGTTTTTAGACCCCGAGTCCAACGCTCCATATCACGCACAACCCATGTGACCTTCGAGACATTAACAGGCTTCCCCCATCATATGTGACCCTTGATCGAGATTTTCTAGGTTTTTCCGACCATGAGCTCCGATACCACTTGTTAGAGTGCACAGCGGAATCTAGCCCAACTCGCTATACCCATGAGCCGGTGCCCTTTCGGCCCAGGTCCATCAGACCCCACAACATATGCACCCACTGGTTCTAACTCAACCCAAAAGACTAGCCTGATAGATGAGGGCTGCCCCCGCCTTATATGTTATGCTCCTCCACCATCAATTACCGATGTCAGACTAAAACTAACAATCATCTGATGCTGCGTGAACGTAGCCATGTTGTCTGGTGACTCAAATTCTACTGAGAATAACACTTAAGAAAGGTGTGTTATTAAGACTTCTTCTACTAGGTGTTGAGTGTAGAATCCTACTAAGAGTAGGACTCCTATTTGTATGTATGATGGTCTTGAAGGAGACTATATAAATAAGAGAGTAGAGACCATAGACATCATAACGAAGCCAACACAAGGGTCTCATTCAAGCCTTGTACAGAGTAATTAGGAGCGCTCAAGAGAATTAGGCTAGACAATTCTATTACACTAGATTCTTGTATAGTGCAAGAATCAATGGGTCATAGAGGGTCAAGTGCAAACACAAGGTTTGAAAGGACCATGACGCCTAAGAGGGAGTGAATTAGGCAACTTAAAACTTTTACTCTAAACTATGACCTCTAAGATTCACCTAGTCAAAACCTATGCAAGAAAGAAAACTATCTAATGTGCAACTAAGGTTTTGCTAGGTGTGTGTTGCTATCTCTACCGCAAAGGAGTTATGCAACGTATGTTCCAAACCTATCAACTAGCCTATACTAAGCTAGGAAAGGTAAAGCACATAAACAAGGAAGCAATAAGAATGCGGAAACTAAAGAGTGTGGTAGAGATGCAAACTCCCGCCGACGACTCCGGTATTTTTACCGAGGTATCGAGAAGCGCGCAAGCTTCCCCCTAGTCCTCGTTGGAGCCCCTTGCAAGGAATCCCTCGCAAGGGCCAAGCTCCCGGTCGGGTAACTCCGTGGATAGCTCCGGGCCTTCCCCACGCGCAAGTGGGTCTCCGGTGCCTCTCCCGGACCGCTCCCCGCCGTCTTCACTATCAAGCTTTCGGTCGAACCGCCGCGGGCCTTATTCCCTTCGGTACACGGTGGCGGCCACACCACAAACGCGGTTGGTGTGGTCTCGCAAGACTACAAGCCCCTCCGATGTACAACAATGGTGCGCGCAAGCACAGGTAGATAAGAGGTTTTGAACCTCACTAAACACTAGGCCTAACACCTAGAGCAAGCGCAAAGCGGTGGTCTATTTAGCTTAAGCACTTCGCAAAGCACCTCCACTGTTGGAGTCACACCTGCCTTACCTCCGCACACGTACAGGGGTATAGCGAGGGAGGCCAACTGTCGAACCAAAGAGCGGAGGTGTGGAGTAATTGAACGATATCATTTCCTTTTCTTTTCCCCAAAAGTCCCCCCCATTACACTGTTCATCCCTTTGTATTTATAGGGAATACCAAGGGACACTGATCAATTTACAAAAGGGGACAAGAAAGATTCCCTAGAGCTACACAACGGAAGGGCAGAACCATACAAACACAGATAGTGCAAAAACCCTAACTAGCCTTCCTTCTGTCCGCCGCCACCTGGCTCGCGCACCCCCTCGCGGGAACGCGGGAGCTAACCCCAGACTTGTGGAACCATCGCTGCCGTCGCGAGGCTCGCGTCCGCTCACCGTTCGTCGGGCCCCATGTCCCTTGCCTGCGAGAACCAGAAAATGACCCGAGGGTCGAGCTAACGTCCGAAGGTTAGAGAAATGACCCGAGGGTCGAACTAACGTCCGAAGGTTAGAAAAGTGACCCGAGGGTCGAAACAAAGGGCAGAAGTTTTTAGAGAAGGATGCTGAACGCGCGAGGGTCGTTTTCCGTGTTAGCCTGCGTGACGTCACTGCCGAGGGTCCCTTCCCCCAACAGTAGCCCCTCGATAGCTTGGATCTAAAAAAGATCTTTGGGCCCAAGCAGCGTCTTTTGTTGGGAAACGTAACGTGTCCCTCGGCAGCGACGCCCGCGGCTGCTTGTGGGTCGGGCCGTTATTTGTGCCCTTGTTGTGTTATTGTCCATTTCATTTTTTGTGTCGTGTTCTCGGGGGCCGAGCCGGGTTTGTCGGATCCGATAGCTCACCCTTTTGCTTATAAATAGGTGGGGTTGGTGAGCTGGTTGTTTTGAGCCATCCTCTTGTGTTGCCATCCTGCTGCCGTGGTTTTCTTTCTGCGAGGGTTGTTTAGGTTGTTGTTTGTGCGAAGGTTTTGTGATAGGAGCATGGCTAGGTCCAAACAGACTGCTCGCGTTGCGTCTCCGTCTGCCATGGGTGATGGGGTAACCTTCGAGTTTGGTCTTAGTAGGGTTTGTGCCTCGGATTTGGCGTCTTATGTCAGGTGAGGTTGGATTGAGGATGGGAAGGCGAGGGGCAGCGCTTGTGAGACTGTTCCGAAGCCGGGTGCTGATGAGTTGTTGTGTTTGAGGAGTTCTTTGCAGCTGGTCTTCGTTTTCCAGTTACTTCCTTTGTTACTTCTGTTCTGTAGAGGTTCAACTTGAGATTCCATCAGCTCACATCGTCGTGCTTCACGAAGCTTTCCATTTTTGTCTGGGCTTGCCGCTCTCAGGGTGTTGTTCTGCACGTCGAGGGTTTCGTGCGTACTCATCGTGTGCATATGCAGCCTCGGAAAATTGTTGATAGCGAAGGTAACAACAGCCTCGGTCAGTTTGTGGTGTATACCTTCTGCCATCGCACTGGTTCGGAGCTTCCCGTGCAAGCTCAGAAGAACAAGTGGACGAGTGGGTGGCAGGAGCACTGGTTTTACTATAAGCTTAGTGGTGCTGTCGAGCTTTGCGGCGAGCTCCCGCCTCTTGGGGATTTGTCTGCCGAAGCTATGATGAGCGTAGAAGCGCATGCTGCAGTTGACTGTCTGAGAGTGATTGCTCGTTCTCAGAGTGCTCGAGACTTGGTCGAGGAGTATTGTTGTGCTAAAGTGTGGCCCCTTAGCCGAAAGCAGTCATGGTTCGTGGTTGAGGAGGACTCAAAATATGAGAGGAGAGGTTTGAAAAAACCTAAGTTAGATTTGAACAAGGTTTAGGAGCCTGTCCTTAGGAAGTTTCCCACACGTGAGGATGGTGTCGAAGCTGTTTTTAAAATTTTCCAACAAAGGGTGGAGGATCTTGTTGGCTAGCTTTCGACATTGGAGGTTAAAGCGATCCATAGTTCGGTGGGAAGCGGGGGTCGAGTTAACAGAATGTTTGACATGTTCGACATTCCTTACTCCGATTGGCCAACACCTTCAAGTGAGGATGCACCTATGAAAAGGAAACGCTCCTCCACGGAGGAAAAGGAGGTTGTTGTAGCGCCAAAAAGGGGGCGGGATCGAGGCCGCGGGAATGTTGGAGTTGGCCATGCGAAGACTTTGGCGAGGAAAGTCGCAGTTGCGACGTCCGTCGTTGGCGCGACATCTTCTTCGGCTACATTTCAAGCTGCTGGAGTTGGAGGCAGTGGTGGCACTAGGTCAGGTGCGACTGTGCGCGTGCCTCGTGTCGGAGGTATTGGCGCGCTCATCCAAATTTCGGATGACGAGGGTGCCTCCGACGATGATGAAAAGGACGATGAGAAAGAGGCTGAGAAAGAGGCCGGCTCTGAGGATGATTCGTCTGATGAGGTTAGTGATACTTCCGGTGACGTGGGCGATTCAGAGGATGAAATATCCATTGGTGATGATCGAGGGAAAATGGTTGTTTCATCGATTGCTGATGCTGCGGCTTCAGGTAGTGTTGATGAGATACTCTGGGACCTCAAACCTGAAAGTCCCGAGCGAGGGTCTGTGCCCGAGTTCGCTGGGTCGCATATTTGGGTTGATGGTTTTGAGGCGTCCGGTGACCTTGATTCCGAATGGAACCCTGGGAAAAGGCTATATGGCGAAGCTAGCCGGTCCAGTCTTCCTTACTTTGCTAAGAAGGTTGGGGTTTCGGATCCGGCAATAGAGCTGTTTACGAGTCCGGACCTTCGAGAGTGCCACTTGCAATGTGCCCCGGAAGAGAGGCGCTTTCTCGGTCGGGTGTTTAGTCAGGTTTGTGTGCCGGAAGCCGAGCTTCGACTGGCCAACCAACCTTTGGGCGACCTTTTTGATGATATTGATGTCAAGGTGGCTGAGCTGATGCTCCTTAATCGCTCGGCGCGCCGAAGGGCAGGCTACAACCACGATTATCTGAGAGATCGGTTGGCCGAGGTTGAGAAAGAGAATAAAGGGCTCCGATGAAGTTTGGAAAACAAAGAGATAGAGCTTAAAAGTGTTGTGGAAAAAGTTAAGAAAACCCGAGAGGTAATGCAGGAAGTTGTGAACCGTAACGTTGAATTGGTATCAGCTTGCCACGTAAATGACAAGGATTTGACATCCGCGAAAAGTCGCATAGCGGAACTGACCTCGGAGTTGGCTTCTCAGTCTGAGGCATGGCAGAAGAGTATGGGTAGGATTAAGAGTAAAGTTAATTGTTGCTTGACTGAAGCCTAGTCACTTTAGACTCAAGTGGTGCACTTGTGGTTCCAAAGGAGGAAACTGTAGAAATTAGCGAAAAGGATCGTGGATACATGTATAGAGCGAGGGTGCTGCCAGGTGATCTTCCGATTGTACTTGCAGCTCCTTTACTATGGGGACCTATTGTTCCGATGGAAACGAGATTTGAAGTGGACCACGAAGGTTGTGATGGTGTAACATCAATTGTAAATAGTGAGGATGCATTGTAACTAGGTACTTTTGGAAGTTTTGTTCCATGGTGTAATGTGTTTGAACTTGTATAATTTTCGTAAGATTGTTTTGCTCCAATATGGGTTGGTTTTGAATTTTAAGATAGTTCAAATTTGATGACTACTGTCTCTTTTGGCGAGACTCGACCTCAACGTTTATGAGAACTGTTTAGAAAGGAACAGCGACGCCCCTTGTCTTTTTCAGCGAGGCTCGTTTTTTTGTTTGTGAAAGCTGTTTAGGAGAAAAACAGCGACGCCCCTATCTTTTTCAGCGAGGCTCGCTTTTTTCGCTTATGAAAGCTGTTTAGGAGAAAACAGCGACGCCCCCTGTCTTTTTCAGCGAGGCTCGTTTTTTTTCGCTTATGAAAGCTGTTTAGGAGAAAAACAGCGACGACTCCTGTCTTTTTCAGCGAGGCTCGCTTTTTCCGCTTATGAAAGCTGTTTAGGAGAAAACAGCGACGCCCCCTGTCTTTTTCAGCGAGGCTTGCTTTTTTCGCTTATGAAAGCTGTTTAGGAGAAAACAGGGACGCCCCCTGTCTTTTTCAGCGAAGCTCGCTTTTTTCGCTTATGAAAACTGTTTAGGAGAAAACAGCGACGCCCCCTGTCTTTTTCAGCGAGGCTCGTTTTTTCGCTTATGAAAGCAGTTTAGGAAAATCGGCGAGGCAATCACGTTTCCCCTTGCCTCAGATGGGGACGTACTTTGCATTGCAGGTCCCTGGCGTTTTTAGCGAGGGTATTTGATATTTTAGGTGGAGATGTAGTTTCGTATAGCGAGCCCATAGTCCTTGGCGTTCTGAGCGAAGGTACTTGATTTTTTGGGACTTCGCGCCTCCCCTTGTTTTAGGTGGAGGTGAAGTTTGCAATACAAGCCCCTGGTGTTTTGAGCGAAGGTACTTGAATTTTTGGGACTTCGCGCCTCCCCTTATTTTAGGTGGAGGTGAAGTTTTCAATACAAGCCCCTGGCGTTTTGAGCGAAGGTACTTGATTTTTTGGGACTTCGCGTCTCTCCTTATTTTAGGTAGAGGTGAAGTTTGCAATACAAGCCCCTGGCGTTTTGAGCGAAGGTACTTGAATTTTTGGGACTTTGCGCCTCCCCTTATTTTAGGTGGAGGTGAAGTTTGCAATACAAGCCTCTGGCATTTTGAGCGAAGGTACTTGATTTTTTGGGACTTCGCGCCCCCCCTTATTTTAGGTAGAGGTAAAGTTTGCAATACAAGCCCCTGACGTTTTGAGCGAAGGTACTTGATTTTTTGGGACTTCGCGGCTCCCCTTATTTTAGGTGGATGTGAAGTTTGCAATATAAGTTTGTTTCGAAATGATTGTGATTCGAAATAATCTTCGGGGATTTTCATCGATGTAAGCGCTCTTGGTGAAGAGTCATTTTTTTCGATGTTGATAGAAAAAGAAAGGTTTGGAGTTTCCTTTTTTGGGGATTATTGCTTGTATTAATGGTTTGGATGCTGTCTCGTTAAAAAACCTTACGCCCCTTCGTAAAGAAAAAGAGTGCAGCTCCTTTGTTTTTGTTACGAAGTATGTTACTGAAAAAGGAAAAAAATAGAAAGATGAGAAAACAAATTACATGTTGCGAGAGCTCGCTGAGGCTCCGCTATGGGTAGTATTTGCGAAGGTCATCGACATTCCAGGTATGCGGCAGGCGGTTTCCTTCGCTGTCGGAGAGGTGGTAGGACCATGGGCGATTGCATTCTATTATCAAGTAAGGTCTAGTCCATTTTGGATGAAATTTCTCCGCCATATTGCTGTTTTGTTTCCGAATGAGGACGAGGTCACCCTTCTTCAAGTCTTTGATTCTCACTTTTTTGTCTCTCCACTTTTTGGTTTCCTCTTGATACTTGTGAAGGTTGTGCACTGCGCTGCATCTCGTTTCCTCGAGCAAATCTTTATCTATCAGCTGGTTTTGTTCGTCTGATTCGAGGGTTGTTCTGAGAGAGCCATATTTCAATTCTTCTGGTAACACAGCTTCTTCTGCAAAGAGGAGCCTAAAAGGTGTGAACGTGGTTGCTCTGCATTCCGAAGTGTTATGGGACCAGGTGACCGAGGTTAGCTCTTCCGCCCACTTTCCCTTGGGTCTGCCTTGGAGTTTTTTGGATATTGCTTGAAAAATTATGGCATTAGCTCTTTCAACGAGGCCGTTCGATTGAGGATGCCGGACTGAGGCGAAGCACAAGGCTGTACCAATTTGAGCGCAGAATTTCTTAAAGACCTCGCTGTCAAACTGAGTGCCGTTGTCGACGGTTAGGTGTTTGGGAACTCCAAAACGACAAACTATTTGCTGCCAAAAAAACTTCTTCACGGCAAGGGAAGTGATGGATGCCAATGATCTAGTTTCAATCCACTTCGTGAAGTATTCCACGACTACCACTATGTAGCGAAGGTTTTCTGGAGCTGCTGGTAAAGGACCGACAAGGTCTATTGCCCATCTTTGCAAAGGCCATGTTGAGCATATTAAAGTTGTTGGGGCACCTGGGGCGCTTTGCATTTTTGCTGTTAGTTGGCATCCCTCGCAATATTTGACAATCTCTTCTGCATCTCGTAATGCTGTTGGCCAAAAGAAACCTTGACGGAAAGCTTTTCCCACCAGCGCCCTTGGGCCGTTATGAGAGCCGCAGATACCTTCGTGAATGAGTTTGAGTATGTCCTTTCCTTGATTGTGTGACACGCATTTTAGCCATGGGGAGGTCACCGAGGCTTTGAATAAAGTGTTATCTACTATTTGATATCCTCGAGCTCTTTGGCTGAGTCTGTTTTCTTCCTCTTTGGAGTCGGGCTCGTGCAACCCGTTGATGTAGGCCATGATTGGGGCTCTCCAATCTTCGCTCTGTATTGCATTGATCTGCTTCGCTGTTTTTTCAGAGGCTTCGATGACTGATTGTGTTGCTACTTCGTAAAAGACGTCTTGGGGAACTGTAATTGTTGCACTGCTGCTTTGGTCAGATTGTCTGCCTCGCTGTTGTCGGACCTCGGTATTGCTTTCACTGTTATACCGAGGAAGAAAGATTCTAACCTTCGAACGTACTGTAAGTACTTTTGCAACTTTAAATCTTTTGCTTTGTAATTTTTCTCAATATGACCCGCGATGACTTGGGAGTCTGTGTTGATGGCCGCCCTTCGAACTGATAATGCTCGAAGCCTTGAAAGTGCCAGTATTACAGCGTCGTACTCTGCAGAATTATTTGTGCACTTGAAGTCGAGTCTTTTTGCATACCTTAGATTCGACCCAGATGACGAAACTAGGATGGCCGAGGCTCCTGCTCCAGCTGATCCCCAGGCTCCGTCGACATACACCGTCCAAAACGGATCTGCTTCGACTCCTTCTCTGCGAGGGTCTGGAGTCCATTCGGCTATGAAATCTGCTAAGGCCTGCGATTTGATCGCTGATCTTCCCACGAAGGTTATGGTGTAGCTATTCAATTCAACTGCCCACTTTGCTATTCTGCCGATTGCTTCATTGTTCTTGAAAATGTTTTTGAGGGGGTATGCTGAAGGTATTTGGATTTCGTGTGCCTGGAAATAGTATTTGAGCTTTCTTGACGCCATGACCATGACATACGCTATTTTCTCGAGCTCTGAATAGTTTCGCTTGGGACCCTCGAAGGTTTCTGACACATAGTAGATGGGGGCCTGCCTGGTTTTGCTGTTTTCATGGAGTTCTTTTATCAACACCGCATTGGCGGCGTGTGGCGAAGCTGCAACATACAGTAATAGTGAGTCCCCTTTGCTAGGGCTGGTCAAGATGGTCATGTTGGTGAGATACTTTTTTAAGTCCTCAAAAGCCTTCTGCTGCCGAGGTCCCCAATTGAATGGAGCTGTACTTCTCAAAGTTTCGAAGAAAGGTAACCCTCACTCAGTTGATCTCGATATGAATCTGCTGAGTGCTGCTAAGCGCCCTAACAATCGCTGAGCTGCTTTTTTGGTCGTTGGTGGTTCCATGTTTATGATTGCATCAATTTTTTCTGGGTTGGCTTCGATCCCCTTGCAGAGACAATACAACCTAGAAATTTTCCTTCGCTGACTCCGAAGACACATTTTTCAGGGTTCAGTTTCAACCCGGCTGACCGAAGGTTGTTGAATACTCTTGTCAAGTCTGATATGTGATTTTCTCTTTGTTGGCTTTGAACGGTTAAATCATCGACGTAAGCAGAGATGGCATGCTCATCTTTGAAAACCTCGGATGTCATGCGAGCGAAGGTAGACCCTGCGTTTCTCAAGCCTTCTGCCATTCTCCGGAAGCAAAAGGTACCCGAGGGGGTGATAAAGCTTGTTTTTTCTTCGTCGTCCTCATTCATCCAGATTTGATGGTACCTCGAAAAACAGTCAAGGAGGGAAAGCATCTGACATCCGGCTACTCTGTCTACCAAGGTGCTTATGATTGGTAGAGGAAAATCGTCCTTCGGGCAAGCTTTGTTTAAGCAAGTGAAATCTACGCACATTCTCCATTTTTTGTTCTTTTTCTGGACTAGGACCACATTTGAGAGCCATGATGGATATTTGATAGGACGAATGACCCTTGCATCCAAGAGTTTGTTTACTTCTGCCCTCGCCACCTCTTTTCTTTCTTCTGACATTTTGCGAAGCTTTTGTTTGACTGGACGATACCCTTGTTTTATGTTTAGGTTGTGCTCAATCAAAGATCTGTTCACTCCCTTAAGGTCTTCCGCAGACCAAGCGAAGGTGTCAGAGTTTTCTTTGAGGAAATGGACGAGGTTGTTTTCTGTCTGGGGGTCTAAGTGGGCTGAGATAATTACTTTTCTTTCAGAGTTACCCTCGAAAAGTTGGACTGGTTTGGTTTCCTCTTTAGGTGATGCTTTCCTTTGGTCACTATGTGTTTCACCTTCACTACAGAGGTTTATCGTTTGAGGCTTTGTTAAATTGTGCAAATTACGCTGTCCAGGTGCTACTGTTCCTTCGACAGCTCTTGCAATGTCTTGATCTCCGTACACTGCAACGACCCCCTTCGGAGCAGGTAGCTTCATGCAAAGGTATGCAGGATGGATGACCGCATTGAAAACATTGGTGACCCCTCGACCAAAAATTGCGTTGTAAGGGTAAAACATGTCAACCACATCGAAGGTTATGTGTTCTGTTCTACAGTTTACTTGGTCTCCGAAGGTTACGAGCAAAGAGATTTTTCCGATTGCTCTTACTTGCTGACCACCGAAACCGTATAGGGGATTGCCGGCAGGTTACAAGAGGTTTCTGGCAAGCTTCATGCTGTCGAAGGTTGTGGCGAACAAAATGTCCGCGGAGCTTCCCGTGTCAACCAAAATTTTGGTGACTGTCCATCCTGCAAGATTAGTTTCGATTACCATAGCGTCAGTGTGAGGGTAATCCCTTAACTTCATGTCACCGGAGTCAAAGGTTATTGGGATATGGGACCATCACCCAAATTTGTGTGGTCCTTCGACAGCTACGTGGTGCACTCTTCTGGCATGTTCTTTCCTTTGCCTTTTGTTGCCATGATCTTCGTTAGAGCCCCCCGTGATGACAAGGATTACGCCGAAGGTTGATGTTGGATTGTTGATAGTTGTTTGAGTTTGTGATTCGGCTTTAACAGGCTGAGGAGCTGGCAGTGCTGGTAATGGGGGTGGTGGTGGTAGAGCGTTGTTCGATTGTTGGTTGGTTTGGGTTTGAGGGGTTGTTGGGTATGAAACAGTGTATGGTACGTTTTGGCATTGGGGAATGGTGGGTGGCTGATAAGGGGTGTGATTGTAGTGCGGGTGATGTGCGTAGAAAGATTGGTGTGAAGGTAGGCCATAGTTTATTGGGGTATACTGGTATGGAGGGTGGGTTGGGTTGAAATTTGTCTTTCTGGTATGGTTGATGGTTCGGTTTTCTGCCGATGCGGCTCTTTTGGATTCCTGGTACTCTTTTCCTTTGGCGAAGCACTCACATTGCTTGGTGGTGTGACCTTTTCCTAGACCACAAAAATGGCAATACATTTTCGCGGGATCCTTCTGTTGGTTTCTTTGATCTGGCAGGGGTGGAAATCCTTGCGGATTTTGGTTGCCTGTAGTCTGCGTGTCCCTTCTCTGGTCCTCGAGTGGACCTGCGCTGTTGATTGCGCCAACATTGCTTGGATCTTGACGAGGGTTGTTTTCTCTTGCTTGGGGTCTCGACTGCGGTTTCTGCTGTGCCCTTCGAGCATCGAACTTTGCCCTGATGTCCATGTACGCTCTACAGTATTGTTCCATTGTCTCATGTAGTTCCTCGATTGTGTTTGCCGACTTTCTAGCAAACTTCGAAGAGTAGGGGCCTGGGCGCAGACCGCTTACTGCTGCGAGGATTACGGCTTCATCGGATATTCCCAGAGTTCTTGCTCTGATTTGGATGAACCTTCGCCAGTAATCCTGTAGTGGTTCGCGCTCTTCTTGTTTACAGTTGAACAACTCGATAGGGTTTGATGGGGCTGCTGTGATACCTTTAAAATTTGTGCAGAGGCTGTCTCTAAGGTTAGCCCAGGAATCCACGGTTTCGGGGCGCAGATTGCTGTACCACGTCTGCGTAATGTCTCGAAGGATGATTACGAATGACTTTGCCATTGTTGATTAGTCTCCCCCTGCTGCAGCAACTGCTGCTTCATAACTCATTATGAACTGACGAGGGTCAGAAAGTCCGTCATAACAGGGCAAATTCTGTGGATTTTAGGACAGTGGCCAGGGTTGGGTTTGTAGTATTTGGGAGAGTGGTGATCTCGGGTCGTAAGGCATCTGGTGTTGTTGGGCTCTCCGCTGGTTGCGAAGGTTTGGTTCTCTCTCATCTGGGTAAAGTTGGCGGAGGTTTGGTGGCCTTTCAAGGTATGGGTTGTTTAGGTAGTTTGGTGGTGGTGGGGGTGGTGGTGGCTGACGTACATTGCCCTGATGCTGCCCGTCGTTCCCCTCTTGGGGCAGTGGC
This sequence comes from Coix lacryma-jobi var. lacryma-jobi, assembly GCA_009763385.1. Classification (NCBI taxonomy): domain Eukaryota; kingdom Viridiplantae; phylum Streptophyta; class Magnoliopsida; order Poales; family Poaceae; genus Coix; species Coix lacryma-jobi. Next base: position 115,251,567 of record CM019827.1, on the reverse strand, counting down.
ACTTCTCTGTCTACCCAACCCTCGGCTTCAGCTTCAGCTGCCGTGAGGAACTCCTCCGTCCGGCGAAGCTGTTCCCTCGCCTCGTCCTCCTTTTGCCTGATGACACGCGGCCGGTTATGCCTCTTAAGTTGAACTAAGCGTCTTTTTTTCCTGCAGCTCAGGGTGGAGCCTCTCTAAGGCCTCGAGGCCCAACTCCTCTTCATCTCCTCCCCCACCTTCTCCAGAGGTTTGTGGATGTTGCTGTGATGACTGCCGAGTATGTGGGCCCGAGATCTCAGTTTCCGGAACAACTCCTTCCGCACCCAAAGGTGCTACATCCTCTTCTACAGGTTGAACCGTCGCGGCGGCTCCACTGGTTATGGGGTGGTCTCTTGCCGAGGCTGCCCTTCTGGTTCCGGCCATTACGCTCTTCGTTCCCCACGGACGGCGCCAAACTGTTGGAGTCACACCTGCCTTACCTCCGCACACGTACGGGGGTATAGCGAGGGAGGCCAACTGTCGAACCAAAGAGCGGAGGTGTGGAGTAATTGAACGATATCGTTTCCTTTTCTTTTCCCCAAAAGTCCCCCCTTTACACTGTTCATCCCTTGGTATTTATAGGGAATACCAAGGGACACTGATCAATTTACAAAAGGGGACAAGAAAGATTCCCTAGAGCTACACAACGGAAGGGCAGAACCGTACAAACACAGATAGTGCAAAAACCCTAACTAGCCTTCCTTCTGTCCGCCGCCACCTGGCTCGCGCACCCCCTCGCGAGAACGCGGGAGCTGACCCCAGACTTGTGGAACCATCGCTGCCGTCGCGAGGCTCGCGTCCGCTCACCGTTCGGCGGGCCCCATGTCCCTTGCCTGCGAGAACCAGAAAATGACCCGAGGGTCGAGCTAACGTCCGAAGGTTAGAAAAATGACCTGAGGGTCGAACTAACGTTCGAAGGTTAGAAAAGTGACCCGAGGGTCAAAACAAAGGGCGGAAGTTTTTAGAGAAGGATGTTGAACGCGTGAGGGTCATTTTTCTGTGTCAGCCTACGTGACATCACTGCCGAGGGTCCCTTCCCCCAACATCCACTATCACCTAGTATATCACTTAAGCACTTTGGTGGCTAGAGCAACTAAATATGTGTCTATACACTTGGTACACTTCATTGAGCTCCAACCTTATTGTTTTGGCCAGCCATGGTGGTATTTATAGAGCCCAAAGCAAATAGAGTCATTGGGCAAATAGATTTACTTTTCTGGCATTGATCGGACACACTTCACGACCTCACCGGACGCGTTCGGTCTCTCACAATGGCTAGTTGGCCAACTGTCTAGGCACTGATCGGACTCTGGCATGAGTCCGGTCACTTATGATCAGACGCGTCCGGTTATGATTTTATGCCTCTAGAACCTCTCTGTATTCGATCGGACTCAGCTGAGCTCCAGCGTCCGATCGTCCTCGAAGCGTCTGGTCACGCGGTTGCACTGAGGAACAGTTACATCGGTGCGTCCGATCGCAAATGTCGCCACGTCCGGTCACACAAACGTGGCGCTGCTGGCTGAAGGTACTGATCGGACGCATCCAGGCCAACGTTCGGTCACTGCTAAGCAGCATTCGGTCACTTGTTTTCCTTGCCTTTCACTTGATCTTTGCACCCGACTTGGTTCCAGTCTTGTGTATTGAACTTTGCTTGATCTTGGTGAGTCTTCTACTGAGCTTCAAATGTCTTGCTTGAGGTGTTGATCATCGGATCACCACGTCGCCTTAGTCCAAGTCACATTTGCATCCTGTTGGACTACAAAACAAACACTTGCAAACACATTAGTCCAATTTGGTTATGTTGATCATCAAACACCAAAATCTGAAGTTAAATGGTCCGAGGTCCATTTTCCTTACAATCTCCCCCTTTTTGGTGATTGATGATAACATGACCAAAGCAAGCAAATAATAGATACAAAAATTTAAAATGCAATCTACTTGCTAGGATGCAATGCAAAGGCAAGATCATATGATGTTTAATAGATACCAAATTGAAACACACTTATTATAACATATCTTGCCCTTGCCATTGAGTCCCTTTTAGTGGCTTTATGGATTAAGTCTCCCCCTAACTCCATAATCCACTTCCTCCCCTGTTTGAACCATTCCCAAAAAGATAACCTAAAAATTTTGAAATTTTGATTTTGGTTATTTTGTTTGTTTTAGTTTGGGCTTGCTTTTGGTCCCTTCAAATTCTCCCCCTTTGGAATCAAACACTAAAAAGGAAGACATTAGTGGCACAAGAGAGGGTCAAATCTTGTGATCCTTTTTATGTGGAGTGAATTTGATCACAAAACTTGACTCTCACATTATATAAGCTAAACTCCCCCTAAGTGTATGCATACATATGGTGTAAGGCAAAGCATATGCATAACAGGCAAAATAGTGCACAAAAGAGTTTAATCTATATAATGCATGGAGAAAGCATATAAGAGTATCAAAGTGAAATCAACATAATGATATCGGTTAGGAATACCACATGTAGATACCAAATGAATTATCGTTACACATGATGCTTGTCTCCGGGAACTCCATTTTCCTTGCAATGAGACTACTACACACATGATAAACTTGAAAGTAGTGTTAGTCTCAAAGCTTCCAAATTGTAGAGTAAACTCCCCCTAAAATTGTGCATACAAGTTTGAAATACTTGTAGGAGACATACACATTGACTTGTAAGGTCAAACTACCATTTTGCAAAATGACATCACTAAAAATGTAACATCAATTGAAGATGGTGATCAAGGTAGTTTATTTATCATTTGGACTATGGCACATATAAGATAAATACAAAGTAAAAGAAGCTATGTGCCGTGCTCCTAAAAAAATTAAACCATGTAGGTTTGCTCTAAGGATCAGAGTGATACCGAGCAATCCTACCATATGATAAGCCTAATGTATGCATGACAAAAGATATAAAAATACCAATGCAAACCTAGGCAATGGAAGGAACTAGATACTTAAAAAAATTGCAAGAATTTAAATCTAGTTACCTAACATGGGTAGGGGAACTTGGGTCCATAGTACCCACTAACATACTTGGCAATGACATGATCCATTGTGATGCACCCCATGATATGCACCCAAAACTTTGCCAAGTCTCCAAATTCCCCGTAGTCCACTTTGACTACTTACTTCCCCTTCGGGACCTAAACCTTTTTGGTGCTCTTCATGGTTGATAGAATGTCCTTAGGCACCCAAATGCGTTTGGCCCCATTGTTGGCTTGCTTGTTCACCTTGATGGCGACCACCTTGTCATTCTTCTTCTTCTTCAAGAGATAAGGTGTGGTGGCCTTCTTGTTCACCTTGTTGGTGTAGGTGTTGGAGAGCTTGCTTGTTTGCTTTTTGTTTTTCTCTTTCTTCTTTTTCTCTCCCCCATGCTTCACCTTGCACTCATAGGACTTGTGGACTTCCTTATGGCAAACATAAAAAACCACAATTTGCTCTTCATCAAGCTTCTTCACTCCCTTGACGGTGTTATCTTGATGAGTTCAGGTTTGCTTTGTCTTGCCTTTTGCTTGAGTCAAGTCCATGGTGATGCGAGCCACTTCTTGCCTTAGTAGCTCATTCTCCATTGCAACTTCTTGTGTACATATTTCTACAATCACATCCTCAACACAAGCTTGTTTGCACATGGATGAGTCTAAATCAAGTAAATCATTGCAAGAAGTAGAGGCATCCTTTTTAGGCATATCAAAGATTGATTTTTCAATTTTAGGTGCCTCGGTGGGGTTTGCTCCGATGGTTTCAAGATTAGCAACTTTGTTAGTTAGCTCATCACAATGTTTGCACATGATTTCCATTTTAGCAAGCAAACTTTTGTAAGCATCTTGTGTGCTAACTAACTTTGCTTTTAGTTTTTCATTTTTCCTAACAAGTTGCTCATCATTACTTGTGCTACTACTTGTGCTTGCACTAGCCTCAAGTTTCTCAATTTTATTAGATAGCTCAACATTTAAGTTTGAAAAGGTTTCATATTGATTAAGCATGGAATTATAAGCTTGTTGAGAACTATCTAATTTTTCTTTTAAAGCAATTATTTTCTTTTGTTGACTAGTGCAAGCCTTAGCATAGTTGAGGTTATTGCACAAGTTGATTGTAAGAAGGTAGCTCATCATCACTATCACTATCACTATCACTAGAGATAGAGTTTGAGTTACCTCGTGCCATAAGGCACATGCGTGAGGAACTTGATGATGAGTGCTTGTGGCCACACCTCTTGTGTTGGGCTTCATCATCGCTTGATGAATCATCCCATTTCTTGATGGTGGTGAGGGCTTTGACCTTGCATCCCTTTTTTTTCTTGTCCTTGGGTGTGGGCTTTTGTTTTGGACAATCTTCCATATAATGCCCTCTCTTGCCACATCCATAGCATCCATTCTTTCTTTGCTCTCTTCTTTGGTTGGTGAAGAGGCAATCCTCAATGGTGATGGGCACACTCTTGACATTGAGCTTGCAGATCATTCTCTCTACTCCTCGAACTAGCTTGATTATTTCTTCTTCATCTAGGGAGGAGTTAGATGAGGTGGAGGCTCGATCATCATCACTTGATTCTTCTTCATCATCATCATCCTCTTCTTCGATTGAGGAGCTTGAGCTTGTCTCAATTTGCTTCTAGCTCTTCATCTTCTTGTGCTCATCACATGTGACAGCTTATACCGTTGCTTGATGAAGTAGCTTCTTCTTGACCCGTTTTGTGTGAAATCTCAAATGCCACCAATTTGCCAATAACAATGGTCGGGGTCATGGTGCTCAAGTCTTCCATGTCGGGTAACTCCGTGGATAGCTCCGGGCCTTCCCCACACGCAAGTGGGTCTCCGGTTAAGCCACTCGTGGCAAAGCCTCTCCCGGATGCTCCTCACTGTCTTCACTATCAAGCTTCCGGCCGAACCGCTGTGGGCCTTGTTCCCTTCGGTACACGGTGGCGGCCACACCACAAACGCGGTTGGTGTGGTCTCGCAAGACTACAAGCCCCTCCGATGTACAACAACGGTGCGCGCAAGCTCCGATAGGTAAGAGGTATGCAAACCTCACTAAACACTAGGCCTAACACCTAGATCAAGCGCAAAGCGGTCGTCTAACTAGCTTAAGTACTTCGCAAAGCACCTACACTAAACACCTAGTATATCACTTAAGCACTTTGGTGGCTAGAGCAACTAAATATGTGTCTATACACTTGGTATACTTCCTTGAGCTCCAACTTTACTGTTTTGGCCAGCCATGGGGGTATATATAGTGCCCCAAGCAAATAGAGCCGTTGAACACCAAAGATAGACTTTTTTGCGTAGCATCGGACGCTCCTGTCGGGAGCATCAGACGCGCGTCTGATGTCACTTTAACGACTAGTTCTCGACCTGGCACTGAGTCACATCGGACTCTGACAACGTCCGATGTGGCGGCATCTGACGTGTCTGATGTCTTTAGAGCCTCTCTGGAACCTCTCTGCAGAGGCATCGGATGCAAGGGTCCTGTAGCGTCTGATGTACATCAGCGCGTCCGATGTGCGATATGCAGGTTTGCACAGTGTTACTGTAGCGTTCGAAGTGCTCGGTCTCAGCGTCTAATGCGTCTGCTAGCGCAATCTTGAGCTAGGGTTTGAAATTGGTGCATCTGACGCTTGTATAATCAGCGTCCGATGCAGCGTCCGATGCACCTTTTTCTTCATTTCTTCGCGGTTTCTTGCGCCATCTTGGTTCCAGTCTTGTGCCTTGGACTTTGCTTGATCTTGAGTCTTCTATTGTGCTTCCAATGTCTTTCTTGAGGTGTTGGCCATGAAATAACCTTGTTGCCTTCGTCCAAGTCACATTTACACCCTATTGGACTACAAAACAAAAACTTGCAAACATATTAGTCCAATTTAGTAATCTTGATCATCAACAACCAAAATTCAAAGTTAAATGATCTGAGGTCCATTTTCCTTACAGAAAGATGTGACATGAGGCTAATAACAAAGGTAGGCTGACTCTGTTTGACACGAGCACCTAAAATGACACACCCTATTAATCCTATTTTCCTATGCGGCTATTTACTAGGTTTAACCACCTTCACCTTTTAACTAAAACCAACACTTGGAGTCCATTGAGCAAACCACACTCGGAGATCCATCGAGCAAAAGCACACTTGGAATCCACCAAGCAGCCAACACTTGGAGTCCACCAAGCAAGCCCACACATGAAGTCCACCAGACAAACCACACCTGAAGTCCATCAGGCTAACACAAACTCGAACTAGAACCAACCAACTAATCTCGAAGAAGTCCAAGCCCGCTTGTTACCATGAGCATGATTGATATATTAGTTTTACACTGCCATGGTTGCAATCTCTACCCACGAGTCGTGCATTTCCCCGTCGCACTAAAGACTACCAAGGTGCATAGCGGGGTCGCACTACAAGGCCTTTACAAAGCTACCTCTAAGTCCGTTTTACACGTACATCTAAGGTTCCACCCCGTACAAAGGTCAACGACCCTCAGGGCCCCTGCTTGAGCCATAAAATCACCCCCGTGTAAACCCTCAACTTGGAGGTAACTAATTAATTAGTCAGGTATTGTTCTCTTCTCTGTGGATCTCAGGTTCACTACAACAGGGGAGAGGGAGAGCCGGAAAACCTAGAAGCAAAAGAGCAAATGACTGAGATGGTTGGGAAGGAGGGTGTCTCCCCCTACTTAACCTATTCCTAAATCCTACTCTATTCCTATTCTACCCCTCTCTACTTACAGAGCGAACCAGCTAAACCCTAAGGTTATTCTGGACCAACTCGGTGGTAGGTAGATCCGACGGCCACGCCCGCACAACTCGTAGCGTTGCCTTGACGCAACCTCCCGATTGCCGCCACGTGCCGTCACCGCTCCGCATCCTTTTCTTGGACGTCGCACCCCCGGTTTTGAGTGCCAAACCGGGAAACCAGCCTTCACAGCCAACCCCTGGTTTTGAGGCCCAAACTGGGAAACCAGCCCACCAGCATCTGAGTTTTGAGGCCCAAACTCAGCAAACCCGCAGCGCCCAGGTTTTGAGGCCCAAACCTGGAAACCGTCCTCATCCCGAGTTTTGTGGCCAAACTCGGAAACCCTCAGCACCCAGGTTTTGAGGCCCAAACCTGGAAACCGTCCACCCGATGGTTTTTCTCTGGCTCTACCACCAAACCGACGTTGTAGATGGGATGCACCGCCCGTGCACCCCGTCCACCGACACGTGTCCCCAAGTCCACGACTCAGGCAACCCATGACCGCAAGTCTTCGCTCGTCGCTGTCCCAGGCTGCCAGCCACCACAGCAGATCCTCGGGCCACTGGTCCCTCATTCCAAGCCTCACGTCCGCCCTTCGCCACTCTCGGTCTATCGGCACGGCACGTCTCTACTTGACCTTCACCTTGCCTCTGATCACTGTATCCGTGCTTGACACCTGCACAACACAAGCCAAAGAACATGCGCATCATCCCAGTTGACAATCACTCATCACACAGAGACTCGGCATATACCCATGTATCCGCAATCTCCCCCTTGATGAGTGCATTGCCAACTACCAACACAAATCATAAAGGAAGTAGAAAAAGGAAGAAGGAGAAGAAGAGAGAACTCAACCAAATGACCCAAAAGCATAGTAAAGCCGAAGAAGGTCAAGTGAAAAGAGCAAGACAACTTAGTCCGCAAAGACATGGGCAACGGCTCGACGCGACCAAGCAAAGCAAAGCTAGCCCTCAAGAAGAGGTAGAGCAGGCTCAACACCGCTAGCAAATACCAATTGAAAATATCAAAGCAAAATGCTAGTCCCTCAAGATAGAGGCACAGAGGCTCAACACAACTAGCAAAGAAGCTCGATACCAATGCCTTATGGCCAACAGGAAGCAGCAAAAACTCCCCCTCGAATAGTGCAAACAACCAAAGCCCCCTTCAAACGGAGGGTAATGATTTGCAATTCCCCCCCCCTTAGTTGAAACTGCACTTATCAAGCAAAAAGGAGCCGAAAGCAATGTCCTCCCCCTCAGAAAATGCATATGAGTCAAAATGCAAGTTAGGAGCTTCAGGAGTATACTCAAAAGAGTGCAAAGATGCTCTACAGAGTCTTGATCCAATGACTCAGAAAATGCACAGAATGCTAGCAAAAGCTCAAACTTCACTAACTCTGAAATGAGAGCATAAAGAGCAGTTTTTAGCCGAAAAGGTATTCACCATCAAACTAGCACAGACATGTATAGACATGAAGTCAAACAAGTGCTAAACATGTATACAAGGTGAACTACCCCTAGCATAGTTCAATCATCATGCTGATATCAATTGAAAAATGAAGCATATACTTGTGATTTCAAATTTTAATCAGAGTTGCAGCAGTGAAATTACACAAGTTCAGAAATCAGCATGTGACTGCGAGAGGTTGAATGCTTGTTATTGCCTAACTTTTCAACTGTGCGAAGCCTATGCATAAGCAATCAGAAGCTTAAAGCAACAGTTTTGGTCATACACTACACAGCTCAAGTTTAACTCAAAGTGCAATGAGAAACAGTCTCGAAACTGTGAGGTGTTAACAAGCAAACCCATCTCGATCTTTTCAATTCACTTAACTTGGTTCAGATTTTAAACAGAATATGACATACCAAGCAAGTGAATGACTCAACACTAGAGACATAGCAACCTAGCATACATAGATAGCATAAGTGACTTCGACACATTCTACACATGCTTGTTGCATATCTCAATGGTGAACATTTTCAAGTTTTAAGTTCATTAATCAAATTCACCATTCAAAAATAGCTCAGCTCACAGTATGTATCAGTGATCAGAAAGAGCATAAGCTACAACATCTACATAAAGCATCGGAGCAAAGACTACACAGAGCATAGTTACATTCTTCAGACTATATTTATGAAGCTCAGAATGTAAAAGCGTATGCTGAAATGCAAAGATGCATGAAGAAACCAAAAGGAAGCAAAAACAACTGAAAAACACAAAGTCAGTGTATCATACAAGAGTCAAAAATGTTTCCCCCATCTAAAAGGGGAAACACACACCAAGCTCACCTCTCAACCGATTAAAAGTTGATTGGTCCAAAGGCTTGGTGAAAATATCAGCCAACTGATGATGAGTATCGACATGGCGAAGGTCGATATCACCCTTCTCATAGTGGTCTCGCAGAAAATAAAAGCGCACATCAATGTGTTTGGTCTTCGAGTGCAGCACAGGGTTCTTAGCAACGCTAATCGCACTCGTGCTGTCACAAAGCAATGGAATGCGAGTAAAGCTCAGACCAAAATCACGCAAAGTGGCCATCATCCAGAGTAACTGGGAACAGCAGCTAGCCGCAGCAACATACTCAGCCTCCGTGGTAGACTGGGCGACACTAGACTGCTTGCGAGAAGACCACGATACAAGAGAAGAACCAATAAACTGGCAAGTCCTAGAAGTGGACTTGCGATCAATACGGCAACCAGCAAAATCAGCATCAGAATAACCACAAAGGGAGAGGGTGGAGGAAGCAGAATACCAAATCCCAAATTCTGGAGTGAAGGATAAGTACCTCATTATGCACTTGACCGCCTGATGGTGAGAAGTGCGCGGCGACGACTAAAATCGCGTGCACAGACACACCGCGAACTGGATGTCCGGGCGTGTCGCCGTCAGGTAGAGCAGCGATCCGATCATACTCCGATACTCCTTCTGGTCCACTGCTTCTCCCTCCTTATCCGCATCCAAGGCCGTCGTGGTCGCCATGGGTGTTGGAAGAGGCTTGGCCTCACCCATGTCGAATTTCTTCAAAATGTCCTGGGTGTACTTGCCCTGGTGCACGAACGTCCCTTCCCGGGATTGCTTGATTTGCATCCCGAGGAAAAACGTCAACTCGCCCATCATGCTCATCTCGAACTCCCTGCTCATAGTATCTGCGAACTTGGCAACCAAAGCATGAGAAGAACCACCGAAAATGATATCATCCACGTAAATTTGGACCAAGAGAGTATCAGTGCCTTGCTTGAGGAGAAAGAGCGTTTTATCTACACATCCCATTTTAAAACCCTTAGCAAGCAAAAAGGTTTTCAACCTATCATACCAGGCTCTAGGGGCTTGTTTCAAACCATACAAAGCTTTGTGAAGTTTAAATACATGGTTTGGAAACTTGGGATTTTCGAAACCGGGGGGTTGTCTAACATACACCTCCTCTTCAATGTAGCCGTTTAAGAAGGCACTCTTGACATCCATTTGAAAAAGTTTGAAACTTTTGGATGCAGCAAAAGCCAAGAGTATCCTAATTGCCTCCAAACGAGCTACAAGAGCAAACGTCTCCTCATAGTCTATCCCCTCCTTCTGACTATATCCCTGGGCTACGAGTCTGGCCTTGTTTCTCACAACATGGCCATATTCTCCCTGTTTGTTTTTGAAAACCCATTTTGTCCCAATTGGGTGACACTCAGAAGGTGGAGACACTAGAACCCAAACCCGATTTCTCTCAAAGTTCTCAAGCTCCTCATGCATGGCATTGACCCCATCCGGATCCGTCAAAGCGTGTCCAACATCCCAGGGTTCAAAATCAGCAACAAATGCAGAATGAGCAAAGTGAGAGATTTGCCTTGACCGGGTGACGCGTTCGTCGATGCTGCCAATCATCTGCTGAGGCGGGTGCTGGCGCTGAATGTGTCGTGGCGCCTCCCTCGCTGAAGTGATCTCCCCCTCAGCAGCAGCTGGTGCCTCCCCGGGTACAAAGGGTACCGCTCGGGGTGGCGGATCCCACGGCCCCCAAGAAGAAGACGTGTCGGGGCCGTGAGTCGTCGTAGAGGCCGCTCTTGGCGACACAGTAGGTGGAGGGGGTGCTGGATCATCCATACCTTCAGCACCCTCATCCTCGTCATCAAAAAGAGGCTCACCGACCTCGTGATCACCTGCACGCTCAAAACGAGAAGAAGGACAAACCATGGTCTCATCGAAGGTGACATCGGATGTCTCCATGACTCGGTTAGTGTCAAGGTTAAGTACACGATAAGCTCGAGTGTGAGTGCCATAACCCAAAAACACACCGTCAGAAGAACGAGACTCAAACTTGTCCAAGTTGCCCTTTTTGAGTATAAAACAATGGCAACCAAAAACCCGAAAATAACTCACCTTGGACAGTTTTCCAAAACACAACTCATAAGAAGTCTTTTTCAAGAAAGCTCGGAGAAAAATGCGATTTGAGATGTAGCATGCAGTGCTCATAGCTTCGGCCCAATATCGCCTAGGAGTCCTATGCTCATCGAGCATCGTCCTGGCCATCTCTACAAGGGTCCGATTCTTCCTCTCTAGAACACCATTCTGAGGGGGTGTGTAGGGGGAAGAAAACTGATGCTCTAAACCCAAAGAGTTACAAAACTTCTCAAAATCCGAATTCTTGAATTCGGAACCATTATCACTCCTAATAGCTCGCATCGAGTTCAAAGGGAACTCGTTCTGAAGACGCAAAATCAGATTGCGAGCAAAGGAGAAAGTCTCGGTCTTCTCAGCTAAAAAGAAGACCCACGAATATCTCGAAAAGTCATCAACAACAACAAGCACATACCACTTCCCCCCAACCGAGCTCACCCGAGCCGGACCAACAAGGTCCATGTGCAAAAGCTCTCCAGGGCGCTTGGTCATGACCTGAGTCACTGGATGATGGGGAGCGGCAACCATCTTCCCATGTCTACAAGAGTGGCAAACAAGATCCTTCTCCATATGCAACTTGGGCAATCCTCGGATTAGGCCAAGTGAACTAAGCCTTGCAAGCAAGTGGAAGCTCAAATGTCCTAGTCTCCTATGCCACTTCCAAAGATCAGAAGAGGAAGGTCCAGCCATAAGACAACGAGAAATGCCAAAAGACTCCGAGAAATCCGCACGAAAGACTTTCCCAAAGGGCGAAATCACACAAACAAGATTGCCCTGAGGGTCCAAAATGCGACTGAGATTCGGTTTAAAACGAATCTCATAGTCGTCGTCGAAAAGTTGCGAAACAGAAAGAAGGTTAAAATGCAAGTTAGAAACAAGAGCAACATCGCGCAACACAAAGTGCTCATTAACTCGCACCGACCCACGAGACAGCACCTTACCTTTGCTGTTGTCGCCGAAGGTGATATACTCCTTTCCGGCGTCCGAACTAAGACTGGAGAACCACTTGGCGTTTCCGGTCATGTGCCTCGAACACCCGGAATCCACCAACCAAACGTTCTCCAATCGTTTTACCTACATCAATAAAAAGACATAGGGTGAGCATACGGTCCAACACTAGGGTTAGTGAAGTAAGGGGAATACCAGTGTTGGGCCGGCTGCTCAAAAGAACGGTTAGCAGAAAAACCATTCCTAGCATGTCTACGAGAGGAGCGATCACCACCCTGAGGAAAACGTGGTCCGCTGGGGAAGGAGCGCTCACCGCGATACTCAAAACGCGGTGGGGGAAAACGCTCAACTACAAAGCCACCGCCACGAGGTCCATAGCCCACCACTGCAGGCTCCCGCCGGGCACGTCCTCTCCTCTGCTGCCTAGGCCTAGGAACTTGAGGTTCTGGACCTCTGGGCCTAGCAGCTCTCCTTGGAGCTCTCCTCTGAACATTCGGCACATGTACATCATGGAAAGGATGGTACATGTCCGGGTTGTTCATCTCCCTAGCACGGCGCGCCTCTCTCTTGCGCCGAAAGCAGAACTCGCTCAAGTGTCCATCTCTCCCATAATGCTCACAATGGTACCTCACCGCTCTCATAGGGGGTTGTTGGTACTCACGGTGGTGGGTGTGGATCACTTTGCCCTTCTGTGGCATAAGCTCCTCCTGGATGGGTGGAATGGTGTCAAGCTTGTTCTTGAGGTGGTTGGGTTTGGGATGCCACACTTGGTTCTTGGGTGGAGCTCTTGGAGGCTCAACAAAGACTCCATCCTTGGTGTTAGGCTTGAGAGGCTCTTTGGGTGGAAGCTTGGTAAGTTTGGGAGTAGTGGTGGAGTTGGGCTTCTCACTCGGGTTCAAACCACTCGACTCTCCAATCTTCCCAAAAGCTGAAACATCAACGCCCGGAGCAAAGCCTACACCAGGACCTCCAGCAGCTCGCTTGAATTGGGAAATCATCATCCCGAGCTGCGGCTCACCACTAGACACCCATGACAAGATGGTCCGAAGGTATGTGTTTTCTTCCTCGGTTTGCATCTTGTCATGCTTCACATTAGCTATCTCCATCTCCAGGCCCTCACAAAGAACACACCTAGCCACACATGTGCTACCTGAGTTGGCCTCTTCAAGAGACACAATCTTGGCATTCTTCTCTGCCAACTCAGATTGCAAGACAGGACAAGTCTTGCACGCACCCAACAACATGGGTCTAGCCCGGAGCTCATCCACCTCTCCTACCAACACAGCATACTTGCTCCTCAAGGTGAGAAGGTCAGTCATGTGTGTGGTGCACATCTCACACTCCTCTTCATCGGTAACAACCACGGTGGACTTGACAGAATCAAGTTCCTTCACCGTATCCTCCCACTTCTGCCTAAACTCCTTGCGCTCTCTAGCGGCACGCCTAAGCAGCTTATCCTGACTAAGCAAGGCGTTAGTAAGCTTCTCGACCTCAGCAGAAAGCTCGTCGTGGGTGAGGGATACCTGGGAGGTGTCGTCGTCATCGTCGTTCCGAGGGGAGTTCACCAGCTTGCCGTCGACCTCCTTGCTGAGGGCCATGGTGCAGAGGCCGTCGTCGTCGGCGAAGAAGCAGAGACCGTTCAACTTGTCCTCGATCCTCTTCTTCTTCTCGGACTCGTCGTCGCTTGAGCATGCGGAGTCATCATCCGAGCCGTCGACGTCGCTGAGCGTGGCGAAGAACGCACACTGCTCAGCCTGGGCCTTCAACAAGTACTTCTTCTTGATGTACTCCTTGTTGAAGCCACCCCTCCGCTTGTGCCTCGCGGGGACGTACTTCTCCTTGCGCTTGTCAGAGTTGTACTTGTGCCCATGATCGCCCTTCCCAGATGAGTGCTTCTTCTTGGGACAGTTGGCGATGAAGTGGTCGGGGTCGCCGCACTCATAGCATCCTGAGCGTCCTCCTCCGCGGCGACGGTTCATGCGGTTGTTGTGGAACCGCGAGAACCGGTTGGCGAGCATTGCCAACTCGTCATCCCCCAAAGACTCCAGCTGGTCCTCTGTGACAGAAAAGAGTGAAGAGAGTGCAAATCCTCCAGAGGGGTTAGCAGAAGAGCCAGACACTAAAGCCATAGTCGGGCCAGAAGGATTCTCATAAGAGGCCCTCGCCATGGCATCAATCTCACTGGACATGAGCTTACTGAAGAGCTCGTCGCACGTGAGGGTCTCATAGTTAGGCGATTCGATGATCGCCTGAACCTTGGAATCCCACACCGACCGATCAAGGGTATGCAAAAGCTTGAGAGCCCTCTCATGATCGTCGAAAGGCAACAACTCCTTGTTAGCCCTCATCCTATTGACAATCACCTGAAAGCGAGCGAATAAACTTTCTATGCTCTCGCCAGGCATATGTCGAAAGTTCTCATACTCTCACTTGAATGACTCGTAGAGTCGGGTTTTGACTTAAGAGGTTCCCTCATGGAAACGCATGAGGGTAGCCCAAATCTCCCGAGCCGTAGCGAGGTGAGAAACGCGATCAAACTCACTCATGCTCAAGCATGAGAAAAGAGCATTACGTGCTCGGCTATTGGCATCGTGCTCATCAATCTGATGCTGAGTCACACGAGCAGCCAAGACAGCGTAATCGGCAGAGTTGCAAATATCCCAGATGGAAGCGCCCAAACTCTACAGATAGGCCGACATGCGTATCTTCCAATACGCATAGTTCGTCCCATCAAAAAATGGCGGTTTGCCCACGCCGCGATCCATGTCGCCTTCTGTGGATCTGGAACCGGCTAAGGTGGAAGATCCTTAACCCGCTCCGATACCAATTGAAGGACCGAGAAGCAACCAGAAAGTGACCAGAGGGGGGGGGGGGTTAATGGGAGCTTCAAATTTTCCTTTCAGAAACTTGTAGCCACTGTCCCGAGAATCACCCCAAAAGCAAACCCCAGAGCTTGCAAGTGTCCACGACCCTAGATGTAGGGTGGATGCTTTTGAGAAGCACAGCGGGACACTACACAACTCTAGAAGGCCAACGCAAAAGACAAAAACCAAATCCGACAACGAGCGAACGAACGACGGACGAAACAGCGCGAGACAGCACTGACCGGACTCACCCTGCGTCCGGTCAAGAGGCACCGGACGCGTCCGGTCAAGCAAAGTCCAATTGTGGACCTCTCTGAGTTGGACCGGACTCACGGTCAATGAGCATCCGGTCACACCTCGAGCGTCCGGTCACTAGAAAACGCAGATTGTGAACAGTGCAAGCGAAGCGTCCGGTCACTGAGAAACCGAGCGTCCGGTCATGTTTATAGCGAGCATCCGGTCAGTACGCAGGGAAAATCGTGATGAACATTCAACGACCGGACTCTGACAGTGCGTCCGGTCAGCCCGAGCCAAGCGTCCGGTCACCCGGAAACTTCACTGTTCGTTCACCGATTCGACTCGATCTCACCCAAAACAAATCCTCTAGGGATCAAACTTGGTGAGAGGAGTCACAAGGAGGATATTGAGCTATCTCTAAGAGATCATGGCTCGAACCTATCTCCAAATCGATGAATCGAAGAATTTCGGGGGAAGAGAGAAAAGCTTGACCCGAAACCAAAAACGATCGATCTCCTAGACCGTGAGGTTAGGGGAGAATTCTTTTGGTGGAAAGAAGTGCCTCACGATCTAGAACAACTTGATTCAAACGAATTTGCTAAAGATGAACCGAGCAAAAAGATCGACCGACGGGAAAAACGTGGAGAAAAAGGATTCCGCGAAGAACACGAACAAAACGCGAATCACAACCACGAATTGCAACCGTGTGGCTACCACACGCTACAACAGTGAGGTTAAGGCCTCACTTCCTCAAAATCTCATGAACACAGAGGTATTGTTCTCTTCTCTGTGGATCTCAGGTTCGCTACAGCAGGGGAGAGGGAGAGCAGGAAAACCTAGAAGCAAAAGAGCAAATGACTGAGATGGTTGGGAAGGAGGGTGTCTCCCCCTACTTAACCTATTCCTAAATCCTACTCTATTCCTATTCTACTCCTCTCTACTTACAGAGCGAACCAGCTAAACCCTAAGGTTATTCTGGACCAACTCGGTGGTAGGTAGATCCGACGGCCACGCCCGCACAACTCGTAGCGTTGCCTTGACGCAACCTCCCGATTGCCGCCACGTGCCGTCACCGCTCCGCATCCTTTTCCTGGACGTTGCACCCCCGGTTTTGAGTGCCAAACCGGGAAACCAGCCTTCACAGCCAACCCCTGGTTTTGAGGCCCAAACTGGGAAACCAGCCCACCAGCATCTGAGTTTTGAGGCCCAAACTCAGCAAACCCGCAGCGCCCAGGTTTTGAGGCCCAAACCTGGAAACCGTCCTCATCCCGAGTTTTGTGGCCAAACTCGGAAACCCTCAGCACCCAGGTTTTGAGGCCCAAACCTGGAAACCGTCCACCCGATGGTTTTTCTCTGGTTCTACCACCAAACCGACGTTGTAGATGGGATGCACCGCCCGTGCACCCCGTCCACCGACACGTGTCCCCAAGTCCACGACTCAGGCAACACATGACCGCAAGTCTTCGCTCGTCGCTGTCCCAGGCTGCCAGCCACCACAGCTGATCCTCGGGCCACTGGTCCCTCAGTCCAAGCCTCACGTCCGCCCTTCGCCACTCTCGGTCCATCGGCACGGCACGTCTCTACTTGACCTTCACCTTGCCTCTGATCACTGTATCTGTGCTCGACACCTGCACAACACTAGCCAAAGAACATGCGCATCATCCCAGTTGACAATCACTCATCACACAGAGACTCGGCATACACCCATGTATCCGCAACTAAGATAACTAACTACTAACTAATAACTACTCCTAGTTGACCACGAAGCAAGATAACTACGAAGCAAGACAGGCAAATGTCAATAAAGCAACCTAGTTAAGTAAAGTTTGATTCCTATCTTATCAAGTATCGAGGCGTACTAGCCTTTACCACTGACTTTGGTTGAACGCTAGCACAACGAGCCTTACTGTTAAACTGGGCCAACTACGTGGTGGAATTCAAGGCGCACAGGGCTGTCACCACCTGCTTGCTACCACAGCTATCCGAGGGTCCAGCCGTATCTGAAGGTAAGTCTATAACTAAGCACCACACTTAACTATATTCTAACTATCTCTACCCTAGCTTTGAATAGAGACACCCTTACAGACGTCAGAGCAAATACTTTACTTAATAAGATAAACACTAAACTAACTAAGCAACCTATTGGCAAAGATCAAACACTAAGCTCACTAGAGATTAACTACTATGGCTAAGTGAATTGATTTGTAGGATAGCTAGGCACTCAAGCAATCAATCAAATATACCACTCAATACTGATAAGTAGAATAAAGTAATACTTGAAATGATGAAATAGAATATAGTAAAGTGCTTGAGTAACAAGAGCAAAACCTGAACTGGAGATGAAGGAAGACTCTTCCCAGCTCCAGGACCGATCACTCGCACGCCTCTACTCTTGAGCTAAGCCTTGAGCAGCGCTTCCGCGAGGGCAAAGATGCCTTTCTCTACTAGCTACCTACTTGCCTAAGCTTGGCTAAACCCTAAGCTATCAGCTCTCTGGCTCTAGCCTTGCTTCCCTTGCTTGTGTGTTGCTTGGTTGTGGTGTCTTCTGAAGTGAAGCCTCAGGGGGGTATTTATAGCCTTGTGGAGTGAGGGGGGTATTTATAGGGGGCAGCCAGCTGACCTAGGGCAAACCCTAGTGGTGGGCGCCAGCCCTAGGTGGCGGCCGCCACCCCCATCACCGTTGGATGCACTGCCCTTGCTTCAACGGCATCCAGGAGCTCCAGAGAGGCGGTGGTTAGGTCGGTTGCATGTCCAAGTAACCGCCATTTGGTCTTGATCCACGTCACTCCCTCCTGAGCCGTCCGATGCCACTTACCTAGTGACCAAGGGCCAAGATTTGGCCTTGGGAAGGTCACACGGATCGGTGACGTGGCAAGGAGGGAAGTTGGGCCTCTCCATGTGGCGGGCGCCACCTAGGGGTGGCGGGCGCCACCCCACTTAGGCCCATTTGGGCCCTGTTGAGTGGGCTCGTCTCCTGGTGGGTCCATTCTCCAAATTTGGTCCAAATCCTGCATTCAAATAAAAATCTATGGACATGTGGAATTTGGTTAGTTCGAAACATATTTGACTACATTTCATGCCTTTTTGGTGAAGTTTAGGGTAAAATGTTGATGGTAAAACAGGTGTTTAAGGACCATCAACAATCACCATGTTGCTACAAAAATTACAAACCCACTTGTTGCATAGATCATTGATCGGGTTTATTAAATTATAACCAACTCATCCCAACCATGACTGCAGGGCTAAGCATTGACATCTACCCAAACTCCCAAACCAGGTGCCAAGGAAAATATTAGCCAGATCTAGTAAACCCTAAACATGTGATTCAAAATTAGACACAACATGCATCTACAAGATCTAACTACTCTAATACAAAATGTAAATGAAATATAGGTGCAAGATGTTCAAGGACACTTGCCTTCGAGCTAGGTAGGGTCGGCGGGGGCACAATCCTGGTCTTGAGGATCCTCATATTCTGCACTCTCTAGATTATCAAACATGGCACATACAAAGGATATAAATAACAGTACAACAAACAGTTGGAAAATAGAATGAAAAGTATACTACTATGTAGATCTCATTGATATGAATCTAACCCTACTTGAACGGGTAAAATCAGACTTAAAACACAAAAGTTATGGGCATTTGAAGTAGAGTGGCATTTCTGTAATTTATTTGTACTCATTTTGTGATTTAAATAAATAAAATCAGAAAAAGAAAAGCGGCGAGGACCGCGCCTCATATTGATAGAAATCCAAGGGTTAGATTGGAAAATTCACAAGGCTCAGAGAACAGTTTAAGCGTACAGCGGGTTGATTCCCTAAAAGGAGGGGGTCTCTTACACAAAATTGCAGCGATGCTGCATGGCGGTTGGAGTGGCGCTGAGGTGGAACCACGTGGCGCTCAGTGATTGGGTGGGTGACCACGTGGCCTATGAACCAGCCAAGCTGGCTCATGTGGACCTAGCCCACGCATCTGTGCAACCAGTGCATAATCTCTATCGCCCGATTCAAATCCGACGGTCAATGGAGAAAGGGGAAAAGAACCACGACTACTAGCGATGGGCACACCGTGGCGCCATCATGACCGACATGCTTTGGTTGCGAGCTACAAGCCACTAGAGGTTAAAGGGAAGCATAGCAGGTTGGGGAGCTCACCGCTAGTCTGACCATGGGGTTCTCGTCGCCTATCGAGCTTCGAAGGGGGTCCGATGATGGGGAGCAACGGCAGTGGTGTTTTGTGGTGGTGGTGAGAACTCTGAAGTGGGAGAGAGAGAGGACTGGAGCGACTGAGATGGAGGCGGTGCGCTCCTGCGGGGACGAGACATCCTTTAAATACGCTGGAGAGGGGAAGAGTCAAGCGGAGCAGAAGCTTAGTGGTTGGTCGCCAATGGTGGCGCAATCCGGCTGATACGGGGCATGGACGGGGTTGAGTGGCTGGGGTGGAGTGGGGAACAGAGCAGATGCAATGGCTAGGCAAGGCATGGCGAGCGCGAGCTGTGGGAGCGCGACCGATTCAGTTGGCGTTGCAGATCGGGAAAGGGGAAGGGAGCAAAGTGTGCGCGGAGCGGGTCGAGTGGAGATGGATGATGGTGCTGATAAGTGGGCCCACATGGACAGTGAGAGCAGGAGCGAGCAACGTGAGCGCTGTTGAAAGATCCTAGTTTGGTTTTGGTAATTGAGTGATAACTTAGGTGGACTAATATGTGTTTGAAGTGAATTACACAGGTGATTAGTCCACAGGTGATCATGTGTGAGCAACATATGCCATAAAGGTGAAATGGCTTGGAAGATGTTGCCAGGCTCACACATATGATGAAGGAGCTTAATGCACATGAAACATAACATGTGGTCATGTGGCTAAGATGGTGAAGGTCAAGGCAAGACTTGGCTTGATGGACCGGTTGCGAAGGTGAAGGGCAAGTTGGAGGCTTTGAAGCCGTTGGTACCGAGTGTCGGGAGGCTTAAGGAAGCCTTGGTGCCGAAGGACCGAAGCAATGGTGAAGAGCAAGTGAGGTTAAGATCGATGGACCATGGAGGCCATATGATGATATGAAGTGGATCATATTATTTGGAGATAGGTTGGTGCATGTGTTGCATCAACAATGGAGAAGACGAAATGGAATGCGCAAGGCAAAGGTATATGTGTAGGGCATTTCATTTCATCGGTCATAGATGTGTAGAGAAGATTATGACCGGGTTTAGGATAGATGGTCATACTATTAAGAGGAGCAAACTTGTTTGCATATCGGTCATCTAGTGCCACTTGAGCGATCTAACTTTGCGATGTTACTAGGATCGAGTGACGTTGTGAGTGAAAGAGAAAATCCTTTGAAAGTGATTGTTAAAATGCTAACACACATGCACATGATGGTGTACACTTGGTGGTGTTGGCACATTTGCAAAGGAGAAGGTGTTGGAGTTGTTTTGGATCAACACAGAGAAGAAAATGAAGTTTTCTGAGTGTGGTTGGTAGTACCGACCAGGGGGTCGGTAGTACCGCCCAAGGGTGCTGCGTGCAATGCTCGCTGGATTGGGTCTCAGTTGACCTAGCGGTAGTGCGGCTATAGAGCCGGTACTACCGGGCTCGGTAGTACCAACACACAGGTCGGTAGTACCGACGTTCCAAGGTCTTTTACACCCTCTCTGCGTTGGGTCTGAAGTGGCCTGGCGGTTGTACCGCCATAGGGTCGGTAGTACCGACCCTCGGTAGTACCGACCAGAGGGTCAGTGGTACCGTGGTCTGAAGGAGTTTTGGATGCTCTCTGTGTAGATCCAAAGTTGGCCTATCGGTAGTACCGCTATAGGGCCGGTACTACCGACTGTTGGTGACACCGAGGTCTGGAGTTCTAGGAGCTCTCTGTGTGGTCCCAGATTGGCCTGTCGGTTGTACCGCCATAGGGCCGGTACTACCGACCATCGGTGGTACCGACCTGGAGGTCGGTTGTTCCTTTGGTCAACGATGTGTGTAATGGCTATAAGTGATGTAGTCGGTACTACCGGCCCAGGGGGGTCGGTACTACCGACTGTAGCGCAGAATGCCCAGTGAAGGGGCATAACGACTAGTTAGCCCTTGGGGCTATATACAGTTGTTGAAGCCAGCCTTGGGCCAGTGGCTGCAGCACTCCAAAGTCTTGGTGGCTTGTGTGGATGTGCTAGAGAGCCCTCTAACAAACATATGCTTTAGTGCTTATCCGATTGTGTGAGAAGAAAATCCTAGTGTGTTGCTTTGAGAGAAGTGGCACTAGGTGATTGAGTTGCAAGCCGGTGGTGCTTATTACTCTTGGAGGTTGCCACCTCCTAGACGGCTTGGTGATTGTCTCCGTCGTGAAGCTCGCAAGAAGATTGTGCGTGGCTCCGGAGAAAGCTTTGTGAGGGGCATTGTGCTCGCCCTGCGGGAGATCGCGAAGAGCAACTCTAGTGGAAAGAGGCGTGAAGAGCGCCAAGTGGTCCGGCCGGATCGAAAGCTAGAGCTCTTGGTGAGCACTCAATCGTGGAGAGTGTGACTTAGGGTCACCACTAGCAAGAGGATCGGTGGCAACCTTGGGCTTGCTTCAATGGGGACTAGCTTGGTGGCAACCAAGTGAACCTCGGGATAAAATATTGTGTCCTAGTCTCTTGTTGCTCTTATTGCTCTTGTTTCCTTGCATATTACGCTTGTTCTTGTGTTCTTCGTGTTCTTCCTCCCTCCATCACTCTATCTTAGGTTGGGAAGGATCAATCCACATTTTGGCAAGGAACTAAGACTTGGGGAAGCTACAATCGTCATCTACATCATCTAGGGAAGTGGGGTAATTGCTAGATCTGAGATTGCATCTCACCCACTTCGATTTCGTAGCTCCCTGCATGTGCTTGGTAGTACCATCCTAACATCCCGGTAGTACTGGTGTCGGTAGTACCGGCCTAGCAGCCCGGTAGTATCGACTGCCTGTTGTTTACACTAGTTTGTATTGCAATACTTATTCTTGTGCTAGTGTTTAATTGCTTAGTTTGTGTAACTAAGTTGAGCTCTCTAATTTGGCTTGTGTAGCCTTGTTATTGGGCATTTCTAGTAAGCTTAGGCTTTGTGCTTTGCTTACTAGATTGTGTAGAAGCTCCCCCGTGTTTGAAGTACTAGTTGCATAGGTTTGTGTGGCCTTGCTTCTAGAATTGATTAGGTGAGCTCTAGCTAGCCCGACACCTTATTTGCTTTGTTTAGGATCTTTTGTAAGGTGTCATAGAGTATAGGTAGAGGGGTGTAGTCTTGGCTAGATCGATAGTTTTAATTCCGCATTTGTTTCGGTTAGCCGCTACGTTTAATTTTAAAAGGACTATTCACCCCCCGCTAGTCTGCCATCTCGACCTTTCAGCTGTCTTGTGCAGGTTGTTGGCACTTCTTAGCGTCACACTAATGCTAGGCTGTCACCACTAGCAGCAACACATATAAGTGGTTGGTTAGTATAAATGAGCACATAGAAAAAGATCTACAAGCACACTGATACCGTTGTAGCTTTCACCCGGAGGGTTTTAATATCGTATCCACATGGAAACATGTGAGATCAACTACGTTCTAACTTAACTAGATAAGATAAATGAGTGGTAGTAGAAACTAAAGTAGAAACAAGATAAAGTAAAAACAAGATTAAAAGGTAAGGGAAGTAGCAATCTAGTATTAGGTCGATAGTAGGAGTATAGAGAGGATAACTTGGGATTCTCTAATCCCGACTTAGGCAAGAAACTATGTCTTCTATGATTCAACTGGGGACATTACGAATAGAAGGGTTGCATCTGGAGTACAACCCAACTAGGTAACTACGGTCCTCCTCGGCCTATAAACGGGGAGGTAGACTACAGAGGATTCAACGGGTCTATAAGAGTCACACCCGCGAGCTACCACCTAAATAAGCCTGGCCTATAGGGTACATCTACGAGTAACTCGAGTCTAAGCATCACGCTTACACGATGAATTATAATCTAACCTAGTGCACTAAATTAAACTACTCAAAAGAGACTCGTGACCAGAAGAATAATATAAACAAGAATCTTACTTGAATCAAAAGTTGATCACCCGAAGCATCTCGGGAGCAAGCTTGAGTAGAGCTTGATCCCGTCGAAGTACAACCGGAGGAAGAAGCACCGACAAGCCGTCATCTCCTCCAAACTCCTCCCTCGCTCTCCATCTCTCTACTATCTAGAAGACTAGATCTAAACTAATTCTAGAGAGAGGTTATCCATTCGAGGGACACCTCTCATCTCGAAACCCTAGCTTCTACTCGTGGCGATGATTATGATGAAGATAGATTGATGGATGTTCCAGGGAGGGGGTCTGGGGCTGTTTATATAGCCTGGTGGGATGAACCGCAACCCTTGGATCAAACTGACTTGAAACAAAGGTTGGGATGTGTCATAGAGGTCGTTTAGGTCACGCTCCACGAAGATGGGCCGACTTCAGACCTAGCCCAGGCCGACCTGTCTGGGGGTGGGGTCAGCCGGCCCCACCTAGCAGTCGTCAGGCTCTGCCTTCGTCGAGGTGTCTTCTGGAACCTTCCTTGTTGCCCTAATGCGACTTTCCATCTGTTTGCACAATCCATCATGTTGGAGTAGGACTCTACCTCTTTTCATCTGCTGGAAAACTCCATGGAAGATAGCAATTCACCAAAGTTTGTGGAATGTGTTAGTTTAACCCCTGGATTATGTTGCTTGGTGATCACTCCAGGTTGTTCTAGAAGCTTCCAATTCATATCCAACAAAGACTCTCTCGTCGGGACTCCAAATGTAGCAAACCATATGTCTGTTTCGATCGTCTCGATGTGCTCTTCACAATGGTGTGCTTTGTTTCATCATTTGAGATACTTTTATATGGTGAAATATTGATAACACTGCAAAACAAGTGAGAACAACACAACTCTTGGAACTTGTTAGAAATCAAACCCTACAACTATGCTTTATGGTTCATTTTATATCATTCTATGCATTAGTTGATGGTATAATATTGACTATAAGGACCGTTAACAAGTTCTCCCAAGCTTACCCTTTGCTAGTCCCTGAGCAAAGCCAAACTCAACAATGGATCAGGAGTTGCTACAATATTTTCACTTCTAACAAGAACACATGCATTCAAACAAAAGTTCTCATTTGGATTAGAAAAGACATAATATTATTCATCATGAGGCTTAATACTTTATCTTTAATCTTGAGTAATTGAAAGATAGAACGATCAAATCAAGCACCATGTCCCTAGCTCTTTCACATCACCTTTATCCCGGAGTTTTAATAATTTTTCAAAAGCTTAAAGATGTTGTTGTCAAATTAATTAAAGGATCTAAAGAGAAAGTCAACCACACTATTGAGTCGAGAAGTGCATGTGTATGGAAGATGAAGTCGGATGCTCTTTTAAATATATCACTCTATTTTGCTTATCAGAGACATGTGGCTATCAGGCTAATTCTACTATAGGACATGTGTCCATTTTTTCTAATATTCTCTTCTTTTTTGAGGTTCTGGACACTTGTCCCTTTTTATTTCCTCGGATCTCTCTTTTTCTTTGAGGTTTCAGACACTTGTCTCTTTTTATTTTCTCAGATATATATATACATTTTTTCTTCTTTTTATCAATAGCCACATGTTTCCAACAAACTTTCGAGAGGATAGCAACAACAAGGTCGATTTCCCAAATCGGCCTAACAAAGGTAAATAAAAGGTACCTGCACACTTATAGACCAAGGCAACCAGAGCATGGAACTTGGATGACCAATAAAGTCAGGAGTTCTAGTAAGGAGGTACAATTATAATCAGTTTTGACCATCTTTTGAATAAGTATACCAAACAAAAGGCCAATTTAGTGAATCGGCCTATAAAAAAAGAAGTCTGGTCACTTCCTAGGCAAATTTATGTGCCTAAGAAGAAGAAAATTATTCCAGCTCCGATGAAGGCCATCAAACAAACATCAATTCTAATAGTCTCTATGGAAGTTCCGCTTGATGAGGTTGACGAGCCGATTATTGTTAAAAATCTGGCTCCAATCCTCTATGCAAAAAGAAGAGGGAGGAATTGCTACAAGTAAAGATAATGTTGATAGTGGCAATCCTGAGTCCAAGTATTTCCAACCAAGGTGGTATCCATCGGGTTTAACCAAGACACAACAACACCACTTCAGCGTGTCCATTGTAAGAAGCTCCAGCAGGCATAAAGCTGCATTGGGTAAGCGACCGATATACACATATCTCCCTCAGAACGAATGACCGATACATGTATCGCCCTTAGAACAAAAATGATCGATGTATACATCTCCCTTAGCTGTTGAATAGCCGATGAGATGGGCATCGTTGCTATTTGGTTTTGAGTTGTGTTTTCAGATTCATGCCTCATTCACCTGAAAATAGGGGGCATATGTTGACAACCAAAATTGGTCAATTTGTGAAGTTGTCAAAATGTGAAATAGACTTCACCATTGCGTTTCTCTCATCGAGATAGTCAAAAAACATATATGGAATACCCAATTTGGAGTCCGGATGGAAGAGTTATGGCCCGAGTCGGGAGTTCCGACCCCGGAGCGAAAGTTTCGACCCTAGAGCAGAACTTACGCCCTTGGGGCAGAAGTTCTAGCCCTCCGGAGCAGAAGTTTCGCCCTCGGAAGTTGTAACTCGAGTCGGAACTTCTGGGGAACTTGTTTTAAACACCTGTTCAGATCTGGCCTTTTGGATTCTGATCCGAACTGTTCCAAACTCTTGGGAAACTTGGAAAATAAAGTTTGGAAGGATTTCCTACTAGATAAGACCACCCGCTCTCTATATATGAAAGGATCATGGTCGATTGAGACCCCATCAATCCAATCGACAAAAACACATCTACTACCTCTCTTTTACCATCTCTTCCTCTCTACTTCTCCTCGTTCTTCATCGATGCTGCATGGACGATTGGTCAACAACGACGACGATGCTCTAGAGCGGTCAGGCCAGCTAGAGCAGCCCATAGCCGCTAAACGCCCCGACGGGGTCCCTCCCGGGCGTGTAGGGTTTTGGGTCTCAAGAGACCTCGCCAACGTGTCTTGCATATCGCACTCCCGGCGACGCTCCTCCGACGACGTGTCTTGCGTATCACACTCATCATTGGAGCCACAAGGTCCGGGTGCGGACAAACCCTAGGCGCCAGCCGACTTAAAAGCCGGCTTGCTCCTACATCGAGCGATCAAGCTCCTTATCAAGTGTGTGACCTAATTTAGCGTCAACACTAGTTCTATGTTTTTTTGGCCCAAATTCAATCCAAAACTATTTTTTCTTTTTGCTTCTAATAAAAATCAGGACAAAGCTTTTGACTTCATTTCGTAAAGGAATAATGAGAGTCAAAACTCTTGTGTAAATGGTCCACTATTTCTATTTCTCTGGTCCTTCATGAGCGAATTGTTAAACATGTCTTGTACTCATTCCAAATTATAAGATGTTTTGAGTTTTCCAGATACATACATATAGGTTTTACTATATATTTAGATATACACTATATGTGGCTACATAACAAAAGCAATAATGTATATGCTAGAATAAATGAAAACATTTTATAGTTTAGAACTGAGGGACCGAGGTATTTTTGTTCCTCTCACCGTTCACTAGTGATTTTTTTGTGCTGAGATAAGGTTAGATCACTAGTGATTTTTTTGTGCTGAGATAAGGTTAGATTTTTCTATCACCGGTTGTTAGTGTTCATGTTTTCTTTTCATTTTTGATTTACATAATTATATACTTGAGAAGAGATTTGGGCTGGGGGCATTTTTAGGATTTATTAATGCCGGTCAGTGGCGGAGCCAGGAATAATATATAAGGGGGGGCCGATCGAAAATAATTAACGTGTAAAAATTAAGCGTGGCGTGATGATATTTTGAGTTAAATCATCGATGTGACATGGTCGCTCGTATCTTTTATATGTATTTTAGGATTTAAGATATTATTCTTTCAGTGGTGGGCGATATATCCAATAATAACAAGGCTATGTGATAATTTAAAAAAATCTTAAGACCTACCGATTTAGTATTTTGGAGGTCTTTATAGAGATGATTTGTGTATCTAGCTATGTTTTGTATGACTTTATTATCTACTTCATCCATCTCACAAAAAGTATCGTATGAAATTCATGTTGGTTCATTTTTTTAAAATTTGACTAGATTTGTAGAAAATATTAATAATATTTACATCTCTACATAGGTTTATTATAAAAATATATCCAACCATCTAGCTAGTGATACTAATTATATACTATAAATACTAATATTTTCTTTTATATATTTGGTCAAGATTAAAAATATTTCATTTTTCGGAAAGTGAGAATGGTATTTTTTATTGAACGAAGTACAATATACTAATAGATTTATATGACTACAATGTTGTTATATTCTACTTCTCAACATAAATAATATTACATAGTAGTAAAAAAAATATTGTAAAATGTTAGGGGGGGCCATGGCCCCTGCCAGCCCCCCTTGGCTCTGCCACTGATGCCGGTGTAGCTGAGAAGGTGGCATTTTCGATTGGAATGATGTGTCTGCTGTTTCCTTGTCAGTTTCTATTCATTTTTTTTATCTAAAGCACTCTTTTATTTATTCATTCAGTTGAAACAATTTCTTTAATTTGATTCACCTTTATCCTTTATCATCCTTTTATTTTGTGAGATGTGTCACTTTCCAAAATTTGAATGAAAACTCAGCGCAGAATCATTTGGATGACAAATAGATGAAGATCGAATCTTGGTTTGAAACTGGAACTGCTGGCCAAATTGAGCCCATCAGCGCTCCGCATGAGTCCATATGATCCAGGTTGGGCGCAGATCCATACCATCGGTGAGTTAGCTAATTTGGAATTTAATTTAAAACTATATATATGTTCTGAGTTTAATAATCGTTATACATAGCTTTTGAAAAGAGTAGGCAGGACTGGGTTTTGGTTACATTTTTTAGAGCAAAAAGGCACCTCGGCCCAGCTTGTATTGAAAGCTTAAAAATTATTGCTGGGGTTGCCAGCTTACAATCCAGTACCAGAACGACCACCACCTTCCTCTCCTAAACTCCGAAACAAACGACAGCAAGATAAAATAAACGCACGCCTCGTTTAGACAGAAACAAAGCAGCCACCTCTATAAAACTAAACAACCCAAAAGATGATAAAGCAAAATACAGCTCCAGGACCAAAACAGCTCTTCAAAATCTATATTCATGCTGTAGCAAGGTGACTCGGAGTCTCAGACTCTCCTTATCGATAATTTACCTTGTAGACTAACATATTTTTCTGGTGAAGTAAAAACATTTTGTTTTTTGAATACAATTAATATTTTCTCTTATAAATAAATTAAAGCTAAAATATTTTTGTTCTTAAATAGCACATTTTTTAATGGAAGATTTTACAAAGTCTGCTGACAGCCAGATATATGTAAGTACCCGTCATTGCTATTGAGAATCTTTTTTTTTTTAAAAAAAGAACAATGCAAATATGAGAACCCAATCTTGTCACCGTGCATATATTGGCTGATTTTTATAAGGCTACTATTTGAATTATGGACAATAGGCAATTTTTTCTTGTTTACTGATAATAATGCCACTATTTGAATTATATAGAACCTAAATATATAGTTGGCTAAACTTTAGATAGTATACTTTAGATATCTTAATTGGAGCCTTAAGAACTAAAGTTGTCTGAAGTTAAACCGGTTCTTTAATTATTATTTTTTTAAAAAATAGTTCTTTAAGTTGGTATAAGCAGATTGTCTCTCTCTCTCTCTCTTTGAAATACCATGCAGTGAGCTTTATTGGTCTGGTAAAATAGTTACATCGTTTATA
The DNA here is from genome assembly GCA_009763385.1 of Coix lacryma-jobi var. lacryma-jobi. Classification (NCBI taxonomy): domain Eukaryota; kingdom Viridiplantae; phylum Streptophyta; class Magnoliopsida; order Poales; family Poaceae; genus Coix; species Coix lacryma-jobi. The sequence goes on along the minus strand of CM019827.1, from coordinate 115,222,603 downwards.
AGCGTGTTCAGAATAAAACTAGTAGGGGATTCATGTATGAACCCAGATACAGGAATTTTTGGAAGCAAAAGCGTCCCTAGCTAGCTTATGAGCTACTGTACCTGATGATTAGCCGGTCCCTACTAGGCAATGCTCAATGCATGCTTACAGTATCAAACCCATAGCACAAGGACAAGATGCTGCTAGTGCTATCGATCATCGCAAGATAGCAGCCGTCGCCGAGAACCCACCATCATGCATTGTCTTGTCTCTACCGGTACCACCTCCTGCTGATTAATATAGCGATTACTTCCAATGTGTTGTGTTAGCATCAGATCTTTTTTTGAAAAGAAGAAAACAAAAGTGTTGGCAGAACTGAAGAAACTGAACAAGACAAGACAACACATGGAATCGGAAGGATAATGCAGAGAAAAAGAAGACGCAATAAAATTCGAAGCAGAATAATTATTCAGGCAACATACGTAAGCGGCCTGTGTCTGCGTGTGGCCAGAAACCAAACTACTCGTCTCATTTGAGCTCAAGAATTGATCAGCCGGCCGTTAAAACGTCGGATTCATGCACGAAAAGGAAAAACAAAAAGTAACCCCAAGACTGTCGGCGAGGCCCCCAATTTAATTGGGAACGAGGGACCCAAAGACGATGACGTACGACAGTGACCTCTCACATTTGTCTTTTTATTTCGAAAAAAGAAAAAACTAAATAAATAAACCACAGTTCAAAGGAACATACACGAGGGTGGATCGAGCCAGGCCAGCAGCAGCTTCCTTTGCTCGCGATATGATTGTCCCGTGCTTGCAGCTCAAGACTGGGTGACTTTTTCCGTGTCTTGTATGGCAAATTGTACATGATGAAACTAAAAAAGTACTGTATCAAGAATCAAGTGATGGATCATTTTCAATTCATTGAGCGAATAGGGTGGTCGTGCGCGCACCAACCGTGCTTGCAAACTCACCCATTGCAATTTGCAAATGCATTGACCGCGTGAATGCAGTGCAACGTACAATAAACGAGTAGTTGGAGTAGTGCTTGTGCAGTTAGTTAGTTGCGGCGTGCCTGAAACTTCCACACGCAACTGTCTGTACATGTATATATGAATATATGGTTTTAATTTTATTTTTTGCTGTTCATCTGAACTTCTCTCGTATGCATAGGACGATATCATGTGCGACGGCGCGTAAATTGCTCTACACGAGACTCATCTGGACATTTTTTTCCTGTTTGTGTTCTTGTTATGAATTATTATCGATAAAGCATGGTGAGAACTTTGTGTTTTCATCATTTGTGTATAACTGCTTCCAAAGTATAGTTAGTGAACATTGACTGGTGCAATGCTGAGCTGACTTATATATATCTATATATATATATACAGTACTGCAAAAATTGATGAAATATTTATCTACAAATTGAAATGGTCGTGCAAGTGCAACATATATTACTGTGTTCTAGTTCTGCCGCCAATATAATTATAGCTTCATGTACTCATTCGCTCTGTCAAAAATGATTCTGAGTATTAACTTAATTTAGGGATTCCGTATTAACAACCGTGTGGAAGTGTCGTACACATTATATATACACACGCACGTACCCCATTACCCCTCGCGTGCACTACCTAAAAAAAACACATTATAGACGCATATTGGCGCTAGCTTATTACACATCCGTAAAGACACGTCCACTCATTTGTGTCTATAAATAGGTATTATTACAGACACGCAATACTAATATACTATCTACACGTGTTAGCTATAATTGACTGTAACATCTACCAACACGCGTTCATAATTTCTTCTAACATCAACTGGTGTCTCTGATAGCGCATCTGTAATCGTCCTCGTCCTCATCACAGACGCGTTTTTAAGATGTGACCATACTACTTACTAATAAGTGTCTATATAATCTGATTGTAAGATGTTTGTCAATGAAATGCGTCTTTACTAAGGATCTAAGTACATACGCTTTTTCTAAACAAGTAATTGTAACAATTGCACACGTTACAGTCGTGTTTTTTCTACATGCGACTGTAACATTCCCAAACACTACAGATCGACGCGCTTTGCTAACATGTGATTGTAGTTTTTGCTAAATCTACAGATGCACGAATGAAGTAACATCCTCAGTATAGAAGCTTACATCTAACACATGTTTGTATGGAGTAGTACTCCCTCCATCCATAAAAATATGCAATTATGGGATCCGTACCAGTCAAATTGATTTAAGTTTGACTAAGGTTATAATAAAAGGTATTAGTATTTGTGTCATTAAATAAAATTATTATGAAAATATATTCTATTACTAATCTAGTGGTATATTTTTTGTATTAAGAATGTTAGTACTTTTTTATATAACTTTGGTCAAAGTTCGAATTGTTTGACTTCTTGATAAGCGAGAATTGCATGTTTTTGTTGGACAGAGGGAGTAGTTTAGGTACTACAGATACCTTTTTGAACATGCGTATGTACATAAATGGAAGCCAATGATGTTTGTAGGCTACTGACGCGTCTGTAGCCCACAGGGCAAATATATATATTATATATATATATATGTACACACACAAAGATCTTAGGCAAATGACTTATACATATACACAACTGTTTTTAGCACACTATTTATCGCACTAGCTCATCACAGATTGTACATCTACTCTCATCACACAACAAAAATTAAAATCATAGTTTCACATGTAGCAATAAAATGACAGCATGTATCTCCATCTCTCACTCTCCTAACTCAAAAACATGCAGCAGGTGAACATATAATCACCATAAGTGCCTTTGTATAAAGCTCTGAGTCATCTTACTCTGTTGGTTTGCGTAGACAAAAAAAACTCGCCTCGTGAGTTCATGACCTGGTCTACAATGAACATGGCGATCTTCTCTCTAATGTCCGCTAGGTTGATTTTAATGGACAACACTTCAAACTCTTAAGACATAGAAAGGTTATAGTCATAAGAGTAAAGAAAAGGCATTTACGAGATGAAGCATATACAAGACATAATAAGTATGATAAGTCAAAGATAGCACAAAGCATTACTATACATAGATATAACATATATGTTAGTGGCTGTAAAATGAACTAATAACAATAACAACACAATTATCCACAAAATGAACTCCAACAAGCGCCATTGCCATTCCATGACTCAAATATTATTAAACATTTGCATGCAAGCATTCCAGTTAGCTCCAATGCATGAGTAACATGAAAGCACAAGCACTCAATTGCCATTACACTCAATTCCATGACCCAAATATCCACAATAGTTTTCCTCAGCATTCTCCTTTGCGGCATGTCCCATCACAAGCATCAAGTTGTGGGTCGTAAAGAACCCACACATGTTATCCATACCTTGTGTGAACACAAGGTTGATATGTGCCCTTGTGGTTCAACATTGTGATGAGTGATTGTCAACAGGCTCACACATGTTTGCGTGAGTGAGCGACATATCTCTTGGTTGTGTTGGTGTGCAATTGTGGAGCTTGGAGGCAATGGTCGATGGTGAGGTGAAGGTCAAGTAGAGACATGTCGTGCTAATGGACTAGTAGTGGTGAAGGGCAGACGTGAGGTTTAGACTGAGGGACCATGAGGCCAGAGGACTAGTTGCGGTAGTTGACAAGTTGCATCGGCAAGCAAGAATACATGGGGATGAAGACGATGTCGGTTGAGTCAAGATGGAGGGCGATGGCATCGTGGCACCTGACGGAGGGCGGACACAGGCTTGCATGCGAGATGCAAGTGTCATCGATCGAGTCAGGGAGGAAGGCAAAGGCATAAAGCTTGGCAGAGGCCGGACACGCATCGATATCGGTGTCGATAAATGGGGCATAGCACCTATGCTTCTTCTACGACACGAGTTTGGTGGTTGAACCTCAGAAAACCACATGCGATGGTTTCCAGGTTTGGGCCTCAAAACCTAGGGTTGTCGGTTTCTGAGTTTGGGCCTTAAAACCCGTCGGAGGTTTCGAGGATAAACAGGGCGACATGAGGCGGCATCACGAGACTTGCGTTGAGACGAAGCTAGCGATGAGGAAAGCACATGACCGTCGATGAAGGAAACCTACAGAGTTGGACTAGAATGCCGTTGGGCTAGCTAGTTCACTCTTTGTATCCTAGGGGTAGAAGGTGTATAATGTAATATGCTATAAATAAGGGATGACACCCCCTCATCCCTCTTTATCACTTTAGACTGTTATTTTCTAGTTTCATTTGTTAGGGTTTTCCTTTTTCGTAGCTACTATTGTGATCAACAGAGTAATCATTCCTTTATGTACTTAGATTCAAGGAAAGTTGACCATAATCACATTATCCTTCTCCAAGTACTTCTTCTTGATGTACTCTTTGTCGAAGCCGCCCCTCCGCTTGTGCCTCACGGGGACATACTTCTCCTTGCGCTTGTCGGAGTCATACTTGTGCCCATGATCGCCCTTCCCAGATGTGTGCTTCTTCTTGGGACAGTTGGCGATGAAGTGGTCGGGGTCACCGCACTCAAAGCATCCTGAGCGTCCTCCTCCGCGGCGACGGTTCATGCGGTTGTTGTGGAACCGCGAGAACCGGTTGGCGAGCATCGCCAACTCATCATCTCCCAAAGACTCCAGCGGGTCCTCTGTGACAGAAAAGAGTGAAGAAAGTGCAAATCCTCCAGACGGGTTAGCAGAAGAGCCAGAAACTAAAGCCATAGTCGGGCCAGAGGGATTTTCATAAGAAGCCCTCGACATGGCGTCAATATCACTAGACTTGAGCTTGCTAAAGAGCTCGTCGCAAGTGAGGGCCTCATAGTTAGGCGATTCGATGATCGCCTGGACCTTTGAGTCCCACACCGACCGATCAAGAGTATGCAAAAGCTTCAAAGCTCTCTCATGATCGTCGAAAGGCAATAGCTCCTTGTTTGCTCTCATCTTGTTGACAATGACCTGAAAGCGAGCGAATAAACTCTCTATGCTCTCGCCAGGTATGTGTCGAAAGTTCTCGTACTCCCGCTTGTGCGACTCGTAGAGACGGGATTTGACTTGAGAGGTTCCCTCATGGAAGCGCATGAGGGTCGCCCAAATCTCACGAGCCGTGGAGAGGTGAGAAACACGATCAAACTCGGACATGCTCAAACAGGAGAAGAGAGTGTTACGCGCTCGGCTATTGGCATCGTGCTCATCCATCTGAAGCTGAGTAACACGAGGAGCCAAGACAACGTAATCGTCCCTATTGCAAATCTCCCAAACAGAAGAGCCCATGCTCTGGAGATAGGCCGACATGCGTATCTTCCAATACGCATAGTTCGTCCCATCGAAAAACGGCGGTTTGCCCACGCCGCGATCCATGTCGCCTTCTGTGGATCTGGAACCGGCTAAGGTGGAAGATCCTTAACCTGCTCCGATACCAATTGAAGGACTGAGAATGCAACTAGAAAGCGACAAGAGGGGGGGGGGTGAATGGGAGCTTCAAAATTCCTTTTGGAAACTTGTCGCCACTGTCCCGTAAATCAACCCTAAGAGCAAACCCTAGAGCTCGTAAGTGTCCACGACCCTAGAGATAGGGTGGATGCTTCCAAGAAGCAGAGCGAGACACTTTACAACTCTAGAAACTCGACGCAAAAGCCGGAAATCAAAACCGACAACGAACGAACGAACTGCGGATGAAACTGCGCAGACTCAGTAGCATCGGACGCTGGCAGCGTCTGATGTCAAAGCAACGGACGCATCCGATGCAAACACGACACTTCTGGAACCTTACTGGACACCCATCGAACGCTGTGAACAGTTCAACCCCAGCGTCCGATGTCTGACCCCCGGCGCGTCCGATGGCAACGGACGCTCCGATGGTCAACGTCCGATGCTCCTTAAAGAGCACTGTCAGATGACACGTGGCACCGGACGCTCCGATGGTTTGAGCTCAGCGTCCGATGCTCACGAACTCAGCGTCCGATGGTCCCGAAATAGTACAGTTCTTCCGTGAAATCCACTCGATCTCCTCCGAATCAAAAACACTAAGGCTTAGACTTGGTGTGAGGAGTTCCAAGGAGGTTAGTGAGCTATCCCATGGGAATCATGGCACGAACCTAACTCCAAATCGAGGAATTGGAAGAAATCGGGACAAGGGAAGAAAAACCGATCCGAAAGGAAAATCAACCGATCTACTAGATCGTGAGGTTAGAGGTGAATTCCTTCGGTGGAAAGAAGTGCCTCATGATCTAGAATAACTCTGTTCAAACGGATTTGCAAAAGATGCACCGAGCAAAAAGATCGATCGACGGGAAAAACGTGGAGAAAAGTAACCCGCGAAGAACACAAACAAAACGCGAATCACAACCACGAATTTGCAACTGTGTGGCTACCACATGCTACAATAGTGAGATTACGGTCTCACTTCCTCCAAATCTCATGGGCACAGAGGTATTGTTCTCTTCTCTGTGGATCTCAGTTCGCTACAGCAGGGAATGGGAAAGCAGGAAACCCTAGAAGGCAAAAGAGCAAATGACTGAGATGGATGGGGAGGTGGGTGTCTCCCCCTACTTATCCTAATTCTAACTATTCCTAATTCCCACTCTACCCCTAACTACTTACAGAGCGAACCAGCTAAACCCTAAGGTTATTCTGGACCAACTCGTGGTAGGTGGTGATCCGACGGCCACACCCGCACAACTTGTAGCGTTGCCTCGACGCAACCTCCCGATTGCCGCCACGTGCCGCCACCACTCTGCGTCCTCTTCACGGACTCCGCCCCCGATTTTGTGGCCGAAACCGGGAAACCAGGCCTTCACGTCCACCCCCGGTTTTGAGGCCCAAACCGGGAAACCAGCCTCCAAGTCCATCCCCTGGTTTTGAGGCCGAAACCAGGAAACCCGCCAGCACCCAGGTTTTGAGGCCCAAACCTGGAAACCGTCCTCAGCCCGAGTTTTGTGGCCCAAACTCGGAAACCCACAGCACCTAGGTTTTGAGGCCCAAACCTGGAAACCGTCCACCCGATGGTTTTTCTCTGGCTCTACCACCAAACCGAAGCTGTAGAGGGGATGCACCACCCGCGCACCCCGTCCACCGACACGTGTCCCCAGATCCTCAACCCGAGCAACACCATGTCCCGCAAGTCTTCACTTTTTGCTGTCCCAGGCTGCCAGCCGCCACAGCTGATCCTCAGGCCATCGGTCCCTCAGTCCAAGCCTCATGTCCGCCCTTCACCGCTCCCAGTCCGTCGGCACGGCACGTCTCTACTTGACCTTCACCTTGCCCTCGATCACTGTCTCTGTGCTCGACACCTGCACAACACAAGCCAAAGAACCTGCGATCAAACCCGTTGACAATCACTCATCACTCGAGACTCGGCATACACCCATGTATCCGCATGTTCTTCGGTCCGTGGCGACCCGGGCGTCCAAAGCCATAGCTGGTGTGTGATCCGGAACACTTTTGGCGTCAACATACTTTTTGGCGACTCCACTGGGGAAAGAATTTGTTTCGGCTCTACTTTGCAGCCAAATCTTCTTGCCCTAACCCTATTCTTCACTGATCTATCTTCTTGTGCTCGCCATTACCGTTGCATTCGGCTCAAAAGGCCGATCACATCTCGTTTGCTATTTTGCAACACGACGTGCTTGATATTGGAAAATTCAGCAAGGCGGTCAAGCTCTAAATCATGGAGTACCAAGGCGTAACATCGCAAAACTACTACAATTACTCCGAGGTACGACTTGCGAATACATCTTATGGTTATAATAATTATTTTGCAAGTTCTATGAACTCTTATGTTGGTGTTGCTAGTCATAATGATAGTAGATATGTTGCATCGGTTAATACTTTTGCTAATGTTCCTCATCATACACATCATAATTATGAATATTATGGTCAAGAGCCATTGTCAACTATGAATTCTTTGAGTTTTGATGATACTAGCAACATACAACATGTAAATTCTTCATCGGCTATAAGTTCACAATACGTGGCACCACCACAAGATGTGCCGATGAATGAGAGAATTGGCTATAACAATAAGAATTATTTAGTCAGTTGCTCTCAGAATTCATCAACAAATGCAAGTGCTACTACTCATAATTCGGCCTCATATGTTGGTAATAACTATGGCCGAATGCATGAATATTCCGCAAAGCATTTAAGTGCAAGTATTTATGATTCGGCTTCACTTGTTACTAGTAACCATAGCCAAATCAATGAAAATTCAGCACCTTATGCAAAGATCACTCCTCACAATTTGGCTTCAGATTTAATTCAAAACCATAGCCGAATTAGTGAAATTCCAGCAAGGTATTCGAGTGCAAAAACTTATGATTCGGCTCCACATGATACCGATAACTATAGCCGAATCAATAAAAAATCATCAATGAATGTGCATGCTAACAATCGTGATTCGGCTTCATACGTTACTCTCAAATCAGGCCGAATCGATGAAGATTAAGGTACCCCCAATCGACGCAAAACAAACAAGTTAAACCTAGAACACCAATTAATAAGAGGAGAAACTAGTCTAGCTCCCTAAAAACCAAACCCTCGAGGTCGGCCGCACCAACCCTCCGCCAGGAAGCTTAGACTCGCCACAGCCTTACCGACCGCCTCTCGGCAACCTACCCCTCGAGCCCTGGCTCCTAGGCCTCGAGCCCACCACAGCCGTACACTGCTCCTCGAGACCCCGCGCGGGCACCTCGAGCCTCTCAAGCACGATAGCCTATCCCTCGAGACATTTCACATCTCCTTCGAGCAGTGCTAGACTTCGGATGCCAATCCCACACTGCGCATTTAATGCGTTCACCTACTCTGGTCACGTCCTCTGAAATCCGACGTGCGCCACAGTAAACCGGAGCCACAGTCAAATCTCGCTTTCACCTCAAGTATGGGCAAAAAAGCGCAAGTACAGCATTGTCCGGCCATACCTTGCACTGTAGCACCATCGAGCCACCTCTCGAAGCCTGGATTCCCGCTGTTCGGCCGGGCTTTCCGGGACTAGCCCATACCTACGGGGGCTCGAGCCCCACGTAAACGCCACCTCGAGGTCGGCCCTGCGCCCCTCGAGCCCTGACGGCTTTCCTGCTATTGGAGGACAGGTACCCCCAAGACCCGGAGGAACCCTGCCACGTTATGTACGCGCCGGGATGGGCGCTGCATGACCTCCACGTCGCCACGTCTCCACGTCCGCGCCAGGGATGGAGGCCACGCTTCAAGGACGCTTCAACAGCAGCCCCCACGCCGGCTACAGTGACCCCGACAAGACAGAATTCCTACCCTCTGTCGTATTGGGCATCATACATCCCGACTCCTGTATCATCCCTGTGTAACCCTGGCCTCCTCTTGCTCTATAAAAGAGGACACCAGGGGTCTTCACGCACCCGGGGACACAACTCCACGATAGACAAGTCTAGATCCATCTCCACTCGAGTCAGCACACAAGCCCATACAACACCATACCTAGACGAGTCCGGACTCCGGTCCAAGCTTGTTGAGCTTGTAACGCCCCTGTACAAGCACTTAGGTGCAAGTAATACAAGAGTATCCTCCCCCCACTGGACGTAGGGCCTTCTTCGCCCAAACCAGGATAAATCCTTGTGTCATCTTGCATCACCATCCAAGAAGAGAGCACACGATCATAATTACTAGTTGGTGACATACCCCCGGGGTAGAAACACCGACATTGTTCTTCAGGTAATTCTTCACTGGTCGTGGCAAGACCAGCAGAGGAAACAGGGTCACTAAGATACGTGTCGGAATCCATCGGAATACCAGAAACCAACTCGGTCTTGGAATCTGGTCGGGTCGGCTCAATTCCTAAATCAGCACTAGCTGATTCAACCTGCTCGACCCCTAAACTAGTCGGCACCTGACCCGAGGTGGTCGGATTGGGGTCTGACCTGATTGGTTCCGAAAGCCACCTCAGTAGATTCGGTATCCATGTTGGTCGGCTCAAGATCCGACCTGTCTAGCTCTACAACTGTCAAAGTCGGCTTTTGATTACAAGCCGACTCTTCACCCCCTCGCTTGCCCTGAGGGAAAATAGGATGCGTTGAGTTAAATATATCTTCACTCATTTTCTCGAGCCGCTCCCGCCTCAGTTTGTTGCAGCGAGCCCTCTGCAGCTTCCTTCGTTGAGTTTTACTCAAACCAGGAGGACACCATCTGGGCTGCATGTATTTGGGATTCCGCTCAACAGGCTTTTCTGCCTCCACCCCAGCTGAAGTATCTTGAACGTCTTGAACCTTTGCTGGGGGAGAATCCTCAATCACCATCGGCTCGGTGTCATTAATGATGGGAACCTCCATAGAGTCGACCGTAATTGTGGGCACAGGATCAGGTCTCATCGGAGAAACAATGGGGGCACTTTGCACCTTCTTAGGTACATAGATTTGTCGCACTTGTGCTTTTCCCGTTTCCTGAGAGGTCCAGGTCCTTGACGTGATCAGCCGATTCTGATTTGTGTTACTATAACTTGGCCGATCACACAAACGATTGAACACTGAGATCCTTGTAGGCTGTTTGGCAGGCATTCCCCATCCTGGTTGGTAGTACACATGTGCTGGCATGGGGTAAGGTACCCACACTCCTTGAGGACCCCATTGTGGCAGTGGTGAAATAGGAGGGGGCCACTGATGCCAATAAGGGCCGGTCTTCGGTGCTGGAGATGCTGCCTGGGACACCATCATTTGCTTGGACTTTTCATCCTCACGCTTCAGAGGAGTAGACTCTCTCTTTTTTAATGACCGATTCTGGGAATCGGCCTTTTGCTATTTATACTTAGCCATAAGCTTGTTAAAGATGCATGGCTCCCTAGCAACTTTCCCCTTACTCCTATCCACATTAGTCTTCCAAGTGCCGACCTCAGGCTTCTGTGGGATGAATGTGTGTAGGATATGCACTCCGGAAGGAATAAGGCCTTTAGAACCAGCTAAACCGACTATATCAGTCAATTTATTGGTTCCATTGGGGTTGTGAGAAGTCTGCTTGATCTGGTCGGCCTTCTGCTCCAACTGCACTGGTTGCTTCGAAGATGATCCAGACTAGTCGGCTTGAGAACCCGACCTAGTTGGTCTTTGTTGTGCCGCCCTAGTCTCAAAATATCTTTGTTTGTGCAAGTGTCGCGCTGACCCTGCAGTAATCATGAGCTTGCTTTTGCCATCATCACCCTTCTCGAGCACCACCTTGCACCCTGAATCGCTCTCGGTATTCGGTGCGACTCGTGGTTCGCCGATGACAACATTCTTCCCTCTGGTTGTATTGGCTTGCTTTGGACGAATTAGAACAGTAGGGTTCCCTGCTTCCACCATGTGAACTGGGAAAGGGGTGGTACTGATCTGCATCTCGGTAAGACTCAATCGTCCTTCATTGAGGGCCGATTGAACCTGTCGACGAAAAACAATGCAATCATTAGTGGCATGAGAGAAAGAATTATGATACTTGCAATAAGCCTTTTTTTAATTCATCGGGTGATGGCAAAGTATAATTAACTTTAAGATAACCGAATTTAAGCAATTCATCAAATATTCGGTCACATTTGGAAAAATCAAAAGTAAACTTTACCTCCTCACCCTGATTCTTTTGAATCGGTTTGAGGGAAGGACAAGTGACCAGTTTATTCTGTGCTGGGCATAAAAGCTCAGCAGCGTAACAATCTTTAGACTCATCGTCGGAACTATCCGAATTCATCTCAACAATATGTACACCCGACTGATGAGTCTTATGCGGATTGTAAGGTTCTTTAAGGCGTGATTCTATTGAAATGGCCTTCTGTAAAAGCTGATTTACATTAAAGAAATCATGATGTTCGAGCGTATCTTTGATCTCTCGACGCAGACCAGCGAGACATAGATCCGTTAGATCTCTGTCAGAGATCATCAAATGAAAACATCGGTTCTTAATTTCTTTGAAACGCTTAAAGAAGTCGACCACAAGCTCGCTACGTCCTTGTCGAACCGATGTGAGGTGTGATAACCTAGTTTCTTGAACCCCGTCATAAAAGTGATTATGAAACTTTTCTTCTAACTCGGCCCAAGAACATATGGTGCATTCTGGTAGTGACGTAAACCAGGCGAAAGCCGTACCGGTAAGAGATAAAGGAAAATGTCGTACATTCATAAAATCTAAAGTACTAGCTTCGCTCATTTGTGCGAGGAACATGCTGATATGCTCCATAGTTGTTTTACTACCGTCACCACTAAACTTATAAAAATCCGGTACTCTCCAACTGTCAGGTGCTTTCATGAAATCAAAACACGAAGGATACGGTTTAGAATAAGTGGTCCTGGTAGGCTTGAATTGGACCCCCAAACTGGTCTCGAGAGACCTAGCTATCTCTTCCTTGAACCGATTTATGGCTCATCCAAAATCGGTGTCAGCAAGATTAGGAGTGCCACTATGCATGGGATTGTGGCTTGGGGACTTCGGTGGATTGGGCAACACTGTTCTCTGTCCTCCTGAAGTTCTGTTTGTTGTTGTTCCTTGGTCGGTCTGTGTAGTCCGACCAGAGTTATGATGGGCGTTATTGACATTCGCCGAGGTACCGACTTCACCGTGTCTGGTCTCAACAGACCCTGATTGCCTATAATTGATATGTGAAGTCTATCCTCTAAAAGAATTAAAAGGCATGCCGAACTGTGGTTGCCCGATTGAAAGTTCGGGTTCGGCGGTTTTACCTTCTAATTTATCCATGCGATCACTAAGTAATTTAAACGAATGCTGAATAGTATTGGTAAGAGTTTTTGAAGAATCACCTAGCATTGCGGAATAATCAGCATGGGTAGGGTAAGAATCTTCAGGTACCTTAGCGTTTACCTTGTTAGTAGCATCTTCAGCGGTTGTGGTTGACGTGGTAGGGACGATCTCGCTGAAGTCCGGCCCCTTATCTTGAGTGACTCTGCCGTGCCGATCCTTCGAGCAGCTTTCCAGGAAAGCCTTCAATACGACGTCGAGCTTGGCCTGCGCTTGTTGCTTTAACTCGTCGGGGAGCTTGTCAATGCCCGTAGGACGGACGATGTTATCTTTATCGGTAGCACCGTCTTTGCCGCCCATGTTGGTAGTAGATGAAATTTCAATCTTCCCCAGCAGAGTCGCCAAAAAGTGTGTTGACGTCAGAAGTGATCCGAATCACACACCAGCAGGGCTAGAACGCCTGAAGAGGTTGCGGATCAACCTGAGATAGCAAGGACCCTGGCTAAGCCGACGAAAACCGATCTGGAGACCGGTCTAAGCCGATTTAGGGTTTTAGATCCCTATGTTGATAACTCTAGAACTCCTCTCAGGAAGACCCGTCGGGGAGAAGCACGCAGAGGTTGTTCTAGGACCAGCAAGGCCGCCTAGAACGCCGTCGAGCCTCGCTGGGAGACACGCCGAACAACAGGATAGAGAGAGGAAGAGGGTAAAAGGGATAGTAGATCGGTTTTGATCGATTAGGGTTGGATGCCTCAATCGGCCATGATCCTCTCATATATATAGAGGGGGCTGGTCTTATCCCAATAGGAAACATTTCCAGATACGATCTCCAAGTTTCCTACCCGGACTCTCTATCAAAATATAGAATTCAGGAATCCAATCTGGATGAAATAAGGTAAACCTGATCTTGCCGATCCTTGAATCGACAAAACCGGTTTAATGAGCTTTATCAGCCCATACTGATCAACAAAACATCCTTACAAGAGAAGGGTCTATATATTAGCACTGGACTCAGCATTCATCACAACCATAAGGCCTCCGACCAGCATCACCTGGGTCGGACATAACATAACTGGTCGGAAGTCCAAAATGATCAGATTCATTTGACTTAGACGATTTTGACCCCAATATTACAGGCCGAAAACCTCTTCTAAATTCATCTTTATCTGTAGTGTCAACAGTTTGTATGAGACATGTGTTACTAATGAACTTCACGTGTGTTGAACTCACCGGACCAGCGAGACGACTCTCACCAGCGACTTACTACAGACGACGTATGCAAAGAAAGCATGTCTACAAACTAATACTAGACCGTTTATTTGTGCTGTGTGTCTCTAGGGAAGCCAATGAATATGTAACTTTTTACATAATAATGTCACCCCCTCGGCCTCACGGAGTGCATCATGATTCAAAGCACCACGCGATGGAGAAGGGTCAGCGACGACCCCTGGCTCATCTTCCTTGCATGTGCGCGCCACAGGTGATCACACATCCATCGTGCAAATCATACAGTACGCCTTGGAGCTGGCTCGCTACCTAAACCTAATAACACAGCTTCATCATTCACAATATACTAAGAGCAAACATTTTAAACCAATTTATTAGAACAACCAAACCGTATGCATGATCCCTGTAGTCGTTGCTCATGGCGCGCGTATAGTCCAGCATGGAACCGTATGCATGATCCCCGGCGGCTCAAATTGAACCAACAATAATATTTTTGCTTAAATTGCTCGATAGAAAATCGTACCAAACGACATCTGCATATAGTTTCACATGCTGCTGCTGTACGTGGTACATCCTCTCTGCGTGCGTGCCTGGAACTGGAAGGAACATTGCATACTGGACCATGCATGCATGTGCGGTACAGTGCTCCAGAGGCAAGCTAAGCTCAAGTCTTTAATTCTTCCGTGGGGCGTGGGTACATAAGATTGTTGAACAATAATAAAAATCGCCAGTTTGTAGTGTACTGGACAAGTAGAGGAATAAAGCAGATATGCCACTGGCACCAGACAGCTGCTAATTAACTAATTAAGGATATAGTATGACACATCAACTCGATCATGGATTCATGGTAGTTGGGCTGTATAATCTATACAGTATATCTCTATATACGTATATATAAAATCTCTCTTGAAGATTTGTGACCTGTCAGGCGCCATTTGTAAACTATATGTACTTTCATTCAATTTGTATTTGGTTATCCATCCACCTCAACGGAACGTTAATTTTCGTTCGTTCGTTCTTGGAACGGGAGACGAGGCACCGCCTGCGCGTGTTTGCCACGACAATCGGACGCGCATCAACAATCAACAGCGGCTTCAAATTGTAGCGGGAAAAATCTTTTATCTGCAAAAGATCTGTACAAATGTAGCACTGGAGACTGAGCCACGGAGAGTTACTGGTTGTGAATTTGTGCCAGAATGATTATGTATAATATATACTTTGAACTTGAATTTCATATATATATATATAATATAAATTTTAAATTCCATATAGACCTTTCTTATTCGACTAGCTAGCACCCATAAACAATTAGTCGTCAAAAAAAAACATATCACAGAAGTTGGGCTCCAGCTGGGTCCTTATATAAAGCTTAACTTCTTTCGGTCTGGAGGACCCAACCTTCTAAAATAAATTAAGCTTGGTAGCAACACTTAATCCTCCCCTCCCCAATTCCCACTCATTATTAGTAGGGGCAATTTGCTACAGGACATGTAAAGTGAAAACATTTGCTGATGGACACTCCGTACAGTTTTTTTTACACTACGAAAAAATGTACGGAGTGTACACCAGCAAATGGTTTCCACTTTACCTGTCCTGTAGACAATTTTCCCTTATTAGTATGGTTAAGGGCCAGGTATCCAAGAAATTAAACTATACTGTACACTGTACAGCTGTTAGTATTTAATTTTGAGTGCAGAACAGCGACTGCTCTCTTGCGCTTACAGCGGATATATAATCAAATTAATCGTAAAAAAACATCACAGAAGTTGAGCTCCAGCTGGGTCCTTATTTTAAGAAAAAACAAGTACGATGAGAAGCCGGGTTTTAATTAGGTTTAAAATGTTTTTTTCGATCAGTCTACGTAGGAGCATACCATTTCAAAGGAAGCTGGATTTTTATGTAATTTTTGTTTCGGTCTGGAGGACGCTAACCTTTTTAAATAAATTATAAGCTTGGTACCAACACTTCCCCCAAAGCATGGTTAAGGGTATCGAAGAAACTATAATTTCGATGAGTACAGAACAGCGATCGCTCTCCCGCGCTTACACAACTGGATATATATAGTTAATCGTCCGCTACTTGTTACTGTATGAAATTTGACCAAAGAAAAACAGAGACATCGTGTGTATACTTGACCGCAACAACCGGGCCATGTTTGATAGGACTTATTGAATAGGGCAGCTGTGGCTGATATTGTGCGAGAAAAAAAATATTGTATCATATTAGTAGTTGATTAAAAAAATTGATGAGCACTGATATCAGTTCAAGTGAACAGTGCTCATAACGTAACTATTGCAGCAAAAGACTGGAGCAAATTATATAGTACTGTATTAATTTGATCAGGTTTGTTGTCAGATAGTAAAGCGAAGTTATTCCTCTCAAAAATATTATTATTCCTCTAAAAAGACTTAAACCATCTATTAAAAAATTAGTCTACCCTACTAAAGCATCATCTTTCTCTATGCTAAGTGTACTAAAAAAAAAACTTGTCCTGCTGAGATGGCTTCACTAAATCCACACGTGAAACTGTACCCATAAAACTAACTCCATAATAATTGGTCATCCAAATTTATTTCATAATCTTCTCTCCTTACTCACTCATATCTAACGGGCCAGATTAGATATAGGGTATACATCTTCATACAGCAAAAAAACACGCATCATAGATCGTGGAAGAAAAAACAGAAAAAAAATCTCCACCAATTGTCTTGCGCGTGGCTAGGCCGCGTTCCAGGACGACGCGGGACAAAATCTGCATCTAAAAGCTCGTGAGGCCGTCGTACGTGCCCAGGCCGCGCTCACAAGGACGTCGTCCGCGCAAGCGAGGACGACCAATTGTCGTGCGCGATCCCAGACCACGATCACAAGGACGGGATCCTAACTGTCAGGCCACCGTCCACGATCCTAGCCCGCTATCCACGATCTGAGCCCGCTGTCCGCGATCCGAGCCCGCCGTTCGTGATCTGAGCCTGTTGAAACATCCTCAATTTTCCACAAAGGGAAAATCCACAAAATGAGTTATAATACGATAAAACCAGGAACTGATTTTATCATATTATCATATATCAGCCGATATCACAGTCATACATCGTAATATTACATAGTTTTAAGCATTACATCATTGGGTTATGACCTGTTACAGAGTTTATTCTAGCGGAAGGCTATCGAGTGAAGGCTCCTCCTTCACGGGCTTCATCGGAGTTGTCGTAGCGCAGCATCGACCGGATCATCCGAACCAAACTTGAGCGTAGGCACGAAACCTCCTATTCCTCCTAGAGTCAGTACTTCTGAAGCAGGAAAATCTGCACACCGCCAGATGTGTGCAGGCCATGGTCAGCGCCGATGAGCTTTAGTGGAAAAGATAAAACAAGGGATCTGGCGATCATAAGATTTGGCTGTGGATTTGCATCCTAGCGCATGAGCAGTAATAATAAATAATGTTTATCAAGTTTTAACACATTCCCATACACACACATCCACATTCATCCACCATATCCATATCCATCCCAATCATCACTACACCATCACCTCATCTCATCTCACTCACTCAGGTCGACAAAGGCCAGCTCCCTCCTAGCCTTGTCTCAACGGCCCGCAGCCTCACACCAGGCTCACGGCCGACACTCACATACCAGAGGGAGAAAAGAGAACTCTCACTAGTCGGAATCAGGTCAGGGAAAAGGTCCGCAGCCAACGAATTGGCTAACGTATCGATCGATCAACCATACACTCTGCAGAGGTCCTATAATATCCACAAGATCGTCATCATCGGCACCTATGGTGTGCCTAGGCGGATGCCGGTCGCTTGCCAGCCTAGAGTAATGCCACCCTACCTCTTAGCCCTGGAACACCCCAAGTCTGTCTGGGATGGCTAAGTCTGTGAAGTCACGTTCCCTCTCCCGAAGTGGGAGCCGTGATCGTCTCAGAAGGGTGTGGGACTCTCATACCCGTACCTTCCTCGCACTCTCTCGCCTAGCAGTAGTAGCATCACTCTACCAGGTAGTCCGACCGTCCCCGTCCATAAGGAGCGAGTGGCATGTAAAGGTATTCCCCGTGGTCCAGGTTCCGCTCCACTAGAGGTGACTAAGCCGAAATGTCTCCTCAAAGGTTTTCATTATCCGTGCCACCACAGCACGCTCCTGACCCGGGCTCCACCAACGGTTCACACCCGGATCCACCTCAAGTCACCACTTAACCCGCCACAGGTTTCACCACCACAGGGGCATCCAGATCTGCCCCACGGCAAGATTCGCACCAGGCTCGTCGTATATTCCGGCTCGGTCGACACAACCCTCATCCTCCACACACCCAAGTCACACACGCAGCACGCTCACACACCACCAAGTCTGGCATCACCCACCAAACCATTCCCAAGGGTTCACCATCCGCATCACATCTCAGATATAATGTGAAGTGGAGTTAATAATATAATAGTGAGACATGCAAGCAAGCAGGCGAGTAAGCATGTATAAGTGAGCGAATGCGCAAAGCAGAGTGTTGTGGTAGAGTGGGTTACAATCAGGTAATAATGGCTTAGGTAGTATCATGCATCAATATACTAGCAAAGGAATAAATATAAAGCGCTAGCAAGTCTACATATTTGCAATGTCTAATAGGATTCTCTAAAAGAGGGTGCTGCCATGACACCTGTGAAGTAGTCGTAGTCGTGGTTTAATTATTCCTCGTTGATGTTCCATTAGCGAGGTCGTCTCCTCCTGAGTTGACTCCATCTTGCAGTCCTTGTTGTCGCATCCATGCTCTCTCGGTCCAATCGTATGCTACTCCACGAAATGACACACATGGCAATAGAACACTCACACCATAATTCAAAAGACGACAGGACGTAGGAAGATCCATTAATACCAACGACACTAAAATACACCAGGTTTAGCTCTCTTGGCGGTTGTCCGATTTCCTCGAGCTAGGAACAAGGTGGTGGTTTGCTAGTTCAAGTCTTGGCCAAGCCAATACGGCTTTATGACATAGGGTTCAAACCAAGGCCTATCCTTAGCAAACACCACGGCTCACATCCTTCGATTTGGTCATCATTTAAAAAGGGTGGAAATCGGAGGATGGGCCTAACGAATAAAGAACAACGGGGTTTGGCTCTTGTAGCCTTATCCCAGAGGTCAATTGTTCATAAGAACGATTAACATAGTTGTGACTTGACTCCAAGGTACCTTGGCTTGTCCCGCTATGGCAAAAGCGGTAGCGCAAAAGGGTTGGAGGTCTACAATCCTCTCGATCCACACGACACAGTACGTTGGGAATCGAGACTCAGGGTCACTCATAAGAGCGGGGTTAGCTCAGCACATCTATGTCATGTCCTCAGGCACATCTCTAAAGAAATGTGTTTAGGTGGTCGATCGAGTTGATGCGCGGGGTCCTGAGATACAACATAGACCATAGCTTAACAAAAAGAATGGCAAGAGTACAAATATATATAAGTGAAAGGCTCATTCTTTCCAACGCACACATCATGGTAGAAGACGGGGTATTGGATGGAGTGGCACAATATAAGATGCAAGTGCGCAAACTACTCGTAGGGTACCCGATCGGGGTGTTCTGGCACTAAGTCATTTCTAGATTTATAGCGGTGCGGTTGTCACCACGAGAATCGAGATATGCAGTGGTCAATGGGTACAAGCATACAAGAGTTTGTGCACGAAGAAGCATAAGAGCGTAGCTCCATGGTCATGGCGAGGTGTACTCGCGACCACAAGACACTAACAAGGGTCGTGTTACATTCGACATCACAGCCATGGCGAGATGGGTCTCACGATCATAATGTCTGAACGAGGTACGATCCCTTAGCCGGCTTAAAGGCTCGGCTCACATAGACAACACACGAACATCCATCAATACAACGATAAGAACCATATAGCGACACAATGACACGTCGAACCAAATAAGTGGAGTAGCACATTCCCATAGCATGAGATTGGATGGATCTTGTATCACAAGTGCATATACAGGTGGTCAGAAGAACGAGATATAGCAAGAGTACGGGTAGATAATTAAGAGACTTTCCAGGGGGGCTTGGTAAGTCGACGACAAGATGACACGGGTCCCAACGGGTCATGGTGGCGGTATACAGGGTCACGGGGTCTTCTCATTCGTCATAAGCTACGGTTTCCATCAGGGGCATCCTACGGTTAAAGATGAGAAGAGAATTACCTTATCGCCCAGCATGTCGACTAGGGTCCGTTCCATTTGGTTTATACATGTCGTGGTCATGGTTTCGTCATGGGCATACTTCCGGGGTGTTCAATAACTCACCGGTGTTCTTGGAACATCGAGGGTTTGATTTGTCTTGGGTTGGTCGTGTGTGTGTGCACGAGTGTCCAACAGTCAGAATTGACCTCGGTCTATGCGTTCCAAGTTCGGCAAGCAGGGTCAGGGGTTGGAAGAGAGGAACGTTTTAGCTAACTGTGGTTCATTGTATAATCATTGATGACGTTGCTTGGCATCCAGGTCTTGCATCGTGGTGCCATCCGCGTAGTTCGTCCTTCGTCCTTTGCACATGGTGCACCTAGAGGGGAGAGATTCGACCGAGGATTTAAATAGTTTGATACGAGATAACGAGTTTGTCGATAGTGTGGACATGCAGAAGTAGCCGGCACGATGGCACGGATAGGCAAAGATGATTAATATGAATCGGTATTACAAGGATTAGTCATGTGCAGGATATATAAAAAGGTCTTCAACGAAGTGGCGCCGTCGACCGAACAGGACGCACACAACCGAACAGCAGCAGGGCGTCGTTGACCGAACAGGGCGCTCCTTGGCCGAACAACAACTCGGCAGGGGAAGACGCCGGACGAAGCGAAGGAGTTCGACGTGGCTTTTGCTGTCATAGACAACACCAACTTCGGCGAGCGACGTGGTAAGGTGGCAGCAGGAATTTGGGAGGCGCCACAGCTCCTGCGGAGGTTATGTAGCATGACAACCATCTCTGCAATAGTGAAGACATCGGCACGAAGGCCGGGGTTCAGACGACAGATGATGACGACGACAAGATGGTGAACGGTAGGGTACTTTGGTGCTTGTGGAGCTCACCAGCAGAGGAAGAGCTCATTGGTGGGCTTGTGGTGATGCGAACAGGACGGACAGGACGGAGCAGAGTCCGTTGGGGCGAAGTAGGAGCTCATCGCGGTGCTGGTCTAAGCTGGAGCACGTTTCCCCAGTGTGCGTGGTCGGCTGGAGGTGGGGAACATGGAGCAAGTGCAGGAAGACGTTGCGCTATCCCGCCACAGCAGCTCGGTGCTTGGCAGTCGCGGACGGTGGGCGACGTCGAGACGCGGCGAGGGTGGTGCAGAGGCTGGGGCGTGCTGGAGTTGTCCGGAGTCCGAAGTCCTGACGTCATGGAGGAGTTCGACGAAGAGTGGCTCGACGCAGCGGCTACTTGCGGTTCAGTTTCGGCGTCGAGGAAGAGTGTCGCGGTGGTGGCTTGGCCAGGGAGTCGGCCATGGCCGACTGGTGGTGGCGATGACCAGCCAAGGGCTAGTTGGCGCCGGCTAGGATGGCTCCGAACGTGGGCGACGTCGCGGCGCACCGGCTCCTGGAGGGTGGCCAGTGGCGCGGCGCGATGCAGGAGCTCGTCGCGGTGCTGAGCGCCGGCGTCGAGGAAGCATGGCGAGGCCGACTAGTGAGGAAGAGCCCGGGGACGGTGCTGTCGGCCTGTGTTGACGGTCCTTAATGTCTATTTTATACCATCAACTAATGCATGAATTAACATGAAATGAACCATAAAGCATAGTTGTAGGGTTTGATTCTAACAAGTTGCGGATACATGGGTGTATGCTGAGTCTCGAGTGATGAGTGATTGTCAACGTGTTTGATCGCAGGTTCTTTGGCTTGTGTTGTGCAGGTGTCGAGCACGGATACAGTGATCAGAGGCAGGGTGAAGGTCAAGTAGAGACGTGTCGTGCCGACGGACCGGGAGCGGTGAAGGGCGGACATGAGGCTTGGACTGAGGGACCGATGGCCTGAGGATCAGCTGTGGTGGCTGGAAGCCTAGGACAGCGACGAGCGAAGACATGCGGGGCATGGTGTTGCTCGGGTCGAGGACCTGGGGACACGTGTCGGTGGACGGGGTGCACCGGCGGTGCATCCCCTCTACAGCTCCGGTTTGGTGGTTGAGCCACAGAAAAACCACCGAGTGGACGGTTTCCAGGTTTGGGCCACAAAACCTGGGTGCTGGCGGGTTTCTGAGTTTGGGCCACAAAACTCAGGCGATGGGCGGCTGGTTTCCCGGTTTGGGCCACAAAACCGGGGGATGGACTTGAAGGTCTGGTTTCCCGATTTCGGCCACAAACCGGGGGTGCGAAGTCCAGGAAAAGGACGAGCAGAGCGGAGGCGGCACGTGGCGGCAATCGGTGAGGTTGCGTCGAGGCAACGCTACCAGTTGTGCGGGCGTGGCCGTCGGATCAGCATCTACCACGAGTTGGTCCAGGATAGCCTTAGGGTTTGGCTGGGTCGCTCTGTAAATAACTAGGGGTAGAGTGGGAATTAGAAATAGGATAAGTAGGGGGAGACACCCACCTCCCAAATCATCTCAGCCATTTGCTATTTTGCCTTCTAGGTTTTCATGCTCTCCCCATCCTTTGCTGTAGCGAACTGAGATCCACAGAGAAGAGAACAATACCTCTGTGTTCATGAGATTTTGAAGAAGTGAGACCGTAATCTCACTGTTGTAGCGTGTGGTAGCCACACGGTTGCAAATTCGTGGTTGTGATTCGTGTTTTGTTCTTGCTCTTCGCGGATTGCTTTTCTCCATGATTTTCCCGACGACCGATCTCTTTGTTCGTTGCGTCTTTCGTGATTTTGTTTGAACAAAGATGTTCTAGATCGTGAGGCACTTCTTTTCATCGAAGGAATTCACCTCTAACCCCACGACCTAGTAGATCGATCGATTTTCATTTCGGGTCAAGTTTTTCTCCCTTCCCCCGGATTTCTTTGATTCATCGATTTGGAGATAGGTTTGAGCCATGATCTCTTAAAGATAGCTCACTATCCCCCTTGTGACTCCTCTCACCAAGTTTGATCCCTAGAGGATTTGTTTTGGGTGAGATAGAGTCGAATCGGTGGACGAACTGAGCATTTTCGGGGTGACCGGACGCTGGGCACGGGTTGATCGGACGCTGACCCCGTGCGTCCGGTCGTTGAATGCTCAGCGCGTGTTCTTTGAAGCTTGACCGGACTCTTGACATGGAAGTGATCGGACGCGCCCCTTGCACTGTTCACTACACGTTTCATCTGACTGGACGCTGAGACGTTTTGACCGCACGCTCTCTACTGTGAGTCCGGTCCAACTCAGTAAGGTCCCAAATCAGTTTTTGACTGACCGGACGCGTCCGGTGCTTGTTGACCGGACGCACCAGTGAGTCCGGTTAGTAGGGTTTTGCGCAGTCTCGTCCGCAGTTTGTTCGTTCATTGTCGGATTTGGTTTCCGTCTTTTGCGTTGGGTCTCTAGGGTTGTATAGTGTCCCGCTGTGCTTCTTGGAGGCATCCACCCTACATCTAGGGTCGTGGACACTTGCAAGCTCTAGGTTTGCTCTTGGGGTTGATTCTCGGGACAGTGGTGACAAGTTTCCGAAAGGAAAATTTGTAGCTCCCATTCACCCCCCCTGTGGTCGCTTTCTAGTTGCACTTTCGGTCCTTCAATTGGTATCACAGCGGGTTAAGGATCTTCCACCTTAGCCGGTTCCAGATCCACAGAAGGCGACATGGATCGCGGCGTGGGCAAACCGCTGTTCTTCGATGGAATGAATTATGCGTATTGGAAGATACGCATGTCGGCCTATCTCCAGAGCATGGGCTCTTCTGTTTGGGAGATTTGCAATAAGGCCGATTACGTTGTCTCGGCTGCTCGTGTCACTCAGCTTCAGATAGATGAGCACGATGCCAATAGCCGAGCGTGTAACATTCTTTTCTCCTATCTGAGCATGTCCGAGTTTGATCGCGTTTCTCACCTCCCCACGGCTCGTGAGATTTGGGCGACCCTCATGCGTTTCCATGAGAGAACCACTCAAGTCAAATCCCGTCTCTACGAGTCGCACAAGCGGGAGTATGAGAACTTTCGACATATGCCTGGCGAGAGCATAGAGAGTTTATTCGCTCGCTTTCAGGACATTGTCAACAAGATGAGAGCAAACAAGGAGCTGTTGCCTTTCGACGATCATGAGAGGGCTTTGAAGCTTCTGCATACTCTCGATCGGTCGGTGTGGGACTCAAAGGTTCAGGCGATCATCGAATTGTCTAACTATGAGACCCTCACATGCGATGAGCTCTTTAGTAAGCTCAAGTCTAGTGAGATTGACGCCATGTCGAGGGCTTCGTATGAAAATCCTTCTGTCCCGACTATGGCTTTGGTTTCTGGCTCTTCTGCTAACCCCTCTGGAGGCTTTGCACTTTCTTCTCTCTTTTCTGTCACAGAGGAGCAGTTGGAGTCTTTGGGAGACGACGAGTTGGCTTTGCTTGCCAACCAGTTCTCGCGGTTTCACAACAACCGCATGAACCGTCACCGCGGAGGAGGACGCTCAGGATGCTTTGAGTGCGGTGACCCCGACCACTTCATCGCCAACTGTCCCAAGAAGAAGCACACATCTGGGAAGGGCGACCATGGGCACAAGTACGACTCTGGCAAGCGCAAGGAGAAGTACGTCCCCGCGAAGCACAAGTGGAAGGGCGGCTTCGACAAGGAGTACATCAAGAAGTACTTAGAGAAGGCCCATGCGGAGCAGCGTGCTTTCTTTGCCACGCTCAGCGACGTCGACAGCTCGGATGACGACTCCACTTGCTCAAGCGATGACGAGTCCGAGAAGAAGAAGAGGATCGAGGACAAGCTGAACGGTCTCTGCTTCTTCACCGACGACGAGGGTTTCTGCACCATGGCCCTTGGTGATGAGGTCGATGGCAAGCTGGAGGACACCCCTCGGAACGACGACGACGACGACGACACCTCCCAGGTATCTCTGACCCATGACGAGCTTTCTGCTGAGGTCGAGAAACTTACTGCCGCGCTTCTTAGTCAAGACAAGCTGCTTAGGCGTGCTGCTAGAGAGCGCAAGGAGTTTAGGCAGAAGTGGGAGGACACGGTGAGGGAGCTTGAGTTTGCTAAGTCCACCGTGGTCGTTTCTGAGGAGACTGAGTGTGAGATGTGCACCAAGCACATGACTGACCTTATCACTTTGAGAGGTAAGTATGCTGCCTTGGTAGGAGAAGTGGATGAGCTCCGGGCAAGACCCTTGTTGTTGGGTGCGTGCAAGTCTTGTGCAGGCTTGCAAACCGAGTTGGCAAAGAAGAATGTCAAGATTGAGTCTCTTGAGAAGGCCAGCTCGGGTAGCACTTGTGTGGCTAGGTGCGCTTTGTGCGAGGGTTTGGAGATGGAGATTGCCAATGTGAAGCATGGCAAGATGCAAACCAAGGAAGAAAACACATACCTTCAGACCATCTTGTCATGGGTGTCATGTAATGAGCCGCAGCTTGGGATGATGATCGCGCAGTTTAAGCGTGCTGCTGGAGGTCCTGGTGTTGGTTTTGCTCTGGGTGTTGATATCTCTTCTTTTGGGAAGATTGGGGAGTCGAGTGGTCTGAACCCATGTGAGAATCCTAACTTCACCACTATTCCCAAGCTTACCAAGCTTCCACCCAAAGAGCCTCCTAAGCCTAACACCAAGGACGGAGTGTTTGAGGAATCTCCAAGAGCTCCACCCAAGAACCAAGTGTGGCACCCCAAACCTAACCACCTGAAGAACAAGCTGGACACAATGTCACCTATCTAGGAGGAGCTTATGCCACAGAAGGGCAAAGTGATCCAAACCCACAACCGTGAGTACCAACAACCCCCTATGAGAGCGGTGAGGTACCATTGTGAGCACTGTGGGAGAGATGGACACTTGAGGGAGTTCTGCTTTCGGCACAAGAGAGAGGAGCGCCGTTCCAGGGAGATGAACAATCCGGACATGTACCATCTTTTCCATGATGTACATGTGCCGAATGTTCAGAGGAGAGCTCCGAGAAGAGCTGCTAGGCCTAGAGGTGTAGTGCCTCAAGGTCCTAGGCGTCAGGGAGGTGTTGCCCGACGGGGTCCTGATTTTGCAGGATACGGACCCCGTGGCGGAGGCTTTGTTGAGCGTTTCCCTCCACCGCGTTTTGAGTATCGCGATGGACGCTCTTCCCTTAGCGGACCATGTTTTCCTGTGCGTGGTAATCGCTTTCCCCGTAGGCATACTAGGGATGGTTTTTACACTGACTGTTCTTTTGAGCAGCCGGCCCAACACTGTTATTCTTCCTACTTCACTAACCCCAGTGTTGGACCGTATGCTCACCCTATGTCTTTTTATTGATGTAGGTAAAACGATTGGAGGACGTTTGGTTGGTGGATTCTGGTTGTTCGAGGCATATGACCGGAAACGCCAAGTGGTTCTCCAGTCTTAGTCCTGTTGCCGGAAAGGAGTTTATCACCTTCGGCGACAATAGCAAAGGTAAGATGTTGTCTCGTGGGTCAGTGCGAGTTAATGAGCACTTTGTGTTGCGCGATGTTGCTCTTGTTTCTAACTTGCATTTTAACCTTCTTTCCGTTTCGCAACTCTTTGATGATGACTATGAGATTCGTTTTAAACCGAATCTCAGTTGTATTTTGGATCCTCAGGGCAATCTTGTGTGTTTGATTTCGCCCTTTGGAAAAGTCTTTCATGCGAATTTCTCGGAGTCTTTTGGCATTTCTCGTTGTCTTGTGGCTGGACCTTCCCCCTATTATCTTTGGAAGTGGCATAGGAGACTAGGACATTTGAGCTTCGACTTGCTTGCAAGACTTAGTTCACTTGGACTAATCCGAGGATTGCCCAAGTTGACCATGGAGAAGGACCTTGTTTGCCATTCTTGCAGACATGGGAAGATGGTTGCCGCTCCCCACCATCCAGTGACTCAGGTCATGACCAAGCGCCCTGGAGAGCTTTTGCACATGGACCTTGTTGGTCCAGCTTGGGTGAGCTCGGTTGGGGGGAAGTGGTATGTGCTTGTTGTTGTCGATGACTTTTCGAGATATTTGTGGGTCTTCTTTTTAGCTAAGAAGACCGAGACTTTCTCCTTTGCTCGCAATCTAATTTTGCGTCTTCAGAATGAGTTCCCTTTGAACTGGATGCGAGCTATTAGGAGTGATAATGGTTCCAAATTCAAGAATTCGGATTTTGAGAAGTTTTGTAACTCTTTGGGCTTAGAGCATCAGTTTTCTTCCCCCTACACACCGCCACAGAATGGTGTTGTAGAGAGGCAGAATCGGACCCTTTTAGAGATGGCCAGGACGATGCTCGATGAGCATAGGACTCGTAGGCGATATTGGGCCGAAGCTATGAGCACTGCATGCTACATTTCCAACCACATTTTTCTCCGAGCTTTCTTGAAAAAGACTTCTTATGAGTTGCGTTTTGGAAGACAACCCAAAGTGAGTTATTTTAGAGTTTTTGGTTGCCACTGTTTTATACTTAAGAAAGGCAACTTGGACAAATTTGAGCCTCGTTCTTCTGATGGTGTATTTTTGGGTTATGGCACTCACACTCGAGCCTATCGTGTACTTAACCTTGATACTAACCGAGTCATGGAGACATCCGATGTCACCTTCGACGAGACCATGGTTTGTCCTTCTTCTCGTTTTGAGCGTGCAGGTGATCATGAGGTTGGTGAGCCTCTTTTTGATGACGAGGACGAGGGTGCTGAAGGTTTGAATGATCCAGCACCCCCTCCACCTGCTGTGCCGCAAGGAGCGGTTTCTACTATGACTCACAACCCCGACACTTCTTCTTCCTAGGGGCCGTGGGATCCGCCACCTCGAGCGGTACCTTTTGTACCCGGGGAGGCACCAGCTGCTGCTGAGGAGAAGGTTTCTTCTGCTCAAGAGGCGCCTCGACACATCCAGCGCCAACATCCCCCTCAGCAGATGATCGGCAGCATCGGCGAACATGTCACTTGGTCAAGGTCACAACAAATCTCTCACTTTGCTCATTCTGCATTTGTTGCTGATTTTGAACCCCGAGATGTTGGACACGCCTTGACGGATCTGGATTGGGTCAATGCCATGCATGAGGAGTTAGAGAATTTTGAGCGAAATCGGGTCTGGGTTCTAGTTCCACCTCCTCCAGACTGTAATCCTATTGGGACAAAATGGGTGTTCAAAAACAAACAAGGAGAGGATGGCCACATTGTGAGGAACAAAGCGAGACTTGTGGCCAAGGGTTATAGTCAGAAGGAGGGGATAGACTTTGAGGAGACTTTTGCTCCTGTAGCTCGTTTGGAGGCTATTAGGATACTCTTGGCTTTTGCTGCATCCAAAGGGTTTAAACTTTTTCAAATGGATGTCAAGAGTGCCTTCTTAAACGGCTACATAGAAGAAGAGGTGTATGTAGAACAACCCCCCGGTTTTGAAAATCCCAAGTTTCCAAACCATGTTTTTAAACTCCACAAAGCTTTATATGGTTTGAAACAAGCCCCTAGAGCCTGGTATGATAGGTTGAAAACCTTTTTGCTTGCTAAGGGTTTTAAAATGGGATGTGTGGATAAAATGCTCTTTCTCCTCAAGCAAGGCAAAGACAGTCTCTTGGTCCAGATTTACGTGGATGATATCATTTTTGGTGGTTCTTCTCACGCTTTGGTTGCCAAGTTTGCAGATTTAATGAGCAGGGAGTTTGAGATGAGCATGATGGGCGAGTTGACGTTTTTCCTCGGGTTGCAAATCAAGCAATCCCGAGAAGGGACGTTCGTGCACCAGGGCAAGTACACCAAGGATATCCTGAAGAAGTTCGACATGGGTGAGGCCAAGCCTCTTCCAACACCCATGCCGACCACGATGGCCCTGGATGTGGATGTGGATGGAGAAGCTGTGGACCAGAAGGAGTACCGAAGCATGATCAGGTCGCTGCTCTACCTGACGGTGACACGCCCGGACATCCAGTTCGCGGTGTGTCTGTGCGCACGCTTTCAGACGTCGCCACGCACTTCTCACTGTCTGGCGGTCAAGCGCATTTTCAGGTACCTTCGTTTCACACCTGAGTTTGGGATTTGGTATTCTGCTTCCTCCACCCTCTCCCTTTGTGGTTATTCCGATGCCGATTTTGCTGGTTGCCGAGTCGAGCGCAAGTCCACTTCTGGGACTTGCCAGTTTATTGGATCTTCTCTTGTATCATGGTCTTCTCGCAAGCAGTCTAGTGTCGTTCAGTCTACCACAGAGGCTGAATATGTTGCTGCGGCTAGCTGCTGTTCTCAGTTGCTTTGGATGATAGCCACTTTGCGTGATTTTGGTCTGAGCTTCTCCCGTGTTCCTTTGCTTTGTGACAGCACGAGTGCTATTAGCGTTGCTAAGAACCCCGTGCTTCACTCGAAGACCAAACAAATTGATGTGTGCTTTCATTTTCTGCGAGACCATTATGAGAAGGGTGATATCGACCTGCGCCATGTCGATACTCATCATCAGTTGGCTGATATTTTCACCAAGCCTTTGGACCAATCAACTTTTAATCGGTTGAGAGGTGAGCTTGGTGTGTGTTTCCCTCTTAGATGGGGGAAGCATTTTGGTTCTTGTATCATAGACTGACTATTTTTGTTTGTCTTTGTTTTCGTTTCCTTTTAGTTTAGTCCTTTTGCATTTCAGCATACGCTTTTACATTCTGAGTTTCATGTATATAATCTTTAGAATGTAATTATGCTCTATGTAGTATGCTCCGATGCTTTATGATGATGCTTGTAGCTTATGCTCTTTCTGATCACTAGTACATGCTATGAGCTGAGCTAATTTAAAAATGGTGAACTTGTTTAATGAACTTAAAACCTGAAAATGTTCACCATCGAGATGTGCAACTAGCATGTGTAGAATATGTTGAAATCACACTTGTGCTTCTCACATATACTAGGTTGCTATGTCTCTAGCTCTGAGTCGATCACTTGCTTGGTCTGTTCATATACTGCTTTAAATTTGAACCAAGTTAAGTGAATTAGAAAGATCGAGATGGGATTGCTTGTCAACACATCACAGTTTCGAGACTGTTTCTCATTGCACTTTGAGTTAAACTTGAGCTGTGTAGTGTATGATCGAAACTGTTGCTTTAAGCTTCTGATTGCTTCTGCATAGGCTTAGCACAGTTGAAAAGTTAGGCAAGACGAGCTTTCAACCTCTCACAATCACATGCTAAAATTTGAACTTGTGTAATTCAAACCGCTGCAACTCCGATAAAATCTGGATACACAAGTCTATGTTTCATTCTATAGCATGATGATTGAACTTTCCTAGGGGTAGTTCACCTTGTATACATGTTTAGCACTTGTTTGACTTCCTGTCTATACTTGTCTAGTGCTATTTTGATGGTGAATCCTTTTGGCTAAAAATTGCTCACTTTGCTCATATGTTCATATTTCATATTTTGTGGTCAGTTTGAGCCTTTGCTAGCATGTGTGCTTCAGTTGCGTCATTGGAGTTATACTGTGTAGAGCATCTTTGCATTCTCTTGACTATATTCCTGAAGCTGCTAATTTGCATTTTGACTCATATGCATTGTGGAAGGAGGAGAATTTCTCTTGTTGGCACTGTTTGATGGTGCATTTTCTAAGGGGGAGAATTCTTACTTGATAAGTGCATTTTCAACTAAGGGGAAGATGTATTACAAATCATGAGTGCCCTCTGTGTTCAACTAAGGGGAAGATACCAAGGGGGAGATATTGCAAATCATATGCTCTCTGTGTTTCATAAATTTTCAGATCTTGTGCCTTCCGAGTTGGACCAAAGGGGTTTTTTCCTGGTTGTGTGCACTATTCAAGGGGGAGTTTGACCGTAAGGTTTTGGTATCGAGCTTTCTCTTCTAGTTGTGTTGAGCCTCTGTGCCTCTGTCTTGAGGGACTAGCATTTGCTTCGATTTCTCAATTGGTATCTACTAGCGGTGTTGAGCCTGTTCTACTTCTTCTTGAGGGCTAGCTTTGTTTTTGCTTGGTTGCGTCGAGCCGTTGCCCATGTCTTTGGGGACCAAGTTGTCTTGCTCTTTCCACTTGACCTTCTTTGGCTTTGCTATGCTTTTGGGTCATTTGGTCGAGTTCTCTCCTCTCCCTTCTTCCTCCTTCTATTTCATTATGATTTGTGTGTGTAGTTGACAATGCACTCATCAAGGGGGAGATTGCGGATACATGGGTGTATGCCGAGTCTCGAGTGATGAGTGATTGTCAACGGGTTTGATCGCAGGTTCTTTGGCTTGTGTTGTGCAGGTGTCGAGCACGGATAGAGTGATCAGAGGCAAGGTGAAGGTCAAGTAGAGACGTGTCGTGCCGACGGATCGGGAGCGGTGAAGGGCGGACGTGAGGCTTGGACTGAGGGACCGGTGGCCTGAGGATCAGCTGTGGTGGCTGGCAGCCTGGGACAGCGACGAGCAAAGACTTGCGGGGCATGGTGTTGCTCGGATCGAGGACCTGGGGACACGTGTCGGTGGACGGGGTGCACGGGCGGTGCATCCCCTCTATAGCTCCGGTTTGGTGGTTGAGCCATAGAAAAACCACCGAGTGGACGGTTTCCAGGTTTGGGCCACAAAACCTGGGTGCTGGCGGGTTTCTGAGTTTGGGCCACAAAACTCAGGCGATGGGCAGCTTGTTTCCCGGTTTGGGCCACAAAACCGGGGGATGGACTTGAAGGCCTGGTTTCCTGGTTTTGGCCACAAAACCGGGGGTGCGAAGTCCAGGAAAAGGACGAGCAGAGCGGAGGCGGCATGTGGCGGCAATCGGTGAGGTTGCGTCGAGGCAACGCTACCAGTTGTGCGGGCGTGGCCGTCGGATCAGCATCTACCACGAGTTGGTCCAGGATAGCCTTAGGGTTTGGCTGGGTCGCTCTGTAAATAACTAGGGGTAGAGTGGGAATTAGAAATAGGACAAGTAGGGGAGACACCCACCTCCCAAATCATCTCAGCCATTTGCTATTTTGCCTTCTAGGTTTTCCTGCTCTCCCCATCCTCTGTTGTAGCGAACTGAGATCCACAGAGAAGAGAACAATACCTCTGTGTTCGTGATATTTTGAGGAAGTGAGACTGTAATCTCACTGTTGTAGCATGTGGTAGCCACACGGTTGCAAATTCGTGGTTGTGATTCGTGTTTTGTTCTTTCTCTTCGCGGATTGCTTTTCTCCATGATTTTCCCGACGACCGATCTCTTTGTTCGTTGCGTCTTTCATGATTTCGTTTGAACAAAGATGTTCTAGATCGTGAGGCACTTCTTTTCACCAAAGGAATTCACCTCTAACCCCACGACCTAGTAGATCGATCGATTTTCATTTCGGGTCAAGTTTTTCTCCCTTCCCCCGGATTTCTTCGATTCATCGATTTGGAGATAGGTGCGAGCCATGATCTCTTAGAGATAGCTCACTATCCCCCTTGTGACTCCTCTCACCAAGTTTGATCCCTAGAGGATTTGTTTTGGGTGAGATAGAGTCGAATCGGTGGACGAACTGAGCATTTTTGGGGTGACCGGACGCTGGGCACGGGTTGACCGGACGCTGACCCCGTGCGTCCGGTCGTTGAATGCTCAGCGTGTGTTCTTTGAAGCTTGACCGGACTCTTGACGTGGAAGTGACCGGACGCGCCCCTTGCACTGTTCACTACACGTTTCTTCTGACCGGACGCTGAGACGTTTTGACCGGACGCTCTCTACTGTGAGTCCGATCCAACTCAGTAAGGTCCCAAATCAGTTTTTGACTGACCGGACGCGTCCAGTGCCTGTTGACCGGACGCACCAGTGAGTCCGGTCAGTAGGGTTTTGCGCAGTCTCGTCCGTAGTTTGTTCATTCGTTGTCGGATTTGGTTTGCGTCTTTTGCGTTGGGTCTCTAGGGTTGTATAGTGTCCCGCTGTGCTTCTTGGAGGCATCCACCCTACATCTAGGGTCGTGGACACTTGCAAGCTCTAGGTTTGCTCTTGGGGTTGATTCTCGAGACAGTGGTGACAAGTTTCCGAAAGGAAAATTTGTAGCTCCCATTCACCCCCCTCTGGTCGCTTTCTAGTTGCACTTTCAGTCCTTCACAAGTTCCACGAGTTGTGTTGTTCTCACTTGCTTTGCAGGATTATCAATATTTCACCATATAAAAGTATCTCAAGTGATGAAACAGAGCACACCATTGCGAAGGCCTCGTCGAGACGATCGAAACGGACATATGATTTGCTATATTTGGAGTCCCGGAGCGAGAGTCCTCGATGGATACGACTTGGAAGATTCTAGAACATTCCAGAAGACACGAGAAGGCGACCCACAGAAGGCCGGGCCCACCTGTCATAGAGGCAGACCGACCGGTCTCCCCCTTGGGGCGACCGGTCTGCTATAGGGCCCAATCTCGCCTCCCTTCGCGTGACGCACTCCAACCGACCTCTCCAACGCATTTTGGCCCATTAAGGCCCATGTGCATATGGCGAAGGATTTAGTACCATATTGCTTGCTCAAGGTGGAGGGGAGGCCAGGAGCCCCTATATAATAAACCCCAGACCCCCCTGAGGCACATCATCATCTGGGAGTTATAGAGGCGTCCCTCGAAGGACAACCTCTCCTCTTTAGAGAATTAGGTTTAGATTTTCCAATGTAATAGATTAGCTCTAGTCGGGAGTTAGGGAGAGCGGAGCTGCGCTTCGGTTCTAGAGGAGTCTTCAGAGTTTTGGTATGTCTTTGTATCTTTTCTTTGTAAGACTTATGATTTAATATATTTATCTTCTCTATTTACTTTATGCTTTATAATATGATTAGTATAGTTGTTATATCTTGGCATGGGATCTTTGTTCGTATTGAGTGCTCTAGTTATCCTAGGTAATTAGAATAGTAATCGATAGATTAGACATGGTGTTTAGTCTATAGGTTACCTGAGGTTGCACTCAATCCCACGGAATAGTTGTGGTAGCCCCAGGGGGTGACAGCTCTGTTAGGCCTTCGCAGTCCACCACGTTCGGATTGATGTTTCGTAGAGCTTTTGGCAGCCTTCCCCTGACTACTTTCTTCCCAGTCTTATTCGGAGAGTCAGAAAGGTACTGTTGCTCCAAAGTGCCAATGTTTATGATTGCTATATCTTTCATCTTTGTTGCCTTAGAACCCAAGTAATAGAGATGTACATATGAACCTTGATCTCTCCCGTTGTCCTCCCACTATAGTTATCTATACATTTGTCATTGAATTCTCTTTGATGTGCTTTAATTATCATATATCAATTACTCCTGCTTTAGTCTATTTAGTACTTTTAGTTAGTAGATGCATGATAGTGAGTTATCAGATTCTTGACCCTTGCTTCCCAGTGGTAAAATATAAATAACGATCCTGGAATACTCCCGGTAAAATTCTACGATGGTGTTCTGTGCGCTTGCGGAATCTTTCATATTCTATTTGTGTTAACAAACGTCAACAAGCATTTTTGGCGCTGTTGCCGAGGAAGCAATTGGTGTAAACATTTTGATAATGATCTTGATGTCTGCTAATGTAGTGTACCACTAGCTTTAGTAGGATTATCCCTTGTTCTGTTGAGTGTGGAATAGACAGGACATCAGATGTCGTTTTGACCTTATGGCAAGCTTCCACAAGAATGAAGAACCCAGGGTGCGTGAACATTCAAGATCCATCATTAATTTTGGAGCCCTGCCATCTCACAAGTTTCTGTATACATATATATTATTTATTCTAACCATGTGTAGATTGGAGAAAAGGTCGTCGTCACAACAATTCAACTCTCATCCCATGTGACGGATATTTACGCTGCACCACTCACAAATCCCAGTTGTGAGTCATGGTAAGTATGATTAAGGTGAGACAGTCTTGCTCATGGACTTTAAACTTTATGAGTAGTTATCTTTTTAATTTATTGCATTCCACTGCATGTTTACTTTGAATCATCCTTGCATGCACTTCATTTAGTTTATGTTTTCTCATATCAAGTCCATAACATGTTTAGTTCCTTGCATGCATTTATGTCATCTGCATCTAAAAAAAT
Organism: Coix lacryma-jobi var. lacryma-jobi; assembly: GCA_009763385.1. Lineage (NCBI taxonomy): Eukaryota > Viridiplantae > Streptophyta > Magnoliopsida > Poales > Poaceae > Coix > Coix lacryma-jobi. Next base: position 115,187,769 of record CM019827.1, on the reverse strand, counting down.
ATAGGAAAAAAAGAAAAAAAATTCCTCACTATGATCATACTCTTTCATCTCTATTTGAATAAATCTCTTTTATGCTCTCATGCTACCTTTGTTTATGCTAGTATATATTTTGGTTTGAAAGTATTTCCATTGGGTATTTTCGTAGGCTTTTTAAATTAAGTGTGGTGCTTAGGTTAAATAGTCTACCTTAATCAAATTAGACACGGAGTTTCATTTGATTATTGATCTGAAATTAGCTTCTGTAGACATTGGATATTTTGTTGGACTAACCCCTGCAGAGAACTCTAAATACACTTTGGGAAAGTTCTGAGATGAATTCACATCAGAGATGAAGCAAGGCATACGATGAGCTGCATAATGAAGACTCAGCTCATTCATCATGGATGAAAGAACTGTGAGTATTAAAGTTTATTTAAGTCTATCTTCTACTACAAGTTATCTTTTGCCTTGAAACATGTTAAAATGCAGCCAACATATAAAATGCTAGTCTATGCTAAAGTAATCCTAAAATCATCTTTTTCATTAGCATAGATGAATAACACATAAGTTGTGGATAACAACCCATGTTTCAAATTCAGTGCAATCCTTCGGGTATGTGTCCACTAACTTTTTGCAGGAGATGAGGTTTGCTTGTTCATGGTCTAAACGTAAAGATCCAAAATCCAACCCGTGGATAGACAAAACTCATCATGAGACAAGTCACTAGTGATGTCGAAGGTAGCCAAGCTTTGAGCCATCCCAAGGCTTAAGCTAGGACACTGATGACGAGCAGGATGCAACTCACCCCGTATGGGTCAATTTGTGCCTACGCTCATCATTTTCGAAGACATCAACACCGACACCAATAACAAATATCAGAGTGATGATATGCCACTACATTATAACATGCATTTGTGTGTCATCCGAAGGAAGTTTGTTGGTGGTTCACTATGACACTACAACAGAAATGGGCTATAGCCCCGGTTGCCGAGCCGGGACTACGCTTCCGGGACTAAAGCCCCCCCTTTAGTCCCAGCTCTGGTCACCGGGGCTAAAGCCCCCCCTTTAGTCCCGGTTGGTAATACCAGCCGGGACTAAAGGGTGCTGCCAGCGGTGCCCTGCAGCAGCACCCTTTAGCCCCGGCTGGTATTGACTAAAGGGTCCCCTGGTTTTTTCTTTTTATTTTCTTTTCAGTTCTGTTTTTAGTTTAGTTTATTTATTTGATAGGTTTTCCAATATGTATTCTTTGTCGCTAATATATATATTTTATATATATTAGCAGCATAACACAATAAGCCTTATTGCATGCATATATAATTGAACTATAGAACTATATATATATATATATACATAAAATTACAAGCAATATACATAGAAGTTGTCCAAATATCTATCTACATAAGTTGTACTTCAAAGTTAGTACTGTAAACCTATTACAAGTTGTACTCCATCTAAAGATCTACAAGGCATACAAATGATTATCATTGTTTGGAATCAACTTCTCGTTGGTATTATAATAGAACTCGCCGTTTGGATTTATGACTTGTTCCCGAAGAAATCATGCTATTGTCTCTTATATTGCTTTCAATTGGCCTTGTAGCATCACTTTTTGCTTCAACCAGTCAGTCTTCAATTTGAATTAGAGAAGATATTAGTAATATCTATATTATCAATATTAAGTCTATAAAAAATAAAAAGAAACATGTTACGTACTTTGATGATTTCTTCAGGAATTCTATTTGATTCTATCATCATGTACTCGCAAACATAGAATCCACATAAGTTGGTACCATGTTTTGTCTCAAAATCCACTGTAGAATGAAAAGATTCATCTCGTAATAAAGATATGATATATGACTTGATATAATAAAGATACACGTACATTGACGAAGGTGTAAACTTACTGGTAGTCGTGGCTTTATTGTAAGTGGCGCCTTACACTGACTCATATGTTCTCGAGCAATGAATTTTTCCCAAACCCTAATGAAACATTATTAGTTGGATCATTATTTAATTAGTACCCTTTGTACAAGCTTAGTCTATACTTTAAGCATGCAAGCTAGGGATCGAAAAATTACCTTTGGAGGATGTCTATCATATCTTGGTAATCTTCTTGCGGTTTGCTCAACGAGTCATAGATTAACACATTGACGTGTTTGAGATCGATGACCATCAGTATCCAGTGATAGATGTCCATACACATGATTCATATATATAGATTATTAGGGTTAAGTAAAATAAAATGTGCACATACTTATTATTAACTATATATGTCTCACGCACTTAAAGTTATATGGGAAGAGAATTCTTTCTCTATCTTTTTGGTTCACGAAGAACCTCATGAGATTCATACACGACTCATCGCTCTAAGTCGCTGAAGGGTTTGGAGCCTTGAAAACAACATATGGATCAACAAACCCAACAGAATTGTCATGTTTATCTCTGAGCTGAGTCATCTGATACTTGCAATATCGAGTCGATCCACAAGTATGTGTGTAAGAATACTACATACTATATACACATACTAGAGAGTTCAATGAAAACTATAAAAGAAACACTTACAAACAATAGTAGCTAAGGAGCGATTTGTCCAGTGCGTCCATATGACATAGCTGGTGTAATTCCACCATCTGGACTAAGATTAGGTCATCGCCACGGAAGTAGTGATGGTTCCGAATTCGGACAGAAATCCAATTGACATCGCCGTCTTTAGAAGCCTCCATGCACCATTTGTTGATTGCAAACATCTGCGTACCAAGTACATGTAAGTGATTGGGGTTCATTAGACTCCTGCCCGGTGCAAAATTTCTCCTCCATTCATCAACTACTTCCGCTCATGGAAACTCCAGCCCAGTAGCAATATTTTCAATCGTGTCGTACGGGAGACCGCTGTCAATGAAAAAAATTTCAATTGAGTCCATCTCAGACAAAGTGGTCTCTCCAGATTTCCGCTGTACTCTGCCCATGTTTGAACCATACTGATTTCCCACAAATAACGAGGGCAAAGGTCTTGATGTTTTCCCGAGCTGTGGAACTCCCTTTCCCACTTTCTTCTTGCTGGATTGTTGTTCTTTTGCAGACTTCATTAGAGAGCGTTCGTAATCTGATTTTCGCAGAGCCTTTCGAGCTTCACGCATCTTGATACCATGTTGGTCCACCCTTTTCCTTAACTCCTGTGGGTTTAACAACAGGTAAGGCTTCTCCGGGTTTCTCTTCGCTTTAGCAGCGGCCTCACATTCCTCTAAAAAATCTCGCACATCTTTTTTCACCGAAATTTCTAACTCCTCATCAGTCTTTTCATAAGCTAATTTCTCCTGGGCTTTTTTCCCTGATGCAGGAGCCTTCTTTTTTGGAGGTGGGGCCTTCGATTCTGTGGCGGCGGACCGCTTCATAGGGCCGCGCGGTGGAGGCGGGGGTGTTGGAGCCCGCTGTGGAGGAGATGGTGGGGCCGGTGGCGGTGTTGGAGCCCACGGTGGAGGTTGTGGCGTTGGAGCCCGCGGTGGAGGAGATGGTGGGGTCAGTGGCGGTGTTGGAGCCCGCGGTGGAGGTTGTGGCATTGGAGCGTGTTGTGGAGATCTTTGTGCATGAGATGGGGTTGAAGCCGTGTCCTCCAACACATCGTCACCGCCCGCAGCACTGTGATGCGCTGGGGAATGATGAACTGGACTATAGTTCTTGCTACACAAAACAACGAATGATGTGAGCATCCAATTAATATATACATATAGGAAGTTAGTGTAATAAAAATTGTTTCTCGTTCACGCGCACTACCTATGGTGAGGATCTTGATCAGTAGGAGGAGGTTGCGGCGGTGACACTCTAGGAATAATAATGAAGCGCTTGCGCCAGCAAATAAATGTCTTCTCTGCTTCACCTAAAGTCTTCTCCCCATCTCCCCCTTAGATTTCCAGTGCCACCTTGCCACAACCTATCTCAACCCTATCCACCGAGACGCTAGCGTATCCGGCTGGCACTGGTTGACCATGGATTCTTGGTGTTCTTGTGTGGTCGATAGGGTTTACAACACCGATAGCCACCTTTTTCATGGCATTTCCATCTAGAATGTGTAGCTCACAAGTAGTAAAAGGTTCTTTAACGTCATCCACGGGGAAGCGTAGCTTGGAGAAATCTTGAATGGTTGGTACTTCCGTGGAGGTGCAGCTGCTTTTCATCTGACCTGGGGGGCTAATGTTCGCTTGAGGCTGTTGTGATGATGTACCTTGCCCACTCGTCATTTGACTAAGTGTCGCTTGCACTTGCCTTTTGATTTCCTCCTGCATCCATTCTTCACGAGATTTGTCACACTCTTGTGTTTGAAGAACATACTCCTCCAACTTGTAGATCCGCTCTGCCTCCTCATCCTTCTTTCTCTGGCGGCTTCTGTAACTTTCTCGATCCACTTCGAAGGAATGCAGCCACGAAACGACCCCAAAGCCTCTCGTACGCCCACCGTGCTCAGGATTCTCCAGCGCGTACTTGAGTTCATCCTTCTCTCTGTTGGGCTTGAACTCGCCAGCCAACACCGCACTTCGTGCTTGAACTAGCCTCTGTGCTGCTCTTGAAATTTCCGGGCCCCAATCAAGCTCCCTGTCATTAGGGTTTATGGTTTCCCCATGAGCGTAGAACCAATTCCTGGACCGTTCACTCCAATTTCTTCTTATTGTCTCTGGGACTACTGAAGGACCGAGAATGCAATAGCAAGGCGACCAGAGGGGGGTGAATGGGAGAACAAAAATTTCTCTCGAAACTTTGGCCAGATGTCCCAAAATCAACCCCGAAAAACATCGACCGAAACCATGATACCCACGACCCTTGGAAGAGGGTGGATGATCCCTAGAATCACAGCGAGGTACCACAAAGCGATAGCAAACCAAACGGCAAAAGCACCGGATCAAGTTCGACCCTCAAAAGCCAAGTCCCGAACATAGATAGACGGCTACGTTGAGAAATCCCCAAATACCGATGCTAACAAGTAGCAAAGATACCTAGAGAGGTTTCTTGGTCAACTACAAGGCCAAACGAGAAGTCCGAAATCCAAACGGAAAAGCCGGGAGAGCAAACGCACTAAACCGAAAGCTTCAGCCAAATCCCGGACTGTCTGGACCTGGAGTCCCGGACTGTCCGCCCCTACTGCGGACTGTCCGCGAGGGGATGGCGGACTGTCCACCGGCCAAATATCAGAAACAGCACAGTTGCTGCAAACCCCCTGGACAGTCCCGGACTGTCCGCGGTTTACACCGGCGGACTGTCCGCCGGTCAACCGAGACCCAAAATGCAGAGACTCACGGCCACTGCTCTGGCCAAGTCCCCGACGCGCGGACTGTCTGCGATCACCCAGTGAAGGCGATTTCAATCGCCCTTCACAAACAACCTCTCAAATCCGAATCAAAACTCAATCCCACGTTCCCAAACTTGGAGAGAATGATCACGAGGTAGTTAGATGACTATCCCCAAGAGATCATCCGCTCAAATCGATTGAATCACCGGGAAATCGAAAAGGGAGGAGTTTCAACGAAAAAGCGCCACGAAAACGAAATCAACCCGATCTACTTGTTCGTGAGGAGTTAGATGAATTCCTTTGGTCGAAATGACCTCCTCACTACAAAGAACAAGATGATTCAAGTGGATTTCTCAAAGACGCAATAGAGAGAGAGAGATCGAGTGATGGGAAAATCGCGGAGAAACGAAGAACGCGAAGAACACGAACAAAACACGAATCAACACATCGATCTGCAACCGTGTGGCTAGCACACGCTACAACAGTGAGGTTACGGCCTCACTTCCTCAAAATCTCAATTACATAGAGGTATGGTTCTCTGCGGATCTCAGCTATCAACAACAGGGAATTGGGAGAGCAGGAAACTCTAGAAGCAAAGAGCAAATGACTGAGATGGTTGGGGAGGAGGGTGTCTCCCTCTACTTAACCTATTTCTAATTCCTACTCTACCCCTCTCTAATTACAGAGCGAACCAGCTAAACCCTAAGGTTATTCTAGACCAACTCGGTGGTAGGTGGATCCGACGGCCACGCCCGCACAACTGGTAGCGTTGCCTCGACGCAACCTCACCGATTGCTGCCACGTGCCGCCACCGCTCTGCGTCCTCTTCACGTACTCCGCCCCCGGTTTTGAGGCCCAAACCGGGAAACCAGCCTTCACGACCAACCCCCGGTTTTGAGGCCCAAACCGGGAAACCAGCCAACCATCGCCTGAGTTTTGTGGCCCAAACTCAGAAACCCGCAGCGCCCAGGTTTTGAGGCCCAAACCTGGAAACCGTCCTCAGCCCAAGTTTTGTGGCCCAAACTCGGAAACCATCAGCGCCCAGGTTTTGAGGCCCAAACCTGGAAACCGTCCACTTGATGGTTTTTCTGTGGCTCAACCACCAAACCGAAGCTGTAGAAGGGATGCACCGCCCGTGCACCCCGTCCACCGACACGTGTCCCCAGGTCCTCGACACAGGCAACACCGTGCCCACAAGTCTCCGCTCGTCGCTGTCCCAGGCTACCAGCCACCACAGCTGATCCTCGGGCCACCGGTCCCTCAGTCCAAGCCTCACGTCCGCCCTTCGCCACTCTCGGTCCCTCGGCACGGCACATCTCTACTTGACCTTCACCTTGCCTCTGATCACTGTATCCGTGCTCGACACCTGCACAACACAAGCCAAAGAACCTGCGATCAAACCTGTTGACAATCACTCATCACTCGAGACTCGGCATACACCCATGTATCCGCAATCTCCCCCTTGATGAGTGCATTGTCAACTACACACACACAAATCATGATGGAAGGAAGAAAGAAGGAAGAAGGAGAGGAGTAAAACTTGACCAAATGACCCAAAAGCATAGCAAAGCCGAAGAAGGTCAAGTGGAAGCAGCGAAACAACTTGGTTCCCAAAGACATGGGCCACGGCTCGACGCAACCAAGCAAAGCAAAGCTAGCCCTCAAGAAGAGGTAGAACAGGCTCAACACCACTAGCCGATACCAATTGGAAATCAGCAGATACCAATTGAGAAAACGAAGCAAATGCTTGTCCCTCAAGATAGAGGCACAGAGGCTCAACACAACTAGCAAAGAAAGCTCGATACCAAGACCTTACGGCCAACAGGAAGCAACAAACTCCCCCTCGAATAGTGCATACAACCAGGAAATCTCTTGAAATCCAAGGAAGCAGCAAACTCCCCCTCGAATAGTGCATACAACCAGGAAATCTCTTAAAATCCAAGGAAGCAGCAAACTCCCCCTCGAATAGTGCATACAACCAGGAAATCTCTTAAAATCCAACTCGGAAAGCAAAGATCCTTAGTCGAACACAGAGAGCACATATGATTTGCAATATCTCTCCCCCTTAGTTGAAAATGCACTAATCAAGTAAGAAATCTCCCCCTTAGAAAATGCACCATCAAAAAGTGCCAACAAGAGAACTTCTCCCCCTTTCACAATGCATATGAGTCAAAATGCAAGTTAGCAGCTTCAGGAATATAGTCGATAGAATATGAAGATGCTCGATAAAATGCAGATCCGATGACTCAACAAAATGCACATAATGCTAGCAAAGGCTCAAGCTGATCACTAAATACGAAATTTGAACATTGAGCAAAATGAGCAGTTTTCAGCCAAAAAGGTATCACCATCAAAATAGCACTAAGCATGTATAGACAGGAAGTCAAACAAGTGCTAAACATGTATACAAGGTGAACTACCCCTAGCAAAGTTCAACCATCATGCTATAGAATGAAGCATACACTTGTGATTTCAATTTTAAATCGGAGTTGCAGCGGTGAAATTACACAAGTTTCAATTCAGCATGTGATTGCGAGAGGTTGAAAACTTGTCTTGCCTAACTTTTCAACTGTGCGAAGCCTATGCAGAAGCAATCAGAAGCTTAAAGCAACAGTTTCAGTCATACACTACACAGCTCAAGTTTAACTCAAAGTGCAATGAGAAACAGTCTCGAAACTGTGATATGTTGACAAGCAATCCCATTCGATCTTTTCAATTCACTTAACTTGGTTCAAATTTTATTTCAGAATATGAACATACCAAGCAAGTGAATGACTCAGAACTAGAGACATAGCAACCTAGCATATATGAAAAGCACGAGTGAACTCAACACATCCTACACATGCTAGTTGCATATCTCAATGGTGAACATTTTTCAGATTTTATGGTTGTTTAAGCAAGTTCACCATTCCAAAAATAGCTCAGCTCACAACGTGTATCAGTGATGAGAAAGAGCATAAGCTACAAGCATCAACATAAAGCATCGGAGCACACTATATAGAGCATAGTCATATTCTAAAGATTATATACATGAAGCTCAGAATGTAAAAGCGTATGTTGAAATGCATAACTCGAAAAGATACCAATTGAAGAAAATGGGAAAAAAACAAAAGTCAGTTTATGATACAAAAACCAAAATGTTTCCCCCATCTAAAAGGGGAAACACACACCAAGATCACCTCTCAACCTAGCATAAGTTGATTGGTCCAAAGGCTTGGTGAAAATATCAGTCAACTGATGATGAGTATCGACATGGCGAAGGTCGATATCACCCTTCTCATAGTGGTCTCGCAGAAAATGAAAGCGCACATCAATGTGTTTGGTCTTCGAGTGAAGCACGGGGTTCTTAGCAACGCTAATAGCACTCGTGCTGTCACAAAGCAAAGGAACGCGAGAAAAGCTCAGACCAAAATCACGCAAAGTGGCCATCATCGAGAGTAACTGGGAACAGCAGCTAGCGTCAGCAACATACTCAGCCTCTATGGTAGACTGGGCGACACTAGACTGCTTGCGAGAAGACCACGAAACAAGAGAAGATCCAATAAACTGGCAAGTCCCAGAAGTGGACTTGCGATCAATACGACAACCAGCAAAATTGGCATCGGAATAGCCGCAAAGGGAGAGGGTGGAAGAAGCAGAATACCAAATCCTGAACTCAGGGGTGAAGCATAAGTACCTCATAATGCGCTTGACCGCCTGATGGTGAGAAGTGCGCGGTGACGACTGAAATCGTGCGCACAGACACACCGCGAACTGAATGTCCGGGCGTGTCGCCGTCAGGTACAGCAGCGACCCGATCATACTTCGGTACTCCTTCTGGTCCACAACTTCTCCATCAACATCTGCATCCAGGGCCACCGTGGTCGGCATGGGTGTTGGAAGAGGCTTGGCCTCACCCATGTCGAACTTCTTCAGGATGTCCTTGGTATACTTGCCCTGGTGCACTAACGTCCCTTCTCGGGATTGCTTGATTTGCAACCCGAGGAAAAACGTCAACTCGCCCATCATACTCATCTCAAACTCCCTGCTCATAGTGTCTGCAAACTTGGCAACCAAAGCGTGAGAAGAACCACCGAAAATGATATCATCCACGTAAATCTGGACCAAGAGAGTATCAGTGCCTTGCTTGAGGAGAAAGAACGTTTTATCCACACATCCCATTTTAAAACCTTTAGCAAGCAAAAAGGTTTTCAACCTATCATACCAGGCTCTAGGGGCTTGTTTCAAACCATATAAAGCTTTGTGAAGTTTAAAAACATGGTTTGGAAACTTGGGATTTTTGAAACGGGGGGGGGGGGGGGGGTTGTCTAACATACACCTCCTCTTCTATGTAGCCATTTAAGAAGGCACTCTTGACATCCATTTGAAAAAGTTTAAACCCTTTGGATGCAGCAAAAGCCAAGAGTATCCTAATTGCCTCCAAACGAGCTACAGGAGCAAAAGTCTCCTCATAGTCTATCCCCTCCTTCTGACTATACCCCTGGGCTACTAGTCTGGCCTTGTTTCTCACAACATGGCCATCCTCTCCTTGTTTGTTTTTGAAAACCCATTTTGTCCCAATAGGGTGACACTCAGGAGGAAGAGGAACCAAAACCCAAACCCGATTTCTCTCAAAATTTTCTAACTCCTCATGCATGGCATTGACCCAATCTGGATCCATCAAAGCGTGTCCAACATCTCGGGGTTCAAAATCAGCAACAAATGCAGAATGAGCAAAGTGAGAGATTTGTTGTGACCTTGACCGAGTGACGCGTTCGCCGATGCTGCCGATCATCTGTTGAGGCGGGTGTTGGCGCTGAATGTGTCGTGGCGCCTCCCGAGCTGATGTGATCTCCCCCTCAACAGCAGCTGGTGCCTCCTCGGGTACAAAGGGTACCACTCGAGGTGGCGGATCCCATGGCCCCCAGGAAGAGGAAGTGTCGGGGCCGTGAGTCATAGTAGAGGCCGCTCCTTGTGGCACAGCAGGTGGAGGGGGTGCTGGATCATCTATACCTTCAGCACCCTCGTCCTCGTCATCAAAAAGAGGTTCACCAACCTCATGATCAGTTGCACGCTCAAAACGAGAAGAAGGACAAACCATGGTCTCGTCGAAGGTGACATCAGATGTCTCCATGACTCAGTTAGTGTCAAGGTTAAGTACACGATATGCACGAGTATGAGTGCCATAACCCAAAAACACACCGTCAGAAGAACGAGACTCAAATTTGTCCAGGTTGCCCTTTTTGAGTATAAAACAATGGTAACCAAAAACTCGAAAATAACACACCTTGGGCAGTTTTCCAAAACGCAACTCATAAGAAGTCTTTTTCAAGAAAGCTCGAAGAAAAATGCGATTGGAAATGTAGCATGCAGTGCTCATAGCTTCGGCCCAATATCGCCTAGGAGTCCTATGCTCATCGAGCATCGTCCTGGCCATCTCTACAAGGGTCCGATTCTTCCTCTCTACAACACCATTATGTGGCGGTGTGTAGGGAGAAGAAAACTGATGCTCTAAACCCAAAGAGTTACAAAATTTCTCAAAATCCGAAATCTTGAATTCGGAACCATTATCACTCCTAATAGCTCGCATCGAGTTCAAAATGAACTCGTTCTGAAGACGCAAAATCAGATTGTGAGCGGAGGAGAAAGTCTCAGTTTTCTCAGCTAAAAAGAAAACCCACGAATATCTCGAAAAGTCGTCAACAACAACAAGCACATACCACTTCCCCCCAACTGAGCTCACCCGAGCTGGACCAACAAGGTCCATGTGCAAAAGCTCTCCAGGGAGCTTGGTCATGACCTGAGTCACTGGATGGTGGGGAGCAGCAACCATCTTCCCATGTCTACAAGAGTGGCAAACAAGATCCTTCTCCATATGCAACTTGGGCAATCCTCGGATTAGGCCAAGTGAACTAAGCCTTGCAAGCAAGTCGAAGCTCAAATGTCCAAGTCTCCTATGCCACTTCCAAAGATCAGAGGAGGAAGGTCTAGCCACAAGACAATGAGGACTGCCAAAAGATTCCGAGAAATTCGCACGAAAGACTTTTCCAAAGGGCAAAATCATACAAACAAGATTGCCCTGAGGATCCAAAATACAACTGAGATTCGGTTTAAAACGAATCTCATAGTCATCATCGAAAAGTTGCGAAATAGAAAGAAGGTTAAAATGCAAGTTAGAAACAAGAGCAACATCGCGCAACACAAAGTGCTCATTAACTCGCACAGACCCACGAGACAAGACCTTACCTTTGCTATTGTTGCCGAAGGTGATAAACTCCTTTCCAGCGACCGGACTAAGACTGGAGAACCACTTGGTGTTTCTGGTCATGTGCCTCGAGCAACCAGAATCCACCAACCAAACGTTCTCCAATCGTTTTACCTACATCAATAAAAAGACATAGGGTGAGCATATGGTCCAACACTGGGGTTAGTAAAGTAAGGGGAAAACCAGTGTTGGGCCGACTGCTCAAAAGAACGGTTAGCAGAAAAACCATTCCTAGCACATCTACGGGAGGAGCGATCACCACGCTGGGGAAAACGTGGTCTGCTAAGGGAGGAGCATCCATCGCGATACTCAAAACGCGGTTGGGGAAAACGCTCAACTACAAAGCCACTGCCACGTAGTCCATAGCCCACAAAAGCAGGCTCGCACCGGGCACGACCTCTACGCGGCCTAGGACCTTGAGGCACTGTACCTCTAGGCCTAGCAGCTCTCCTCGGAGCTCTCCTCATAACATTCGGCACATGTACATCATGGAAAGGATGGTACATGTCCGTGTTGTTCATCTCCTTTGCACGGTGCGCCTCCCTCTTGCGCCGAAAGCAAAACTCAATCAAGTGTCCATCTCGCCCACAGTGCTCACAATGGTACCTCACCGCTCTCATAGGGGTTGTTGGTACTCATGGTGGTGGGCGTGGATCACTTTGCCCTTCTGTGGCACAAACTCCTCCTGGATAGGTGGCATGGTGTCCAACTTGTTTTTCAGGTGGTTGGGCTTGGGATGCCATGTCTGCTTCTTGGGTGGAGCTCTCGGAGGTTCAACAAACACACCATCCTTGGTGTTGGGCTTGAGAGACTCTTTGGGTGGAATCTTGGTAAGCTTGGGAGTAGTAGTGGAGTTGGGCTTCTCACATGGGTTAAGACCACTCGACTCTCCAATCTTCCCAAAAGATGACACATCGACACCCGAAGCAAAGCCTACACCCGGACCTCCAGCAGCTCGCTTGAATTGGGAGATCATCATCCCGAGTTGTGGCTCACCACAAGACACCCATGACAAGATGGTCCAAAGGTATGTGTTTTCTTCCTCAGTTTGCATCTTGTCATGCTTCACGTTGGCTATCTCCATCTCCAGGCCCTCACACAAAACACACCTGGACACACAAGTGCTACCCGAGCTGGCCTTCTCAAGAGACACAATCTTGGCATTCTTCTCTGCCAACTCGGTTTGCAAGCCAGCACAGGACTTGCACGCACCCAACAGCAAGGATCTAGCCTTCAGCTCATCCACCTCTCCTACCAACACAGCATACTTGCTTCTCAAAGTGAGAAGGTCAGTCATGTGTGTGGTGCACATCTCACACTCCTCATCGGTAACAACTACGGTGGACTTGACAGATTCAAGTTCCTTCACCGTATCCTCCCACTTCTGCCTAAACTCCTTGCGCTCTCTAGCAGCACGCCTAAGCAACTTGTCCTAACTAAGGAGTGCGGCAGTAAGCTTCTCGACCTCAGCAGAAAGCTCATCGGGGGTCAGAGATACCTGGGAGGTGTCGTCGTCGTCGTTGTTGTTTCGAGGAGTGTCCTCCAGCTCGTCGTCGACCTCCTTGCCGAGAGCCATGGTGCAGAAGCCCTCGTCGTCGGCGAAGAAGCAGAGGCCGTTGAGCTTGTCCTCGATCCTCTTCTTCTTCTCGGACTCGTCGTCGCTTGAGGAAGCGGAGTCGTCATCCGAGTCGTCGACGTCGCTGAGCATGGCGAAGAAAGCACGCTGCTCAGCCTGGGCCTTCTCCAAGTACTTGGTCTTGATGTACTCCTTGTTGAAGCTGCCCTTCCGCTTGTGCTTCGCGGGGACGTACTTCTCCTTGCGCTTGCTGGAGTCGTACTTGTGCCCATGTTCCGCCTTGCCGAACACTTGCTTGTTCTTCTTCGGGCAATTGGCGATGAAGTGGTTGGGGTCGCCGCACTCGTAACATCCCGAGCGTCCTCCTCCGCGGCGACGGTTCATGCGGTTGTTGTGGAACCGCGAGAACCGGTTGGCAAGCAAAGCCAACTCATCATCCCCCAAAGACTCCAGCTGCTCCTCTGTGACAGACAAGAGAGAAGAGAGTGCAAATCCTCCAGAGGGGTTAGCAGATGAACCAGAAAGCAAAGCCATTGACGGGCCAGAAGGATTTTCATAAGAAGCCCTTGCCATGGCATCAATCTCATTGGACTTGAGCTTACTGAAGAGCTCGTCGCACGTGAGGGTCTCATAGTTAGGCGATTCGATGATCGCCTGAACCTTGGAATCCCACACTGACCGATCAAGGGTATGCAAAAGCTTCAAAGCCCTCTCATGATCGTCGAAAGGCAACAGCTCCTTGTTAGCCCTCATCCTGTTGACAATCACCTGAAAGCGAACGAATAAACTTTCTATGCTCCCACCAGGCATATGTCGAAAGTTCTCATACTCTCGCTTGAACGACTCGTAGAGACGGGTTTTGACTTGAGAGGTTCCCTCATGGAAATGCATGAGGGTAGCCCAAATCTCCCGAGCCGTAGCGAGGTGAGAAACACGATCAAACTCACTCATGCTCAAACATGAGAAAAGAGCATTACGTGCTCGGCTATTGGCATCGTGCTCATCGATCTGATGCTGAGTCACACGAGCAGCCAAGACAACGTAATCGGCAGAGTTGCAAATATCCCAAATGGAAGCACCCAAACTCTGCAGATAGGCTGACATGCATATCTTCCAATACGCATAGTTCGTCCCATCGAAAAACGGCGGTTTGCCCATGCCGCGATCCATGTCGCCTTCTGTGGATCTGGAACCGGCTAAGGTGGAAGATCCTTAACCCGCTCTGATACCAATTGAAGGACCGAGAATGCAATAGCAAGGCGACCAGAGGGGGGGGTGAATAGGAGCACAAAAATTTCTCTCGAAACTTTGGCCAAATCTCCCAAAATCAACCCCGAAAAACTTCGACCGAAACCGTGATACCCACGACCCTTGGAAGAGGGTGGATGATCCCTAGAATCACAGCGAGGTACCACAAAGCGATAACAAACCAAACGGCAAAAGCATCGGATCAAGTTCGACCCTCAAAAGCCAAGTCCCGAACGTAGATAGACGGCTACGTTGAGAAATCCCCAAATACCGATGCTAACAAGTAGCAAAGATACCTAGAGAGGTTTCTTGGTCAACTACAAGGCCAAACGAGAAGTCCGAAATCCAAACGGAAAAAGCCAGGAGAGCAAACGCACTAAACCGAAAGCTTCAGCCAAATCCCGGACTGTGCGGCCCTGGAGTCCCGGACTATCCGCCCCTACTGCGGACTGTCCGCGAGGGGATGGCGGACTGTCCGCCGGCCAAATATCAGAAACAACACAGTTGCTGCAAACCCCCTGGACAGTCTCGGACTGTCCGCGGTTTACACCGGTGGACTGTCCGCCGGTCAATCGAGACCCAAAACGCAGACACTCGCGGCCACTGCTCTGGCCAAGTCCCCGACGCGCGGACTGTCCGCCGGTCAGAACCGCGGACTGTCCGCGATCACCCAGTGAAGGCAATTTCAATCGCCCTTCACAAACAACCTCTCAAATCCGAATCAAAACTCAATCCCACGTTCCCAAACTTGGAGAGAATGATCACGAGGTAGTTAGAAGACTATCCCCAGGAGATCATCTGCTCAAATCGATTGAATCACCGAGAAATCGAAAAGGGAGGAGTATGAACGAAAAAGTGCCACGAAAACGAAATCAACCCGATCTACTTGTTCGTGAGGAGTTAGATGAATTCCTTTGGTCGAAATGACCTCCTCACTACAAAGAACAAGATGATTCAAGTGGATTTCGCAAAGATGCAATAGAGAGAGAGATCGAGTGACGGGAAAATCGCGGAGAAACGAAGAACACGAAGAACACGAACAAAACGCGAATCAACACATCGATCTGCAACCGTGTGGCTAGCACACGCTACAACAGTGAGGTTACGGCCTCACTTCCTCCAAATCTCAATTACATAGAGGTATGGTTCTCTGCGGATCTCAGCTATCAACAGCAGGGAATTGGGAGAGAAGGAAACTCTAGAAGCAAAGAGCAAATGACTGAGATGGTTGGGGAGGAGGGTGTCTCCCTCTACTTAACCTATTTCTAATTCCTACTCTACCCCTCTCTAATTATAGAGCGAACCAGCTAAACCCTAAGGTTATTTTGGACCAACTCGGTGGTAGGTGGATCCGACGGCCACGCCCGCACAACTGGTAGCGTTGCCTCGACGCAACCTCACCGATTGCCGCCACTTGCCGCCATCGCTCTGCGTCCTCTTCACGGACTCCGCCCCCGGTTTTGAGGCCCAAACTGGGAAACCAGCCTTCACGACCAACCCCCGGTTTTGAGGCCCAAACCGGGAAACCAGCCGACCATCGCCTGAGTTTTGTGGCCCAAACGCAGAAACCCACATCGCCTAGGTTTTGAGGCCCAAACCTGGAAACCGTCCTCAGCCCAAGTTTTGTGGCCCAAACTCGGAAACCATCAGCGCCCAGGTTTTGAGGCCCAAACCTGGAAACCGTCCACTTGGTGGTTTTTCTGTGGCTCAACCACCAAACCGAAGTTGTAGAAGGGATGCACCGCCCGTGCACCCCGTCCACCGACACGTGTCCCCAGGTCCTCGACCCAGGCAACACCGTGCCCACAAGTCTCTGCTCGTCGTTGTCCCAGGCTGCCAGCCACCACAGCTGATCCTCGGGCCACCGGTCCCTCAGTCCAAGCCTCACGTCCGCCCTTCGCCACTCTCGGTCCCTCGGCACGGCACGTCTCTACTTGACCTTCACCTTGCCTCTGATCACTGTATTCGTGCTCAACACCTGCTCAACACAAGCCAAAGAACCTGCGATCAAACCCGTTTGAAAGGTCCTTGTTTGGTTTTGGTAATTGAGTGACAACCTAGGTGAACTAATATGTGCTTATGTGAGATACACAGGAAATTAGTTCACATATGAATGAGCAATGAAGGAGCTTATTGCATATGAGACATGACATGGAGTCATGTGGCTAAGATGGTGAAGATCAAGGCAAGACTTGGCTTGATGGACCGGTTGCGAAGGTGAAGGGCAAGTTGGAGGCTTTGAAGCCGTTGGTACCGAGTGTCGGGAGGCTTGAGCAAAGACTTGGCGCCGAAGGACCGAAGCAATGGTGAAGAGCAAGTGAGGTCAAGATCGATGTACCATGGAGGTCATGTGATGATATGAAGTGGATCATATCATTTGATGATAGGTTGGTGCATGTGTTGCATCAACACCGAAGGAGATGGAATGGAATGCGCAAGGCAAAGGTATACTAATAGGGCATTTCATTTCACCGGTCATAGGTGTGTAGAGAAGTTTATGACCGGGTTTAGGATAGATGGCCGTACTATCAAGAGGAGCAAACTTGTTTGCATATCGGTCATCTAGTGCCACTTGAGCGATCTAACTTTGCGATGTTGCTAGGATCGAGTGGCGTGGTGAGAGCAAGTGAAAATCCTTTGAAAAATGATTGTGAAAATGCTAACACACATGCACATGATGGTGTACACTTGGTGGTGTTGGCACATTTGCAAAGGAGAAGGTGTTGGAGTTGATTTGGATCAACTCGGAGAAGTTTCGGAGAAAGCTTTGGTTGAAAAAGAGAAGCGATGGATCTTGGATTGGAATTCTGTACTAATCCTTTGTGATTTGGATCTTGTATTCATGTGGGATGTGTAGCCCTCTGAATAAGCTTTCCAAAATGTCCAAGATCATCGAAATCGGAGTTCGGAGCTAAAAGTTATGGCCGTTTTAGCGCGGAGGAGTTTCGGCTTAGAGGTAGTACCGCCATAACCTCGGTACTACCGACCCCTCCGCGAGCAGATCGCAAAACTCTCTATTCGGGGGAGTTTTTGGCCTACCGGTAGTACCGCCATAACCCCGGTAGTACCGGGGCCAGTAGTACCGACCCTGAAGTCGGTAGTACCGACCCTGAAGTCGGTAGTACCGACCCTACTACCGACCCCTCTGTAGGCAGCGCGCAAACTCTCTGTTCGGAAGAGTTTTGGGCTAGAGGTAGTACCGCCATAACCTTGGTAGTACCACCATAACCCCGGTACTACCGACCCTACTACCGCCCGTGTTAGAAAGGCGATTCTAACGGTCATTTTGACCGCCGGTAGTACCGACCCTTTGGTCGGTAGTACCGACCGAAGGCGTGGAAGCTCGGGAGAAGGGGAAAACGGCTAGTTGGTGGCTCCCCTCTATAAATAGAGGGGTGGCCGGCCATTGGGACAGGTTGAGCACCCTTGGGACTTGGTGTCCATGCTTGGGGAGTGCTTAGAAGCCCTCTAACTCGCTTGTGCTTGCTAGTGTGCGAATCTATTGCGAGTGAGCGATTCTAGTGCGTTGCTTTGAGAGATTGCACCGAGTGGCACTAGGTGTTCGTGTTGCAAGCCGGTGGTGCTTGTTACTCTTGGAGGTTGCCACCTCATAGACGGCTTGGTGATCGAGTCTCCGTCGTGAAGCCCGCGTGAAGATTGTGCGTGGCTCCGGAGAAGGATTGTGAGGGGCATTGTGCTCGCCCCGCGGGGATCGCGAAGAGCAACTCTAGTAGAGCGTGTCATTGAGTTACCCTCACTTGTGGGTGAGTTCTTGCGGCGCTCGAGTGTCGATCTAGGTGTGGTGCCTATTAGCCGCCGAACTACCAAAGTGTGTGGTCGACACAACGGGGACTAGCTTGGTGGCAACCAAGTGAACCTCGGGAGAAAAATCACCGTGTCAACTTCGTGTTCATCTTCTCGGTGGTTTGCAAACTCCATTCACTAGCTTGTATTTATTTGTTCATATACTTGTGCTAGTATAGTTGCTCTTGTAATTAGTTAGCTTGTGTAGCATGCTAGTTACCTTTTAGCTTGTGTAGCATAGAAGTTAATCCCGTGAGTGACTAGTTGACTTGTAGTCTTGCTAGTCACATTGCTTAGTTTGTGTAGCTAAATTGAGCTCTCTAATTTGGCTTGTGTAGCCTTGTTATTGAGCATTTCTAGTGAGCTTAGGCTTTGTGCTTTTGCTTAGTGGCATGTGTAGGAGCTCCCCAGTTGATTGAGTACTAGTTGCTTAGGTTTGTGTAACCTTGCAAGCTAGAATTGTTGAGGTGAGCCCTAGCTAGCCCGACACCTTATTTGCATTGTTTAGGATCTTTTATAAGGTGTCATAGAGTATAAGTAGAGGGGTGTAGTCTTGGCTAGACCGATAGTTTTAATTCCGCATTTGTTTCGGTTAGCTGGTGCGATTAATTTTATAAAGGACTATTCACCCCCCCCTCTAGTCCGCCATCTCGACCCTTCACCGTTGACAATCACTCATCACTCGAGGCTCGGCATACAACCATGTATCCGCAACTACCCCTGGCAAGCATCTCTTGTTCCTGTCTCTCCCACTTTGGAAGGGCAGTCTTATAGCCACCTGATCCTAAATGATGGTGGTATTTCTTCTGAGCTGCATTCTGTTTGTTTACTATGATACCAGCCTCGCTCTCTTGTGATCTTTTGTACTATACAAATTCATCCCAATCGGCCCTTAACTTGACATATGCCTTAGAGTTGAAATCTGGCGTCTCGTTCTTCAACACAAAGTTGTGGTACAATTTCTTCTTCCAGTCCTGAAAAAGTCCGGACACTTGTAGAATATACGACCCTTGTTGATTCCCTCTTTTTTCACTCGGTACTCCTTCACAATTTTCTGCTTACACTCGCCGCAAGCAATGAGAGGAAGATCCGGCTGCAAACGCTTTGGATCCCGATGATGAGAGGCTGAGGACCCGGTCACGGTTGCCATCTACTATATCCATACTCATTTTTTAAACTATTACATGCAAATTCCTAATTTTCTAAACAATTATAAATAAAAAAGACTCTAAATTTATCTATTTGTTTAGATAATTGAAAAATATGATATAATAATACCAATTTCCACATTGTCTACTCTCTATATTCATTGTTGCAAACTATTATAAATTCCACATTTTTTAAAGAAAATTAACTAAAAAGACACTAAAATTCAATATTACTCGTCTTCCATAAGTATGAAATATACAATGGATACTACCTAGCAGTAGAAAACTATCAAGTGATTGTGATGAACCAATTTAAACTACTCAACTCTCTATGCTTTGTTCTTGCAAACTATATATTTTAATTAAATTCCTCTCATATTCAAAAGACATGGTATAGGAGATGAAAATAGTTACCTCTCAACGCAAAGAGACGATGACAGAGTCGAAGAAGATCACCAATTGACGCCGGAGACGAAGAACAATGAAGAACAAATGAAGAACAAGCAATAGCAAGCAATAGCAACAGCAAGAATAAGCAATGAAGCAACGAAGCAATTTGAATGTCTTAGGCTCGGGGAGGAAGAAGTTGGCAGGTTATAAACCGAGGAGCTTTAGTCCCGGTTTGTATTAAAAACTGGGGCTAAAAGGTGATCATTCATCCCGGGGCAAGCCACAAACCGTGGCTAAATCTTTAGTCCCGGTCTATGGCACCAACCGGGACTAAAGAGTGCCCTTTAGTCCCGGTTGGTAACACGGACCGGGACTAAAGGGTCCCTGCCCCGACAGCTCTGCGCAGTAGCCGTTGGGGCAGACTCTTTAGTCCCGGTCCGTGTTACCGACCGGGACTAAAGGGTCTAT
The DNA here is from genome assembly GCA_009763385.1 of Coix lacryma-jobi var. lacryma-jobi. Classification (NCBI taxonomy): domain Eukaryota; kingdom Viridiplantae; phylum Streptophyta; class Magnoliopsida; order Poales; family Poaceae; genus Coix; species Coix lacryma-jobi. Next base: position 115,167,634 of record CM019827.1, on the reverse strand, counting down.
TAGTCCCGGGCGGCAAAAACTCCGAGACAAATGGAGATTTTGAGAATCGGCCAAAGACCCTGTTCTGTAGTAGTGTGAAGACAAGCAGTGGAAGTTCTCCTCACTTCTAATCATTGCAACACAAGAGCTAGTTTGGGGGATGAGGTGGAACAACTTCAGCCACAACAAGGTCGACAATTTCAACTCATGAACATGTTGTTGAAGAAATTTGGGCATCCACCTACATCACAAGCCAGCTTGGGGGAGACACGATTCCGTTGTCCAGATCTGCTTCACGATCAAGGGTAGGAAGGACAAATCCAGCTTCAAGACACTTTGATCTTCTACTCATCACTTTGATCAGTACAAGCCGCTAGACACTACCCCAGCCAAGAAGAAGAATATGATCCATCACTCATTCTTGGAAGATCATTCTTGAACACGATCAATTTTGTCATCTATGTCGGACCTAGAGACATCTACTTTTGGATCTTCAATCAAAAGGGATTGTTGCTTTTTCAACAACTACACCACTTATGAGCAGCCGAAGAAAAACAAGAGAAGACGTTGGCTTAACCAACAAACAAAGAACCAACTGCCAGGAATTGAGGGAGACATCATGAAGGATGAAGCCACTGCACTACAAGAATTAGAAGATGGAGAGATAGTACCCGAGCCTACAAATCAAAGAATAGCAGACAAAGTCTCCATTGTCTGGTCCTGTTGAGAATAAGACTCAGCTGGCCCACTGTGAGATAGATAAGAGAAGACAAGCCATTCATGAACACAACCAGCTAGACAAGAGAAGCTTCCACAAGGTGGTTCGATGCAATCACTCTTCAATGATAAAGTATCATTTCAAGGTAAGTGACCATCACTTTAAAAGCTTCTCTTTGATTCTGGTATGAGCATACATAAAGAACCAAACATGTTTAAGTTGCATCTCACTTGATCCAACCTAATCGACTCAACATGTTCAGTTCTTTACTATTTATTCCTGGCTTTACTCTCTTGAATCTCACTATCTTAACTAAATGAGCTAAAATGTTGTGCATCTAACCTTTGGAAGATGATATATCACAATCATGAAAAGATCGACACATTATGCATAGATTATCCTTCCTTGGGTTAAGCACTCTGATCTATTAAGTATTTTAAGATGCTACTTTCATGCTCATTTTCTGATTCTATCACTCATGTTAAGATTGAATAGAACACATAAACAACAAGTTCATCTTGTTTAATGTGCCTAAGGTTAGAGAGGAATGAACAAAACTTTTGGTTCTGTTGGTGTTTTTCCACCAACAGAGCTCATGCACTTGATCTCTACCTTGTCTTTATGAGCAGGACACACTCTTGAGCAAAACATGGAGGAGTTTATCAACTCCTAAATTCTACAGAGTGAAGGTCCTGGATCTACAAGAATATGCACACTAAGCAAGATGCTGCCAGCTTCCACAACTAATGCTTCACTTCAAATTGCTGGGCAAACAAAGAACATGAGTGACACCATATCAAGAGGTGTAGTTATCAAGGTCTACATATTGGGATCAAATGATGCACCTCAGGAATGAACATGGTGAGTGAAGGACCGAATTAGCGACCAGAGAGGGGCTGAATGGGAGCCTCAAATTCAACTTGTAAATAGAATGGCCCTTGTCCCAGAAAGTCACCCCAGAAGCGAAGACTCGAGACGACCGGAGAGTTCACGACCTACGAGTAGGTGGATACCCCAGGAGATGTCCTAGTGGTACAGCGGAACTCCCGGAGAAACCCAAAACCAACTGCAAAAGCCTCGGAGCAAAACTGCACACTCTGCAGGTTCGCGGACTGTCCGGGGTCAGGGTCCCGGACTGTCCGCTGAACGCCGGACTGTCCGACACTAGAAGTCCAGACTATCCGCCGGCAAAACTCCAGAAACAGAACTGTTCTGAACAAGTTCTGGACGACTCCCCGACTGTCCGCGGTTTGCACGCCGGACAGTCCGCGGTTCACGTGAACAGTATAACCATAGCGTCCGATGTGACCCCGGACTGTCTGCGGGTCACTGGCGGACTGTCCGCCGGTCACGAGACCGAGAACAGAGACGCGCTGCGCTGATCTGACCTAGCCGAGTCCCGATCCCCGGACTGTCTGCCGCTGGCGGCGCAGACTGTCCGCGGATGAACAGAAAGCGTGAAAACACTCGGGACAAAAGGCCAATTCAATCAAAACTTCACCAAACCAAAAGGGACTTCGATCAAACTCCTCCCAGGTGTTCCTCTACGTATTGGGGTGCTAATCCTAAGAAATCATCGCACCAAACCAAGTCAATTGAGAGGAATCTGTGAAACACCGGAGAGGGGGAAGAAACAAAGAACGAACACGAAATCGACCCGATCTATGGATTCGTGAGGTTAGGGAAGAAATCCTTCGGTGGAAAGAAGGGCCTCACGACCAAGAACAAATTGATTCAAATGGAATCGAAAATCATCTCACGGAGAGGAAGAACAAGGCAAATCTCCGAGAGATGAAAAACCAAAACGTGAAGAACACAGAACACGATTCGATTTCAGCCGAAATTCCTCCGCACGAGGAGACAACGAGAATACGGTCTCGTTTCCTCAAAAGATCCAAATACACAGAGGTATGACTCCCGTCTCTGCGGATCGCTTGCAGTGAGGTATGATTAGAACCTAAGCAGAGGACTAGAGAGAGAGTGCTCAGGAACAAATGACTGCAAGGATAGGGAGAGAGGAGGGGTGCCTCTCTTATTTATAGCCTAAACCAATAATCCCCTTCTACTCCTAGATACAAGAGCGAAACGGCCAACCCTAGGGGTATCTCGGTCCAACTCTGCTGATTGTCGATCCAACGGCCCCGCGCCCATCTCATCCTTAGCTTTGCCTCGACGCAAGCCTCAGGATGCCGCCACATGCCACCCTGTCGACCGCCGCGCCTACCTCGCGGATAGCTGCGCCACCGCGCCAGCCTCTCCACGCCGCCATGCGTCAACCGTCCTTTTTGCGGACCTCCCCCGGTTTTGAGGCCGAAACCGGGAAACCTAGGCCTTCCCCCGGTTTTGAGGCTGAAACCGGGAAACCTGTCCTCAGGCTGAGTTTTGTGGCCCAAACTCAGAAACCCGCGCGCCCAGGTTTTGAGGCCCAAACTTGGAAACCGTCCACGCCGAGTTTTGAGGCCCAAACTCGGAAACCGGCCACCCTGAGTTTTGAGGCCCAAACTCGGAAACCGTCGAGGGTAGCTTTTAGAGGCTCAGCTACCGAACCTGTGTCGTAGACGGGATGTGGTTCACACACCTCGAGTTCCAGCACCTATGCCGGAGCATGTCCAGCCTCCACGCCGGGCACAGTGCATTCGCCATCCTTCTCGGCCTCCCGCCAAGTGTCACGACGCCATCACCTTCCTCCCGACTCGGCCGATGCACCGCACATCCCCATGTGCTCTTGCTTGTCAACGCCACGTGCCAGCTACCACAGCTGGTCCTCGGGTCTCCCGGTCCATCGGTCCAAGCTCCACGTCCGCCCTTCACCGCTCCCGGTCCGTCGGCACAACACGTCCCTACTTGACCTTCAGCTCACCTTCGACCACTGCCCGAGCTCTGCACCTGCACATCAACACAGCCAAGAGACATGTTGCCCACTGATCGATCACTCATCACTCAGGAAGGGAACCACAAGGGCACATATCAACCTTGTGTTCTCAATCTCCCCCTTGATGAGTGCATTGTCAACTCATAGTAACCGTAACCAAAATAAAAGAAAAGCAGAATTGGGTAGAAGGAGAAAAACTCACTCGAGATATCCAAAAGCCAGATAAAAGGCCGAAGAAGCATAACTCGAGATGAGCGAAGCTTGGTCCCCAAAGACATGGGCAACGGTTCGACACAACCAAGCAAAGGATCGGAGCAACAACTCATCAGAGAGCAAGACTCGATCAAAATCAGAGCACAAGACTTGGTTCCCAAAGACATGGGCAACGACTCGACGCAACCAAGTCAGAAACAAGCTAGTCCTCCAGAAGAGGCAGAAAGGGCTCAACACCACTAGCTGAAAGCTCGATACCAAATGAAGACTGCATAAGAAGCAGCTACTGCTAGTCCCTCAAGATAGAGGCACAGAGGCTCAACACAACCAGCAGTAAGCCCGATACCAATCAAGAACCATCAAAACATGATGAAAATAGCTAGTCCCCCAAGACAGAGGCACAGAGGCTCGACACAACTAGCTGAAATGATCGATATCAAATAGAAACCGACTCGGAGCAGGCAGAAAAACTCCCTCTCAGCATGTGAAGCATAAATTGCAAATTGACACCACCGAAAACATTCTCCCCATTGGGGGCAAATTGCAACCAAAAGAGAGGGGAATAGGACTCAAGTAAGTAAAACGGAGCTAGGTCATGCCTATCGGAGTCAAGCAAATGCACGTGAGTAAAAAATGCATGTTAGCAGCTTCAAGTATATACTCGAAAGAGTGAAGGAATGCTCTAAGGAGTGCTGACCCGACTACTAAGCAACATGTAAAAGTGCTAGGAAAGGCTCAAACTGATCACTGAATACAGAATATGAATGCAGAAGCTTAGAGTAGTTTTAAGCCATTCAGAAAGGGTTTCACCATCAAATAGCACTGAACATGTATAGACAGGAAGTCAAACAAGTGCTAAACATGTATACAAGGTGAACTACCCCTAGCAAAGTTCAATCATCATGCTATAGAGTGAAGCATAGACTTGTGTTTTCAGATTTTATCGGAGAAATTTGCAGCGGTTATTACACAAGTTCAAATTCAGCATGTGATTGCGAGAGGTTGAAAGCTTTCATTGCCTAACTTTCCACCGTGCTAAGCCTATGCATATGCAATCAGAAGCTTAAAGCATCGATTTTGGTCTTACACTACACGGCTCAAGTTTAACTCAAAGTGCTATGAGAAACAGTCTCGATACCGTGATGTGCTGACAGCAATCCCATCTCGATCTTTTCAATTCACTAACACTTGGTTCATTTTAAGCAGAATATGAACAGTCCAAGCAAGTGAAAGACTCAGAACTAGAGACATAGCAACCTAGCATATATGAAATAGCTCAAGTGACCTCAACACATCCTACACATGCTAGTTGCCAATCTCAATGGTGAACATGTATCAATTTAAGTTCATTAGGCATGTTCATCATTCTGAAAAAGATAGCTTAGCTCACACCATGTATCAGTGATCAAAAGAGAGCCTAAGCTACAAGCATCATCATATATCATCGAAGCATACACTAAACAGAGCATAAGTTCATTCTCAAGAATATAGACATGGAGCTTAAGAATGGAAGATGCACATATGATGAAGTCAGAATCGGAGCCAAAACAAAAACAAAAAGACTCAAGACCCAAAAAAACAAAAAGGATCATAAAGTCAGTCTATGGTACATCAAGCAAAATGCTTCCCCCATCTAAAAGGGGAAACACACACCAAGCTCACCTCTCAACCTAGCAAAAGTTGAGAGATCCAAAGGCTTGGTGAAATATCCGCAACCTGGTTATGGGTGTCTACATGCCTAAGATCAATGTCGCCTTTCTCATAGTGATCACGAAGAAAGTGAAAGCGAACATCGATGTGTTTGGTCTTGGAGTGAAGAACAGGGTTCTTTGCTACACTAATGGCAGAAGTGCTGTCGCAAAGCAAAGGAACCCGACTGAAATCTAGACCAAAATCACGCAATGTAGCAACCATCCATAAAAGCTGCGAAGCACAAGAAGCAGCGGCAACATACTCGGCTTCTGTAGTAGACTGGGCTACGTTCGACTGTATGCGAGAAGACCACGAAACCAGTGAAGAGCCAAGAAACTGACAAGTCCCAGAAGTAGACTTGCGCTCAAGCCGACAGCCGGCAAAATCCGCATCGGAGTAACCACAAAGCGAAAGAGTCGAAGAAGAAGAGTACCAAAGTTTGAACTCAGGAGTGTATCGGAGGTACCTCATGATGCGCTTGACTGCTTGCTTGTGGGAAGTCCGAGGGGACGCCTGAAAACGAGCGCACAGACACACAGAAAACTGTATGTCCGGCCTCGTTGCCGTCAGGTACAGGAGCGAGCCGATCATGCTCTGTACTCCTTCTGGTCAACAGCCTCTCCGTCCTGGTCCGCGTCCATCGCAGCAGTCGTCACCATGGGCGTCGTAAGAGGCTTGGCCTCGCCCATGTCGAACTTCTTCAGGATGTCCTTCGTGTACTTGCCTTGATGCACGAACGTCCCGTCTCGGGTTTGCTTGATTTGCAACCCGAGGAAGAAGGTCAACTCACCCATCATACTCATCTCAAACTCTCTGCTCATAGTATCTGCAAACTTGACAACAAGTGCGTGAGAGGAGCCACCAAAGATGATATCATCCACGTAAATCTGGACTAACAGGGTGTCATTGCCTTGCTTGAGGAGAAACAAAGTTCTATCGACCCGTCCCATTTTAAAACCCTTGGAGAGTAAAAATGTTTTCAAACGATCATACCACGCTCTCGGAGCTTGTTTCAAACCATACAAAGCTTTTGAAAGTTTATAAACATGGTTTGGAAACTTGGGATCCTCGAAACCAGGGGTTGCCTAACATAAACCTCTTCCTCTATATACCCATTCAAGAAAGCACTCTTGACATCCATCTGGTAAAGTTAAAACCCTTCGAAGCAGCAAAGGCTAGAAGGATTCTAATGGCTTCTAAACGGGCTACAGGGGCAAAGGTTTCCTCATAGTCTATCCCCTCTTTTTGGCAGAAACCCTGGGCTACTAGCCTAGCCTTGTTCCTCACTACCATCCCATCCTCACCCTCTTTGTTTTTGAAAACCCATTTGGTACCTATAGGGTGGCATTCTGGTGGAGGTGGAACTAGGGTCCAAACTTGGTTTCGCTCAAAGTTTTCTAGCTCCTCATGCATGGCATTTACCCAGTTAGGATCAGAAAGTGCGTGTCCAACATCTTTGGGCTCAAAAGAAGCAACGAATGCAGAATGAGCAAAGTGAGAGATTCCATACGCTCGCGACCGCGTGACTCGCTGGTCGATGCCGCCGATCATCTGACGCGGGGGGGTGAACTTGCTGAACGCTCGGGGCGCTTGCCTCGCCGAAGTCGCCTCCCCCTCGCCAGATGCTGTCGCTCCCTCAGGTGCAGCGGGTGCTCGCTGGAGAGGTGGCTCAAGAGGACCCCAAGAAGAAGATGTCGTGGGATCGGGTCCTCGAGCTGAAGTAGATGTCGCAGGGTCGACAGGGGCAGCCAGTGGAGTTGGCTCGAGATCACCCCAATCGGCATTCTCCTGCTCCTCCTCCACAAAGATGGTCTCTCCCAGCTCCTGTTCTCCTGCAACATCAAAAGCAGAAGAAACACAAGGCATAGTCTCGTCGAATGTGACCTCGCAGGTCTCCACTATCCGGTTAGTCTCCAGGTTAAGAACTCGATAAGCATGAGAGTAAGAAGCATAACCAAGAAACACCCCATCAGCAGAGCGAGATTCAAATTTGTCCAAATTGCCTTGCTTCAGGATGAAGCACTTACACCCAAACACCGAAAAATGAGACACCTTGGGTTCCCGTCCAAAACGCAACTCATAAGAAGTTTTCTTCATGAAAGCCCGAAGAAAGATGCGATTTGAAACATGGCAAGCGGTGTTGATCGCCTCGGCCCAAAAACGCCTAGGAGTCCTATGCTCATCGAGCATCATCCTGGCCATCTCAACAAGGGTCCGGTTCTTGCGCTCAACACACCGTTCTGCTGGGGGACATAAGGAGAAGAAAACTGATGCTCGATTCCATTAGAAGAACAGAAAGAGGCAAACTGAGAGTTATCAAACTCAGTACCATTATCGCTACGAATAGCTCTAATGGTATCAGGGGAAACTCAGTTTTCAACCTCAGAATCAAATCGTGAGCAAAAGGAAAAACTTCATCCTTACCCTCCATAGAACACCCAAGAATACCTCGAAAAATCGTCAACGATCACTAGAACATACCACTTCCCACCCGCTGAGCAGACCCGAGCTGGACCAACTGTGTCCATGTGTAAAAGCTCGCCGGGTCGCTTTGTCATCACCTGATTAACAGGTGGGTGAGAAGCAGCAACCATCTTCCCGTGACCGACAGGGATGGCAAACAAGGTCCTTCTGAAACTTAAGTTGGGCAATCCTTGGATTAGGCAAGTGAGCTAAGTCTTGCAAGCAAGTCAAAACTCAAATGACCGAGCCTCCCTATGCCACTTCCACAAATCAGAAGAAGGACTAGCCATCAAACATCTAGCAGAGCCAAAAGAACGAGAGAAATCGGCTCTGAAAAACACGGCCAAAAGGGATGATCCAACAAACAAGATCTCCCCGAGGTTAAAACACGACTCAGACCCTTCTTAAACGCACTTCACAATCATCCTCAAGAAGTTGCGAAAGAAAGCAAATTGTAATGCAGGTTGGAAACCAAAGCAACATCCTTAAGGACAAAGTTCTCATTGAGCCGAATAGCTCATGAGAAACGACCTTACCTCTACTATTATCCCGAAAGTGATGTACTCCTTATGCATCACGGGGCTAAGGCTGGAGACCATTCCTTCTTTCCGGTCATGTGGCGCCGAACACCCGGAATCCATGAGCCACATGTTCTCCAACCGAAGTTCCTGGATCAATAGAAAGGCAGGAAGTGAGCGTATGGCACAACACTGGGGTAGTATACTGAGAGGATACCAGTGTTGTTCATAGGCCAGAAAAAGTGTTAGTAGCAACACCAAGTGTCCTCGTCCCATGGGTGGATAGCGATCACCACCAACCTGAAAGGGTGGTCCGCTATGGAAAGGAAAACCTCCAAACTGACTACTTGTCCATTTGAGGCAAAGCGATCACCACCATACTGAAAAGGTGGTCCGCTATGGGACTGAGCAGCAAAACCTCTTACACTCGGCTCACAATCGTATTGAAGACGACCGGAACCGTGACGGGCACGACCCCACCCCGTGGTCTAGCTGCCAGGGGCCTAGCTACCTGAGAGGGTGCACACCTCCAGGCCTAGCGCCCTGCCTCTGAACCCCACCTTGCACACCATGGAGAGGGTGGTGCCTGGCCTGGTTGTTCAGCTCCAACTCCTTCCTAGCGTCTCTCTTCCTCTGAAAGCAAAACTCAGCTAGGTGACCCTCACGGTGACAGTACTTGGACTCGAACCTCACCACTCTCTTGGTTTGTTGGTTCCTAGTGTTGCGAGGGTTGTTCACTCTGGCTGGCTGCTTGCCCTTCGGAAGGGGATCACTAGAAACGTCAGGAAGGGTGTCAAGTGTGTTCCTAAGATGGTTAGGTTTGGGAACCCACACTTGCTTGCGAGGTGGAGCCTTGGGAGGTTCATCAAGGATGCCATCCTTGTGATAGGCTTGGGGAGGCTCAGGTGGGGTGATCTTGTAAGCTTAGGAATAGCGGATGGCTTCTCACTAAGACTCACTCCACTAAACTCACCGATCTTGCCAAAGCTACTAGCGCCCTTCCCACTGAAGCAAAGCCTACTCCCGAGCAATCAGTTCCCCTCTTGAACTGACTGATCATCATGCCCAACTGTGTTTCACTGCATGACACCCAACTCAGGATGGACCGAAGGTATGTGTTTTCTTCCTCGGTTTGCATCCTGTCATGCCGACAGTTGGCAATCTCAAGCTCCATCCCCACGCATCGCTCACATGGAGCGGACAAGGTGCTAACGGAGCTGGCCTTCAAGGCTTCAGCAAGCTTGGCACTAACTCCTGCCAACTCAGTTAGCAAGCTAGGACAAAACTTGCACGCACCCAGCAAAGAAGGCCTCGCCTTCACTTCCTCCAGCTCCTTCTTCAGGGAGGGACCCTCTTTGCAATCACCCACCAAGTCTAGCCTACTCTTCAGCTCATCATACACCTCAATCAAAGAGGCATACTTGGTTTGCGGTTGGCAAAGTTTGTCATATGCATCGTGCACTCCTCACACTCCTCCACATCGGTCACCTTCACCTCAGACTTAGCGAACTCAAGCTCCTTAAGTGCCTCATTCATCTTAGCCTTAAACTCATTGTGCTCTCGGATAGCTCGCTTGAGTTGCTTGTCCTAAGCGAGAACTATGTAGACAAGAGAATCGCGCTCACCGGTATGACGATCGACAAGAGAAGAGGTTGATACCTCGGAAGCATCATTGTCATCGTCGTCATCGGTGTCGGTGTCCTTTGCCTGGCATTTGGCGTCCTCTTCGTCCAAGGCCATGGTGCAGAGACCCTTGGAGGAGTGGCCGAAGAAGCAGAGTCTGTTGAAGCGTTCTTCATTCTTGTGCTCGGACCCGTCGTCGCTGGAGTCGCCGTCGGAGGTCTTCTCGCCATCACTGATGGTGGCGAGGAAGGCACACCGACCGGCGTCGAAAGCCTTCTCCATGTCCTCTCGATGATAGCTGCACTTCTTCTTCTTCCCAGTCTTGTTCTCCGGCTTGCCCTTGCGCCTAGAGTTGCGGTTCTTGCCGGGGAAGTTCTTGTCGTTCTTGGGGCAGTTCGCCATGAAGTGGTCTAGATCACCACACTTGTAGCAGCCCTCGGTGCGCCACCACGCCGGTGATTCAGGCGGTTGTTGTGAAACCGCGAGAACGGGTGATGACGAGGCGAGCTCGTCGTCTCCAACCCCTCCAACTGCTCCTCCGTGACTGTAAGCAAAGATGACAACGAAAACAGAGGAGGTGAAGCGTCAGCAGAGAAAGTCGATCCACCTGTGCCTAAGACCAAAGCCATGGTATGTGAAGATGGGTTCTTCAGCTTGGCCTGAGTCAGGTGATCGATCTCGGTGGACTTGAGCTTGCTGAATAGCTCGTCCACGGTGAGGGTGTCATAAGATGTAGACTCTATGATAGTCGACACCTTCACCTCCCATACCCTCCGATCCAGGGCATATAGCAACTTGAGAGCCCTCTCATGATCGTCATAGGGTAGGTTAGCCGATTGGCACGCATCTTGTTCACAATCGTTTGAAAACGAGCGAACATGGCGTCAATCGTCTCTCCCTCCAACTGAACAAAGTTCTCGTACTCGCGCTTGTACGTCTCGAAGAGTCTGGTCTTGACCTGAGCGGTCCCTTCGTGATAGCTCTGAAGCTTCACCCAGATCTCTCGTGCCGTCTCAAGCTCAGAGACACGCTCGAACTCAGGAAGGGAGATGCTGGCCAAAAGAGCGTTACGAGCCTTGAGTTGGCCTCGTGCTGGTCAATCTGGATCTGACCCACACGAGCCGCAAGGACTACATACTCAGCGTTCTCACATATCTCCCAGACAGAAGATCCGATGCTGTTGAGATAAGCACGCATCTGAATCTTCCAATAGGGATAGTTCGTTCCATCGAACCACGGAGCCTTGTCGTTCCCTCGTTCCATGTCGCCCTTAGGATCCGAAACCGATTAAGGTAGCGAAGATCCCTTAACCGGCTCCGATACCAATTGAAGGACTGGATTAGCGACCAGAGGGGGGGGGTGAATGGGAGCCTCAAATTCAACTTGTGAATAGAATGGCCCTTGTCCCAGAAAATCACCCCAGAAGCGAAGACTCGAGACGACCGGAGAGTTCATGACCTACGAGTAGGTGGATACCCTAGGAGATGTCCTAGTGGTACAGCGAAACTCCCGGAGAAACCCAAAAACCAACTGCAAAAGCCTCAGAGCAAAATTGCACACTCTGTAGGTTCACGGACTGTCCGGGGTCAGGGTCCCGGATTGTCCGCTGAACGCCGGACTGTCCGACACTAGAAGTCCGGACTGTCCACCGGCAAAACTCCAGAAACAGAACTGTTCTGAACAAGTTCTAGACGACTCCCGGACTGTCCGCGGTTTGCACGCCGGACAGTCCGCGGTTCACGTGAACAGTAGAACCGTAGCGTCCGATGCCTGGCCTATGCAGCGTCCGATGTGACCCCGGACTATCCGCGGGTCACTGGCGGACTGTCCGCCGGTCACGAGACCGAGAACAGAGACGCGCTGCGCTGATCTGACATAGCCGAGTCCTGATCCCCGGACTGTCCGCCGCTGGCGGCGCGGACTGTCCGCAGATGAACAGAAAGCGTGAAAACACTCGGGACAAAAGGCCAATTCAATCAAAACTTCACCAAACCAAAAGGGACTTCGATCAAATTCCTCCCAGGTGTTCCTTTACGTATTGGGGTGCTAATCCTAAGAAATCATCACACCAAACCAAGTCAATTGAGAGGAATCCGTGAAACACCGGAGAGGGGGAAGAAACAAAGAACGAACACGAAATCGACCCAATCTATGGATTCGTGAGGTTAGGGAAGAAATCCTTCAGTGGAAAGAAGGGCCTCACGACCAAGAACAAATTGATTCAAGTGGAATCGAAAATCATCTCACGGAGAGGAAGAACAAGGCAAATCTCCGGGAGATGAAAAACCAAAACGTGAAGAACACAGAACACGATTCGATTTCAGCCGAAATTCCTCCGCACGAGGAGACAACGAGAATACGGTCTCGTTCCTCAAAAATCCAAATACACAGAGGTATGATTCCCGTCTCTGCGGATCGCTTGCAGCGAGGTATGATTAGAACCTAAGCAGAGGACTAGAGAGAGAGTGCTCAAGAACAAATGACTGCAAGGATAGGGAGAGAGGAGGGGTGCCTCTCTTATTTATAGCCTAAACCAATAATCCCTTCTACTCTCTAGATACAAGAGCGAAACGGCCAACCCTAGGGGTATCCCGGTCCAACTCTGCTGATTGTCGATCAGACGGCCCCGCGCCCATCTCATCCTTAGCTTCGCCTCGACGCAAGCCTCAGGATGCCGCCACGTGTCGCCCTGTCGACCGCCGCACCTACCTCGCGGATAGCTGCGCCGTCGCGCCAGTCTCTCCACGCCGCCATGCGTCAACCGTCCTTTTTGCGGACCTCCCCCGGTTTTGAGGCCGAAACCGGGAAACCTGGGTCTTCCCCTTGTTTTGAGGCTGAAATCGGGAAACCTGTCCTCAGGCTGAGTTTTGTGGCCCAAACTCAGAAACCCGGGCGCCCAGGTTTTGAGGCCCAAACCTGGAAACCGTCCACGCCGAGTTTTGAGGCCCAAACTCGGAAACCGGCCACCCGAGTTTTGAGGCCCAAACTCGAAACCGTCGAGGGTAGCTTTTAGAGGCTCAGCTACCGAACTCGTGCCGTAGACGGGATGTGGTTCACACACCCCGAGTTTCAGCACCGATGCCGGAGCATGTCCAGCCTCCACGCCGGGCACAGTGCATTCGCCATCCTTCTCGGCCTCCCGCCAAGTGTCACGACGCCATCACCTTCCTCCCGACTCGGCCGATGCACCGCACATCCCCATGTGCTCTTGCTTGTCAACGCCACGTGCCTGCTACCACAGCTGGTCCTCAGGTCTCCCGGTACGTCGGTCCAAGCTCCACGTCCGCCCTTCACCGCTCCCGGTCCGTCGGAACGGCACATCCCTACTTGACCTTCACCTCACCTTCGACCACTGCCCGAGCTCTGCACCTGCACATCAACACAGCCAAGAGACATGTTGCCTGTTGATCGATCACTCATCACTTAGGAAGGGAACCACAAGGGCACATATCAACCTTGTGTTCTCAGTGAGAAGTCCTGTTCAGGGGATTTAAAACATTGAACCCTCACCGAAAGGTAAAATCGGTAGTTATCCATATTTATCTTTTCTGCATTAGTTTCTCTTTTGCATGTTTACTTTCCATCATTATTTGTTCATAGCATATTTACTTTTCTGCATTAGCATTGCATAAAAAAGAAAATAAAAATATTTTTATTGCACTGCATCATAAAACCTAAAGCCTCATGTGAATAATTCTGTGGTGTGTAAAAACCCACATGAAATATCCACCGTGGTGGCATAAAAATAAAAATAAATATGCATGCATTCATCCTGTTGCATTTTCTCTTGCATCATAAAAAATATATACTAAGAAAGAGATCTTACTGAAACTCTAGACAACTAAGGCTTGAGTGGCCAACCACTAACGCTTAATCTATTCCACAAGTTTTGTTGTCTATTTGAGTTTTACAGGATTGAAAGACCAAGAAAAGCTGACGAGCAAGTGGATGTTCCATCCACTATTGGAGCACTATTTCAACAACCATCAACATCAATCGAGACTCCGATAGAGGAAGAATATTTTCACTGCCAGTCCGCTACATTGCAAGATCGAACGACTACGTCAACATTCAGCTTGGGGGAATGCACCCTCGTGTATCCAGGTAAGTATCTTTATCCTCTTAAGTTTTTTCTATAAATAAATTCAAAAAAAATATGAGCACACGAAGGCTCACCCTTAAAAAGAAAAAGAACAAAAATATTCGGGCACATGAAGGCTCGATGTGATCGAAGGGATTAGCTTGGGGGAGATGCACCTCCGTTATCTTTGTGATTCAAGTATGTCTTACTACTATCTTAGTGTCTTTTTTAAGAAATAGGTATACTGGTTGTTTGTTGATTAATAAAGCATGTCTAATCTGAAGAACTCTCTCCCTAATTTCTTACAATGGAAATGATGAATAGTTGCTCTATTATATTTCTTTCTAGTACCTAGCCTTTAAGCATGAGTTCTCCTAAGTTTAAAAAATTAATGGTGCCTTAAAATGAAATTAAATATATGTGTAGCAAATGCTTGATCCAGAGTCTAAGTAATTGACAGATATGATATGTGATGATTTGAGTTACTGTTATCTTGTTCTAAAACAACACTAGAGTTCCGGAGAGATTCCAATATTAATATGGTAAATAATTGCATTGAGTTAAATTAAGCTTTGTTATTTACCCTATGAGAATTTACATACTATTGATTGAGATCACTACACATTTTATCCTCTTCTTAAAAATGCTCATGATCATCTATTACTATCCTCTCAAAAGTTTGTTGGAAGCATATGGCTGAAGTGAAAAAAAAGAGAGAAAAAAAAATCCGAGGAAATAAAAGGACAAGTGTTCTGAAACCCGAAAGATGATCCGAGGAAATAAAAAGGGGAAAACAAAAAAAACAGTGTTCGGAACCTCGAAAAAAAAGAGAAAAAAAAAAAAATGAATATTAGAAAAATGGGCACGTGTCCGATGGTAGAATTAGCCCGTTAGCCATGTGTCTCTAATACATAGAAGAGAGTGATATATTCAAAAGAGCATCTGCCTCCATTTTCATACACATGCAATTCTCGATTCAATAGTGTGGTTGACTTTCTCTTTGGATCCATTGTTTAATTTGACAACATATGTTTCAAGCTTTTTGAAAATTCATAAAAACTCCGGGATAATGGTGAAGTGAATGAGCAAGAGACATGGTGCTTGATTTGATCGTTCTATCTTTCAGTTACTCAAGATTCAAGGTAAAGTACTAAGCCCCATGATGAATAATATGATATCTTTTTCAATCTAAATGAGAACTTTGTTTGAATGCATGAGTACTTGTTAGAAGTGCAGATATTGCAGCAACTCCTGATCCACTGTTAAGTTTGACTTTGCTAAGGGACTAGCAAAGGGTAAGCTTGGAGAGAACTTGTTGACGGTCCTTAATGTCTATTTTATACCATCAACTAATACATGAATTAACATGAAATGAACCATAAAGCATAGTTGTAGGGTTTGATTCTAACAAGTTCTACGAGTTGTGTTGTTCTCATTTGCTTTGCCAGATTATCATATTTCACCATACACCATATAAAAGTATCTCAAGTGATGAAACAGAGCACACCATTGCGAAGACCTCGTCGAGACGATCGAAATGGACATATGATTTGCTATATTTGGAGTCCCGGAGCGAGAGTCCTCGATGGATACGACTTGGAGGATTCTAGAACATTCCAGAAGACACGAGAAGGCGACCCACGGAAGGCGGGGCCCACCTATCATAGAGGTAGACCGACCGGTCTCCCCCTGGGGCCGACCGGTCTGCTATAGGGCCCAATCTCGCCCCCCTTCGTGTGACGCACTCCCACCGACCTCTCCAACGCGTTTTGGCTCATTAAGGCCCATGTGCATATGACGAAGAATTTAGTACCATATTGCTTGCTCAAGGTGGAGGGGAGGCCAGGGGCCCCTATATAATAAACCCCAGACCCCCCTAAGGCACATCATCATCCTAGGTAATTAGAGTAGTAATCGATAGATTAGACATGGTGTTTAGTCTATAGGTTACCTGAGGTTGCGCTCAATCCCACGGAATAGTTGTGGTAGCCCCAGGGGTGACAGCTCTGTTAGGCCTTCGTAGTCCACCACGTTCGGATTGATGTTTCGTAGAGCTTTTGGCAGCCTTCCCCTGACTACTTTCTTCCCAGTCTTATTCGAGAGAGAAAGTTACTGTTGCTCCAAGTGCCAATGTTTATAATTGCTATATCTTTTCATCTTTGTTGCCTTAGAACCTAAGTAATAGAGAAGTACATATGAACCTTGATCTCTCTCGTTGTCCTCCCACTATAGTTATCTATACATTTATCATTGAATTCTCTTTGATGTGCTTTAATTATCATATATCAATTACTCCTGCTTTAGTCTATTTAGTACTCTGAGTTAGTGTTGGTAGTTCTTAACTTCACTAAAGATAGAGCTAGGCAACTATCCCCGATAACGGCCCAGAAATGCTTGTTGACACTTGCTAACGTCGTTACTAGGAGTAGACTATGGAATCTATCCCTGGCAACGGCGTCAGAAATGCTTGTAGCAAGTCTAGTCAATATACCTAAAGGAGTGAAGCTAAAGCAGCTATCTACTAATGTCAAATGGGGTTGTCAATCCCGACACTAGTAGGAGCTAGCTAGAGAGATTGCAATCTACCTAGAGGAGATTCTGCAAGCACACAGAACTATCATAGTAGCACTTCGCCTGGGAGTACCAGGTGTCGATTTATTTGATCCCAAAGGAAGGCTAGGGTGGTGTATGAGTCGAGTCAAGGAGGGGATGAGAGTCAAAGAATAAGAAAGGGAAAAGGAGAAAAGAGAAGAGAGGAGATGAAAAGCTAGAAAGAGTTTATGAGTGGATAGGTAAGGATGAAATGAATGGTTAAGGTAAGGTGGATAGGTAGGTAGATAGGGGGAATAAGATAACTAAGGATAACTAAGATAACTAACTAATAACATAATAACTACTCCTAGATAACTACGAAGCAAGATAGGCAATGCCAAATAAGCAACCAGGTTAAGTATAGTTTTATTCCTATCTTGTCAAGTACCGAGGCGTACTAGCCTTTACCACTGACTTAGGTTGAACGCTAGCACAACGAGCCTTACTGTTAACTAGACCAACTACGTGGTGGAATTCAAGGCGCACAGGGCTGTCACCACCTGGTTGCTACCACAGCTATCCGGGGTCTAGCCGTATCTGAAGGTAAGTCTATAACTAAGCACCACGCCTAATATATTCTAACTATCTCTATCCTGGCCTAGAACAGAGACACCCTTGCGGACGTCAGAGCAAATACTTGACTTAATAAGATAAACACTAAACTAACTAAGCAACCTATTGGCAAAGATCAAACACTAAGCTCACTAGAGATTAACTACTATGGCTAAGTGAATTGAACTGTAGGATAGCTAGGCACTCAAGCAATCAATCAAGTATACTACTCATACTGGTAAGTAGAATAAAGTAATACTTGAAATGATGAACTAGAATATAGTAAAGTGCTTGAGTAACAAGAGCAAAACCTGAACTGGAGATGAAGGGAGACTCTTCCCAACTCCAGGACCGATCACTCGCACGCTTCTACTCTTGAGCTAAGCCTTGAGCAGCGCTTCCGCGAGGGCAATGAGGCAAGGATGCCTTGCTCTACTAGCTACCTACTTGCCTAAGCTTGGCTACATCCTAAGCTATTAGCTCTCTAGCTCTAGCCTTGCTTTCTTTGCTTCCATTGCTTTCCTTGCTTGAAATGAAGTGACGCCCCCAGGGGGTATTTATAGCCCAAGTGAGTGAGGGGGGTACTTATAGGGGGCAGCCAATCAACCTAGGGCAAACCCTAGTGGCGGGCGCCAGCCCTAGGTGGCGGCCGCCACCCCCCTGGCCCTTGGATGCACCGTCATTGATCCTATGGTCTCCAGGGACTCCTCCAAGGCGGTTGCATGTCGGTTGCATGTCCAGATAACCATCATTAGGTCATGATCCACGCCACTCCCTTCCTGAGCCCTCTGATGCCACTGACCTAGTGACCAAGGGCCAAGATTTGGCCCTGGGTTGGTCACACGGATCAGTGACGTGGTAGGGGGGAGTTTGGGCCTCTCCCTGGTGGCGGGCGCCACCCCACTAGGGCCCAAATGGGCTCTGGTGTGTGGTCTCGGCCCCTGGTGGATCCATGCTCCAAATTTGGTCCAAATCCTGCATTCAAATAAAAATCTATGGACTGTGGAATTTGGTTAGATTGAAACCTATTTGGACTACATTTCCATGCCTTTTTGGTGAATTTTTGGGTAAAATGTTGATGGTAAAACAAGTGTTTAAGGCCATCAACAGTTAGTAGATTATGATAGTGAGTTATCAGATTTTTGACCCTTGCTTCCCAGTGGTAAATATAAATAACGATCCTAGAATACTCCCGATAAAATGCTACGATGGTGTTCTGTGCGCTTTGCGGATCTTTCATATTCTATTTGCGTTAACAAACGTCAACAGCCTGCTGGAGTCGGAGGAGAGGTCGGTGGCGTCGGAGGCAAGCCCGGGGACGACTTGGTGGTGAGGCGTGGCATGGGCCAACGTCGCGTGCTAGAGCGACCGTTGCGGTTGCGGTGCGACGCGGTCACGACCACGGCCATCTCGCGGCTGCGGCCGACTGCTCGACGCAACGGCGTGATGGCAGCGCATTCTCGCGGTACTCGGGGTTGGCTTCGGCGTGGGCTCGGCGCGGTCGTGGCTGGCCAGCGCCTTGGCCAGCGGTGACGAGCTCGGGGCCGGCTGCGGCCAGTGCTTGGTGCATCCCCGATGCGTGCGATGCAGAGCAGGAGGCGAAGGAGGGGGAGATGGCGTCCATGGCGCTCTTATAGGCTCCACGACTAGGGCTTCGGTAGAGCGATGTTCATCCTCGACGTCCGTGCCAAGGAAATGGCCACGTGGCGTGCATCCGTAGGCGGAGGGGAGTGGAGGGGCGCACGTGTGTGGGCCAGGGAGACGGCGCGGTCGGGGCTTGCCCCCTGGCGGCGGCGGCGCTGAGCCTGGGAGCAGGGGCACGCCCTCTAGGGTTCGGGGAGGCAGGGCGCGCGGCTGGGCCTTGTGCCTTCGGGCACGAGTGGCCACAGGAGGGGAGCCGGTTGGGCCTGGTCGGCTGCTAGTGGAGGAGGGAAGTGGGAGGCGAGCGCCTGGGCTTGGGGCGGTGGCCGAGCTGGGCCTGCAGCTAGGCGTGAGGGGAGATGGCAAGCAGGCGGCCAAGAGGAAAGGAGGTGGTCCGGATGGAGGAGAAGGTGGGCTGGCTGGAGGAGGCTTTGGCCCAAGAAGAGGGAGAGGTGTTTTCCCATTTCGTATTTAGGGGATTGGTTCAAGGAGTTTTGGGAGAAATTCTGATGCATCAGGAGGAGTTTGAAAGGATTTGAAATAGAGAGTCGAAGCGTGTTTGAGATGAATCCCCAAGAAAATACAAGGAGGTTGTTATGGTCATGTGTTCTCCAACGTAGGACTTAAGTTGCACAAAGAATCTCCGGCAAACTCCTACAAGCAATACTATATGAATGCAACAATTTATTTATAAATTGTTCCCGGTTAAGTCTAGCAACTACGTGCTCCACACAATCATAGAAAAATTTTAAAAAGTCCAAATTTTTGGGTTACACACCTGTTGTCCGTGATCTAAGCCCGTCGTCCACGCTCCGAGCCTACCGTCCGCGATCCGAGGCCGTCGTCCGCGATAAGAGGCCACCATCTGACTCCACGAACGCAGGCGTGGTCGACCGATCATCGTCTCGCGACCACCGTCTGACTCCATGGACGCAGACGAGGTCGACCAATCGCCACCCGCCTCTACATGCACGTGATGCAGTCATCCGCGTAGACACACACACACACGACACGTGTGAAAAAACAACCGTTACCACACACACGAGGCCATCGTCCGTGGAGCGAGGCCGTTGTCTATGTCCACGCACGCGAGACTCTAGGTGCACGCTGCCGATCGCACCACCACGCAAGAGCCCCACGACGTCACTACAGCAACGCGGCCACCGTCTATCGAGCGAGGTCGCCGTCCACGTCCACACACGTGAACCTCCACGCGCACGCCACCCACGCCTCCACGCGCACGCCACCGGTCGCGCCTCCATGCAAATGCTCCATGTGCACACCGTTGCAGCCACGCGGCCGCCGCCTCCATGCACGCCAGCCGCTCCAGCCGTTGGAGGTGAGCACCCTTGTCTCAATCGTGACACATCCCAACCTATGGATTTATGGCTTCATGATTATTTGTACCTATGTATATTATATGATTAAGTTAATTTGCTCATAGTTTAAGAAACAACATGATGATTTGATTACCATTGTCTTGTAGATTCATATCGCTGAAGGGTGTTCTTCAATTATGAGAAGAGAAGTAGGAAGTGCTACACTCCATAGAAGGTAATTTTTTGTAACATGCATTATTTCTCATGTTACAATCACCAAGTTTGTAGATATATCAATATTATTAATTAAAGCATTGCAACAATACTTTACTATCATCTAATAAGAATTGAAAACATATATAAAATTATTCTTCTTTCTAAAGCACCGAGAATATTAATTAAGTCCATATTTTGTTTACAATTATTGCTATCCCTATGATATTATCAAATCATATGATTCTTGATGCCAGTAACATTAATTAAGAAAAAAAATACCTTTAATCTTAAGCATCATATCTAACTTTAATCAGTTGATCATCGCTTTGACTCCAACGTAGCCGAGTAAATTTTGCTACTATCCGACAATGGTTGCAGCCTACTCTTGAACGCGGCGCACGTCAGCGAAAGGTACCATCGCTCGTCGGCTCTTGATCATGACGTGCGACAGGAGACTTGCAGACGCAAAAATGGGAACGTCAAGTGACGAGCGCACAACGTTTAGCGATATAACGAACATCCAAACTCCAGGTATAACCATATACACATATTGGCACATCATATATACAACAAATCATGTATAACACCACCATGCCAAAACAGTGATTTTCGAAGAACAATGAAAGGGGAAGAAAGGAACAGGAAACAATGTGAGTACCGCACGAGGATGAGGGGGGCAAGAAATAAAAAGCAAAGTGACTACTGTGCCCAACGAAAGAATGGTGCAAGTGCACTTTACCACCAACCAGATCAACCACGAAATTCATCAGGTCAATATAAACTATATTTATTCTTTAGTTCAAAACACAATTTAATAAAATAATTATACTTTGTGTATTTATTTTTAGGTTTTGTTGCCATATTTTCAAGATAGGTTATATTTTATTCATAATAGACAGAACAAATTAAGTTGTGCCTTATAGACCTCAGGGTCATGAAACAAGCATGCCATATATAGCTACAATACACAATATTGCCAAAAAAAATTCAATCTCGCCATGAAACTGGCCAATCATATGTGGAAGGACAACATTTATTTCTGAAAACATGAATTTTCATGTGTTCCAGAAAATAACGATCGATAATAACTTATATGTTTTATCTTTTTTACATTATTAAATACTAATTTTATTGATGAATATGAAATAACACATGCTCCTCTTCAGGAAATTAGGAGGCTTTCATGCATTCATAGATTGGTATAAGATTGTCAATGATCAATACTGTGAGCATATTAATAACTTATCTTATTACATTATCGACCCATGCACAACTTTCTTATTTTTCCGTAATACGTACATATAGCAAAATAATAACTTAACTTATTATTTGTCATGAACAACTATCGGCTTCACTAAGAATGGAATTCTTGGCAAACATTTTGAAGAGTCGTATTAATGAATGTTTTGATAACTTAGCTGGAGATCTCCAAACATGCTTGAGGCCTTACGCAAGATGTAATACTAGATGGTTAATGAAACAAACAACTCTTTATTATGCTTTTGAAGGATAATAGTTTTTTGGATTATACTTGGTATCATTACAATTGTGTGAAAGTTGAAAGACTATAAAAAAATAAGTTTAGTTGTCCGGTTTTCAAATGCATCCCTGAAGTGAAACCGTGGCATTAGCACGGACACTAAACTAGCTATGTGGAATGCATGGTTCCAAGGAGTGATTTTTGGGAAGAAGATTACAAAATCAAACTCTAAGCAATATATATAATACTAGGACGTAGGTTTAATAATTTCTACATTTTACTGAAATCGATCATTTAATACATCTGACAACAAGTGTGTATATATGGGCACACTATGACACACCACCAATACACCATTAGACAGCTATCGCTAAGAGCAAGTATAATAGAGGGTTGTTAGCAGACTCTATATATGCTGATGTGGATGAAAACAAGCAGGAGAGAAGGAAGGTGGGCTATAAGTTTGTAGCCAGCCGAAGCACAGGAACCAAGGAATTCTGTGAGAGAAGATGATGAGCTATATGTGAACCAATCACTATATGAGTTGGCTAATAAGTGGACTGTAAAGATCTATACAACTAGCTAAAAACTGCATTATTATTATTATTATGGGAAAATTTGAAGACTATTATTATTAGCCTTGCTCTAAGTGTTGGAAATAATAGCAACTAGGAGAATACCCCGTGCATTGCTGCGGAAATTACCGGTAAAATTATACATACTATCTATATTTACTAATATATACTCCCTCCATACCCATATTAGTTGACGTTTTAGAAAAGATTAGAGTCAAACATTGGGAATATAAATCATCAATAACTATTAAGTTTCTATGTTTACAAATATAAAAATTATATAAATAGATTTGTCTTGAAGAATACTTTCATAAAAGTATACATATATCACTTTTACATAAATATTTTTATAAAAATAAGAGGTCAAAGTTATGTTTTGAAGACCGTGTCGCTCTCCTAAACGTCAACTAATATGGGTATGGAGGGAGTATGAATAAATAAATATCACAATATATGCTAGTGGATGTTTTTTAGCATTATGATGCAGACAACTAAATATATGTTAGTAATTGATCTAGTTTGCTGATGTGAATAGCTTGAATAAAGACATAATGACATGTGTTAGTGGATGTTGATGTGGACACTTTGTATTGGAGGGATAGTTAGATGTGTTAGATAGTGGAGTATTCTAGTGGATGCTTGTGTGGATACTTTGCATGACAAGATAAATAGTTAGTGGGGCTTTCCTTATAAGAGTTAAAGATTTAGTGACACATAAATTAATTCTGACAATGAGGAAAAGAGAAATAATATGTATTGTAGATGTATAATCTACCACTAGCAGTATGATCCGAGACACAACCAAGCTATGTATCTCTAATAACGTGAAGAACATGAAAATGAAGAACAGAGGGATTGCAGACATTCTTACAATGGGGTTGTCGATGCTAGGAATTAACTAGTGCAAATGTAGACGAATCAGACCGTTGATGGAGATCGGCGAAGTCGGCCTAGAGGAAAGAAGACGTCCAGCGAGCTACATCACGTCCATGTTCATCTTCTTCTTCTTGAACTGAGTAGTCTCGTTAGGCTTTTGCCTGTTCTTACCAGCGTGCTGCATCACGTTGGCCCTGGACCACCCTTCAGGTGCTCTTGGTGGAGCATCCTTTGCTCGAGCCTTCTCTTCAACATCAAGACCAGCCAACAAATCTTCAATGGAGATTTTATGTCTTTTATGTTTTAGAGTTGTGGCAAAATTCCTCCATAAAGAAGGCGACTTGGCAATAATACCACCCGCCATAAATTTGTCAGGCAAGACGTGTCCAAGCTGTTCGAGCTCCCTCACAATGAGTTGGAACTCATGAGCCCGTTCCACGACAGAACAATTATCAGCCATTTTGAAGTCGTACCTCGCGTCCAGCGTCTGAGTTCGAGAACTTTTGTTCAAGTGCCTCCCACAGTTCAGCAGCACTTTTGATGTTCATGTAAACATCACACAGCTGGTCAGAGAGAATGCTAAGAACGCATCCGACGAAAATCGTCGTAGCCGTAGTGAAATCCTGCACCTCTTTCTCAAATTCGAGAGGTAGTGTGGGAGGATCACTAAGGACCCAAAATATATCCGTAGCCATGAGCCACAACTGGACTCTCGTATGTTATCTCTTAAAATTCACACCAGTGAATTTATCTGGTTTTATCGCATCAGTAAATCCAGCCATCACTAAAGCCTATAAAGTTTTTAGATTGTTAGAAATAATAGTAATTTAGTGACGCATAAATTAATTCCGACAATGAGAAAAAGAGAAACAATGTGTATCGTAGATGTGTAATCTACCGCTAGCAGTATGATCCGAGACACAGTCAGGCTATATATGTATCGCTAATAACGTGAAGAATGTAAAAACGAAGCAGTGGGGTTATCAACAAGTGTAAACGAAGCAGACCGTCGATGGAGATCGGCGAACTCGGCGTGGAGGGAAGAAGACGTCCAGCGAGCAGTCGCGATAGCGCTTTCCAAAAACCTTATACGTCCCCTACCCCGTCCCCTACCCCATGCAGGGACGCGAGAAGACGTGGGCTTCGGAAATATGTTCTCCCGGCACCGATGGCACGTCGATGGCGGGATGGGGCGTCGACAGCGGCAGCGCACGACTAGCGCAGAGGAGGAGGATAAAATATCGTGTACTGAGGATGATGTCTCGTCCGTATTTATACACACGTTGTAGCTGCAGCTATGGAAAGAAACAGCCACATAATCACAATATTAATGCGATTGAACCTTCCATTAGTTCCGCAAGGCCTTGGTCGGACCATTCACGTACATGTCGTGCGCCTCGCGCGAGTCGTCCGCCCTACGAGGCGAGGCGAGCGAGCGAGCGGGTTTCTTCCTTTCCTCTCTCCAATAGCTTCAACTAATTGGAGATAGTTCAACTATATAAGTTGACCTTCCTTCTTTTAGAGTAGCAATAATATGGGACTAAAGTCCCCCCACCATACTATGCATGTGTGAGTGGACCCTTGGAATTTTTTTTGGCCAAGCTCAAATCTTCTAACACTAAGTGTATATTTGCCAATAGACTATTAGATGTGGTAAAAGTGTGTGATAAATCATTTGACGTTGACTGTATGCTGTATGTGGGTATACCTCTGCAGGAAGGAGTTGGTGCAAAAGCAAAACCCCCAAACAAATAATATTTCCCTGGCTTTTTGATCCAAGTTTCCATTATTTTTCATAACGGTGGTGAGGCCGTGCAGACACAGCTTGGACGGCGCATGATACAAAAAGCACTTTCACTACCGGAGACGTTGTCTTTGCCGAGTGCTGGCTGCACTCGGCGAAGGCCCTTTCGCACTCGGCGAAGGCTTCGCCGAGTGCCGCACTCGGCGAAAGGCACTCGGCAAAGAAGTTGTCGGCAACGATTTCTTCGCCGAGTGCCAAAAATCGGGCACTCGGCGAAGCCTTCGCCGGGTGCCAGGTCAGCACTCGGCGAAACAAACGGGAGCCGTCACCTGACGGCCCCTTCGCCGAGTGGCCACGTGGACGGCACTCGGCGAAGCGGGACCCTTTGCCGAGTGCCACGCAAGCCGGCACTTGGCGAAGAGGGCCCCTTCGCCGAGTGCCACGCAGGCCGGCACTCGGCGAAGAGCTCCTATTTGCCGAGTGCCACGCAAGCCGGCACTCGGCGAAGAGGGACCCTTTGCCGAGTGGCGAAGAGGGACCCTTTGCCGAGTGTCAGGGTCAAGGCACTCGGCGAAGAGGCCGAGCTGAGCAAAAATTTGCCCAGCTTTGCCGAGTGTGGCACTCGGCAAAGCTGGGGAAAATGGAATTTTTTCTCCGTTTTCATTTCCCTAAACAGAAAATATATCACACATTCATATTCCATTTCAGACAAATATCACATGCATATATATCACACATACATATCCATTTTAAACAAATATCACATGTTCAGTCTCCATGCATCACAAGCTAACAAGTTTATCACAAGTCCACAAGTCCGGCACTCGGCACTCCTGGAGGACAGCCGTAAAAGTTAAAGAAATATAAACAACCATATATACTCACCGGAGTCTCTGTCGTAGGAGTAACAGGAGGCACAAAAGGAGTGAGCAGCGAGGGAGGCACGACAACACCCGGGATGTTCAGACTCCCAAAGAAGTGAGCTATGTCCTGCGTCCTCTGCGCCTCCCGTTGCTGGACGGCCAGTAAGTCGCGACGATGGGCCGCCGCCTCGGCCTCGTGCATGGCCTGCAACCTCTGCATCTGTTCCGCCTGGGCCTGCATCTGGGCCAGCAAAATTCGTCCCGTAAGGTTTAAACAATGCAAAGACAAGGTATATGTGTAAAAGCAATGAACGACGAATAGAACAAGTACTTACCTGAAGTGCTGCCATCATCTGCTGTGAGGTCGGCTGCCGAGGTCGTATGGGACGGAGGAGCTCGTGCTGGCAGCTCGAATCTCAGCGAGGTTGGGAACAGAGGACGAGTCAACTGCGCTGTTGGCTATCCAGTACCGGCCGTGCTGCTTCCCTCCTCCCAGCCTCATCACCAGGTCTGTATCTAGGGGCTGGGTGGCCGGATCGAAGTCCTCCCCATGGCGCTCGCGAGCCGCAGTGGTGTACTCGGTGACCTTGGTGTAGGCGTTCGTGTTGGTGAACGTCTCGGGCCCGGCGTCTGGGTTGTACTGGGTGCTCGCGGCAGTCGCCTTGCCCTGGTGCGACAAGTGGTACGCCTTGAAAGGGAGGCACTCCTCACCACCATGCGATTGGGACTGCGAGGAAAACACAGATGATTACAAGTAATGAGTAATTGAGTGTTACAATAAAAAAAAAATCAGTAGAGCATACCCATCTGTCGGCGTACGCAGCGAGGCTAAGGTTGCCTTGGTGGTGTGCCACCCCAGGCATCTGCAGGCGGCAGTCTCGGCGGGCACTGTGCCTCTCGTACCACTCGTCCGATCTCCACTTGTCCACAATGGCCACCCAGCAGTCTAGGTGATTGGCGCACCAAACAGGACAGAACTGCAAGACAATAAGTATTTAATATGTTAGAAGAGCCGCTAAGTGATGGATGGACCAATCAGTATTACTGTTTTGTACGTACCTGGATGTACTGCTCCCTAGTGAGGTCGGTCTCCCTGGTGAGCATCATCTGCCTAGCGTCCGTCTTCTTCACCGCCTTCCCTAACACGTCGGCGTTGTAGTTGATGACGCACCTGGATCCGCGCCTCGTGGTACATATCCGCGAGCCGGGACCTGCAGACCTTGTCCTGCACGTGCAAACGCTCGGCTCTCTCCCCCGCCTCGCACGCAAAGTACTCCTGCATAAAGACACATGTACCCTTTCATTATTTCAGGAACGTCCAACAAATACGTATCATTGAGAAATGTTGTGCGAGCAAGACTGACCCAGAACTCAGCCCTAATCCCGCGCTGCAACGGTGGTGTACGTGGGGTCCGGAGCGGCACCAAAGTGGTCCCACGTCCAGGGCGGTGACCTGACCCCAGCGTAGGTGACCAAGCCCGGGTAGTTCTTCCGAATCAGAAGACTGAACATGCCATTGATATGGCGTGTCTTGCCCCCTGCCACAAGTTCCCAGTTCCTGCATGAGTCATTAAGAACAACTGTTAGTCGGAAGTTCAATTTTGAACATGCCATGTGAATAAGTAGTGAAAACATTAATGGTAACTTACTTGTCGCCGGACGGTCGAATCACCGGACGGCGGCTAGGTGCGAGACGCTGCTGCGGGAGCTGCGAGGGGCCGCGCAAGTACACTCTGCTCGAAGCAGAGGAAGTGGAACCCCCTCCGGAGGCACCGACGATCTCGGCACCCTCGTCCCCCTGGCCACCCGTCGAGTCCGAGGAAGTGGTGTCGTCGTCCGACATCCTCCTGGACGTCCCTCTGGCGTCCCCCTGGTCGTCGTCCGAGCTCTCCGCCGGGTCGGGAGTCGGATCGGGAGTCGGATCCGGAGTCGGGTCAGGAGTCGGCTCCCTCCTAGGACGTCCGCGGGGGCGGCCGGACCTCGCCCTCCTCGTGGACGGCTCCTCGGCTGCGGTGGGTGGTGAGCTGGACCTCTGGTAGAGCGAGTTGACCCGCCGCTGCTGCCGCCTTCCGCCCGGCATTTTGTCGAGTGCCTGTCAATACAAAGATAAAATCAATTAGCATATATAAACGATAAGTCTTTATAAAGAGATACAAAATGAACAAAACATAATTGCAAAATAATTATAACAATATAGCATTACATTAATTAAAAATTATCTCCGCGATTGTCAGTGGCTAGTGCCCCTCATGTGTTGGCATGTGGCACACGTGTGTCGTCATCACTGTCAATATTGTCAAAACAATCGGCGTCGTCTCCATCATCCTCATCACCCTCGTCCTCACCACCAAACCGTAATCGCTCAAGCATTCTTAAGTCCTTGGCATTGTGCACCTCATCACCCTCGTCCTCATCAATATCATTGTCATCGTCTTCTTCCATGTCCATCAGCTCAAAAATGTTAATGTCAAACCTCCCTTCTAGCCCCTCAGGTTGAAAGAACTCTCCGCTATATGTGTTTGGGTCGAAGTTGTATCATCATCGTTTGGGAGAGGCGCTTTACCGTGCGAGCGATACTAACTGCACAAGGTACCAACCCATAAGATTGTTGTCTTCTTGACACGCCCATGGGAGATAATAAACTTGTGTGGCCTGTTGAGCCACAATATAGACATCGTCTCCCTTGTAAACGGAGTCATGTCGAATTTCGACTAGCCCATCTCAGGGGCTCTTCTCGTGACATCAGGATCGAACCAATGACATTTGAATACCACTGGATTAATAGCTTTGGTACCCTCAAAGTTGAGCTCATATATTTCTTCGACTATGCCGTAATAGTCGCGCTCATCGGTGCCGGGCGTACGAACTCCGGTATTCGTGGTCTTTCGATTGGGCCGACTCTGCTCGTAGCTTCTTGTGTGAAAGCGATAGCCATTCACATCATAAACGGTGAATGACTTGACCCTATAGTCGAAGCCATTGGCAACCTGTTTCAACTCATCTATCATTTCCGCATCTATGCGGGCCTGTAAGTTGAGATAGGGTAGATCGTTTCATCAAATGAAACAAGAAATGAAATGAAATACAAGGTTAGTTCAGTGGTACCTTCGTACTAAACCATGAAATGAAATCGGGCACACCATTTTTGAGAAGATGGTCTTGTTCTTCAGAGGAAGGTTCCCTATCCTCTCTCCAGTATTCATCAATAAATTTCCTTAAAACAAGGAGGTCGAATCAATAGATTGAAGATAGTGACGGCGCATGTAACAAGCTCATTGAGAACTTACTGCACATAAGGAGTCACTTCGTCAAGGTTCAACAACACGTACAACATGATAGTGTGCCAATCATCATGCCGCAACATCTTGGTCCTCGATGCGCTTGCTCTTCCGAGTTGGCCTTTGAAAAGGCTGAGGTTCGATAAACTCTCATCGACGTTGTAACGAGAGGGTGGATTGTGCACGCTAGGAAGGTTATCCTTATAATATGTTGTTGTGAAGTTGGACACCTCCTCCACAATAAATGCTTCTGCCACGGAAGCCTCTATTTTGGCTTTATTTCTACACTTTTTCCGAAGAACCTTTAGACATCTCTCGACTGGAAAGCACCAATGGCACTGCACGGCCCCCCCATCCGTGCCTCGTACGGTAGGTGCAAAATCAGATGTTGCATCGGCAGGAAGAAGCCGGGTGGAAAGATCATCTCCAACTTGCAGATCAACACAGGTGCCACTTCCTCTAGGTTAGCAATCACGTCATAAGATAGCTCCTTGGCACAAAGCTGGCGAAAGAAGTAGCTCAACTCTGCCAGCACGCGCCACACAGGCTCAGGGAGGTATCCCCGGGTCATCGCAGGAAGGAGTCGCTCGATCCATATGTGGTAGTCATGACTCTTCATCCCTAACACTCGCATAGTAGACAAGTTCACTCCCCTCCTCAGATTCGTCACATACCCATCAGGGAACCTTAACGCCTGGATCCACTGTAGGACTTTCTTCCTATGGTCTCTTTTCAATATATAATCGGCCGGACCTCTTTTCCATTTCTTGCCAGCACCAAGGAGCCATCATCACTAGCTTTGGTCTATCGCACATCTCTGCACGTCCAGTCTGGCCTTAACGTTGTCCTTTGATTTTTCTGTGTCCATGAGTGTTGCAAAGAGTGCCTCAGCGATATTCTTTTCTGTGTGCATTACACATCGATGTAGTGCGGACAAAAAAGGTCATTAAAATAGGGGAGTCTAGTCAAGCCCGATTTATGGGTCCACATGTGTTTCCTCTCCGTACCAAAAAACGACCATTGTCTTCATCAAACTTCAGAGCCTCTATTTCGGCACGGACCTCGGAACCGATCTTGAACTGAGGAATGGGGTTGGTGACTTGAACACCTTTCCTGAAGTGCTTGATGTCACTTCTGAGCGGATGGTCAAGAGGCAAGAATTGACGATGCTGGTCGAATGAAGAATACTTTCCTCCCTTCTCAACCAAGTGAACTTCACAGCTGCCTTGCATATTGGGCATGGGAACTTCCCGTGAACACACACAAGCGCTGAATAAGCCATACGCCAGGAAGTCATGCAGGGAGTACTGGTACCACACATGCATTTTGAAGTTCTTCATTGTTGCTCGGTCATATGTCAGTACCGGGGTTTCCCAAGCTTCGAACAATTCATCCAACAAAGGCTCCATGAACACACCCATATTGTTCCCCGGGTGTCCAGGAATTATCAGTGACAAGAATACGTTCTTAGGGTCAAACATAACACGGGAGGGAGATTGAGGGGGATTACGAACACAGGCCAACAAGTGTACGGGGCCGCCATCATTCCATACGGGTTGAACCCATCTGTCGCCAGCGCCACACGTACATTTCGAGCCTCCATAGCTTTGCCAGGATGCATGGCATCGAAGTGCTTCCATGCTTCACCATCCGATGGGTGTACCATCTTGTCAGGATTGTATCTCTTGCCATTCTTGTGCCATGTCATCTGTTTCGCAGAGTCCTCTGTCATGTACAGTCGTTGGATCCTAGGTATGAAAGGAAGGTACCGTAGGACCATCTCGGGGATATTAAGTTGTTTCTTTCTTGCCATCTCCATGGTCTACCTCCACATACCTAGAGGCTTTGCACTTTGGACAGTGTGTTGCTTTCTCGTGATCTTTCCTGAATAGGACGCACCCCTTTTGGACAAGCATGGATCTAGTGCTCATACGGCATATCTTAAGTGCACGAAGAAGTTTCTATGACTCGTAAGTGTTCTTCGGCAGAATGTGACCCTCCGGCAACAGGGTGCCCAAAATTGCCAACATGCCATCGAAGGCGTCTCGACTCAAGCTATACTGGGACTTGAACCCCATTAGGCGTCCAATGGCATCCAGTTGTGAAAATTGTCTTTTCATGAAGGGGCTTCTGTGCCGAAGACATCATGTCGTAGAACGCCTTTGCGGTGTCCTCTGGCTCCTCCAATCCTTCACCGAATTGAGCCTCTTGAAAGTCTCCCATCATGTCTGCTACCCAGGCATCTCCATCATACTCCTCGAGACGTTGTCTCGCCACCTCCTCTCTAATCTGATCGGCTTCACCATGGTGGACCCAACAAGTATAGTTTTCAACGAATCCGTACTTGTAAAGATCTACCCCCACGTTATCCTTATATTTTCTTTTCTTGTTCCCACATTTGCTGCAGGGACACGGCATCCGACTCGACCCTTTAGCAGCCGGACGAAACGCATGCTCTAAGAAAGCATTGGTCTTAGTAACCCATTCTGTGGTCTTACTTGCGTGGCCCGTGTACATCCAGTCACGGTTATCCATCCTCTGGCATATACATATGTAAGCGAGTAATAAAACCAGCAATTGCATCTACACTGCGTTCCTACCATCTAATAGGAGAAGGATAGGTCCTAATCCCACCGAGGATGCGTAGATGGGTTAGTTTCCATGTTCTACTCCTACCCGAGACAGAATTTCGGCAGCACCTCCTCGTTGTTCTCCCGATACACGTCCTGGCAGGGAGAGTGTGTATCCGGAGAACAACGAGGAGGCGGTGCCGAAACTTTGACTCTGAGAGGAGCAGAACATGGAAACTAGCTCATCTACGCATCCGCGGGCTGTCCAAAATATGTGGACAATTCGAAAGAGATACGGTCGCAGATATGCAAAGGACTGAATATCTAAGACTATATCTCTTTTGAACGGGAGACGTCTAACTAGGTTACGCGACCAAAGATCAGATACCTAAGGATACGGATAGAGGGTTATACCTAAGGTGTCGGTGAGGTCAGTGTAGCGGGGGCAGTGGTGAGTCGGAGCAGTGGCGAGACGACGCGGTGCAGGCAGACCCGCAACGCCGACGAAGACGATAGGGGTCGCCGAGTACCTCCGACGGGTCCTCCTCCTGCCAAAAAAAGCATATGGTTAGTCTCCACCAAAAATTTCGGCAGCACACCTCCCTGTACGGTGAGGTTCCCAAAACCTGCAAAAATCATCGGCACGATGGCCGGCAACATAGTAACATCCACCGCGCAAGCATATACTTTAATTATAAAGTCACATATACTACCACCTCCTCCTCCATAACCACCACCACACCTCTATCTCCTTCACGATCTACCTAAACCACAAACTCAACCACCACCACAATCACATTGCCACCACCTCCACCTCCACCACAACCACAACACCAACACATTCACCACCACAAATATATAACAACATTTGGCACAAGAAAGAAAGGGAATGGTAGATAAGGCCATACCTACGGCGGTGAGGGTCGAGGCCGGGATGCGCAGTCAAGTGGAGTGGCACGGGGCAAACTCGGTGATTCTCCTCCTTGTCGTCTTCTTCTCCCTCCTCCTCTCTTTGTCGTCTCTCCTCCTCCTCTCCTCCTCCTCTCTTCTCCTCCTCTCCTCTTCTCCTCTTCTCCACCACCAGCAGGCAGGGGCAGGGGCAGGGGCGCGCCGGGGCCGGGGGCAGGGAGCGGCGGGGCCGGGGGCGGGGCAGGGGCGGCGGCCGGGGCGGGGGCGCGACGGCGGTGGCCGGGGCGCGGCTCGGGGTGGGGGGGCGCGGCGGGGCGGGGGCGCGGCGCGGCGGGGCGGGGCGGGACGGGGGCCGCGGCGCGACGGGGCGGAGCCCGCAGCGCGGCGGCGGAGGAGGGCGGCGCGGGGCCGGGTAGTGTGCGTGTGCGTGTGTGCGGGTGGGTGGCCGAAAGGCCGTTTTGTATTTTTTTTTTATTTTCGAACGACTTTGCCGAGTGCCAGATCGGCTGGCACTCGGCGAAGAATCTCTCTTCGCCGAGTGCCAGCCGATATGGCACTCGGCAAAGAGGGCCACGTGGCAGACACAAAGTGGCCAGCAGGCCACTCTTCGCCGAGTGCCAGCTGGCACGGC
Source organism: Coix lacryma-jobi var. lacryma-jobi (assembly GCA_009763385.1). NCBI lineage: Eukaryota > Viridiplantae > Streptophyta > Magnoliopsida > Poales > Poaceae > Coix > Coix lacryma-jobi. Next base: position 115,134,229 of record CM019827.1, on the reverse strand, counting down.
ACTCGGCGAAGATGCTCTTTGCCGAGTGTTAGGGCTGACACTCGGCAAAATTTTCATTTTTTTTTATTTTGGACACCAAATTTTTTGTGGGTCATCCCCACACTACCACTGTCAATATGTTCAAATTTGACAGTTTTTCAAAACTTTTTGTTATATTTTTTGACTTTCTTTAGTTTTGTTGAGTTTTCCCGAAAGACGCAAGTTTGAACTGCGGGTGCATCGAATAATGGATTTTCATGATTTAAAAAATGTTATTCTTGTTCTTAACCGTATGTTGAGGCCAAATGCAAAAACTGACCCTAGGTTTCGATCAACGTGCTCACGGGGCAACGCCTCCAAATTAAGTGTGGACGGTTTTTAATTATAGAAAATGCAAATGAATTCCGAAAAATCGTGAAACTTGGCGAGATGTTGTTACATATATGCGTATGTCATGAAAAAAATTTGAGAAAGTTTCGAGCAAATGGCCACGTACGATGCTTACAAACTTTTGGCAAGTAAAATTTTTTTATGTATCTCCAATAGTTGGTAAAAAATATATAGAAAAGTATTCCAACTTGATAAAATAACATAGAAACACCGGATAGCAAGTGAAGCTGACTTGGTAAATATAGCAAGTAGATGGCCTCCGATTCCAACTTGAAAAATTTTAGCAAGTCATATACCAATCTGTTGGAGAGCGTTTTTTTTTTTTTCCAATAAAACAAGGATAACAAGTCATTTTTCCAATCTATTGGAGATGCTCTAACAATGTGGACGCATTATATATATATGATTCAGGGAAAAAAGTCGCAAGGCGACCACGTTCCCTCTCCTTCATTATCGGCGGCAAGCTCAATCATTTTATTGTGAATTCTTCACTGCAAGCCGAAGGCCTGGAAAACAGGAAGAACGTTGAGTTTTAGAAGACATACACAGTAACACAGCCATGTTATTTGGCTGTATATATATCAACCTATGGTATGTATACCACGTTTACCAAGTCGATCGGCTGGACACCCTAAAGTTTTAGGTACGCGCTATATTATGAAACTAACATTGTGGACGTATTATATGAGATTCAGCAAAAAAGTCGCAAGGCAACCACGTTCCCCTCCCTACGCTCCCTCATCTCATTATCGGCGCGGCGGCAAGCTCAATCATTAACCGTTAAACTAGTGGCCAAACTCGGCAATATATACCCCTGCAGGCCCAGCTCCAAAAGCACAACATCACAGTGCAGATAAAGCACCACCTGTCTCTTGCTCCCTCCATCAGCTTAATTAGCCGATCGATCGATCAGGCTTGATCGAGGAAGAAGAGCAAAAATGAAGCTCTCGGCGGCGGTCCTGTGCGCGCTTGTGGCTGTCCAGGCGGCGGTGCTCCTGGGCACCTTGCCGTCGGCGGCGCAGGCCAAAGAGCTGGAGGTCGGCTACTACAGCAAGAAGTGCAAGGGCGTGGAGAACGTGGTGAAGTGGCACGTCATCAGGGCGCTCAAGGCCAACCGCCGCACCGGCGCCGCTCTCGTCCGCCTTCTCTTCCATGACTGCTTCTCTCGTCAGGGTACGTAATAACCATGTGTCCATGTGCATCTTCTTCCATGCACATACATACTACCTGAATTGCTAATTGTGAACTGAACAACAACAATCCATGCATGCATGGTGCAATGCACACTGCAGGGCTGCGATGCTTCTGTCCTCCTGGACGCTTCGCACGACAACCCTCATCCTGAGAAGGATGCGCCCGTGAACATCGGCCTCGCCGCCTTCGACCTCCTGGAGGAGATCAAGGCCGCCGTCGAGAAGAGGTGCCCCGGCGTCGTCTCCTGCTCCGACATCCTCATCTACGCCGCCCGCGACGCCGCCAGCGTCCTCAGCAACGGCCACGTCCACTTCGCCGTCCCCGCCGGCCGCCTCGACGGCTTCGTCTCCAAGGCCGACGAGGCGCAGGCGGAGCTCCCGGACTCCGCCGACGACGTGCAGCGGCTCATCGACAACTTCGCCAGGAAGAACTTCACCGTGGAGGAGCTCGTCATCCTCACCGGGGCGCACTCCATCGGCCAGGGCCACTGCTCCTCCTTCACCGGCCGCCTGTCGGAGCCGCCGAGCCAGATCACCCCGGCGTACCGCGACCTGCTCAACTACAGGTGCTCCCAGGGATCCAACCCGCCCGTGGACAACAACGTCCGCGACCAGGACTACGGCGTGGTGGCCAGGTTCATGCCGGGCTTCACCAGCCGGGTGCGCAAGATCCACGACTTCCTCGACAACTCCTTCTACCACAACAACCTCGCCAAGATCGTCACCTTCCACTCCGACTGGACGCTGCTCACCCACAAGGAGGCCTTTGGCCACGTCGTCGAGTACGCCGAGAACGCCACGCTCTGGGACGAGGACTTCTCCGACTCCCTGCTCAAGCTCAGCAAGCTGCCCATGCCCGCCGGAAGCAAGGGCGAGATCAGGAAGAAATGCAGCACCGTCAACCACCGCCTCTACTAATGATTAAGCTAGCCACACCTGCCGTACCAACAACAATGGTGACCGGAGAAAGAGATCATGTGTGCCCGCGCCCAAAAACATGCATATACTTGTTCGAAGATCAAGATGAGCCATAAGGTTCAGCTTTTTTTTTTTTTTTTGTTTCATCCATTTTTTTGATTCTCATTCGTTGTACTGTACTACTCATCTTTTTGTGTATTTCTCATATCTGTCAAACTGCAATAAAACTTCGTTCCTGACATGTCCATCAAGTGAAGGGCTACTTTTCTTCTATTGGCAAATTCCGTTATTGTCCTGTACAACATCAACATATGAGTGTGGTCAACCTTTTCAGATCAGTCTGTTAGACTATCTGCAACAACGCCCCCGAAAACCATATTTGGGTCCCCTAAGCAGGTGTTTTGGGTATCAAAACAACCCTCCAACAGAGCAACCAAACTCAACGCATTTTGCGCAGTGAGCCGGGCGAACAGCAAAAAAAGCATCGTCCAAAGCCGACGACACAAATTGCTTTTGATATGTAATTTGAAGTATGAGTGGAATTGTAGGTTAATCTCTTTTGAGGGCTTTATTAGTGTCAGCGGACTAGCACAGCTTGTGGCTAGCCTAGCTCCAGCCGAGTCTTCAGCGCATCTAACAACCTGCGCACGTCCAGCAGAGAGCGCTCGGTCATCACGGCGCGTCGTGCTCCCGCAGCGTCCGCACAGCCGCTCGCGCTTGCGTAGTCGTGGCCACTGCCACTGATTGTACACCTTATATACATTGTACTGAGATCAATAAAGTGCGCAGTTGATCCATATTATTCTACATGGTATCATCGTCCACGGTTCAATTCCAAAATCCCTTTGCTACCTCTTCCGCTCTCATGGCCCTTCATCCTACCACTCTGACTCCTCCGACGATGGTCTTCCTGAACCTGCCTCCGCCGCCGTTCTTTAGGCGGTCTCCATTCGCCACCATGTGCCTGTCACCCTCGATCTGAACGAGGGCAACTTCGGACAGTGGTGTGACTTATTGGTCTCTACCCTCGGCAAGTTCGGTCTCGCCAGCCACGTTCGCTCGCCCACGGTGTCCGAGGAACGCGATGGCGAGTGGCGCATGATCGATGCTTGTGTCATCAACTGGATCCTCACCACCGTCCCCAAGGGCGTCTACGACATCGTCCGCCGCAACCATGCCAATGCCTTCTCCCTGTGGCATGCCATTGCCGGCCTCTTCCAGGACAACGAGCTGCAGCGTGTGGTGTACCTGGAAGCTGAGCTCTGCACCGTGCAGCAAGGCGACATGTCGATGAACGACTACTGCACCAAACTGAAGCGGCTCGCCGATCAGCTGCGCGACATCAGGCACCCTGTCTCCCAACCCAGCCAGGTGCTCAACCTTCTCCGCGGCCTCAACCCTCGGTACCGCTACGTCAAGCCGGTGATCACTTCCAAGTACCCCCCGCACAACTTCATGAGCGCCAGGTCCTTCCTCATCCTCGAGGAACTCAGCTTCCAGCATGACGCCAATGTTGAAGCTGGTCAGGCCCTCGCCGCGACGCACGGCCATCACTCCGGCGTCCCCTCCAATCCTCCTTCCATGGCAACAACGACGGGTCATCCTCTCACGCGCCGCGCTCCAACAACAACAATCGATCCGGTTCCAACGGCGGCTCGAACTGATCCAACGGTTGCAATGATCGACGGCGTGGACGCGGCAACAGCGGTGGGCAACATCGCTACACCAACCTGACTATGTCGTGGACCGCGGGATACAACCCTTGGTAGGGCATGGTGCAGGCCTGGCCCATGCTCTTTTGGGCCCCCGGTGCTGGCGTTCTTGGGCCGCAGCCTCCATTCCAGCCCCAGTAAGCCCCAGTAGGCGATGACGGCCACCCATCTCCCTTCTGCTCCAATTACCGTCAACGCAAAACACTTCAACACCAAAGCCCTCTATGCGGTGCTGCAGTCTGCTGGCGTTCCTCAGCAGCCGGTCAACACCTCTGATTGGTACTTCGAAACTGGTGCTTCTTCGCACATGTCTTCCTCCTTTGGTAACTTCATTCCCTCCACCCTTCGTCATTCATCTTCCATCATTACAGTGGGCAACGGTGCTCGCATGCCGGTCACACATCAAGCACACACCTCCATACCCACTGCCACCACTCCACTAAAACTGAATGATGTTCTCGTCTCGCCATCTCTTATCAAGAACTTAGTTTCAGTTCGTCGTCTTACTCGCGACAATAATGTTTCAATTGAATTTGATCCTTCTGGTTTTTCTATCAAGGCTCTACCCAGCAAGGCGGAGATGCTCCGATGATGTAACAGCAATGGCGACCTCTACCCCTTGCGTCTTCCTCACCATCATGCCTTCACTGCATCCTCGTCAGCGACGTCCCTCTGGCACCAGCGATTGGGTCACCCTGTCACTGCCCAGATTCTACAAAATTTTGAGTTTCAGTATAATAAGTCTACTACTCATTCCTGCTCCTCATGCCGGTTGGGTAAACACACTCGTCTTACTTTCTCTGATTCTACTACACAGACATTTTTCCCTTTTCAAATTGTTCATTCCGATGTATGGACGTCGCCTGTCTATAGTCATTCCGGTTTCAAGTATTATATTGTGTTCTTAGATGATTACAGTCACTATCTTTGGACAATTCCTCTAAGCAATAAATCTGATGTTTTGCCTACCATTCGTGCGTTTATCTCTTATGTCCATACACAATTTCATCTCCCTATCCTCGCCTTTCAAACCGACAATGAGCGCGAATATGACACCACCGCCATGCACCTTCTTTCTTCTCTCGGGACTCAGCTCCGCCTCAACTGTCCCTACACCTCCTAGCAGAACGGGAAAGCTGAACGCGTACTACACACTATTAACGATTGTTTGCGTAAATTGTTACTTCGCAGTGCAGCTCCCCTCGCCTTCTGAGCTGAGGCTCTCGCCACCGCGACGTACTTGATCAACAGGCGCCCCTGCCGTGCCATGGGGACCACGACACCGCACACCCTCCTCTTCGGTGTCGAACCAACGTACGCCGAGTTACGCATGTTCGGTTGCAGGTGCTTCCCCAACATGATCGCCACCTCGCCCCACAAGCTGGCTCCATGATCCAGGGTTTGCGTCTTCATCGGCTACCCCAGCGATCACCGAGGCTATCGCTGCTACGACATCGCGTCCGGGCACGTGATCACGTCACACCATGTCACCTTCGACGAAGTTGTGTTCCCCTTCTGCGACACTCCTGCGCCCCTCAACACATCATCACCACTAGTGCTTCTCGACCTGCTTCCGGTTGCACCAGCTTCGGTCGTCGCACCGCAGCATCCTTCGGCTTCGCCGCAGTCACCACCGTGGCTCCTCGACACACTACCGCAGCATCCCTCGCGTGTGCGCTCGGTGCGCCACAGGCGGTGCTTCAACCCGGCGCGTCGTCCACCACGACTGCTGGCCCCGACCTCATCAACGACGTGCCCTCTACATCCGGCGACCCACCCCCACAGCACGCGGGGCATCCAATGGTGACCCGTGCCCGGGCTGGCATCTATAAGCCCAACCCGCGGTACGCTTTGGCCACCTCAACGACGGACATCTCACGTGTTCCGCGGAGCGTCCGCACCGCACTCCGTGATCCAAACTGGTATGTCGCCATGAAGCTGGAGTGCGACGCACTTCTGGCGAACTGAACCTGGACCCTCGTACCGTGACCGCTCGGCGCCCACGTGATCTCCGGCAAATGGGTCTTCAAGATCAAGACGAACCCTGACGGCAGCCTAGAGCGTTATAAAGCTCGGTGGGTTATTCGTGGGTTTAACCAGCACCCGGGGTCGACTTCAGTGACATGTTCTCCCCTGTCATCAAGCTGGTGACAATTCGCACCGTCCTCACCCTGATCGCCACGAAGGACTAGCCGACGCATCAACTCGACGTCTCCAACGCTTTTCTTCATGGCCATCTCCGCGAGCAGGTGTACAGCCAGCAACCCACCGGCTTCGTCGACCCTGATCAAGACGCGGTCTCCCTGCTCTCCTGCTCGCTCTAAGAACTTCATCAGACGCCGCGCGCCTGGTTCGAGCGCTTTGTCGCGCACGTGACCTCCATCGGCTTCGTCCAGTCCAAGGCGGATGCATCTATTAACCCCAAATTTTCGCACGCGCAAGGAGATGACAGATGGGCCAGTGTGCGAGAGATGGGCGTATGAGGCATTCGACAAGTGTCCATGCGGTCGGTTAGTTTCCAAAGATTCGGCAACTGCTTATGCGATCGGCTATTCTGAGAAAAAGAGAGTTTCCTTTGAAACGATGGAAGCAAGAGCCGATCGGGCAACAAAATCGCGACAATTAAGGCAACGAAGATTCTGAAGGGAGTCGAAGGTCAAGTATATTGTATTTTCCTTTAATATTTCATAGTCGTGTCCTCTTAGGACTTGTATTGCGTACAGGGTATAAATATAAACCCTTGGCTATTGTAAAAAGGGTTCACAACTATATCAATACAAATCGGCCCCGTGCCATCTTTGAGTCCTTTGTCGTGTCGTCGAGTTCTTCGAGAGGAATCATCGATCCGTCGACCTCCGTAAGTCCCGACAACGTTGCTATCATGTCTAGTATCATGCGGTGGATTTAGATATGATGCAAGTAGTCTTGTTTGTTTTCAAAGATCGTGCGGCGGATCTATGTTAACAATCAAGAAGTCTTTGCTTATGCTAAGCTTATGAGTAAATACCGTGCGGCAGACGTTATTTGATATGTTTAGCAAAAGCGAGATAGTTATCGGCTCTATTAGATTTGGCAAGATAATAGATTCATTAAGTTATTATGTGTTGCATGTTTTAATTAATTTTGTAACACCTTTGCCCAATCTAGATTGATGTTGTTCGCCTTTCTTTACAAGATTTTTGTTTATGACAAAATGTAAAACACGCGGGACAAGATAAAATATACGAGTTGCGGGCGTGCCAGTGTACAAAGTACACAAATAAAGACAAGTGAATAGGGAAACATGCATTTCATTAATTCCTCGATCAACAAAATTACAAGCTTCCCTTTTACATATTTTGCGCGCCATAGCCTCTTGATATGAAGGCCGTCTGACTAGGACGATGTGAAGTCTTTGGTTCCCGGGGCTAAATAAAGCTCCCAGTTAATTACTCTCATGAATTAAATCCATGAGAAACCTCCGATTAAGCTGCGTGTGGTCGTCGTCTTCGTCTTCGCTTTTGCCTTCTCCATGCATAAAATGTAGATGAATGGTGTGTAGGTGCAGGCGCTGGCATGATCTACGGCCTCGTCGGCCTGTAGTGCCATTTATAACGTAGCCATTGCTCAAGCTACGCTTGCCTTGCCGTCCGGCCTCGTCGGTCACGAGCGGTGTGTGAATGTGTCATTGATAGGTTAGTAATATGCATGGAGAACAAGTGAAGCGTTGACTATAGCTTGATATTCGCATATAAATAGCGGGTACGCTCAAGATATCAGGAAATTGCATGTGTGGCGCGACTTGAAATGACGGCGCTTCTTAATTATTTTCTTGTAGCTGCCTAATCATCAAACAAGTAGCAACCAGCATGTGCCGCCTTATACGCATTATATATATACATATATAACTCAGGCATCATAGACGTCTTCACGTTAGCTTCAGTACAAGTGCTGCTGCTCTTGGTCGGCATGCGTGCACCATGTTGAAGCTCTGAGAGAGCTTCAAGTAGCCTTCACGATGCCGTGATAGCTTCTTGTAAACTTCCAGCCATCGGCTATTCATGCGTTAGTTGATGGGTCTTGGTTGGACGCCACTCCTGTAGCGACTTCTAAATGGCGCGATGAACTCAAACGGCCGTCGTAGGCGCCGCCAAGGCCCTCTCGAACTCGTAGCTGTGGATCTTCCTTGATAGCATCTTCACAGGCTTGTGGAGCTATCGATCTTCTCAGTGGTATCTTCACAGGCTCGGGAGAGCTGACGATCTCTTCGACAACATCTTCACGGTCTCGCAGCTATCGATCTTCTCGGCGTCGTCTCGAGTGCAAATCCGACCAACCCATACGACGACCGGCCCGTGCATGCAGCTGAGAAGAAGTAAAAAGATAAAAATATGTATCAACGTGTATAACTACCTGTGGCTGACATGGTCTTCGACGCCAACAGCAATGCTAGCTTCCCAGCCCGATGCCTCTGGTCGTTCTCCAGACGTACGACAGTGCAGAGCCGTGCGGATGAGAGCTCTTCTACTGCTTGTACGTGCACTGGTGAGTGGTGTGTGCTCTCCTGGGCGATCAGCGATCACCAGAACCAGCAGATGAGGAGGCCACGAGAGACCTCTTCTCCTTTTCTTCTTGTGTTTTTCTTGTACGTGTAGGCAGGTGGCGAGTGGCAGCAGAGAGAGAGAGGAAGAGCCTTCTCCCTGCCTCTGTCCGGTGGTGTGTGTGTGCCCTGTGTACTGGTCTCTCCTCCCTCGAATGTGTGCAGCAGCTCTTCTTTTATAGGCCAGCTGAGAGGAGCCAAAGCAGGCAATGCAAAACGCGTACGTGACCAACGCCTTGCCTTGCTACACACTGCTGTGCTCCCGTTACTATATTATACTCAAATTACTACTATATTATATCTTTCCTTCTCGAGCTGCTTCCCTTCCATCAAGCAAAACAAATCACCAATGACACTTTCTATACAATACGATGCACGCCAGTACATTTCCTCTTGAGGCACATCCCGCAATCACGGTGCCTGTAAAGTTTCTATAATCAATAAAATTGACCAATAATATGCGCTTCCATTCCTTTTCTAACAAGATAAAAGAATTTTCAAATCACCGGAAGGCAAACCACCTGTGCACGCGCTCAAGCTGTGGGCCTTCGAATCCGGCTCCAGCCAGCCTGTCAGAACCAAAACCACCCGATCAATACGTGTGTGCTTGCATGCCTGGCTGCCCTACTCCAAACATAAGCATACACGTACGAACAAATATGTATGCATTGAGCAACCGGACACGCACATTTATTAGTCACTACTAAGAACTCCAACAATACTTGTGCCTCCTCTAAACCACATTTGGATTCATAGCACGTAATAGTTTCTCGTATATTTTGCACGCATCATTTTGCACCTTTTATTTTATCCAATTTGTCAAATATTGGAGCTGTGTATATTCTCTTGATCATGTACAAAATTCATCAAACAACAAGTTTACTTACGCTCCAATAATCGTTGCTCCCGTGACATCCCTTATAGATTGCATGATCATAATGACGGAATTAACTTCTAATCTAGATTGTTACGTGTTGTGGGTTCATGCATGTCAATCAATCATGCTTGAGCTTTGATAAAACTAGGTATCGTGCGGCAGATGCAGGTTTTAGATTTAGTTTGATCGTGTTGTTTGCATGTTCCTTCTTCATGGACCCCAATTCGGCTGGTATTGCCGAACTTGGTTATACATCGATTCAAATTTATTCTTACTTGTTTCAGCTGTCCGTTTGCCTATACGTTGTATTCGGCAATTAATGTTTTTTTCATATGATGGCTTCTATATTAGCCGAATACATTCTATAACACCTACTTGGCAGTACTTCTATAGCTGTATGTCGTCGAATGTGGCTTCAGGGCCGTAAATCGGGAACTGTCTGGGTCTCCGCCTACACCATGTTTGTCCAGTTTTATTCTCACAGTTTTATCCCTTGTTGGTTTTCAGGTCAAACCGACTAGTACGTCTCCGGATTTCGAATCGCTCGGGCACCCGATTGAAGCCACGCTTTCCGGCTTGCTGTGTGTGAGGCACAGTGCGCCACATTTTGTGCCAACACACTTTTTGGCACGCCCAGTGGGACACCACATTCCAAGATGCTTGAGATCGACAACACTCAAGTTTTGGAAGTGATCATGGAGGAGTTGCCAATAGACTCGAGACATGTAGTACAACAAACATGCGATGAATTTCAGCGCAAATGCTTGATGTCCTTCTCTAAAAATAAGAGCAACAAGGTTTCGAGCAAGCCGCTCCCAAGAACTCTCCTTCCTCATCAATCTGATAGCACCAATGAGGAAGATGCTCAGAAGCTATCCGAACTGATGTACAAGGCTATAGCGGAGGCCATGACAAATCATCAATCAGCTTTCTTAAATACCTTTCGTGCCATCATGGTTGGTATTTTCGGCCCAATGGTTGACAAACGTTTTGAGGAAGTTGCTGGCCCGATGCAAGGACCACTGTTATTCCCCGTACCCCAACATCAAAGAAAAACTGCTAAAGACGGCGAAGTTGGTTCAAGCAAAGGTGGGATGGTCCTTCACGAGCAGCAACCTCTCATGACTCATGGCCAACTCGCATTCGGCACGACGGGAAACATCCCACAATCTGCCTTCAGAGTGTCTCCAGCAACAAATAGGTTGCAGAAGAACATGTATGGAGACGGATATCAGGAGTTCGTTGATTACAGTGTGATTGATGCTTTCCCGAATCCGAGCTATAAAAATTCAGCAAGGGCATTTCCTGGAGGTCAAACACAAGCGACTCCAGATTCAAATATCGACCTTATCATGCACAGGATGGCTGACATGATGCAAAATCAATTCGGCCTGAAGCCAAAGAATCAGTCTTACGCTTATAAATCTCCTTACCTAGAATGGTACAACCGAGTGGCACTTCCTCCAAGGGTGAAACCTCTCACTGATCTTACTAAGTTTTCATGCCAAGATGATACCAGTACTATAGAGCACATCAGTCGTTACTTGATGCAACTTGGAGATGCGTCTGCAGATGAGGCTTGGAGAATCCGGTATTTCCCACTGTCATTAACAGGACCAGCTTTCTCATGGTTCACGTCTCTGCCGGCAAACTCTATTAGTACATGGGCAGAGCTAGAACAGAAATTCCATGCGTATTTCTTTACGGACACCAATGAGAATAAGTTGGTCGATCTTATGAGTCTGAGGATGAGAGCTAATGAAACGCCACAAGAATATTTGCGCAGATTCAGGGAGACCAAAAATCTTTGTTATTCCCTGAATTTACCAGATGATCAGTTGCCGGGGATAGCTATAGCTGGCATGTTGCCGAATATCAGGGAAAAGTTATTCGGTATGGAGTTTGATGATCTTGGGCAATTATCACAACGATTGGCAATGATGAATAGTCAGGCTCAGGGGTTTAGGAGAGGCAACCAGTTCCAGAAAAGCGATGTGGCTAGCGAAATGTATCAGGCCTTCTTAGAAGAAGCAATCGAATATGATGACGAAGACGAGGTAGTTGCAGTTGAGTTAGTTTGGGCGAAAGAACCGACTCAAGTCAATCAACGATGGCTGAGGCAGCAAAAGGGTACCTATGACTTTGATGTTTCCAAATCGGATAAGTTATTTGAATTGTTATTGAAAGAAGGACCCATCAAGCTGCCAGAAGGCCATCCCATGCTGCACCCTGAGGGAGTTAAAGACAAAAAGTATTGTGGTTTCCATAATACCAGATCTCACTCTATAAATGATTGTCGAGTGTTCAGGGTGCGGATCCAGAAAGCTATCCAGGAGGGGCATTTGAAGTTCGATGGAAAAATGAAAATTGATGGTAGCCCTTTTGGACAGAATACCATGTCTTTCTCTGTTAGCATGGTTAATGTAGATTACCCCAGGGGCAAAAGCAAGATGAAGGTATTAACCTCCGATAGAGCAAGAAAGACCGGTGTTGTTGACCCCGATCGGCAGATCACAAATGAAGAATTTCGGCAACAAGTTCGTTTCCAGAATAGCCGAACTGAGAGGGGAGAAGCTTCCAGGCCCAGGGTCACGACACGTATTTTGTTGAACAAATGGCATCGGGAGCAGGAACGGTACCAAAAGCGAAAGTTTTATGAGGAACAAGAATTCATAGAGGATCAACGGAGGTACGAAGAGAAGATGTACCGAGAGGAACAAGAATATATGAGAGAGCAAGAGCAATCTCATTGGGGGTGCTCATTTTTCAAGTATTGTTGGAATGAAGGCTTGAAGCTGCCTGCTAAGAACAATTGCCCTGAATGCAGTTGTCAATATTCTGAATACAGGCAGTCTCGGGTCAACCGCCGTTCGGTTCATGAAAGGCTTGGGGTGCAATCCCTCAAGGACGATCGGTGCTTAAAAATGGGTGATTCCGAAAATCGGCAAGGGAAAAGATTTGCCGATCGAGATTGGGCTCGTACTGAAGAGGAGGAGTACCGTGAATATGTTTGGCAGAGAGGACAATGGTGTCCACCAGGGTTGAGAAAGAGCCAGAAAAGAAGGGTGCAACGCCTAAGAAACAGAGAATTTGCACAAACAGGCACCAAAACAAGGCAAATTTGGCGTCCTAAAGAAAAGCCTGATGAGGGTGATCTTTCGGCTAATGCATGCATGACGTTCTTTCTCCCAGCAGAATTCATAGCTCCCGGAGATCAAAATGTCCAAGAAGAAGTGTATTCGAATTTTGATGAAGACGAATACCAAGATCTGATGGCTCAGCTCGTTCTGACCCAGTGGGCAGTTTTTGATAAACCAGTCAAGCATCGACACTTGAAGCCGCTTTATGTGAAGGGGTACATTAATGGCAAGTCGTTAACCAAAATGTTTATTGACGGGGGAGCTGCCACAAATATCATGCCATATACTACCTTTAGGAAACTTGGGATGGCGAGTGAAGAGTTATTGAAAACTGACATGGTGTTGAGGGACTTTGCTGGCAATCCTTCTGATACTCGAGGAGCAGTTCATGTTGAATTGACGATCGGGTAAAAAACTTTGATTACTACCTTCTTCGTCATCGATGGCAAGGGGGCATATAGTTTGCTCTTAGGAAGGGACTAGATACATGCAAACTGCTGCATTCCGTCAACTATGCATCAAATCCTCATCCAGTGGATTGGAGATGACGTAGAAGTTGTCCATGCTGATGATTCGGTGAGTGTTGCTACTGCAGAGCCCGTTTACTGGGAATATGATGGTGTCGAGTGCTTCTCTGCAAGAGTTTGGAAAGAAGGTCCTGTAAATGTTTTCGACAAGGACCAACAGCCGATCCAAGCAGTCGGCTCTCAGAGCAATTTCTGAATGGATAATCCAATTGATGGTAACGGAGGAAAGTTGGGGCGAGGTTTTATATCGGCTGATAAATTAGAAGAAATAAGTGTTGGTGATGAAGCCGAAACAAGACCGATATATGTGAGTACAAATCTAAATCCAGAGTATAGATTGAAATTGATAGACCTTCGGAAAGAATTCTGCCTTTTTCTCCGTTGCTGAAGCTTAAGAAGGACCAAAATTTCGTATGAAGTGACGCACAACAGAGAGTTTTTGATGAAATTAAAGAATACGTGAACGCACCAGCAATGTTAGTACCTTCACAGTTTGGTAATCTTTCAAGTTGTACGTGGCGGCCGATAGCCTAACAATAGGATCGGCCCTTATACAAGGATTTGAGGGAAAGAAAAGAGTAATAGCTTACCTTAGCCAGAGGTTGTCAGACCCAGAGACGAGGTATTCGGCTACGGAGAAAATTTGTTTATGTGTGTACTACTCGTGTACCAAACTTCGACACTATTTACTAAATGCCGAATGCGTAATAGTTTATGAATTTGATGTGATAAAGCATATGTTGTCAATGCCTATTCTAAACGGAAGGCTCGGCAAATGGATTTTAGCACTGTCGGAGTTTTGATTTAAGGTACGAACCGGCAAGGACAGAAAAAAGTCAAAGAAAAATACTTTGTGGAAGGAGATTTAGTTTGGAGGTTGTATTGCCGATCGGGATGAAGAACAAAGTGTTCAGTAAATGGTCTCCAAATTGGGAAGGTCCTTTTCAGATAGTAAGACCTGTGCCTGGCAATGCATATATTTTAAAGACTTTATTATGAGAAAAATTTTCTGGAGCTATTAATGGGAGATTTCTTAAGGAGTTTTCATCCCAGTGTGGAAGTCAGTATATGAGCAAATTCAGGAATGTTCATGTGCAAAAAATAGCCGATGTAAAACATCGCCTTTAGCAGAAAAATCCTCCAAGAGTTTGGAGAATAGCCGACATGACATGTGTCGCCTTTAGTGCAAAAAATGTTCATAACCCTGGTAGCCCTAGCATTTTTCAAGTTAGCAGGTTTATCGGGAGGAGAGAAAGGTGAAGCGCAGTAAATAAGATGTCGGGTGACATGACATGTCAAAGCGAGATCTAGTCGGCTAAAATGATGTCATGCATTCGGGAAGCGTTTTTCTGAAGAAATGTTGCAATCGGGAAAATCACTGAGGTAATCAGGAGATGCAGATAGACATTATTCAGGAAAAGACAACTTCGTTTATTCATTTGCAGATCTATCCTAGTACAAACTACTCCTAGAATAATCTGTTCAGGATGGACTGTGGATTGGTGACTCTGGCGAGAGCTGCAGCGTGATCATCATAAACTTCCAAATGATCTTCAAAATCTTCAATTTTATCTGGGCGTTCGCCTGCGAAGCCGACCGTTTGGACGGAGTAGTCCTCGTTGGTCTGAGAGCTCATCGCCGCTAGCCCAAGGAAGACACCAAGGTGCATACCTTGGATGACGGCCTGATCTATGCGACCGTCGGTAGCATCAAGACGCGCTTCGACTGAGTCCCCATGGGCATTCACCTTGTCGGCAACTCTGTTCGCCGCCGTCTTCAGACGGTCATTCTCCGCAGAAAGAGCTAAAAGAGAAAAGAATGAGTTTGTGATGCAGGGGAAGGCCGAAAGAAGATGGAATGAACGAAACTGGTAATGGCGTTGCAGAACTGCTTCCACTGGTCCTCCCATTTGGTTTCCTCAGTGCCGTAATTCTTGGATACGTCCTCCAAATCCTTCTGGGCTTTATCCCTCTCCTCGCAGTACCGGAGAGCGTCCAAGCGGGTGTACCGAGGCGAGTCATCAGATTCAAAGGAATTTGATGACCCAGAAGGAGGAGTAGGAGAGCCCGGTAGAGCTGTCGTTTCTGGAAAAGGAATCCGGGTTTGACTGGAGAAAGCCCTCACCCTGGAAGGAAGATGAACAGTGAATCAGGAACGGATAAACAAGAGAAACTACCGCAAGGGGGCAAGGAACTAATTTTTACCCATAACGCTGACGGGTCAGAGCTCGGCTTCCTTCTGCTTCAGCAGGGCGTTTGTCGTGGTCACCATTGCCTGCCATTGATGAAAATACAGGCGAGGGCTTTCTCTTTGGTTTGAGTTAGGAGCCAGGGAATGGAGAAATTGCGAGTCAAACTGTTCAGTTGGGGTTGAAAGGTGGTGGCCTGTGTAGGGTCATATTTATGGAACCGTGGCTTGCACCCCGGAAAGTCAGGCGTCGGGTTAGGGTTTTTCATGACTTATGGGCCGTTGTTGGATCGGGCTAGATTTTTGCCGACTCGAGGAGATCGTGGCTCCAGAGTCAGGAAGCCGATGGGATTCGGCTGAGAATTCTTGCCGCATGAAGAATTCAGTTTCGATTGATTGTTTGGAAACTCATATTTCCGATTAGCGCCGAAGATAGTAGGTTTGGCAAATGGTCTTCGAATTGACAAGTACTATCCTAACATCGTCATGGATTGGAAATTTGAGAAGGGATCCGGAATGCTAGATCTGAAAATAGCCGATTACAACGATCGTCTACAGAACAGAGATGACTGACATGATTGTCAGCAATAGCTGATGAGATATGCATCGCCTTTGAAGCAGAACACGCATTGATCTCGAAGGATAAATCACAGATTGATTTCAGGGATCAAAATAAAAAGATTTTTATTAACAGAAAGGGGGTACAAGATTACAGTGAAGATTAGTTTGTCCACCCCATTCTACGCCTAATCAGGAGAATATGGTCGAAGGAATCAGCCAGATCTGTTCCAGCTTCCTTCATATCATCCACAGAATGTTCTACCTTGTATTCCAGCCCCCGCTCACAGACGTCGAATCTGCGATAATCGGCGCCGGAGTGAATCCGTACAGCATTGAAGGTGAGCGCTGCGCCGTATCCCATGCCGGCCCTGGAGATGTCGGGGAGGATTTGGTTGACCTCGTTCACCCGATCCAAGGCTGTCGTGCCTGCCGCATTGGCCGTAATGGCGAGCTTGGCGACGGCAGTTTCAAGGGCATGGAGTTTTACCTCCAGAGCTAAAAGGGAGAAAAGTGAGTAAAAGAAAGAGGGGAAACAAAGACTGAAATGATGAAAATATTTACTGGCGGCCCGATTCTGAGCGACGTCACGCTCCCGGGAGACTCGAGTAATCTCTGATCTTTCTCCTCCAGATCAAGCTGAAGGTCTATGACCTGTTGAGTCAGATTTTCGGAGAAATCATCATCGATCCTCCTGAACAAAAGTAACGAAGTAAGAACGGCTGCTTCATTTTGAAACAAAAGAAATAGAAGTAAGCAACCTCTTCTTGGAAGTACTGGAAGCACTGAGCTCGGAGCTATGTTTGCTCGCCACGGAGGACATCTTCTAGATTGGATTAGGTGATGATAGGAAGAAGAAGGGTTTTTCTTGGTTTTGAGATTGAAACAGGGGAGTTTGAAAATGTAAGCCGAAACGGAGTGAAGGGTGACTTAAAAGAACCCCAAAAGGTGCATTGGAAGGTAAATCGGCAGGCAAGGCAATTATAGCACACAAAACTTCCACGAGGGTGGATGCTTCCGGAGGTTCCACGTCAGTAGTACAAGAGCGTTTAGAAAGGAATTTTGGAAAAAATATTTATCCTAAAATTAGGGGGCATGTGTTAACACCAAATTTTCGCACGCGCAAGGAGATGACAGATGGGCCAGTGTGCGAGAGATGGGCGTATGAGGCATTTGACAAGTGTCCATGCGGTCGATTAGTTTCCAAAGATTCAGCAACTGCTTATGCAATCGGCTATTCTGAGAAAAAGAGAGTTTCCTTTGAAACGATGGAAGCAAGAGCCGATCGGGCAACAAAATCGCGACAATTAAGGCAACGAAGATTCCGAAGGGAGTCGAAGGCCAAGTATATTGTGATTTCCTTTAATATTTCATAGTCGTGTCCTCTTAGGACTTGTATTGGGTCCAGGGTATAAATATAAACCCTTGGCTATTGTAAAAAGGGTTCACAACCATATCAATACAAATCGGCTATGTGCCATCTTCGAGTCCTTTGTCGTGTCGTCGAGTTCTTCGAGAGGAATCATCGATCCGTCGACCTCCGTAAGTCCCGACAACCTTGCTATCATGTCTAGTATCATGCGGTGGATTTAGATATGATGCAAGTAGTCTTGTTTGTTTTCAAAGATCGTGCGGCGGATCTATGTTAATAATAAAGAAGTCTTTGCTTATGCTAAGCTTATGAGTAAATACCGTGCGGCAGACGTTTATTTGATATGTTTAGCAAAAGCGAGATAGTTATCGGCTCTATTAGATTTAGCAAGATCTAATAGATTCATTAAGTTATTATGTGTTGCATGTTTTAATTAATTTTGTAACACTCTTTTGCCCAATCTAGATTGATGTTGTTCGACCTTTCTTTACAAGTTTACTTACGCTCCAATAATCGTTGCTCCCGTGACATCCCTTATAGATTGCATGATCATAATGGCCGAATTAACTTCTAATCTAGATTGTTACGTGTTGTGGGTTCATACATGTCAATCATGCTTGAGCTTTGATAAAACTAGGTATCGTGCGGCAGATGCAGGTTTTAGATTAGTTTGATTGTGTTTGTTTGCATGTTCCTTCTTCATGGATCCCAATTCGGCTGGTTTGCCGAACTTGGTTATACATCGATTCATAATTTATTCTTACTTGTTCAAGCTTGTCCTTTCCTATACGTGTATTCGGCAATTATTTTTTTCATATGATTTCTTCTATATTAGCCGAATAATTCTATAAATATGCTTGACAGACAGCTTCTATAGTTGTATGTCGTCGAAAGTGGCTTCAGGGCCGTAAATATGGAACTGTCTGGTCTCACCCGACATGTTCCAGTTTTATTCTCACAGTTTTATCCCTTGTTGGTTTTCAGGTCAAACCGACTGGCACGTCTCCGGATTTCGAATCGCCCGGGCACCCGATTGAAGCCACGCTTTTCGGCTTGCTGTGTGTGAGGCACAGTGCGCCACATTTTGTGCCAACAGCATCGTTGTTCATCTACCACCACAATGGAGCCTATTGTACATGGATGATATGATCTTATCAGCGTCCTCGTCCAGGCTGCTCCAACACATCATCACGCGACTACACGAAGCTTTCGTCTAGAAGATGGGACCGCTTCGACACTTCCTTGGGATTGGAGTTCGCCGGACTCGTGTTGGCTTCTTCCTGTCTCAGTCGCAGTACGCCGAGGATCTTCTGGAGCGCGCGGGCATGGCCAACTGCAACCCAGTCGCCACCCCCGCGGACACCAAGCCGAAGCCATCCACGACCGATGGCAAGCTCATCGAGGACGCCCCCTCGTACCGCAGTGTTGCCGGCGCGTTGCAATACTTGATGATATATTACTCATCCAGACATTGCATAAGTCATGCAACAGGTATGTCTTCATATGCATGCCCCGCGCGACGTCCACCAAACAATGCTGAAGCGGATTCTTCGGTACGTCAAGGGCACACTCCACCACGGCGTTGAGTTGCGCATTGCCTCGACGCCGGTGGTCACTGTCTATTCCGATGCGGACTGGACAGGGTGCCCAAACACCAGGCATTCTACCTTTGGATATTGCGTCTTCCTCGGCTCTTCCCTAATCTTGTGGTCATCTAAGCGACAAACCACGGTTTCTCGGTCGAGCGCGGAAGCCAAATATCGAGCAATCGCCAACGCCGTCGCCGAGTGTTACTGGCTGCGCCATCTGCTTGAGAAACTCCGGTGTCCGGTGTTGTCGGCTACGATCGCGTTCTGCGACATCACCAGCGTACGAAACACATCAAGCTTGATATCCATTTTGTACGGGAGAAGGTCGCGCTTGGAGAACTCCGAGTCATGCATGTCCCAAGCGCTCGACAACTTGCGGACGTCTTCACAAAGGGACTACCATCATCGCTGCACTTTAACTTCTGGGACAGTCTCTCTGTTCAAGAACCCGACGTCGAGACTGCGGGTGTGGGGGTGTCAGCGAACTAGCACAGCTTGTGGCTAGCCTAGCTCCGGCGGAGTCTTCAGCGCATCTAACAACCTGCACACATCCAGCAGAGAGCGCTCGGTCATCACGACGCGTCGTGCTCCCGCAGCGTCTGCCCAGCGTCTGCGCTCCCGCAGCGTCCGCACAGCCGCTCGCGCTTGCGTAGTCATGGCCACTGCCACTGATTGTACACCTTATATACATTGTACTGAGATCAATACAAGTGTGCAGTTGATCCATATTATTCTACAATTAGGTTGTAATGACTCAGTTGGATCCCCCACTGCTAAAGTGATTTAGATTCAGACGATATAGGTTGATAGCTTTACTTTCTTGCAAATTTTAAAAGGATCAAAATATTTTTTATTTTTAAAACCTTATCTGGTGTTTACTGAAATCTTTTATTTAAAAGGGTAAACCCGCATTGAAAACTATTTCTAACCAAGAGCAGGAAAGTGAGGTAATTTAAATGGTTTTAAGAGTTCAGGATGTAGTTTATCCAAATTTTAGAGTCCAAGTAGAAACCTGACTCGAGGCGATACTTCTTCAAAAAAGTGAAAAGGAGTTTTTCCATAGCAAAAAAAGAACAGTTGAAGATGCTGGTGTAGGCCCAAGAGGCCAGGAGGCTACACCTGGGCCTAAAGAACCGAAAGGAGATACTAGAGAGGGAGATGGTCTAACCAGGATGTATACTCTCATGCTTTCCATTCCGGAATCCTTCCGGTCTTATTTATCTACACATAAATACACTCAAATCCACATGAATAAATGTAAATTATAATATAACTTGAACTAAATTATACTTTAATCTTTCTTAAATCACGTGGATTAAGATGTATTTATATGCAGTCAAACCAGACTTGTCACACTACACCTGCATCGGCGGAAAAAAATTGGGTGGACGACCCCTACACTAGATGCTGGACACGTGGCGTAGAAAACAATCAAACGCTCCGTGAGCGTGGCTCCTCCCGACGCACATGTCTCTCGACTCCTCGCGTGTGCGGTAGCGGCTTGGCTTGGCTCCACGTTGAGTCCACGACGCACGCCGAGGCCACGTCCAGGAGGTCCAGCACGAGGTCCTCCACAAGGACGCATACTTCATTTTCCTGCGACGAGATCACGGATGATGTCGGCACAAGCTCCTCCGTTCATCTCAACAAGCGTACGTTAGGCAGGTATTGAGCACCAGGTGCTGCACGGCCATGCCACCAGCGGCACCGAGGATTTGCTCTAGAATTTTTGTAACATTTCCATATAATTTGGAGAAGAACCCAAATTAATTTGCGGTCACATTTGGAACATTTTGCGCGTTAGATCCGATGAAACCATACTTTGGTTTTCTTCTCCTACACCTTTATCTGATACAGTATATTGAAGCAAGGCGACTGGCTGCTAGCCAGTAATCTAATCCATCTGTCCGTGCTACTCAGCCCATATATCTGTATATCATCTGAAACTTTTGAACTGAACTTATAGAGATCAATGCTGCAATTGTTCAGTTTATGACAACATGCTCCTTGCCAAACATTTTTGTCGAGCCATTGGAGGAAACACACACAGAGCTGCCAATCGCAGGAACGACTACACGCCCTTACGGACGAGCTCTCCAGGAAGATGGAGTACGCGTCCTTACGGAGAAGCTCGTGCTCACGGCATCCATGGCATCAAGGAAGCGGGACACGTCCTTAGGCAATCGCTCGTATCGGCCAGGCACTCGGCGTGCGTCGTGGGCTCAACGGGGAGCCGAGCCGAGCCGGCCACTACCACTGCACGAATGCGAGGAGTCGAGAGAGATGTGCGTCAGAAGGAGGCTGTGAGCGTTTGATTGTTTTTTGCGACACGCGTCCACCATCGAGTATAGGAGCGCATCGGCAGCCTGCATCTTGTGCACTGGGACTATACTATAAATGGGAATCCGTGATATAAGAACAGAACGCAACTCGATGGAAGAACAAATAACGCAACTCGATGGTAGAGGTTCCAATTGTTCAAACATAATAAACTAAAGGGATTCAAGTGTCTGGATTTTAATTTCTTTCAGACGATTGTTATTATATATATTTTATATTACAATTATAGATTTCGTTCATTGTAATTTTGGTAGGCTCAAACTATAATTTTTAGAATAAAAAACTGTTAGATAAAACCATAAATCCAACAAAACCTAATTTGTGTTGGTACAAAGATAATTAATAATTTATAGTTATTTTTACAGGAAGACAAGAACAAAAATTTAATATGTTATAACACAAAGATAAATAACAAATCATAAAAGTAACACAGTTCACTTGTACTAGCTGGTGGTACCTAATCATCTTTAAAATTCAGATACTTGATTATAATTATTTTTATAGGAAGATAAGAACAAAAAATTAATATGTTGTGACACAAAGATAAATAACACATCACAAAAAGTAACACAATTCACTTGTATTGGTTGGTGGTACAAGAGTGTTGTCTAAAATCATCTTTAAAATTCAGATACTTGAAATGTAGGAGTAGTGTAAAACTAAACTCTTCGATGAACAAAGACATCGTGCGGATCCTACTTGTACGGGTTGCCTTGCCTCCAGCTCCAGGTCCAGTTTTTTCAGTTCTGCAGCGTGCCCGTCCGTGCACGTCTGTCTGTCTACATGGTCGCTCCACTAGAGTTGTCAGGACCTGTTTGCAACCTGCATATGGATCTTGAAGCAGCCGCCCTTTGCCCTAACAATCAGCCAGTAAACAAGGTAGCATGGGAAATGAAGCGACGCCATGGCCAAATACCTGCATGCAGATTTCTGATTAATTATCGCTAATTCAGCAGTGGCGACAAACAGAGATGGCGCCTTCGAAATGTGTATTTATTCATCAGGGAAACTGGTTGTGATCTGGCGCCGTACGGTACGTACCACAGTGGTGCCAAGGATGATGCAGGACGGAGGAAAGGGTAAGCCCACCTGCACGAATGAAACCAAATTAAGCACTGAAGGCCGCTAGCCACGATTTGTATTGTATACAGTAGCAAACAATGAACGAATAGAAGCACTGAGAGGAGAGGAGGAGGATATCTCATCTCACCATGTCAACCCACAGGCATGGGCGATCCACTCTGAACCATGGGAAGGGCTGCAGATCGAAACAACAGAGAATGAAGTAGTAGAGTCACCATCAGAAATCGACATATGGCTTTGCAAACAGCAGTGACGAAAGACTGTTGCATCCCAACTGCTTCACGTACGTACCAAGGTGTTCAGTGCCGTCTCTGTCAGTAGGAAGACAAGGTTGAGAGAGTGTATGCAGCCCATCACCTGAAACGATCACATTTACGCACGTAAAAACTTGTTGAAAGCGATCGGAACATCATCAGCAAATGCTTATGCTTGCAGAGTCGTTATTACCAGAACCGTGCATAGAGAGCAATGTTTTGCAGAGGTAAAATCTGTACTTTTTCGTATAATAGTAATATCAACGGTGAGTGATCGAGAACGACCACTCACTGCATTGAGACTGAAATGCGCCGACGACGACAACGTGAATGGTACTATGAGGCCCCAGAAGACGGCGTCCGTCAGGACAACCGCGCCGGCACTGACCTGCAACGTAACCGGGATGAACGATTAGATTGCTTCTTTCTGTAGTCTTTCAGTGAAGAAAACAGGCACGCGTATGTGTTGGTTCTGCAGTCTGCAGCAAGCGTGACAGGCAGGAGGAGCACCAACTGATCATATGCCAAAGCTGTGATCGAGTAGCTCGCAGAGCAAGAACCGGGACCTGGTAACCAATTTGCATCAGCTGGAGTCCCAATCGCCCAGCTCCCTCCCAAGCATCACCGTTTGGGTTGGGCTCGTCGCCGTCGCCGCTGCTGCGGCAGAGCAATCGCCTCTGGTCGTCGTTGCTCTCGGGATCCTCCTCCGCGCGGTCTCGTGACGATGAGCACAGCGTGGCAGCCTACACGTTTCACTCGTTGCATTATTTAATTCTCATCAAGGCCGGCCGGGGCGGCCGGAAACTAACACGTGGCGACGACGTGCATGTGCGTGCGTGATTCTATTCTATTGCTAACCCGGCCGTTGGACGTACGTACCGCGAAGTAGGCGATCTCAAGCAGGAGTGTCCATCTGCAAAACGGCCATTCATGAATGTACTGTACTACTTGCTGTAGAGAGGGTGGACATGCATTCGAATTCGAGGGAGAGAATATATGATGCACGCACTCGGTGTAGTACATCATGATGCTGGGGTCGTAGGTGCGCACGTCCCACGCCAGCACGGCGGCGAGCGCGACGGTGGCCGTGGCTCTGAACGCCAGCAGCCACCACGGGGGCACCCGGCTCCAGCAGCTCATCCACGGAGGCGGACGCGGAGCAGCGGCGGAACCGTCGTCAAGCTTCTTCTTCAGCCGGACGATGATGGCGCCCAGGGACGCCGCGACGGAGGCTGCCACGACGGCGAAGCTGAGGAAGCACTGCCACTGCGCCACGCGCGCTGCTGGGCTGGTGGTAGTACGGAGTAGTAGTGATGAAGGACGGACGACTTGGACTGGTGGTTTTAATTGGACCGGCAGCTGATGCCTGATGATGCTACCAGCTTCCAGGTCTAACTGCCCAACTTGGAGCAATTGATTTCAGGACTGAGAGTACATACAAAAAACTGAATCCCCAAAATAAAAAAAAAGTGTGCAATTCGATTCGATTCGGCTGAATGTCCATCAGGAACTTAATCCTCCTCTCTCTCTCTCGTTCCTGCGGATCTAGGGATTGACATTCGATTCGATTAGACTACAACAAATGGATCGTTACCATCGGTTCCTCGGCCTTTTGGAAAATTCAGTTACTTGCAATTGTGAACAGATCTGCTCAAGACTGAGCATGAAAAAGGAAATTTTGCCCTGGTTAGGAGTGGATTGCGCTGAAATGCCATCAAGTTTGTGGGCTTCTCCATAATGCCCTTATGAGAGATGTCACTCACGCTATTTTGTCATTTTATAATATTTTGCAACTTGGGAAAATTTTTGAGCCCATGTTTTAACTTGTGTTGACCATTTTACCCCTGCCTCTTTTCCTTCTCGTTGTTTCTTCTCATTGTTTCTTCTCCGGTCACAGACTGATGATATTTTTTTTCCCTTTCGTTTCCATCGCACGAGAGCGAGGGACGACTAAGTGCACAACGCCGGCCGTGGCTCCCAGAGGCGCATCGCCAGCCGCCGGCTTCGCCGGCACAGGCTCGCCACCGTCTAGGGCCGCGCCCCAGGAGCCCTGCCTCCCAGGCGCGCAGGCGCGCCGCCGGCTAGGGGCCGCGCTCCCACGGGACGCGTGTCCCCATGCTCGCCGCCGGCAATCTTGGTGACGGGTCTCAGGCGTGCCTCCCGGCCTCCCCAAGCTCCTCTGTTTTTCATTTGCTCAGCCAACCAGCTTCTGCAGAGATGAACTTCGTGGATTCACGGCCCCTGGCCCGTGGCGCGCCTAGGGAGGCGCGGCTACTGCCGGCCGCAGCCGGTGCTGGGTCTAAAGAGGAGGTGTGCCTCTTGTACGGGGGCCGGGCGACGGCCGATGTTGCGCCCGAAAGGATCAAGATGCCCAAGAGGTGGTGAATTGGACTTTTGTAAAACTTTTTGCAATAATCAAATCCTAACAAGCCCAATTAACCTCTTGTGCCTAGAAGTGTGTTTCTCTAAACTCTACTGCACAAAAGACTATCGCTAAACCATTTCTACTCTAGCATGACAATTCAACTTATGAAAAAACAACAAGTAAATTGCGGAATTGAATTGCTCAAAAGTAAATGCGTATGTAAAGAGAGTAGAGATGACACGGCGATCTTTTTCCCGAGGTATCGAGGTGTCGGCACACCCCCTAGTCCTCGTTGGAGCACCCGCGCAAGGGTATCGCTCCCCCTTGATCTGCGCAAGGATCAAGTGCTCACTATGAGCTGATTCTTCGCCACTCCGGCCCGGTGAATCGCTCACTACCGGTCACAAGCCTTCTTGGGTCATCCACAAGCCTCCGGATGATCACCAAGCTTCACGATCACCACCAAGCCGTCTAGGTGATGCCGATCACCAAGAGTAATAAGCTAGAGCTCTCACTTGACCAAGACAAGGCCAAAGAGATGGATGGATGCACACTTGCTACTCAATTCTCACTAGGAGGTCACTAATTCTCTCAATTAGCTATTCTCTCAACCTCACTAGGGCTCTTGCTCTTTCTCACACTCACAATGTGTTTCTTAGCAGAGGAAAGTGGCAAGAACACTCTAATGGAGGAGGGGGAGGAGTATAAATACTCCCCCCCAACCGGCCATCCAATAGAGCACTGAACATGTCATTCTGCGGGGGCATCGGACGCTCCGATGACCTCGACCAACGTCAACTGTACAACCTGTCAGACATTTTAAAGGAGCATCGGACGTTGGGCAGCGTCCGATGCCCTTGCAACGGACGCGTCCGATGCGAAATCAACCTCTATGGAACCTCTCTGCATGGACATCGGACGCTGGCCCTCAGCGTCCGATGCCAGCGTCCGATGTGCCCCTTAGGGCACCCTCTCTGGAACAGTGGCACAGGCGCGTCCGATTTGACAACATCGGAGCGTCCGATGCCACTGTGTCAGCACACTCAAGTCTAGTATGCATCGGACGCGCGTCCGATGCAACCAAGGCCACCGTCTGATGCCCATTTCAGGGCCGAAACGACTTCGGATCGCGACGTTGCCTTAACGACTTTTCATCCTCACGACATAAGGCATCTCTCTGAGCTACCTAGGGCTATGAAATAACAAGTGTGCACCACACCTACCTCAATAGACTCATCTAGGTCAAGCTACTGATTCATGTTCCCCTTTATAGTATGGCCAAAGAAAAAACAAAGACCTAAGACTACCTAAGTGTCCTCCAACACCATACGACACTTAGCCTAGTTTACCATTGTCTTCGTCGTCCGTCCTTTGAAAACCAAAACGATTTCCATCGCCAGGGGACATGAACTCCATATGCCCGTATCGTCGCCATTACCGTGACCTAACTCATCCATGTTTCTGCAAAACACACGTTAGTCACAGTAATCTTGTGTTTCATCCAATCACCGAAACCCACTAGGGGCCAAGATGCGTTCAGCGCCCGTGTCGCCAGTCTCGAGTCTGAAGAGCGAGAGAAAACAGAGAGAGGAGAGGAGAAGCCATGACCGTGAAACATAGAAGAGATCAGGGAAAAAGGGCAGGGGTAAAATGGTCGGCCCAAGTCAAAATATGGGCTCAGAAATTTTCCCAAGTGCAAAAGATCATGAAATGGCAAAATAGCGTGAGGGACATCCCTCACAAGGGCATTATAGCGAAGCCCACGAACTCGATGGCATTTCAGCGCAACCCACTCCTCAGAGGGGCAAAATTTCCTTTTCTCGTTCAGTTCGGTCTTCGATCCTGACCTAGTGATCCAACTGACCAACAAAAAAATCACAATGAAATCAAGCATGTACTTCAGATGAATCAAAGATTCAAAGCCACAAAAGATGAGTCAAAGCAAGAGAGCAATGTTAGAGATCTAGGATGGACTAGCAGTAGATCAGTCGGGAAAGAAACATAAATCGATTTAAGAACCCGTTACCAAATTGTTGACGTCCCGTAAATCCGGTGGCGAGGGTGCAGTAGAGCCTCGGACGGTGTGGAGGACGTCGCCGAGAAGCAGAGGCTGCGGTGGAACCGCTGGTGGTGCTTCCTGTCACTAGCAGCACCTCCCTCTAGATCGGACTAGGGTTTAGGACGGTGGGGGTGGCAGCGGCTCCAGTGAACCTCTAGTCTCGAGCCCTGGCCCTCACCTCCTCTTTATAGGCACTGTGCAATGGGAGCCCACCAGCCTACTAT
Organism: Coix lacryma-jobi var. lacryma-jobi; assembly: GCA_009763385.1. Taxonomy (NCBI): domain Eukaryota; kingdom Viridiplantae; phylum Streptophyta; class Magnoliopsida; order Poales; family Poaceae; genus Coix; species Coix lacryma-jobi. The sequence continues at coordinate 115,106,883 of CM019827.1, read as the reverse complement.
TGGGCTGGGCGTCCCCGATCAGGACACGGTCAAGGGGTCCGTCTTGACCGTTGGGTCAGGACGAATGAGATCAATTCTTACATTCTCCCCCTTGATCTCATCTCATCTCATCATTCTTTCATTCTTCAACTTCTCATTCAAATTCCAACCTTTCTTATTTCTAGTCCATTCCATTACAGTTTAGTGCATAGAGCATGCTCCATCATCACGGTCAATTGCCGATAGATTTAACAGCTACAACACACCTCTCTGTTCTGAAATAGATTCTTTATTCTTGGGCCCTTCATTGTCCAGAAATCATAGGCCTTACCATTAACCCATGCCGACTGTGTATTCTCTGAACACACTGGGTGGTAAGCCTTTGAAAAAACGGATCTGCAATACTTTCACATTCTATAAGTATGATTCTGGACTTTCTCCTTCACAACGTACAACTTAATGTCAATGTGTTTGGCAACACACTTGACCCGTTGTCTTAGGAGCAAAATTCTTAAATGGTTGTTGCTACTGTTTACCATTATCAACTCCGGGTATAGGTTTTCTTAACCATTTCGTCTGTCCTTCAAGCCTCATAATAAGCTATTTCATAGATATCCATCATCGATGACACCACTTATATTTCTTTCTTTCTTTGGAGCTTTTCCACAATAAAACCCTAATCGTGAGCATTAGTTACTAATGTGGGTTTCACTACACATCTTGCAAAAAACAACATTTGTACCCACAACCTTTTGAGGGCACTCATTCTCTGTTATTCATCATGAGGCATATGAAACTTTGCACAAATGCAAAACATTATCAACTCCATTCCAGTGATCTATGTCTGGACTGGACTTCTGCCAAAATGACCCGGATTCATAAACTATGTCAGGGTAAAATCTTGTCTTTGTATTCATTAAGCTTCCAACAGCTGAAGCATATTGGACGTCCATCTATTACAATTTCACATTCCTTTCTGGTTACCCATGACCATAGAATCAGGCGTATGTTCACACATGTACATTCTTCATTTCTTTGAAATCTTTTCTGAGTATGCATTCTTTCATACCGCCATATTCTTTTATCTCGGTAAGTTCCAATTCTTAGAACAAATCACGCTTTACCGAGATTATTCTCATCGAGAGGACAAGGACTTCTTCTTTTCCTTACATTAGACTAACATCACTACTAGCAAGTAAGATGTCATCCACCTACAGGATTAGGAAAATAAATTTCTGGTTCCTAAACTTTTCATAAATACCATTGTCCTTCTCATTCTCTTTAAAAACCCAAATTCTCTTATTGGTCCTTCAAAAACTTTCTCGAGTCTTGCTCTAATCCATGAATGGATTTCTTCAGGTGGCATTCCTTAATATCTTTTCATCTCATGACAAAACCCTTAGCTTATGCCATGTAAAACTCTATTGAGGTATGCCATCTTTGCATCCATTGATGCAACTCTATATCGTAATGTGCCATTCGAGACATCCTGATTCTAAAAGAATCCTTGCATGAGACATAAAATACATCTCTCATCGGAAAGAAATCATTCTCTTTTCATAAAGCCTTTTGCTATAAGCCATGATTCATATCTTTATGCATTCCCTTTGGAGTCACATTTCGCCTTGTAGACCCTTTGACAGCCTACTGTTATGGCTCCATTAGGAATTTCTTCTAAGTCCCAAACATCAGTTGATACTCATCAATCTCATTTCATCTTTACATGGCTTCAAGCAATTTCAATGAATTAGCACTTCTTTCATATGGGGCTCTAGTTGCTCTTTCATTGCCAAGAGGCAATTAATTCTATGGGTTCTTGTATCACAAGATACTTCTTGTTCTTTCATTTTCTTATACAACATCAACAGGTATTTATATACCATGCTCCCCCAGATTATTCTAATTTTGGGTTTATTCTGTCTTTTGAATCTCATCGTTATCTTCTAATTGGAACTATAAAGATCTAGGAATTTAGCTATTTCTTTACCTAGGGGTATCATTATCATGACCGTTGTACTCCCTCAACGATCAAATTCATCTTTTATAGATCACTCTTTCCCTAGATGCACACTGTACATTAGGGATTTAGGAGTTTTGTTAAAAAAATCAATTTTCTTTCCTTCAATATCTTTCAATTTTCTTTCTCTTGTTCATATATCAATCCTCCCCCCTCGAAATGAGGCATAATTTTATTGCCATAATTTTGAAACCATTCATAACTCTTGTGAATGAGGAATCTTTCATTACTTCATTCACATCACAATATCATGCAAACAAAATTATTTCTTAAACTGTATGGGAGTAAACTTTCCTCATTTCACTTCGTTAACTAAACGAGGATCTTTATTCTCTGTTCTTCTATAAGTCACATTCACATGTTATTCTTATCTTTGGTTCGTATGCGATTTCTATTGTTCTTAAACTTATTTAGTGCTTAAAGAAGTATATTGTCAGTAATGAGATAGCGTACGAGCTACCCCAAACTGCTACCCCGTGTGGGATACACTTAAAGCACATGAGCCATCATCATCTTCTCCTACGATGCAGGATAATTTTAATTGAAGGACCGAAGTTGCTACACCAAGGCGACCAGAGGGGGGGGGGGTGAATGAGAGCTTTAAATTTCTTTTTAGAAACTTATAGCCACTATCCCGAGAATCAACCCCAAGAGCAAACCTAGAGCTTGATAGTGTCCATGTGTCGGTGTTTCGTACCCGGGGGTATCACACCAACGAGTAATAACGATCGCGTGCTTCTCCTCCTGGATGGTGATGCAAGAGGACACAAGATTTATCCTGGTTCGGGCAAAGAAGGCCCTACGTCCAGCGGGGGGGAGATGTTCTTGTATTATTTGCACCTAAGTGCTTGTACAGGGGTGGATACAAGCTCACCGAGCATGGACCTAGGTCCGAACTCGAGTGCGGCGTGAGAGTGGATGTGGAAGAACGTTCGTCTGTCTAACTGTCCCCCTCAATGAGGGGCCCTGGTGTCCCCTTTTATACAACAAGAGGAGGCCAGGGCTTACACAGGATAGTTATGTACAGAGCTCGGTATGGCGGGGAGTAGGAACTCTGTCTTGTCGAGGCCGCTGTAGCCGACGTGAGCGTTGCTGTAGAGGCGTCCTTGAAGCGTGGCCTCCATCCCGGGCGCGGACGTGGGGGCGCGACAAAGCGGGAGCCGTACAGCACCCATCCCGGATTGTACAGTACGCGGTGAGGTCCCTCCGGGTCTTGGGGTACCTGTCCTCCAAGAGTATGAAAGTGGTTAGGGCTCGAAGGGCGCGAAGCCGACCTCGAGGTGTTACAGTGTATGGCTCGAGGGGCGCGGAGCCGGCCTCGAGGTGTTTACAGTGCATGGCTCGAGGGGCGCGGAGCCGGCCTCGAGGTGCTATAGTGCATGGTATGGTCGAATAGTGCTGTACTGGTGCCCTTTCGCCCATGCTTGTAGTGAAAACGAGACTTGACCTTTACACCGAGTTACTGTGATACGTGCTGTGCTCCAGTGGATATGACCGGAGTAGGTGAAGGCATTAAATGCGTGGTATGGGGCTGGTACGACTGTCTGTACCACTCGAGGTCCGTGCGATAGGGCTCGAGGTGTGGGGGCGCGCTCGCCCGAAGCCTGGAGGGCTCGGGCGAGACGGAGATTGAGCGCTCGCCCGAGGCCTGGCTGGGAGGGCTCCGGCGAGACGGAGATTTGAGCGCTCGCCCGAGGCCTGGCTGGGAGGGCTCGGGCGAGACGGAGATTGAGCGCTCGCCCGAGGCCTGGCTGGGAGGGCTCGGGCGAGACGGAGATTTGAGCGCTCGCCCGAGGCCTGGCTGGGAGGGCTCGGGCGAGACGGAGATTGAGCGCTCGCCCGAGGCCTGGCAGGGAGGGCTCGGGCGAGACGGAGATTGAGCGCTCGCCCGAGGCCTGGCTGGGAGGGCTCGGGCGAGACGGAGATTTGAGCGCTCGCCCGAGGCCTGGCTGGGAGGGCTCGGGCGAGACGGAGATTGAGCGCTCGCCCGAGGCCTGGCTGGGAGGGCTCGGGCGAGACGGAGACAGGGCGTTCGGGTGTTTGCGTTGATTGGGGGTACCCTTTTTTGTACCACCGACAGTAGCCCCCGAGCCCTTGTTTGAGTGCTTGCATTCGAGCAGGGGCTCCAGATTGGGATCTCGATGGATAGCTAACTGGTCTCGAGGATTTTGTCGATTTGATTCCGTGGGTGTCGTGCGAGCGACACCCGCGGGTGTAGCCCCCGAGGCCATGGGGGAGTGGTTAGAACTCCCTCGTGGGCTTCCTGAAGAATCCTCCGTCGTTTGGGAGCCTTCTGCCCAGTGGGCGCGTCTCTTTAGGCGGAAACCGTCAGGGAGAGGAGGTCGTGGTGGCGTATGTACCTGTGAACAGGCTCGAGATGCAGTTTGGTAGTAATATTTAAATGTTCGAGATAACCTTTCCTTTGTCGTGGGGGACTCCGTCCGAGGCTTGGCTCGGAGGGCTCGGACCAGACGGAGAACAAGCGTTCGTCCTGGGCCTGGTCTCGAGGGCTCGGGTGAGAAGGAGGTCGAACGTTCCCCCGAGGCCTGAAAATCCCATGTTCACACAAAGAAAGAGATTAGTCGTAACTGTCCGAGTTTTTAGACCCTCTTTCGTCGAGGGGTGCCAGGCTGAACCGACTGGCTGGCTCCTCGAGCTGTCCGGCATGCCGATTGCCCTGGCTTGTCATCCCGCGAGTCCTTTCGATCGGATGCGAGGGGGGATGCCTCGTACTACCCCGAGTGGGCGAGTATCGAGGTTCCCGATGAGCTGATAACGGGGAATCCAAGTGAGAGCTCGTGCCCCGTTCGTTAGGGGTCGACTGTGGCCCGGAGGCGGTCTCATAAAGCATGGGTGCTCAGTCTGCAGGAGTGCCGGGTCCATTCGATAGGACCCGGTGGCTCGATGCCTCCCTCCGAGGGGATCTCACTGCATGTCGAGCTCCCCGCCTTGGATACACGTGGGGGGCCTCGAGGGCTTGGCCCTCGAGTGATGCCGCGAGTGGCGCCCCTTGGTGTCCCTGACTCGGGTGCTCAAAGCCGGCTGTCGAACCCTTTTCGAGGGCCAGCCTTCGCTGCTTCGAGACTTAGGGCCGGGGCCCGCTTTTACCTTTGTGAAGAAGCCTCCGTCGGGAGTGGAGATCGTGGCGCCGGGGCGACGAGCGTGAAGTTGGAGCGGCGGCCTCGGAGGTCCCCGGTAGAGCATAGCGAGTGCGGAGTCGCCGCGGGTACCTGCCATCCAGCTTGCAACGCGGTTAGATGGGCACATTGTACGTGCGCGGTTACCTACTCACCATCGCGGGAGACGGTGTCGGTTTGTCGAGGAGGACCCGCTGCTTCCTGATGCGGACGGCGGTGTAGGGGCCCTTCTTCTTCCTGGCTTGGACGTAGCCCCTGCGTCTGGCCCGAGGTGCGACGTCGATGATCGAGCCCCCGCGTCCGGCTCATGGTGGGGCGTCGAAAGTCGAGCCCCCGCGTCCGGTTCGAGGAGCGACGCCGCATCTCGAGTCCCTTGCTAGGCCTTGCTTGGAGGGCTCGGAGGAAGAGGAGACCGTGCGTTCGCCCGAAGCCTTGCTCGGTGGGCTCGGGCGATGCGGAGGTCGAGTGCTCGCCCGAGGCCTCGCTGGGAGGGCTCGGAGGAAGAGGAGACCGTGCGTTCGCCCGAAGCCTTGCTCGGTGGGCTCGGGCGATGCGGAGGTCGAGTGCTCGCCCGAGGCCTCGCTGGGAGGGCTCGGGCGAAGCGGGGATCGAGCGCTCGCCCGAGGCCTCGCTGGGAGGGCTCGGGCGAAGCGGGGATCGAGCGCTCGCCCGAGGCCTCGCTGGGAGGGCTCGGGCGAAGCGGAGAACTCGGGGCCCACGGTTCCTTCGCAGGGAAGGAGTCAAAGGTAGGACACCTGTTCCCATTGGGTGCGCCTTTTTAGGCGGTTTTCTGGGGCGGTGGGCGGCGCCCGTTGCAGACGCGCGCACGGGTTTTCGACCAGGCATTTAATGCTTGCGTGCGCACCCGTATCGAGGGGATTTTCTCAATCATGAGATTTCCTTGCGTGCGACGCATTAAATGCGGGCGAATTTTTGTCCGTTCAGGATCCGGCTGTTGGCTTTCATCCTATAAATACGTCCCTTGGGATTTTAGGAGCGGTTCCTTTCCACATTCTTTCGTGTCCCTTACTCCTTCGTCTTGCTCCTCCGCCCAGCCGCACAAAAGCAGAGGGGGGAAGGAGAGACCGGGCCGACGGCGGAGAGGAGGGTTGTGAAGCAGAGGAGGGGGAGAGAGAGACCTTTCTCCTTCGCGTCTCCTGGGCCCCCGCGTTCTGCCGCTCGAGATGGCCGACGCACCTGAGCCGTGGGGCGCTTCCGCCGCTACCCCGGCGAAGCTTGCGGAGCTGGTGCAGGGGGGACTCCTTCGGGGCCTTTCCGGCTCCGATAGGCCGGAGTGGATCGCCCCTGGTGCAGAGGAGGAGCCGGGGCCCCCGGACGGCTATGTGGTCAGCTTCGTCGCTTTCCATGAGCGCGGGTTCGGGTCCCGGCAAGCCGGTTTCTCCGAGCGCTTCTCTTCTACTACGGGCTCGAACTGCAGCATCTCGCCCCCAATTCCATCTCTCAGGCGGCCATCTTCGCGACCGTCTGCGAGGGCTTCTTGGGTATCGAACCTCATTGGGAGCTCTAGATCCACCTCTTCCGGGGCGAGCTCTTCACGAAGGCGATTTCGGAGGGTCGTCGGAGATTGGTGAGGTCGGGGAGCTGCGTGCTCTCCGTTCGTCAGCAGAGGTCGGGCCTCTACATCCCGTCCCAGGCGGCCACCTCGAACAAGGACTGGCGCCTGGGGTGGTTCTACCTTCGCAACGATGACGGGCTGCTTCCAGCGTACACCGGCCGTGTCATCGAGTCGCGGCCGGACTCTTGGAACTACGGCGTCGTCGACAAGAGGCAGGGTCGGCTCGAGCCGCTGCTCGAGGCCCTGTCGAGGCTGCGGAGTGCAGGCCTCACCGCCGGGATGGTCGTGGCCTGGTTCCATCAGCGGTGCGTACTACCGCTGATGAGCCGGCCCCTAATCATGGCGAAGATGAGGGATGACGCGCCCCTGCTGCGAGAGTGCCAGATGAGGCCGTCCCCGGTCGCCTATCCCGAGCTCGTTCGCCGGGCGAGGGACGCGGTGAAGGAGGTGAAGGATGCGAGCAAATTGCTCAGTATCCCGATGCGCCCGTTTCGTGGGTACATCAGCTTGGTAAGGAGGGTTGATCCTTTGGGTGTGTTGTTCGCGGAGCTTTCCTCCTCTCGTGTTCATTCTTCGCTTCCTTCCCTTTGCAGGGTTTGCAGGGGGTCAGTGCCTCGAAGCCTCCCCTTCCTGAGGAAAGGGAGGAGAGGCGGCGTCTGGCCGAGGAGAGGAAGAAGAAAAAGGATGACAAGAGCATTAGGCGGGCTAAGCGCCGAAAGGACCGTGACGACCTGGAGAGGCGTCGGCGGCAACAGAGGCTCCATGGTGAGCCGGAAGAGTCCTCCCCTACGGAGGAGGATTCTGATGATGATGATGACGAGGGTTCGGAGGAAGACTCCGAGCCCCTGGCGGGGTTCCCTGACGTGGACCGTTCGCTGGTCCGATTGGCGAGCCCCGTGAGGGGCGCTCCCAGGGCGCATGCAGCAGGGAGGAGCCCTGTTCCTGCCTCGGGCGCAGGTGGCATGGCCTTCGCTCCCCAGGGGGGCGGCGGGCCCCTTCAGGGCATGTCGACGTCGTTGCCAACGGGGGCTTCGACGGAGACCCCTGAGACGGAGACCCCCGAGACGGAGCTCCCGCCTCCCCCGAGGGGGGTTCCCCCCACAGGGACACAGCGGCTGCCGGTCTCGCCTGTGTCCACTGCGAGGAGGGTGCCGAGGGCCGGGTAAGCGCTCGTTGCTCGCGCGTTTTGCGTTCGCTTGCGTAGAGATTTATTTTTCGTGATGCGTGTCTTTCTTCTCTCATCTCAGCGGGAAGCGGTCAGCGGAGGCCTTATCCCTCCGCCCTCGGAAGGCGCTGATGGTGGGAGCTACGTCCTCCGCGGACGCGGTGGTGGCACCGTCCGCGACGCCACCACTGTCGGGGTTCGGCGGGCCGGTCGTCACGCCTGAAACCGTCGAGTCCCCACAGGGAGCCCCGGTCTCTGGTGGGGCACCAAAGGAGGGCCCCGACGCTGGGGCGTCGCGGGATGGAGGCGTTCCGGAATCCTCGACCGCCGAAGCCGAGGCCGCCAAGGTGGCGGAGACGGAGCTGCCCCAAGCCGCTGCGTCCGAGGCTGGGGCCGACGCTCTGCCTCAGGCACCGCGCTTGCCGGTGATCCACACCGTCTCTTCTGGCGAGGCATCCCCGAAAGGTGGAGAAGCAGAGGCAGAAGGCGAGGCTATCAGCGTGCCGCCGAGGCAACCGTTGTCAGCGGTCGGGGGAGAAGGCAAGAGCTCGGCCCTCGCAATCCTGGGGGGTCGCCCTCCCGCCTGGGGCGGCCCTCGAGTGGAGTGGAGGGACCCAACCAACCCTGAGGCCGAGCCGGTGTTCGTCCTCGACGATGCCCCCGAGGCCGAAAACTGGAGCGACCTCGGGCGGCTCGGCTCGCTCCTCACGCGGTCGCTGAAGGCGTCCCTGTCGATGGTGGAAAGGGACCTCCCTCGGGCCGTCCAGGTGAGGCACCTTGCTTGGGAAACCTCCTCTTCTTGTTTTGTCATAGGAAGTGGAGGGATGGAGGTAATTGTTTGGTTGATTGTTCATTTTAGGAGCTTATGGAGACTTCTCGGGCCAAGTCGGAATTCCTCCGTCGGGAGAGCCGCGTCTGGGAGCGGCTTCAGGCGTCGAGCACCGAGCTTGCCCACACCCAGAAGCAGCTTGCCGACAAGAGCACCGAGGCAGGTGAGCTGAACGCCCGCTGCTCCGACCTGACGGCCGCGGTTGCCGAAGCCCAGGAGCATGCCGCTCGGGAGGCGGAGACGGCCAAGAGTTTGGCGTCGCGGCTGGAGGAGTCCGAGAGGGCGGCGGAGGCCCTCCGTGCTCAGGCACGGGCCCTGAGTACGGATCTCGAGCAGGCTCGGAAGTCCGCCGAGGCGTCAGCCACAGACGCCCAGAAGTGGGAGGGCGTGGCAGGAGGTAACCTTTTTGTTCCGTAGACCTTATGGTTTCCTCATCGCGATTTCTTTCTCTTGACGATTTGCGTTGATCTTCTACAGAGCTGAGGGGGAAGCTTGCTGAGGCGGAGGAGGCCTCGGCCGCCCTGCAGTCGGTCTACCAGGCTGAGGCTTCAGACCATCAAGCTCTGCAGGATGCCGCTGCTGAGGCCTGCGCGTCTCTCGGGACCGTGGGTGGTCAATCGGGGAGCTCCCTGACCAGCCGCCTGGCCGCCTTGAGGGGTCAGGTGGATGACCGGGTGCGCGGTGCCCTGCATCTTGGGGTGAAGCGGGCCTTCGCCGTGATCTCCAGCCACTACGACGGCCTCAACTTCGACGCCGTCAGCCAAGGATATATCCTGGCGGATGACGAAGCCGAAGCCGAGCGGGAGATTGCGGATTTCTCCCGGGCCGTCGAGGCCCCTGGGGAAACCCTGGCTCGGTTCTTCGAAGAGGACGTAGGACTCCCCCCAGTAGCGCCCTTAGCTCCTGAAGACCCCTCGACGGCTGCTCCTGCGGACGAGCCTGAAGAGGAGCGGCGAGATTAGTTTGGGCTACCGAGCCCTTGTGCCGCGACCTCCGTGGGAGGTTATTTTTGTAAGAACATGCTCGTGGCCTTTGAGGCCTAATGTAAAAAATGTTTTTGCATTTCATTCCTTGTTGCCTCCTTTTGACTTTTTTGCGTGTGGAGGGATCTCGGTGGAAACCCTTAGGGTACTTAGGCTACCGAGATAACGGCAAGGGAGTCTTCCTGCCCGGAGGCGACGGTAGTACTCACGACTTGGCCATTTGACTCTCGAGGCGTCCTTCGCAACTCTTTGGGCGTCGCACGCTAGTTCCTTCCAACGCATAAAAGGAGAAAAGAGGCGAGACTAGGAAGATTTTTGAAAAACGAGCAAAAACATAAATCCCGGGGGCGTCGGATGTTGGGTCGGAGAGTACCCTTCTCCTGATAGCCTCCGAGGCCTCGGAGGAGTGGGAAAGACTCCTTCGAGGGCTTTCGGGGTGACGACCCGAGATAAGATTAAAACGTCTTTTACGCTCGAGTTTTCTTATCTTTCTTTGCCTGAAGTTTGCTTTGACTAAGTTTTTGACACAGACTTAAGTCCTTCGAGGGTGGGAGCGAGTGGAGGTACCGTAGCCCGGGGGCGTAGGCGAGCTCCCGCCTCGACACCCTTGACCCTTAGGGAGCTCAACGTGTTTTCTTCTTAGTCGTGGGGCGTGCTCGAGGCATAGAAAAATACATCGAGTTTGGTAAAAAACGTGCGCGATTTTTGGGAACTCAGGGGGGACCCCCTGGTTAGCCCCCGAGGGAGTCTTGACTCTGACCAGACAGAGTCGAGACTACCTCTGTTTTGAACGAAATAAAAAGCTTGAAAACGAACTTTTATTCATTCAAGATGCGATGTTTGTACAAAATACGAGAATTGTACGAAGCCTCGAGGCTTTTCGGAATAAGAATGACGTAGCTGTTTGATGTTCTGAGCTGGAGTCGGGCTCGGGGTTGTTTTCGTGGGGCAGCGCTGAAGGTCAAAGGCCGAGCCCCCGAGTCCAGTTCGAGGTGGAGCGTCGAAGGTCGAGCCTCCGAGTCCGACTCGTGGAGGGGCGTCGAAGGGACGTCGAGCCCCCGAGTCTGGCTCGAGGCGGGGCGTCGAAGGTCGAGCCTCTGAATCTGGCTCGAAGCGGGGCGTCGAAGGGACGTCGAGCCCCCGAGTCTGGCTCGAGGCGCGGCGTCGTGCGTGGGTGCCAACTTAGCCAGCTCGTCTGCGGCGGGCGCCCACGTGCACGCCTTTGTCGTCGTCGTCCTCGTCGTCGCGCCTTGCTTTCTGTCTTTCGCCTTGGCCCGCGGAGTGGCCAAAGAAGGCCCCCACTGCCTCGTTGCCGGAGGCGAAGCTGGTGACCTGATCCACCAAGTCTTCGATCGTCCTGGGATGGTAGCGCCCTAACTCGTGGACCAGCTTTTGGCACGTCGTGCCTGCGAGGAATGCTGAGATGACCTCCTCGTCAGGCATGTGAGGGAGCTCGAGGCGCTGCTTCGAGAACCGCCGAGCGAAGTCGTGGAGGGGTTCGTCCGCTGCCTGCCTGCAACGTCGCAGATCCCAGGAGTTGCCTGGGCGCGCACAAGTCCCCTTGAAATTCCTGTCGAAGACCCTGACTAGGTCGGCCCAGTCATGGATTTGATCCGGCGGGAGCCCCTCGAGCCACCGGCGAGCAGTGTCCGAGAGGTAAGGTGGGAGTAGGCGTATGATCATACGGTCGTCGCCCTTCGCTCCGCCCAGTTGGCATCCTAGGCGGAAGTCTGAGAGCCAGAGCTTGGGCTCGACCTCCCCGTCATACTTCACGATGTTGGTCGGCGGTCGAAAGCGGTCGGGGAGGGTCGAGCTGCGGATGGCTCGGCTGAACACCCTGGGGCCCGGGGGCTCGAGGGCTTGCCGGCTGTCAGCGATCCGCTCCTGGGCTGGTCTGGCTTGAGGGGCGTCCGGCTGGCTGACCGACGTCTCGTGCTTGCTGCGGGGTGCATCTGCTGGCTTCTCCGAGGCTGCTCTGCGCTGGCGCGAGGCCGAGCTCTCGGCTATCTGCACAGCGGCCGTTTCGAGGAGGCTCTTTACTTCCTCAAGCATGCGTCTGGCGTCGGGGTCGGAGACAGCGGGCAGATCGCGGAGCAGCATTGCGGCCGCCACCACGTTTTGCCCGGCTCGTGGGAAGCACACCCTGGGGCGTGCTGGCGCCCCGCCCTCGAGGCTCCGTCGGCGGGCCTCTCGAGCTCGACCTCGAGCTCCAGCTCCTCGAGGCTGGAGTGGTTCCTGTGCGAGTTGGGCTGCTCGGCTGTCGTCGTGTTGAGGTGGTGGAACCGAGGCCGAGGATTTGCTTCTTGCCTGAACGCGGGAACCGCCCGCCGTAGCCACGTCGTTGGGTGCTCCGAGGTTGGGCTTTGGCCTGACGTCGTCGTCGTAGCCCTCGGCATCGCTCACCACCCCCTCGAGCTGGAAGCGCTCCCTGGTTGAATACCAGACGTGCCGGTTCGCACGTGTGACGGACGCGGACTTGCTGGGAGAGCGCGCCCGCGCCCTGGAGGTCGCTGGCCGCGTGCCGGGCAGCTTTCCCCTCGGGGATTCTGCGCCGGCAGTGGGGAAGTAGGCGTACGCCGCCGGCACCGCCTGTGCCTGGTGACGATGGTGACCACGACGCTGCTCGCGAGGTGGCGACGTGTGGTGGTGCAGACGACGCGTCATGCCCCCCGCGCGGGGTGGCGTGGCACGTCTTCCGCTCGGGCCCTCCGTGGAGAGCAGGGCCGGTTCGTCGCCGTTGTCAGCGGCTAGGGACTCAAGGTTCCCGAACCAGTCGACGGCTGCGGATACATGGGTGTATGCCGAGTCTCTGTGTGATGAGTGATTGTCAATGGAGATGATGCGCATGTTCTTTGGCTTGTGTTGTGCAGGTGTCGAGCACGGAGACAGTGATCGATGGCGGGTGAAGGTCAAGTTGCGACGTGCCGTGCCGACGGACCGGGCGCGATGAAGGATGGGCGTGCCGTGCGGCGGACGTGCCATGCCGATGTATCGGACGGTGAAGGGCGGACGTGGACTTGGACTGATGGACTGGAGGCCGGAGGATCAGCTGTGGTGGCTGGCAGCCTGCGACAGCGACAGGCGGAGAAGTGCGATCATGTCGGTGGAAGGGGTGCACAGGCGGTGCATCCCCTCTACGACGCCGGTTTGTTGGTAGAGCCCGGGAAAAACCAACGGTGGACGGTTTCCAGGTTTGGGCCTCAAAACCTGGGTGCTGGGTTTCCAGGTTGAGCCACAAAACCTGGGCGCGACGGTTTCCAGGTTGAGCCTCAAAACCTGGGCGTGGGCCGGTTTCCGAGTTTGGGCCTCAAAACTCGGGCGCGGACGGTTTCCGAGTTTGGCCACAAAACTCGGGCTGGAGGCTGGTTTCCCGGTTTGGGCCTCAAAACCGGGGGCTGATGGAAAAGGCTGGTTTCCCGGTTTGGGCCGCAAAACCGGGGGTGCAGAGTGGTGGCGGCACGTGGCGGCGATCTGAAGGTTGCGTGGAGGCGACGCGGAAGACCGTGCGGGCGTGGCCGTCGGATCTACCTACCACCAGCGGGTGGACTAGAATAGCCTTAGGGTTAGGCTGGTCCGCTCTGTAATTAGAGTAGAGAGGGGTAGAGTAGGAAATAGACTTAGGCTAGGTTAGTATAAGTAGTCTAGGGGAGACACCCTCCTCCCAATCTCAATCTCAGTTAGCGCAGTCATTTGCTTCCTAGCACCTAGGGTTTCCACTCTCCCATCCCCTGCTCTAGCTAGTTGAGATCCGCAGAGAGACTCCACTCTGTGTACTGTTGATTTGAGGAAGTGAGGCCGTATCCTCACTTTGGAGCACAGATCGATGGCTTGATTTGCGTCCTTAATTCGAGTTCGTGGCTGTGATTCGCGTTTCCTTTGTGTTCTTCGCGGAATCCTTTTTCTCCACGATTTTCCCGTCGCTTGATCTCTTTGCTCGGTTCATCTTTTGCAAAACCGTTTGAACCAAGTTGTTCTAGATCGTGAGGCTCTCCTTTCCACCGAAGGAATTAAACTCTAACCTCACGGTCTAGGAGATCGATCGATTTTCGTTTTGGATTGCGTTCTTGCCTCCATGCCCCGAAATTTCTTGATTCACCGATTTGGAGTTAGGTTCGAGCCATGATCTCTTAGAGATAGCTCACTAACATCCTTGTGACCCCTCAGATTGAATCCTAGGCCTAGAGCTTTTGATTTAGAGGAGATCGGGTTGAATCATCAAAGAACTGCGCTGTTTTCGGGAGCATCGGACGCTATCACGGGAGCATCGGACGCTAGGGTCCCTAGCATCGGACGCTCCGGTGACGCGTGTCACGTTTTCGGCGTTTTAGTTTCCATCGGACGCTAGGCATCGGACGCGTCCGTTGTCCATCGGACGCGCCGGAGCCTTTGCATCGGACGCTGGGTGATTACTGTTCACAGCGTCCGATGGTGGAACAGTAAGGTTCCAGAACCGCCCAGTCTGCATCGGACGCTTCCGGTGGTCTGGCATCGGACGCAGGCCAGCGTCCGATGCGACTGGTTTCGCACGGTTTCGTCCGCGGTTCGCTCGTTCGTTGTCGGAATTGATTTCCGTCTTTTGCGTTGGCTTTCTAGAGTTGTCTAGTGTCTCGCTGTGCTTCTAGGAAGCATCCACCCTACATATAGGGTCGTGGACATTAGCAAGCTCTAGGGTTCGCTCTTGGGGACGATTTTGGGACAGTGGCATCTAGTTTCCGTAAGGAAATTTTGAAGCTCCCATTCACCCCCCCTCTGGTCGCTTTCGGTTAGCTTCTCGGTCCTTCAATTGGTATCGGAGCGGGTTAAGGATCTTCCACCTTAGCCGGTTCCAGATCCACCGAAGGCGACATGGATCGCGGCGTGGGCAAACCGCCGTTTTTCGATGGGACGAACTATGCGTATTGGAAGATACGTATGTCGGCCTATTTGCAGAGCTTGGGCGCTTCGATCTGGGATATTTGCAACTCCCCTGATTACGTGGTCTTGGCTGCTCGTGTGAATCAACAGCAGATCGATGAGCACGATGCCAATAGCCGAGCCCGTAATGCTCTTTTCTCTTGTTTGAGCATGGGTGAGTTTGATCGCGTTTCTCACCTCGCTACGGCTCGGGAGATCTGGGATACTCTCATGCGTTTTCATGAGGGCACCTCTCAAGTCAAAACCCGACTCTACGAGTCGTTCAAGCGAGAGTATGAGAACTTTAGACATCAACCTGGCGAGAGCATAGAAAGTTTATTCGCTCGTTTTCAGGTGATTGTCAACAGGATGAGGGCTAACAGAGAGCAGTTGCCATTTGACGATCATGAGCGTGCTTTGAAGCTTTTGCACACTCTTGACCGTTCGATGTGGGACTCCAAGGTTCAGGCAATCATCGAATCGCCGAACTATGAGACTCTCACCTGCGACGAGCTCTTCAGTAAGCTCAAGTCCAGTGAGATTGATGCTATGGCGAGGGCTTCTTTTGAAAATCCTTCTCGCCCGTCCATGGCTTTGGTTTCCGGCTCTTCCTCTAACCCCTCAGCTGGCTTTGCGCTTTCTTCTCTCTTTTCTGTGACAGAGGACCAGCTGGAGTCTTTGGGAGACGACGAGTTGGCTTTGCTTGCCAACCGGTTCTCGCGGTTCCACAACAACCGCATGAACCGTCGTCGCGGAGGAGGACGCACCGGATGCTACGAGTGCGGCGACCCCGACCACTTCATCGCCGACTGCCCCAAGAAGAAGAACAAGCATCTTGGGAAGGGCGATCACGGCCACAGGCGCGACTCCAAGTACAAGGAGAAGCACGTTCCCCCAAGGCACAAGAAGCGGGGCGGCTTCAACAAAGAGTACATCAAGAAGAAGTACTTGGAGAAGCAGCAGGCTGAGCAGCGAGCGTTCTTCGCCACGCTCAGCGACGTCGACGGCTCGGATGACGACTCCGCTCGATCGAGTGATGACGAGTCCGAGAAGAAGAAGCTGGAGGACACGTTCAACGGCTTGTGCTTCTTCGCCGGCGACGAAGGCCTGTGTACCATGGCGCTCGGAGATGAGGTCGACGGCGAGCCGGAGCGTACCCCTCGGAACGACGACGACGACGACACCTCCCAGGTATCTCTCACCTACGACGAGCTTTCCTCCGAGGTTGAGAAGTTGACTGCTGCCCTCCTTAGTCAAGACAAGTTGCTTAGGCGTGCCGCTAGAGAGCGCAAGGAATTTAGGCAGAAGTGGGAGGACACGGTGAAGGAGCTTGAGTTCGCTCGGTCCACCGTGGTTGTGTCGGAGGAGTTGGAGTGCGAGAGTTGCGCCGCGCACATGACGGATCTTCTCACTCTGAGGAGTAAGCATGCTGCGCTGGTAGATGAGGTGGATGAGCTCCGAGCTAGACCGCAGCTGTTGGGTGCGTGCAAGACTTGTCCTGTCTTGCAATCCGAGTTGGCAGAGAAGAATGCCAAGCTTGAGTCTTTTGAGAAGGCCGGCTCGGATAGCACTTGTGTCAAGAGGTGTGCTTTGTGTGAGGGCCTGGAGCAGGAGATGGCCAATGTGAGGCATGACAAGGTGCGTACCGAGGAGGAAAACACATACCTTCGGACCGTCTTGTCATGGGTGTCTTGTGGTGAGCCTCAGCTCGGGATGATGATCTCCCAATTCAAGCGAGCTGCTGGGGCTCCTGGTGTAGGTCTTGGCCAGAGTGTTGATCTTTCAGCTTTTGGTAAGATTGGAGAGTCTAGTGGTCTGAACCCCTGTGAGAAGCACAACTTCACCACTACTCCCAAACTAACCAAGCTTCCACCCAAAGAGCCTGCCAAGCCTGTCACCAAGGATGGAGTTGTAGTTGAACCCCCCAAGGCTCCACCCAAGAATCCACAATGGAAACCCAAGCCCAATCACCTAAAGAACAAGCTTGACACAATGCCACCCATCCGAGAGGAGTTGCCACAGAAGGGCAAGGGCAAGGTGAACCATACCCACATCCCTGCAAACCAACAACCCCCTTTGCGCGCGGTGAGGTTTCAGTGTGACTTTTGTGGGCGGGATGGTCACCTGAGTGAGTTCTGCTTTAGGCGCAGGAGAGAGGCGCGCCGTGCTAGGGAGATGCAGAACCCGGACATGTTTCACCCAGCTCGTGGTGGACATGCTCCGAAGCCTCAGGAGAGAGCTGCTAGGTCTGGAGGGAAGCATACCCAGCCTAGGCAGCAGGAGAGAGCCCCTAGGAGGGAGACTAGGCCTAGAGGTAGAGCACCTCAGTTTGTGAGGCCTAGGCAGGAGAGAGCTCCGAGGAGAGACGCTAGAGTTGAGCAGCAGGCTCCTAGGCGTAGACCTCGTAGAGAGCGTGCCCGACGGGGTCCTGCTTTTGCAGGTAACGGACCCCGTGGCGGAGGCTTTGTTGAGCGCTTTGTCCCACCACAGGTAGAGTTTCGCGGTGAGCGCTTCTTCCCCAGCGGACCACGTTTTCCTGTGCGTGGTGATCGCTATCCCCCTAGACAGGTTGGTTTTTACACTGACCGTTCTTTTGAGCAGCCGGCCCAACACTGGTTTCCTTCTTATCTTACTAACCCCAGTGTTGGACCGTATGTTCACCCTATGTCTTTTTATTGATGTAGGAGGAGCGGTTGGAGGACATTTGGCTTGTGGATTCCGGTTGCTCGAGGCACATGACCGGAAATGCCAAATGGTTCTCCAGCCATAGTCCGGTCGCCGGAAAGGAGTACATAACCTTCGGCGACAAAGGTAAGGGCAAGGTATTGTCCGTTGGTGCAGTGCGGGTTAATGAGCACTTTGTGTTGCGCGAGGTTGCTCTTGTTTCTAACCTGCATTTTAACTTGCTTTCTGTTTCGCAACTTTTTCGTGAAGGCTATGAGATTCGTTTCAAACCGAACCTTAGCCGGATCTTAGATCCTCAGGGTGATCTTGTATGTCTGATTTCACCCTTTGGGAATGTCTTTCGCGCGAATTTCTCAAAGTCGTTTGGATCTTCTCGCTGTCTTTTGGCTAGTCCTTCTTCTTCTGATCTTTGGAAGTGGCATAGGAGGCTCGGTCACCTGAGTTTTGACTTGCTTGCAAGACTTAGCTCACTTGGCTTAATCCGAGGATTGCCCAAGCTTTCGTTGGAGAAGGATCTAGTTTGCCATGCTTGCCGGCATGGAAAGATGGTTGCTGCTCCCCACCATCCTTTGACCAAGGTTATGACCTCGCACCCCGGAGAGCTTTTGCATATGGACCTTGTTGGTCCGGCTCGGGTGAGCTCGGTTGGTGGGAAGTGGTATGTGCTTGTTATTGTTGACGACTTTTCGAGGTATTCGTGGGTCTTCTTTTTAGTTGAGAAGTCCGAGACATTCTCCTTCGCTCGCGATCTGATTTTGCGTCTTCAGAACGAGTTCCCTTTGAACTCGATGCGAGCGATTAGAAGTGATAATGGTTCCGAGTTTAAAAATTCGGATTTTGAGAAGTTTTGTAAATGCCTTGGTTTGGAGCATCAGTTTTCTTCTCCCTATACACCACCCCAAAATGGTGTTGTAGAGAGGAAGAATCGGACCCTTGTTGAGATGGCCAGGACGATGCTTGATGAGCATAGGACTCCTAGGCGCTATTGGGCCGAAGCTATGAACACTGCATGCTATATTTCGAATCGCATTTTTCTGAGAGTGTTTTTGAAGAAGACCTCTTATGAGTTGCGTTTTGGTCGCCAGCCCAAGGTGAGTTATTTTAGAGTCTTTGGTTGCCACTGTTTTATATTGAAAAAAGGCAACCTAGACAAGTTTGAGTCTCGTTCTTCTGACGGTGTGTTTTTGGGTTATGGCACTCACACTCGAGCTTATCGTGTACTTAACCTTGACACTAACCGAGTCATGGAGACATCAGATGTCACCATCGACGAGACTCTTGTTTCTCCTTCTTCTCGTTTTGAGCGTGCAGGTGATCACGAGGTTGGAGAGCCTCTTTTCGATGACGAGGAAGAGGGTGCTGAAGGTATAGATGATCCAGCACCCCCTCCGCCTGCCGCGCCGCCGGGAGCGGCTTCGACGACGACCCGTGGCCCCGAGACGTCTTCTTCCTGGGGGCCGTGGGATCCACCTCGCGCGGTACCTTTTGTACCCGGGGTGGAACCAGCTACTGTTGAGGGGGAGGTTACTTCTTCCCGGGAGGCGCCACGACACATCCAGCGCCAGCACCCCCCTGAACAGATGATCGGAGACATCGACGAGCGAGTTACTCGCTCCAGGTCACAGCACATCTCGCACTTTGCTCATTCTGCTTTTGTTGCGTCTTTTGAGCCCCGAGATGTTGGACACGCATTGACGGATCCGGATTGGGTCAATGCCATGCATGAGGAGCTAGAGAACTTTGAGCGAAATCGGGTTTGGGTTCTAGTGCCACCACCTCCTGACTGTAAACCTATTGGGACAAAATGGGTATTTAAAAACAAGCAAGGAGAGGAGGGCCACATTGTGAGAAACAAGGCCCGGCTTGTAGCGAAGGGTTATAGTCAGAAGGAGGGGATAGATTATGAGGAGACCTTCGCTCCTGTAGCTCGTTTGGAGGCTATTAGGATACTCTTGGCTTATGCTGCATCCATGGGTTTCAAACTTTTTCAAATGGATGTCAAGAGTGCCTTCTTAAACGGCTATATTGAGGAGGAGGTCTATGTCCAGCAACCCCCCGGTTTTGAAAATCCCAAGTTTCCAAACCATGTCTTTAAACTCCACAAAGCTTTGTATGGTTTGAAACAAGCCCCTAGAGCCTGGTATGAGAGATTAAAAACCTTTTTGCTAGCTAAGGGTTTTAAAATGGGATGTGTAGATAAAACGCTCTTTCTCCTCAAGCAAGGCAAAGATACTCTCTTGGTCCAAATTTACGTGGATGATATCATTTTCGGTGGTTCTTCTCACGCTTTGGTTGCCAAGTTTGCAGATACTATGAGCAGGGAGTTCGAGATGAGCATGATGGGCGAGCTGACTTTCTTTCTCGGGTTGCAAATTAAGCAATCCCGAGAGGGGACGTTTGTGCACCAGGGCAAGTACACAAGGGACTTGCTGAAGCGGTTCGACATGGGTGAGGCTAAGCCTCTTCCGACGCCCATGTCGACGACGACTGCCCTGGATGCCGACACGGATGGAGAAGCAGTGGACCAGAAGGAGTACCGCAGCATGATTGGATCGCTGCTCTACCTGACGGCAACACGGCCGGACATTCAGTTCGCCGTGTGCTTGTGCGCGCGCTTTCAGGCTTCGCCACGCATTTCTCACCGTCAGGCGGTGAAGCGCATCTTCAGGTACCTTCGTTTCACGCCCGAGCTCGGGATTTGGTATTCTGCTTCCTCCACCCTCTCGCTTTGTGGTTTTTCTGATGCTGATTTTGCTGGTTGTCGCATTGAGCGCAAGTCCACTTCTGGGACTTGCCAGTTTATTGGATCTTCTCTGGTGTCATGGTCTTCTCGCAAGCAGTCTAGTGTCGCTCAGTCTACCACGGAGGCTGAATATGTTGCTGCGGCTAGCTGCTGTTCCCAGTTACTCTGGATGATGGCCACTTTGCGTGATTTTGGTTTGAGCTTTACTCGAGTTCCTTTGCTTTGTGACAGCACGAGTGCCATTAGCGTTGCTAAGAACCCTGTGCTTCACTCGAAAACCAAACACATTGATGTGCGCTTTCATTTCTTGCGAGACCACCAGGAGAAGGGTGATATCGACCTTCGCCATGTCGATACTCATCACCAATTGGCTGATATTTTCACCAAGCCTTTAGACGAATCAACCTTTAATAGGTTGAGGGGTGAGCTTGGTGTGTGTTTCCCCTTTTAGATGGGGGAAGCATTTTGAGATGTACAGACTGACTCTTTTATTTTGAGGCTCTTTTCTTTTGAGTTTCTTGAGTCTCTCCTTTTGGTATCTTCTTTCGTTCAGTTTTGTGTCGGGCATACGCATTTACATTCTGAGCTTCATGTCTATATTCACTAGAATGTAATTATGCTCTTGTTAGTATTGCTCCGATACTTATGATGATGCTTGTAGCTTATGCTCTTTCTGATCACTGTTACATGTTATGAGCGAGCTATTTTTTGGAATGGTGAATTATGCCTAATGTATATAAATCTGAAAATGTTCACCATTGAGATATGCAACTAGCATGTGTAGGGTGTGTTGAGTCCATTCCTGCTTTTCATATATGCTAGGTTGCTATGTCTCTAGTTCTGAGTCATTCACTTGCTTGGTTGTTCATAACTTGCTTAAAATCTGAACCAAGTATTGTTGAATTGAAAAGATCAAGATGGGATTGCTTGTCAACACCTCATGGTATTGAGACTGTTTCTCATTGCACTTTGAGTTAAACTTGAGCCATGTAGTGTATGACCGAAACCGTTGCTTTAAGCTTCTGATTGCTTCGGCATAGGCTTCGCACGGTTGAAAAGTTAGGCGATGACAAGCTTTCAACCTCTCGCAATCACATGCTAAAAATGAACTTGTGAATTCTTTTACCGCTGCAACTCCGATATGAATTTGAAATCACAAGTATATGCTTCATTCCTATGCATGATGATTGAACTTTGCTAGGGGTAGTTCACCTTGTATATATGCTTAGCACTTGTTTGGATTCCTTCTATACATGTCTAGTGCTATTTTGATGGTGACTATCCTTTTGGCTTAAAACTGCTCACATGCTCATATGCTTCATATTTCGTATAAGTGATCAGTTTGAGCCTTTGCTATTTGAGTGCTTAATTGAGATGTTGGAGCTATACTGATTAGAGCATCTTTGCACTCTTTTGACTATATACTTGAAGCTCCTAACTTGCATTTTGACTTCATATGCATTGTGGAAGGAGATCTTGTGTTCAGGGGGAGTTTATGTGAAGAGAGTTGCTTCTCCGATACCTTTTGGCCTTGATAAGTGCATTTTCAACTAGGGGGAGAAATTTACGCAAATCATATGCCCTGAAAATCTTTTGTCCTAGTTGCTTGCATTTGTCGAGGGGGAGTTTGCTAGTTGTGTTGAGCCGTTGCCTCTGTCTTGAGGGACTAGCAAACGTTCCTAGCTTCTCATGAGCTTTCATAAGCTTTTTCATTTGGCTTTCAATTGGCATCGTCTGGTGTGCTTTCCCATTTGGTTTGGGTTGATTTTCAATTGGTTCGGAGTGATTTTCTTGCTAGTTGTGTTGAGCCTCTGTGCCTCTATCTTGAGGGACTAGCATTTTGCTTCTGTTGTCCTCCGATCTTCAATTGCTATCTGCTAGCGGTGTTGAGCCTGTTCTACCTCTTCTTGAGGGCTAGCTTTGCTTTGCTTGGTTGCGTCAAGCCGTTGCCCATGTCTTTGGGGACCAAGTTTTTGCTTCATCCACTTGACCTTCTTCGGCTTTTGTTAAGGCTTCTGGGTCATTTGGTTGGGTTTTCTCTTCCCACTCCTTCCTACCTCCTTCTTCTTATTCATGATTTGTTGTGGAGTTGACAATGCACTCATCAAGGGGGAGATTGCGGATACATGGGTGTATGCCGAGTCTCTGTGTGATGAGTGATTGTCAATGGAGATGATGCGCATGTTCTTTGGCTTGTGTTGTGCAGGTGTCGAGCACGGAGACAGTGATCGATGGCGGGTGAAGGTCAAGTTGCGACGTGCCGTGCCGACGGACCGGGCGCGATGAAGGATGGGCGTGCCGTGCGGCGGACGTGCCATGCCGATGTATCGGACGGTGAAGGGCGGACGTGGACTTGGACTGATGGACTGGAGGCCGGAGGATCAGCTGTGGTGGCTGGCAGCCTGCGACAGCGACAGGCGGAGAAGTGCGATCATGTCGGTGGAAGGGGTGCACAGGCGGTGCATCCCCTCTACGACGCCGGTTTGTTGGTAGAGCCCGGGAAAAACCAACGGTGGACGGTTTCCAGGTTTGGGCCTCAAAACCTGGGTGCTGGGTTTCCAGGTTGAGCCACAAAACCTGGGCGCGACGGTTTCCAGGTTGAGCCTCAAAACCTGGGCGTGGGCCGGTTTCCGAGTTTGGGCCTCAAAACTCGGGCGCGGACGGTTTCCGAGTTTGGCCACAAAACTCGGGCTGGAGGCTGGTTTCCCGGTTTGGGCCTCAAAACCGGGGGCTGATGGAAAAGGCTGGTTTCCCGGTTTGGGCCGCAAAACCGGGGGTGCAGAGTGGTGGCGGCACGTGGCGGCGATCTGAAGGTTGCGTGGAGGCGACGCGGAAGACCGTGCGGGCGTGGCCGTCGGATCTACCTACCACCAGCGGGTGGACTAGAATAGCCTTAGGGTTAGGCTGGTCCGCTCTGTAATTAGAGTAGAGAGGGGTAGAGTAGGAAATAGACTTAGGCTAGGTTAGTATAAGTAGTCTAGGGGAGACACCCTCCTCCCAATCTCAATCTCAGTTAGCGCAGTCATTTGCTTCCTAGCACCTAGGGTTTCCACTCTCCCATCCCCTGCTCTAGCTAGTTGAGATCCGCAGAGAGACTCCACTCTGTGTACTGTTGATTTGAGGAAGTGAGGCCGTATCCTCACTTTGGAGCACAGATCGATGGCTTGATTTGCGTCCTTAATTCGAGTTCGTGGCTGTGATTCGCGTTTCCTTTGTGTTCTTCGCGGAATCCTTTTTCTCCACGATTTTCCCGTCGCTTGATCTCTTTGCTCGGTTCATCTTTTGCAAAACCGTTTGAACCAAGTTGTTCTAGATCGTGAGGCTCTCCTTTCCACCGAAGGAATTAAACTCTAACCTCACGGTCTAGGAGATCGATCGATTTTCGTTTTGGATTGCGTTCTTGCCTCCATGCCCCGAAATTTCTTGATTCACCGATTTGGAGTTAGGTTCGAGCCATGATCTCTTAGAGATAGCTCACTAACATCCTTGTGACCCCTCAGATTGAATCCTAGGCCTAGAGCTTTTGATTTAGAGGAGATCGGGTTGAATCATCAAAGAACTGCGCTGTTTTCGGGAGCATCGGACGCTATCACGGGAGCATCGGACGCTAGGGTCCCTAGCATCGGACGCTCCGGTGACGCGTGTCACGTTTTCGGCGTTTTAGTTTCCATCGGACGCTAGGCATCGGACGCGTCCGTTGTCCATCGGACGCGCCGGAGCCTTTGCATCGGACGCTGGGTGATTACTGTTCACAGCGTCCGATGGTGGAACAGTAAGGTTCCAGAACCGCCCAGTCTGCATCGGACGCTTCCGGTGGTCTGGCATCGGACGCAGGCCAGCGTCCGATGCGACTGGTTTCGCACGGTTTCGTCCGCGGTTCGCTCGTTCGTTGTCGGAATTGATTTCCGTCTTTTGCGTTGGCTTTCTAGAGTTGTCTAGTGTCTCGCTGTGCTTCTAGGAAGCATCCACCCTACATATAGGGTCGTGGACATTAGCAAGCTCTAGGGTTCGCTCTTGGGGACGATTTTGGGACAGTGGCATCTAGTTTCCGTAAGGAAATTTTGAAGCTCCCATTCACCCCCCCTCTGGTCGCTTTCGGTTAGCTTCTCGGTCCTTCAACGGCACCGGCAGAGAACGAAGGAGTAGAAGAAGCCATCCAGGAGATAGCGAGAAAAATGACTCGGACACGCGCACCCCCTACCTGGCGCGCCAACTGTCGGTGTTTCGTACCCGGGGGTATCACACCAACGAGTAATAACGATCGCGTGCTTCTCCTCCTGGATGGTGATGCAAGAGGACACAAGATTTATCCTGGTTCGGGCAAAGAAGGCCCTACGTCCAGCGGGGGGGAGATGTTCTTGTATTATTTGCACCTAAGTGCTTGTACAGGGGTGGATACAAGCTCACCGAGCATGGACCTAGGTCCGAACTCGAGTGCGGCGTGAGAGTGGATGTGGAAGAACGTTCGTCTGTCTAACTGTCCCCCTCAATGAGGGGCCCTGGTGTCCCCTTTTATACAACAAGAGGAGGCCAGGGCTTACACAGGATAGTTATGTACAGAGCTCGGTATGGCGGGGAGTAGGAACTCTGTCTTGTCGAGGCCGCTGTAGCCGACGTGAGCGTTGCTGTAGAGGCGTCCTTGAAGCGTGGCCTCCATCCCGGGCGCGGACGTGGGGGCGCGACAAAGCGGGAGCCGTACAGCACCCATCCCGGATTGTACAGTACGCGGTGAGGTCCCTCCGGGTCTTGGGGTACCTGTCCTCCAAGAGTATGAAAGTGGTTAGGGCTCGAAGGGCGCGAAGCCGACCTCGAGGTGTTACAGTGTATGGCTCGAGGGGCGCGGAGCCGGCCTCGAGGTGTTTACAGTGCATGGCTCGAGGGGCGCGGAGCCGGCCTCGAGGTGCTATAGTGCATGGTATGGTCGAATAGTGCTGTACTGGTGCCCTTTCGCCCATGCTTGTAGTGAAAACGAGACTTGACCTTTACACCGAGTTACTGTGATACGTGCTGTGCTCCAGTGGATATGACCGGAGTAGGTGAAGGCATTAAATGCGTGGTATGGGGCTGGTACGGCTGTCTGTACCACTCGAGGTCCGTGCGATAGGGCTCGAGGTGTGGGGGCGCGCTCGCCCGAAGCCTGGAGGGCTCGGGCGAGACGGAGATTGAGCGCTCGCCCGAGGCCTGGCTGGGAGGGCTCGGGCGAGACGGAGATTTGAGCGCTCGCCCGAGGCCTGGCTGGGAGGGCTCGGGCGAGACGGAGATTGAGCGCTCGCCCGAGGCCTGGCTGGGAGGGCTCGGGCGAGACGGAGATTTGAGCGCTCGCCCGAGGCCTGGCTGGGAGGGCTCGGGCGAGACGGAGATTGAGCGCTCGCCCGAGGCCTGGCAGGGAGGGCTCGGGCGAGACGGAGATTTGAGCGCTCGCCCGAGGCCTGGCTGGGAGGGCTCGGGCGAGACGGAGATTTGAGTGCTCGCCCGAGGCCTGGCTGGGAGGGCTCGGGCGAGACGGAGATTGAGCGCTCGCCCGAGGCCTGGCTGGGAGGGCTCGGGCGAGACGGAGACAGGGCGTTCGGGTGTTTGCGTTGATTGGGGGTACCCTTTTTTGTACCACCGACACCATGACCCTAGATGTAGGGTGGATGCTTCCAAGAAGCACAGCGGGACACTACACAACTCTAGAAACCCAACGCAAAAGCTGGAAACTGAAACCAACAATGGACGAACGAACTGCAGACGAAAACGTGCGAAGCTGCACTGACCGGACTCTGATGAGCATCCGGTCACCTCGAGAGCGTTCTGGAAGCTCTCTGCGTTGGACAGGACTCACAGAGAGGGAGCGTCCGGTCAACGACACCAGGCAATGAACAGTGCTAGGGTCGCGCCAGGTCACACGAAAACTGAGCGTCCGGTCAAACCAATACAAACCGAAGCAGCCGTACCTTCAATGACCGGACTCACTGGTCAGAGTCCGGTCATCCCGAGACCAGCGTCCGGTCACCCCGATACTGTGCAGTTCGTCCACTGATTCAACCCGATCTCACCCAAAACGAAACCTCTAGGGCTCAAACTTGGTGAGAAGAGTCAATGAATCGAAGAAGTTCGGGGGAATAGAAGAGAAAAGTTGATCCAAAACGAAAACCAACGGATCTACTTGTTCATGAGGTTTGAGTTGAATTTCTTCGGTGGAAATGATCCCCTCACAATAAAGAACAAGTTGATTCAAATGCTTTTGCAAACAGAGCAACGTAGAGAGAGATCGAACGACGGAAAGATTGAGACAAAAAGGAAACCGCGAAGAACAACTCAAGAATGCGATCCACAATCTCAATTACCAGCCAAAAATCATCCCCACGCGGAGACAACGGGATTACGGT
The DNA here is from genome assembly GCA_009763385.1 of Coix lacryma-jobi var. lacryma-jobi. Lineage (NCBI taxonomy): Eukaryota > Viridiplantae > Streptophyta > Magnoliopsida > Poales > Poaceae > Coix > Coix lacryma-jobi. The sequence continues at coordinate 115,080,505 of CM019827.1, read as the reverse complement.
CCCGTTTCCTCAAAATCTCAAGAACACAGAGGTATGATTAGTCGTCTCTACGGATCTCAGTAGCTACAACAGGGATGTGGGAAGGCAGGAAACCCTAAGTGAAAATAGCAAAATGACTGAGATAGAATGGAGCGAGGGGTGGCCTCTCCTAATATAGCCTAATACAATTATTCCCCTTCTACCCTACAGCGAATGAGCGAACAAGCTAACCCTAAAAGTATTCCTGTCCAACTCAAAGTGTAGTCGATCCAACGGCCACGCCCACACATTTGGTAGCTTCGCCTCGATGCGACCTCACCTGATGCCGCCACGTGCCGCCAACGCGCCTTCCGTCGTTTTTAAGGACCTCCCCCCGATTTTGAGGCCGAAACCGGGAAAACCAGTCGTCCATCGGCTGAGTTTTGTGGCCCAAACTCAGAAACCCGCCACCGCCTAGGTTTTGAGGCCCAAACCTGGAAACCGTCCTCAGCCCGAGTTTTGTGGCCCAAACTCGGAAACCGGTTGCACCTAGGTTTTGTGGCCCAAACCTGGAAACCGTCCACTCGGTGGTTTTTCTAGGGCTCAACAACCAAACTGACGTCGTAGAGGGGATGCACCGCCCGTGCACCCCGTCTAATGACATGTGTCCTCAGGTCCACGACCCGAGCCACACCGTGTCCCGCAAGTCTCCGCTCGTCGCTGTCCCAGCGTGTCAGCCACCACGGCTGATCCTCAGGCCACCGGTCCGTCAGTCCAAGCCTCACGTCCGCCCTTCACCGCTCCGGGTCCATCGGTACGACACGTCTCTACTTGACCTTCACCTTGCCTTCGATCACCGTCTCCGTGCTCAACACCTACACAACACGAGCCAAAGAACATGCGCATCAAACCTGTTGACAATCGCTCATCATCACGAGACTCGGAATACACCCCATGTATCCGTAATCTCCCCCTTGATGAGTGCATTGTCAACAACCAACACGAACCATATAGAGTAGAAGAAGGAAGAAGAAAGGTAGAGAGAACTCATCCAAATGACCAAAAGCAAATCAAAGCCGAAGAAAGGTCAAGTGGAATGAGCAAAACAACTTGGTCCCCAAAGACATGGGCAACGGCTCGACGCAACCAAGCAAAGCAAAGCTAGCCCTCAAGAAGAGGCAAAACGGGCTCAACACCGCTAGCAGAAAAGCTCGATACCAACTGAAAAACGCACCAAATTGCAAAACTGCTAGTCCCTCAAGATAGAGGCACAGAGGCTCAACACAACTAGCAGAAAAGCTCCAAACCAATTGAAAAACACAACAAAGCTCCCCCTTGCTCAAAGAACTCCCCCTCAACAAGTGAAGCACAAGATTTGCAAATTGTCACCACATATGAAAAAGTTCATTCTCCCCCTTTCTCCCCTCAAGATAGAGGCATAGAGACTCAACACAACTAGCAGAAAAGCTCCAAACCAATTGAAAAACACAACAAAGCTCCCCCTTGCTCAAAGAACTCCCCCTCAACAAGTGAAGCACAAGATTTGCAAATTGTCACCACATATGAAAAAGTTCATTCTCCCCCTTTTTCCCTCTTGGAAAAAATCTCCCCCTTGGGGGCAATTTGCAATTAAAAGAAAAAAGGAAAAGAGCTCAAAGAAGCAAATCAGAGCTAGGTCATGCCTATCGGAGACAAGCAACATGCATATGAGTCAAAAATGCAAGTTAGCAGCTTCAGGAGTATAATCGATAAAATGAAAAGATGCTCTAGATAGTGCTGATCCGATTACTAAGCAACAAGCAAGAAATGCTAGCAAAGGCTCAAACTGATCACACAATACGGAATATGAACATAGAAGCTTGGTAAGCAGTTTTAAGCTATTTAGAAAAGGAGTTCACCATCAAAATAGCACCGAACATGTATAGACAGGAAGTCGAACATGTATAGACAAGAAGTCAAACAAGTGCTAAACATGTATACAAGGTAAACTACCCCTAGCAAAGTTCAATCATCATGCTACAGAATGAAACATAGACTTGTGTTTTTAAAATTTTATCAGAGTTGCAGCGGTACTTATACACAAGTTCAATTTCAGCATGTGATTGCGAGAGGTTGAAAGCTTGTCATTGCCTAACTTTTCAACTGAGCTAAGCCTATGAATAAGCAATCAGAAGCTTAAAGCAATGGTTTCAGTCGTACACTACACGGCTCAAGTTTAACTCAATGTGCAATGAGAAACTGTCTCGATATCATGATGTGCTGACAAGCAATCTCATCTCGATCTTTCCAATTCACTTAAACTTGGTCCAATTTTAAAGCAGAATATGAACATACCAAGCAAGTGAATGACTCAGAACTAGAGACATAGCAACCTAGCATATATGAAAAGCACAAGTGATTTCAACACATTCTACACATGCTAGTTGCCAATCTCAATGGTGAACAAGTTTCAAATTTTAAGTTCATTAAGCATCTTCACCATTCATAAAACAGCTCAGCTCATAACATATATCAGTGATCAAAAAGAGCCTAAACTACAAGCATCATCATATATCATTGGAGCATACACTAAACAGAGCATAGTTACATTCTAAGGAATATAGTCATGAAGCTCGAAAATGTAACGATGCATGATGAAATGCAAAGACTATTCTACCAAGAACAAAACAAAACAAAAGGAGTCAGTCTATAATACAATAGACAAAATGCTTCCCCCATCTAAAAGGGGAAACACACACCAAGCTCACCTCTCAACCTAGCAAAGGTTCATTGGTCTAAAGGCTTGGTAAAGATATCGGCCAACTGATTATGAGTGTCTACATGCCTAAGGTCGATATCACCCTTCTCATAGTGGTCTCACTGAAAGTGAAAGCGCACATCTATGTGTTTGGTCTTAGAATGCAACACTGGGTTCTTAGCAACGCTAATCACATTTGTGCTGTCACAAAGCAAGGGTACTCGAGAAAAGCTTAGACCAAAATCACGCAAAGTGGCCATCATCCAAAGTAACTGGGAACAGCAGCTGTTGACACTTGCTAACGTCGTTACTAGGAGTAGACTATGGAATCTATCCCCGGCAACGGCGCCAGAAAGGCTTGTTGGTACTTCTTAATGTAAGAAGTATAACTAACTATTCGTATGACTATTGGTAAATTCCGCAAGCGCACAAAATAAGTCAATTGTAGCACTTCACCCGGGAGTAACTGAGTATCGTATTTATTTCCACAGGGAAGCTACTATGGCAGAACTAACACTAGGACTGCTATGAACAACTAGTGATTCTAGCAAGGTTGAACGAAATGTACGAATGGGGGTTGATTTCTACTACTACTAAACTAAATCGGCGGGGTCTGGCCGATGAATAGATTAATGTTTTCCTACACACTTACGAACACAACTAACTTAGTAATAAAGATTTTATCTAGTTCTTCGAACCGTACACACCCTCTGGACTATTTATCTCAGACGTGCACAATGAGGTTTATGATTTAAAAACTAACCCAACTACGTGGTGGAATTCAAGGCTCCCAGGGCTGTCACCACCTATTTGCTACCATAGCTATCTGGGGGGGCTAGCCACAAACTAAGGTATAATTAGTCTAAGAACCGCGCTTACACTAATATATACTACTCTAATCTTGCGTCCAAAACTAGAGCACTGATTACTCAGCGAAGAACCCAAACTAGATACAAACTAAATACTAAGTTATCTATGATCGAAAGCACTCAACAAGAACAATAAGTAAAGAACTTAAAGTAAATGCTGAAAGTAGAAGAACACTAAAATAAATGAAGAAAGACTTGGAATTATACCAGAGACTCTGGAAGATCCTCTATTACAACTCCAGCTCTTCTCTTCTACACTCTCGCTCTCACTCTAAGTCTCTCAACTAGAGTGTTACTTCACCAGAGCTTCACTTACAAGAGAGTGGGACTAATGAGGTGAGGTCTGAGTATAAATGAGCTCGGGGGTCCTATTTATAGCCTAAGGGACCTAGGGGGGTGTGACGGAACGGCCCTAATCTCATGGCCCACGTGTCCCTATCAACCTCTGACAGCCGAACCCATGTTCCATGTGATTAAGACCTGTTCGCCACCGGGCTACATCAGTGCCCAATGTCCGCAGGATCATCTCACAATTCGGTTACAGCATTGCATACTTTTACAAATAACATCGGAATAAAGAGCGGAAGACTTAAATAACATTAGTTTTACAAAGCAGGGTTCCAAATAGAAATTAAGGTGCAGTTATTACAAACCAAGTTCTGATAATAGAAATAGACATAAGAAACATAGTGGAGAACAGCAAAGATACTTATAATCACCCAGCCCGAGGGTGTACAACTATTCTTCGGCCTCATCGACCTCTTCCTGGACGATGGTCACGCAGCAGGGTGCAAGACACATCGGGGACTCTGTCATACCTGCAGCATGGGTAACAAACCCTGAGTACTGGGGTACTCAACAAGACTTACCCGACTAAAGAAAAAGGGAGAAGACTCAGGAATGAGGGGCTTAGGGTAGTCAAGGTAAGGCTTAAGCAAGATCAATTTTTTTGGTGAAAAGCATTTTTGTAAACCTTATTTTATTTTTGAAAGATTCAGTATTCCTCAATTCTTTGAAAGATTCAGTATTCCTCAATTCTTCATCGTTCCTGATTCATTTTACATTTCAAAACATTCCTAGTTGAGAACCACTCTCCGTTGACAGTCAGTGGACCAAGTCTCCATAACCGAGGAGCAACGTTAATCCGGATAAATAATACTCAGCTGAGGATCCCTATCCACTGCATATGTAGCACCCAAGCTTGCATATGCCAACTCGTCTACCACGATTCCTCCAAGATTGGACCCGGTCCTACGCCACCCGGAAGTACAGTACACCACTCCTTTCCAGGTACGACGACCACGTGGGTACATGCTACTTCCGCCATCTCTCCACTCCCAGTGCGCGGTTGTCGGTCCCAATCAAGGATTTCTCGGAGCCAGAGCTTTCCGAAGTATGTGAATAGTTACAAGTCTTGACCAGCAGGCCCCCATACGGATGGTCCCTAATTTTCCAGCCAGAACTATACCTTGGTCATATCTCACCCAAGCGTAATAGTCCTGTCAGTTTTTCAACCCTGTCCCGGTCGGTGTCAACTGTTGAGTCCCGGACTACAACATGACGGCACCGTACGCTCGGACAACCTCTCCTCGCTATTGACTAGGTACGGATCAGATACCTAGCCAACAGCCGGGGAGTAAGACCAAATTCCCATAAACATTCCTTAAGTGATCACACTTTTGAAAATGACATTTTATTGCAAAGTCTAATTCAATAAGCATTGCTAAGCATTTTTCAAATACTTTTGAAAAGCAGGTATCGGGTGTATCAGTGGTCAAGGTGGATAGTGCATCAATTAGGATAGCACACAACTCCTATAAACCTAATGCAGTAGTTTAACTCAAAAGCATTTAAGGAAAACATTTTATAAAACCAAGGAAAGGGTTAAATGCACCGGGGCTTGCCTTGAAGAGCAAAGAGGGCAGGCTCGAGGGCGGCAGGGCAGTTGTCGGAGCTCGGGGTAGCCTCAGGGACAGGTTCGTCGGCGGCTGCCTCGATCTTGACTCCTTCTTCGGTGACTATACGAATGCAATGATGCATGCACATGAGTATGCTAGCATGAACAATGCAAAACAGGGCATACAACATGAACCCTAATCACTTTTTCTATTTTCCTTAATTATTTAAAAAGGTCATTTTATGAAGTTGCTCCAAAAATTACCAAATTAATCACATAAGTTCATTATGGTGTAGATAGATGGCAAAATAAATTTCATAATTTTTGGAGTTCATTAAGGTGCTCAAATAATTCCAGACATTAATTAACAAAAGGCACTATTTAACAATTAAAGATAAATGCTCAAAAATCAACTTGCTCCAAAAGACTTCAAAATTTCACCAGAGACTAAACATGGCATAGGAAGCTCACAAAAATTTATCTCATGATTTTTGGAGTTATAAATAATTTTCTAAAAATCCAGAACTATCCATTTATTAATTAAAAGAGGGATTTTACATTTTCAAATTCTTGCAGAAAAGTCAAGTTTCATATTTTTATAAAATTCTACACAGAGTAAGGAGCATACCATATTTTTCTCAAGATTTAAGGAACAATAGATTAAATCACACAAAAAGGAGAAAACAGAACACTATTCATACTCTTTCAAAAAGGAAAAAAGAAAAGAGCGCTGTGCTCCTTCCTCGCAGGGGCTCGGGCGAATCGCGGCGAGGCGGACAGCAGGGCTCGGGCGAGACGGAAACAAGCGTTTCGTCCGAGGCCTGGCCGGGAGGCTCGGGCGAAGCGGAGACAAGCGTCCGTCCGAGGCCTGGCCGGTAGGCTCGGGCGAAGCGGAGGGTGCATGCTTGCTCGAGGCTAGGCTCGGCGAAGTTGAGGGTGCGTGAGTCCGCTCGAGGCCTGGCTCGAGCGAAGTGGTGAGGGTCTGTGTGTCCACTCGAGGCTAGGCTCGGCGAAGACGGTGAGGGTACGTGTCTGCTCGAGGCTAGGCTCGGGCGAAGCGGAGTGGAAGCAGAGACCGGGGGGGCTTCGAGTGCTTACCACGGGTCGGAGGCAGGCTTCGGCTGCTTCGAGGGAGCGCGGTTCGCAGGCGTGCTCGAGGGTGTGGCTCGAGGGTGAGGCTCGACACGTGCTCGAGGGTGAGGCTCGAGGGTGGAGACGGCCGCGGCGGCACTCCGGCGATTCGGCGACCCTGTACACCAGGCACGGCCACCAGTAGCCGGTTAGGGGCGCAAGAAGGCAAGGAATGAAGATCAGAGGTCAGAGGGGGGAGAGGTGGAGCGACGGCGGCGAATTCCGTCGACCCGAGTCAGACGGCTTCTCACCGGCGCTGAGGAAGAAGGACTTGCACTCGGCGGTGGGAGCCGGTAGCGGTGGAATTGAGGGGTTGGGGAGCTGCGCGACGTCGAGGCGAAGCTGCTGGGCTAGGTGGTTGAGCGACGGAAGCTCTGGACTGGCCTGGCCACGGTGGCGGAGGGGATGAGGAGGTCTGCCGGCCGGCGGTCCCTTTATAGGCACGGTCGGGGACGGTAGAGAGCACGAGATGGTGTGGATGAGCTCGGCCGAAGCGTGCGCACTCGATTGCAAGCCGGCGGGAGGACGGGCGTGCACCCAGGGCCTGGGCGAAGGCTCGCCGGTGGCGGCCACGCGGCGGCGACGCCCTGGGCACTGTAGGGGACGGGGGCGGAGGTCAGCGTTTGCGCGTGCGGGTGCGGCATGATGGCGCGGGCGCAGGCGACAAGTCGGGGGCGGGCGTGCGGCTGCCAGGCGCGCGTGGCGCAAGCGGCGCTGGCGCGCGGCCATGGCCGGGGCCCCCTCCTGCTCTGTGCCGGCTAGAGGTAGGGGATGAACAGGGCTAGGTCTAGGGTTTGACTTTCTATATTTCGCAAATTACTTCCAAAACTTGAACTGAGCAGCAAAAACTCAAAACACCAAAGTTGTTCAGAAAAAAGAGATCTACAACTTTGTCAAAAAGAATATTTTCAAATTCCAAACAGTTTTTGAATTAAATACGAAATCAGAAAAGGGGACACTTTTAGGATTTGAATAATTTCAAAATTACTTTTGATTTTACATTGAAAGTTGGAAATCTGCAAATATGAAAGTTGTTCCTTTTATCAAAACCTACAACTTTGCTAATATACCCTTTTTCTGAAACTCAATAGTTTTTAAATAAATTTTGAAAACTGAAAAGGGGACAAAAACTGGAATTTGAATGAATTTGAATTTACTTCAAACTTTGTACAGAAACTTGAAAATTTGTAAATACCAAAGTTGTTTCTCTTGGCCAGATCTACAACTTTGCTTTTTGGACCAACCTCAAATTTTGAATAATTTTTGAATCACAAAAAGAGGGATAAAATCCAGGGTTTGGAAATCAGGGTTTTGCAAAGGGATTTGAAATCTGATTTTGATTTTTTGAACTTTGGCCAACACAACAAAACTTCAAGACATCCAACTGAACAAGAATTACACAAAGCTAGGCACAGAGGTGAAATTACCATTTTTGCCCTTATAGGAAGATTTGGGCTTTTAGGGTTTTTGAAAAGAGATTGCTACACAAGTACTAAGCAAACATAAATGCAAGGCAAGAATGATTAATGACTAATGATGATGACATGTCAGGTTAATTATAGTTAAACACCAGAGGTGTTACAGGGGGGTACTTATAGACCTAGGGTTAGGTCAGGGGGGTGAGTGAGGTGGCGGGCGCTAGCCCTAGGTGGCGACCGCCACCCCCTGGCCGTTGGATCCACCGTCATTGCTTCAACGACATCCAGAAGCTCCAGGGAGGCGGTTCCAAGGTCGGTTGCATGTCCAAATAACCGTCACATGGGCAATTAGGTCATGATCCACGTGACATCTCTTCTTAGCCCTTGGATGCAACGACCTAAGTGATCAATGGCTACAAATGAGTGTGGCACGCCTCCCCTGGATCAGTGACGTGGCAGGGGAGGAGTTTGGGCCTCACTCCCCTGGCAGTCGCCAGCTAGGGGTTGCGGGCACCACCCCATCTTGGCCCAAAGTGAGCCCAGGTGAGTGGGCTTGCCTCCTGGTGGGTCCTCTTGGTCATTTTGCTCACAAACCCTGTGATTACCTACATTCAAATAAAACTCAAGGACAAGTGGAAATCGTTAGTTTATGAAGGGTTTTTGGTTGATTTTAAGTCCTTGTGTTGCGTTATATGACCTTGTTGGTGCTAAGAATATAACACTTAGTGAGCATCAACAAGCTCCCCCCAGCTTACCTCTTGCTCGTCCTCGAGCAAGCATGGACTTGAATCTTGGAAACTCTGTTGTTTTTGTTGTGTATGCCCATATTATTTTCATCATCATGGAATTGGTAGCCTTCCCTGCGCTCAAGATTAGAACAAAAGACCAGCAAGAAAGAAGGTTTGTCTTTCCCTTGCCTATTTTGCTAATCAAGATATGTGGAGTTTTTGCAAGTTTTGTTCAAAATAAAGCATGCTTAGTAACTTTTGTGGCTCACTCAATCACTCATATTTTATGTGGAAATGGAAGAATTATCCTCTCACTAAGACTTTATGTGGGGTGTAATGGGTAGGATAAAAATGAGCATGCAATGCTAGCATAATTTTGCTAAGTTAGACAAATAGAGCAAAGGAGCAACAAGTCATAGGTTCAGACCACGAATGTGCAAGTGTGTGGTATTTATTGTGGCTAATACTTTCATGGCACTTCTCCTTTTTATCTCATTTGTGGGATCATGGCTATGAATGAGAGCACTTGCTCTTTTGAATATTCTTTTCTTTCTAGAGCACTTGCTCTCTTTTTTTACAACTATAGCCATGTCCCTGAGATTTCATTGTGGAGCATGATATTTTGCCATGTAGTATTTCTAACAATGAATGGAAATAAAGGCATGTTGTGTGCGTATTCTCAATGTAAGAATAGCACTATATAGGTGGGTGCAAGTGAATTCCTTGGTCTAAAAATATGACAAGTTTCTCTACCATGTCTATCAACAAAGGTCTAACTAGCTCAACACTAACATGCAGCAAGTGGAAGCTCCTACTCTAAGAGTAAAAATTATTTGGCTTTGGTAGGACTTTCTTTGCCACAGAAGTACTTAGAGCAAGTTTTTAAATTCAACATTTTTTTCAAAATAACTACTCCACAAACTTGACTTGCTCAAGTCAAAGTAGAAACTTACTTCCCCTTTACTTGGTCTAATGCCCATGTCTCAAGTTTAGTTCTAGCATACGTTCTCCCATGATAACTCTAATGCATGGCATACATTATTTTTATTCATTAAAAAGACTTACGATGAGAGCGTTTCATTTATTGCTATTTATTTATTATTATTATTTTATATATATATATATATTTTACTTAATTAAGCTGCAAATTGACTAAGATAAAACTCAAATTTGAATTACTAAAATTAAAAAAAATGACAGTAATAAAGACGACTGTGATGCTTACCTCTTTGACGGGGGTCCTCCCCCAAGCTGGCTGTTCGCGTGGTTGGGTTATATCCATCCTTGACGACTGTACATCTCGTCCCAGTTCTGCTGGTTCTGTTGCAAGAGAGAAGAAATATTACCCAGTTCTCCACCAGTTTCCTGGCGGAATACCTGGAAATTTTGGTTCATTTCGTTCAAGTCCTGACGGATTTCGGCAGCATCCATGGTGAGTCCATCCATTTGGTGCTGAAGATATCCCATATCACGCATCCACTCGTCCTGATGAAAGGACGAATGGCGAGCGGCTTGTGGTGAGATTCCTCCAGGGAAGAACTCATCACCATGGCCAGTGTACCGGGTGGATCCTACCCTAGAATGGGATGAACTCCCCAACTGGGATGAGTGAAGGGACGCCTCATGGCCGTATCCCCACTGCGGATGTTGCGGTTGCTGCCAGTTCGACCCCCCTGATTGGTGCGAGTCAGGGGGTGTCAAATGACTATAGTGTGCTGCTCCTCCATACTGCTCTGCATGAAAAGGGTCAAACTTCTGTGTCGTTGCTGCGGCTCTTGCTGCCTCTTCTGCTGCACGGGTCTGCGCTCGCGTCTTCCTCCTGGAACCTGCATGATGTTCTCTCGAGCCAACCTGCGGTTTCGTTCTGCCTCGGTTTCCAGGGCCAAAAGTAAGGTTGGTGCATTCACCAACCAAAGTGACATGTCAGGAAGAGCGATTTTATTCACATAATCTTGGTAGATCATGTGAATCTCACCGGTCTCCTGGTTCTCATGCAAGAGGTGTCCTTGCGAGAAGTGTTCCATGGTCAAAAGGTCTTAGTCACCAGGAATGTAAGAGTATACAGCGTGTTTAGCAGACCCATGTTTAAAGCCAGTCTAGTTATCCATGATGTCATTTCAATATTTCCAGTGCGTTGATCAAATTTAGACCAGTAGTCCGCCATGGCTTTGGCGGGTGATACTTTTATGTGGTTTACTAGAGCATAAAGCAGCAACATTTCGGGCTTTTTAATTGGTCTTAAGTCACGCCTTGGAAAGAGTGTGATACTAATATATTTGTGAAAAAACCTGAGTGTGGGGTTGTGGATATTGCTTGTACGGCGCAAGCCTGGGTTTCTGTTCCCAGCAATACTTTTCCAAAATTCATTTATATTGAATCCCGTACAGGCAGATTCCAAGCTTAGCAAGCATGAATCATCAAAGTTTAAATTCTTGCTAAACTGCTTCCATTGTAAAGCATGTTCTTCATTAAAAAGCCGAAATTTTATGTGATTAGCAGATATTTGCATTGTGGCCAGAAATTCCATTGTGAGGGGAAGGATTCCCTCCTCATTAACCTTCCATGCATCTTCCCATCCCAAGGTTCGAAAAATATAGAGAAACTCATTGTCCATACCAGTGCGACTTAGCAAGTCGTCGTCGATGTGGCGGGTGTGAACGAACTCCCTCTCACTGAGGATGTTCCGGGCCTGCCGTTCCCGATCACTCTGCCAGATGATATCATCGACGGAATTCAGGACGTGGATGGTCGGTCCAGCCTGGTGTGTGGGCGGAGAGTCCCGATCCACCGACATTTCGTTGGTGGATGGAGTACCCCACCCGGCGCTCTCCTCATCACTCCCAGCAAAGTGAATGTGAGTGTTTGCCCTCGACGAACTTCCTTCACCCTTACTCTTCTTCTTCTTGCTGGTGAAGAAGTTCTTGAGAGGGCCCATGACCTCCTCGCTAGTGCTCAACGTGGCTGGTGTTTGTTTTGTGTTTTGAGTAAGATGTAGGAGCTTGCATGGGGTGTGGGTAGTGTTTATAGGCTGAGGATGGAAAGGGGAAGGTTGAAAGCTTCACCCACCTGGCGGGCGCCACCAAAAAGTGGCGGGTGCCACCCCTACTTGGCCATTTCTGTCTGCAACCAACACATGAGGTTTCCCTCGTAATGTCCACTGAAATTGTAAGTGGGGAATAAAGTGGTAGTGTCAGTCCAAAGTGCAAAGAGTGTAACCTCCTAAATGGAGAAAGTGGGCTGAAAATTTCAAAGACCACTTCTTCATCCTGGTCATACTTTATACTAAGGATGGTGGGAAACTTACTCGGGTGCAGCTTCGTACAGAAATGTGGAAATTGAGGTGGCGGGCGCCAGGAAAAAGTGGCGGGCGCCACCCCTTTATGGGTAATTCCCACTCAAAGCCACTCCTTCTTTCGCTTGTGCTCTCCTCATCACTCCTCACTAGAATTTTTGAGTGGAGAAGAGTCCAAAAGATGGAGTGAAGTTGAAGAAAGAGGAGGAGACATGGGAGTGAATGAGTGCATTGAAAAGAGCAAAGGCATGGGTCTCCTCTGGTGTTATTTGAGTCTATGAGGTAGGGATGATAGTCTACTTGATTGGCTAAGTGAAAAAGAGGCCTATAGGGTGGCGGGCGCCAGCATGGGGTGGTGGACGCCACCCCTAAGGCTGCCCTAAGCCCCCTAGGTTTCACCTAATCTCCCTACTAAGCATCTATTTTACAGAAAATTAATTTGCTTAAGTAAAACCAAAAATTTAAATGGGGGATAAAGACTTACCTTGGTTAGCCGCTTTGGATTCCCGATTAGTGTCGCCTTCACGGTGGTTGTGGCTGAATATTTCCTTCACTGGCTTTGTTTGGCGGAGTGTCGGCACCGACGAACTTTGATGACGGGTGTTTTTCCGGTCGCGGTGTGAACTGGAATTTCTCCTCCTTTCCACTGATGTGGAGCTAAATTTCTCCAGCTCCTACATCAATGGTGGCTTTTGCAGTGCTCAAAAATGGTCGTCCCAAGATCAATGGCGTCCGGTGGTCGGGATTAATATCCAGAACCACAAAATCCACCGGAACAAAGAGATTCCGGATTTTCACCGGAATATTCTCTGCTATTCCCGCGGGATATCGGAGCGATTGATCGGCTAGCTGCAGACACATAGAAGTAGGGGACAAGGTATGATGATTTAATTTATCATATATTACCTTGGGCATGACGCTGACGCTTGCTCCCAGATCACAGAGTGCATGCTCGAAGTGCTGCTCTCCAATTGAACACGCGATCGTTGGGTTTCCTGGGTCCTTCTTCTTTTCTGGGAGTTGGTTTAAAATGACCGCACTGCAATCTTCGGTCAATTTAACCACATCCCTACTTGGAATTGGTTTCTTCTTATTGAGCATGTCTCTCAAATATTTTGCATAAGTTGGAACCTGCATAGCGTCAATAAATGCCACATGTATATATAATTTTTGAATTACCTCGACGAATTTCTTGAATTGGTCGTCTTCCGTCGGATTTCTGTTTCGATCTGGAAAAGGTAATACATGTGTATCATAAAATTCATGAGGAGCAGTTCGTACCTTGGACGAAGGTTCAGCTGGGGTCTCCTCTTCTTCGTCTTTTTCAACATTAACAATATTTTTCTTTGCAGCAGAATTACTACTAGGAACTAAATTAGGATGAGGTGGATCACGAGTGGATTTACCGCCTCTCGTGGTTACAACTTTTAATTCCTCATAGTATTTAATTTGAGATTTAATGTTATCTACTTTTTGCTCTAATCTCTTATTAAAATTAATTTGTTCCTTAAATGCTTCAGAAAAATCTTTCAGTTTAGCATAAATTCCTTCTAACATTTTATCATATTCAATTAATTTATTATTTATGCTATCATTAATACTACCTTGATTAGAAACTAATTTTCCAATAGGAGAATTAAATACGGAGGTTTGAGGCATACCTTTATTATTCCATTGTTGGATCATTGGAATTGGAGGTTCTCCGTAGCTACCATTATTAAGAAGGGATTTTGCATCCTCTTTCTTAATTTCTCCTTGACCTTCACTTGACGAAGCGGCTCTTTGCTTGGCGTAGTACTTCATTGCAACATGATCTCTCTTCTCATTTATTCTTTGCTCTAGCAATTTTACCAAAGTTTGCAGGGTAACAGAATCAACTTGCTTAATTTCAGACATACCTCTAGCACGTTTTTTGTCCATCCTTGATTCGCCACCATTGTCTCGATCAGTTTGGTTGCCTTCTCTATAGTGAGAGAGAGGTATGCACCTCCAGCGGCAGCATCAATGTGTTGTCGAGATTCTTGCTGGAGTCCATGGTAGAAGCTCTGGATCAAGTACCAGTCTTGCATACCATGGTGGAGACAGTCTTCAACATACTCTTGTAGTCTCTCCCAAGCTTCAGTGATTGTTTCTTCGTCTCCCTGTCCAAAGTTAGAAATCTTGCTACGGAAAAGAATAGTTTGACTTATCGGGCAGAACTTGTTGAGGAATTGATTCGCGCATCTCACCCATGTCAGCAGGTGTCCAGAGTTGAAGAGGAACCACTGCTTCCACTAATGAAAATGGAAAAAGACGAAGTCTAATGGCATCCTGCGAAACTCCCTGCACAGAAATTGTACTACATATCTCCAGAAAATTTTGGAGATGAGCATTGGCATCCTCAGAAGGTTTGCCATTAAATGCAATAGCTTGAGCCATACGTATTAGGTGAGGTTTAAGCTCAAAATCTACATTACTAGTAGAAGGTAACACTGGAATGTGAGCAAGAGTAGGCATGGAATACTCACGGAGTGTTTTGGTCGACGTCGATGTTGATGACAATGTCGGCGTTGGTGTTGATCGATCGGTGGAGCAGCTTGGTTCGTCAGCCACTTTTGACTGGGATTCTTGTCTTGATGAACTCCTCTCGCAAAACTCCAGGTTCTTCCTCGGAGGAGTGAGATTAGCTCTCGCTCTCCTAAGAATGGCCTCGGGATCTTCTTGATAGTTGCTCGGAAGATTGAATCCGGCCATGGCTACTTGAACGATCACAAACAATGAACAATATATATACCCGCTAGAACTACGGGGGTTAATTCAATAGAAATCGCAAAGAATTAATTCTAGCCAATTGCTTCCCCGTCAACAGCGCCGGAAATGCTTGTTGACACTTGCTAACGTCGTTACTAGGAGTAGACTATGGAATCTATCCTCGGCAACAGCGCCAGAAAGGCTTGTTGGTACTTCTTAATGTAAGAAGTATAACTAACTATTCGTATGACTATTGGTAAATTCCGCAAGCGCACAAAATAAGTCAATTGTAGCACTTCACCCGGGAGTAACTGAGTATCATATTTATTTCCACAGGGAAGCTACTATGGCAGAACTAACACTAGGACTGCTATGAATAACTAGTGATTCTAGCAAGGTTGAACGAAATGTATGAATGGGGGTTGATTTCTACTACTACTAAACTAAATCGGCGGGGTCTAGCCGATGAACAGATTAATGTTTTCCTACAAACTTACGAACACAACTAACTTAGTAATAAAGATTTTATCTAGTTCTTCGAACCGTACACACCCTCTGGACTATTTACCTCAGACGTGCACAACGAGGTTTATGATTTAAAAACTAACCCAACTACGTGGTGGAATTCAAGGCTCCCAGGGCTGTCACCACCTGTTTGCTACCACAGCTATCCGGGTTCTAGCCACAAACTAAGGTATAATTAGTCTAAGCACCGCGCTTACACTAATATATACTACTCTAATCTTGCGTCCAAAACTAGAGCACTGATTACTCAGCGAAGAACCCAAACTAGATACAAACAAAATACTAAGTTATCTATGATCGAAAGCACTCAACAAGAACAATAAGTAAAGAACTTAAAGTAAATACTGAAAGTAGAAGAACACTAAGATAAATGAAGAAAGACTTGAAATTATACCAGAGACTCTGGAAGATCCTCTATTACAACTCCAGCTCTTCTCTTCTACACTCTCGCTCTCACTCTAAGTCTCTCAACTAGAGTGTTACTTCACCAGAGCTTCGCTTACAAGAGAGTGGGACTAATGAGGTGAGGTCTGAGTACAAATGAGCTCAGGGGGTCCTATTTATTGCCTAAGGGACCTAGGGGGGGTACTTATAGACCTAGGGTTAGGTCAGGGGGTGAGTGAGGTGGCGGGCGCCAGCCCTAGGTGGCGGCCGCCACCCCCCTGGCTGTTGGATCCACCGTCATTGCTTCAACGACATCCAGGAGCTCCAGGGAGGAGGTTCCAAGGTCAGTTGCATGTCCAAATAACCGTCACATGGGCAATTAGGTCATGATCCACGTGACATCTCTTCTTAGCCCTTGGATGCAACGACCTAAGTGATCAATGGCTGCAAATGAGTGTGGCACGCCTCCCCTGGATCAGTGACGTGGCAGGGGAGGAGTTTGGGCCTCACTGCCCTGGCGGCCGCCAGCTAGGGGTGGCGGGCGCCACCCCACCTTTGCCCAAAGTGAGCCCAGGTGAGTGGGCTTGCCTCCTGGTGGGTCCTCTTGGTCATTTTGCTCACAAACCCTGCGATTACCTACATTCAAATAAAACTCAAGGACAAGTGGAAATTGTTAGTTTATAAAGGGTTTTTGGTCTATTTTGAGTCCTTGTGTTGCGTTATATGACCTTGTTGATGCTAAGAATATAACACTTAGTGAGCATCAACAGCAGCTAGCCGCAACAACATACTCAGCCTCTGTGGTACACTGGGCGACACTAGACTACTTGCGAGAAGACCAAGAAACAAGAGAAGAGCCCAAAAACTGACAAGTCCGAGAAGTGGACTTGCGCTCAAGTCGGCAACCAGCAAAGTCAGCATCCGAGTAACCGCAAAGGGAGAGGTTGGAAGAAGCAGAATACCAAATCCCAAACTCAGGTGTGAAACGAAGGTACCTCATAATGCGCTTGACCGCCTGTCGGTGAGAGGTCCGCGGCGACGCCTGAAAGCGCGCACAATGATACACCACGAACTGAATGTCTGGGCGTGTCGCCGTCAGGTACAGCAGCGACCCGATCATACTTCAGTACTCCTTCTGGTCCACAGCTTCTCCATCCTTGTCCGCATCCAGGGCCGTCGTGGTCGACATGGGTGTTGGAAGAGGCTTGTCCTCACCCATATCGAACTTCTTCAGAATGTCGTTGGTGTACTTGCCCTGGTGCACGAACGTCCCTTCTCGGGATTGCTTGATTTGCAACCTGAGGAAAAATGTCAACTCGCCCATCATGCTCATCTCAAACTCCCTGCTCATAATATATGCAAACTTGGCAACCAAAGCGTGAGAAGAACCACCGAAAATGATATCATCCACGTAAATCTGAACCAAGAGAGTGTCATTGCCTTGCTTGAGGAGAAAAAGAGTTTTATCAACACATCTCATTTTAAAACCCTTAGCAAGCAAATAGGTTTTCAACCTATCATACCAGGCTCTAGGGGCTTGTTTCAAACCATACAAAGTTTTGTGGAGTTTAAAAACATGGTTTGAAAACTTGGGATTTTCAAAATCGAGGTGTTGTTTCACATACACCTCTTCTTCTATGTAGCCATTTAGGAAGGCACTCTTGACATCCATTTGAAAAAGTTTAAATCCTTTGGATGCAGGAAATTAAAGCCAAGAGAATCCTAATTGCCTCCAAACGAGCTACAGGAGCAAAAGTCTCCTCATAGTCTATCCCCTCCTTCTGACTATACCCCTGGGCTACAAGTCTGGCCTTGTTTCTCACAATGTGGCCATCCTCTCCTTGTTTGTTTTTGAAAACCCATTTTGTCCCAATAGGGTGACACTCAGGAGGAGGTGAAACTAGAACCCAAACCCAATTTCTCTCAAAATTTTCTAACTCCTCATGCATGGCATTAACCCATCCGGATCAGATAAAGCATGTCCAACATCTCGGGGTTCAAAATCAGCAACAAATGCAGAATGAGCAAAGTGAGAGATTTGTTGTGACCTTGACCGAGTGACACGTTCGTTGATGCTGCCGATCATCTGTTGATGAGGGTGTTGGCGTTGAATGTGTCGTGGCGCCTCTCTAGCTGATGTGACCTCCCCCTCAACAGTAGCTGGTGCCTCCTCGGGTACAAGTGGTACAGCCCGAGGTGGTGGATCACACGGCCCCCAAGTAGTCGACGAAGAGGGGAAGGGGTCGTGAGTCGTCGTAGCGGCATAGCAGGTGGAGGCGGTGCTGGGTCACCAATCCCTTCAGCACCCTCGTCATCGTCATCAAAAAGAGGTTCTCCAACCTCGTGATCACCTGCATGCTCAAATCTAGAAGAAGGACAATGCATGGTCTCGTCGAAGGTGACATCGGGTGTCTCCATGACTCGGTTAGTATCCAGGTTAAGTACACGATATGCACGAGTATGATTTCCATAACCCAAAAATACACCGTCAGAAGAACGAGACTCAAACTAGTCCAAGTTGCCTTTCTTGAGTATAAAACAGTGGCAACCAAACACTCTAAAATAACTCACTTTGGGCTGTTTTCCAAAACGCAACTCATAAGAAGTCTTTTTCAAGAAAGCTCGGAGGAAAATGTGATTGGAAATATAGCATGCAGTGTTTATAGCCTCGGCCCAATACCGCTTAGGAGTCCTATGCTCATCGAGCATCGTCCTGGCCATCTCAACAAGGGTCTGATTTTTCCTCTCTACAACACCATTTTGTGGCGGTGTGTAGGGGGAATAAAACTGATGCTCCAAACCCAAAGAGTTACAAAACTTTTCAAAGTCTGAGTTCTTGAACTCGGAACCATTATCGCTACAAATAGCTCTCATCGAGTTCTTAGGGAACTCGTTCTGAAGTCGCAAAATCAAATTGCGAACAAAAGTGAAAGTCTCAGTTTTCTCAGCTAAAAAGAAAACCCATGAATATCTCGAAAAGTCGTCTACAACAACAAGCAGATACCACTTCCCACCAACCGAGCTCACCCGAGCCGGACCTACAAGGTCCATATGCAAAAGCTCTCCAAGGTGTTTGGTCATAAATTGATTCACTAGATGGTGGGGAGCAGCAACCATTTTTCCATGTCTACAAGAATGGCAAACAAGATCTTTCTCCATGTGTAACTTGGGCAATCCTCGGATTAAGCCAAGTGAACTAAGCCTTGCAAACAAGTCGAAGCTCAAATGACCAAGTCTCCTATGCCACTTCCAAAGATCAGAGGAGGAAGGTCCAACCACAAGATAGCAAGAAATGCCAAAAGACTTCGAGAAATTCGCACGAAAGACTTTCCCAAAGGGCGAAATCAAACATACAAGATTGCCCTGAGGATCCAAAATACGACTGAGATTCGGCTTAAAACGAATCTCATAGTCATCATCAAAAAGTTGCGAAATAGAAAGATGGTTAAAATGCAAGTTAGAAACAAGAGCAACATCACGCAACACAAAGTGCTCATTAACTCACACAGACCCACGGGATAACACTTTACCTTTGCTATTGTCACCGAAGGTGATAAACTCCTTTCCGGTGCCTGGAGAACCATTTGGAATTTCCTGTCATGTGCCTTGAGCATCCAGAATCTACCAACCAAATGTCCTCCAATCGTCTTACCTACATCAATAAAAAGACATAGGGTGAGCATACGGTCCAACACTGCGGTGAGTGAAATGGGAAGAGTACCAGTGTTGGCCCGGCTGCTCAAAAGAACGGTTAGTAACAAAACCATTCCTAGCACGCCTATGGGGAAAGCGATCACCACGCACAGGAAAGCGTGGTCCGCTAGGAGAAGAGCGCTCACCGCGATTGCCAAAACGCGGTGGGGGGTAACGCTCAACAGCAAAGCCACCGCCACGGGGTCCGTAGCCTACAAAACTAGGATCCCGCCGGGCAAAACCTCCTTGTGGCCTAGTACCTTGAGGCATTGGACCTCTAGACCTAGCAACCTTCCTTTGAACATTCGGTACATGTACATCATGGAAGGGATGGTACATGTTCGTGTTGTTCATCTCCTTTGCACAGCGTTCCTCTCTCTTGCGCCGAAAGCAAAACTCCCTCAAGTGTCCATCTCTCCCACAGTGCTCACAATGGTACCTCACCCGCTCTCATAGGGGGTTGTTGGTACTCACAGTAATGGGTGTGGATCACTTGTTTCTTTTGTGGCATGAGCTCCTCTTGGATATGTGGCATGGTGTCTAGCTTGTTCTTAAGGTGGTTGGGCTTAGGAGACCACACTTGTTTCTTTGGTGGAGCTCTCGGAGGTTCCTCATACACTCCATCTTTGGTGTTAGGATTGAGAGGCTCTTTAGGTAGAATCTTGGTTAGTTTGGGAGTAGTGGTGGAGTTGGGCTTCTCACTCGGGTTAAGACCACTAGACTCTCCAACCTTACCAAAAGAAGCAGCATTTCCTGACCCTTGAGCAAAACCTACACCTGGACCTCCAGCAGCACGCTTGAATTGTGCAATCATCATACCAAGCTGCGGCTCACCACAAGACACCCATGACAAGATGGTCCGAAGGTATGTGTTTTCTATTGGAAATATGCCCTAGAGGTAATCATAGAGATGATGATATTTCTATTGTATCCATGATTTATTATATGTTCATTGAATATCCATTAAAGACAACTTGTATTGATTGGCAATTATGTGAATTGTCTGTGAAACTCTTTTACTTGTATGGTTATTCGATAGTTGTCCCTGATCGGAGTTCATGTGAGGACACACATGAATATTAGATCAGCACATGTATTAGTTGATGACTATGTTTCACAAGTCATAGACATGGAGATGTCAAACTAATAATGTGGGCACATGTATGACATGGGGCTGGACTGACCCAACGTGAGATGTTCTTATTATCTCTTTACACATCGTATACGTTATGTCCTTCGACCTGAGATTGTGGTATGTTCTCAAGATATGAATCGACTTACTTAGGGACTATCAAACGCTACTTCGTAACAGGGTAGTTATAAAGATAGTCTTCGAGTTTGTCAGGAAGTATGCTGTGAGACATAGACGATCAAGATGGGATTTGCCCCTCTCCACGTGAGAGATATCACTGGACCACTCAAATGATTGGATCATAAAATGCATGGTCGTGCTTAGGTTAAGTGTTAACCTATGAGTTGAACCAAATATTGTGTGGCAAGGGAATTACGTATATGTGATTATGGTGGTTCGTCAGATATGATCTTTGCGTATACATAGGAGTTGACACGTCTTGCTAGAGGCCGCTGTCAACTATCGGGCGAGTAGGAGTACTCGGGCCGTGTCTATGTGTGCGTGAACCCATAGGGTCGCACGCTTAAGGGGCTGGAAGCCTCATTCGATTTGGACTCGAGTCAGACCGGGATTAGGGTTTGCTAATGGGCCTCCAGGTCGATGGGCTCATTAGGGACGCCTATATAAAGAGGGGTGGGGCGACCAGGGTTGATCTCACGTCAATTGTTGACAGCCGTCGCCCACCCCACGCCCGCGCCTATTGCTCCTCACAGACCTAGCAGTCTGGAGGCGTGATGCTTCCTCCCTGTACGTGTGGATACCTCGAAGGTGCTGCATCTGGAGCACAAGAACGAACCGCACGTGGAGACGTGAAGGACGGACGTGAACATCTGCACGGCATCGCTGCGATGCGCACGTCTACACCGAGACGTCTTCCGCTGCACCTGCGCGTCTAGTGGTAATCCCGTGATCTATAACTAGCAGTAGTTCCTGGTTTATGGGGTCGGAAATATTTGCGTTCGGCTAGTTCATTCGGCTAATGTAGCAGAACCGTTTTTTCCGACTAGCGCAGCGCTTTGTTTTCGGCTATTCGGCTAACAGTCCGGAAGCGTTCGACTAGCGTAGCATCCCCATAACCCTACAGTGGTATCGGAGCCAGGTTACTGCCTCGTTATAGATTCGGTTGTGTGCATATTCAGATATGCACGGTTGTAGATAAGTCTCTGATCTTGATTCGTGATCTTGCTGTGTTGGTCATGTAACGATCTACTCCTACCGATCGGAATTCTGCCATCGGAGTTAAGTGATACGTGTAAATCCAACCTTGGCAAGATGGAGATCAATCAGATTGATCGAATCGAATCTGGATCAAGAGCCGGGTGCATGAGATGTACCGCGGCATCTGCAAAAGAGCGTTGTTCGGTAAAACAGCCGTAACTTTTGCATACGACCTCAGATTGAGATGATCTTTAAACGAAAATCGATCTAAAGAAAATTTTACATCCGATTTTCACCGGCTTCGGCCGGTTTCATCAAATTTAGATTTGCGAAAAAAGGCCGGGAAAATTATGTTTTCTGCGATTCAAGTTTAGACGTCGGGAACGTTTAACTCTGTTTTGCAAAAATTGATGACTGATATAGCCCTTATGTGTATGTGATGCATGTATGTAATTGTTTCATGACTTGCATGTCGTGATTATGACAATATGGCTGGAGCCACATATATATTGTCCATTTGATGTAATGGCCTGCGTGCCAAAATTATGATGATCCTTCACGCGACTATGTAATTACTTAATTAATTACGCTAGTTGTAGCTAGTCGGTGGATTCATCGTTGGAGGATGGCGTGCATGTACCATGTGGATGGAGATCATCATGGTGAACAGATTGGCGGAGATGGAGATCTCCAAAGATACACTGGGCTATACCAAGTCATATCTGTATTGATGCTATTCTCTTATTATGTTCTACTTTCACGTATGATTCATGTTTATTGTCTACATGCGGTAGTGAAAGTGTAGAACGATCCCTCAGTAATGTTCAAGTCATATGCTTCCCCAAACCTTGCACTATCATATGTCTTGTACAATCGGTGGTGCGCCTATGAAATTAGGGTGTCACTAATTTTCCTTGACCAGGCAGGTTCGTATCGAATACTTACTGCAGAAGGGTTGGTTGCTTGAACAAGGTCATCCTAATGGTTAGGGACCTTGAAGCATAAGGAGTTGAGCACGCATAGAGATGCTGGCCAACAACAAGAGTCATATGTGATATGATTAGCAAAGAGTTGCTTACCGATCTACCATGTCCACTAGCGGTGATGCTAAAGCTCACTAGTAGACTTGTTAGTTTGGGTCTTGAATCATTGAGATTCAATAGAGGGATGTTGATCTCAGTGGGAGTAGATTATATTAATGATTTAATATCATTTACTCTATCGTGGATACATTGTCTTAGTATTTTGCATTTACTTTTGTTGTAGATAAATGGCACCCGCACCTCAACCATTTACTTTACGTTCAATCCTTGAGAAAGATAAATTGAATGGAACAAACTATGCGGATTGGATCCGCATCCTGAGAATTGTTCTCAGGGCTGAGAAAAAGGAAGATATTCTCGACACCCCACTACCAGAGGAACCTGCTGATAATGCACCTGCTACTGAGAAAACCGCTTACAAGAAAGCATGTGATGCTAATCTTGAAGTAGGATGCCTGATGCTTGCTAGCATGGAACCAGATCTGCAGATGCAGTTTGATAATAACCATATAGCCTACGATATGATCGTAGCACTAGATGAGATGTTCCAGACTTAGGCTAGAACTGAAAGGTTCAATGTTTCTAAGTCTCTTGCTGAGACTAAGTTAGCAGAGGGTGCAGCAGTTGGACCACATGTGATCAAGATGGTTGGTTACACTCGGAGGTTGGAGAAGCTAGGCTTCCCAATTGGTCCAGAACTGGCTACTGACTTCATCCTCTCTTCTCTCCCACCTAGCTATGGGAACTTCATCTCGAACTACCATATGCATGGTGCGGAGAGGGGCTTGAATGAGTTGTGTGGCATGCTTAAGACAGCAGAGGCAGACATCAAGAAAGGTGCTGGCAGCAGCCATGTGATGGCGATCCAAAACAAGCCTAACTTTAAAAGGAAGGGCAACTTTTGGAAGAATAGGAAGGGCAAGGCCAAGGCCAAAGATGTGATCTCTAAGCCAAACCCTCCTGCGCCTGACGCTGCTGGACCAACTGCTAATTCTGAATGCTTCCACTGTAAGGGGAAAGGTCACTGGAAAAGGAACTGCAAGGTGTACTTAGCATCCTAGATGAAGGATGGCGGTAGTAAAGGTACTCCCGCTGCTCATACACTTGTTGTTCATGTTACAGATATTTTCCTCGCTAACTCTTATATTAATTCTTGGGTATTTGATACCGGCTCGGTTGCTCATATTTGCAATACGATGCAGGGAATAATAAGAGGTAGAAGCGTTGGAAAAGGGGAGGTTGATTTCCGCGTGGGCAATAATGCAAGAGTTGCTGCGTTGAACGTCGGGACGATGCAACTACACCTCCCATCAAGATTTATTTTGGAGTTGAATAATTGTTATTTTGTTCCAAGTTTAAGTCGAAACATTGTGTCACCTTCATGTTTGATGAAGGATGGCTATTCATTTGCGAGTAAAGACAATGGTTGTGTAATCTCTAAGAATGATATGTTTGTGGCTTCTGCATCCATTGTGAATGGGTTGTTTATTTTAAATCTTGATGATGCACCTATGTCTATCTGTAATATTACTGCTAAAAGGCCTCGGCTTAATGAGTTAAGCCCTACCTATATGTGGCATTGTCGTTTGGGTCATATAAGTGAAAACCGCATGAAGAAGCTCCATGCTAATGGGATTCTAACTTCGTTTGATTTTGAATCATACGAGACATGTGAGGCTTGCTTGCTGGGCAAGATGACCAAGTCGCCTTTCACAGGTCTTCCTGAGAGGGCGTCTGACTTGTTGGAACTTGTGCATACTAATGTATGTGGACCAATGAGTACGACAGCTAGAGGCGGATTCCAATACTTCATAACCTTCACTGATGATTTTAGCAGATATGGCTATATCTATCTGATGAAGCATAAGTCTGAGACATTTGAAAAGTTCAAAGAATTTCAGAATGAGGTAGAGAATCAACGTGGCAAGAAAATTAAGGCCTTGCGATCTGATCGTGGAGGTGAATATTTGAGCCACGAGTTTAGCAATCATCTTAAGAGTTGTGGAATTGTTCCACAGCTTATGCCACCTGGAATGCCTCAGCGAAACGGCGTGTCTGAGCGACGTAATCGAACTTTGTTAGACATGGTTCGGTCTATGATGAGCCAGTCAGACCTTCCTTTATCGTTTTGGGGATACGCTCTAGAAACAGCCGCTTTCACATTAAATAGGGTACCGTCTAAGTCCATAGTTAAGACACCATATGAGATATGGACTGGTAAGAATCCCAATTTGTCTTTTCTAAAGATTTGGGGTTGTGAAGTTTATGTCAAATGACTTATTTCAGATAAACTAACACCCAAGTCGGACAAGTGCTTTTTCGTGGGATACCCAAAGGAAACTTTAGGGTATTACTTCTACAACCGCACAGAGGGCAAAGTGTTTGTCGCTCGAAACGGTGTTTTCTTAGAGAAAGAGTTTCTCAAAAGAGACAAGAGAGGGCAGAAGGTGTATCTTGAAGAAGTTTAGGATGAGCCAATAGGGATTGACTCCACGAGTGATGCTAATGTAGCAGAACAAGTTGAGCTACCTGTGGCAACAGACACCCCGCCCCAACCACGAAGGTCGGCAAGAATCCGTGAGTTGCGTGGGGATGTGTTATTGTTAGACGATGACGAACCTGCAACTTATGCCGAGGCAATGATGGACCCTGATTCCGAGAAATGGCATAGTGCCATGAGATCCGAGATAGATTCCATGGGAGCCAATCAAGTTTGGAACTTAGTTGACCCGCCTGATGGGGTAAGACCCATAGAGTGCAAATGGATCTATAAAAGGAAAAAGGATATGGATGGAAACGTCCAAGTCTATAAAGCTCGACTTGTCGCAAAAGGTTTTCGGCAAGTTCAAGGAGTTGACTATGACGAGACTTTCTCGCCGGTAGCGATGCTTAAATCTATCCGGATCATTCTAGCAATTGTTGCCTATTATGACTATGAGATATGGCAGATGGATGTTAAAACAGCCTTTCTAAATGGAAATTTGGAAGAGGATGTGTATATGATACAGCCCGAAGGTTTTGTTGATCCTAGCAATGCTGGAAAAATATGCAAGCTTAAGAAATCTATTTATGGATTAAAGTAAGCATCTCGGAGTTGGAATATTCGTTTTGATGAGGTGGTCAAAGGGTTTGGCTTCCGTCAAAGTGAAGAAGAACCTTGTGTTTATAAGAAGGAAAGTGGGAGCGCTGTTGTGTTTCTAATCTTGTATGTAGATGACATACTGTTGATTGGGAATGACATTCCGATGTTGCAAACTGTAAAGACTTCATTGAATAATAGTTTTTCTATGAAGGATTTAGGAGAAGCAACATATATTTTGGGCATTAAGATCTATAGAGATAGGTCAAAGAGGCTAATAGGATTAAGCCAAGAAACGTACATTGACAAGGTGTTGAAGCGGTTCAACATGGAACAGTCCAAGAAAGGGTTCTTGCCTATGTCACATGGCATGCGCTTTAGCGAGAAACAGTGTCCTTCGACAACTGATGAGCGAGAGCGCATGAGTAAGGTTCCATATGCTTCGGCTATTGGTTCCATCATGTATGCCATGATATGTACGCGCCCAGATGTCTCATATGCTCTAAGTGTTGCGAGCAGATATCAAGCTAATCCAGGTGAGAGTCACTGAACACTTGCTAAAAACATCCTTAAGTACTTGAGAAGGACTAAAGATGTGTTCCTAATCTATGGAGGTGAGGAGGAGCTCGTTGTAAATGGTTACACCGATGCTAGCTTCCAAACTGACACAGATGATTCACAATCTCAATCAGGTTTTGTATTCACAATAAATGGTGGTGCAGTCAGTTGGAAAAGTTCCAAGCAAGAGACCGTGTCTGATTCTACAGCAGAAGCCGAGTACATTGTAGCTAGTGGAGCTGCAAAGGAAGGTGTTTGGATAAGGAGGTTCCTCATTGATCTTGTTGTCTTTCCAAATGCGTCTAGCCCATTGTCTTTACACTGTGATAGCAATGGGGCGATCGCGCAGGCTAAGGAGCCAAGGAATCACCAGAAGAACAAACATGTACTGCGGAAATTTCACCTCGTTCAAGACTTCATTAAAAGAGATGAAATTAAGATGTGCAAAATACATACGGATCTGAATATAGAAGATCCTTTGACAAAGGCTCTTCCACAGCCTAAGCATGAGGCGCATGTGAGGTCTATGGGTATTAGATATCTAAAAGATTAACTCTAGTGCAAGTGGGAGACTGTTGGAAATATGCCCTAGAGGTAATCATAGAGATGATGATATTTCTATTGTATCCATGATTTATTATATGTTCATTGAATATCCATTAAAGACAACTTGTATTGATTGGCAATTATGTGAATTGTCTGTGTAACTCTTTTACTTGTATGATTATTCGATAGTTGTCCCTGATCGGAGTTCATGTGAGGACACACATGAATATTAGATCAGCACATGTATTAGTTGATGACTATGTTTCACAAGTCATAGACATGGAGATGTCAATCTAATAATGTGGGCACATGTATGACATGGGGCTGGACTGACCCAACGTGAGATGTTCTTATTATCTCTTTACACATCGTATACGTTATGTCCTTCGACCTGAGATTGTGGTATGTTCTCAAGATATGAATCGACTTACTTAGGGACTATCAAACACTACTTTGTAACATGGTAGTTATAAAGATAGTCTTCGGGTTTGTCAGGAAGTATGTTGTGAGACATAGACGATCAAGATGGGATTTGCCCCTCTCCACGTGAGAGAGATATCACTGGACCACTCAAATGATTGGATCATAAAATGCATGGTTGTGCTTAGGTTAAGTGTTAACCTATGAGTTGGACCAAATATTGTGTGGCAAGGGAATTACGTATATGTGATTATGGTGGTTCGTCAGATATGATCTTTGCGTATACATAGGAGTTGACACGTCTTGCTAGAGGCCGCTGTCAACTATCGGGCGAGTAGGAGTACTCGGGCCGTGTCTATGTGTGCTGGAACCCATAGGGTCGCACGCTTAAGGGGCTGGAAGCCTGATTCGAGTTGGACTCGAGTCAGACCGGAATTAGGGTTTGCTAATGGGCCTCCAGGTCGATGGGCTCATTAGGGACGCCTATATAAAGAGGGGTGGGGCGACCAGGGTTGATCTCACGTCAATTGTTGACAGCCGTCGCCCACCCCACGCCCGCGCCTATTGCTCCTCACAGACCTAGCAGTCTGGAGGCGTGATGCTTCCTCCCTGTACGTGTGGATACCTCGGAGGTGCTGCATCTGGAGCACAAGGACGAACCGCACGTGGAGACGTGAAGGACAGACGTGAACATCTGCACGGCATCGCTGCGACGCGCACGTCTACACCGAGACGTCTTCCGCTGCACCTGCGCGTCTAGTGGTAATCCCGTGATCTATAACTAGCAGTAGTTCCTGGTTTATGGGGTCGGAAATATTTGCGTTCGGCTAGTTCATTTGGCTAATGTAGCAGAACCGTTTTTTCCGGCTAGCGCAGCGCTTTGTTTTCGGCTATTCGGCTAACAGTCCGGAAGCGTTCGGCTAGCGTAGCATCCCCATAACCCTACATTTTCTTCCTCGGTTTGCATCTTGTCATGCTTCACATGGGCAATCTCCATCTCCAAGCCCTCACACAAAGCACACCTAGACACACAAGTGCCATCCGAGCTGGCCTTCTCAAGAGACACAATCTTGGCATTCTTCTCTGCCAACTCAGATTGCAAGCCTGCACAAGACTTGCACGCACCAAGCAACACAGGTCTAGCTCTAAGCTCATCCACCTCTCCAACTAAAGCAGCATACTTCCCTCTCAAAGTGAGAAGGTCAGTCATGTGCTTGGAGCACATCTCACACTCACCCTCCTCAGAGACTACAATGGTGGACTTGGCAAACTCAAGTTCCTTCACCGCATCCTCCCACTTCTTCCTGAACTCCTTTCGCTCTCTAGCAGCAAGTTTCATCAACTTGTCTTGACTAATGAGACTAGCAGTAAGTTTCTCAACTTCAGCTGCAAGTTCTTTGTGAGTTTGAGATACCTGCGAGGAGCCGTCGTCGTCGTCGTTCCGAGAGATCTCCTCCATCTTGCTGTCGACCTCATCGTCGAGCGCCATTGTACAGAAGCCCTCATTGTCGGCGAAGAAACAGAGGACGTTCAGCTTATCCTCGATCTTCTTCTTCTCGGACTCGTCGTCGCTTGATGCATTGGAGTCATTGTTCGAGTCGTTGACGTCACTGAGCGTGGCGAAGAAAGCACGCTGCTCGGCCTGGGCTTTCTCCAAGTACTTCTTCTTGATGTACTCCTTGTTGAAGCCACCTTTCCGCTTGTGCTTGGCGGGGGTGTACTTCTCCTTGTGCTTGCCGGAGTCGTACTTGTGCCCATGGTCGCCTTTGCCAAAAGGTTGCTTGTTCTTCTTTGGGCAGTTGGCGATGAAGTGATCAGGGTCGCCGCACTCAAAGCACCCAGCTCGTCCTCCTCTGCGACGACGGTTCATGCGATTGTTGTGGAACCATGAGAACCGGTTGGCAAGCAAAGCCAACTCGTCGTCTCCCATGAACTCCAGCTGCTCCTCTGTGACAGAAAGAAGAGAAGAAAGTGCAAAGCCTCCAGAGGGGTTAGCAGAAGAGCCAAAAAGCAAAGCCATCGACGGGCCAGAAGGATTCTCATAAGAAGCCCTCCTCATGGCATCAATCTCACTGGACTTGAGCTTACTAAAGAGCTCGTCGCACGTGAGAGTCTCATAGTTAGGAGATTTGATGATCGCCTGAACTTTAGAGTCCCACACCGACCGATCGAGAGTATGAAGAAGCTTGAGAGCCCTCTCATGATCGTCGTATGGTAACAGCTCCTTGTTAGCCCTCATCCTGTTGACAATCACCTAAAAGCGAGTGAATAGACTTTCAATGCTCTCTCTAGGCATGTGTCAAAAGTTCTCATACTCCCGCTTATGCGACTCGTAGAGACGGGTTTTTACTTGAGTGGTTCCCTCATGAAAGCGCATGAGGGTTGCCCAAATCTCCCGAGCCGTGGGGAGGTGAGAAACGCGATCAAACTTAGTCATGCTCAAACACGAGAAAAGAGCATTACAGGCTCAGCTATTGGCATCATGCTCATCGATCTGGTGTTAAGTCACACAAGAAGCCAAGACCACGCAATCTGCGGAGTTGCAAATCTCCCAAATCGAAGCACCCATGCTCTGAAGATAGGCCGACATATGTATCTTCCAATATGCATAGTTCGTCCCATCAAAAAACGGCGGTTTGCCCACGCCGCGATCCATGTCGCCTTCTGTGAATCTGGAACCGGCTAAGGTGGAAGATCCTTAACCTGCTCCGATACCAATTGAAGGACCGAAGTTGCTACTCCAAGGCGACCAGAGGAGGGGGGTGAATGGGAGCTTTAAATTTCTTTTCAGAAACTTATAGCCACTGTCCCGAGAATCAAACCCAAGAGCAAACCTAGAGCTTGATAGTATCCACGACCCTAGATGTAGGGTGGATGCTTCCAAGAAGCATAGTGGGACACTACACAACTCTAGAAACCCAACGCAAAAGCCGAAAATCGAAACCAACAACGGACGAACGAACTGCGGACGAAAACGTGTGAAGCTGCACTGACCGGACTCTGATGAGCGTCCGATCAGGTTGGATCGGATGCGTCCGGTCAGCTCGAGAGCGTTCTGGAAGCTCTCTGTGTTAGATCGGACTCACAGAGAGGGAGTGTCCGGTCACAACACTATGCGTCTGGTCAACGACACCAGGCAATGAACAGTGCTAGGGTCACGTCCGGTCACACGAAAACTGAGCGTCCGGTCAAACCAATACAAACCGAAGCAGTCGTACCTTCAACGACCCGACTCACTGGTCAGAGTCTGGTCATCCCGAGACCAGCGTCTGGTCACCCCGATACTATTGAAAGCCCTAGTTTGGTTTTGGCTAATTTTTGAAACCTATTTGGTCTAATCCTATTGCTAAGCATGTGTGTAGCTTATAAGAAGGGATTGTGACCAAGCCAAGTGGTGGAGCTAGCAAGGTGGCAACCATGGAGGATGGTGATGGCCACACGCACTCAAGAGACCAAGTGCTCTACCATTGGTGAAATGAAGATGAGAAGAGATGGAGCAAAGAGGCCTGAAGGCAAAGGTATAACCTATAGGACTCTTTGTTTTGGTGATCAAGACACTTAGCGAGTGTGATCACATTTAGGATAGATAGCCGTACTATTAAGAGGAGATAATTCACGGCTTATGCGGTGTTCAAGTGCCACTAGGTGTTCTCTAACATATCGATGCTATAAACCTAGTGAGTGGCTAACAAAACCCTTGAAAAATACTTTGCAAAATGCTAACACACGTGCACAAGTGTTGAAACACTTTGGTGTTGGCGCATGAGAGCAAGGGTAGAAGTTAGAAAGCGAAAGGTGCTAAGTTATCAGCATCGGACGCTGGAGGCAGCAGCATCGGACGCTGGGTTGAGCGTCCGATGGTAAACCCTAGGTTCTGTCAGAAGATGAGGGAGCATCAGACGCTGGCAACGGACGCTGAGGAATCACTACTGCAGAGTCCGATGCAGGTGACGTGGTGCGAGCTAGCTTTCCACGGAGCATCGGACGCTGGCCTGCGTCCGATGCCGATCCATCGGACGCGTCCGATGTGATTTGACCCTTTCTGGAACCTCTCTGCATGGTCATCGGACGCAGGGGTTGAGCGTCCGATGTGAAGGTGTCGGCGCGTCCGTTGTGGTGCAAAAGAGTGCTGAAATGAGCAGTGGCATCGGAGCGTCCGATGCCTGGCATCGGCGCGTCCGATGTCACTTTAATCGTGGCGCGAAGGGAAATGACCATTGGGATCTGACGGACTGAATTCATAGCTGGGGGACACGTGGTGCTCATCGGAGCATCAGACGCTGGGGGAGCGTCCGATGGCCCCGACAGCGGCGCGTCCGATGCTCGGGTTTTCAGCCCAACGGCTAGGCCGACTTGTGTGGCCTATTTAAGGGGCTTGGCCGGCTTGCTAGGTTTCTCTCTTACACATTTTGATTCCTAAGCATACTAGTGAGCTTTGGCAAGCCTCCTAACTCATCTCCCAAGTTGATTTGATCAAACCAAGTGAGATTGAGTGATCTAGTGCGTGATTTGAAAGAGTTCAATCTAGTGGCACTAGTTCTTCGCATCGGCTTTGAGTTTCTTGTTACTCTTGGCATTTGTCGGTGCCTAGATGGCTTGGAGGCGTTGTGGTGGTGTTGCCAAGAGAAGGAGATTGTTCTTGGCCACCACCGATCGTGATTGTGAGAGGTTTTGGAGCCTCACCTCACCGGAGAGGCAAGAGGCATCCTTAGTGGATTGCTTGTGTCATTGAGCTACCTCACTAGTGGTAGATTCTTGTGGCGCTCTTTGTGAGCTTGGCTTTGTGCCAATTAGCCACCGGGTCACCTAGTGTTGGTCGACACAACGGGGAGTAGCGTGCCGGCAAGCACGTGAACCTCGGGATAAATCTTTGTCTCCCGAGTGCTTATTGTGATTGTGTCTCCATCTTGGTGATTGGTCTTCATCTTCACATTTTTGGTGATTGGCATCACGAGTGGATTTCACCGGTGATTGGCTCTCTACTAGACGATCCCGAAGGCTCGGTGAAATCACTTCTACCTAGCTCAATTACTTTGTGTATTTACTTTGAGCAATTCCATTCATATAGTTACTATCACTTGTTGTATATCTTTTGTCATATACCTTGTGTAGTTAATTGTGTATAGCTTGAGTAGTCTATCATTTATACACACTTGCCTCATATACATTCTTTGTGTATCATTCTTGTGCTAGACCTAGATTGTATTTTTCCGCACTTGATACTAGCTCAAATTGTTTGTGTGGCATAGTTCTATTAGGTAGAATTATTGGATAGGTGGCTTGCAACACACTATTAGGCTAGCGCAAAAAACTTCGCCTTTTGTTATACTAATAGTGTTTGCCTAAGTGATTTTGTAGATTTTTAATTAGGCTATTCACCCCCCCCCCTCTAGGCAATTTGGACCTTTCAACTATGCAGTTCGTCCACCGATTCGAACCGATCTCACCCAAAACGAAACCTCTAGGGCTCAAACTTCGTGAGAAGAGTCACAAGGATGATAGTGAGCTACTCCTAGGACATCATGGCTCGAACCTATCTCCAAGTCGATGAATCTAAGAAGTTCGGGAGAATAGAAGAGAAAAGTCGATCCAAAATGAAAACCAACGGATCTACTTGTTCATGAGGTTTGAGTTGAATTTCTTCGGTGGAAATGATCCCCTCACAATAAAGAACAAGTTGATTCAAATGGTTTTGCAAACGGAGCAACGTAGAGAGAGATCGAACGATGGAAAGATTGAGACAAAAAGGAAACCGCGAAGAACAACTCAAGAATGTGATCCACAATCTCAATTACCAGCTGAAAATCGTCCCCACGAGGAGACAACAGGATTACGGTCCCGTTTCCTCAAAAATCTCAAGAACGCAGAGGTATCATTAGCCATCTCTACGGATCTCAGTAGCTATAGCAGGGATGTGGGAAGGCAGGAAACCCTAAGTGAAAATAGCAAAATGACTGAGATAGAATAGAGGGAGGGGTGGCCTCACCTAATATAGCCTAATACAATTATTACCCTTCTACCCCTACAGCGAATGAGCGAACAGGCTAACCCTAAGAGTATTCATGTCCAACTCGAAGTGTAGTCGATCCGACGGCCACGCCCGCACATCTGGTAGCTTTGCCTCGACGCGACCTCACCTGATGCCTCCACGTGCCGCCAACGCGCCTTCCGTCCTTTTTACGGACCTCCCCCCAGTTTTGAGGCCGAAACCGGGAAACCAGTCGTCCATCGACTGAGTTTTGTGGCCCAAACTCAGAAACCCGCCACCGCCCAGGTTTTGAGGCCCAAACCTGGAAACCGTCCTCAGCCCGAGTTTTGTGGCCCAAACTCGGAAACCGGCTGCACCCAGGTTTTGTGGCCCAAACCTGGAAACCGTCCACCCGGTGTTTTTCCTGGGGCTCAACCACCAAACCGACATCGTAGAGGGGATGCACCGCCCGTGCACCCCGTCCACCGACACGTGTCCTCAGGTCCACGACCCGAGTCACACCGTGTCCCGCAAGTCTCCGCTCGTCGCTGTCCCAGCGTGTTAGTCACCATGGCTAATTCCCAGGTCACTGGTCCGTCAGTCCAAGCCTCACGTCTGCCCTTCACCGCTTTGGGTCCATCGGCACGGCACGTCTCTACTTGACCTTCACCTTGCCTTCGATCATCGTCTCCGTGCTCAACACCTTCACAACACGAGCCAAAGAACATGCGCATCAAACCTGTTGACAATCGCTCATCATCATGAGACTCGAAATACACCCCATGTATCCGCATTAATATCACATCTTTTTCCCGTCGTACGGGATAGTTCCCCATAAGGGTCATTAAGCCAAAATTGTCTTTCTCATTCAATCAACAAATTCAGAAATAAATCTGAATATTCTGTAACATACATATTTAATCCAACATTGGTCAAATTAAATATGCATATTTCTTATTACATCTTTTGTCATAATGACTAAATCTTCTTCATAGAGAGTACATAAAACATATTTCATGTACCGAAATTCTTCCTTCAGACCAATGTCCCTGAATTCTTTCTTTCAAGCCATTTTTCTAAAGAGAATAACGTCCCTTTATGTAATGACATTCCTTCATGCAAAACTTGCACTTTCCATCTTCTGAGTCACAAGTACCCAACTCTTTTCTTTCTGCCTCCAAGAATGGAAGCATGAAGTTCTTTGTCTGAAATACATTAATCAACAATAATGAACAATAATGGCATGAAATAACCCTACGTTGGTCTGGTTAAAACATGCATATTGAACTTGAACTTTAAAACTTGCAGTTCTATTCTATATCACCGTTGGACAGAAAATAGAATAAAACAATATTCTTTTTACATTAATTCTACATCACCGTTGGACAGAAATAGAATTAACGTATTCAAACTCAATTAACTCAATGATCAATGTCATTTCAGCAGAATACTTTTCATTTATCAGAGACATTTCTAGATTCTATCTAGTCTCTGGAAAAATTGATCATGTTGACGCAAAATTTACCAGAGATTCAAACTTTACATTTAAAATTTATAATATTGTTATCATCAACGTTGATCAGAAAATAACAATATCATAATTTAATTTAAATATGTGACTATTCCTCTAATTAAATTTTCTCATTGGTTCCAATTTAATTAGAAGATAATCAATGTCAACTTTGCAGCACAAAATATGAAATTACTCTTTCAAAATATCATCAAAATATTGCTATTAATCAACATTGATTAATAACAGCATTATATTTATCTAAACTTTCATCTATTTTTTAAAATTAAATTCTCCCGTTGGTTCGAATTTAATAATAATAAAAAATACGACTTCAAATACGCAGCGGAAACATTAAATTCATTTTATAATATTTTTTCCAGAAGTATATATCATATTCTTCTATTCTCTGAATAAAATTATCGTTGGATAAATTTTACACAGAAAATTTGGTTCAAATTTCCTCAAAATGCATCAAAATCTGCATTAGAACTGTGTCTGGAAAATAATATTGAAAGGAAAAATCAATTCTCTGTGGTTTTCACGATTTTGGCCTGAAAGCTTGTTCGGCCCGCTGCCAGGCGCTTGCTTGCAACCAGCCCATTGCGGCCTTTTGCCTTGCCCAGGCCGAGCGCCCCCGCGCCCAGGCCGCAACCTGGGCCTGGGCCGAGAAAGCACTCCCCCGCCTGTGCCCGCTTGGGCCGAAAACGGCCCGGTCGATCTTGACCGTCAGATTCAATCGGACGGCCAGGAGGATCTCTCGGGCGATCAAAACCCGCTCCCAGCCGGCCGCACCTCCAAAAACCCTAGCGCATTTCTCTTCTCCCCCTCCTTGCCACAGCCGCGGCGGCTACGGGCGGCCGCGCGGCGGCCGGCGGATGCTCACCGGCGAGGGGTTCCGGAGAGGACTGCACCGGCCGGCCGCCTCCACTTTTCTTTCTCTCTTCGCCGCTGCCACCGAGCGCTCCACCACGGTGGCGGCGGAGTAGCCGTCCAGAGGCGCCGTCGCGGCGGTCCCTTTCACCGGAGATCCTCCTCCCCCGACCTCCAATCTTTCTTTCCCCTTCCCTTTCTCTCTCGCCCGTAGCTGAGCCGAGAATCAGCTCGACGGCGGCGGCCCGAGGTCGTGCGGGAAAGGAAATGGTGGCACCACCATGCATCCCTTTGCCGGCGCACGCGTCCACCCGAGGGTAGGGCGCGCCACCGTCAAACGGTTGCTCGGCGGTGCCCTTGGCCCAATGCACGCGGGGAAAGGCCACATCTGCTGGCAGCTCGGGTCACAGGAGGCACGCAGGGAGTCCGCACCTGCCGACGGCTTGGACCCTACCTACGCGCCGGCGAGAACGACATTGCGTTGGGAGATCCAGGTAAGTCCCTTGTTCATCCGACCGGGTGCTCGTTCTTGGGCTAGGGATCGCCATTAGTGTTAGAGTTCATCGGGTTCGTCCCGATCCAAAAAGGACCGGTTGGTTCTTGTTCGATTCGTCCTCGATCCACATTGGATCGGTGGTTCGTATGTCGGCGAGCGGCTGATTTCACTTTAGGGTTAGGGTTCATTAATGATTTGTCGTTCTTCACCCCGATCCGCGTTGGATCGGTCGTTTCTTTTCACATTTCATTCAAATCCTGATGTGAAATCAGTTGTTTTATCATTCATTTTCCCCGATCTAGATCCACTGATCTAGCCGGCTTTGATACCATTGATAGAGATCTAGGATGGACTAGCAGTAGAGAACAGTCGGGAAAGAAACATAAATCGATTTAAGAACTCGTTACCGAATTGTTGACGTCCCGTAAATCCGGAGGCGAGGGTGCAGTAGAGCCCCGGACGGTGTGGAGGACGTCGCCGAGAAGCAGAGGTTGCGGTGGTGGTGCTTCCCGTCACTGGCAGCACCTCCCTCTAGATCGGACTAGGGTTTAGAACGGTGGGGTGGCAGCGGCTCCAGTGAACCTCTAGTCTCGAGCCCTGACCCTCACCTCCTCTTTATAGGCACTGTGCAACG
Organism: Coix lacryma-jobi var. lacryma-jobi; assembly: GCA_009763385.1. NCBI lineage: Eukaryota > Viridiplantae > Streptophyta > Magnoliopsida > Poales > Poaceae > Coix > Coix lacryma-jobi. The sequence goes on along the minus strand of CM019827.1, from coordinate 115,043,726 downwards.
GGGGTCCACCAGCCTACTATTGTGCTGGGCATCCCCGATCAGGACGCGGTCAAGGGGTCCGTCTTGACCGTTGGGTCAGGATAGATGAGATCAATTCTAACAAGCAAGTGTAGAAACTAGCTATAGTTTTGGGGTTAGGACTGCTCTGATCCTCCATCTCTTAATGGTGTTGCGTCATGCCTAGCTTCCGCATATGTTCCAATATGCCAGCGCATAAAATGTGCATGCTGATACCGTTTTAGTTTTTTTAAAAAAAATGTTTTTAGTTTGGTTTTTTATTTGACTAGGTAGCGTGCCCGTGCGTTGCTACAGGACAATAAAAAATTTATACTAAAAACACATGAATCGCATGATAAAATAACAATACTATCGACCAAAAATCCAAGTTTTAAAAAGTAATTAATCATTTAACATTGCAGCTCAATTTTCAGGCAGAAAAAATTAAGATAGCAAAAAACAAAGATTGAGCCACAGCCCACTTGGTCAGCCTTGTTGCTAATTTACATTACAGTTGAGGGAGCACTCATGCTTTTTCCAGTGCCTTAATGTGTCTTGGCAAACGGTGGAACTCGGTGCAGAGAGGATTGATCAAAGGATTTCACCTGGCTCAGGCACTCAGCATCTTGTTGTATGGGGCAGCACCTGCATGAAAGGCCCGAGCTTCTGGTGCTCAACTCGGCCAAGTACTGACTGCAAAAAAAAAAATGACAATTACCAAAGCAATAATAGTATCATCAATCAATAAAACCAAATAAGAAAAAAGGGCAAAGAAGCAATCTTGGCATCAGTAAGAAATAATTTGTCCACTCTAAGGTGTATGTCGCACAAAGTTTTGTTCCACTCTTTATTTTTTTTAGTTTTGCAAGTCTAATGAAAAACTGGAGGCAAGAAGATAGCATGCATCTATAAGTAGAAAGCCATCCTCTAAAAGTTGTCAGAACTTAAATTGGCATCACAAAGAATATTTTGTCTGCTAGGACCTTGCTAAATGGTTTGGAAACACACTGATTTCTTCATTAGACTTCGACTTCTTCATCAGCCCTTTCCCACATTGATTTCAGATCATTAGACTTTGACTTTTTCATTTTTTTTTGAAAGAAAATGCCACTGCCTACAAGGAACCAAATGCGCATCTATGAATTTTGCAATTGGCAATGACCTTTGACAGAATATAGCACGGGCTAAAGAGCTTCAAACTTCGATTACCTTTGAACAAGCTGTCGGGAACATGTTGGTGGCCTCAATGATTAATCCCTATGAAGAATGTCTGATACAGTTAGCCATGCATGGATAGGAAACAGAAGGTGCTGGTTTGCTTCTTGTGGATGGCTGAAAGTCGAACACAAGAATAATTAATAACAATAAGGTGCAGTTGTGCATATTTAGTATAATCCTGAATATATTCATGCATAGTTAAATATATCCATGCATCACCACATTGCAATCTTTGTCCCTATGGAGGAACCCAGAATTTAATTTCCATGGATCAGGAGGTTAACAATTCAGTTAATGCTATGATTTATGAGGACTAAATCAAAACCAATCCATGTGACCAAAACTTGTGGCCAAAAGAATTTGCCATTGCAACTGTATATCAAGCAGAATGGAATAATGTGTATGTTGCTTTGTCAATGGTGCATTTTCCCTCACATGGGCTGTGGTAGAACATGAGTAGAAATTAGAGAAAAGCATGCTATCTATCTTACCACAAACCTAGCGTCTTTTACCGCCTGAAGACATTGTCGAGTACTTCTAATATAGGCAGTAAACATTTATTGTGCTCTGACGAAAGAGTTCCTAACAAATCGAAAAGGGAACCATCTCCTCGAACAAATCTGAAACAATGGCATGTCAGAATCTCACCTTACCTGCCCTTCCACCTGGTGGCGGCGGCGATGGTACTCATCCCGGTTGCATCCGATAGCTTACAGTCCAGCCACCCCTCAGAGAGCCACCCTTGAGAGGCCCATGTGGGTGTAGCCGATCTCAGCGCTCTTGCGGACATTGGCCTGCGCGGCGTGAAAAAAAGATTCACGACCTCCAAGACCACGACAACGAGTTTCACAGCTTAGAAACAGTTAAACAAATGACAAAGAAAAATAACACGACTTGTTTCTGGACAAACAGTGGTTTACCCTCCCTCGATACCTAAAAAACATATCCATATTATAAAGAAATTACTAATTCACTATCATGGTACATTAAACTACAGGAGTTCCATGTTTTTGCATTTGGGTTAGAATAGGAACCGCACCTGTTTCTTGGTGAGAAAAATTATAATCGCCCTGAAACACATGTTGGCGACCTCAATCACCTTGACCTATGATAGGTGCTGTTGGTTTCTCGATAGGCCCCCACTAATGCAATTGACTTGATCTCAGCAAGTTACCTACAAGTCATCACAAGGAGAAATTCACCGTCCCCTAAGCCATGTCTAGGACTCTAGAGTGGGGGCTGATCCTGATCTGTATTCTGCACATTAAAGCACAGTATCATGTCTATGTGCATCTGTGGAGGGCCAGATCCGTGGAGGTCCAACATTGAAGCATTGATGCCTGCTCTTCTTGACGTAGGTTGTTGGTGTTGTTCAATACTGAACCACATGCATGTCAGTGTTAAATTTTAAGTGATTGAAAGCTGAATTTTCAACTCATGAATAAATTATGCGCATACATGTATTCCTTCACGAAGCCTTCAGTTTTTTTAAGAAAATATTCAGTATTGAAATAGCTGCAATTATATCAGGCAAGAGCAGGGGCATGGTCCCTGATTTCTATGAAGATGAGAGAAAGTTCTCTATACCATGTATTCCCCCTAAACCAGCAATTACCCATAGTGCACAACATATAAAGAAGAAACTCTCTTGTCACTCTGTCTCGACAAACTGAAGGCTTGTATTAGTTTCTAAAACTAAATTAACATTATTTTTTTGTAATTTTATGAAACTAAGTAATAAATCCTTGTGTCCAATTATTTTCTATACTTACTCCACAAAGAGTAAAGATCATTTAGATTTAACACAGTTGCATTTCATAGTGGACAGGAACTGGATAGAGGATCTTTCATCCACGACTCATATAAGAGGCAATGTCTTATTCTTAAATCACCAGGCAATGTTTTATAATCGAGATCGAGATGATATTAAAATGTCAATCAGATGCACTTGTTCTCCAATTAAAATCTTGTTGTCCATGAAAGGAGTTGAAGCTAGCAGGCATAATACATCAACACAAATGTAATTAGGGTTCAGATCCGGTTGCAAATAACCAAATTGCTGAAGTTAGGGTTCGGTTTTCGGTTTCACACAGCATGCAGGAGGAGGGCGAGGGAAAGCTAGTTCCTAAAAGAAGGATACCCATCTCGTCGTGCGCTGCCGCCGACCGGTGGATGTGGCCTCACGCCACTTTCATGTGCAGGTCGGGGAAGGTGGTCGACCGCCGTAGGTGGAGGCGCCGCCTTTCCCTTTCGATGGCTGAGCTAGGGCACAGCCAGGACGCGTGTGGGCGTCGTCGTCGTCGTCGTAGGGCCAAGGCGCCGACGGTGAGGCGAGGCCGAGGGCGCTGGCATCTGTGGGGTCCGGGCGCCGGTGAGCCTTCTTCTCTTATTCCTGTGGCACGGCGTAGGGCGGCCTCCGGGAGGGGGCTCGGGGCGCGGCCTCCGGAGGGAGGGCTCGGGACGCGGGGCGGCCACAGCCTCCAGGCGAAGGCGAGGGCGAGGGATTGGGAGAGGGTTGTGGGGCGACCGGGCGAGGGTCGCGGTGTCCAGGGAGACGCAGGGGGAGGCGCGAGCAGGAGAGACAGAGAGGTATCGCAGGGGGGCGGACCGACGGAGCGAAAAAATTTACCGCACGAAGAAGCTGTCCACCTTTTAGTCTTTTTTTATTTATCGCCACCTTTTTAGTCTTTTTAGCTGTGAGACATCAGCGCTACGCTGGCAAACAGAGGAAGGAAACGGTCAGCGAAAGGGAAAAAAAAGGAAGAAGTAAACCACCGTGCTCGAAAGTTAGCTTTGGAATAATACGGCCCATGAGACCAGTCCGAAGGCGACAGCCCACACTAGTCATCAATACCCACCTTTGTCAAAGACTCAAAGGCCAGGGCATCAGGTATTAGGTATTAGGCCTTGTTTAGATGTTATTTAACATTTGCTAACTAGGCTTAAAAGATTCGTCTCAACATGTACATACTAAAAGTACAATTAGTTATTTATTTTACCAATATTTAATGCTCTATGCATGCGTCCAAATATTGATGTGATAGAGACAGTGAAAAAAGTTAGAAGTTTGATGAAATCTAAACAAGGCCTTAGTAACCAGAGCATTCCTCTCAGGGAAAAAAAGTAACCAGCGCATACTCTTCTAAAAAAACAGAGCAAGCACCACCAGCTCTACTAAGCCCACAAGCATGTTTGATTTCTCCTTCCACCACCAAAAGAAATGAAAAACTCATTTTTCGAGGAGTTAAACAATCTCAAACCTGAGATTCAAACTCATAGAGCCAAGTGCTTGGCTATAAGCCAAGCTCTAAGAGCCAAGCTATATAATAGTTAGTCTTCTATTTGGCTACAAACTATTTCTCTTTCCTATTCCTCCCCACATACATTTTTATTGGGACCCACTATTACCTATGCTTCCGTGCCCAGCTTGGTGCTTGCATGGGAGCCAAGCTCTTCTCTCTCTCATCATTTCTCTCCTCCACATCAGCATTTGCTTGGCTATAAGCCAATTATTGTACCCGCTATATGCTGCACACACATCTGGTCTATTCTTCGAAAGGAGGCTGAGAAGCTCAAAAGTGGGCATGTCCAATGATAAAAACTGCAGCAATGAGAATATTCGCTAAGCATCGCACTTACTATCTCTGTCATGAAAAGAATACAATTCCAATTCTACCTCTAGTTAAACTATCTAAATTTTGATTGAGTTTATAGAAAAGAGTATTAATATCTATGACACCATATAGATATGTTATAGAACATATTTTATGGTGAATCTAATGATACAATAAATATTGATAGTTTGACCTAGTACTATGTTAAAATTGTATTTTTTTAGGATGGAGGAAATAGTTTGCCATTTACCATTTGAGGTTACATCAGTATCCTAAAAGCAACTCCAACGGTTCTGCATTTTTTGTTTAGCAAAATATGGTATTTGCCAACTCTCAAATCAATATAGCAAAGGTAAAAAGAGTCAATCTCCAACGATTTTGCATTTAGATTTGGCAAAACTAAAAAATTGTGCGCGTGAGAGGGAAATATCCCGCGGGAGTAGCACGCGAGGGCGATTACCAAGCGAATCACAGCTTGGCATATATGTCAAATATCACCCGGTATTTGCTAAGTTGCTAAAAATACTAAACTCATTTGTCAAAGCGTTGGATAGGAGATTTTTAGACGTTTTTGTAAAAACAAGAATACCAAACTCATTTAGCAAAACTGTTGGAGATAACTTTATTGCTTTCTGAGAGCTTTTTTTTATCGGTTCTGAGAGCTTGTTTTAATCAGACAAAGATTGTAGCTATAACAATAGATAATGCAAAACTCTTACAGCAGTGAAGATTGTTATGCGCCGGCCCAACTGTTCAGGGCTTCAGGCTGCGGTTGCTTGGCGGAAGGATCACCTAATTTTTTATTTTTTAGCCCTTTTTTGAAAAATATTCACAAATAGTCCTTTGCAGGTTTGATTTCAGTTTAGACCCTGACTTCAGCGCCATGACTTTTGGCGCCGAGAAAACACGTCTTGGCGCCATGACCATTGGCGCCGAGGTCTTGGGAAAACGTCAGACGTGGCGGTGACCTGGCGCTGACATAGACGAGGGCTTGGCGCCATGAATCTTGGCGCCGAGCTCATTGCCCTAGATCCCGGCACTGAGTTGTTAATCTTTAGATCTCGGATGTTTAATAGAACAAGTAAGGTAGTTCCCTAATGTTTACCATAAATATCGTGTGGTGCAGCTGATTAGCGCTTGCTCTTGTTATCCTAGGAACCTCGGTTCAAATAAGTAGTAGGCTTTGTTTTTGCAATTTAACAATCTTTTTTGTCCGTTTTTAATGTTTATTATTGAAACCTAAGTCACCTTTATAATAACAATAACGATGATTTTTTTGTAGACCTGAAAATCTATTTTTTCTGCAAATTTCAAATATTAATTTTTTATATGACGGCCATGTCACATTTAATAATATAGGTTAATGTTCTATTAAAATTGTAAGAATTAAATATAACATTTATATATTAATATTTATGGTACATAATTAGTATCATTAGGGACGGTGGGAGTATATCATGACTTTAATTTGTATTTTACTTATATGTTGCTACAATGAAATATCGAGCTCCGTAAATTATAAATAACAATTAAGGAGTGAAATATCGACCTCCGTAAATAATTAACAAAGATATTTCACTGCGGCTACATATAAGTAAAAATAAAAATTAATTTAAAAAATAAGGTTTGAATATATGTGTCTTATGTTAAAGCAAAGCATCCTGACCAACTATAATAGATGCAAGTTTTTTAAAGTGCAAAAAAAACAAACTACAATAGATGCTAGTTTTTTAAAGTGCAAAAAAGGGTTATGTGTCTTATGTTAAAACAAAGCATGCTGACCAACTATAATAGATGCAAGTTTTTTTAAAGTGCAAAAAAAAACCAACTATAATAGATGCTAGTTTTTTAAAGTGCAAAAAAAGGGTTGGGCTTAAGCTTGAAACCCAGACCTCCAAGATAATAAGTGCTTGTGCTAACCAGCTGCACCACACAACATTTGTTGCAAAATAGTAGGAACTACCATACTTGTTCTATTAAACATCCGAGATCTAAAGGGTACCAGCTCAGCGTCGGGATCTAGGGCAATGAGCTCGGCGCCAAGATCTACGGCTCCAAGATCCATGGCGCCGAGCCCTCATCCATGTCAGTGCCAGATCACCGCCACGTTCAATGCTTTCCCAAGACCTCGGCGTCAATGGTCGTTCAACGCTTTTCCAAGACCTCGGCGCCAAAAGTAGGTCCATAAACTGAAATCAAACCTGCAAAGGACTATTTGTGAATATTTTTCAAAAAAAAGGCTAAAAAGTAAAAACTTAGGGAAGGATCAGCGGTTTAAGCAGATTCAGGCCCAACAGTTTGCATTGCAAACGGAAAGGATCATACTCTCTCCAATTTAAATTATATATCATTTTATCTTTGTTCTAAGTTAAAATTTACTGTGTCAGCATTTATAATATACAATAAATGCACTATTAAAACATATATTATGGTGGATTTGAGTAAACTAATTTAATATTCATTATTCTATATGTTGATATATTTTCAACAAAAAATGGAATTACGTACCATGTGTATCCAAAAGTACCATGTCAAACAGTTGTTTCTTATAAAAAAATTAATTAATCGATGTACAATTTTATCACTGCCAACATTTTTTTCTAAAACCATGGTCAACTCACCAAATTTTTTTTGAGGAATAAATAAGACCATCTCTAGCAATTTCTAATAATTCACTCTAAAAATATAGAAGACAATTTTACATCAGGAATTTTATACTATTTCTAAATTATTCTAACCACTTTTATGTATTCTTTCTCCCCTGTACATCTATATCAGAAACCATTTTCTACTCTTTATTTTTTTTCTACAGCCTTTCACCTTTAGATTGGCATGGCGGATGGACACGCGCATGGGGAGAGACGTGCGGATATTGTTAGAGAAAACTGTGTTTCGGTAATGACCGGTCTCTTTGTATTGATGATTGTACAGAATATATATACAAGAGGCAGTTCCTTTTGCCAGAGACAAAAGGCAACCGTGCCTGATATTGCCCAAAGGGCCCGAACGGTTGCTACTACTATACACGTAATTAGCATGTGCTAATTACATGGATTACAATAATTGATCACTTTATTAATTATCCTAATTAATCTTAACACTCCCCCTTGATCAATTTGATTTGCGTAGACACCGTTCCTTGTTCATCAATAAAAAGTCTTGAAAGCTTTGGAAAAACCCTGTGGGAAAAATCCAAAGTATACCGATATACCAGGCAAAACTCCTTAAAACCCAGTGGGAAAAATAAGGAGAAACACCATGATATATTTGAATCCAAATGTTAATAGACCCTTTAGATAATCCTAAAGACTTAGTCTAAAACAACTTTGATCAGAGATCAATATGTCATATATTATCTTTGAAAAACCTTTATAAGGAAAAATAAATAATATGACACTTTACTATGTGTTACAATTACCTCATTAAAAACTTTATGTGAGAAAACTCAAATAGAGTAAAACTCATATAAAGGAAAAGAGTATAATGTAATGATGAAGTAGGTTATATCTAGAGAGATTCTTCCTCTGATTCTTGCAAATCTTTAAGTCTTCTCATACCAATACCATCAACACATTTTCGGAATGCGGAGTATGGTAGAGATTTTGTGAATAAATCCGCAAGATTATCACAAGATTTAATTTGCAGGATTTCTATTTCTCCATTCTTTTGGAGCTCGTGGGGGTAGAATAACTTGAGAATAATATGTTTTGTCATATTACTCTTAATATAACCTGATTCCATCTGAGTAACACATGCCGAATTATCCTCAAAGATAATTGTCGGTGTCTCAACTGCACCAATACCACATGACTTAGTTATGTGGTGTATTACTCTACGAAGCCAAACGCATTCGCGTGAAGCTTCATATAAAGCAATAATTTCTAAGTGATTAGTGGAGGTGGACATTAATGTCTGCTTTGATGACTTCCAAGATATTGTTGTACCACCTTGCAAGAAAACAAAGCTGTTTGCGATCTGCCATTATGGGGATCTGATAGATAACCAGCGTCTGTATATCCTAACAGGATCGGATCTTGATCTCTGCTATAGAACAATCCAAGATCTCTTGTGCCATTGAGATACCTCAGAACTGTTTTAACTCCTACCCAATGACGTTTGGTAGGAGCAGCACTATGTCTTGCTAGTAAATTAACCGCGAATGCAATATCCGGCCTCGTGTTACTTGCAAGATACATTAGTGCTCCAATGACACTGAGATATGGGACATGTGGTCCTAATATCTCTTCTTCCTTTTCCCGAGGCCTAAAAGGATCCTTTTTTACATCTAAGGACCTTACTACCATCGGGGTCTTTGTAGGATATGATTTGTCCATATTGAATTTCTCCAATACTTTCTGGACATAGGCAGCTTGGTATATGAATATACCAGAAGGTAAATGCTCAAGTTGTAAACCCAAGCAAAATTTGGTTTGACCCAAATCCTTCATTTCAAACTCCATCTATAAATGATGACGTGCTTCATTAATATCAGTCCGTTGCCAATGATATTGAGATCATCAACGTAGACTGATATGATACAGAATCCTGTTGAAGATTTTCTTAATGAAGACACATGGACAGTCATCATTATTTGTGTATCCCTTTAATTTAAGGAATTCACTTAACCGATTGTACCACATTCGGCCTGATTGTTTTAAAGCCATATAATGACTTCTGCAACTTGACGCAATACATGTTGTGATTTGCCTTAGGATTCGGTATATTGATTCCATCGGAACCTCCATGTATATATCTGAATCTAATGACCCATATAAGTATGCGGTCACTACGTCCATCAACTGCATAGATAGACGATTTTGTACTGCCAATGCTATTAAGTATCGAACGTTATTCCACTCATTACCGGAGAATAAGTTTCGTTGAAATCAACGCCAGTTCTTTGCGTAAACCCTTGTGCCACTAGCCTTGCTTTATTATCTCACCACTTCATTGTTTTCATTCCTTTTATGGACGAAAACCCACTTGTATCCTACGGAAGGATACCAGGAGGTGTTGGCATTACAGCCGAAAACACTTCCCTTTTATAAAGCGAGGCAATCTCTGTTTTAATTGCTACTTTCCAACTATCCCCAGTCCGAGCGCTTCTTGCACCAGTCATAGACTTAGGATCTGATCAGTTTTGAAGGATATTCGCAATTTCTTCAGAGAAATATATGTCGACTATTATGGACTTACGATCATAAGACTCTCCAGTCTCTATAAATTTATAGCAATTTCTTCTAACCCTTAAAGGTTCATCATGACTTCCTGAAAATGATGAATCTTGGGTCTTCCGATATTCCAGCCTTAGGTTTATGCGCATAACTGAGCTAGATTGTGGATCACTACTGTCCACAGGACATTGTATGTCCTCTAGGTGTCTTTCAACCAGAGGTTGAGTTGTATTTCTAGTCTTCTTTTGCTTGCCAGCATTCACATCTTGCTTCTTGGAAATGCTTCTCCCCCTCTTTTTGCCAACAGGGGGTTGAGTGGTTTTATTTGGTACCTTCCACTCTCCACTCTTCGGGCACATTCCTTGCAGGATGGAGAGACTTTGTGGACACCTTTATTAATCAGAGAAAGCGTCTGGCAGATTGTTTGCATATTTTGCAAATCAATCCACTCCCATCCGTCTCATGAAAAGGCGTAACCACTTTTTTATTCTTGTCCCATGATAAAAGGCATGCTCTCTCACACACTTTAATGTTTGTATACTTGTGCTGAGAGAGATAATTAAATGTGTTCTTGGTCTTTGAACCAAAGGTGGTTACGCCTTGTATCCCGGGACGGAGGGAGTAATTCTTTGAACCAGGCAGTTCATTTCGTTCTGTATACGGTGTTAGTGGTTCTACCTTGCCCGGGGGTAAGTCACCAACTAGTATTATGATCGCGTGCTCTCTTTCCTGGATGTGATGCAAGATGACACAAAGGATTTATCCGAGTTCGGGCGGGCGAAGAAGGCCTACGTCCAGCGGGGGGAGGATGCTCTGTATTACTTGCACCTAAGTGCTTGTACAGGGGCGTTACAAGCTCAACAAGCTTGGACCGGAGTCTGGACTCGTCTAGGTATGGTGTTGTATGGGCTTGTGTGCTGACCCGAGTGGAGGTGGATCTAGACTTGTCTATCGTGGAGTTGTGTCCCGGTGCGTGAAGACCCCTGGTGTCCTCTTTTATAGAGCAAGAGGAGGCCAGGGTTTACACAAGGATGATACAGGAGTCGGGATGTATGATCCCAGTACGACAGAGGGTAGGAATTCTGTCTTGTGGGGTCACTGTAGCCGGCGTGGGGGCTGCTGTTGAAGCGTCCTTGAAGCGTGGCCTCCATCCCTAGCGCGGACGTGGAGACGTGGCGACGTGGAGGTCATGCAGCGCCCATCCCGACGCGTACATAACGTGGCAGGGTTCCTCCGGGTCTTGGGGGTACCTGTCCTCCAATAGCAGGAAAGCGTCAGGGCTCGAGGGCGCAGAGCCGGCCTCGAGGTGGCGTTTACCGGGGCTCGAGCCCCCGTAGGTATGGGCAAGTCCCCGGAAAGCCCGGCCGAACAGCGGGAATCCAGGCTTCGAGAGGTGCTCGAGGGTGCTACAGTGCAAGGTATGGCCGGACAATGCTGTACTTGCGCCTTTTTGCCCATACTTGAGGTGAAGCGAGATTTGACTGTGGCTCCGGTTTACTGTGGCGCACGTCGGGGTTCAGAGGACGTGACCGGAGTAGGTGAACGCATTAAATGCGCAGTGTGGGATTGGCATCCGAAGTCTGGCGCTCTCGAAGGAGATGTGAATGTCTCTAGGGATAGGCTATCGTGCTTGAGAGGCTCGAGGTCCCCGCGCGGGGTCTCGAGGAGTGGTGTACGGATGTGGTGGGCTCGAGGCCTAGGTGCCATGGCTCGAGGGGTAGGTTGCCGGGAGGCGGTCCGTAAGGCTTTGGCGAGTCTAAGCTTCCTGGCGGAGTGGTCGTGCGGCCGGCCTCGAGGGTTTGGTTTTTTACTACGGGCTAGACTAGTTTCTCCTCTTATTAATTGGTGTTCTAGGTTTAACTTGTTTGTTTGGCGTGCGTCGATTGGGGGTACCCCTTTGGTGTTCCCCCGACAGTAGCCCCGAGCCCTTGTTTTGAGTGCTTGCACTCAAGCAAGGGCTCCTCAGCGGGATCGTGAGGGTTAGCTGACTGTTCTCGAGGGTTTGGCTGTGTGGATTCCGCGGGTGTCGCGCGAGCGACACCCGCGGGTGTAGCCCCCGAGGCCATGGGGGAGCGGTTAGGACTCCCTCATGGGCTTTCTTACGCGTGCGAGTGTGAGTGTCAGTTATGTCTTTTAGGTTCGGGAGTGTCGAGCCCCTGAGATTTTTACCCTCTTTCGTCGAGGGGTGCCAGGCTGAACCGACCGGCTGGCACTTCTGAAGGACCGAGAAGCTAACCGAAAGCGACCAGAGGGGGGGTGAATGGGAGCTTCAAAATTTCCTTCCGGAAACTAGATGCCACTGTCCCAAAATCAACCCCAAGAGCGAACCCTAGAGCTTGCTAATGTCCACGCCCCTATATAGGGTGGATGCTTCCTAGAAGCACAGCGGGACACTAGACAACCCTAGAAAGCCAACGCAAAAGACGGAACTCGAATCCGATCAAGAACGAACGATCCGCGAATGAAAACGCGCGAAACTGGATCGACCGGACACTCTGGCCAGCGTCCGTTCAGCAGGGACCGGACGCGTCCGGTCAACAAAAATCGGCTCTGGAACCTTACTGTTCGTGACCGGACTCACGAGTACGGAACATCCGGTCGAGAGCAGTGCGTCCGGTCAGAAACGAACAAGCACGATGAACAGTGGATCCTGAGCGTCTCGGTCAGCTGACACCGACCGTCGTATGCGTCCGGTCACTGAAAAAACCGATCTGGACCCTCTCTGTTCTTGACCGGACTCACGGAAGGGAGCGCTCCGATCGAGTGAACAGAGCGTCCCCCAGTCCACAAACACCGCAGACAACCACAGTGGTGTCATTCAACCACCGAACCACACGACCTGAGCGTCCGGTCGGCCGACCAGCAGCGTCCGGTCACACCCGCCGAATTCACTGTACGTTCACCACCGATCGACTAGAAACTCACCCAAAACAAATCCTCTAGGGATCAAACTTGGTGTGAAGTCACAAGGAGGTTAGTGAGCTATCTCTAAGAGATCATGGCTCGAACCTAACTCCAAATCGGTGAATCGAAGAATTTGGGGGAAGGGAGGAAAAGTGACCCGAAACGAAAAATCGATCGATCTCCTAGACCGTGAGGTTAGAGGATGATTCCTTCGGTGGAAAGAAGTGCCTCACGATCTAGAACAACTTGGTTCAAACGGAATTGCAAAAGATGAACCGAGCAAAGAGATCAAGCGACGGGAAAATCGTGGAGCAAAAAGGATTCCGCGAAGAACACAAGTAAAACGGAAATCACAGCCACGAAATCGAATCAAGGACGCAAATCAAGCCATCGATCAGTGCTCCAAGGTGAGGATACGGCCTCACTTCCTCAAATCAACAGTACACAGAGTGGAGTCTCTCTGCGGATCTCAACTAGCTAAAGCAGGGATGGGAGAGTGGGAAACCCTAGCAAATGAAGGCACTAACTGAAATAGCTAAAACTGAGATTGAGATAGGGAGGAGGGTGTCTCCCCTAGACTACTATACTACCTAGCCTAAGCTAAGCTCTATTTCCTACTCTACCCCTCTCTACTCTAATTACAGAGCGGGCCAGGAAAACCCTAAGGCTAATCTGGTCCACCCGCTGGTGGTAGGTAGATCCGACGGCCACGCCCACACGGCACTCTTCCCCGCGTCGCCTCCACGCAACCTTCAGATCGCCGCCACGTGCCGCCACCACTCTGCACCCCCGGTTTTGTGGCCCAAACCGGGAAACCAGCCTTTTCCATCAGCCCCCGGTTTTGAGGCCCAAACCGGGAAACCAGCCTCCAGCCCGAGTTTTGTGGCCAAACTCGGAAACCGTCCGCGCCCGAGTTTTGAGGCCCAAACTCGAAACCGGCCCACGCCCAGGTTTTGAGGCTCAACCTGGAAACCGTCGCGCCCAGGTTTTGTGGCTCAACCTGGAAACCCAGCACCCAGGTTTTGAGGCCAAACCTGGAAACGTCCACCGTTGGTTTTTCCCTGGCTCTACCAACAAACCGGCGTCGTAGAGGGGATGCACCACCTGTGCACCCCTTCCACCGACATGATCGCACTTCTCCGCTTGTCGCTGTCGCAGGCTGCCAGCCACCACAGCTGATCCTCCGGCCTCCAGTCCATCAGTCCAAGTCCACGTCCGCCCTTCACCGTCCGATACATCGGCATGGCACGTCCGCCGCACGGCACGCCCATCCTTCATCGCGCCCGGTCCGTCGGCACGGCACGTCGCAACTTGACCTTCACCCGCCATTGATCACTGTCTCCGTGCTCGACACCTGCACAACACAAGCCAAAGAGCATGCGCATCATCTCCGTTGACAATCACTCATCACACAGAGACTCGGCATACACCCATGTATCCGCAATCTCCCCCTTGATGAGTGCATTGTCAACTCCACAACAAATCATGAATAAGAAGAAGGAGGTAGGAAGGAGTGGAAGAGAAAAACCCAACCAAATGACCCAAAAGCCTAACAAAAGCCAAAGAAGGTCAAGTGGATGAAGCGAAACTTGGTCCCCAAACATTGGCAACGGCTCGACGCAACCAAGCAAAGCAAAGCTAGCCCTCAAGAAGAGGTAGAACAGGCTCAACACCGCTAGCAGATACCAATTGAAGATCGGAGGACAACAGAAGCAAAATGCTAGTCCCTCAAGATAGAGGCACAGAGGCTCAACACACTAGCAAGAAAATCACTCCGAACCAATTGGAATTCAACCCAAACCAAATGGGAAAGCACACCAGACGATACCAATTGAAAGCCAAATGAAAAAGCTTATGAAAGCTCATGAAAAGCTAGGAGCGTTTGCTAGTCCCTCAAGACAGAGGCAACGGCTCAACACAACTAGCAAACTCCCCCTGACAAATGCAAGCAACTAGGACAAAGATTCTCCCCTTAGTTGATCAACACAGGGCATATGATTTGCATAAATTTCTCCCCCCCTAGTTGAAAATGCACTTATCAAGGCCAAAAGGTATCGGAGAAGCAACTCTCTTCACATAAACTCCCCCTGAACACAAGATCTCCTTCCAAAATGCATATGAGGTCAAAATGCAAGTTAGGAGCTTCAAGTATATAGTCAAAGAGTGCAACGATGCTCTAATCAGTATAGCTCCAACATCTCAATTAAGCACTCAAAAGCAAAGGCTCAGACTGATCACTTATACGAAATATGAATCATATGAGCGTGTGAGCAGTTTTAAGCCAAAAGGATAGTCACCATCAAAATAGCACTAGACATGTATAGAAGGAATCCAAACAAGTGCTAAGCATATATACAAGGTGAACTACCCCTAGCAAAGTTCAATCATCATGCATAGGAATGAAGCATATACTTGTGATTTCAAATTCATATCGGAGTTGCAGCGGTAAAAGAATTCACAAGTTCATTTTTGGCATGTGATTGCGAGAGGTTGAAAGCTTGTCATTGCCTAACTTTTCAACCGTGCGAAGCCTATGCCGAAGCAATCAGAAGCTTAAAGCAACGGTTTCGGTCATACACTACATGGCTCAAGTTTAACTCAAGGTGCAATGAGAAACAGGTCTCAATACCATGAGGTGTTGACAAGCAATCCCATCTCGATCTTTTCAATTCAACAATACTTGGTTCAGATTTTAAGCAAGTTATGAACAACCAAGCTTGAATGACTCAAAAGAACTAGAGACATAGCAACCTAGCATATATGAAAAGCAGGAATGGACTCAACACCCCCTACACATGCTAGTTGCATATCTCAATGGTGAACATTTTCAGATTATATATATATGGCATAATTCACCATTCCAAAAATAGCTCGCTCATAACATGTAACAGTGATCAGAAAAGAGCATAAGCTATAAGCATCATCATAAGTATCGGAGCAATACTAACAAGAGCATAATTACATTCTAGTGAATATAGACATGAAGCTCAGAATGTAAATGCGTATGCCCGACACAAAACTGAAAGAAGGATACCAATTGGAAAGACTCAAGAAACTCAAAAGAAAGAGACCCTCAAAATAAAAGAGTCAGTCTGTACATCTCAAAATGCTTCCCCCATCTAAAAGGGGAAACCACACCAAGCTCACCCCTCAACCGATTAAAGGTTGATTCGTCTAAAGGCTTGGTAAAATATCAGCCAATTGGTGATGAGTATCGACATGGCGAAGGTCGATATCACCCTTCTCCTGGTGGTCTCGCAAGAAATGAAAGCGCACATCAATGTGTTTGGTTTTCGAGTGAAGCACGGGGTTCTTAGCAACGCTAATGGCACTCGTGCTGTCACAAAGCAAAGGAACTCGAGTAAAGCTCAAACCAAATCACGCAAAGTGGCCATCATCCAGAGTAACTGGGAACAGCAGCTAGCCGCAGCAACATATTCAGCCTCCGTGGTAGACTGGCGACACTAGACTGCTTGCGAGAAGACCACGATACAAGAGAGATCCAATAAACTGGCAAGTCCCAGAAGTGGACTTGCGCTCAATGCGACAACCAGCAAATCATCAGCATCAGAAAAGCCACAAAGCGAGAGAGTGGAGGAAGCAGAATACCAAATCCCGAACTCAGGCGTGAAACGAAGGTACCTGAATATGCGCTTCACCGCCTGACGGTGAGAAGTGCGTGGCGAAGCCTGAAAGCGCGCGCACAAGCACACGGCGAACTGAATGTCCGGCCGTGTCGCCGTCAGGTAGAGCAGCGATCCAATCATGCTGCGGTACTCCTTCTGGTCCACTGCTTCTCCATCCGTGTCGGCATCCAGGGCAGTCGTCGTCGACATGGGCGTCGGAAGAGGCTTGGCCTCACCCATGTCGAACCGCTTCAGCAAGTCCCTCGTGTACTTGCCCTGGTGCACAAACGTCCCCTCTCGGGATTGCTTAATTTGCAACCCGAGAAAGAAAGTCAGCTCGCCCATCATGCTCATCTCGAACTCCCTGCTCATAGTATCTGCAAACTTGGCAACCAAAGCGTGAGAAGAACCACCGAAAATGATATCATCCACGTAAATTTGGACCAAGAGAGTATCTTTGCCTTGCTTGAGGAGAAAGAGCGTTTTATCAACACATCCCATTTTAAAACCCTTAGCTAGCAAAAAGGTTTTTAATCTCTCATACCAGGCTCTAGGGGCTTGTTTCAAACCATACAAAGCTTTGTGGAGTTTAAAAACATGGTTTGGAAACTTGGGATTTTCAAAACCGGGGGGTTGCTGGACATAGACCTCCTCCTCAATGTAGCCGTTTAAGAAGGCACTCTTGACATCCATTTGAAAAAGTTTGAAACCCATGGATGCAGCATAAGCCAAGAGTATCCTAATAGCCTCCAAACGAGCTACAGGAGCGAAGGTCTCCTCATAATCTATCCCCTCCTTCTGACTATAACCCTTCGCTACAAGCCGGGCCTTGTTTCTCACAATGTGGCCCTCCTCTCCTTGCTTGTTTTTAAATACCCATTTTGTCCCAATAGGTTTACAGTCAGGAGGTGGTGCACTAGAACCCAAACCCGATTTCGCTCAAAGTTTCTAGCTCCTCATGCATGGCATTGACCCAATCCGGATCCGTCAATGCGTGTCCAACATCTCGGGGCTCAAAAGACGCAACAAAAGCAGAATGAGCAAAGTGCGAGATGTGCTGTGACCTGGAGCCGCGGATGTGAAATGGAGGCGAGTAACTCGACTCGTCGATGTCGCCGTCATATGCTGAGGGGGGTGCTGGGATGGAGTGTACGTTGGCGCCTCCGGGAAGAAGGTGACCTCCCCCTCAACAGTAGATGGTTCCACCGGGTTACAAATAGGTTCCGCGCGAGGGGGGATTCCCACGGCCCCCAGGAAGAAGATAGACAGAAGTGTCGGGGACGGGAGGAGTCGGCGAGGGAGGCGTCTTGCGGCACGGCAGGGGGAGGGGGGTGAGGATCATCGATACCTTCAGCACCCAGATCGAAGAGTCATCAAAAGAGGCTCTCCAACCTCATGATCACCTGCACGCTCAAAACGAGAAGAAGGAGAAACAAGAGTCTCGTCGAAGGTGACATCTATGTCCCATGACTCGGTTAGTGTACAAGGTTAAGTACACGATAAGCTCGAGTGTGAGTGCCATAACCCAAAAACACACCGTCAGAAGAACGAGACTCAAACTTGTCCAGGTTGCCTTTCTTCAATATAAAACATGGCAACCGAAGACTCTAAAATAACTCACCTTGGGCTGGCGACCAAAACGCAACTCATAAGAGGTCTTCTTCAAAAACGCTCTCAGAAAAATGCGATTCGAAATGTAAGCATGCAGTGTTCATAGCTTCGGCCCAAAAGCGCCTAGGAGTCCTATGCTCATCGAGCATCGTCCTGGCCATCTCAACAAGGGTCCGATTCTTCCTCTCTACAACACCATTTGGGGTGGTGTATAGGGGGAGAAAACTGATGCTCCAAACCAAGGCGGTTACAAAACTTCTCAAAATCCGAATTTTTAAACTCGGAACCATTATCACTTCTAATAGCTCGCATCGAGTTCAAAGGGAACTCGTTCTGAAGACGCAAAATCAGATTGCGAGCGAATGAGAAAGTCTCGGTCTTCTCAGCTAAAAAGAAGACCCACGAATATCTCGAAAAGTCGTCAACAACAACAAAACATACCACTTGCCACCAACCGAGCTCACCCGAGCCGGACCAACAAGGTCCATGTGTAAAAGCTCTCCGGGGTGCGAGGTCATGACCTTAGTCACCGGATGGTGGGGAGCGGCAACCATCTTCCCATGTCTGCAAGAATGGCAAACTAGATCCTTCTCCATCGAAAGCTTGGGCAATCCTCGGATTAGGCCAAGTGAGCTAAGTCTTGCAAGCAAGTCGAAGCTTAAGTGACCGAGCCTCCTATGCCACTTCCAAAGATCGGAGAAGAAGGACTAGCCAAAAGACAGCGAGAAGAACCAAACGACTCCGAGAAATTCGCCGAAAGACTTTCCCAAAGGGCGAAATCAGACATACAAGATCGCCCTGAGGATCTAAGATGCGACTAAGGTTCGGTTTGAAACGAATCTCATAGTCATCATCAAAAAGTTGCGAAACAGAAAGCAAGTTAAAATGCAGGTTAGAAACAAGAGCAACATCGCGCAACACAAAGTGCTCATTAACCCGCACAGTCCACGAGACAATACCTTACCTTTACTATTGTCGCCGAAGGTTATGTACTCCTTTCCGGCGACCGGGCTAAGGCTGGAGAACCACTTGGTGTTTCCGGTCATGTGCCTCGAACAACCGGAATCCACCAACCAAACGTCCTCCAACCGTCTACCTACATCAATAGAAAGACATAGGGTGAGCATACGGTCCAACACTGGGGTTAGTGAAATAAGGGTAATACCAGTGTTGGGCCGGCTGCTCAAAAGAACGGTTAGCAGAAAACCATTCCTAGCACGTCTACGAGGGAAGCGATCACCACGCTGAGGAAAACGTGGTCCGCTGGGGAGAAGCGCTCACCGCGATACTCAAACTGCGGTGGGGGAAAGCGCTCAACTAAGCCTCCGCCACGGGGTCCGTTACCTGCAAAAGCAGGACCCCGTCGGGCACGCTCTCTACGAGGTTTACGCCTAGGAGCCTGGGGCTCAACTGCTCTAGCGTCTCTCCGGAGCTCTCTCCTGCCTAGGCCTAACAAACTGAGGTGCTGGACCTCTAGGCCTAGTCTCCCTCCTAGGGGCTCTCATCTCCTGCCTAGGCGGGGACCTTGACGTCCGGACCTAGCAGCTCTCCCTGGCCTTCGGTACATGTCCACCATGAGCTGGATGGTACATGTCCGGGTTCTCCATCTCCCGAGCCCTGCGCGCCTCTCTCTTGCGCCTAAAGCAGAACTCGCTCAAGTGACCATCCCTCCCACAGAAATCACACTGGTACCTCACCGCACGCAAAGGGGGTTGTTGGTGACCAGGGCTGTGGGTGTGGCTCACTTTGCCCTTCTGTGGCAAACTCCTCTCTATGGGTGGCATAGCATCAAGCTTGTTCTTGAGTGGTTTGGCTTGGGTGCCCAAACTGGTTCTTTGGGAGGAGCTCTCGGGGGTTCCTCAACCACACCATCTTGGTGATAGGCTTGGCTGGCTCTTTGAGTGGAAGCTTGGCAAGTTTGGGAGTAGTGGTGGAATTGGGCTTCTCACATGGGTTCAGACCACTAGACTCTCCAATCTTCCCAAAAGCTGAGAGATCAACACTCTGAGCAAAACCTACACCAGGGGCACCAACAGCTCGCTTGAATTGGGAGATCATCATCCCGAGCTGCGGCTCACTACTGGAGACCCATGACAAGATGGACCGAAGGTATGTGTTTTCTTCCTCGGTTTGCATCTTGCCATGCTTCACATTGGCAATCTCCATCTCCAGGCCTCACACAAAGCACACCTCGTGACACAAGTGCTATCTGAGCTGGCCTTCTCTAAGACTCAAGCTTGGCATTCTTCTCTGCCAACTCAGATTGCAAGACAGGACAAGTCTTGCACGCACCCAACAGCTGCGGCCTAGCACGGAGCTCATCCACCTCTCCAACAACGCAGCATACTTACCTCTCAGAGTGAGAGAAGGTCAGTCATGTGCGCGGTGCACGACTCGCACTCCCCTCCTCCGACACTACCACGGTGGACCGAGCGAACTCAAGCCTTCACCGTGTCCTCCCACTTCTGCCTAAACTCCTTGCGCTCTCTAGCGGCACGCCTAAGCAACTTATCTTGGCTAAGGAGGGCAGCAGTCAACTTCTCAACCTCGGAGGAAAGCTCGTCGTAGGTGAGAGATACCTGGGAGGTGTCGTCGTCGTCGTCGTTCCGAGGGGTACGCTCCGGCTCGCCGTCGACCTCATCTCCGAGCGCCATGGTGCAGAAGCCGTCGTCGTCGGCGAAGAAGCAGAGGCCGTTCAGCTTGTCCTCGATCCTCTTCTTTCTTCTCGGACTCGTCATCGCTCGAGCTGGCGGAGTCGTCATCCGAGCCGTCGACGTCGCTGAGCGTGGCGAAGAACGCGCGCTGCTCAGCTTGCTGCTTCTCCAAGTACTTCTTCTTGATGTACTCTTTGTCGAAGCCGCCCCGTTTCTTGTGCCTTGGGGGACGTGCTTCTCCTTGTACTTGGAGTCGCGCTTGCGCCCATGTTCGCCCTTGCCCAAGTGCTTGTTCTTCTTGGGGCAGTGGCGATGAAGTGGTCGGGGTCGCCGCACTCGTAGCATCCCGTGCGTCCTCCTCCTCGACGACGGTTCATGCGGTTGTTGTGGAACCGCGAGAACCGGTTGGCAAGCAAAGCCAACTCGTCGTCTCCCAAAGACTCCAGCTGGTCCTCTGTCACAGAAAAGAGAGAAGAAAGCGCAAAGCCAGCTGAGGGGTTAGAGGAAGAGCCGGAAACCAAAGCCATGGACGGGCGAGAAGGATTTTCAAAAGAAGCCCTCGCCATAGCATCAATCTCACTGGACTTGAGCTTACTGAAGAGCTCGTCGCAGGTGAGGGTCTCATAGTTCGGCGATTCGATGATTGCCTGAACCTTGGAGTCCCACACCGAACGGTCAAGAGTGTGCAAAAGCTTCAAAGCACGCTCATGATCGTCAAATGGCAACTGCTCTCTGTTAGCCCTCATCCTGTTGACAATCACCTGAAAGCGAGCGAATAAACTTTCTATGCTCTCGCCAGGTTGATGTCTAAAGTTCTCATACTCTCGCTTGAACGACTCGTAGAGTCGGGTTTTGACTTGAGAGGTGCCCTCATGAAAACGCATGAGAGTGTCCCAGATCTCCCGAGCCGTAGCGAGGTGAGAAACGCGATCAAACTCACCCATGCTCAAACAAGAGAAAAGAGCATTACGGGCTCGGCTATTGGCATCGTGCTCATCGATCTGCTGTTGAGTCACACGAGCAGCCAAGACCACGTAATCAGGGGAGTTGCAAATATCCCAGATCGAAGCGCCCAAGCTCTGCAAATAGGCCGACATACGTATCTTCCAATACGCATAGTTCGTCCCATCGAAAAACGGCGGTTTGCCCACGCCGCGATCCATGTCGCCTTCGGTGGATCTGGAACCGGCTAAGGTGGAAGATCCTTAAACCTGCTCCGATACCAATTGAAGGACCGAGAAGCTAACCGAAAGCGACCAGAGGGGGGGTGAATGGGAGCTTCAAAATTTCCTTCGGAAACTAGATGCCACTGTCCCAAAATCAACCCCAAAAGCGAACCCTAGAGCTTGCTAATGTCCACGACCCTAGATGTAGGGTGGATGCTTCCTAGAAGCACAGCGGGACACTAGACAACCCTAGAAAGCCAACGCAAAAGACGGAACTCGAATCCGATCAAGAACGAACGAACCGCGAACGAAAACGCGCGAAACTGGACGACCGGACTCTGGCCAGCGTCCGGTCAGCAGGGACCGGACGCGTCCGGTCAACAAAATCGGCTCTGGAACCTTACTGTTCGTGACCGGACTCACGAGTACGGAACACCGGTCGAGAGCAGTGCGTCCGGTCAGAAACGAACAGCACGATGAACAGTGGATCCTGAGCGTCGGTCAGCTGAACACCGATGCGTCCGGTCACTGAAAAACCGATCTGGACCCGCTCTGTTCTTGACCGGACTCACGGAAGGGAGCGTCCGATCGAGTGAACAGAGCGTCCGGTCACCGCAGACAACACAGTGGTGTTCAACCACCGGACAAACCTGAGCGTCCGGTCGGTCGGCCAGCAGCGTCCGGTCACCCGCGAATTCACTGTTCGTTCACCGATTCGACTAGAACTCACCCAAAACAAATCCTCTAGGGATCAAACTTGGTGAGTGAAGTCACAAGGAGTTAGTGAGCTATCTCTAAGAGATCATGGCTCGAACCTAACTCCAAATCGGTGAATCGAAGAATTTCGGGGGAAGGGAGGAAAAGTGACCCGAAACGAAAAATCGATCGATCTCCTAGACCGTGAGGTTAGAGGATGATTCCTTCGGTGGAAAGAAGTGCCTCACGATCTAGAACAACTTGGTTCAAACGGAATTGCAAAAGATGAACCGAGCAAAGAGATCAAGCGACGGGAAAATCGTGGAGCAAAAAGGATTCCGCGAAGAACACAAGTAAAACGGAAATCACAGCCACGAACTCGAATCAAGGACGCAAATCAAGCCATCGATCAGTGCTCCAAGGTGAGGATACGGCCTCACTTCCTCAAATCAACAGTACACAGAGTGGAGTCTCTCTGCGGATCTCAACTAGCTAAAGCAGGGATGGGAGATGGGAAACCCTAGCAAATGAAGCACTAACTGAAATAGCTAAAACTGAGATTGAGATAGGGAGGAGGGTGTCTCCCTAGACTACTTATACTAACCTAGCCTAAGCCTATTTCCTACTCTACCCCTCTCTACTCTAATTACAGAGCGGGCCAGGAAAACCCTAAGGCTAATCTGGTCCACCGCTGGTGGTAGGTAGATCCGACGGCCACGCCCGCACGGTCTTCCGCGTCGCCTCCACGCAACCTTCAGATCGCCGCCACGTGCCGCCACCACTCTGCACCCCCGGTTTTGTGGCCCAAACCGGGAAACCAGCTTTTCCATCAGCCCCCGGTTTTGAGGCCCAAACCGGGAAACCAGCCTCCAGCCCGAGTTTTGTGGCCAAACTCGGAAACCGTCCGCGCCCGAGTTTTGAGGCCCAAACTCGGAAACCGGCCCACGCCTAGGTTTTGAGGCTCAACCTGGAAACCGTCGCGCCCAGGTTTTGTGGCTCAACCTGGAACCCAGCACCCAGGTTTTGAGGCCCAAACCTGGAAACCGTCCGTCCACCGTTGGTTTTTCCCTGGCTCTACCAACAAAACCGCGTCGTAGAGGGGATGCACCGCCTGTGCACCCCTTCCACCGACATGATCGCACTTCTCCGCTTGTCGCTGTCGCAGGCTGCCAGCCACCACAGCTGATCCTCCGGCCTCCAGTCCATCAGTCCAAGTCCACGTCCGCCCTTCACCGTCCGATACATCGGCATGGCACGTCCGCCGCACGGCACGCCCATCCTTCATCGCGCCGGTCCGTCGGCACGGCACGTCGCAACTTGACCTTCACCCGCCATTGATCACTGTCTCCGTGCTCGACACCTGCAAACACAAGCCAAAGAACATGCGCATCATCTCCGTTGACAATCACTCATCACACAGAGACTCGGCATACACCCATGTATCCGCAACTTCAAGCCGTCTGGCACGCCGGTTGCCCTGGCTTGTCATCCCGCGAGTCCTTTCGATCGGATGCGAGGGGGGATGCCTCGTACTACCACGAGCGGGCGAGTATCGAGGTTCCGGTGAGCTGGTAACGGGGGAATCCAAGTGAGACCTCGTGCCCGTTCGATGGGGTCGACTGTAGCCCGGAGGCGATCTCATAAAGCATGGGTGCTCAGTCTACAGGAGTGCCGGGTCCATTCGATAGGACCCGGTGGCTCGATGCCTCCCTCCGAGGGGATCTCACTGCATGTCGTGCTCCCCGCCTTGGATACACGTGAGGGCCTCGAGGGCTTGGCCCTCGAGCGATGCTGCGAGTGGCCACCCTTGGTGTCCCTGACTCGGTGCTCGAAGCCGGCTGTCGAACCCTCTTCGAGGGCCAGCCTTCGCTGCTTCGAGACTTAGGGCCGGGGCCCGTTTTTACCTTCCTGAAGAAGCCTCCGTTGCTTGGAAACCTTCTGCCCGTTGGGCGCGCCTTTTAGAGGAGGTAGTGGAGATCGTGGCGCTAGGGCGACTGACAAGAAGTCGGAGCGGCGGCCGTGGTGGGCCCGGAGGAGTGGAGTGAGTGCGGAGTTGCCGCATGTACCTGTCGACCAGCTCGAGATGCGGTTAGGTGAGCACATTAAATGCGTGCGGTTACTTTTTCCGTCGTCGTGGGAAACTCCGCCCGTTGGGGTTTCCTCTTATAAATATCGAAAGAGAGGAGATGAACCCTTTACTTTGCCTTTGCCTTCACCGCCGTCGTAGCCTCCGCACGCCTTCTTCCTGAGCCTGCAATTGGGAATCTTCCTGCCCGCCCGTCCGCTGCTCGAATCCGCGCCGTCGCCGCCATGGCCGCTCAGACTCCAGCGCTGCCGGCCAAAGACTGGAACCCGTCGAAGACGACGCAACGCGAGCTGGATTCGCTGGTGGCCCAGGGGCTCCTCCGTCCCAACCCGCAGGAGGGACCGCGCGTGGTGGTTCTTCCGTCGGAGGATCACCGGGAGCCGCACCTGCCGGAGGGGTGGGTATGTGGTGAGCTTCACGCGCTACCACCGCATGGGGCTTGGCGTTCCGCCGAGCCGCTTCATGTGGGGGCTAGCTCACCACTTCGAGGTGGAGCTGCAACACTTCTCCCCCAACTCAATCTCGCACGCTGCCATCTTCGCCGCGGTGTGCGAGGGATATTTGAAGATCGAGCCTCACTGGGAGATGTTCGTCCACCCTTTCCGGGGCGAGCTCTTCCTCAAGGCCTTGAAACCTAGCGGGAGGAGTCTCGTGCGTGTGGGCTCTCTCACGGTCACCGCGAGGACTGGGACCTCGTCGGCCAACGTCCCCCGCGAATACCTCCGCTACAAGCTTTCCACCAACCAGGCGGGGTGGGACGACCATTGGTTCTACCTGCGGAACGAGGGCGGGCTCCTTCCGCAGTACATCGGTGGGGTCATCACCCAGCGCCCGGAGAAGTGGACCTGGGGCGTCGCAGTGGACCGGCAGGGCCACCTGATGCCGCTGATGAAGACGATGCGGTCGTTGGTGGAGGACAAGGCTTGACCGTCCACGCAGTTATTGGGCGTTCCACCAGCGGAAGGTCCTTCCTCTGGCGGACCGCCCCCTCCTTATGCATGAGATGGGACCAAAGGCCCCGTTCGAGGCGCTGAACGAGTCGAGGATGGCCGAGGAAAGGCTGCCTCGGAGCGAGGGCGTCTCCCGGGTGTCGATCACAGTCCATGGGTCGTTTGTCCCCGAGGACACCAACCTGATCCCCATGGCGCCTGATGAGGGGTGTCCTGACCTGGTAAGCCACCCTCGAGTCAGGTTGTCTCGAGCCTCCCCTCCTTTCTCTTTTTCCGAATCTTGTTTTACTCTCCTTATGGTTTTTCTTATCAAGTTTGTTTTCTTGAAGGGGGTGTTCACATGCTGCGCGTCGAGGCCCCCGGTGAGGGAGGACGCCGCGGAAAGACAGGTGAGGCGCCTCTCTGCTTAGAAAGATAAGAAAAGTAAGGATGCAAAGAAGAAGAAAGAAAAAGAGAGGAACTTGCGCCGGTCGGCCCGAGAACAGAAGCTCGCGAAGGCTCGTCGTAACCGGCAGCCTGGAGAGGAGTCCCCCGAGCTCAGTTCCTCGAGCTCGGAGGAGGAGGAGGAGGATGAGGAGGAGAGTGATGATGAAGGGATGGATGCGCGTTTGAGGCGCGCGGGGGTCGTCGACGTCAGGGCTGATCGCTCCTCTGTGCAGGAGAATGTTTTGGAGGTCCCCCCGGCGAAGGGATCGCGCGGGGCGCAGCCGCGAAAGGCTCCGTTAGGCCCAGCCTCGTCGGAGGCCCAGGGCACGTCGAGCTCCGTACCGTACGTGCCCGCTGACGCGAGGAAACCTCAAACCAGGAGCGCCATCGCTGCGACGCAGAAGGAGGTCGCGACCGCGTCGACCCAGGCGGGGGGTCTCGAGAAGGGTCGGCCGTCGAGGAGCGGTCAACACGTCGAGAAGGACTCCGGGCCCGACCATCGCAAGGCGTCGAGGGTGACATCGAGCTCGCGCCACCATGACCGTCGAGGGGGGAGCCCCCGGTCGTCCCGTGACGAGAGTGGCGAGCGACCCCGGAGCCCGTCGCCGCATCGCCGCGGGAGAAGGAGGCAGGCGCGGGGGGCGCGGCCGTCAGCACGAGCGCCGGAGCAGGTCTCGGAGCCCGCAGCGGGAAAGGCGTCAAGATGACCGCTCAAAGGAGACGCGGTCGCCACCTCGGGACGGGAGACAAAAGGAGAGCTCTCCGCCGGTCGAGCCACGGGATGCATCGGGAGCCTTCCCCCCGTCCAAGCCACGTGGAGACGGCTCAGGGGCGTGGCTCGAGCCATGGGGCGGGCTCGAAGCCCTTGAGCGGGTCCGGCGATTCGGGGAAGAAGCCCCGCCCTCGCTTTGGGTGAGTAGGTCTCCTTAATTTCATTGGTAGGGAAACTTTACCTTTTTACCTTGGTGATATGTGCTGTTTTCTGGCTTTTCAGGGAAAAGCGCCCCCGGCAGGAGGTGGTCCTCGCGGCGTCCAAGCGGGCCAAGACCTCGAGTTCTGCCGAGGTCCAAGCACCTCGAGGTATGGCTCCTTCTTCCGCTGGGGAGGCCGCTTGGCTGGCGAAGGCTCGAGCAGCCATGGCTCGGGGAAGCCAGATGGCCGCCGCGGATCTTGGTGAGGCCGACGCCGTCGACCACGGGGGTCGAAGCTTTTTCCTGTTTCTGACGACGTTGTTCTCCTTTTTCAGCAGGGACCATGGCTCCTAGCGCCGAGCCTGCCGCCACCGCGTCCGTCGCGGCACCGCATCCTCCTCTTCCTCCTCCTCCTCAGGTGGCGCCTATCGAGAGGGCCACTCCTCCCCCCATCGCGACGACCATCTCGTGGGGAGCTCCCGAGACAAGCATGGCTCCGTTGGCGTCTGGGGCTGAAGGGTCGGCGGCCCTCGAGTCCCCGGTCGACGCGAGCCGGCCCGTGGAGAAGGGGAAGGAGGGAGAGGCATCGGTGGAGAAGGTGCCGACGGTGGAGGAGCTCCTGGACGAGCTGGAGCAGGTGCCGCCCCCGGTCGAGGGCTCAATGCTGGAGGAAGCGCTCGAGGCACCGGCTGGGGTCGACAAGACGCCATAAGACCCGGCGAGGGAGGAGAGCTTGGGGACGAGCCACCCCTCGAGCGATCTGCTACCGCTCGAGGCCCCGCCTCCACGCGAGGCCGCGCCGTCGCCTGGGGAGGGGATGGAGCAGCGGGAGGAGACGGCGGAGGGGCGGAGGGAGCTGCAGCCTGTGCCACCGGTTGGTGGGCCGCAGCTGGCGCCGCTCGAGCCGGAGGAGGAGGGCCTGCCCCTCGTCGAGATCGATCGATCGGCGTGGTCGTATCTTGACGCGCCGAGCCCATCCGGCGCCATGATCCTCGTCGAGCGGCCGGCTCAGCAGGGGGTTCCGCGGGAGGCGCGGTCCATCTTCAGGGAGGTGGCCGAGCTCGTGGCGGAGGCGGAGAGGACCTTCTCGGAGGAGGCGGAGAAGTCCGCGCAGGTGGCGGCCGCCTTGCGAAGGCAGAGGGGGAGCTCCAGGAGCTCCGCGCCGAGCTGGTCGGAACGCGCAGATGGCGAGCCGGCTCAACGCAGCGCAGGCGGAGGCCCAGGCGGCTCGAGACGAGGCCACCCAAGCTAAGAGGGAGGCCACCACCGCTTTGTCCGCGGTGGAGTCGTCGAAGAAGGAGGCCGCCGACGCCCGAAGCGAGGCCACCACCGCCCGGTCTACAGCGGAGGCGGCGAAGAAGGAGGCCGTCGACGCCCAAAACGAAGCCGCCACCACCGGTCTGCAGCGGAGGCGGCGAAGAAAGAGGCCGAGGAGGCCAAGAGCGAGGCCGCCACCGCCCTGGCTGCAAAGGAGGCAGCGCGGCAGGAGGTGGTCCGGAAGGATCTGGCCCTTGCGCAGACGGGCAAGCTGGTCGAGGACCTTAGGCGCGAAAAGCTCGACGTGCTGTCCCAGAAGCGTGCACTAGAGCAGCGCGTCGAGGTCCTTACCAGCGACTTCGCCGCTCTGGGCGTGCACTGCCAAGGTAATCTTCATGCCCTGTCTTGCTTTGATTTCGGGATTCTTGCCACGCCGCGGTACCCCCTTCTGTTTGTTGCATAGATGTCGAGAAGACCGCCGAGGAGCTCTGTGAGACGAATCAGACTCTCGTGGAGCAACTCGGGGTGAGACCATGGTGGCGGAACGGGCGCGCTGCACCCTCGACCGGCTCAGCTCCATGTGGGGTGTCGACCCGTGGCCGCGGCAGAGGGCGCGGTGGCTCGAGGCGACGCCCTGGTGGATGCCCTGTGCTATTTTGACGTGGCCGCGCGAGACCGCGTCCGGAGCGCTCTCCACCACGGCGTGAAGCAGGCGTTCGCGGTTGTCCGTTCCGGTTTCCGCTACCCGGTCAACGTCGTCGCCAAGGGCTTCGTCGAGATCGAGGGGAAGGACGAAGAATGGAACGACCGCCGCGTCGACAAGATCCTAGAGAAGGTGGAGAGGCCGGGGCGGCGTTCGCGAAGCTCTTCGAGGAGGACGTGTTGCCTCCCGATGCGAACAGTGGTGCGGGTGGCCCCCCTCCTCCTGGCCCGGATGTCGAGGCTGAGCCCACGGCAGAAGAGCTTGGGGAGGAATTCCAGACGGATGAAGAATGAGGCCTGCGTGCCAAATTTGGGCATCGAGGCCCTTGTAAGAATTCAAATCATGACTTATGGCCCGTCGAGGTCAATATGTGTATATGACTTGTTTATTTAAAGAAGCTGTTTTCTTTTCAAATTTATTTGATCATTTCTCTTTGTCGCTAGCTCGAGCTTCAGATACGCGCCACGAGTACCTCGAGGGGAGGCGTAGGTAGGGTACCGTAGCCCGAGGGCGTAGGTGGCCGTCTACGTCGACGCCCCCCGACTCTTGGAGGCTCGGGGTATTTACGGATTTAGACGCTGCTAGTATGCTCAAGGTGCGAATCGAGACGAGGGTCAAATTTTTGAAAAGAAAACGTTGTTTTTCCGGAGTCTGGGGGGGTTCCCCCTGTCAGCCCTCAAGGGAGGCTCGACCCTGAGCAAGGCAGGGTCGAGGCTACCTTAAGTTGCTAAGTAAAATGAATGACAGTGCGCGAGTTTGTTCATTCATGTTTGACATGTTTGTACAAAGCAACAAAATGAACAAGGCCTCGAGGCCTTTAAGGGTAGAAGCGACGTAGCTGAGATATGTTCCACGCATTCGCCAGGATCCTGCCTTGACCGTCGTAGAGCTTGTACGTTTCTGGCTTGAGCACCTCAGCTACGGTGTATGGACCCTCCCATGGAGGGGTGAGCTTGTGGCTCCCTCGATTATCTTGCAGACGTCGAAGCACGAGGTCCCCTACCACCAGGTCCCTCTTGCGCACGTGCTTGTCGTGGTAGCGTCGAAGTATTTACTGGTAGCGCGCGGAGTTGATGAGCGCCATGTCTCGAGCCTCCTCGAGCTGGTCCTTGGCGTTGGCAAGCCTCTCGTCGTTGGTTTGCCCGTTGTAGGCTCGAAGTCGAGGGGAGCCGTACTCGAGGTCCGTAGGTAAGACAGCCTCAGCGCCGTAGGTTAGGAAGAACGGAGTGAACCCGGTGGCTCGACTCGGCGTAGTCCTGAGGCCCCATAGCACCGAGGGGAGCTCTGCAGCCCACCCTTTTCCAAAATTCTTGAGGGTCTTGAACAGCCTCGGCTTAGCCCATGGAGTATCATGCCGTTGGCGCGCTCGACCTGCCCGTTGCATTGAGGGTACGCGACCGAGGCCCAGGTCACGCGAATGTTGTTGTCGTCGCAGAAGTTGGTGAACTTTTTGCCCGTGAATTGGGTGCCATTGTCGGTGATGATGACGTTAGGCACCCTAAACCGGTACATGATGTCGGCGATGAACTCGACAGCCTTCTCGGAGGTGGGGTCGCCTATGGGCTTGGCCTCGATCCACTTGGTGAATTTGTCGATGGCCACGAGCACATGCGTGTACTTTCCAATTGTCATCTTGAGGGGACCCACGAGGTTGAGCCCCCAGACGGCAAACGGCCAAGTGATGGGGATCATCTGCAGGGCGTGCGCGGGCTGGTGCGTTTGCTTGGCGTAGAACTGACACCCTTGGCAAGCTTGGACCAGGCGCTTGGCGTCTTCGATGGCGGTTGGCCAGTAGAAGCCCTGTCGAAAGGCGTTCCCTACCAGGGTCCTTGGCGCTGCGTGATGGCCGCAAGACCCCGAGTGCATGTCGTTGAGGAGCCTGCGTCCCTCCTCGAGGGGGATGCAACGTTGAAGGATTCCTGATGGGCTTCGACGGTATAGCTCTCGTTCGTCGCCGTAGATGACGTAGGTCTTGGCCCTTCGAGCGATGCGTCGGGCCTCCGTCTTGTCTTCTGGTAGCACGCCTTGCGTCAGGTAGTCGAGGAAGGGCGTCCGCCAGTCGAGGGGTCGTGATGACGAAGAGGCAGGTGCGTCGATCTGCATTGCCTCAGCGGATGTCGAGGGGTCATTCTCGAGGGGTGGCGTTGAAGGTCGAGCCCCGTGTCTGGTTCGAGGGGTGGCGTCGAGGGGCCAGCCCCCGGGCCGATTTTGACGGATGGCTCGAAGATATCCCTCGAGAAGACATCTGGGGGGACGGTGCCGCGCGTGGATGCTAACTTAGCCAGCTCGTCTGCGGCCTCGTTGTACTTTCGAGCGATGTGGTTGAGCTCGAGGCCGTAGAACTTATCTTCTAGCTTGCGCACCTCCCCGCAGTATGCTTCCATCTTGGGATCGATGCAGCTTGAAGCCTTCATAACCTGGTTGATGACGAGCTGCGAGTCCCCTCGAACGTCGAGGCGTCGGACCCCGAGCTCGAGGGCGATGCGCAGCCCATTAACAAGGGCCTCATACTCAGTGACGTTGTTGGAGGCGGGGAAGTTCAAGCGTAGCAGGTAGCGCATGTGGACTCCGAGGGGCGAAATGAAGAGCAGGCCTGCGCCTGCCCCCGTCTTCATGAGGGATCCGTCGAAGTACATGGTCCAGAGCTCGTCTTGGATTTGTGCCGGCGGGAGCTGGGTGTCGGTCCATTCAGCAACGAAGTCCGCCAACGCTTACGACTTGATGGCTTTTCGCGGGGCGTAGGTGATGGCCTCCCCCATTAGCTCGGCGGACCACTTGGCGATGCGCCCCGTGGCCTCCCGATTGTTGATGATCTCACCGAGGGGGAAGGATGACACCACCGTTACGGGATCAGCGAGGAAAGTAGTGCTGGAGCTTGCGCCTCGTGATGATGATGTCGTAGAGCAGCTTTTGGATGTGCGGGTACCGGGCCTTGGCCTCGGAGAGCACCTCACTGGTGAAGTACACCGGCCGTTGGACCGGCAACGCACGACCCTCCTCGTGCCTCTCGACGACTATGACCGCGCTGACCACCTGAGTGGTTGCGGCCACATAGAGGAGAAGGGACTCGGGGGGATCGTCACCCTGGGCTGGTCGTGGTGGCACGAGGATTGGCGCGGAAGTCAGCAACCCCTTCAACTTGGTTAGGGCCTCCTCGGCTTCAAGGGTCCATGCAAAGCGTTTGTCTTCTTTAGCAAGCGGTAGAGAGGTAGCGCCTTTTCCCCTAGCCTCGAGATGAACCTACTGAGAGCAGCTAGGCAGCCTGTCACTTTCTGTACGCCCTTGAGGTCTCGAATTGGGCCCATCCTCGTGACTGCTGAGATCTTTTCGGGGTTGGCCTCGATCCCCCGTTGTGAGACAATGTAGCCAAGTAGCATGCCCCGGGGCACACCAAAGACACATTTCTCGGGGTTGAGCTTCACATTCTTGGCCCGGAGGCACTCGAACGTGGTCTCGAGATCGCTGATGAGGTTCCCGACTTTCTTGGTTTTAACCACGATGTCATCGACGTAGGCCTCGACGGTTTTGCCTATGTGTTCACCAAAGATATGCTGCATGCAACGTTGGTACGTTGCCCCGGCGTTTCGAAGGCCGAAGGGCATTGTAACGTAGCAATACATGCCAAAAGGCGTAACAAAAGAGGTAGCGAGCTCGTCAGATTCTTTCATCCTAATCTGGTGGTAGCCGGAATACGCATCGAGAAATGAAAGTACTTCACACCCCGCAGTGGAATCGATAATCTGATCAATTCTAGGTAAAGGAAATGGAACTTTGGACACGCTTTATTCAGACCAGTGTAGTCTACACACATCCGCATTTTTCCATTCTTTTTCCTAACTAGTACAGGGTTAGCTAGCCACTCCGGGTGAAATACCTCCTTGATGAATCCAGCCGCCAAAAGCTTGTGCACCTCCTCGCCGATGATCCTGCGCTTCTCCTCGTCGAAGCGGTGCAGGCGTTGCTTCACCGGTCTGGACCCGGCCTGGATCTCCAAGGCGTGCTCGGCGACTCCCCTCGGTATGCCTGGCATGTCCGAGGGGCCCCACGCAAACATGTCGATGTTCGCGTGGAGAAAGTCGACGAGCACTGCTTCCTATTTAGGCTCGAGGCTGGCACTGATGGCCAGCGTCTTGCCATCGGTCGAGGTCGGGTCGACGGGTATCAGCTTGGTGTGCTCTGCTGGCTCGAAGGCGCCGGCGTGGCGTTTTGCTTCAGGGGCCTCTTCGGTGGCCAGGGCCGCTAGGGCTTCGAGCGAGTCGAGGTGGACGTTGGCCTCCCCACGCTCGACGCACTCCACGTCGCAGTGGTATGCGTGCTCGTAGGAGGTGTCGATGGTGATGACCCCTTTCGCCCCGGCATCTTGAGCTTCAAGTACGTGTAGTTGGGAACCGCCATGAACTTGGCGTAGCCTGGCCGGCCGATGATGGCGTGGTAGGTCCCTTGGAATCCAACCACCTCGAAGGTGAGCGTCTCCCGGCGGAAGTTAGCCGGCGTGCCAAAGCAAACCGGCAGGTCGATGCGCCCGAGGGGGTGAGCCTTCTTCCCTGGTACGACTCCGTGGAACCCCCCGACGCTGGGTCGGAGCTGATCCCTCGAAATCCCCAGGAGGTCAAGAGTCTCGAGGTATATGACGTTGAGGCTCGAGCCCCCATCCATCAACACCTTGGAGAACCGTACGTCGACGATGACGGGGTCGACGACGAGGGGTACGCCCCCGGATTTACGACATGGTCTGGATGGTCATTACGGTCGAATGTGATCGGCGCGTCGGACCAGTCGAGGTACTGGGGAGTGTCGTGGCGGAGTGCGAAGACCTCCCGGCGTTCCTTCTTCCTCTCCCGAGCTGAGAGCCCGACGGTTGGGCCCCCGTAGATCATGAAGCAGTCACGCACCGGGGGAAACTCGCGTCCCCGTCGTCGCGTCGTTTGTTGTCCTTGCCTTAGGCGTGTCCTCCTTCTTGTCGTCGAGCTTGGCGTAGAAGCCCTTCAGCAGTCGGCAGTCTTTTAGCTTGTGATTCACGGGGCCCTTGTGATAAGGGCAGGGGTCCTCGAGCATCTGGTCGAAAACAGCCCCGTCAGGGGGGCCTCGAGGGTTCTTATGGTCGAGGGCGCCCATGAGCACTTCTTCGTCGTCGTCGTCGTCGGCGTCGCGCTTCGCCTTTTGACCTTTGCTTTTGTTCTTCTTCTTTTTGTTGTTGTTGTTGTTGTTGCGGTTCTTGGCGTCGTTGCCCTTGTTCGAGCCCTCCGGCGCGGTCACCGCCTTACCTTTGTCCGGGGAGCAGCCAAAGAAGGCCCCCACTGCCTCGTCGCCTAAGGCAAAGCTGGTGACACGATCCATCAGGTCCTCGACCGTCCTGGGACGATAGCACCCTAGCTCATGAACTAGCTCTTGGCATGTCGTGCCCGCGAGGAACGCTGAGATGACGTCCTCATCAGGCACGTGGGGGAGCTCGAGGCGCTGCTTCGAGAATCGCCGAGCAAAGTCGCGGAGGGGCTCGTCCGCTGCCTGCCTGCAACGCCGTAGATCCCAGGGGTTGCCTGGGCGCACGCAAGTCCCCTTGAAATTCTCGTCGAAGACCCTGACTAGGTCGGCCCAGTCATGGATCCGATCCGGCGGGAGCCCCTCGAGCCACCGGCGGGCGGTGTCCGAGAGGTAAAGTGGGAGTTGGCGTATGATCACACGGTCGTCGCTCTTCGCCCCGCCCAGTTGGCAGCCTAGGCGGAAGTCCGAGAGCCAGAGCTTGGGCTCGACCTCCCCGTCATACTTCACGATGTTGGTCGGTGGTCGGAAGCGGTCGGGGAGGGTTGAGCTGCGGATGGCCTGACTGAAGACTCTGGGGCCCGGGGGCTCGAGGGCTTGCCGGTCCTCGTCACTGTCGTAGCGCCCCCCTCGATGGGCGCTATAGCCACGCTCTTGGGCCCCCTTGTCCTTGCGCCGGCGGTTGATGTCGTTGCGGGCGTCATTGGGGTCTCGAGGTGGCCGGTTGTCGACGATCCGTTCCCGGACTGGCCTAGCTCGAGAGGCGTCCAGCTGGGGGATGGACGTCTCGCGCTCGTTGCGGGGCGTGTCTGCTGGTTTCCCCGAGGCCGCCCCGCGCCGTTGCGAGGCTGAGCTCTCGGCCTGCTGCACAGCGGCTGTCTCGAGGAGGTTCTTCATTTCCCCGAGCATGCGCCTGGCGTCAGGGTTGGAGACGGCGGGTAGATCACGGAGCAGCATTGCCGCCGCCACCACGTTCTGCCCGGCTCGCGGGAAACGGACCTCGGGGTGTGCTGGTGCCCCGTCCTCGAGGATCTGCCGGTGGACCTCTCGAGCGCGGCCACGAACACCGGCGCCTCGAGGCTGGGCTGGTTCCTGTGCTATAGTTTTCTCGAGTTGCAGCAGGCGCTGTCGTTCCTCCTCAGCCTTGGCGATGGCCTCCCGCAGCTGCGCGAGCTGCGCCGCCCGGTCGTTGCCATGCTGAGATGGTGCAGCCGGTGCGGGGGGTTCGTCCTCCCCGTGAACGCGTGATCCTCCTGCCGCAGCCACGTTTCTGGGCTCTTCGAGGTTGAGCGCCGGCCTGGTGTCGTCGTCGCCGTCGTCCTCGGCGTCGTCCACGACCCCCCTCGAGCTGGAAGCACTCCCTGGTGGGGTCCCAGAGGTCAGGTTCGTGTAGTCGTACTCATCGGAGTCGGAGCTGCTGATTGCCGCGCCGCCCTGGCTGTGCGGGACTGCAGCTCGCGGTACCACTCCCCGAAGGTGGCTCGAAGAGGGTGCGCTCGACGGCTCGTGAGAGGCCTGTGACGGAACGGCCCTAATCTCATGGCCCACGTGTCCCTGTCAACCTCTGACAGCCGAACCCATGTTCCATGTGATTAAGACTGTTCGCCACCGGGACATCAGTGCCAATGTCCGCAGGATCATCTCACAATTCGGTTACAGCATTGCATACTTTTACACAATAACATCGGAATATAAAGAGCGGAAGACTTAAAAACATTAGTTTTACAAAGCAGGGTTCCAAATAGAAATTAAGGTGCAGTTATTACAAACCAAGTTCTGATAATAGAAATAGACAAAGGCAACGTAGTGAAGAACAGCAAAGATACTTATAATCACCTAGCCCGAGGGTGTACAACTATTCTTCGGCCTCATCGCCTCTTCCTGACGATGGTCATGCAGCAGGGGCAAGACACATCGGGGACTCTGTCATACCTGCAGCATGGGTAAAAACCCTGAGTACTGGGGTACTCAACAAGACTTACCCGACTAAGAAAAGGGAGAAGACTCAGGAAGAGAGGCTTAGGTAGTAGTCAAGTAACGTTTAAGTAAGAATCAAGTATTTTGCAGAAAAGCATTTTTGTAAACCTTATTTTATTTTTGGAAAGATTCAGTATTCCTCAATTCTTCATCGTTCATGATTCATTTTACATTTCAAAACATTCCTAGTTGAGAACCACTCTCCGTTGACAGTCAGTGACCAAGTCTCCATAACCGAGGAGCAACGTTAATCCGGATAAATAATACTCAGCTGAGGATCCCTATCCACACTGCATATGTCGCACCCAAGCTTGCATATGCCAACTCGTCTACCACGATTCCTCCAAGATTGGGCCCGGTCCTACGCCACCCGGAAGTACAGTACACCACTCCTATCCAGGTACGACGACCACGTGGGTACATGCTACTTCCGCCTCTCCACTCCCAGTGCGCGGTTGTCGGTCCAATAAAGGATTCCTCGGAGCCAGAGCTTCCGAAGTATGTGAATAGTTACAAGTCTTGACCAGCAGGCCCCCATACGGATGGTCCCTAAAGTTTTCCGTCAGCAACACAACCACCTCAGGACTCTAAAAAAGAGTACAGGGTCCTGTCGGTTTTTCACCCTGTCCGGTCGGTTGTCAACTGTTTGAGTCCCGGACTACAACATGACGGCACAGTATGCGCGGACAACCTCTTCTCGACAATGACCCAATGCTAGCTAGGCAAGCAGTCATCGAACGGGAAGTAGTAAGCCAAATTCCCATAAAGTTCTTTTAGTGATCACACTTTGAAAATGGTATTTTATTGCAAAGTCTAATTCATAAGCATTGCTAAGCATTTTTCAAATACTTTTGAAAAGCAGGTATCGGGTGTATATCAGTGGTCAAGGTGGATAGTGCATCAATTAGGATAGCACACAACTCCTATAAACCTAATGCAATAATTTAACTCAAAAGCATTTAAGGAAATTATTTTATAAATTCAAGGAAAGGGTTAAATGCACCGGGGCTTGCCTTGAAGAGCAAGAGGGCAGGCTCGAGGGCGACAGGGCAGTTGTCGGAGCTCGGGTAGCCTCAGGGACAGGTCGTCAGCGGCTGCCTCGATCTTGACGCTTCTTCGGTGACTATACGAATGCAATGATGCATGCTCATGAGTTGCTAGCATGAACAATGCAACACAGGGCATACAAACATGAACCTTAATCACCTTTTCTGTTTTTCTTAATTATTTAAAAAGGTCCTTTTATGCAGTTGCTCCAAAATTACCAAATTAATCACATAAGTTCATTAGGTGTAGATAGATGGCAAACAAATTTCATAATTTGGAGGTCATTAAGGTGTTCAAATAAATCAGACATTAATTAACAAAAGGCACTATTCAACAATTAAAAGATAAATGCTCAAAAATCAACTTGTTCCAAAAGACTTCAAAATTTCACCAGAGACTAAAATGGCATAGGAAGCTCACAAAAATTTATCTCATGATTTTTGGAGTTATAAAGATTTCTAAAAATCCAAAACCATCCATTTATTAATTAAAAGAGAGATTTTACATTTTTAAATTCCTGCAGAAAAGTCAAGTTTCATATTTTTATAAAATACTACTAGTATAAGAGAATCACTGTAAATTTTCAGATTTTTAGAGCAATACAAAAAATCATACAAAAAATGATGAAAAAGGAACACTATTCACAACTTCCAAAAGGAAAAGAGCACTGTGCTCCTCCCTCGCAGGGCTCGGGCGAAGCTGGAACAAACGGCCGTCCAAGGCATGGCCGGGAGGCTCGGGCGAGACGGAAAACGATCGTTTCGTCCGAGGCCTGGCCGGGAGGCTCGGGCGAGACGGAAAACGATCGTTTCGTCCGAGGCCTGGCGGGGAGGCTCGGGCGAAGCGGAGGGTGCATGCTTGCTCGAGACTAGGCTCGGCGAAGCTGAGGGTGCGTGAGTCCGCTCGAGGCTAGGCTCGGGCGAAGCGGTGTGTGAGTCCGCTCCGAGGGGCTCGGTGAAGTGGCGAGGGTACGTGTCTGCTCGAGGCCTGGCTCGAGCGAGGAGTGCTTGCTCGAGGCCTGGCTCGGGCGAAGCGGAGTGGAAGCAGAGACCGGGGGCTTCGAGTGCTTACATGGTTCGGAGGCAGGACTCGGCGGGACGGAACAAGGTGGTCGACGGAGCTCGGCGGGCGTTCACGGCGGCGCTCGGCGCTCCGGCGATCCTGTGCACCGCACGAGGGTCACAATGGCACGGTCAGAGCGCAGAAGACCGGGAAGCTGACACAGGGGTCGGAGAAAGATGATCATGGCCGGAGAGTGGGGATTTCCCGAACCCGAGCTCACCGGTGTTTCGCCGGAGTTTGGGAAGATGGGGTTACGCCGGGCGATTGGAGGCGGCGGAGGTTAAAATTGAGGGGCTGGGAAGCTTCGCGAGCTCAAGGCGGAGTTCTGGGCTAGGTTGTGGAGCGGCGGAGACTCTGGAGTGAGCGGCGACGGTGGCGGAGTGAGAGTGCGGAGCTCCGGTCGGCCGGCGGCCTTTTATAGCTGCGGCCAGGGGCCGTTAGGGGGCGCGCGGAGGTGCGGATGAGGTTGCCCGCGGCGCGTGCTTGCGATCTCATGATGAAGAAGGACGGGAATTCAGTTTGGGACCCGGGCGTCGTGCTTGCGGCGACGGCCACGCGGCGGCGACGTCGGGGAACAGTGGGGGACGGGGCGGAGGTCAGCGCTTGCGCGTGCGGATGCGGCATGATGGCGCGGACAACGGCGGCAGGTTGGAGGCAGGCGGTAGCTGCCAGGCGCGTGGCGCACGCGGCGCCGCGAGCTGCCATGACCGGCCCCCGCTGGCCCTAGGTAAGATGAACAGGGCTCTAGGGTGTAGGGTTTGACTTTCTGTATTTTGCAAATTTCTCCCAAAAATTAAACTGAGCAGCAAAAACTCAAAATACCAAAGTTTGTGCAAAAATAGTAGATCTACAACTTTGTCAAAAAGAAATATTTTCAAATTCCAAACAGTTCTTGAATTATTTTCGAAATCAGAAAGGGACACTTTTAAGATTTGAATAATTTCAAAATTACTTTTGATTTTATATAGAAACTTGAAAATCTGCAAATACCAAAGTTGTTCCTCTAGATCAGATTTACAACTTTGCTTTTTGGACCAACTCCAATTTTGAATAGTTTTTAAAGTATTAAAAGAGGGGTAAAAACTAGGGTTTGGAAATTAGGACTTTTCAAAAAGGGATTTGAAATCTTTTTTGGTTTGGGTTTTTGAAAACACAACAAAGCTTCAAGACACAAAACTGAACAAGAATAAACAAGGCTAGACACAGAGGTGAAATTACCATTTTTGCCCTTATAGGAAGATTTGGGCTTTAGGGTTTTTTGAGAAGAGATTGCTACACGTACTAAGCAACATAAATGCAAGGCAAGAATGATTAATGACTAAAGATGATGACATGTCAGGTTAATTACATTTTTAAACACCCGAGGTGTTACAAGGCCGCGGTCGACGCGCGTGGGGTATGTTGGAACGCACTTGCCCCACCTCCGCACTCGTGCAGGGGAAAGAGCGAAGGCGGCCAAGTGTCGGATGCAGTAGCGAAGGTTAAACGGAAGTGGAAAGTGCTCGAGTTCCCAAAAGGTCGTGCCTTACACTGTTCATCCCCTTGGTATTTATAGGGAATGCCAAGGGGCACGGGCCAAATTACAAAAGGTACAGGAAAGATTCCTCGCCTCCGCGCAGGGAGAAGGGCAAAGCGTAAATACACAGCTGAAGCAGAAACCCTAATCGGTCACACCCCAGCGCGCCGCCACCTGGCCCTTGTTCACCTTCGGGAAGAGGTGCGGCGGTCTTGACCTTCGGCCGCGCTCGCCCTTGGGCCCGCGCCCCTCCGCCATCTGCCGGACCTCCGGCTTTACTTGCCTCCGGGAGAGAAAAACGAAGGTTTAAACCTCGGCCGTGCTCGCCGGACCTTCGGCTTCGCTTGTCTCTGGGGCAACGCATACTTGCCGCTTGCCTCGACTTCGCTCCAAGCGAAGGTGGCGTCGTGAGTCAGCGAAGGTCTCCTGCAGTGCGACCGTCGCCTTAGACCTGCACGGAAGTACAACAAAGCGACGAGGGTTGACTCCGCGTCCGGGGGTCAGTGTAACGGTCTCCAATGGGAGAGGGACCTCGCAAGGACATTAGGCGTTGCGTGAGGGCTAATTTCGAGCACCAGTCGAGCGGCGCTCCTGCCGAGGGTCCCTTCCCCCAACAGTAGCCCCTCGTTGCCTTGGATCTAAAAAACCGTGTTTAGGCCCAAGCAGCGCCTTTTAACGGGGACAAAAAGGGGGCCCTCGGCAGCGACGCCCGCGGCTGCTTTGGGCTGGGCCGTTGTGGTGTTGTTTTATACTATTGAGGCCTGTTTCGTTTTTTGCGCTGCGTTTTTTGGTTGTCGTGCCGACTTCGTCGGGTGAGGGGCTCGTCTCCCGGGCTATAAAGAGAACGAGTGGGTGGGGAGTTTTGATTGTGCCCTCTGCTGCTATAGCCATCCTGCTGTTGCAAATTGCTTGTAGCGAAGGTTTGTTTTAGCTTGTCTGCGAGGGTTGAGACAGGCGTTCGTTGTTTGGTAGCGTTAGCAGCTGAAGAGATGGCTAGGTTGAAGCAAACTGCTCGCGCTTTTGTTTCCCACAGCCGCGGATGAGGGGATTACCTTCGAGTTTGGTCTTAGCCGGGTTTTGCGCAAGTGAGATTGCATCTTATGGCGGTGGGGCTGGGTTGAGGAAGGCAAGGCGAGGGCCAGCAGTGGGGAGACCGTGCCGAAGCCGGACGCAGATGAAGTTGTGGTATTTGAAGAGTTCTTTTCGGCTGGCCTTCGTTTCCCAGCTGACTCCTTCGTGACTTCGGTCCTGCGGAGGTTCAACCTGCGTTTCATCAGCTTACGCCTTCTTGCTTCACAAAGATGTCGGTCTACGTCTGGGGCTGCA
This sequence comes from Coix lacryma-jobi var. lacryma-jobi, assembly GCA_009763385.1. NCBI lineage: Eukaryota > Viridiplantae > Streptophyta > Magnoliopsida > Poales > Poaceae > Coix > Coix lacryma-jobi. The sequence goes on along the minus strand of CM019827.1, from coordinate 115,002,546 downwards.
GGTCTCAGGGGGTTGTTCCTCATGTCGAGGGTTTTGTTCGCACTCATCGCGTTCACATGCAGCCTCGCAAGATTACGGACAGCGAGGGCAAGACCAGCCTTGGACAATTCGCGGTGTACACTTTTTGCCATCGCGCCGGCGCGGAGCTGCCGGTGCAAGCGCAGAAGAACAAGTGGAGCAGGGGTGGCAGGAGTTCTGGTTCTATTACAGACTCAGTGAGCTCCGAGCTTTGCGGCGAGCTTCCGGTGCTTGGAGATGTGGGCGCCGAAGCTAAGATGAGCATCGAGGCCCATGCTGCTGTTGATTGCCTGAGGGTCGTTGCGCGTTCTCAGTGTGCGCGTGATTTAGTGGAGGAATATTGCTGTGCCAGATTTGGCCTCTGGCCGGAGGCGGACTTGGTTCGTTGTGGAGAATGACCCAAGGTACGAAGGTAGGGGCTTGAAGAAACCTAGTTTGGATCTGGAGAAGGTTTGGGAAAAAACGCTTAAGAAATTTCCGAGGCGCGGACGGGAAACGAAGCTGTTTCAAACGAGTTCAGCAGTGGACGGACGAGCTCGTGGGGAAGCTTTCCCACTGGAAGTGAAGGCTATCCATAGCTTGGTGGGCGGCGAAGGTCGAGTGAACAGAATATTTGACATTCTTGGTATTCGGTACGCCGACTGGCCCGCTCCTTCGAGCGACGACGCGCCGAAGAGAGGAAGCGTAAGGCTTCGGGAGGAACGGAGATCGTCTCTCGGCCGAAGAGAGGCCGAGGCCGTGGGCCGTGGCGGAGCTGGTGGCCGAGCGAAGGTGCTTGCGATGAAGGTCGCTGCTGGCTCTGTTGCTGCGGGCACTTCTTCCTTGGCCGTGGCTCGGAGCGGCCGGGGTGCCGGTTCAGTCGGGGGACGCGTGCCTCGCGTTGGAGGGATCGGCGCTTTGGTCCAGACTTCGGGCGACGAGGATGAATCTGATGATGATGAGGTGGAGGAGAAGGACGCAAAGGAGGGGAGACGGACGAGGGTTCGTCTGATGAAGGCAGCGAGGGTTCTATTGAAGGGCATGACACGGATGAGGAGGTGTCTATTGGAGGCGGAGCCTCGCCTGGTGTTGGTGCGATGGTTGCCCAGGGCGCAATTGAAATTGTACAAGATATTGAGCCAGGTAGCCCTCGACGAGGTGCGGTTCCAGCTTTGCGGGCTCGCACCTTTGGGTGGAGGGGTCTGAGTTTGATGGGGATCTTGACTCTGCGCGATCCCGGGGAAAAAGACCGTTTGGCGAGGCTAGCGGTCGAGTCCTTCCAGAATACGCTAAGAAGCTTGGGATTTCTGATCCGGCAACTGCACTGTTCACCAGTCCGGACCTTCGGGATTGCCACTTGCAGTGTAGCCCGGAGGAAAGGCGTTTTCTGGGCCGGATCTTCGGCCGCATTTGTGTGCCGGAGGCGGAGGTTCTTCTTGCAGATCAAGCGGTTGGCGACACCTTTGATGACGTTGACATCAAGTTGGCGGAGGATGCTCTTGAACCGCTCAGCGAGGCGGAAGGTTAGCTCCGACATGGAGTTTATGAGGAACCATATTACTGAACTTGAGAAGGAGAATAGCAACTGGCGCGGAGCCTAGAGAACAAAGAGAATGAAATGAAGATTGCTTCTGAGAAGGCTGCGAAGGCTCGAGAGGAGGCGGTTGAGCTGGCGAAGCGTAATGCTGATCTGATTGCCGCGGGAAGGAGAAGGACAAGGCTTTGGCTGAGGCCGAGGGTCGGCTAGGTGATTTGAAAAAATCTTGGCGAACGAGCATGGAGAACGTCAAACGTAAACTTGATTGTTGTCAGACCGAGGCTGGGGGCTCAGCCGGAGAGCCATTGCCTGCAGCTGATGCAGAGGCCTTCGAGGGCTGGCTGGGAAACGAGCTTGATGTGTTTAGCTCGCTAGTTTCCAATGCAGCCGATTTTGGTGGCTACGCCAGGGCCTTGGCAATGGCGAGCACGCTTCGACTGGCGGATTGTGATCATCTTCGCAAGGTCAAAAGGCCGAGCCATTGTTTTCGTCGGTTGAAGAGGTTCGCCAGATGAAGGTTGATGACACAGAAGTTCGGAACTGTGCGATGCGTTTGCTTCGCAAGTTTGGATCTCCGGAGGTGGCCGAGCCCTTGCCTTCGAAGAAGCTGCCGAGGCTACGCGTCAGGTTTGCATTTTTTTTTAAGTTTTTTGATTTTTGTTGCTTTGTTTTAGAGGGGTTGTTGTTGATTTTGGCGAGGTTTGTCTTTTGTTTTGCTTATAGGCTCGACGAGATGCGATGCCCTCGCCGCCTACGGAAGTTGCAGCGAGGGTGACTCCGAAGCCGCCCCCGAGCCAAGCTGTGCGGGGGTTACGCTCGCCGAGATCGAGGCGTTGACCGGGGGCGGGCCGATCGTTGAAGGAGATGCTGCGCGGGCGACGGCGATGGAAGAGGAGACTACGACAAACGTCGAGGCTGCTGCGGAGGGATCCACGGCGGAGGAGGCGTCAGCTGGGACCTCGACTGTCGCCGCTGGCGAGGGTTTGGACATCAACCGAGGGGAAGCTGGGCAGGTGTGATGCCTGGGTTGTTGGGGCGAGGGAGGCCTTTTTGTAGATACTATGGTTGTTTGTAAAGACTTGACGAGGCTGAGACATCTCGTATTTTTGTGCAACATGCAGGTTCCTGACGGAAACGTGCTAGACGTATTCGACGTGACCCGCTGATGTTGAACTACCAAGATGTTTTTATAACTGGTGAATCATGGGCTCGCGCTAGATTTAAATATCCTTCGCTTTCCTTTGAACGTTTTTGGTGGTCGAAGGTGCGGAGATATGATTTTAAAAAATAGTAGGTCGAGTCGATTTTGGCGCGAAACAGACTATACAGACCGCCAAGCCGATCGTTATTGTTTGGGTCTTCTTCGACCTCGCAAGCTGGCGGTGATGATGATATTGACGAGAACGTAGCTTTGGAATATTTGTTCGGGCAAAGGGAGCTTGAAGTTGGTTCGGAGGGGGCGCTTGTGATTCCGAAGGAAGAACCTTCGGAAGTTAACGAGACGAGGCATAGGTACATGTATAGGCGAGGGTTTTACCCGGGGAGCTGCTAATTGTCCCTGCAGCTCCTTTGTTGTGGGGACCCCTGGTTCCAGTGGAGGGGGGTTTGAGGTGGAGGCCGAAGGTTTGGATGATTTGGTGTTAATTGAGGGGAGCGGTGGTTCCTTGTAAAGATTTTTTATTTTGGGATATGTTCGTTGTTGTAACGTTATTTTGTAACGGTATGAGAAAAGCGTATGGGTTGTGTGCCATGTTGCTGTGCTTTTGACGTTTATTTATGTTGTTTTAACGGCGACGCCCTGCTTAATTTTGGCGAGGCTCGCGCGCTGCTCGTGCACTTGCTCGTGTAAGCTTGTTTTGAAAAAACAGCGACGCCCCCTTTTTCTTTTAGCGAGGCTCGCGCACTTGCTCGTGTAAGCTTGTTTTGAAAAAACACAGCGACGCCCCTTTTTTTTAGCGAGGCTCGCGCACTTGCTCGTGTAAGCTTGTTTGAAAAACAGCGACGCCCCCTTTTTCTTTTAGCGAGGCTCGCGCACTTGCTCGTGTAAGCTTGTTTTGAAAAAAAACAGCGACGCCCCTTTTTCTTTTAGCGAGGCTCGCGCACTTGCTCGTGTAAGCTTGTTTTGAAAAAACAGCGACGCCCCCTTTTTCTTTTAGCGAGGCTCGCGCACTGCTTTTTAACATGTTGATTTGGAGAGGACAGTGACCCGTTTGTCTATAGTCACTATTTCGAGGGTGTTACGAAGGTCGATGGTTTGGATTTTGCGGTTTGCAAGACGGTGTGACGGTTGTTATGCCGAGACTCTGCTGGACGAGGGTGCCACATTGGTCGGGCGAGGTGGGAGAGAATGCACCCGTCTGAGGCCTGGCTTAGAGGGCTTTGGCGAGACGGAGAATGTGGGCCCGCCCGAGGCCTGGCTTGGAGGGCTCGGGCGAGAACGGAGAGTGTGGGCCCGCCCGAGGCCTGGCTTGGAGGCTCGGGCGAGACGGAGAATGGGGCCCGCCCGAGGCCTGGCTTGGAGGGCTCGGGCGAGAACGGAGAGTGTGGCCGCCCGAGGCCTGGCTTGGAGGGCTCGGGCGAGACGGAGAATGTGGGCCCGCGCCGAGGCCTGGCCTGGAGGGCTCGGGCGGGACGGAGAATGTGGGCCCGCCCGAGGCCTGGCTTGGAGGGCTCGGGCGAGACGGAGAATGTGGGCCCGCGCCGAGGCCTGGCTTGCTTGTGCGAGAATGCTCGACTTTTTGGACTTCGCGCCTTCCCTTATTTCTGGCGGAGGTGAAGTTTGCTTCTTTTGCGAGCCCCTGTCGTTTATGCCAGGGTGCTCGACTTTCCTCCCCTTGTCTTAGGCGGAGGTGAGTCTGCTTTTGCGAGCCCTGTCGTTTGTGCCAGGGTGCTCGACTTTCCTCCCTTATCTTAGGCGGAGGTGAGTTTGCTTTTTTGCGAGCCCCTGTCGTTTGTGCCAGGGTGCTCGATTTCCTCCCCTTGTCTTAGGCGGAGGTGGGTGAGTTTGCTTTTGCGAGCCCCTGTCGTTTGTGCCGGGGTGCTCGACTTTCCTCCCCTTGTCTTAGGCGGAGGTGAGTTTGCTTTTTGCGAGCCCCTGTCGTTTGTGCCAGGGGTGCTCGACTTTCCTCCCTTATCTTAGGCGGAGGTGAAGTTTGCTTTTTGCGAGCCCCTGTCGTTTGTGCCAGGGTGCTCGACTTCCTCCCCTTGTCTTAGGCGGAGGTGAGTTTGCTTTGAAAAGAAAAGGAATGTTTTTCGAAGCAATCTTAGCAGGTTTCATCGAATGTAGCGCTCTTTGAAAAAGATCCGCTTTTTCGATGCTTGGGAGTAGAAGGTTGGAGATTTGCTTTTTTTTTTGGGGCTCTAGCCTGTATTAATGCTTTGGATACTGCCTCATTAAAAAACCTTACGCCCCTTCGTAAGGAAAAAGAGTGCAGCTCTTTTTTGTTAAGTACATGAGAGTAGATAACATAGAAAGTGACAAAGATTACATAACGCGAGGGCTCGCTAAGGCTCCGCTATGGGTAGAATTTGCGAAGGTCGTCGATGTTCCAGGTGTGTGGTAGGATACTACCTTCGCTGTCGGAGAGGTGGAAAGCTGGGCGATTGCATTCTGTGATCAGGAACGGGCCTGTCCACTTAGGCTGGAACTTTCCGGCCATGCTGGCGTTTTGTTTACGGATGAGGACGAGGTCACCCTTCTGCAGGTTTTTGATTCTGACCTTTTATCTCTCCATTTTTTGGTCTCTTCCTGATACTTGCGAAGGTGTGTGAACTGCGCTGCATCTTGTTTCTTCTAGCAGGTCTTTGTCAGTTAGCTTGGCTGTCTCATCACTTGCGAGGGTTGTTCTTGGTGAAGCGTATTTTAGCTCCTCTGGTAGCACGGCTTCTTCGCCGAACAAAAGTTGAAGGGTGTGAATTTGGTTGCTCTGCATTCGGAGGTATTGTGGGACCAGGTGACTGCAGTTAGCTCGTCTGCCCATTTGCCTTGGGTCTGCCTTGCAATTTTTGGATATGGATTGGAAGATTGTTGCGTTGGCTCTTTCGACTAGACCGTTGGACTGCGGGTGTCGGACTGAGGCGAAGCATAGAATTGTTCCGATTTGTGCACAGAACTCTTTGAAAACCTCGCTGTCAAACTGGGTGCCGTTGTCGACGGTTAGATGTTTGGGGGACTCCGAAGCGACAAACTATCTGCTGCCAGAAAAACCTTTTTACTGCGAGGGAGGTTATGGAGGACAGGGTCTTGTTTCGGTCCATTTGGTGAAATATTCCACGGCTACCACCGCATAGCGAAGGTTCCCCGGAGCCGTCGGTAGTGGGCCCACGAGATCCATTGCCCACCTTTGTAGAGCCAGGTTGGGCATATGAGGTTGTGGGAGCCCCTGGGGCGTTTTGGTTTTTGCTGTCAGTTGACAACCTTCGCACTTCTTGACGATGGTTTCAGCGTCTCTCAGCGCAGTTGGCCAGTAGAAACCTTGCCGGAAAGCCTTTCCTACTAGTGCCCTCGGGCCATTGTGTGAACTACATATACCTTCGTGGATGAGTTTGAGAATGTCGTTACCTTCGGACTGTGACACGCACTTGAGCCAGGGTGAGGTTACCGAAGCTTTGAACAAGGTGTTATCCACAATCTTGTACCTCGCACTCTATGCTTTAGTCTGTTTCTTTCTTTGGAGCTGGGTTCATGAAGTCCTTTGATGTAGGCCATGATAGGTGCTCTCCAATCCTCGCATTGAATTGTGTTGATCAGCTTGATGCTGATTTCGGAAGCTTCGAAGGCTGACCGAGTGGAAACCTCGTAGAACACGTCCGGAGGGAGCTGTAGCTGCTGCGCTGCTGCTTTGGCTAAGCAATCTGCTTCGCTGTTTCAGTCCTCGATATTGCTTTTACTGTTATGCCGAGGAAGAAAGATTCTAACCTTCGTACATATTGAAAATACTTTTGAAGCTCTGGATCTTTTGCTTTGTAGTTCCTTTCAATGTGCCCGCAATGACTTGAGAGTCTGTGTTGATGAGTGCCCTTCGGACTGATAACGATCGCAACCTTGAAAGTGCCAGAATCCAGCCTCATATTCAGCGGAGTTGTTTGTGCACTTGAAGTCCAGCCTTCGTGCGTATCTCAGCTTCGACCCGGAAGGCGAGATTAAGATGGCCGAGGCAACGGCTCCAGTTGCGCCCCAGGCCCGTCGACGTAAACGATCCAAAACTGGTCCTGCTGCAGCTCACCGGGGCGAGGGTCGGGTGTCCATTCTGCTATGAAATCAGCCAGCACCTGCGATTTGATCGCTGTTCTGCCAACGAAGGTTACAATAACTATTAAGCTTGACTGCCCATTTTGCTATTCTTCCAACGGCTTCGTTGTTTTTGAAAATGTTCTCGAGAGGGTACGTCGAAGGTACATGTATCTCGTGCGCCTGGAAATAGTCTTTAGCTTTCTTGATGCCATGACGACGGGTATGCTACTTTCTCAAGCTCCGAATAATTTCTCTTTGGGCCTCGAGGGTTTCTGAAACATAATAGATTGGGGCTTGTCTGGTTCTGTTGTTTTCGCGGAGCTCCTTGATGAGGACTGCGCTTGCAGCGTTGTGGCGAAGCTGCGACGTAAGTAACAATAAGGTCCCTTGCTTGGGCTGGTTAGGGCAGTCAAGCTGGTCAGATACTTTTCAACTCCTCGAAGGCCTTTTGCTGCTGGGGACCCCAGTTGAATGGAGCGTGCTTCTGAGTGTTTCGAAAAATGGTAACCCTCGCTCTGCGGATCTTGAGATGAATCTGCTAAGTGCTGCCAAACGACCGGTCAGACGCTGAGCTGCTTTCTTGGTCGTCGGAGGTTCCATGTTCATGATGGCATCAATCTTCTCAGGGTTGGCTTCGATTCCTCTGGCTGAGACGATGCAACCTAGCAATTTGCCTTCGCTTACCCCGAAAACACATTTTTCTGGGTTTAGTTTGAGTCGGCGGACCGGAGGTTGCTGATACCCCTCGATAAGTCTGGTATGTGGGTTCTCTTTTAGTTCACTTTGACCGACTAGGTCGTCGACATAGGCGGAGACAGCATGCTCATCCTTGAAAACTTCGGAGTCATGCGAGCAGAAGTTGAGCCTGCATTTTTCCAAACCTTCTGCCATCCTTCGGAAGCAAAAGGTGCCCGAGGTGTGATAAAGCTTGTTTTCTTCGTCTTCTTCATTCATCCAGATTGGTGATAGCCTGAGAAGCAATCGAGGAGGGATAGCATTTGGCAACCTGCCGCTCTGTCGACCAGGGTGCTTATGTTGGGGAGGGGGAAATCATCTTTCGGACAGGCTTTGTTCAAGCAGTGAAATCGACGAACATTCGCCATTTTTATTCTTCTTTTGGACTAGGACCACATTGAGAGCCAAGTTGGGTATTTGACTGGGCGAATGACGCCTGCGTCCAGAAGCCTTTTACCTCAGCCTTCGCTGCCTCCTTTCTTTCTTCTGACATCTGCGAAGCTTTTGTTTGATTGGGTGATAACCTGTTTTGATGTTCAGGCTATGCTCGATCATTGATCTGTTGACTCCTTTTAGGTCTTCTGCGGACCAAGCGAAGGTGTCGGAATTTTCTCTGAGGAAGGTGACGAGGTGCCTTCTGATTGAGGGTCTAGATTGGCTGAGATGATCACCTTTCTTTCGGCATTCCCTCGAAGAGTTGGACTTGTTTGGGTCGTCCTTTGGCGCCGCCTTCACTCTGTCATTGCGGACCTCGCCCTCGACGCTGATACCGGGGGTTTGAGGTTTTGACAAATGTGTGTTACATTACGTTGCCCCGGGGCTACGTTCCCTTCAGCTGTCCTTGCAATGTCCTGGTCCCCAAATACCGCGACCACACCCTTCGGAGCGGGAAGTTTCATGCATAGGTAGGCGGGATGGATGACCGCATTGAACGCGTTTGTGACCCCTCGGCCAAAAATGGCATTGTGGGTAGAACATGTCGACGACATCAAATGTTATATGTTCCGTCCTGCAATTGATTTGGTCGCCGAAGGTCAGGGGCAGAGAAATTTCCCGACGGCTCTCACTTGTTGACCACCGAAACCGTATAGGGGTTGTCGGCCGGTTGCAGAAGATTTCTGTCAAGCTTCATGCTGTCGAAGGTTGAAGCGAACAAGATGTCAGCGGAGCTTGCTGTATCGACCAGTATTTTGGTGACAGTCCACCCAGCGAGGTTGGTTTCGATCACCATGGCATCTGTGTGAGGGTAATCTCTTAGCTTCATGTCACTGGAATCGAAGGTTATGGGATGTGGGACCAACGACCGAATTTATGTGGTCCTTCGACGGCCACGTGGTGAACGCGTCTGGCGTTGTTTCCTCCTCTGGCCGTTTGTTACCATGGTCTTCATTTGAACCTCCGGTGATAGCTAGAATCACACCGAAGGTCGATGTTGGATTGTTGATGGTCGTTTGGCTCGAGGCTTCGGCTTTCACAGGTTGTGGTGCTGGTAACGGGGATGGCGGTGGTGGTGGTGGCAGAGCGCTGGTGTGGTGGGTTGTTGGAATTTGGTTTTGGGGGTAGCTGGGTATGTGACTGTGTAAGGTGGGTTTTGGCGTTGTGGGGTGGTTGTTGGCTGATAATGTTGTGGTTGTAGATTGGGTGGTGAGTGTAGGAGGGTTGTTGCGAAGGTAGGCCGTAGTTTATGGGGGTATAGTGGTATGTGGATTTGGGGGTGGAAGCTTGGTTTTCTTGTGTGGTTTATGGTTCGGGGGTCTGACGGAGCAGGTTTCCTGGATTCCTGGTATTCCTTTCCCTTGGCGCAAGCATTCGCATTGCTTGTTGTGTACCCCTTTCCATTCCACAGAAGTGACAATACATTTGGCAGGATCTCGCTGCTGGTACCGCTGTGGTTGGCGGAGGTGGCAAAACTGCGGGGCTTGGCTGTTCGGGTGCTGAGCGCGTGTTTGATGTTCATAATTTTTGCTTTGTTGATTGCCCCGACGTTGCTTTGCTCTTGGCGAAGGTTTGCTTTCTCTCGGTTGAGGCCTCGGCTGTGGCCTCTGCTGAGACCTCGAGCATCGGACTTCGCTCTGAAATCCATATCAGCTCTACAGTATCTTTCCATTGTTTCATGCAACTCTTCGATTGAGTTTGCCGGTTTTCTGGCAAATTTTGAGGAGCATGGTCCTGGGCGCAGGCCACTGACTGCAGCGAGGATGACAGCCTCGTCAGATATCCCAGGGGTCCTTGCTCTGATTTGAATGAACCTTCGCCAGTAATCTTGGAGCGGCTCGCGTTCTTCCGCTTGCAATTGAATAGCTCGATGGGGTTTGACGGGGCTGGAGTGATGCCCTTGAAATTTGTAACACTTGTCTCTGAGGGAGGCCCAGGAATCCACAGTTCCGGGGCGAAGGTTGCTGTACCATGTTTGTGCGATGTCTCGCAGAATGATGACAAAGGATTTTGCCATTGTTGATTCGTCACCGCCTGCTGCGGCAACCGCTGCTTCGTAGCTCATGATGAACTGGCGAGCGGTCGGAAAATCATCATAGCGGGTAGTTTTGTGGATTATAGCATGGTGGCCAGGGCTGGGTTTGGAGTATTTGGGAGAGGGTGACTTTGGATCGTACGGCATTTGGTGTTGCTGATGCCTTCGCTGAATGCGAAGGTTTTGTTCTCTCTCATCTGGGTAGAGTTGGCGGAAGTTTGGGTGTCTCACAGGATATGGCTCTGGGTGTACTGGTGGTGGTGGGGGTGGTGGATGGTGACGAAGGTTATCTTGATTCGGCTCCTCATTCCCCTCTCGCAACGGGGGTATCTCCTCATTATCCCAGCCTTCGGCTTCGGCTTCTGCCGCAGCGAGGGATTCCTCCATACGGCGAAGCTGCTCCCTGGCCTCGTCTGCCCTCTGCCTGATCGAGCGTAGTCGGTTATGTCTCTCAAGCTGTTCTAGGCGCCTCTTCTTCTCTTGCAGCTCAGCCTCGAGCCTTTCAAGGGCCTCGAGGCCCACCTCTTCTTCTTCTCCCTCTCCTTCTCCCGAAGTGTGCGGGTGTGGCTGCGTCGCCACTCGGACCTGGGGGCCCAGGGATTGGGGTTCCGGGGTGACATTCTCTCCTCCCGAGGGTTGTGCAATTTCCTCAGCAGGCGGGACCACCGCCGCCGCCTCTCTAGCAACGCGCTGGTCCCTCGTCGAAAGCGCTCTCCTGTTTCCCGCCATTTCAGACTTCGATCCCCACGGTCGGCGCAAAACTGTTGGAACGCACTTGCCCCACCTCCGCACTCGTGCAGGGGAAAGAGCGAAGGCGGCCAAGTGTCGGATGCAGTAGCGAAGGTTAAACGGAAGTGGAAAGTGCTCGAGTTCCCAAAAGGTCGTGCCTTATACTGTTCATCCCCTTGGTATTTATAGGGAATGCCAAGGGGCACGGGCGAAATTACAAAAGGGTACAGGAAAGATTCCTCACCTCCCGCGCAGGGAGGAAGGGCAAAAGCGTAAATACACGCAGCTGAAGCGGAAACCCTAATCGGTCACACCCCAGCGCGCCGCCACCTGGCCCTTGTTCACCTTCGGGAAGAGGTGCGGCGGTCTTGACCTTCGGCCGCGCTCGCCCTTGGGCCCGCGCCCCTCCGCCATCTGCCGGACCTCCGGCTTTACTTGCCTCCGGGGGAGAAAAACGAAGGTTTAACCCTCGGCCGTGCTCGCCGGACCTTCGGCTTCGCTTGTCTCTGGGGCAACGCATACTTGCCGCTTGCCTCGACCTTCGCTCCAAGCGAAGGTGGCGTCATGAGTCAGCGAAGGTCTCCTGCAGTGCGACCGTCGCCTTAGACCTGCACGGAAGTACAACAAAGCGACGAGGGTTGACTCCGCGTCCGGGGGTCAGTGTAACGGTCTCCAATGGGAGAGGGACCTCGCAAGGACATTAGGCGTTGCGTGAGGGCTAATTTCGAGCACCAGTTCGAGCGGCGCTTCTGCCGAGGGTCCCTTCCCCCAACAGGGTAGACGATCTCCAGGCCGGTGGTGGCTCGTAGGAGTACGCCCGGACGCTCCTCCCGCTCTGCGGCCGCCCGGTCCTGACGGCGCTCGTCGAGATGGTGGGCGTAAACAACCGCGGAGTTGTTGAGGCCAAACGGGAACCGCTGGCGTCGAGCGCGGTACACCCCGTGCGGGAGGAGGTCAGGTGGTGTCGACGGAGCACGGCTCGGGGCCTCTGGCCAGGCTCCCGGTCCGTGCGCGTGACGAACGCGAACTCGCTGGGGGAGTGCGCACGCGCCCTGGAAGTCTCCGGCCGCGCGCCGGGCAGGTTTCCCCTCGGGGACTCTGCGTCGGCCGCGGGGAAGTGGGCGCACGCCGCGGGGCACTGCTTGCGCCTGGCGACAATGGTGGCGACGGCGTCGCTCGCGAGGTGGCGTCGCGTGCTGGTGCGGGCGACGCGCCACGCGCCCGCCGGCCGCGCGGGGTGGCGTGACACGCCCTCCGCTCGGGCCCTCCATGGAGAGCAGGGTCAGCTCGTTGCCGCTGCGGTGGCCAGGAACTCGAGGCTCCCGAACCAGACGACGGCGCCAGCAGAGAACGGAGGAGTGGAAGAAGCCATCCAGGAAACAACGAGAAATCGGCTCGGACACGCGAAGAGCCCCTACCTGGCGCGCCAACTATCGGTGTTTCTACCCCGGGGGTATGTCACCAACTAGTAATTATGATCGCGTGCTCTCTTCCTGGATGGTGATGCAAGATGACACAAGGATTTATCCTAGTTCGGGCGAAGAAGGCCCTACGTCCAGCGGGGGGAGGATGCTCTTGTATTACTTGCACCTAAGTGCTTGTACAGGGCGTTACAAGCTCAACAAGCTTGGACCGGAGTCCGGACTCGTCTAGGTATGGTGTTGTATGGGCTTGTGTGCTGACCCGAGTGGAGGTGGATCTAGACTTGTCTATCGTGGAGTTGTTTCACCGGGTGCGTGAAGACCCCTGGTGTCCTCTTTTATAGAGCAAAAGGAGGCCACGGTTACACAGGGATGATACAGGAGTCGGGATGTATGATGCCCAGTACGACAGAGGGTAGGAATTCTGTCTTGTCGGGGTCACTGTAGCCGGCGTGGGGGCTGCTGTTGAAGCGTCCTTGAAGCGTGGCCGCCATCCCTGGCGCGGACGTGGAGACGTGGCGACGTGGAGGTCATGCAGTGCCCATCCCGGCGCGTACATAACGTGGCAGGGTTCCTCCGGGTCTTGGGGGTACCTGTCCTCCAATAGCAGGAAAGTCGTCTGGGCTCGAGGGGCGCAGTGTGACAGAACCGACCAATTTATAAGAGCACAAGTGCGAAAACATCTGTCGGAGCAGTGAATTAGCACACTTGAGCCCATATAAACCCGGTAGTCCGTGAAATCCTGAGGGATTTCAAACCTTTTCAACATCTTAGCCAAGATCGCATGGTCAAGCAAATACAAATCATGTTCACGGAGCTTTGCAGCGGAAATAAAATTACAATAGGGTTCGCAAATAATAATACAAGTTGATTTACTTTGAAACAACATAGCTTTGAAATGAATACCATAACATAAGTTGAAATACTTTGCTAGCTTTGAGTGACATCCTCCAACAACAGCATAAAGAGAAGAAGTAGGGAACTGCCGAGCCCACCGGCACTGGCCTTCACCTTTCGGCGGACCTAACCTTCACCTGCAACAAGGTGGGATAAACCCTGAGTACTCGAATGTACTCAGCTAGACTTACCCGTCGGAAACCAAAAATAAAGAGACACCAAGGAGTATGCAAGGCTGATATAAACAGTGGAGCTGGCATAACTTTATTTGCAAAAGGAGCTTGATAAAGGGTTCATCATGTAATTATGTGAGCAGTCATCTTTTATCCTATTCCTTAAACTCTAGGTTTTGCACCTGTACTAGAGCACTCACTTGAATCTAGCAAACAAATACATAATACCATATCAGGTTTGCTTATCAATATTTTAGTTGAACCAACAAATGTCACAACTGGTATCGGAGCAAGGTTAAGCATAATACTATCATGTGCATGGTTTCAAAACAAAATTTTGGGTTTTGCAAAGCCGATTTTATCTAAAAACCTTTAGTTAGTAGGCAAGTTTGTCAAAACCTAATTTATAAAATTATGTGCTAGCGACAACCTCCAGTTATGCCCAACTAGGACTTCCAGGTGGCTTAACTGCTAACAGGGATCTGGGATTTGCTTCATGCTGAATCTTTCATTTGTTGGTCCATTCTCAGGGAAAAGAGAATGCGTCGATTGCGAAAACATGCATAAAATGATTTGGTAAGATATGAGAGCATGACCGTCCAACCATCGGTCTAGGGGAGAGTATTGTTATACTGGATTGTATGTGAGCTATACGCGAACATATATGATGGTATCAGTTTGCTGGGTAATTTTTCTAAGCTTGGTGCATGAGGTTTAGTGCCAACTTATATGTACCTTAGTACATATGGGAAGGTGCTCAATTGTCTTTATCATTGGGATTTTTATTGGGCTGAAATGTCATTTTCTGCAGGTACACTAACCTAGTGTTGGTTCCCAGGCAAGCCCCGGAGCATTCTAAGTCTCCCAGTTTTTGCAATTAATTTACTTGAGTCCTTTTATATTGTGATGCATTAGGTATAGGAGTTGATTGAATCCTATTTGTTGCATTACCATTCCTTGATTATTGATTATTACCTGCCTTGTTATCCTGCTACTGCTTAATAATGTAGAATTGCTTAGCCTGCTTAATAAAAGTAGTAGTTAAGGATGTTTCCGTAATACCCCGATGGGTATTTACCGGATCACGGTTGGCTATATTTGCTATCGTGGAAAGAACCTGAGTTGTAGTGAAATACGGTCAATGGGATGGCAGGGCACAAGTTTGGAAACTTGGGGCAGTTCATCCGTTGGATCGTCTAGGTTTGTATCGATGTTGGCCCTCGTTCATTTTTGAACGCGCCCTTTTACTTAGGGATATGTCGGTGCCGTAATCATCGACCCCAAAGCCGGTTAGAAGCTGTTCGGGCCGGTCTCAACCCGTGTCGTGCCCTCTAGTACGGAAGTTGCGATCTGCCGCGTGAGGCCATCGCCAGACTCTGATTGGGCGGTCCGTGCTTGAGCCGCGACGATTACCACCACGAACAAGCATCGAGCGGTTGCCCAATGCATGGACCCGACGAGGAAAGTGTGGGCTGGTATCAAAGGTCTTTCACCAGCTGGTTTGGAATTCGATTCGAGTCGCCGTCTCCCCCGGTTAGTGGGAAACTATGGCGAGCTTCACCACGATACAACTCCATGTGACATTTGTTGGTTCAACTAAAATATTGATAAGCAAACCTGATATGGTATTATGTATTTGTTTGCTAGATTCAAGTGAGTGCTCTAGTACAGGTGCAAAACCTAGAGTTTAAGGAATAGGATAAAAGATGACTGCTCACATAATTACATGATGAACCCTTTATCTCAAGCTCCTTTTGCAAATAAAGTTATGCCAGCTCCACTGTTTATATCAGCCTTGCATACTCCTTGGTGTCTCTTTATTTTTGGTTTCCGACGGGTAAGTCTAGCTGAGTACATTCGAGTACTCAGGGTTTATCCCACCTTGTTGCAGGTGAAGGTTAGGTCCGCCGAAAGGTGAAGGCCAGTGCCGGTGGGCTCGGCAGTTCCCTACTTCTTCTCTTTATGCTGTTGTTGGAGGATGTCACTCAAAGCTAGCAAAGTATTTCAACTTATGTTATGGTATTCATTTCAAAGCTATGTTGTTTCAAAGTAAATCAACTTGTATTATTATTTGCGAACCCTATTGTAATTTTATTTCCGCTGCAAAGCTCCGTGAACATGATTTGTATTTGCTTGACCATGCGATCTTGGCTAAGATGTTGAAAAGGTTTGAAATCCCTCAGGATTTCACGGACTACCGGGTTTATATGGGCTCAAGTGTGCTAATTCACTGCTCCGACAGATGTTTTCGCACTTGTGCTCTTATAAATTGGTCGGTTCTGTCACACGCAGGGCCGGCCTCGAGGTGGCGTTTACGTGGGGCTCGAGCCCCCGTAGGTATGGGCAAGTCCCGGAAAGCCCGGTCGAACAGCGGGAATCCAGGCTTCGAGAGGTGGCTCGAGGGTGCTACAGTGCAAGGTATGGCCGGATAATGCTGTACTTGCGCCTTTTTGCCCATACTTGAGGTGAAAGCGAGATTTGACTGTGGCTCCGGTTTACTGTGGCGCACGTCGGATTTCAGAGGACGTGATCGGAGTAGGTAAACGCATTAAATGCGCAGTGTGGGATTGGCATCCGAAGTCTGGCGCTGCTCGAAGGAGATGTGAAATGTCTCGAGGGATAGGCTATCGTGCTTGAGAGGCTCGAGGTCCCCGCGCGGGGTCTCGAGGAGTGGTGTACGGCTGTGGTGGGCTCGAGGCCTAGGTGCCAGGGCTCGAGGGGTAGGTTGCCGGGAGGCGGTCGGTAAGGCTTTGGCGAGTCTAAGCTTCCTGGCGGAGGGTCGGTGCGGCCGGCCTCGAGGGTTTGGTTTTTACGGAGCTAGACTAGTTTCTCCTCTTATTAATTGGTGTTCTAGGTTTAACTTGTTTGTTTTGCGTCGATTGGGGGTACCCCTTTGGTGTTCCCCCGACAGTACGTGGATCAGAAAATGAGATACCTTTTGCATCCCAATCAATTTCCTGGCATTCTTTTTGGTACAATTCTCCCCCTAATGCCGGAAAATGATCCTCATTAAAAATAGAATCAGCGAACCGGGCTGTAAATAGATCCCCTGTTAGAGGTTCTAAATACTTAACGATCGACGGAGATGAATATCAGATAAAGATCCCCAGTTTCCTGTGAGGTCCCATCGATGTTCGCTGAGGTGGTGAGATGGGTACATATACAGCGCACCCAAATTTACGCAAATGGGAAATACTCGGAGGATTCCCACGTACTAACTGCAATGTGGAGGTTTCGTGATATGCAGTTGGTCGTAGTTGGATTAGATCAGCAGCGTGCAGGACTGCATGACCCCAACACGACGTAGGCAATTTGCAATTCATCAATATAGGTCTTGCAATGAGCTTGATTCGTTTAATCAACGATTCAGCCAAACCATTTTTGAGTATGTACATATGGAATAGAATGCTAAACCTGAATTCCCAGAGCCATGCAGTAATCATTAAAAACACGGGATGAGAATTCAGCAGCATTGTCCATTCGGATTGATTGAATCCGATGTTCAGGATAATGTGCCTTCAACTTGATAAGTTGGGCCATTATTTTGGCAAAAGCATGGTTACGTGTCGATAAAAGACACACATGAGACCATCTTGTCGATGCGTCTATTAAAACCATGAAATACCTGAACGGCCCCGATAATGGTTGAATCGGACACAAATATCCCCTTGAATTCTTTCAAGGAATTTGAGTGGTTCAGCTCTAATTTTAAGATGTGATGGTCTTAAAATTAATTTTCCCGTAGCACACGCATTGCAACAAAAATCTTTATTTTGGGGAAGTTTGGCGTTATCCATATCATGACCTATGGAATTGCCTATAATTTTCCTCATCATCCCTATTCCAGGATGCCCAAGTCGATCATGCCAGTTACGGAATGTATCGACATCTCGAAAATTATTTTATAAGCAACATGTTCTACAGGTTTAATGTATGTAAAGTACAATCCATATTGGAGTGAAGAAATTTTTTCGCAAATGCGTTTGCCAAATCCAGTAAGTTTGGTAAAGAGAAGATATTCCTCTTTATTTTCTTCATGTGTTTCCACATGAAACCCATTCTTACGGACGTCTCTAAAACTTAGAAGGGTACGGGTCGATTCAGGATACAACAAGGCATCCTCTATCGTAATCTGTGTACCCATTGACAGAGTAATAGTGGCTCGACCAGAACCAACTATTAATGCATCATGACCAGCAATGTTCAAAATATTTCCTTCTCTTTTCTTAAGAGTCTAAAAATATTTAATCTCTCTAATTAGAGTTTGTGACACCAGAGTCCACAATGCATAATTCTTCCTCCATTGGATTGAGTTCAACAGACATCTATATGTAAAGTAAATGTAAATAAATACGAACATATAGAATTATACATACAATATATTGAATATCAAATATATGAGTATGATATTTACAATATTGCGATATTGTATAAGTTATTAGCTAATATATGATAACTTTATACAAATCTCAAGCACACTAGTAATACAACCCAAACAAACTTAGATTATTACAACATATATTTATATAGATATCAAGTCTGAAACTGAGATTATTCCAAATCTCCAAACATGTCTCCAGAACCAAAGTCTAGGAGCATGTTGTCCGTTGGCGGAAGGTTCTCTGTAATTTTCAGAGCTTTGTTGTTCACTTGTTCCTTTGGGGCTTGTTGTGAACAACCCTTTTCTTTGTCAGCCTCAGATGCAAGATTGAAGTGTGCCTCATATCTTGTGTCTCCTGCTGGCTTGCTCTCCTTTAAAGACTTTTGGTATAATGCAACCAAATGTTTAGGAGCACGACAATTCTTAGCAAAATGCGAGAAGTCTCCACATCTATGACACTTGTTGTCATTTTTGGAGCCCGCGTTGTCTCTCTTCCCCTTATGTGAATTAGATCTTTGCCTCCTATTGTGTTTGCGTTTACCAGTTTTATTCTTTGGATTGAGTCCATTGAACTTCTTCTTATTCCTAGCATTTTTCTATACATTATGGACCTCAGGCAGAGGCGCCGAACCAACAGGGCGCTTATGATGATTCTTCAGAAGAAGTTCATCATGTTTTTCTGCCTGAGTTAATGTATGAATAAGCTGGGAATAAAGCTGGTAATTATGAGCCTTGTATTGCTGTTGCAATACTCTGTCAGATGGGAGCATAGTAGAGAGTGTTTTCTCTATCTTATCTCCATCTGTTGGCTCTTTCTCGCAAAACTTCAATTTAGAGCAAATTCTATGAACAGCGTGATTGTAGTCTGCCACAGATTTAAAATCTTGGAGACGTAAGTTGTTCCATTCATGGTTGGCCTCAGGCCAAATGAGTTCTTTTTGTTGTTCATATCGCTCTTTAAGAGCGAGCCATAATTCACGAGGATTTTCATCATAAGGTATTCAGATTTGAGATCCTTATGAATATAAAACCGTAGCAACGCTAAAGCAGTATAGATTTGCTTGTCTTGCAGGGCAACCCCATTCTGAGGTTCCTGAATTGTAGCCAAAATAGTACGAGATGCAAGCGCTATCTTGATATCAGAAGCCCAAGTAGGGTAATTACTACCATCTAATGCAAGTTCCTCGAACTCCTTATTGGCCATGATCCTACGTGGACAACCATGGATAAATTAATTTATCGAATGGTAAATTAAATCAACATGGTTAAGTTGTAATACTGAATGCAATATTTAATCATTATATCTTATCATAGTTTTGGATTTTTATAGGTAATCACATAATTGTGTAGACCATACAACCAAATCATCAGGAAATTTTGATAAAATACAAGACAGATAATCTCTATGTCAAAGACAAAGAGTAGATCTTTATAGTAGGCAAATATATTGCTGCCTAAGCACGGTCTCTGGGCTAGATAATTCACAAGTGAATTAAATGCAGCCTTTGCTTAGGACTCTACTACCTTGTATAATATCAAAATAATAATATGATGATATAACAATCCAAAACCTTTATTTTGGTAAAACACGTTGTAGGTAGTCATCAAATTCAAAGAAACATGATGTAGACCTCTCAGCAATGGGTGATTCAATCACTGCTATGGCACGGTCTCAGGGCAGAATAATTCTTAATGAATTAAACGCAGCCTTTGCCATAGTACTCCATTACCTTGTGTTTTATTATCCAAAATAAACAAGATATTTTATATTGCGATTTGAATCCAATAGAGATTAAAATTATAATTCTATGGACGATATAGTTAAACTGCAACTGGGTCAACAAGCAAATTTAACCTGTATGTGGTGCAAAAGAGTGGTTTGGGGCACCAACATACCCAATTCTATTATAAAATTACAAATGTAACCAATATGTTGATGCATAATGGGATTTTTGGTGCACCAACATATGACAAACAAGTCATCAAAATTACAGATGTAATATATGTGGTGCAAACGGGGTTTGGGTGCACCACATATTCCATAAATAATAGAAGAAGCCATTGCATAAATATAATATAATTAAACCACAAATTATATTTACAATGACAAGATACAGCAGTGTATAAAGCAACAACAATCATATAAATAAACTGATGTTCTTGCAGAATTTAAACTAGCAAACAATAGCTAATTAATCTATAGTACTGCTGATCAGAAAATAACAAAACTAAATATAAAAACGAAAAAGGAAAAATGAAAGAGGCCTGGGAGAGGCAGGCGGGTCCAGCGGCCGGCCCAGCCAGCGGGCGGCCCAGCCAGGCCGGCCAGGCACGCGCGCGGCCCAGCCAGCGGGCAGCCCAGCCAGCCCAACCGGCGGCCTATATAAGGCGGAGGCGGTTAGGGTTAGCCACCCTAACCGCTCAGCCGCCGCCGCCTGGACGCCCGCCGCCGCGCCTGTTCGTCCGCCGCCGCCGGGAAAAACCGCCGCCACCGCAAGATCCCTTTCCTCCTTCGATGGTGTTCTTCCTTCCCCCTTCTCTCGCATGGTGGATTGAGGCCCTTGTGAAGGACCGAGAAAGCACTAGCAAGGCGACCAGAGGGGGGGTGAATGAGAGCTCAAAAATTCTTTCAAATCTTTGGCCAAATGTCCCAAAATCAACCCCAGAAAGCTACGACCGAAACCGTGATGCCCACGACCCTTGGAAGAGGGTGGATGATCCCTAGGATCACAGCGAGGCACCACAAAGCGATAGCAAACCAAACGGCAAAAGCACCGGAACAAATTCGACCCCAAAAACCAAGTCCCGAACGTAGATAGACGGCTACATCGAGAAACTCCTAAATACCTATGCTAACAAGTAGCAAAGATACCTAGAGAGGTTCCTTGATCAACTCTAGGGCCAAACGAGAAGTCCGGAAACCAAGCGAAGAAGCCGGGAGAGCAAACGCACAAAACCGGAGGCTCCAGCCAAATCCTGGACTGTCCGGACCTGGAGTCCCGGACTGTCCGCGGTTCACTGGCGGACTGTCCGCCGGCAGAATACGCAAAACAGCAGTGCTACTGAAGTCTTGCTGGACGTCTCCCGGACTGTCCGCAAACTTCAACGGCGGACTGTCCGCCGGTCAAACAAAAATCAAACTGCCGAAGAACATGGCCACTGGTCCGGCTCGTCCCCGACGCGCGGACTGTCCGCGAATGGGACGGCGGACTGTCCGCCAACTCCCAGTGAGGGCGATTTTGGTCGCCCTTCACCCAAATCTTCTCCAAATTGATTCAATCCAAAATCCCACGTTCCCAAACTTGGAGAGGATGATCACGGAGTAGTTAGAAGACTATCCCCAAGAAATCATCCGCTCAAATCAACTCAAACACCGGGAAATCAAAAAGGGGAGGAGGATGAACCGAAAAGTGCCACGAAAACGAAATCAACCCGATCTACTTGTTCGTGAGGAGTTAGATAAATTCCTTCGGTGGAAGTGATCTCCTTTCAAATACGAACAAGTTGATTCAAACGGATTTCGCAAAGACGCAGTATAGGGAGAGATCGAGCGACCGGAAAAACACGGAGAAATGAAGAACACGAAGAACACGAACCAAAACGCGAATCAACACATTGATCTGCAACCGTGTGGCTACCACACGCTACAACAGTGAGGTTACGGCCTCACTTCCTCAAAATCTCCAGTACACAGAGGTATGGTTCTCTGCGGATCTCAGCTAGCTACAGCAGGGGATTGGGAGAGCAAGAAACCCTAAGTGCAAAGGGCAAATGACTGAGATAGATGGGGAGGTGGGTGTCTCCCCCTACTTATCCTAATTCTAACTATTCCTAATTCCCACTCTACCCCTAACTACTTACAGAGCGAACCAGCTAAACCCTAAGGTTATTCTGGACCAACTCGATGGTAGGTGGATCCGACGGCCACGCTCGCACAACTCGTAGCGTTGCCTCGACGCAACCTCCCGATTGTCGCCACGTGCCACCACCGCTCTGCGTCCTTTTTCTAGACGTCGCACCCCCGGTTTTGAGGCCCAAACCGGGAAACCAGCCTTCACGATCAACCCCGGTTTTGAGGCCCAAACCGGGAAACCAGCCCACCAACGCCTGAGTTTTGTGGCCCAAACTCAGCAAACCCGCAGCACCCAGGTTTTGAGGCCCAAACCTGGAAACCGTCCTCAGCCCGAGTTTTGGGCCAAACTCGGAAACCATCAGCGCCCAGGTTTTGAGGCCCAAACCTGGAAACCGTCCACCCGATGGTTTTTCTCTGGCTCTACCACCAAACCGAAGCTGTAGAGGGGATGCACCACCCGTGCACCCCGTCCACCGACACGTGTCCCCAGGTCCTCGACCCAAGCAACACCGTGCCCGCAAGTCTTCGCTCGTCGCTGTCCCAGGCTGCCAGCCACCACAGCTGATCCTCAGGCCACCGGTTCCTCAGTCCAAGCCTCACGTCCGCCCTTCACCGCTCCCGGTCCGTCGGCACGGCACGTCTCTACTTGACCTTCACCTTGCCCTCGATCACTGTCTCTGTGCTCGACACCTGCACAACACAAGCCAAAGAACATGCGCATTATCCCAGTTGACAATCACTCATCACTCAGAGACTCGGCATACACCCATGTATCCGCACCTTGCCTCACCTCCATCCATCGAGGCCGGCCGGCGGGACAGATCCCGCGCGTCCCCGGCTAGCTTCGGCCTTGGGGGCCGTCGCAGCGAGCCAGGAGCGGCGGATCCGCCCCCACCGGCACCACCGTGGTGGTTCAGAGGCGGGGAGCTGCCTCCCCCTCGTCCGAGGAGGAGACGAAGCCCGCCCCGAGGGCGGGTGTGCGGCGGGAGGAGGTGCGGGCGTCCGGTCGGCCGGCGGTTTGCCGCCACATTAGCGAAGGTGGGCGCGCGGATCGGAGGAGGTGGAGGCGGGAGGACGACATCCATGTCGTACGCGAAGCCGGGAGGCCACGCCTCGGGTCCGGTGCGGCCGGGAGCAAGTGAAGAAGCGCCATGGCGTCCGGCCATGGAGCCACCGCCTCCGTTCCATGGCCGAGACGGTGCGGTCAGGGGCATGAAGGACGGAAGGGGCGTCTCCATCGGCTTCGGCATGGGTGGCGACATTGGCGTCGTTCCCGCGCGTCTGACGAACATGGCAGGACCATGCTTCAGACAGATGCCGGGGGCGTGCTCTAGCCTCGGCGAACGAGGCAGAGGGCGCGGCGTGGTCGGACGGCCGCTAGCATTCGGTCCAGTGCCGTAGAGGCGGCGAGGCGGGATGCGACGGGCGTCAATGTCGCGAAGGGCACGGCGGATGGCGCCCTGGAGGATGAAGCGACGAACTCCTCCAGGGTGGGCTTGGCCAAGGGCGATGGCGGTCTCAACGGCGTCGGTGACCGCATCGACCCGGGCGTTCATGGAAGGAGCAGGGGTCGTCATCTTCTACCTTGGTGGTGAACAGCGACTCCGACGAAGTTCCGGTGAAGTACCGGCGAAGTCCTCTTCTCCTTTCTCTGCCTGTTAGCGTTAGCGATGGCAACGTGACTGATAACGTGTTAGAGAAAACTGTGTTTCGGTAATGACCGATCTCTTTGTATTGATGATTGTACAGAATATATATACAAGAGGCAGTTCCTTTTGCCAGAGACAAAAGGCAACCGTGCATGATATTGCCCAAAGGGCCCGAATGGTTGCTACTACTATACACGTAATTAGCATGTGCTAATTACATGGATTACAATAATTGATCACTTTATTAATTATCCTAATTAATCTTAACAGATATGTCCACATGATCGATCTATTTTTCCAAGCATGAAAAATTGAGAGGTGGGATTAGAAACCGTTGGAGATAAGGTTTTTCTATTCTCGTTAAAAATTCTATGTTGGGAACTCTTTGAGATGCTCTGATAGATCCAAAACATATGTGTTTCCAAAAGTTAGTTTTGGTGCCTAAGCTACATACTATCTAAATGATACTCCCACCTTTCTAAATTATAAGATATTTTATCTTTTCTAAATAGATTATTTTTACAAAACACAGTGTATATTTTACGGAGTAGTACATATCAAAAACTATACATTTATAAAAGTCCAAGCGTCTTATTATTTGGAATGGTTGGAATACTGTTTATCTCCTTTCTTTTTTACTTTCATGCCAAAGAGCAGAATGTGTTACATGGCACTGAATCTAGCCTAACCATGGAATCATTGAGGTCAGCGGGGGTTCTTGTTGAAGTCAGTCAAGGCTGTGGCCCCTGTGGGGCTACCTCCTTTTGTTTGTGTGCTCTCTCGATTCAGCCGGTTTTGATTCTCCCTGTTCTATATTCTATTATGGTCAAAGAACGCGGCGGCCCCGGATTATTTCCTCCTTTTCGTCGATGGCAACTGCATGCGAACGCACCGAACCCCATATGCAACTTGTTCCGGCAGGCGGCAGCGGATCATTGTTCGTGGCCGGATTATGGACCGTATCTTTGGCATCTCCTCCGCCCTGCCCTGCAGCGATCAATCGCCAGCGCTAGACGATATTTTTTTCTCCGTAGACCACGGATGACCACACGAATAGCAGATATCAGTACAGGAGTACAGGACACGCTCCAATCAGCGAAATCAAGCTTGGTGAGTGCTGATTGCTTAACCCTGAAAACCTACCCCAACGAACAGCGATGGTTCCGATCTTGTTCACACGGAACTGCACAGAACAGTATGATCAAATCACCATCCCATCAGGCAAGGGGGTTGCAAAATGCAAACTAGTTATCCTCTCTGCCAAACTGAGCCGAACCGAGCAACGACGGTAACAAGCAATGGTATGTACATCCAACAAAACGGTGTGAAACAAAAGCGGAAACTCGCTACAAAATTGCTGGCTGTGTAAGCACAGCCGTACTAGACAGACGAACGACATCAGCCCAGAATATTTACACAGCCACAGCACAGAAACACAGGGCCTCCACAGCAGCGCGTCTAGTGGTCAGACTCGAGCCATCTCCTCAGCTTGCAGAGCGCCTCCGGCGACAGGCTCTTGCAGCACCTGATCCTCCCAGCCGGCGCCTGCTGCTCTGAAGGCGCGGCTACCGAGCCCCCCGCGAGGTCAGAGACAAAGCAGACGATGATCACAGTGAGGTTGTCAAAGGTCTCGAGCCTCTTTGCCTCCATGGCGAGCTCCCGAGCACACCGCTCGGGGTCATCGTGCCTCCGGAGCCCCTTGCGGACCGTGCTCACCGCATGCTGGCTGCTCATCACGTCCCATATCCCATCGCAGCCGATGATGAGGAACTCGTCGTCTTCCGTCAGAGTTGTCCAGTGGATCTCTGGCTCGGCGATAAGAGGCGATGGAGAGCCTTGGGGCAGTTTCATGTCCCAGTCCCCTAAAGCCCGGGTCACAGAGAGTACACCGTTCAGGTAGCCATCCTCAATGTATCCACCACACTCGATGACCCTTTGACGCTCTGCATCGTATGTTGGCCGGTGATCCTTTGACATCTCCACGGCTATCCCTTTCCTACACAGGACTGCGCGGCAGTCCCCAGCATTTGCAACCAACAATTGCCTGCAAGATAGGAACCAAGGATTAGAATGATTTACCACATCACAGCATTGAAACGACCATAGAAGCTCGGGTTCTATTCTTCAACTTACCTCCCAAGGACCAATGCTGTCAGCGCAGTGGTGCCAGAAGAACGGTTGATGACTGAATCATCAGCAAGACCAAGGTCAGCCCGCAAGAAAGCTTTGCGGACTGAATCCTCAACAGATTCAGCAAATATTTCATCTCCATGTGATGCTTGAGGGAAGTCAGCGTCTTCAAAGAACAACCTCATTGCATGTGTTTTCATGTAGGCTGCTGCATCTGAACCCCCATGGCCGTCAAACACCTAAATAAATGTTAAAAAGAACAATCACTTCAATAGGGTTCAGAAATTCAGCTTATAAATTTTATGGTTATAATTAGCCTGACATCATTCACGTACATACCCCGTAGAAGGCGCTAGGCGCAGAGACCATCAACAGTGAGCCAAGATGACCAGAAAGATCATCAATTCTAATATGTTCGTCTTCCATGAACCGCCTAGGTCCAATATCAGCAAAGCTACCAGAGCGAATGCTAGGGACAAACTGCAGTGGTTCTGCAGATAAACTACTCCCAGCATTAGAAGATCTCTTGAACTCCTGCTTGAAGCACAAAACTGTTAGCTGTGCTGCCGTCTTGCGGTCATATACATAATAATGTGATAAACCTAGAATTTGGTTCTCTGATATGTGTAATTAACACAAAACACATCCTAAAGTTCTGTTCTGCTTTTAATTATGATCCACCAACAATTGACGTATTGAATTGACCAGACCACACAACTATTCTTTTTCGTTCTGCACGATAACAATCAATTGATTAAGCAGCACAATAAACCAATTCCGAAGACCAAGCCAGCAATACGTCACAAGATGGCGAATCAGATAACTTCAGCAATGATTTTAGGAGGCGGCTACACATTTCAAATATGCAACTTATCAATATGTCCTACACAAATCGATATGAACAAACAGAAACAGCAACACAAAAAACAGAAAAGGAAAGAAAGCCCTGCTCCTTAGTAGAAATTAAGTTAATTCATGCAATTCACAATATTATCGACAAAACATATTCAAAATCAGAGCAAATAATACACGAAATATATTTTCCTTGGGTGATCCAAGTAAATTTTGACTAAACCGCACATTAATTAAATATAGAAGGAGAAAGCTGAAACCGAAAACTCACCAGATCGGGCACCTCTACGGCAACCTCCACCACCGCCTTCGGCGACATCGCTGGCTGCACCTGCCCAGGCGCCACGGCGACCACCTCCTCCATGACATCGACGCTCTTAACGACGCACCGGTGGAACGGCGGCTCCAGCAGCGGCACGACCTGATGCATGACCTCAGCCCCGGCTCCCATCTCCGCCTCTAATCCGCTCAACAAACCGATTTTTCCCCCAACAAGAAATCCTCCCAAAAATCCCTCGCTTTTTCCGCACCCTCTGACCACAAGAACTCCCGATCCGATTCCGACTCTCTTGGCCTCAAAATTCCTCCACCCCAAACAGCTCGATCCGAATACCGGTCGACTAATCTCAACGAGAAGCGCGCAAATCTCCTAAAGGAGCGGCCTTTCGACAATCCGAGAGTAGAACGACCCAAAAGAAACTCTACTTTTGTTTTTTCTTCTTGTTGTTTTTTAGGAGAAGGAGACGCAACACGGAGCACTGACCTGACCCGATCCGAACAGGAAAGAAATGGCGAAGAAGCAGAGGTGTTCGCTATTTATCCGCGCGTGGTGTAAAGACGCGAGAGGACGGCGGCTGCCGGTGGGCGACGCGGGTCTGTGACCGGCAGGTGGCCGTTGCGGAGCCGGAGCCTAGGTACCGTGTGCGGGTAGGAGTGCAAGGTTACCGCCACGCGTGCGCGGGGTTGGAGGGAGGTCGCCTACCTCGTTTTGGGTAGGGCAGAATAAGCGATGATGAACATGGTTTCAGTTTTCACACCTTTGGCGCGTGGGAAACGGAGAAGGGAGCACATCTGAATTTTACACGGATATAATATTTGCAATATACAATTACTGGGCATTTTTGTTTTGATATAATAGTTATAAATTGTATCGCAATTCAGATACCAAAATGTGTCGCTATATATATACGTGTCAAAACTCAAATTTGGTCCTCTTGTCACAGGTAATCCACGTTTTCGGTTTTATTAATCGAATCAATTTAACTTACATTCAAATTAGAGGACAGGCAGTTTTTAATAACATACTTTTGCTATGTGTTGTTATAAAAAGAACATTAGTTAGTATACTTTTCTAGGGACCATATAGGAGTCTAAAGCTTCTTGCGCGCGCCTATGGGAGCAACAAGAACAGTCTTAGTGAAAGTTGTATAGGAGTTTTATTTGCATTAGTAAACTGCTATATAAACGTTTCTATGATAATATTTTTTTTGTTTCACCTTTGGCGTGTGGGAAACGGAGAAGGGAGCACATATGAATTTTACACGGATAATATTTGCATATACAATTACTGGGCAGTCATCACAGGTAATCCACGTTTTCAGTTTTATTAATCGAATCAATTAACTTACATTCAAATTAGAGGACAAGCAGTTTTTAATAACATACGTATTTTTGCTATGTGTTGTTATAAAAAGAACATTAGTTAGTACTTTTCTAGAAACCATATAGGAGTCTAAAAAGCTTCTTGTGTGCTTCCATGGGAGCAGCGAGAGCAGTCTTAGTGAAAGTTTTATAGTTTTATTTGCATTTAGTAAGCTGCTATATAACGTTTTTATGATATGATAAACTTTTTTTTTAAAAAAAAAAGAGAAGAAGTGAGTTTATGGGATGAAACTCACACGAGAACCAACCCTCTTTGGTTCATAAAATTAAATTTTATGAAACCGTAGAACAAAAGTTTTTATTGAGACTAGTTATTTATTTCCAATTCATTTCATTCTATATGATATGACAATTTTAAATGACATTCTAAAACTCTCTATTGACATTGGCCTAAAAAAGCACAGTCAAGCGAAAATACATTAGTAACAAAAATATTAAGTGTAACCATAACGTCGAAGATTGACTTAAGCTAGAGCTTATAAAAAATGTTTAAAAGTTTTAATTGATCAAAATAGTTTTACTTAGATCATAGTTAGCACAACTTTATCGTCAGCTTTATAAGTTGTTTGAAGTTTTTCTTTTTTTTGGCTACACATATTGTTGACGTCGGAAATGATCCGAATCACACACCAGCAGGTATAGAACGTCCGAAGAGGTTGCAGATCAACCTGAGACAACAGGGACCCTGACTAAACCGATGAGAACCGATCTAAGGACCGGTTTGGACCGATTTAGGGTTTTAGATCCCTGTGTTGGTAACTCTAGAACTCCTCCCGGGAAGACCCGTCAGGGAGAAGCACGTAGAGGTTGTCCTAAGACCAACAAGGCCGCCTAGAACGTCGTCGAGCCTCGCCGGGAGACGCGCCGAACAGCAAGGTAGAGAGATGAAAAGGGTAAAAGGGATAGTAGATTGGTTTTGATCGATTAGGGTTGGATTCCTCAATCGGCCATGATCCTCTCATATATATATAGAGGAGGTTGGTCTTATCCCAATAAGAAACATCTTCAGATACGATCTCCAAGTTTCCTATCCGGACTCCATCAAAACATGGAATCCAAGAGTCCAATCCGGACTAAACAAAGTAAACCTGATCTCACCGATCTTTGAATCGACTAAACCGGCTCAATGGGCTTTTATAGATATCAGCCCAAATTGATCACACCGATCAATAGACCTTCAAACCCTTGCACAATAAAGATCCTCGAATCGGTTCATTCATCATTATTCTAGGATTTCTGACCAGCACACCTGGTCGGAAACAGCATAACTGGTCGAAAAACATCAAACAAGCAAGCTCATTTTACCTAGGGCATCCGACCTTCAGATAAAAGTATCAGAAAATAAATTTGTCTTCAAAACTATGAGCCGAATATATCTCCTAACCTTATTATTTTCTTATGACACTTTGAGTGTCAACATATGCCCCCTGTTTTTTAGGTGATCTTTAGCAGAACCTAAAAACAACCGAATAACAACGATGTCCAACTCATCAGCATTCAGTAACCAAGGATAAATATTTCTGATCATTTTTGTTCTAAGGGCGATACATGTATCGACCATTGTCTGGAAGGCACTCCGGCTTCTTGCCAAATACTTGGAAAGTATTTTTCAAATACCTCCCGTTTATTGCTCTTGGGGGACTTTCACCTTACAACGTCTCTAGAATGTATGCATTTCCGAATATCACTTTGATCACTTTATAAGGACCTTCCCAACTCGGCGACCATTTGCCAAATTTATTGCTTCTCGATCCAAGCAGCAATATAGTCTTCCATATTAATTCTCCTACTTGGAACGACTTGCTTCTCACCTTCTTGTTATAGGATTTGGCAACCCGGGCTTTGTCTTTCTCCATTTCCTTAAGAGCCTTTAACCTCTTGTCGGTCACTTCATCAATGTTGTCCATCATAGCATCATGATACATAACAACAGATAGATCATTTTGCTTAGCCAACCTATATGCATCCAGATTCATCTCGACAGGCAACACTGCTTCTTGGCCATATACCAGCTAGAAATTAGTGACTTTTGTAGCGCCATGCCTTGATATACGATGGGCCCACAGAGCCTCAGACAAGACCTCATGCCACCTTCTTGGGTTATCCTCAATCTTCTTTTTGACAAGCTTGATCAATGTTTTCTTACTAGACTCAGCTTGACCATTGGCTTGAGCATAGTATGGAGATGAATTGAGCATCTTTATTTTATATAATTCGGCAAATCTCGTACCTCCTTAGAGATAAAAGATGTTCCTTGATCCGTAGTTAGTGTTTGAGGTATGCCGAATCTATGTATAATATGCTCAGTAATAAACTCAATTACCTCCTTGTGTGTCATATTCTTTAAAGGCACCGCTTCGGTCCACTTAGTGAAGTAATCTGTTGCGACCAGAACAAAATGATGTCCCTTTGAAGATGGGGGATGAATTTGGCCAATGAAGTCTAACCCCCAACCACGAAAAGGCCACAGTTTGATGATAGGATGAAGCATAGCAGCAGGTGCAAGCTATATATTTCCAAGCCGTTGATATTCTTCACACCCTTTGTAGTAACAAAAACAATCGGCTATCATCGTGGGCCAATAAAATCCAGCTCTGCGTAATAGCCACTTCATTTTGGGGGCCGATTGATGCGTACGACAAATACCTTCATGGACTTCTCTCATAGCCACCTTTGCTTGATCAGATCCCAAACACTTAAGCAACAAGTCTTCGACGGTTCTTCGGTAAAGTTCACCATTGTGCAGCACATATTTGAATGCACTCCGCCGAACACTTCGATCAACTCTAGTATTCGGGTTACTAAGATATTTTAGCAGAGGAATCCTCCAATCTTCCAAATCGGGTCCACTTCCATTACAATTTGACTTGAGCCGATCTAAAAGTTCCTCAAATAAACTCACTGAATCAGTCGTTCCAAGATCGACCAGGTTAATCAGACGAATTAATAGATTTGACTTGCTACCAACCGGTCGGCCAAGGTATCTACCCAAGTATGCTTAAAATTTACCTGGTCTCTAGAGCAAGTCGATCGAACTGGTTAAAAAACGTTCTGGTCGGCCACATGAGCCGAGAAAACTTCTGCATGGCTGGATAAACCCCACTTGCAATAACCAATTAATTTCCTCTTTAATCCGGTCATATATTGTAGAATTAAAACGGCGAGGTTGCTGCTTGAAAGGCCTGAACCCAGGTTTAATATGAAGCCAATGTTCAACAAGCTCTCGGCTTAATCCAGGCATTTCTGTATAATTCCATGCAAAGCAATCAACATATCCCTTCAAAAGCGCGATTAATTCTAATTTATAATTGGCTTCAAGGTTCTGATTTACAAAGGTCGGCCTAGGCACAAAACCATCCACAATATCAACTTGTTCTAAAGGGTCGGCCGACGTGAAACCTTGGCCCAACTTATTGAGCTCATCAAAGTCATCAATAGCTTCACAAGCATCGGCCTTATAAGTCTGATATTGTTCAATACGATGTTTTAACCAATCAACATTAGCATCCATTAAATTACATGATAATATTGAACCGATTGTCAATCGGCTTTAAAGACACTGGTAGAAAACCTTCCTTAGTAACACTAACAAACTGGAAATCAGAAAGGTCCCGACCAAACAAACAAACAATAGTATCATGCCCCCCGAGCAAAGGAGCATCAGCCGTAGCTACATAGGCCGATGAATCTGAGTGCACAACTTCGACATCGTCACCCACCCATTGAATGAGAAACTGATGTACACCGATTAGCATGAATCCAATCTCGCCCAAGTATATGGTTGTAACTACCTTGTATGTCGGCGACGAAGAAAGCAGTAGCCAAAGTCTTGCTCCCAATGGTAAGCTCCATGGACGCAACTCCTTTGGCTGGGATAGGATCTCCTCCTCCGACTCCAGTGATAGTCATATTGGTCTTGATCAGCTCTTCATCAGTACCACCAAGCTTTTGATAAAGCGAGTATGGCATCAGATTCACGATTGCCCCGCTGTCCACCAACATTCTGTGAACCGGTGTGTCAGATACATAGAAAAGGGGTACCCCAAACCTCGATCAAGAAATAACACAACCAGGGCCAAGAAGGTAGCCAACACTATTTGGCCCGTTAAGCCAAAAGCCCAACAAGAGGGAGTGGTCCGCTGCGGCCCAACGATCTTAGCGTTTCGCTCGAGCCCTTCAAGCCAGGTCTCGAGCGAACGCACGTTCTCCGTGTTACCCGAGCCCTCCGAGCCAAGCCTCGGGCGAACGTCTCGCCATATACCCTCGACCCTCCACGCAAAGGGGTCGAGCCCCAACCACAAAGACTTCCTAGCGAAGGAAGCAAGCCTCGATCGCACCATACCTACCACTTGTACGACCCAAGTAGAAGCATTAAATGCACTCCACCTGCTCCAGTCAAACTCATATGGCTACAGCAAGCACCACGATGGGTCGTACCACAGTTAAATCAAACTTTAACCGCTCATCCCCAGGAAACGAGCACATCGCATAGGACAGTCGCCCCATGTCGCGCACTGTACCTCTCCAGGGCACCCCTCGAGGTACGTTCGTCACCACGTCCCAAGCATGGCCCAGAGCTCGACCCCCTCCGCGCAGCCTCAAATCCAATCGCGCAGGCCTCGACCCCGCCGTCGAGAACGACTCCGCCAGGATCAGTCAGCGTTCCAACAACTCCCGATGCGACGTCTTCACACACGTCGGTGTATGGGCTTCGTTCTTCCCCGATATCGCCGAGCACGTCGCCACAGGGCCAAGCATGTCTCCACAACAGTGCTGACATGACCGACATTGTCATCACTAGACGTCATCATCTACGACAGCCCTAGAACTGTGTAACCCTGTGCCTCCTCTTCGCCTATAAAAGGGAACGCCAGGGCTTAGGATAGGGCAGGTTCCTTCAAGTCCCCACAAGCTCTCAAGCTCACCGTGATAGCCTAGGACCCCAGAGTCAGCTCTCTGGTTCAAGCTCCTTTCTCCACTTTCCACTTCTCTCTCGTTCGCACTTGTATTCGCCCCTGTACAAGCACCCCAGTGCAAGATAATACAAACTCTCTCCCCCCGCTGAACGTAGGGCCTTCTCTTGCCCGAACCAGGATAAATCGCCCGTATTCTTCTTGCATCACCATCTGGATCAGGGAGCACGCACACATAAATTCACTCATTGGTGTAGACCCCCCGGGTCTGAAACACCGACAGTTGGCGCGCCAGGTAGGGGTCGCGCGTGTCTCAACGATTTCCTACAGTTTGTTCCGGATGGCAGATCCCTCACTACCACTCCCTCGCGGCACGGTGATGCGCTTCGGGAGCCTAGAGTTCATCGCTCTAGGCAGCGGCTACGACATGGCCCTTCTCCCGCCTGCACTACCCCTCGCGGCTGAGACTCCTCGGCACCTGCCCGGGCGTATCAGACGCCCGGAACATCGCTCCCGTTGCGCCCCGCGAGGGCGTTGGGTGCCGATCGCACCTAGTCCCTCCGCGCGGACCAAGGTCGTCCCACCATGCTCCACTGGAGCCTCCCGTCCGGCTGATCCGATGAAACCCTCCGTAAGGGGTTTGGCTGGGAAGGGCCAGGCCGATCAGGGAACGCCGATGGATCTTCCGCAAACCCCGACGGCGAGCGCTGCGATACCACCACCGGTGGAAGTGCTGGACCTACCAGCACATACAGCTAGGGCCGGTGCCTCTTCATACCTCTACGGTCTCGACAATGCCGCTCAAGCCTACACCACGATGGTGAGCACTCGCTTCGACGACGCAACGAATCTCCCGAGGAATCACCTAGGGCTAACCATCAGCCCTGAGAAAACGCTGACGACGCCCGCGAGCGCCGAGATCGCCGCCGACGACGACACATGGGCAAACACATATTCTTTCGGGCTCCATGACACCGAGGCGTTACGCCGCTTTCTAGCAATCAGCGACTACTGCTTCGATGACTTCGATGCTGACGAGGACGACCTCCTCGATGATGATGACGATGACGACTACGACCCCAGGAGGGTATGCTTCCACATTGAGCGTGATGGGGTCACCACCTCAGATGGCGGGACGCATAACCTCGACGCGGCCACCGCAGCAGCCGCAGCGGCAGCAGAGGGAACACCTCCAGCACGAGGAAACGGGCCACAAGATCTCGTCGATCCAGCCGGCCTGCAAGACGAGCAGGTCGCACAGATCCGGGAAATGAAGGCCAAGCTCGACGAGGACCATCGGCGGTTGGACCAGTTCGAGCAAGCCCTTGAGCGAAGCCGCGCCCCGCCGTGCAGTGAAGGCGCTCGAAGTAGGGCTCGAGATGTCCAACGACAGATCATCGAAGATGAGGTGCCCGAGCTTCCCGCCAACTACTTCCCTCGAGCAGGGCAAAATGTTATAGCTGCGACCATGTTGCTGCGAAACATGCCCGAGTCATCGACCCCCTAAGGTCAACGCATTCGGGACGAGATGAAAAACCTTCTCCAAGCCACGGCCGTGCAACAAGCCGAGAGATCGGCCTTGAAACGTCGAGGGGCGGCCTCAGAACGACCAATCGAGCCCCCCACAACGAAAGGGAGGCCTCGGTTCACCAGCCCGTCACCCACTGAGCTAAGAACATTCGAGACCGCATCATCGATCCACGTGAACCGCGCGATCTGAACGATGCCCGCCACGACATCCTCAGGGGGCGGCGTCGCAAGGACAAGGGAGCCGAGGAGCGGGGCATTACCACCCATCGAGGGGACGTTATGATAGCGACGAAGACTGCATTGCACCCGAGCCATGTGGCCCTCGAGTCTTCAGTAGGGCCATCCGCAGCACGCCGCAGCCAGAGCCGTTCCGCCTCCCCACGAGCCTCGTCAAATACAACGGCGAAACCCAGCCCGAGCTAGGGTTAGCCGATTTCCGCCTGGCTTGTCAGCTGGGTGGGGCTCGGGGCGACGACCGAACCATCATCTGCCAATTGCCGCTTTTCCTCTCCGACTCCGCCCGAAGATGGCTCGAGGCACTCCCTCCCGGCCAGATCCGAAACTGGGCCAACCTAGTTCGGGTCTTCGAAGGAAATTTCAAGGGAACTTGCATCCGTCCAGGCAACTCGTGGGACCTAAGCCGATGTAAGCAGCAGGCCAACGAGTCTCTCTGCGATTATGCACGATGCTTCTCCAAACAGCGCACAGAGCTCCCACACATCACCGACCACGACGTGATCATGGCATTCGTCTCTGGCACCACATGCAGGGACTTGGTCCGTGAACTAGGACGTAACCATCCCAGAACAGTCAACGAGTTAATGGACGTAGTCGCAAACTACGCGGCTGGTGATGAAGCGGTCGGAGCATTCTTCGACGAAGCAGGCGAGAAGGGCAAAGCACGGACCGTAGATGGCGAGGGCTCGAGCAAGGACCCAAAAAAGGACATCGACAATAACAACAAAAAGAAGAAGAAGAAAGGCCAGCGTGCCAGGCGTGAGGTCGAGGAGGATGATCTCATCACCGCAGCCGAACGAAAGAAGCCTCGAGGGCCCCCCGGCGGGGCGCCTTCGACAAAATGCTGAAAGAACCCTGCCCCTTTCACCAAGGAGCGGTAAACCATACACTCAAGGACTATCGCATGCTCAAAAGGCATTACGACAGCACCAACGTCAAGAAGGATGATGGGAAGAAAGGCAAGGATGGCAACAAGAGAGCAGAGGAGGAGGTCGAGGGGTTCCAAGAGGTCTGCGATTGCTACATGATCTATGGGGGCCCCTCGACCAAGCTCAGTCCTGGGCAACGCAAGAACGAACGTCGGGAAATCCTCTCCGCTCAGAACGCAGCCCCCGGTACACCACTGGTCTGAAGAGCCCATCACGTTCAACCGTGATGACCATCCGGATCGTGTCATCAACCCAGGGGCCTATCCACTTGTCGTCGACCCCGTAATCCTCAACACCCATCTTACAAAAGTACTCATGGACAGAGGCAGCAGCCTCAACATTCTCTACGCTGATACCCTCGAGCTCCTTGGCGTCAAGGAGTCACAACTCTAGCCAAGCGCCGGGGGTTTTCACGGAGTCGTACCAGGGAAAAAGGCGCTACCCATCGGGTGCGTCAACCTCCCTATTTGCTTTGGCTCCTCTTCGAACATCAGGCGAGAAACCCTCACCTTCGAGGTGGTTGGGTTTCCGGGCACATATCACGCCATCATTGGCAGACCCGGCTACGCCCGATTCATGGCAGTCCCCAACTACACTTACCTGAAGATGAAGATGTCAGGGCCTAAAGGGGTCATCACCGTCGGCTCCTCCTACGAGCACGCCAACACCTGCGACGTCGAGTGCGTCGAAAAAGGAGAAGTCGACGTACAAATAGCCCAGCTAGCTTCAACGCTCGACGGCCTCGCCGCCGAGGCCCTCGAGCCCAAGCGCCACGTCGGCAACTTTGATGCGGCGGAACACACCAAGAAAATCCACCTCGAACCAAGCTCATCGGAGGACAAGGCACTGATGATCAGCTCGTCCCTCGACCCCAAATAGGAAGTCGTGCTCGTCGACTTTCTTCGCGCAAACACCGACTTGTTTGCGTGGAGTCCCTCGGACATGCCGGGCATAACGAGGGATGTCGCCGAGCACGCCTTGGAAATCCAGGCCGGATCCAAACCGGTGAAACAACGCCTGCGCCGCTTCGACGAGGAGAAGCACAGGATCATCGGGGAAGAAATACACAAGCTTTTAGCGGCCTGGTTCATCAAGGAAGTTCACCATCCCGAGTGGTTAGCAAATCATGTACTGGTCAAAAAGAAAAATGAAAAAATGAGGATGTGCGTAGATTACACCGGTTTAAATAAATCATGCCCCAAGGTTCCATTTCCTCTACCAGGCATTGATCAAATCGTAGACTCTACTGCGGGATGTGAAATCCTTTCGTTTCTTGATGCCTACTTCGGTTACCATCAAATTAAAATGAAGGAGTCTGATCAGCTCACGACTTCCTTCATTACCCCATTCGACATGTTTTGTTACGTCACCATGCCCTTCGGCCTTCGAAACGCCGGAGCAACTTACCAACGATGCATGCTTCACGTCTTCGAAGATCATTTAGGTAAAACCATCGAGGCCTACGTCGATGACATTGTAGTCAAAACAAGAAAAGTCAACGACCTCATTAGGGATCTAGAAATCGCGTTCGGATGCCTTCGAGCCAAAAACATCAAACTCAACCCCGAGAAATGTACCTTTGGCGTGCCGCGTGGCATGCTCCTAGGGTATATTGTCTCCCAACGCGGCATCGAGGCAAACCCCGAGAAGGTCGCAGCCGTCACGAAAATGGGGCCAATCCGAGACTTAAAAGGCGTACAAAGGGTCACAGGCTGCCTCGCCGCCCTCAGCCGCTTCATCTCGCGGCTAGGGGAAAAAGCTCTCCCCCTGTACCGCCTCCTAAAAAAATCCAAACACTTCGCATGGACCAAAGAGGCCGAAGAAGCCCTTAGCAAACTTAAAGGCGTGCTGACCTCGGCTCCGATCCTTGTCCCACCGCGACCAGCTACGACAACCGAGCCACCCGAACCGCTTTTCCTCTACGTCGCTGCAACCACCCAGGTAGTCAGCACGATCATAGTAGTCGAGAGGCAAGAAGAGGGACGCGCGCTACTAGTCCAGCGGCCGGTGTACTTCGTCAGCGAGGTGCTATCGGAAGCCAAAGTTCGCTACACGCACATCCAAAAGCTGCTCTACGCAATCGTCCTAACTTGTCGCCGTGGTATCATCTTTCCCGCTGGGAGAGATCATCCAAAACCAGGAAGCTGCAGGAAGAATTGCTAAGTGGTCGGCTGAGCTCCTGGGCGAAGCAATCACCTACGCACCACGGAGGGCAATCAAATCTCAGGTGCTTGCGGACTTCGTCGCAGAATGGACCGACGCCCAGCTACCTCCAGTACAGGTCCAAACCGAGCTATGGACAATGTACTTCGACGGGTCGCTCATGAAATCAGGAGCAGGCGCGGGCTTGCTCTTCATCTCACCCCACGGAGTACACATGCGCTACGTCATCCGCATCCACTTCGTTGCCTCCAACAATGTCACAGAATACGAAGCTCTTGTCAACGGCCTACACATCGCCCTCGAGCTCGGGGTTCGACGCCTCGACGCTCGAGGCGATTCGCAGCTTGTCATCGACCAAGTTATGAAGGCTTCAAGCTATCATAACCCCAAAATGGAAGCCTACTACAACGAGGTGCATAAGTTGGAGGACAAATTCCTCGGCCTCGAGCTCAATCACGTCGCTCGACGCTACAACGAAGCCGCGGATGAGCCGGCCAAGATCACATCTTCTCGGGGGACTGTTCCACCCGACATCTTCTCGAAGGACCTCCTCGAGCCCTCCATTGACCTGGGCTCGGGGGCTGACGCCATAGCACCGTCACTCAATCCCAACCCCCTGACCAGGGCACCCTCGACCGACGCTGAGGTCATGGAAATCGAGCCACCCGCTCCTTCCTCGAGCCACCCACAAGACTGACGAACTCCCTACCTCGACTGGCTAACTCGAGGGGAGCTACCGGAAGACTGAACCGAAGCCCGCCGAATCGCTCGGCGAGCCAAGACCTACGTCGTTTACGGCGACAGCAAGGAGCTGTACCAGAGAAGTGCATCGAGGATACTCCAACGCTGCATCCCCATCAAAGGAGGCAAGAGCCTCCTCGAAGATATCCACTCGGGGGCTTGCGGCCACCACGCAGCGCCAAGGACCCTCGTCGACAACGCGTTCCGACAAGGATTCTACTGGTCGACCGCTGTCTTCGACGCCACCAACATCGTGCGCTCCTGCGAAGGGTGTCAGTTCTACGCTAAGCAAACACACCTTCCAGCACACGCCCTCCAGATGATCCCCATCTCATGGCCGTTCGCAGTCTGGGGGCTCGACCTCGTGGGACCCCTCCAAAGGACGACCGGAGGCTACACGCACCTGCTCGTGGCTATCGACAAGTTCACTAAGTGGATCGAGGCATGGCCCATCGGCAACATCCGCTCCGAGCGAGCAGTCGAGTTTTTCACCGACATCATCCACCGCTTCAAAATCCCAAACATCATCATCACCGACAACGACACGCAGTTCACTGGCAAGAAGTTCCTAGACTTCTGTGACCATCATCACATCCGTGTGAATTGGTCTGCAGTTGCCCATCTTAGAACCAACGGTCAAGTCGAACGCGCCAACGGTATGATCCTCCAAGGTCTCAAACTGAGAATCTACAACCGGCTGAAGAAATTCGGGAAGAGGTGGGCCGCAAAACTACCCTCGGTCCTATGAAGCCTAAGAACAACACCTAGTCGGGCCACTGGATTCACTCTGTTCTTCTTAGTTTACGGATCCGAGGCCGTCCTTCCCACTGACCTCGAATATAGATCCCCTCAACTGAAAGCTTACAACGAAAAAACAAACGAAGGGGCCCTTGCAAACACCGCCGACCAGCTCGAAGAAGCACGGGACATGGCCCTCCTTCACTCTGCAAGGTACCAACAAACGCTCTGATGCTACCACGACAAGCACATGCGCAAGAGAGACCTCCAAGTTGGCGACCTCGTCCTCCGTCGACGGCAGAGCAACGTGGGACGGCACAAGCTGACTCCACCATGGGAAGGACCATACACCGTAGCTGAAGTGCTAAAGCCGGGAACATATAAACTCTTGAACAACAAAGGCAAAATCTTCACCAACGCTTGGAACATCGAACAACTACATCGTTTCTACCCCTAGAGCCTCGAGGCCTTGTACATCTCTCATTTTGTACAAACATCGCATCATGAATGAATAAAAATTTCCAACTCCAAGTACCTTTTTTGTTCAAAATAAAGGTAGCCTCGACCCTGTTAACTCAGAGTCAAGGCTCCCTTGGGGACTAACCAGGGGAGATCCCCCCTAAGTTCCCAAAAAACTTGCATGGTTTTTTTACCAAACTCGACGTCATTTTATTCATCTATGCCTCAAAAGCGCTTCACGACTAAGTAGAAAACACCTCGAGCTCCCTAAGAGTCGAGGGGCGTCGAGACGGGAGTTCTCCTACACCTCCGGGTCACGACACTTCCACTCACTCCCTCCCTCGAGGGTCTCGAGCCTGTGTCGAAAACTTAGTCAAAAAAGCAAAACTCAGGCAAAGAAAAAAAGAAAGTCTCGAATACAGAGACGTTTCTTTGTCATTTCGGGCACTCATAAAAAGTCTTTAGGCCACAAAGGGCCACGACACCGCAAAAACACTAATTATTTACACGGGCCTTCTCGCCCAGTTATGGCTCGCAGGCCTCAAGCTTCGGCGCTTCCTTGGCCACCACCACCCGAGCCTTCATCGGTGACGTCAAGGCCGTAATCCGCCAAGTCTCCAAAACCTTCCTCGACGCCGGGGGGAAGAACATCATGTTCGAACAGCCTCACCAACGCCGCCCCAGGTTTATCGGCCTCGACAACAATAGCGAGGTGCTGCTCCTCGTTCTCATCATCAGTCTTGCTAGTGTTGGAAACAAAGCCCCCAGAGACCAGCTCCATATCATAAATATAGTCGGAGCGGACCACAGCCATCGCCCGCTTCACACCATGGTGAAGCGCGTCCCTGACGCGGTCCCTCAAAATGGCACCCAGATGGCTGAGCTGGTCGACGAGACCATCCCCCCGCACCTCATCGCCAGCCTCATTCGCTGGGCCGACGCCCCACACAGCTCCAAGACCGTTAATGGCCCCCCGGAGTCAGTTGGTCATAGCCGCTTCGTCCCAAAGCCCCTCCTGTAACGTCAAGTTAGCCGCTTTTGCGGCTGACAGATTCTCCTCAAGGGCTGAAAACCAAAACCAAGGTTAGCCACAGTTAGCAGCACGTCAGGACTGCAAGGATCGAAACCAGGAAACAAAATCTCACCAACACAATGGGTTTGAAGAGCCGTATTACGGTCTTCCGCCGTGACGCATCCCTCCTCCGCCCGGTTCAAGGCACGGTCCGCCTCCGTCGCCTTGACCCTCAGCTCCTCCATCTCTTTTCCAGCGGTGGCGAGGACGAGGTCCTTCTCGATGAGGGCCACCTTCGATGTCTCTAGCTTGGCAGACAGATCCCGGACCCGCACCCTCTCCTCCTCGATCGAAGCACCGAGGTTAGATACGTCTTCCTCGAGGCCCTTGATCCAACCCTAGGTCCCGCCAAGCTTGCTCTCGAGGTCAGAAACTCGCTTCGAGCTCGAAGCAAGGTCCTCAAGGGCTTTCGCTTCCTTCGCCCTTACCTCCGACACCTCCTCTTTTGCCTTCGCCGCTTCCACCTTCGCCGCCGCGGCCTCCTCCTTGGCCTTCCTCGCGTCCTCCTCGGCTCGGGCCATAGCCTCTTGCGCGGCCCGGCCGGCCTCAACTTGGCGCACCATCCCCTCACGACTACCCTGCGTCGCACGGAGGAAGAAAGACTTCATATGGGATTGCCTCCTCAGATCCTATAAACAAGGGGCGGGCGTTCAGTCACCGGATCTAGAAAGAGGACAAGGACGAAAAGCGCCCCCAAAGGCTACTCACTGACAGACATCATCGAAGTCCTCGATGACAATCTCGCTGGCCATCTTCAGGGTTTGCGCCATCCATGAGCGATACATTTCCATGTCCTCCCAACGCGTCAGCTCGGCGGGGTCGTCCAACTCAAAGGAAGGACCGGTCGGGTCCTGGGGATCCCGAAGCGAAATGCGCTCCTGGCCCCAGTGCGGAAGACACGCGGTGATCTTGTCACGCACCTCGCCCCGGATGATCTCCGCCGACTCGCGCGAGCCGCCTTGCTGCTCCACTCTGTCGACCAGGGTGAGGTACGACGAAGTTCTGGCCCCCGAGGCCCCAGCTCGGAAGCTGACCACCACGACACGTCGGGAGCGCCATGAGGGGCAGACGCTCCGGCAAGCGCAAGAGCATTGCTCATCTCCAGCTGGCCCCGCGTAGGGGAGCTCGGGGTCGCCATCTCCCCTTGAGGTAAGTTGGCCTCGACCCCCGCCATCTCCACGTCTTTCAGTCGGCTCGACGCCGACTGTTTTATGTCTTGAGGTAAGACGGAGGCGCTCGCCACCTCTGGTGCCACGATCGGCTGCTGTGTCATGTGACTCGAAGCCGACCCGGCCTCCTGCTGTTCCTGGCGTCCTTGCTGCTGCTCTTGTTGCTGTTGTTCCTCGTGCTGTTTTTTCTCCTCCGCCTCCTTCTTCCTCAGCTCCGCCTCGTGAAGCCCCGTAGGCCACGTCCTCGCCGACCCCTCCGAAGCACCAACGGGCGGTGGACCAGCGGCCACCTCCTCGACTTTGGTGTCGATTGGGGCAGATTCCGAGCCCACCCTCGGGGCCTCGAGGGCCACCTCCTTGGGATGAGGGACGGAACCCTCAGCTTGGCTCGAGGTGGGGCTCGTCGACATCGGGGCGTAGGCTACAACGGCCCTGGCAACCTGGGTGGGAACAACATCACCCCCGGTGCTTGGCCTCGAGGGCAACGCGCCTGCAACCACAGCAACGCCTGTCAGCTTGCCCCTAGCCATGGCCTCTCGAGCCGCCCCGGCCCAAGCATACGCGTGACGGGGCAGGAAAACCCCACCTCCGGCCAAGTCCGTTGACATTTTGGCAGCTACCTCCGCCTTGAGCCTCTCAGCGGGGGCATGGTCCGCCGCCCCTGACGTTTCGCCCTATGGCTACCAGAGACGGGCTAGTGAAGGGTCGAGATGGCGGACTAGAGGGGGGGTGAATAGTCCTTTCTAAAATTAAACATACCGGCTAACCGAAACAAATGCGGAATTAATAACTATGGGTCTAGCCAAGACTACACCCCTCTATCTATATTCTCAAGCACCTTATAAAAGATCCTAAACAAAGCAATAAAGGTGTCGGGCTAGCTAAATCTCACCTAAACAATTCTAGCTTGCAAGGTTACACAGACCTAAGCAACTAGTACTCAATCAATCGGGGAGCTCCTACACATTCCACTAAGCAAAAGCACAAAGCCTAAGCTCACTAGCAATGCTCAATAACAAGGCTACACAAGCCAAATTAGAGAGCTCAACTTAGCTACATAAACTAAGCAATGTGACTAGCAAGACTACAAGTCAACTAGTCACTCACGGGATAAACTTCTATGCTACACAAGCTAAGAAGGTAACTAGCATGCTACACAAGCAAACTAATTACAAGGCCCAACTACACTAGCACATGTATATGAACAAGTAAGTATGAGCTAGTGAATAGAGTTTGCAAACCACCGAGAAATGAACACGAAGTTGACACGGTGATTTTCCCCGAGGTTCACTTGGTTGCCACCAAGCTAGTCCCCGTTGTGTCGACCACACACTTTGGTAGTTCGGCGGCTAATAGGCACCACACCTAGCTCGACACTCGAGCGCCGCAAGAACTCACTCACAAGTGAGGGTAACTCAATGACACGCTGTACTAGAATTGCTCTTCGCGATCCCCGCGGGGCGAGCACAATGCCCCTCACATTAATCCTTCTCCGGAGCCACGCACAATCTTCACGCGGGCTTCACGACGGAGACTCGATCACCAAGCCGTCTAGGAGGTGGCAACCTCCAAGAAACTAGCACCACCGGCTTGCAACACGAACACCTAGTGCCACTCGATGCAATCTCTCAAGGCAACACACTAGAATCGCTCACTCGCAATAGATTCACACACTAGCAAGCACAAGCGAGTTAGAGGGCTCCTAAGCACTCCCCAACCATGGACACTAAGTCCCTAGGGTGCTCAACCTGATCCAAGGGCCAGCCACACCTCTATTTATAGAGGGGAGCCACAAACTAGTCGTTTTCCCCTTTTCCCGAACTCCCACGGCCACGGTCGGTACTACCGACCAAAGGGTCGGTACTACCGGCGGTCAAAATGACCGTTAGAATCGCCTTTCTAACACGGGCGGTAGTAGGGTCGGTAGTAGGGTCGGTACTACCGGCACCTATAGCGGTACTACCGGTAGGCCAGATCTAGATCTACACAGAACGCCCCCAAACTTCCTCCAAGAGTTGGTACTACCGATCGGGGGTCGGTACTACCGGGGTCGGTAGTACCGGCCCTATGGCGGTACTACCTTTAGGCCAGATCTAAATCTACACAGAGAACCTTCAAAACGACTTCGATCGCCGGTACTACCGACCAGGGGTCGGTACTACCGAGGGTCGGTAGTACCGGCCCTATGGCGGTACTACCTCTAGGCCAAAAATGGCCCAACACAGAGAGCATCCGATCTGTTCGCAGAGGGGTCGGTAGTACCGGCCTTATGGCGGTACTACCTCTAGGCCAAAAATGGCCCCAACATAGAGAACATGCGATCTGTTCGCGGAGGGGTCGGTAGTACCGGCCTTATGGCGGTACTACCTCTAGGCCAAAACTTCTCCGCGCTAAAACGGCCATAACTCTTAGCTCCGAACTCCGATTTCGATGATCTTGGACATTTTGGAAAGCTTATTCAGAGGGCTACACAATCCACATGAATACAAGATCCAAAGCACAAAGGATTAGTACAGTTTTTCAATCCAAGATCCATCGCTCCTCTTTTTCCAACCAAAGCTTTCTCTGAAACTTCTCCGAGTTGATCCAAAACAACTCCAACACCTTCTCCTTTGCAAATGTGCCAACACCACCAAGTGTACACCATCATGTGCATGTGTGTTAGCATTTTCACAATCATTTTTCAAAGGATTTTTACTTGCTCTCACCACGCCACTCGATCCTAGCAACATCGCAATGTTAGATCGCTCAAGTGGCACTAGATGACCGATATGCAAACAAGTTTGCTCCTCTTGATAGTACGACCATGTATCCTAAATCCGGTCATAATCTTCTCTACACACCTATGACCGGTGAAATGAAATGCCCTATAAGTATACCTTTGCCTTGCGCATTCCATTCTATCTCCTCCGATGTTGATGCAACACATGCACCAACCTATCATCAAATGATATGATCCACTTCATATCATCACATGACCTCCATGGTCCATCGATCTTGACCTCACTTGCTCTTCACCATTGCTTCGGTCCTTCGGCGCCAAGTCTTTGCTCAAGCCTCCCGACACTCGGTACCAACGGCTTCAAAGCCTCCAACTTGCCCTTCACCTTCGCAACCAGTC
This sequence comes from Coix lacryma-jobi var. lacryma-jobi, assembly GCA_009763385.1. Lineage (NCBI taxonomy): Eukaryota > Viridiplantae > Streptophyta > Magnoliopsida > Poales > Poaceae > Coix > Coix lacryma-jobi. Next base: position 114,957,755 of record CM019827.1, on the reverse strand, counting down.
CATCAAGCCAAGTCTTGCCTTGATCTTCACCATCTTAGCCACATGACTCCATGTCATGTCTCATATACAATAAGCTCCTTCATTGCTCATTCATATGTGAACTAATTTCCTGTGTATCTCACATAAGCACATATTAGTTCACCTAGGTTGTCACTCAATTACCAAAACCAAACTAGGACCTTTCAGCTAGTCGCGTGACTTTTGAGTCAAAGCATAAGAACGAAGAGCGAAGGAGAACTTAAGGTGCGAGCACTTACCCTCGGGGAAGGGAGATTTTCTTCCCGGACTCACGCGACCCGGTCGGGGGCCTCGAGGCCGTCCCTCCTTCGAAACTCCGCCCAGGACTAGAGCCCCTAGACTGAGACTGGGGCGTACGGTGCCCCGAATGGCTCCCCGGGATCTTCTCAGGGCACCAGCCCTTGCTCGAGGGAGACGTTGACTTCTCCTGCGGGGCTGAGATCTGGGTCGACAACGAGTCACGTCGTCCTCGAGTCGAGGCCGACGCCACACCAATGGACGACTGCCAAGATGACGAGCCGCCCTGTTTCTTCTCCTTCGAGCGCTCCAGGACATCCTCCTGCGCAGGGGGAACGTCAGCCCGCGGGCTGAAGCCTAGTATACGACTCAGACGTACATCCATCCCCTCGTCATCGACATCATCATCATCATCCTCCTCAGATGAGGTCTCTTCTGTGGACGACTCACTCCCAGGCGACCTATTACGCCTTCGACTCGCCCGACGCTGTTCGCGCTTTTGACGTGAAAGGTTCTTCTTTTTCTCCTTTGCCTTCCTCATGTCTTTTCTCTCTTTCTCTTTTTGATCAGAAAGGCGTCTCACCTGTCGGGCGGTGAAGTCCTCCTTCACTAGGGGTATCGAGGTCTGATATCGATCCTCCCCTGATGAAAAATATGAAAGGTAAAAGCAATGACAAAGGAAGAAAAAAGAAAAGAAGAATAAACCCTGGAGGGCGCTACCCGAGGCACTCACCAAGTCAAGACATCCTTCGTCCGACAGCATCGGGATAAGACGGACGCTCTCCGACTCGAAGGGCCTGGAGACTGTGCCCTTCACCCTCACCACGACCTCCGCCTCGGCCAACGCCTCCTCGGACATACTGCTCTTTTTAAGGCGCTCAAGCTTGGCCTTGGGTCCCATCTTATCCAGCCGCACAAGGCGGGCCATGAGAGGGAGCACCCTCCGACGCTGAAAGGCCCAGACGACGATCGCCGCCGACAGACCCGCTTCACGAAGCTTCTTCATCGCATCCACGAGCGGTACCAGCCGCGACTGCCGCTCCGCCGCAACACCGTATGACTAGTGGGTCGGACGCTCCGAGAGGAGACGCCCGGTGAACTCCAGGAAATACCCCTCGTCGTTCCGCAGATAGAACCACTGAGAGTCCCACTGGGCGTGATTGCTCATCAAGTTGGTAGGGATGTACTCACGCAGAACATCCGACCTGTCGATCTTCAAGGCAAAGTTGAGGCAGCCGGCGTGGACGACCCTCCTCAAGCCTTTACCCCTAGGGGCGTTGAAATGATGCCCGCTGAAGAGATGGAGCCACAACTCCCAATGTGGCTCCATCCCTAGGTATCCTTCGCAGACCGCTGCGAAGATGGCGGCCTGATAGACCGCGTTGGGGGAAAGATTGTGAAGCTCGACGCCGTAATTGTGGAGGAGCACCCGCATGAACCGGCTCGGGGGTGACCCGAGCCCCAACCGGTGGAACTTTAGGAAGCTCACGACGTAGCCCTTCGGCGGACTTGGCTCCCGATCTGACTGCGGCGGCGCCATCCACTCCGGCTTCTCCTTAGAAGTGAGGGGGCGAAGAAGCCCCGCATCGACCAACTCCTGCAGTCTCTCCATCATCACCGACGATGAACGCCACTCATCGGCGGGCACCACAGTCGCCATCGCGGCGACACGGATCTGCACAGCGGACGGGCATCCGGGAAGGTTCCCGATCTCTCTCTCTCCCTCTTCCTCTTTCCTTCGCAGGCAAAGCGGGCGCACGAGCTCTCGATGACGGCAGCAGAAAGACGTAGAGCAGAAAAGGGGAACGGTTCCCCTCACCACTCGTATTTATAGGAGCCGATGCGCAGCATATAGGCCAGGCGGCGTAAGGAAAAAGGTAACGCACCCGCATTAAATGCGTTCGCCTAACCCCCCTCGAAGTACGCAACGGACACACACGACGTCCCCTCATCTTCCTTCCGTCGCCCGGGTCCGCCACGACCGCTGTGTCATATCACTCTCCACCTAAAAAGACGCGCCCAACAGACGGAAAGAATTGTTTCCGCGAAAGATCCTTCCACGAGAAGCAAAAAAGGCCCTGGCCTATACAAGAAATCTCGAGGTATCGAAGGCTGGCCCCCGAAGGGCCCGAATAGCCGATCTTGAGTACCAGAGTCAGGGACGCCAAGGGGGAGCTCACTCGGAGCCCGGCTTGAGAACGGATTCTCGAGACCCCTGACGCGTATCCAAGGCGACACAAATAGGTCGCCATGAGATCTCCTCGTGGAGAGGCATCGAGCCGCCAGCTCCTATCGAACAGAGCTGGTATCCAGGCATCTGCACGCCTCGCTTCAATGAGATCGCCTCCGGGCCATAGTCGACCCTTATCGAACGGGGCACGAGCTCTCACTTGGATCCGCCGTCACCAGCTCACCAAGGACATCGCAACTCCGCCCCACCGAGGGTAGTATGACGCTTCTCACCTCGCACCCGATCGAAAGGGCTTGTGGGAAGGACGCTGGTGCTAGCAACGCCCAAGGCCGCACGAAGGCTCGGGGGCTCGTCTACGCCTGGCACCCCTCAATGGAAGAGGGACGAACTAACCAGGGGATTGACAGCTCGAGGCCCACAATGGCTGAGAGCCATCACCGCGACTCTAGCTGATCAAATTTTGCAGGAATATCGACCGCACTCGACCTCATGCACGAAAAGCACACAAAGTCAACAAAGGCCTCGGGGGAGTACTTCTCACTCCCCCAAGGCCTCAGGGGCTACCCCCGCGGGGGACGCTCGCGCGTCCCCCCATGGAAAATTTGCGAGTTACCCTTCGCTCTCGGTACATGATCCCCAGCTCAAGTGCCAGCACTCAAACAGGGGTTCGGGGGCTACTGTCGGATACATAGAAAAGGGGTACCCCAAACCTCGATCAAGAAATAACACAACTAGGGCCAAGAAGGTACCCGACACTATTTGGCCCGCTAAGCCAAAAGCCCAACAAGAGGGAGTGGTCCGCTGCGGCCCAACGATCTTAGTGTTTCGCTCGAGCCCTCCAAGCTAGGCCTCCAGCGAAGGCACGTTCTCCGTGTTACCTGAGCCCTCTGAGCCAGGCCTCGGGGCGAACGCCTTGCCATATACCCTCGAGGCCTCGACCCTCTACACAAAGGGGTCGAGCCCCAACCACAAAGACTTCCTAGCGAAGGAAGCAAGCCTCGATCGCACCATACCTACCACTTGTACGACCCAAGTAGAAGCATTAAGTGCACTCCACCTACTCCAGTCTAACTCATATGGCTACAGCAAGCACCATGATGGGTCGTACCACAGTTAAATCAATCTTTAACCGCTCATCCCCAGGAAACGAGCACGTCGCACAGGACAGTCGCCCCATGTCGCGCACTGTACCTCTCCAGGGCACCCCTCGAGGTACGTTCGTCACCACATCCCAAGCATGGCCCAGAGCTCAACCCCCTCCGCGCAGCCTCGGATCCAATCGCGCAGGCCTCGACCCCGCCCTCGAGAACAACTCCGCCAGGATCAGTCAGCGTTCCAACAACTCCCCATGCGACGTCTTCACACATGTCGGCGTATGGGCTTCGTTCTTCCCCGACATCGCCGAGCACGTCGCCACAGGGCCAAGCATGTCTCCACAGTAGCGCCGACATGACTGGCATCGTCATCACTAGACGTCATCATCTACGACAGCCCTAGAACTATGTAACCCTGTGCCTCCTCTTCGCCTATAAAAGAGGACGCCAGGGCTTAGGATAGGGCAGGTTCCTTCAAGTCCCCACAAGCTCTCAAGCTCACTGTTGGTATAAATTAACGCACGCTCTACTTTATCCGCAAGCGCACAGATAAAATCTACCGATGTAGCACTTCACCGGAGTAACCCAGTTTTAATATCGAACCCAAAGGAACGGATAGTGTTAAGCCTTAAAATCTAACCCCTGAGTAGCTAACAAGGACGGAGAATCTAGAAGTATAGAGGGGATCACTAAGGTTGTCTAATTCCAATTTAAGAGTGATATGTTTATATTATTCTTAGTGGGGAAGTTGCCATAAAAGGTCACAAACAGAGTATGAGTCTTTTATGCAACTGTATAATCCTACTGAGCCTACACACAGGTAAGTGGACTACAGAAGAATCAACAAGGCTATAAGAGTCACCCTTGCGAACAACCACTACTACCGGCGTGTTATAGGAGGCATTTATGAGCTATCAAGTCTAAGCACCACGCTTATACTATTCAACTACTCTAACTCTAGAATGACTAGAATTAAAGTACTCAAAAGAGAGTCATAAACCTTAAGAATAACAAAAACAATGGCTCAAACTTAAATATATACGTTGATTACTGAAACAATCGCTGAAGCAAGTTCAAGATAAACTTGAATCCGCAGGTACAAGATGAAGAAGTTGATCCAACAGGCCGGAGCTCCTTCTTGATCTCTTCCTCTCTCTCTCTTCTAGTTCTAGTATAAGACTAGGTTCTAACCTAACTAGAGGGGTAACTAGTCTTCTACTTGAAAGCTGGCTGTTGAAGTCTTCTTCTAGGGTTTCTGAATGAGGCGTAGAGTTTTTTGAAGAGAGACTTGATCTTCCCTAGGGCCTGGGGGCCTGTTTATATAGCCCTTAGGGATCAACCACAGTCGTTAGATCAAACCGACTTCACATAGGGCTGAGATGGATCCTCAAAGGCGGTGGAGGAAGCTTCTAGAAGATGGAGGCCATCGGGCCCGGGGGTGACAGACCGGTCCTAGGGTGGGACCGGTCGGTCCCACCTGGCAGCCTCTCGGGGTGTCCCGCCTCGTGGTGTCCTCTAGGTCCTTCTGGAGTATTCCTGACGTGCCGGTTCCGTAATCTTCCGTCGGTTTCCTTCTAGGAGAAGTAATCAGTGCTGGTTTTCCTGTTTAGTCCCTGCAGAATCACAATTTACCAAAACTCGTGGAATATTGTCAATTAAAACCCTAAACCTTTATTGGTGATTGAATTCATGCCCTTTTCATATTTATTTATCCTTAATTTTGATAGATAACCAGTGTCAACAACTCCCCCAAGCTTACCTTTTGCTAGTCCCTTAGCAAAACCAAAAATTAACAATGGATCAGGAGTTGCTACAATATCTTCACTTCTAACAAGTATACCTGTTGCTAACAAAAATTCTCCAAATATATTCTGTTATTCTTCATGGGGCTTATTACTTTTACCTTAGATCTTGAGTAGTTGAAAGATTGAATGATCAAATCAAGCACTATGTCTCTAGTTCCTTCACTTCACCTTTATCCCGGAGTTTCAATTAATTTTTAAAAGCTTTAATACATATGTTGTCAAATTAAACAATGGATCCAAAGAGAAAGTCAACCAACCATTGAATAAAGTAGTGCATGTGTATGAAAAAATGGAGTCGGATGCTCTTTTGAATGTATTCATTGTCCTCTATTTATCAGAGACATATGGCTATTAGGCTAATTCTACTATCGGGCACTTGCCCATTTTTTTGACATTTTTTTCTTCGAGGTTCCGGACACTTGTCCCTTTTTATTTCCTCGGGATCTATCTTTTGAGGTTTCGGACACTTGTCCCTTTTTATTTCCTCGGATCTCTCTTTTTTTTCTTTTTTTCTTTCTTTTTTTCTCTTTTTTTAAATAATAGCCACATTCTTCCAACAAACTTCTGAGAGGGTAGCAACAAATAATTATGAGCATTTATGTGGAAGATGGATGAAATGTGTAAGTGATCTTGATTCAATGGTATGATAACTACTCACAGGGTCACAAAGCTTAATGTAACTCAATGCAATTATTAGTCATGTTTATATTTAAAAATCTCTGGAACTTTAGTGTTGTTTAGAACAAGATAATAGCAGCTTAGATCATCACATGTCATATCCCAACTACTTAGACCTTAGATCAAGTATTTGCCAACCATGCATTTAATTTGTTTTAAGGCATCATTATTAATTAGGAGAACTCACGCTTTAAAGGCTAGGTACTTGAAAGAAATTAGATAGAGCAACTATTCATCATTTCCATGCAAAAGATTAGAGAGAGAGGGTTCTCCTTTAGTCATCAACTTCTTAAAACAAACTAGCCACACTATTTTATTTATTTAATCTAACACACCTTAAGATAAAAGCTAATAGTAGTAGTAGTGTTGGGAGCACACTTGCCCAACCTCCGCACTTGTGCGGGGGAAGGAGCGAAGGTGACCAAGCGTCGGATGCAGTAGCGAAGGTGAAACGGAAGTGGAAAGCGCTCGAATTCCCAAAAAGTCGTCCTTTACACTGTTCATCCCCTTGGTATTTATAGGGAATGCCAAGGGGTGCGGGCCAAATTACAAAAGGGTACAGCAAAGATTCCTCGCCTCCGCGCAGGGAGGAAGGGCAGAAGCGTAAACACACAGCTGGAGCGGAAACCCTAATCGGTCACACCCCGGCGCGCCGCCACCTGGCCCCCTGTTCACCTTCGGGGAGAGGTGCGGCGGTCTTGACCTTCGGCCGCGCTCACCCTTGGGCCCTGCCCGCGCACCTCCGGCTTCACTTGCCTCCCGGGAGAGGCAAGTGATCACGCTCGCTGCTTGCCTGGACCCTCGCTCCATCCGAAGGTGGTGTCGACGGCCAGCGAAGGTTCTCGCAGTGCGACCATCGCCTCAGACCTGCACGGGAACACAGCAAGAGAGCGAGGGTTGATCCCGCATTCGGGGTCAGGGTAGTGGCCTCCGATGGTAGAGAGACCCCGCAAGCACGCCAGGCGTTACGCGAGGGCTGATTTGGGCACCAGTTCGGGCGGCGCTTCTGTCGAGGGTCCTTTCCCCCAACAGTAGCCCCTCGTTGTCTTGGATCTAAAAGATTGTGTTTAGGCCCAAGCAGCGCTTTTAAAAACGGGACCCTCGGCAGCGACGTCCGCGGCTGCTTTGGGCCGGGCCGTTGTGGTGTTGTTTTATACTATTGAAGCCTGCTTCGTTTTTTGTGCCGCGTTCTTTGGTTGTCGTGCCGACTTCGTCGGGTGAGGGTTTCGTTTCCCGGCCTATAAATAGAAAGAGTGAGCGTGGAGTTTTGATTGTGCTCTTTGTTGCTATAGCCATCCTGTTGTTGCAATTTGCTTGTAGCGAAGGTTTGTTTGAGCTTGTTTGCGAGGGTTGAGACAGGCGTTGGTTGTTCGGTAGTGTTAGCAGTTGAAGAGATGGCAAGGTTGAAGCAAACTGCTCGTGCTGTTTCCCCCAGCCGCGGATGAGGGGATTACCTTCGAGTTTGGTTTGAGCCGGGTTTGTGCAAGTGAGATTGCATCTTACGTGCGGTGGGGCTGGATTGAGGAAGGCAAGGCGAGGGCTAGCAGTGGGGAGACCGTGCCGAAGCCGGATGCAGACGAGGTTGTGGTGTTCGAAGAGTTCTTTTCGGCTGGCCTTCGCTTCCCAGCTGACTCCTTCGTGACTTCGGTCCTGCGGAGGTTCAACCTGCGGTTTCATCAGCTTACGCCTTCGTGCTTCACAAAGATGTCGGTCTACGTCTGGGCCTGCAGGTCTCAGGGGTTGTCCCTCATGTCGAGGGTTTTGTTCGCACTCATCGCGTTCACATGCAGCCTCGCAAGATTATGGACAGCGAGGGCAGGACCAGCCTTGGACAATTTGCGGTGTACACTTTTTGCCATCGCGCCGGCGCGGAGCTGCCGGTGCAAGCGCAGAAAACAAGTGGAGCAGCGGGTGGCAGGAGTCCTGGTTTATTACAAACTCAGTGACGGCTCCGAGCTTTGCGGCGAGCTTCCGGTGCTTGGAGATGTGGGCGCCGAAGCTAAGATGAGCATCGAGGCCCATGCTGCTGTTGATTGCCTGAGGGTCGTTGCGCGCTCTCAGTGCGCGCGTGATTTGGTGGAGGAATATTGCTGTGCCAAGATTTGGCCTCTTGGCCGAAGGCAGACTTGGTTCGTTGTGGAGAACGACCCAAGGTATGAAGGTAGGGGCTTGAAGAAGCCTAGTTTGGATCTGGAGAAGGTCTGGGAAAGAACTCTTAAGAAATTTCCGAGGCGCGAGAAGGAGGGGAACGAAGCTGTTTTCAAAACGAGTTAGCAGTGAACGGACGAGCTCGTGGGGAAGCTTTCCCCATTGGAAGTGAAGGCTATCCATAGCTTGATGGCGGCGAAGGTCCGCGTGAACAGAATGTTTGACATTCTTGCGTTCGGTACGCCGACTGGCCGGCTCCTTCGAGCGACGACGCGCCGAAGAAGAGGAAGGCGTAAGGCTTTGGGAGGACGGAGATCGTCTCTCGGCCGAAGAGAGGGGCGTGGTCGAGCCGGCGGGGGAGCTGGTGGCCGAGCGAAGGTGCTTGCGACAAAGGGTCACTGCGGCTCGGTTGCTGCGGGCCACTTCTTGGCGCGCGGCCGGAGCGGCCGAGGTGGCAGTTCAGTCGGGGACGCATGCCTCGCGTTGGAGGGATCGTTGCTTTGGGTCCCAGACTTCGGGCGACGAGGATGAAATCTGATGATGATGCGGAGGAAAAAGCAGAGGGGGAGACGGCAGGGCCGTCTGATGAAGTAGCGAGGGTTCTTCTGAAGGGCATGACAACGGATGAGGAGTGTCGATTGGAGGCGGAGCCTCGCCGTTTGTGTGCGATGGTTACCCAGGGCGCAGATGAGCTTACACGAGATATTGAGCCAGGTAGCCCTCGACGAGGTGCGGTTCCCAGGTTCGCGGGCTCACACACCTTGGGTGGAGGGGTCAGAGTTTGATGGGGAACTTGACTCTGCGCGGTCCCGGGGAAAAAACCGTTTGGCGAGGCTAGCCGGTCGAGCCTTCCGAATATGCCAGGAAGCTTGGGATTTCTGATCCGGCCACTGCGCTGTTCACAGTCCGACCTTCGGGATTGCCACTTGCAGTGTAGCCCGGAGGAAAGGCGTTTTTGGGCCGGATCTTCGGCGCATTTGTGTGCCGGAGGCGGAGGTTCTTCTTGCAGCATCAAGCGGTTGGCGATACCTTCGATGATGTTGACGTCAAGTTGGCGGAGCTGATGCTCTTGAACGCTCAGCGAGGCGGAAGGTTGGCTCCGACATGGAGTTTATGAGAACCATATGACTGAACTTGAGAAGGAGAACAGCAAAAACTGGCGCGGAGCCTAGAGGGCAAGGAAAATGAAATGAGAATTGCTTCGGAGAAGGCCTGCGAAGGCTCGAGAGAGGCGGTTGAGCTGGCGAGGCGTAATGCTGATCTGATTGCCGCGGGAAAGGAGAAGGACAAAGCTTTAGCCGAGGCCGAGGGTCGGCTGGTTGATTTGAAGAACTCTTGCGGGCGAGCATGGAGAACGTCAAACGTAAACTTGATTGTTGTCTGACCGAGGCTGGGGTTCACCGGAGAGCCTTGCCTGCGGTTGATCAGAGGCCTTCGAGGGCTGGCTGGGCAACGAGCTTGATGTGTTTAGCTCGCTACTCCTGCAGCCGATTTTGGTGGCTACGCCGGGGCCTTGGCAATGGCGAGCACGCTTCGACTGACGGATTGTGATCATCTTCGCAAGGTCAAAGGCCGAGCCATGTCTTTCCGACGTTTGAAGAGGTTCGCCAGATGAAGGTGATGACGCAGATGTCCGGAACTGTGCGATGCGTTTGCTTCGCAAGTTTTGGATCTCCGGAGGTGGCCGGCTCTCGCCTTCGAAGAAGCTGCCGAGGCTACGCGCCAGGTTCGCTCCTTTGTTTTAAGTTTTTTGGTCTGTGTTGCTTTCGTTTTAGAGGGGTTGTTTGTTGATTTGGCGAGGTTTGTCCTTTATTTTGCTTGTAGGCTCGACGAGATGCAATGCCCTCACCGCCTGCGGAAGATGCAGCGAGGGGTGACCCTGAAGCCGCCCCTGAGCCAGGCTGTGCGGGGGTTACGCTCGCCGAGATCGAGGCGTTGACCGGGAGCGGGCCGATCGCGGAAGGAGATGCTGGAAAGAGTCCACGGCGGAGGAGGCCGTCAGCTGGGACCTCGACTGCCACCGCTGGCGAGGGTGTGGACATCAATCGGGGGGAAGCTGGGCAGGTGTGATGCCTGGGTTTGTTGGGGCGAGGGAGGCCTTTTTGTAGATACTATGGTGTTTGTAAAGACTTGGCGAGGACTGAGACATCTCGTATTTTTGTGCAACATGCAGGTTCCTGACGGAACCGTGCTAGACGTGTTCGACGTGACCCCGCTGATGTTGAACTACCAAGATGTTTTTATAACTGGTGAATCATGGGCTCGCGCTAGATTTACATATCCTTCGCTTTCCTTTGAACGTTTTTGGTGGTCGAAGGTGCGGAGATATGATTTAAAGAATAGTAGGTCGAGTCGATTTTGGCGCGAGACAGACTATACAGACCGCCAAGCCGATCGTTATTTGTTTTGGGTCTTCATCGACTTCGCAAGCTGTCGGTGAAGATGATATTGACGAGAACACGGCTTTGGAATATTTGTCGGTCGAAGGGAGCTTGAAATTGGTTCGGATGGGGCGCTTGTGATCCCGAAGGAGGAACCTTCGGAAGCTGTGTGACGAGGCCTAGGTACATGTATAGGGCGAGGGTTTTGCCGGGGAGCTGCCAATTGTCCCTGCAGCTCCTTTGTTGTGGGGACCCCTGGTTCCAGTGGAGGGGGGGTCTGAGATGGAGGCCGAAGGTTTGGATGATTGGAGTTAATTGAGGGGAGCGGTGGTCCCTTGTAAAGATTTTTTATTTGGGATATGTTTGTTGTTGTAACATTGTTTTGTAACGGTATGAGAAAAGCGTATGGGTTTTAGCGAGGCTCGCGCACTTGCTCGTGTACGCTTGTTTTGAAAAAACAGCGACGTCCCCTTTTTCTTTTAGCGAGGCTCGCGCACTTGCTCGTGTACGCTTGTTTTGAAAAACAGCGACGCCCCCTTTTTCTTTTAGCGAGGCTCGCGCACTTGCTCGTGTACGCTTGTTTTGAAAAAACAGCGACGCCCCCTTTTTCTTTTAGCGAGGCTCGCGCACTTGCTCGTGTACGCTTGTTTTGAAAAAACAGCGACGCCCCCTTTTTCTTTTAGCGAGGCTCGCGCACTTGCTCGTGTACGCTGTTTTGAAAAAACAGCGACGCCCCCTTTTTCTTTTAGCGAGGCTCGCGCACTTGCTCGTGTACGCTTGTTTTGAAAAAACAGCGACGCCCCCTTTTTCTTTTAGCGAGGCTCGCGCACTTGCTCGTGTACGCTTGTTTTGAAAAAACAGCGACGCCCCCTTTTTCTTTTAGCGAGGCTCGCGCACTTGCTCGTGTACGCTTGTTTTGAAAAAACAGCGACGCCCCCTTTTTCTTTTAGCGAGGCTCGCGCACTTGCTCGTGTACGCTTGTTTTGAAAAAACAGCGACCCCTTTTCTTTTAGCGAGGCTCGCGCACTTCTTTTTGATCGCGTTGATGTGGCCCCGCGCCGAGGCCTGGCTTGGAGGGCTCGGGCGGGACGGAGAAAGCGGGGCCCGCGCCGAGCCTGGCTTGGAGGGCTCGGGCGAGACGGAGAAAGTGGGGCCCGCGCCGAGGCCTGTCTTGGAGGGCTCGGGCGAGACGGAGAAAGTGGGGCCCGCGCCGAGGCCTGTCTTGGAGGGCTCGGGCGAGACGGAGAAAGTGGGGCCCGCGCCGAGGCCTGGCTTGGAGGGCTCGGGCGAGACGGAGAAAGTGGGCCCGCGCCGAGGCCTCGGCTGGTGAGGGCTCGGGCGAGACGGAGAAAGTGGGGGGCCCAGCGCCGAGGCCCTGTCTTGGAGGGCTCGGGCGAGGACCGGAGAAAGTGGGCTCGCGCCGAGACCTGGCTTGGAGGGCTCGGCGAGACGGAGAAGTGGGGCCCGCGCCGAGGCCTGTCTGGAGGGCTCGGGCGAGACGGAGAAAGTGGGGCCCGCGCCGAGGCCTGGGCTTGCAGGGCTCGGGCGAGACGGAGAAAGTTGGGGGCTCGCGCCGAGACCTGGCTTGGAGGGCTCGGGCTGAGACGGAGAAAGTGGCCGGGTGCTCGACTTTCCTCCCCTCATCATAGGCGGAGGTGAGTTTGCTTTTGCGAGCCCCTGTCGTTTGTCCAGGGTGCTCGACTTCCTCCCCCTTATCTAGGCGGAGGGGGTTTGCTTTTGCGAGCCCCTGTCGTTTGTGCCAGGGTGCCCGACTTCCTCCCTTATCTTAGGCGGAGGTGAGTTTGCTTTTGCGAGCCCCTGTCGTTTGTGCCAGGGTGCTCGACTTTCCTCCCCTTATCTTAGGCGGAGGTGGGTTTGCTTTTGCGAGCCCCTGTCGTTTGTGCCAGGGTGCTCGACTTTCCTCCCCTTATCTTAGGCGGAGGTGGGTTTGCTTTTGCGAGCCCCTGTCGTTGTGCCAGGGTGCTCGACTTTCCTCCCCTTATCTTAGGCGGAGGTGAGATTGCTTTTGCGAGCCCCTGTCGTTTGTGCCAGGGTGCTCGACTTTCCTCCCCTTATCTTAGGCGGAGGTGGGTTTGCTTTTGCGAGCCCCTGTCGTTTGTGCCAGGGTGCTCGACTTTCCTCCCCTTATCTTAGGCGGAGGTGAGTTTGCTTTTGCGAGCCCCTGTCGTTTGTGCCAGGGTGCTCGACTTTCCTCCCCTTATCTTAGGCGGAGGTGGGTTTGCTTTTGCGAGCCCCTGTCGTTTGTGCCAGGGTGCTCGACTTTCCTCCCCTTATCTTAGGCGGAGGTGGGTTTGCTTTTGCGAGCCCCTGTCGTTTGTGCCAGGGTGCTCGACTTTCCTCCCCTTATCTTAGGCGGAGGTGAGATTGCTTTTGCGAGCCCCTGTCGTTTGTGCCAGGGTGCTCGACTTTCCTCCCTTATCTTAGGCGGAGGTGAGATTGCTTTTGCGAGCCCCTGTCGTTTGTGCCAGGGTGCTCGACTTTCCTCCCCTTATCTTAGGCGGAGGTGAAGTTTGCTTTGAAAAGAAAAGGAATGTTTTTCGAAGCAATCTTAGCAGGCTTTCATCGAATGTAGCGCTCTTGAAAGAGATCCGCTTTTTCGATGTTTGTTCGTAGAGGGTTAGAGATTTTACTTTTTGGGGGTTGTAGCCTGTATTAATGCTTTGGATGCTGCCTCGTTAAAAAACCTTACGCCCCTTCGTAAGGAAAAAGAGTGCAGCTCCTGTTTTTGTTGAGTACATGAGAGTAGATAACATGAAAAGTATCAAAAATTACATAACGCGAGGGCTCGCTAAGGCTCCGCTATGGGTAGAATTTGCGAAGGTCGTCGATGTTCCAGGTGTGTGGTAGTATATTACCTTCGCTGTCGGAGAGGTGGAAAGAGCCTGGGCGATTGCATTCTGCGATCAGGAACGGGCCTGTCCACTTAGGCTGGAACTTTCCGGCCATGCTTGCGTTTTGTTTACGGATGAGGACGAGGTCACCCTTCTGCAGGTTCTTGATTCTGACCTTTTTATCTCTCCACTTCTTGGTCTCTTCCTGATATTTGCGAAGGTTATGAACTGCGCTGCATCTTGTTTCTTCTAGCAAGTCCTTGTCGGTTAGTATGGCTGGCTCATCACTTGCGAGGGTTGTTCTTGGTGAGATGAATTTTAGCTCCTCTGGTAACACGGCTTCTTCGCCAAACAAAAGTTTGAAGGGTGTGAACTTGGTTGCTCTGCATTCGGAGGTATTGTGAGACCAGGTGACTGCAGTTAGCTCGTCTGCCCATTTGCCTTTTGGTCTGCCTTGCAATTTTCTGGATATGGATTGGAAGATTGTTGCGTTGGCTCTTTCGACTAGGCCGTTGGACTGCGGGTGTCGGACTGAGGCGAAGCATAGAATTGTTCCGATTTGTGCGCAGAACTCTTTGAAAACCTCGCTGTCAAACTGGGTGCCATTGTCGACGGTTAGATGTTGGGGGACTCCGAAGCGACAAACTATCTGCTGCCAGAAAAACCTTTTTACTGCGAGGGATGTTATGGAGGACAGCGGTCTTGTTTCGGTCCATTTGGTGAAATATTCCACGGCTACCACCGCGTAGCGAAGGTTCCCCGGGGCCGTCGGTAATGGGCCCACGAGATCCATTGCCCACCTTTGTAGGGGCCAGGTTGGGCGTATGAGGGTTGTGGGGGCCCCTGGGGTGTTTTGGTTTTTTGCTGTCAGTTGACAACCTTCGCACTTCTTGACGATGGTTTCAGCGTCTCTCAGCGCAGTTGGCCAGTAGAAACCTTGCCGGAAAGCCTTTCCTACTAATGCTCTTGGGCCATTGTGTGAACCGCATATACCTTCGTGGATGAGTTTGAGAATGTCGGTACCTTCGGATTGTGACACGCACTTGAGCCAAGGTGAGGTTACCGAAGCTTTGAGCAGGGTGTTATCCATAATCTTGTACCCTCGCACTCTTTGCTTTAGTCTGTTCTCTTCCTCTTTGGAGCTGGGTTCATGGAGTCCTTTGATGTAGGCCATGATAGGTGCTCTCCAATCCTCGCACTGAATTGTGTTGATCAGCTTGATGCTGATCTCGGAAGCTTCGAAGGCTGACCGAGTGGAAACCTCGTAGAACACGTCCGGAGGGAGCTGTAGCTGCTGCGCGGCTGCTTTGGCTAAGCAATCTGCTTCGCTGTTTTCAGTCCTCGATATTGCTTTTACGGTTATGCCGAGGAAAAAGGATTCTAACCTTCGTACATATTGAAAATACTTTTGAAGCTCTGGATCTTTTGCTTTGTAGTTCTTTTCAATGTGCCCCGCAATGACTTGAGAGTCTGTATTGATGAGTGCCCTTCGGACTGATAATGAACGCAACCTTGAAAGTGCCAGAATCACACCCTCATATTCAGCGGAGTTGTTTGTGCACTTGAAGTCCAGCCTTCGTGCGTATCTCAGCTTCGACCCGGAGGGCGAGATTAGAATAGCCGAGGCACCGGCTCCAGTTGCGCCCCAGGCCCCGTCGACGTAAACGATCCAAAACTGGTCCTGCTGCAGCTCGCCGGGGCGAGGGTCGGGTGTCCATTCTGCTATGAAATCAGCCAGCACCTGTGATTTGATCGCTGTTCTGCCAACGAAGGTTACAGCATAACTATTAAGCTCGACTGCCCATTTTGCTATTCTTCCAACGGCTTCGTTATTTTGAAAATGCTCTCGAGAGGGTACGTCGAAGGTACATGTATCTCGTGAGCCTGGAAATAGTGCTTGAGCTTTCTTGATGCCATGACGACGGCGTATGCTATTTTCTCAAGCTCCGAATAGTTTCTCTTTGGGCCTTCGAGGGTTTCTGAAACATAGTAAATTGGGGGCTTGTCTGGTTTTGTTGTTTCGTGGAGCTCCTTGATGAGGACTGCGCTTGCAGCGTGTGGCGAAGCTGCGACGTAGAGTAACAACAAGTCTCCCCTGCTTGGGCTGGTTAGGGCAGTCAAGCTGGTCAGATATTTTTCAACTCCTCGAAGGCCTTTTGCTGCTGGGGGGCCCCAGTGGAAAGGAGCATTGCTTCTGAGTGTTTCGAAAAATGGTAACCCTCGCTCTGCGGATCTTGAGATGAATCTGCTAAGTGCTGCCAAACGACCAGTCAGACGCTGAGCTGCTTTCTTGGTCGTCGGAGGTTCCATGTTCATGATGGCATCAATCTTCTCAGGGTTGGCCTCGATTCCTCTGGCTGAGACGATGCAACCTAGCAACTTGCCTTCGCTTACCCCGAAAACACATTTTTCTGGGTTTAGTTTCAGTCCGGCGTACCGGAGGTTGCTGAATACCCTCGATAGGTCTGGAATGTGGTTCTCTTTTAGTTCGCTTTGAACGACTAGGTCGTCGACATAGGCGGAGACTGCATGCTCATCCTTGAAAACTTCGGAGGTCATGCGAGCGAAGGTTGAGCCTGCATTTTTCAAACCTTCTGCCATTCTTCGGAAGCAAAAAGTGCCCGAGGGTGTGATAAAGCTTGTTTTTTCTTCGTCTTCTTCATTCATCCAGATTTGGTGATAGCCTGAGAAGCAATCGAGGAGGGATAGCATTTGGCAGCCTGCCGCTCTGTCGACCAGGGTGCTTATGTTTGGGAGGGGGAAGTCATCCTTCGGACAGGCTTTGTTCAAGCAAGTGAAATCGACGCACATTCGCCATTTTTTATTCTTCTTTTGGACTAGGACCACATTTGAGAGCCAAGTTGGGTATTTGACTGGGCGAATGACGCCTGCGTCCAGAAGCCTTTTTACCTCAGCCTTCGCTGCCTCCTTTCTTTCTTCTGACATCTTGCGAAGCTTTTGTTTGATTGGGCGATAACCTGTCTTGATGTTCAGGCTATGCTCGATCATTGATCTGTTGACTCCTTTTAGGTCTTCGGCGGACCAAGCGAAGGTGTCGGAATTTTCTCTGAGGAAGGTGACGAGGTTGCCTTCTGATCGAGGGTCTAGATTGGCTGAGATGATCACCTTTCTTTCTTCATTACCCTCGAAGAGTTGGACTTGTTTGGTTTCGTCCTTTGGCGCCGCCTTCACTCTGTCATTGCAGACCTCGCCTTCGACGCTGATACCGGGGGTTTGAGGTTTTGACAAATTATGTACATTGCGTTGCCCCGGAGCGACGTTCCCTTCAGCTGTCCTTGCAATGTCCTGGTCCCCGAATACCGCGACGACACCCTTCGGCGCGGGAAGTTTCATGCATAGGTAGGCGGGATGGATGACCGCATTGAACGCGTTTGTGACCCCTCGGCCAAAAATGGCATTGTATGGGTAGAACATGTCGACGACATCAAATGTTATGTGTTCCGTCCTGCAGTTGATTTGGTCGCCGAAGGTCACGGGCAGAGAAATTTTCCCGACGGCTCTTACTTGTTGACCACCGAAACCGTATAGGGGGTTGTCGGCCGGTTGCAGAAGATTTCTGTCAAGCTTCATGCTGTCGAAGGTTGAAGCGAACAAGATGTCAGCGGAGCTTCCGGTATCGACCAGTATTTTGGTGACGGTCCACCCGGCGAGGTTGGTTTCGATCACCATGGCATCTGTGTGAGGGTAATCTCTTAGCTTCATGTCACTGGAATCGAAGGTTATGGGGATGTGAGACCAACGACCAAATTTATGTGGTCCTTCGACGGCCACGTGGTGAACGCGTCTGGCATGTTCCTTCCTCTGCCGTTTGTTGCCATGGTCTTCGTTTGAGCCTCCGGTGATAGCTAGAATGACACCGAAGGTCGATGTTGGATTGTTGATGGTTGTTTGGTTCGAGCCTTCGGCTTTCACAGGTTGTGGTGCTGGTAACGCGGGGATCTGCGATGGTGGTGGCAGAGCGCTGGTGGCTTGGTGGGTTGTTGGAATTTGGTTTTGCGGGGTAGCTGGGTATGTGACTGTGTAAGGTGGGTTTTGGCGTTGTGGGGTGGTGGTTGGCTGATAATGGGTTTGGTTGTAGAGTGGGTGGTGGGTGTAGGGGGGTTGTTGCGAAGGTAGGCCGTAGTTTATGGGGGTATAGTGGTATGTTGGATTTGGTGGGTGGAAGCTTGGTTTCCTCGTGTGGTTTATGGTTCGGGGGTCTGACATGGCAGGTTTCCTGGATTCCTGGAATTCTTTTCCTTTGGCGAAGCATTCGCATTGCTTTGTTGTGTGCCCCTTTCCCATTCCACAGAAGTGACAATACATTTTGGCAGGATCTCGCTGCTGGTAACGCTGGTTCGGCGGAGGTGGCAAAGCCTGCGGGGCTTGGCTGCTCGGGTGATGAGCGTCCCGTGTTTGATGTTCATAGCTTGTTGCTTTGTTGATCGCACCAACGTTGCTTTGCTCTTGGCGAGGGTTGCTTTCTCTCGGTTGAGGCCTCGGCTGTGGCCTCTGCTGAGACCTCCGAGCGTCGGACTTTGCTCTGAAATCCATATCAGCTCTACAGTATCTTTCCATTGTTTCATGCAACTCCTCGATCGAGTTTGCCGGTTTTCTGGCAAATTTTGAGGAGCATGGTCCTGGGCGCAGACCACTGACTGCAGCGAGGATGACAGCCTCGTCAGATATCCCAGGGGTCCTCGCTCTGATTTGAATGAACCTTCGCCAGTAATCTTGGAGCGGCTCGCGTTCCTCTTGCTTGCAGTTGAATAGCTCGATGGGGTTTAACGGGGCTGGAGTGATGCCCTTGAAGTTTGTACACAGCTTGTCTCTGAGGGAGGCCCAGGAGTCCACAGTTCCGGGGCGAAGGTTGCTGTACCAAGTTTGTGCGATGTCTCGCAGAATGATGACAAAGGATTTGGCCATTGTTGATTCGTCACCGCCTGCTGCGGCAACCGCTGCTTCATAGCTCATGATGAACTGGCGAGGGTCGGAAAGTCCATCATAGCGAGGTAGGTTTTGTGGATTATAGCAAGGTGGCCAGGGCTGGGTTTGGAGTGTTTGGGAGAGTGGTGACTTTGGATCGTATGGCATTTGGTGTTGTTGATGCCTTCGCTGAATGCGAAGGTTTTGCTCTCTCTCATCTGGGTAGAGTTGGCGGAGGTTTGGGTGTCTCACAAGATATGGCTCTGGGTGTACTGGTGGTGGTGGGGGTGGTGGGTGGTGACGAAGGTTGTCTTGATTTGGCTCCTCATTCCCCTCTCGCAACGGGGGTATCTCCTCATTGTTCCAGCCCTCGGCTTCGGCTTCTGCCGCGGCGAGGGACTCCTCCATGCGGCGAAGCTGCTCCCTGGCCTCGTCTGCCCTCTGTCTGATTGAGCGCAGTCGGTTGTGCCTCTCAAGCTGTTCCAGGCGCCTCTTCTTCTCTTGCAGCTCAGCCTCGAGCCTTTCAAGGGCCTCGAGGCCCACCTCTTCTCCTTCCCCTT
This sequence comes from Coix lacryma-jobi var. lacryma-jobi, assembly GCA_009763385.1. Lineage (NCBI taxonomy): Eukaryota > Viridiplantae > Streptophyta > Magnoliopsida > Poales > Poaceae > Coix > Coix lacryma-jobi. Next base: position 114,938,865 of record CM019827.1, on the reverse strand, counting down.
CTCCTTCTCCCGATGTGTGTGGGTGCGGCTGTGTCGCCACTCGGGCCTGGGGGCCCAGGGATTGGGGTTCCGGGGTGACATTTTCTCCTCCCGAGGGTTGTGCAATTTCCTCAGCAGGCGGGACCACCGCTGCCGCCTCTCTAGCAACGCGCTGGTCCCTCGCCGAAAGTGCTCTCCTGTTTCCCGCCATTTCAGACTTCGTGTCCCCACGGACGGCGCCAAACTGTTGGGAGCACACTTGCCCAACCTCCGCACTTGTGCGGGGGAAGGAGCGAAGGTGACCAAGCGTCGGATGCAGTAGCGAAGGTGAAACGGAAGTGGAAAGCGCTCGAATTCCCAAAAAGTCGTCCTTTACACTGTTCATCCCCTTGGTATTTATAGGGAATGCCAAGGGGTGCGGGCCAAATTACAAAAGGGTACAGCAAAGATTCCTCGCCTCCGCGCAGGGAGGAAGGGCAGAAGCGTAAACACACAGCTGGAGCGGAAACCCTAATCGGTCACACCCCGGCGCGCCGCCACCTGGCCCCCTGTTCACCTTCGGGGAGAGGTGCGGCGGTCTTGACCTTCGGCCGCGCTCACCCTTGGGCCCGCGCACCTCCGGCTTCACTTGCCTCCCGGGAGAGGCAAGTGATCACGCTCGCTGCTTGCCTGGACCCTCGCTCCATCCGAAGGTGGTGTCGACGGCCAGCGAAGGTTTCTCGCAGTGCGACCATCGCCTCAGACCTGCACGGGAACACAGCAAGAGAGCGAGGGTTGATCCCGCATTCGGGGGTCAGGGTAGTGGCCTCCGATGGTAGAGAGACCCCGCAAGCACGCCAGGCGTTACGCGAGGGCTGAATTTGGGCACCAGTTCGGGCGGCGCTTCTGTCGAGGGTCCTTTCCCCCAACAAGTAGTAATAATAATAAAGACATACCTGAATCGCAAAGATAACGGGGGTGCGTCTTCCCCAAGCTGGTTCCCTTAATAGCGTTGAGCCTTCATGTGCCCAAATATTTTTTTGTCTCTTTTTTAATTAATGGTGAGCCTTCATGTGCTCACATTTTTTTGTTCTTTTTTTAATTAAGGGTGAGCCTTCATGTGCTCACATTTTTTTGGTGTTTTGAATTTGTTTATAGAATGAAAAACTTAAGAGGATAAAGATACTTACGTGGATACATGGGGGTGCCTTCCCCCAAGCTAAATGTTGACGTAGTCGTTCGATCTTGTAATTTAGCAGATTGGTAGTGGATATGTCCTTCCTTTATTAGAGCTTTGATTGATGTTGATGTTTGTTGAGACAGTGTTCCAACAGTGGATGGAGCATTCACTTGCTTGTCAGCTTTTCTTGGCCTTTCAAATCCTGTGAAACTCAAATAGACAACAAAACTTGTGGAACAGATTAAGCGTCAGTGGTTGGCCACTTAAGCCTTAGTTGTCTAGAATTTCAGTAAGATCTATTTCTCAATATTTTTGTATTTTATATTTTTATGATGCAAGATAAAATGCACAGGATGAATGCATGCATATTTATTTTTATTATTATTTATTTTTATGCCACCACGGTGAACATTCCTGCGGGTTTTTACACGCCATAGAATTATTCACATGAGGCTTTATGATGCAGTGAAATATTTTTATTTTGTTTTCTAATGTAATGTAGAAATTAAAATGTGTTGTGAATTAAATATGATGATGCAAGAAATGGTTATGGATTAAATATGAGAAATATGCAGCAAAGTAAATATAAAGATAACTACCGATTTTTAACTTTTGGCGAAGGTTCAGATATTTAGGTCCGACGAACCGGACCTTCCCTTGGTTCAGACCTCCCAAGGTATGTCAGACGTTTGGAAAGTTGTTATTGATTGTACCTCTTAGGTGAAGACATTTTCTCCCATACTTTCTTGGTCTGAGTCTTCACTTCCTGTGGTTCACTGTCTTGAGGTTTCTCTCCTTTCTTTTCTGGGACAGTGTCGATAACTTCTTCTTCATGATTGGCCTCTCTATTCTCGATAGCTTGTCTTCTTTGGCTTTGAGAGCGGCGTCTTTCACTTCTATTCTTCTTGGGTGCTTTATTAGGCATTTAGTTGATGAAGTTGCATCGTGCCTTTTCTCCAGGAAAGTGAAAATGGATTTCCTCTTGTAAATGATTGTACTTGTAGCGTAGAGGAATGGTCTTCCTAGGATGAGGTGGACATCATCGTCTTCTCATGTCGAGGATCAAGAAGTCTGTGGGGACTTCATGACCTCTAATTCTGACTACGACGTCTTCCATCATTCCTTCTTGTTTATGCCTCTTGATATGGTGTCACTCATGTCATTTGTTCGTCCAGCAGTTTGAAGTGAAGCGTTAATTGTGGACGCTGGCAGCATCTTGCTCAGTGTGCATGTTCTTGTAGATCTAGGACCTTCACTCTGTAGAATTTGGGAGTGACTTCTCCATGTTTTGCTCAAGAGTGTGTCCTGCTCATAAAGACAAGGTAGAGATCAAGTGCATGGGCTCTGTTGGTGGAAAACACCAACAGAACCAAAAGTTTTGTTTATTCCCCTTTAACCTTAGGCACATTGCATAAGACAAACTTGTTGTTTATGTGTTCTATTCAATCTTAATATGAGTGATAGGATCAGAGAATGAGCATAAAAGTAGCATCTTAAAATATTTAACATATCAAATTACTTAACCCAAGGAAGGATAATCTATGCATAAAGTGTCGATCTTTTCATAATTGAGATATATCATCTTCCAAAGGTTAGATGCACAATATTTTAACTCATTTAGTTAAGACAGTGAGATTCAAGAGAGTAAAGCTAAGATCAAAGGACTAAACATGTTAAGTTGATTAGGTTGGATCAAGTGAGGTGCAACTTAAACATGTTATGTTCATACTAGAATCAAGAAGAAGCTTTTAAAGTGATGGTTACTTATCTTGAAATGTTACTTTGTGATTGAAGAGTGATGTGTCAAACCATCTTGTGGAAGCTTCTCTTGTCTAGCTGGCTTGTCTTCTCTTGCTTGTCTCACAGTGTGCTTGAGAGGAGGAAGATCATAGTGGAATCATCCTTAGAGGTATCGACCTTCCTTCTCTATGTGTTGACTTATCAGTGAAGGCGTATTGTTCCTCGAGTATGTTGCCTAGGATCCTCTCTCTTCTCTTGTCAACCTTACTTGTTTTCCCTTTAATTATTGGGTTGACAAGAGACTTGAAATTAGAGCTGCTACTTGAGTGCCTCTATGATAGTCTTTGTCTTTTATTGTCACAACTGAAACTTGTTCTCTCAACAGTGTCTAGATGATGGAGATCTTATCGGCTGTTCTTCTTGATTTGCTGGCTCAGGTACTATCTCTCCATCTTCTAACTCTTGTGGTGCAGTGGCTTCATCCTTCCTGATGCCCTCCTCAATTCTTGGCAGTTGGTTCTCCCTTCGACGTCTTCTATTGGTTCTCTTTGGCTGCTCATAAGTGATGTAGATGTTGAAGATGCAGCGAAAGATTGAAAAGTTGACTTCTCCAGGTCCAGCAAAGATGATAACATTTATGGCGTTCAAGAACGATCTTCCAAGAATGTGTGGTGGATCATATTCTTCTTCTCGACTGGGACAACATCTAGTGGTTTGTACTGATCAAAGTGGTGAGTAGGAGATCGATATGTCTTGAAGCTGAATTTCTCCTTCCCCCTTTGATTGTGAAAGACATCTAGACAACAAAATTGTCTCTCCCAGTCTGGCTTGTGATGTAGATGGATTCCTAAACAACATGTTCATGTGTTGGATTTGTAGATCTTGTTATTGTTGTAGTGGTACCATCTTATCTCCCAAGCTAGCTCTTGATTAGAAAAGAAGGTAACTCCCCACTTCTTGTCTTGATGTCTTGGATAATGATGATTGCAGGCATAGGTTGTCTCATATGAGGTAAGTTGCATCCTGTTTGTCATCAGCGCCCAAGCAAGACTCAAAGCTAGGCTAGCACCATTGGTGATCTGAGAGTAGGTTTGTGGGTCTATGGTTTGAGTTTTGGATCTTCAATGTTTAGACCAAACCATGGATGAACAAAATCTCTCTCCTACGTAATGTTAGTGGACATATACCAGAATGATTGCAAGAATTTGAAGCATGGGTTATTATCCACAACTTATGTATTTTGCATCTATGCTAATAAAAAGATATTTTTAGGATTATTTTAGCATATACTAGTATTTTATATATTGGCTGCACTTTAACATGATTCAAGGCAAAAGATAACTTGCAGTAGAAGACAAAATAAATAAACTTTGATACTCATAGTTCTTTCATCCATAATGAATGAGCTGAGTCTTCATTGTGCAAGAGTTGTTGAAGTTCATTGTACACCTTGCTTCATCTCCAGTGTGAGTTCATCTCCTGGACTTTCCCAAATTGATATTGAAAGTTTCCCTGTAGGGGTTAGTCCAACAAAATATCCAACATCCACTATAGCATACTATCGGCTCAAAAATCAACCTAGACACCATGTCTAATTTGATCTAGGAAGGCATTTTAACTTAATTGCTTAAATTAAAAGCCTTTGAAAGCAAGATCACCACTCCTAAACTAGGCACCATGCTTAATTTAAGAGATGTATGAAAGTACTCCAAACCTAAACATATAATATAGCGAATGAGGGTAGCATGAAAGTATTATAGAGATTTATTCAGATGGTGATGAAAGAGCATGATTAGTATATGAGCATATCTTAAAGGTAGGGATAACCAACATAGCAACATGGCAAGAGATGCTCTTAGAAAGTCTATTCCCCAAGCTTGGATTTTGCAAATCAAGATTGGATGAATGTAATTCAATGTTATATGGTGATTGTTTGGGCATACCTTGTGTTTGTTGTTCCTTCGTTCTTTTCTGCTCTAGACCTGGAAAGGTTAGTGACAAGAATACCCGAAGGAATAATTTCATAATTATATTTCTATGCTCATTACAGAAGGAAGTGCAGCGGAAAGGTAGGCGTAGCTAATAACTAGATGTTATGATAGGGTGTAAGGATTCTACTGGTTATAGCCTGCGCTCATGGGGTAGTGATAGATAAGAGTGGAATTCAAAAACAACATTCATAAGAATGAACGCAAAAATAATGAAAAGACTGGGACAAAAAAAAAGAAAAAGATAAAAGTATAATTACAAGGATAAACTAAGACTTAATATGATCTACCGTTCCTCGGCAACGGCGCCAGAAATGCTTGTTGGAATAAATTAACGCACACTCTACTTTATCCGCAAGCGCACAGATAAAATCTACTGATGTAGCACTTCACCGGAGTAACCCAGTTTTAATATCGAACACAAAGGAACGGATAGTGTTAAGCCTTAAAATCTAACCCCCTGAGTAGCTAACAAGGACGGAGAATCTAGAAGTATAGAGAGGATCACTAAGGTTGTCTAATTCCAATTTAAGAGTGATATGTTTATATTATTCTTAGTGGGGAAGTTGCCATAAATGGTCACAAATAGAGTATGAGTCTTTTATGCAAATGTATAATCCTACCGAGCCTACACACGGGTAAGTGGACTATAGAAGAATCAACAAGGCTATAAGAGTCACCCTTGCGAACAACCACTACTACCGGCGTTATAGGAGGCATTTATGAGCTATCAAGTCTAAGCATCACGCTTATACTATCCAACTACTCTAACTCTAGAATGACTAGAATTAAAGTACTCAAAAGAGAGTCATAAACCTTAAGAATAACACGAACAATGGCTCAAACTTAAATATAGACGTTGATTACCAAAACAATCGCTGAAGCAAGTTGAAGATAAACTTGAATCCGCAGGTACAAGATGAAGAAGTTGATCTGACAGGCCGGAGCTCCTTCTTGATCTCTTCCTCTCTCTCTCTACTAGTTCTAGTATAAGACTAGGTTCTAAACCTAACTAGAGGGGTAACTAGTCTTCTACTTGAAAGCTGGCTCTTGAAGTCTTTTTCTAGGGTTTTTGAATGAGGCGTAGAGTTTTCTGAAGAGAGACTTGATCTTCCCTAGGGCCTGGGGGCCTGTTTATATAGCCCTGAGGCATCAACCACGGTCGTTAGATCAAACCGACTTCACGTAGGGCTGAGATGGATCCTCAAAGGCGGTGGAGGAAGCTTCCAGAAGACGGAGGCCATCGGGCCCAGGGGGTGACCGGCTGGTCCTAGGGTGTGATCGACCGGTCCCACCTTGCAGCCTCTCGGGGTGTCCCGCCTCGTGGTGTCCTCTAGGTCCTTCTGGAGTATTCCTGACGTGCCGGTTCCGTAATCTTCCGTCGGTTTCCTTCTAGGAGAAGTAATCAGTGCTGGTTTTCCTGTTTAGTCCCTGCAGAATCACAATTCACCAAAACTCGTGGAATATTGTCAATTAAAACCCTAAACCTTTATTGGTGATTGAATTCATGCTCTTTTCATATTTATTTATCCTTTAATTTTGATAGATAACTAGTGTCAACAACTCCCCCAAGCTTACCTTTTGCTAGTCCCTTAGCAAAACCAAGCTTACCCTCGGGTCCGAAACACCGACACGGTGTGCTATTGATATGGCCTTTTACATGTAACGGCTTGAGATGATTGACAGAATCCTCTGGTTTCTGGAACACAGCAGTCTGTGTAGTGAAGTGGAACTCCGCCGCTGTCGAATCATCTCCGACCACGTAGTAGTCGGCCGACAAGTAAACCACATTGACCTCCGCCCTTTCTGAGGAACGTTCGTAATCCACCATTTCCTCATCCTGTTCCTCAAGTAATTCTTCGCTGGTCGCAACAACACCAGCGGAGGAAACAGGATCACTAGGACATGTATCAGATCCCACCGGAATATCAGGAACCAATTCGTTCTTGGAATCTGGTCGGGTCGGTTCGACCCTTAATTCAGTAGTAGCCGACTTAGCCTGCTCGACCCCTAAACTGGTCGGCGCCTGATCTGAAGTGGTCGGATTGGGATCCGATCTGATTGGTTCCAAAGCTACATCAGTAGATTCGGCGTCCAGACTGGTTGGCTCAGGATCCGACCTGTTTAGTTCTACAATCGTCAAAGTCGGCTTTTGATTATAGGCCGGCTCTTCACCCCCTCGCTTGCCCTGAGGGAAAATGGGATGTGTTGAGTTAAATATGTCCTCCCTCATTTTCTCGAGCTGCTCCTGCCTCTGCTTGTTGCAACGAGCCCTCTGCAACTTCCTCCGTTGAGTCTTGCTCAAACTAGGGGGACACCACCTGGGCTGAGTGTATCTTGGATCGTGCTCGACGGGTTTCTTTGAACCAGCCGAAACATCTTGAGCCTCCTAATTTTCTACTGGAGTGGTTTCCTCAATTATCATCGGCTCGGGTCCATTGGCAATAGGGACCTCCATAGAACCGATCGTAATTGTAGGCACAGGATCATGTCTGGTCAAGGAGACGGTAGGAGCAACTTGCACCTTTTTAGGCACATAGATTTGTCGTATTTGTTCCTTCCCTGTCTCCTGAGCGGTCAAAGTTCTTGATGTGATCAGCCGATTCTGACTTATGTTACTAGAACATGGCTGATCACCTAGCCGATCAAAAACTGAGACCCTCGTAGGTTGATTAACGGGCGTTCCCCATCCTGGCTGATAGTACATAGGTGCTGGCATAGGAGAAGGTACCCAGACTCCTTGAGGACCCCATTTGCGGAGGTGGTGAAATGGGACAAGCCCACTGAGGTCTGTAAGGAGCGATCCTCGGTGCTGGAGATGCTGCTTGGGTCACCACCAGATGTTTAGATCTCTCATCCCCGCGCTTCGGAGGAGTAGACTCTCTTTTTTTTAATGGCCGATTCTAAGAATCGGCCTTTTGCTGTTTGTACTTGGCCATGAGATTATCGAAAGTGCACAGTTTTCTAACAACCTTCCCTCTGCTCTTTTCCACATTAGTCTTCCAAGTGTCGACTTCAGGCTTTTATGGAACAAATGTGCGTAAGACGTGTACTCTGGAAGGGGCAGAGCTGTTAGAACCAGCTAAACCGACTGCGCCAGTTGATTTATCGGTTCCGCTGGGGCTAGAAGAAGCCAGCTTGATCTGGTCGGTCTTTTGATCCGACTGCATTGGTGGTTTTGAGGATGAACCGGACTGGTCGGCTTGAGAGCCTGACCTGGTCGGTCTTTGTTGTGCTGCCCTGGTCTCAAAATATCTCTGTCTGTGCAGGTGTCGTGCTGACCCTGCAGTAATTGTGAGTTTGCTCTTGCCATCATCACCCTTCTCGAGCACCACCTTGCGCCTCGAATCATTCTCAGCATTTGGTGCGACTCGTGACTCGCCGATGACGACATTCTTGCCTCTGGTCGTATTGGCCTGCTCTGGACAAACCAAAATGGAAAGGTTTCCTGCCTCCACCATATGAACCGGGAAAGGGGCGGTAATGATCTGCATCTCGGTAAGACTCAATCGTCCTTCATTAAGGGCCGATTGGACTTGTCAACGAAAAACATTGCAATCATTAGTGGCATGAGAAAAAGAGTTATGGTATTTGCAATAAGCCCTTCTTTTCAATTCGTCGGGTGATGGCAAAGTATAATTAGTTTTAAGACAACCGAATTTAAGCAATTCATCAAATATTCGGTCATTTGGAAAAATCAAAAGTAAACTTCACTTCCTCACCCTGATTCTTTTGAATCGGTTTGAGAGAAGGACAAGTAACTAGTCTATTCTGTGCTGCCCATAGAAACTCAGCAGCATAACAATCCCTAGACTCATCATCCGAACTATCAGAATTCATCTCAACAATATGTACGCCCGGTCGATGAGTCTTATGAGGATCGTAAGGTTCTTTAAGGCGCGATTCAATTGAAACAACTTTCTGCAAAAGTTGATTTACATTAAAGAAATCATAATGCTCAAGCTTATCCTTGATCTCCTGACGTAGACCCGCGAGATATAGATATGTCAGGTCTCTATCGGAAATCATTAAATGAAAGCATCGGTTCTTAATTTCTTTAAAGCGCTTAAAGAAGTCGACTACAGGCTCGCTACGTCCTTATCGAACCGATGTGAGATGCGATAACCTAGTTTCTTGGACCCCGTCATAAAAGTGATTATGAAATTTTTCTTCTAATTCGGCCCAAGAACCTATGGTACATTCTGGTAGTGACGTAAACCAAGCAAAAGCCGTACCAATAAGGGACAAAGGAAAATGTCGTACATTCATATAATCTAAAGTACTGGCTTCGCCCATTTGTGTAAGGAACATGCTAACATGCTCCATGGTTGTTTTACTGCCGTCACCACTAAATTTATAAAAATCAGGTACCCTCCAACCATCAGGTGCTTTCATAAAGTCAAAACATGAAGGATACGGTTTACAATAGGTGGTCCTATTAGGTTTAAACTGGACCCCTAAACTGGTCTCGAGAGACCTGGTTATTTCTTCCTTAAACCGATTTATAGCTCGCCCAAAATCGGTTTCGGCAAGGTTAGGAGCGCCATTATGCATAGGATTATTACTTGGGGACTTCGGTGGATTGGGTAATACTGTTCCCTGTCCTCCTGAAGTCCTGTTTGTCGCTGCCCCCTGATCGGTCTGTGTGGTCCGACCAGAGTTACGGTGGAGATTATTGGTATACGTCGATGTACCAGCTTCACCGTGATTGGCTCTACTAGTGTCGTTTCCTGATTGTGTTTGGCCAAACTCAGTTTGTGAGGTTTGCCCTTTGAAAAAATTAAAAGGCGCGAATTGTGGTTGTCCGATGGGATGATCAGGTTCAACAGTCTTACCCTCTAGTTTATCCATGCGGTCGCTAAGTAATTTAAACGAATGCTGAATAGTATTGGTAAGAGTTTTTGAAGTATCCACTAACATCGCTGAATAATTAGCATGAGTAGGGTAAGGGTCTTCCTGTACCTTAGCATTTACCTTATCAGTAGCGTCTTCAGCGGTCGTGGTTGATACAGTAGGGATTATCTCGTTGAAGTCCGGCTCCTTGTCTTGAGTGACCCTGCCGCGCCGATTCTTCGAGCAGCTTTCCAGGAAAGCCTTCAAGACGACGTCGAGCTTGGCTTGTACTTGTTGTTTTAACTCGTCGGGGAGTTCGTCGATGCCCGCAGGACGGGCGATGTTATCCTTATCCGTAGCACCGTCTTTGTCGCCCATATTGGTAGTAGATGAAATTTTGATCTTCTCCAGTGGAGTCGCCAAAAAGTGTGTTGACGTCGGAAGTGATCTGAATCATACACCAGCAGGGCTAGAACGTCCGAAGAGGTTGCAGATTAACCTGAGACAGCAGGGACCCTGACTAAACCGATGAGAACTGATCTAAGGACCGGTTTGGACCGATTTAGGGTTTTAGATCCCTGTGTTGGTAACTCTAGAACTCCTCCCGGGAAGACCCGTCGGGGAGAAGCACTTAGAGGTTGTCCTCGGACCAGCAAGGCTTCCTAGAACGCTGTCAAGCCTCGCCGGGAGACGCGCCGAACAGCAAGGTAGAGAGAGGAAAAGGGCAAAAGGGATAGTAGATTGGTTTTGATTGATTAGGGTTGGATTCCTCAATCGGCCATGATCCTCTCATATATAGAGAGGGGGTTGGTCTTATCCCAACAAGAAACATCTCCAGATATGATCTCCATGTTTCCTATCCGGACTCCATCAAAACATGGAATCCAAGAGTCCAATCCGGACTAAACAAAGTAAACCTGATCTCGCCGATCTTTGAATCGACTAAACCGGCTCAATGGGCTTTTATAGATATCAGCCCAAATTGATCACACCGATCAATAGACCTTCAAACTCTTGCACAATAAAGATCCTCGAATCGGTTCATTCATCATTATTCCAGGATTTCCGACCAGCACACCTGGTCGAAAATAGCATAATTGGTCGAAAAACATCAAACAAGCAAGCTCATTTTACCTAGAGCATCCAACCTTCAGATAAAAGTATTAGAAAATAAATTCGTCTTCAAAACTATGAGCCGAATATATCTCTTAACCTTATTATTTTCTTATGACACTTTTGAGTGTCAATACATATCTTTTGAAAAAACAAGTTCATCCATAAAGTTTCTTAAATTATGCTTTTATATGGAAATAGAATGAGATGACTAAAAATAGTAGTTTTCACTGTTTCATCTCACTTGTGGGTCCCAGCATACACGGAAGTCTGGCTTTAGGGCACCCGTAATGGCTAATCCATAAGTTATCTCTAAGTATTTTTTTTATATTTTAATAGAAAAAAACTAGCTCATGATTAAGAGTTAAGCTCATACACATATTTTAAGATCATGTAAGAGTGTCATATAAATCTAATTATACTATGAATCATTGCTAAAAATTAATATTATTAGAGATGTTGCTTAGAGCTAGTAGCTAGCTTATATCGTTACGGGTAGTCTTATAGTCTACCTTATAGCCTATTCTAAACTATCTAATTATCTACTCACTTCGTCACAAAATAATACATACTCTCTTAGTCCCTAAATAATTGTTGTCGTTAGGTACATGCCACAAGTTTAACTTGATTTGTAATAAATGTGTGCAATATTTATACCTTTAAATAAATTTATTAAAAACTAGATCAAAGATCTTCCCGATGATACTAATTATGTATAATAAATATCAATACTTGTTAATATATATTTAATCAAATATATTTCTCGGAAAGTGAAAACGATAATTATTTAAGGACGGAGGAAGTGTATCATTTATAGAGAATCTCCGAATATACATTTAGAAATACTAATATTTATCATATGTAATAAGCATCGTTATAACGATTATATAATGTATTTTTATAATAAACTTATTTGTAGATATATTATTTTCTATTTTATTAGTCAAACTTAAAGAATTTGATCCCTCAAAAAATCTAGCGTGCGTTTATCCTGACGTAGGGAGGAGGCTAATAAGCTCCAAACAAAAGTGCTAGAAGTGAAATCAGTAAATATAGTACCTACTGTTGTTATCTATAAACTCTATAAAGCTAATCTCCACTAGCCTCTCAACATACAAGCTATTCATCTCATCATACATTATTGGATGTATTTATGGTCAAGTAGTATTTATAATGATGATCTACATGTTAGTAAGACACATCATCCACTAACATGTATTTAGTTGTTGACATCAGCATGCCACATCATTCACTAACATTAACTTATAATATGCATCATTTTATATAAGTAATTTTATTCCAAATCGTCAACAATTTCAGTGAGAACGAGAAGGTTTAGTTTTATCCTAAATTAGTAGTCTGTACAGCAACGCGTGGAGTATACCTCTAGATTTCTATATTGTGATACCATTTTCTTAATTCATCAAAACATGAAAGTAGTTATTTTATGACCCCTTCACACTTTTTTTTTATCTTTTTCATTAGTTATCAAAACTGAAAAATCATGTATCTCTCACTATTTTGTATTCATACTATAGTACTGTGTTTGACTGTTTTCAGCTCTACTACAAAGTAGAGAAGGATAGATTAGCATTTCAGGGCAGCTTTGATCCCATAAACTCACAACTAGTTGATTGACTAGTGTTTAGCCAATTAAAAAACAGGCAAAAAAGTGGGTGGACTAACAACTAGTCTAAGGGGGTGTTTGGTTCCCACCCCTAAAGTTTAGCCACTAAAGTTTAGTGGAGGTGACTTCAGTAGTAGTGTTAAAAGTGACTAAAAGTAGGGGTGTTTGGAACTTTAGAGACTAAAAGTGACTAAACTTTAGTCCCTAAAGTCTAGGAAGCAGGAACCAAACACCCCCTAAGTTCCAACTAGTTGTTAGTTTATTAGGATATACTTCCTCTGTCTCGGAATAAATAGATTCCTAGAGTTATCCTAAGTCAATTTTTTTAAATTTTGACTGAATTTTTAGAAAAAAAACTATTAAAATTGATTGTATCAAATTCATATCATTATCATAAAATATATTTTTCATAATGTATCTATTTTATACCATGAATGTTATTACTCTCTTCTAAAGTTTAAAAAGTTTAACGGAAATTGATTCTTTTAGGGGCAGAGAAAACCCAACTATAAAGAGACTTGTTTAGATGCCACCAAACTACTCCCTCCGTATTGGTAATAGATGATGTTTTGGACATCGACACGGCCTCCAAAGTATAACTTTGACTCACTTTATACTAAAAAATATTTATCAAAAACCGATATGTATATATTTTTATGAAAGTATTTTTCAATACAAATCTATTTATATGATTTTTATATTTTCAAACTCAACAACTTAAAAGTTATTCATGATTTATATTCCCAATGTTTGACCAAAACCATGTCCAAAACATCATCTATTACCAATACGGAGGGAGTATCAACTTTTTTTTCAGCTCTCTCCATCGCATCACTATCACATCAATATTTAGACGCATGTATGGAGCATTAAATGTTAGTAAAATAAATAACTAATTGTATTTTTAGTATGTACGTATCGAGACGAATCTTTTGAGTATACATAGTTCATATTTGAATAAAGTTTATCGAATAACAACGAAAGTGCTACAGTTGAGAAAAATACTCATCTTCTCAATCTAAACAAGGTCCCGTGATTCGACCAAATTCAAAAAAAAAAAACCATTGCCCCTGGTCCCCACTCGCACTGCGTGCGGTTCCCCTCTGTTGTCCGCTCTCCAGTGTCACGTCGTCGCCGCTCTCCGGCCCTGTCTCGCCGCGGCTGCAGCAAGGGGCCTCTCCACCTGGCCGCCGCGCGCGTCCTAGGTTTGACCGCCCAACAAACTGCCACCTCGACACGTATCTTATTCGGTCAGCCACGTTGTGTCCGGTCCAGGCGGCACTGCGGCAGGCGCTGAGCTCCTCCAGATGTCGACGGCTTCCTTCACCGTTGGTTCCTTTGGGTGTGTCTGCTTGACGGATGAGACTTGTATCGTATATCCTGGTTGAGTGGATGCAGGCTGAGTGGAACCGTATTTCAGAAAAGAAGGTGTTTGATGAGATTGCATGAGCGGATGCAGAAAAATTGAGATGCTGTTTGGTTGGCTGCATGAGCGGATGCAATCTGTCTAACTTGTGAGACTGACACGTGGGTCCATCACACTCATCCTGCATCCGCTCAGCCTGGCTCTGCAGTGAAGCTCAATTTGGGCGTATCCCACCAGCCTGTATCCGCTCATGCAATTGCATCCGCTTGTGCAGGCATGCAGCCAACCAAACAGTCTTCTCGCTCAGATTTATATGGTTCCGCTCATGCAGGATGGGTGGAACGGACCAACCAAACACACCCTTTGTCTTCTCTCGCGACCGTGGATGCAGAGGATCCGCGTACAGTGTGCGGTCGCAAACATACTACCGTGAATGCACCAAACAACCTGCAGTCGGTTGTCCGAGTACTATCACGACTATACGAAATACTCCCTCCGTCTCAGGATATAAGGCAGTTGGTTGTCCGAGTACTATCACGACTACAGGAAATACTCCCTCCGTCTCAGGATATAAGGCGCGATTTAACTTGGTGCGATCTTCAAGATTATACTTTGACCATTAATTTATACTATTTTATATAATTAATGGAAATAACTAAAAAATCATTAGAAAGTATTTGTAAAGGTAAATCTAATGATACCATTATTGTACTATATATTTTTTATTTTATTAGACTTATTATTGTCAAAGTTATTATTGTACAGTACCAGGATCCGCGGCTGCCGACGCTTTGCATGAGGGAAAACTGCGGTTCGGGTGCAATGCAACAAGTTTCACAGGGCAGCAGTGGGGCAGCAGTGCAGGCAGCGTTCCCGCGGCGGCCGGGTTCCCAAGCGAATCGAGCGGCGCGGCAACCCCGGGCAGGGTGGCGAATTCCGCGTTGCCTTCCTTCCCGGGTGACCGTGCGCCCAGCCCAGCCGCCCAGCAGACGTGCGGCTCGTTTCTCGTTTCTCGTTTCTCGTTTCTCGCTGGCCACCGCCGCGTGCGTGAACTACTGAACCGTGACGCCTACAGTAAATGCGGCTCCCGCTGCTGCCCACCGGGGGAAAAAAAAACATCTGCATCCATCCAGCCCGCAGCGGCAGCACACCGTCACCGTCACCTGGTCCACTTCACCAAGGGCACTAGTGTACGCAGACAGCTAATGTCAACTATAGTAGTTCGCGGGCAGTGTACGCAGCAGACTTTTGCTGGAATGGATGCAGATGCTGTCGTAGCTGCCTAGCCAAGTACGGATTCTTTGCAGATGCTTGGAGACCTGCAGATGCTTGGAGGAGTACTGTACTCTCTGTCCTCCAATCTGACGACCGCTCTCCTCTTTGCACCTTTCGTTTTCGGCTGCCAGATTTTTATTCATTCATGCTTTCCAGGTCCAGGTGTCTGGCTGTGGATTATCTGCTGGTTTCCCGGGACACGCAAAGACGACCGCGCCATTCACTGGCCAAGATCTGCGTAACTCCCCTCCCCATATCCACAAAAAAAAGTTAATTAGTAGGTACACCTCTAGTCTTTCCACAATCAACCTCATTTAAGTTTTTTAAATCTAAATAATAATCAGGAAATGTATTTTACAATAACTACCTTTAGACAAAATGTCGATAGTATTCTTCTCGATAGATTTGATCAAAATTGAACTTGGTTAAGTTTTTATTAAAAAAAATTACAAGCGAACTTGGTTAAGTTATAAGTTAGTTTAAATCTAAAAACAATAATCATTAAATATGTATTTATAATAATTACCTTTGGAGACTAAATGTCGATGGTATTTTTTTCATAAATTTAATCAAAATTGAATTTGGTTAACTTCTTAAAAAAACGAGAAGTGTATTTAGAAAAACAGAGTAAGTAGGAGCACTCACTAAAAATCACGTTTCACTTATTCATACTAATCCATGTAACCGATACTAATTCTTTCCTTGAGAGGAATGCTAGGTAATTGTTCCAAATCAATAGGGTTTGCCTTATGACTAGCTCTGTCGATGTGTGTAGCAAACTTAACATGAGAAAATGGAAGATACAAAGGTATTTGGAAAAAAAAGGTTTCCTTAAACGCCACTCAAGTAGCATCAAACCATACCTCACAGATGTTAACAAGAAGTCTCGGTTAAAGTTATGTGTTTTTTTTATCGCGTTAAAGTTATGTGTTGACATGATTGAGAACGGTTTGCTTGGCGATCAAGATTTAAAGGATTTTTTTGACTTTGTTTTTATTGATGAAAAATGGTTTTACCTCTCTCAAAAATCTGAGAAATATTACTTGCTACATGAGGAAGATGATCCCCATCGCACTTGTAAGAACAAGAATTATATCCCTAGGCTCATGTTTTTGTGTGTTTGTGCTCAACCAAGGTTTAGGGACGAAGAATGTGTTTCTGATGGGAAAATAGGTTGCTTCCCACTGATCACTTATGAAAATGCTATAAAAAAAGTCACAATCGTCTTTGTGGAGCCCAAGTTATCAAGCTCATAACTTCTATCACAAGAGATATGATTAGAGATTTCACGATAAACAAAGTGTTGTCTACCATCTGAGCCAAATGGCCAAAAGAAGATATGAACAATTGTAAGTGCATTTACTCCCTATGTGGGTTTTGGCTAATTAATGACAATCAAATTAGGGACTAACAGTTTTATAAAAGCATGAATGCATGTGTTAGTCCTTAGAAAGAATTTCAATGATGATATCCCGTGAACAAAGCACGTAAAAATTTGTTGGACAAAAAAATCCTAGCTCAAGCGATGGATCGACATTTAACTTTTAAGCTTGAGTTATAGGTAAGCCGGACTATCAAGAGAGATACAAATTAGGTTGACTAGGTGTGGAGAAAAGTGCTCAAATCGACTAACAAAAGTTTGCTTGAGAGTCACCGCACGATCACGAACACGTAGATGTTTTTCTGTGAAGTCGGTAGTACCGACCAGGGGGTCGGTAGTACCGACCAGGGAGGCCGCGCGCAATGCTCTCTGGGTAGAGTTCATTTTGAACTGGCGGTAGTAACGCCATAAGGTCGGTACTACCGATCACCCAGACCATTCTAACTCCCTCTCTGTGTAGGTTCAAAAATGACTTGGCGGTAGTACCGCCATAAAGCCGGTACTGCCGACCCTCGGTGGTACCGACCTCGGTCGGTAGGATGGCCAGTTTTGCGGACCTCTCTGTTCGTGCTCAAAATGGTTTGGCGGTAGTACCGCTATAAAGTCGGTACTACCGGACTCGGTAGTACCGACTGTAACACCTCTGGTGTTTAATCTGTAATTAACCTGACATGTCATCATCATTAGTCATAATCATTCTTGTCATGCATTAATGTTTGTCTAGTGGTTGCTTGCCTTTACCTTTTCCTAAAAGGTATTTTGTTGTGTAGTGATCTCTTTTCAAAAAACCCTAAATGCCCAAATCTTCCTTTAAGGGCAAAATGGTAATTTCAACTCTGTGCCTAGTCTTGTGTATTTCTTGTTCAGTTTAGTGTCTTGAAGCTTTGTTGTGTTGTTCAAAACCCAAAATCAAAAACAGATTTCAAATCCCTTTGAAAAACCCTAAATTCCAAACCCTGGTTTTACCTCTCTTTTAATAATTTAAAAACTATTCAAAATTTGGACTTGGTCCAAAAAGCAAGGTTGTAGATCTTGTCAAGAGGAACAACTTTGGTATTTACAGATTTTCGAGTTCCAATATAAAACCAAAAGTAATTTTGAATTTATTCAAATCCCAAAAGTGTTCCCTTTTCTGTTTTCGAATATAATTCAAAAACTGTTTGGAATTTGAAAATGTTCTTATTGACAAAGTTGTAGATCTCCTTTTTCTGCACAACTTTGGTATTCCGAGTTTTTCCCGTGCAGTTCAAGTTTTGGGAGTAATTTGCAAAATACAGAAAGTCAAACCCTACACCCTAGCCCTGTTCATCTTCTACCTAGGGCCAGGGGGGCCCCGGCCATGGCAGCTCGCCGGCGCCGCGTGCGCCACGCGCCTGGCAGCTGCTCGCCTGCCTCCAACCTGCCGCCGCTGTCCGCGCCATCATGCCGCACCCGCACGCGCCAAAGTTGACCCGTGCCCCGTCCCCTACTGCTCCCTGCGCGTCGCCGCCGCGTGGCCATCGCCGGCGAGCTCTTGCGCCCGGGTCCTGAGCGATATTCTCGCTCCCTTTTCCCATCAACCGACAGCACGCGCTCACGACCCGACCTTATCCCTGCCACAGCACGCCCCGAGCGGCAGCACGCTTGGCTATAAAAGCCACCCGCCGGCCGCCGTTCCTCCGCCACCGTCGCCAGCTCACTCCAGAGCCTCCGCCGCTCAACCACCTAGCCCGAAAGCTCCGCCTTGAGCTCGCGAAGCTTCCCAGCCCCTCAATTTTACCTCCGCCGCCTCCAATCGCCCGGCGAAACCCCATCTTCTCAAACTCCGGCGAAACACCGGTGAGCACGGGATTGAGAAATACTCTCTCCCCGGCCGTGATCTTTCCTCCCCGACCCCTGCTTCATCTTCCTTGCCTCCTTGCGCTCCTAACCCGCTCCTGGTAACCGTGTTTGGTGAACAGAGCCGCCGGCACGCCGCTCGCCGCCGAGAGAGCTCCGCCGAAGCACCGCCAACGTCGAGCTCCCTCCTCCGACCCTGCACCGCCTCGCCGAGCCTCCCTCCCGACTCACGGTGAGCCCGCGAATCTTTCCCCACCCTCGGCTTTCCCAGCGCGAGCCCCGAGCGGCCGGTCCGCCGTCCGCCTCGCCTGCGATTCGCCCGAGCCTCCAAGCCAGGCCTCCGACGAAACAGTCGTTTCCGTCTCGCCCGAGCCTCCAAGCCGGGCCTCGGACGAAACAGTCGTTTCCGTCTCGCCCGAGCCTCCAAGCCAGGCCTCGGACGAAGCAGACGTCTCCGTCTCGCCCGAGCCCGTTTCGCCCGAGCCTTGCGAGGAAAGAGCACAGTGCTCTTTTTCCTTTTTAGGAAGTTGTGAATAGTGTTCCTTTTTCATCTTTTTGTATGATTTTCTGTATTGCTCTAAAAATTCTGAAAATTTTACAGTTGAGTCTTTATACTATGTAGTATTTTATAAAAATATGAAACTTGACTTTTCTGCAAGAATTTGAAAATGTAAAATCCCTCTTTTAATTAATAAATGGATGGTTCTGGATTTTTAGAAAATCATTTATAACTCCAAAAATCATGAGATAAATTTTTGTGAGCTTCCTATGCCATGTTTAGTCTCTGGTGAAATTTTGAAGTCTTTTGGAACAAGCTGATTTTTGAGCCTTTATTTTAATTGTTAAATAGTGCCTTTTGGTTAATTAATGTCTGATTTTATTTGAGCACCTTAATGACCTCCAAAAATTATGAAATTTGTTTTGCCATCTATCTACACCATAATGAACTTATGAGATTAATTTGGTAATTTTTGGAGCAACTGCATAAAATGACCTTTTTAAATAATTAAGAAAAACAGAAAAGGTGATTAAGGTTCATGTTGTATGCCCTGTGTTGCATTGTTCATGCTAGCATACTCATGAGCATGCATCATTGCATTCGTATAGTCACCGAAGAAGGCGTCAAGATCGAGGCAGCCGCTGACGAACCTGTCCCTGAGGCTACCCCGAGCTCCGACAACTGCCCTGCCGCCCTCGAGCCTGCCCTCCTTGCTCTTCAAGGCAAGCCCCGGTGCATTTAACCCCTTTCCTTGAATTTATAAAATGATTTCCTTAAATGCTTTTGAGTTAAATTATTGCATTAGGTTTATAGGAGTTGTGTGCTATCCTAATTGATGCACTATCCACCTTGACCACTGATACACCCGATACCTGCTTTTCAAAAGTATTTGAAAAATGCTTAGCAATGCTTATTGAATTAGACTTTGCAATAAAATGCCATTTTTAAAAGTGTGATCACTGAAAGAATCTTTATGGGAATTTGGCTTTACTTCCCGTTCGATGACTGCTTGCCTAGCTAGCATGTGGTCATTGTCGAGAAGAGGTTGTCTGCGCGTACGGTGCCGTCATGTTGTAGTCCGGGACTCAACAGTTGACACCGACCGGGACAGGGTTGAAAAACCGACAGGACCTGTACTCTTGGGTTAGAGTCCCGAGGTGCTTGTTGCTGACGGAAAAACTTTAGGGACCATCCGTATGGGGGCCTGCTGGTCAAGACTTGTAACTATTCACATACTTCGGAAAGCTCTGGCTCCGAGGAATCCTTTATTGGACCGACAACCGCGCACTGGGAGTGGAGAGATGGCGGAAGTAGCATGTACCCACGTGGTCGTCGTACCTGGATAGGAGTGGTGTACTGTACTTCCGGGTGGCGTAGGACCGGGCCCAATCTTGGAGGAATCGTGGTAGACGAGTTGGCATATGCAAGCTTGGGTGCTACATATGCAGTGTGGATAGGGATCCTCAGCTGAGTATTATTTATCCGGATTAACGTTGCTCCTCGGTTATGGAGACTTGGTCCACTGACTGTCAACGGAGAGTGGTTCTCAACTAGGTATGTTTTGAAATGTAAAATGAATCAGGAACGATGAAGAATTGAGGAATACTGAATCTTTCCAAAATAAAATAAGGTTTACAAAAATGCTTTTCTGCAAATACTTGATCTTGCTTAAGCCTTACCTTGACTACCCTAAGCCTCTCATTCCTGAGTCTTCTCCCTTTTTCTTAGTCGGGTAAGTCTTGTTGAGTACCCCAGTACTCAGGGTTTGTTACCCATGCTGCAGGTATGACAGAGTCCCCAAGGTGTCTTGCACCCTGCTGCGTGACCATCGTCCAGGAAGAGGCCGATGAGGCCGAAGAATAGTTGTACACCCTCGGGCTGGGTGATTATAAGTATCTTTGTTGTTCTCCACTACGTTGCCTTTGTCTATTTCTATTATCAGAACTTGGTTTGTAATAACTGCACCTTAATTTCTATTTGGAACCCTGCTTTGT
Organism: Coix lacryma-jobi var. lacryma-jobi; assembly: GCA_009763385.1. Lineage (NCBI taxonomy): Eukaryota > Viridiplantae > Streptophyta > Magnoliopsida > Poales > Poaceae > Coix > Coix lacryma-jobi. Next base: position 114,918,093 of record CM019827.1, on the reverse strand, counting down.
AAAACTAATGTTATTTAAGTCTTCCGCTCTTTATTCCGATGTTATTTGTAAAAGTATGCAATGCTGTAACCGAATTGTGAGATGATCCTGCGGACATTGGGCACTGATGTAGCCCGGTGGCGAACAGGTCTTAATCACATGGAACATGGGTTCGGCTGTCAGAGGTTGACAGGGACACGTGGGCCATGGGATTAGGGTCGTTCCGTCACACCGACCCTGGTCGGTAGGTACCGAGCCCCCGAGGCCGATCTGCGGAGCTCTCTATTAGTGCGCTTTTTGACTTGGTGGCAGTACCGCCATATGGCCGGTACTACTGACCCTCGGTGGTACCGACCCTGGTCGGTAGGTACTGAGTGGCCAAGTGACTTTCTTCGGAGCTCTCTGTTCGCGGCCGATTTGGCCTGGCGGTAGTACCGCCATAAGGCCGGTACTACCGACCCTCGGTGGTACCGACCCTTGGTCGGTGGTTGGATCTAGGTCAACTCAGATCTGGCGCAGCGGTTCTTGGCTGGTCGGTACTACCGACCATGGGTGGTCGGTACTACCGACAAGCCTCGGGACTGGGGGACTATAAATAGCCTCCCACTTCACTTATGACCGTTACCCACTCACTTTAACATTCATTGTGACCTACCACCTGCCAAAAATGCCTCCAAGCATTGACTCCTCCCCTCTCTCCCCCTTTGCTCCTAGATTCATTCCCTTGCAAGATTTGAGCTAGGGAAGTGAGATTAGAGAGTGGGAAGCTTCGATCTACGACTTGAGCACTTGGTTCCTCATCTAGCTGGCTTGGTTTGTGTCTATTACTCTTGGGTTCATTGAACCCTAGCCGGTTAGGTGTTCTTCGTGGTAGCCCGTGTTAATTCATTTGTGAGGGCTTCCCGAAGCATTTGTATTTCCCCTATGATTTCTAGTAGAGAAACTCGGCTAACCTTTGTGGTGGCTTGAGTGAGGCAAGGAGGTGAAAGATACTCCGACCTTGGTGGTCACCTCAACAACGAGGACACAAGCATTCCTTAGTGGTTTGGCCGAACCTCGGGATAAATCGCTGTGTCCCGTGTGCTTGTTGTTATCTCTATTTTTGATATTACACTTGTACTTGTGTTCTTCGTGTTCTTCCTCTTCCTCCCTCGTTCTTAGGTTGGGAAGGCTCGATCTACACCGTGGGAAGTAACCAAGGCGTGGCAAGGCTAGAATCTTCATCTACCATACTTAGGGAAGTGGGGGCATTTAGTTGATTTACATTCATAGCTTACATACTTTGGATTTGTAGTTTTGTTTTAGGTTTCCGGTAGTGCCGTTTGTTTGTGTCGGTAGTACCGGTGTTTCATACCCGGTAGTACCTACCCAAACAAACCGATAGTACCTGTTGTTATCTAACTCAAAGTTTTAGTTTGTGAAGTTTCAGATTGTAGAAAATCACCTATTCACCCCCCTGTAGGCTGATTTGATCCTTTCAATTGGTATCAGAGCTTAACCCTTGTGTTAGCGCTTCACGCGTAAGGGAGAAATCATTTCGACCCTAAGTCAAGAAGCAGTCAATGACATTGTCAAGAGAGTTTCTGATCAACTGTTGGAACAACAAGCAAAGCAATTTGAAGATCAAATGAAGAAGATGAAGGATGAGATTGAGATCTTGAAGCAAGCTTTGGAAAGCAAAGGTGAAACATTAGGAAGTGGAGGAGTTCCACCACAGCCCAAAGAAAACAAGACAAAGGAAGATGAAGAGAAAGGCAAGAGAGAGAAGAAATTCTCAAGCATACCATATGACTATAGCCAAATGGGCAAGATCCTTCAATTGCCTAGCGTCAATCTAGGCAAACCACCCTCCTTTGATGGAATCAACTACAATGATTGGGCACACAAGATGAAGCTACATCTTATTGCCGCAAGAGCTTGGGAGATTGTTGAGAATGGACTAAGTCATGTTGAAGGTGAAGAGTACACCGACTTAGATGCGATTGAGTTTCAACAAAATGCTCAAGCGGCATCCTTGATTCTATCATGCCTCAAGGCCGAAGAAAGTACCAAGGTCCATGGAATGGTAGTTGCAAAGAAGATTTGGGACACTCTCAGAATATCATATGAGGGTGATGAAAGTGTGAGAAGATGCAACATAGAGCTTCTTCAAGGGAAGATCGAGAACTTCACTATCAAGAGTGGTGAAACCATTCAACAAATATTTGATAGGTACATGACCTTGATCAACAAGATTAGAGCTCTTGGAGATAAGAAGTGGGATGATAACTCAATAGCAAGAAAGCTATTGAGATCCTATAGGAGGAAGAACAAGACACTCGCATCCATAATTATGGAAAGACCAAACTATGAGAGCATGGGACCACATGAGATGCTTGCCAAGATAAAGCATCATGAAGTTCTAGATGATGAAGCCATAGAAGATCAAGAAGCAAGCAGCAAGAAGGTGGTAGCTCTCAAGGCAAACCAAGAAGAAGGAAGCAAGGCCCAAAATGATTCATCAAGTGAAGGGAGCGATGACTCCGATGATGAGATTGCTCTTCTTGTGAAGAACTTTAGAAGATTCATGAGGAAGAAGATGTACAAGAAGGGCAAAGGTGGATACTTCAAGAAGTCAAAGAAGAGGAATTGCTATGAGTGTGGTGCGGATGATCACTTCATTGCCGATTGTCCACAAAAGAAGAACAAGAGCAAGTATAGCAAGAGTGATGACAAGAAGCAAAGAAGAAGAAGAGGTGGTGAAGCTCATCTTGGTGAAGAATGGTTCTCGGAAGATGACTCAAGTGATGAAGAGAAGAGCAAGGGCAAGGATAAGGAGAAGGGAGCGTCCAACATCGCCATACACAAGACCACTTCTCCAAGCCTCTTCTCCAACATGGCTACATCGACTACTTCATCACGCTTGTTCGAGGATCTCTCCGATGACGAGGATGACTTCATTCATTCTTGCTTCATGGCTAAGGATGAGAAGGTATCATCTAGCTCTTCCAATTTGTTCTAGTGATGAGTATAGTGATGATGATGTGGATGATTTTGAACTTTGCATAATCAAAAATTTTGGTAAGAAAGGAGGACCTAAAATATTAAAATTGCTTACTAAGTTGGAGATTCGGAATGAGAGTCTTATTTTGCAAGGGGACTTGATCTCTCAAGAGAGAGAAAAGAACCTTGCATTAGAAGCCTCTCTTGCCAAGGAGAAGTTGAAGGTTGAGAAATTGACCGTGGAACTATCTTTAGCCAATGACTCTAACAAGAAGTTGGCTAAGGAGTGTTCCACGAGTAATGACTCAATTGCTGTGACACCCAAAAATTTGCCCAATTTTAAAATAGGTGAAAATGTTTCTTTATTGATTTTGGTGTGCATTTAATCTAGGATTAAATAATTTTCATAAAATCAAAACTAAGCTAGCAACATGATGTGGCATTCATGCTGAGGCATCCTATTTCTTTTTGAGATGAGTGGTTTTGGCGGAAAAAGGATTTAAATTCAAAATTCATTTGAAAAGGAGTTGAAAAGTGTTGAAAATAAAAGAAAAAGGGTTTTATTTCATTTTCTCCCCCCTCCTTGCTTTCGGCCCGAGCGGCCTGGTGGCCCAGCCCACCGGTCCCTCCTCCCCTTCTTCTATTCCCGCGCTGGGCTCCCTCCCTTCCTCTCCTTTTTCTGTTGCGCGGCCCATGAGCCGGCCCAGCGTGGCCGCTCGCCAGCGTCGGCAGCTGCCGCACCTCCCCTCCCCTCTGCCACTGACCGAGCGTCCCCACGCGTCAGCGCCTTTCCCCAACCTCTCCCTCGCGCTCTGCTTGCTCGCAGCACCGAGCGCAACCGCCGCTCGCCCCACTCCCATCCCTCGCGTCGTGTCCCGCTCCCACTCTCCCTCCCTCGTCTATTTATCGGACCGCGCTCGCTCCCCGCTCTCCTTTTCCCACATCCGCACAGCAGAGCCAGCGCCACACGCCATCTCCGCGCCGAGCACCGCCACTCGCCGACCGGCCGTGCCCCGTCTTCCCCGTCGCCAAACAACGTTCTGCTGAGCTCTCCGTCGCGGCAACGGCACCGTCGGACCCTAACTCTCTCTCTCCCTTGGCCTCTCTATCACCCTAATCGCCGAGTACTTGCATAGGGTCGCTGTCGTTCATCGCCGACGACCACCGTCCGCCGAACCTCGCCGTGCACCGACGATAGCGCCTCCCCGTCTCCTCCTTCGCCGTGGTGAGGACCCCTCCGTTTCCCGCTCCTTCCCCATCCCTTTTATTTGATCGGAGTCACGCCCGTAGGCCGAGTCCGCGAGCTCCTGTGCGCTGTCCATGGCGTGCTCGCGCACGACGTCGCGCTGAGCGCCACGACATCGTGGCCTGGGCGCGCCACCGGCCCGCCCCTTGCGCACGTTTCCCCCGATCTAATCGGGCGCGTCCGTGGCCGTGGATCGCCGATACCCCTTCGCGGGAGACTTTGCGTAAGAGCCCTTCGGCTTTTGCGAAATCAACCCGCAGTCCTTTGCCAGGTGGATTTTGATTTAAAAATCCGATTTAAAATATGGTTTGAATCCAAATGCATTTCCAGTTATTTACAAGTTTGCCACTGAGTTAAAATGCTTATAAAACCCACATTTTAGCTCCGATTTGATCCGTTCAACTTGCGTTAGATTCGTTTCGAAAAGTTCTTTCAAACTAAATAACTTTCAGTACTGTTTTCTATAATTAAAATTTGAGTTAAGTCTAATCTAGTAATTAGTGTCTTTAATCTTGTTTAATTCATATCTTTTCCGTTTTAACTCCGATTAGCGTGATCTTCGCGTCTGTGTGTTCGTAGCGGATCATAGATCAGTTTTCCAAAACTCTTTATCTTGTTTTATTATGATTGATGTACTGTTCTAATCATAGGCTATGTTTGCTTTGCATGAATTGCTTTTGGATGCATGTGTGGTGTTCTGTGATCATATGTCCAGTCGGTGAGTTGTACGTTGCTGAACCAAGAAGAAGTCTGTGGTCCAGAGATCGTGATCAAGAGTCAACAGGTCAACAGAAGAAGGATCTTGAGTTAAGGCAAGTATAGCAGTCGAGTTTTCTCTTCACAATCATGATCATGTTACTTAATTAATGTATGCATCGAATGATAAAAATGACTTATTAGCAACTTAAGAAATTATCTGTACAAGCATCTTCGGGTTTTACAGTGCAACTGATGGGGGTTATATGGCTCTGGCTTTAGCTCAGTATGAGGACCTTTTCTAGCTTGTTAGAGGTTACCCTTGTGGCGCAAATGGGGGTTAGCAGACTGGGGATCCCTGCGGTTGGTTGAATCGCCCAGACTGACTAATGAAACCTAGCAGCCCTAACTTGTTAGACGAACCTTGGAAAAGCTTCATCGTGAACCCTGCCGACTTTCCTTGGAAGTGAGTTAAGAGGCTGATCACCTCGGGCGAAAGGGCAATTCACGTCTCACAGGGAAAGTGTACACCTTTGCGCAAAGTTTATTAAACTGATATATCAGCCTTGCTCAAGGACACGAGCGGCCTTGAAGACTTTTACATTAAGATTATGACTTTTGTTGGTTAACATGTTCATTATTTACCATTTTATGCTATTCATTATTTATGTTACATTGATCATGAGACTTGGGATCTATATCACTTGTTGCTATACCTGTGGAGTTCAACATGGACTCACTCTTGCTTTTCCCCCACACCCCAGTCTCCATCAGAGTCGCGCAGCGGAAGCGTGGTGATGACACAGATGAGTTTCCTAGAAGGCCGATGGAAGTGCTAGGCATAGCTTAGGCTTGTGGTCAACTAGTCAGTTGTTCCCTGTGAAGTTGGTGTCTCCATCTGAAGATCGGAGTGTCTTCCCGCTGTCAGCTCCTTAAGGTTATGTTCTTTGTGTTTTATACGTTATATAAGAGCATGGTCTATTGATATTACCCTTTATTTGTAGCTATATGTGAGATTTGACTTCCTGGGCTCACATATGGTGTATACCTGGTTTTGTTCTTAAAACCGGGTGTGACAATTGCTAGTCTAAAGAATGAAGTTAGCTTGGTTCAAGAAAGCCTCACAAGCTTTCAAGACAGATATCAAACTCTTGAACTAAGCTACAACACTCTTTGGAATAGCACATCTTCAACTACTCCTAAGGATTCTGATAGCTCTAATGCCTCAACTAGTAATGGTTGCAAAAGATGCTATAAAGTTGATTTAAATTCTTGTGCAACTAACCTTGTTGAGCTAGAGAAGAGAGACAAGGAGATACAAAGGTTGAACATGATCTTGAGGAATGGTTGCAAGTGTAAGGTGCAACAACCAAAAGACATCCTCAAGACCGCAAGACATCCATCCATCAAGGATGGGATTGGCCACAAGGTATGGTGGCAAAGCCAATGGAAGGAAGATGGTCAACGGGGTACCCTTTGTTAACTTTAATAAAGGGGTTCCTCTCTTTGACCTCATGAACAAGGCAAACAAGGTTGCCAATCCAAAGGCTACACTTGCCAATGACAAGATCAACAAGGCGAAGTAAGTGGAGGTCCCCAAGCAACAAAAGCCCATATCACGAAGCTATACATGTGATTATTTGTGTTGTTGGGGAGAGAACGACAAGATTGTCGTTAAGTATGTTGGTGCACTCAAGAAGAGAGAGATCATGAGAAATGTTTAGGTGCCCAAAGTTTATGTGACTAACCCCCTAGGACCCAATCTCACTTGGGTACCTAAATTGAGAACATAAACTTGTTTTGTAGGAATATGCCTCCGGTGGAACAAGTTGGGTGTTAGATAGTGGATGCACCAATCATATGATCGGGGCAAAAGAAATGTTCACTTCTTTTCAACCAAGCCATGATTGATGCAATAACATTGTGTTTGGTGACAATGGAAAAGGAGAGGTACTTGGCTTGGGTAAAATTGCTATCTCAACTGACAATTCTATCTCAAATGTATTACTTGTGCATTCGTTGAGTTACAATTTGTTATCTGTTTCTCAACTTTGTGAAATGGGTTACGATTGTCTCTTTACGGATAATGGTGTGACCGTCTCTAGAAGAAGGGATTCCTCTATTGCATTTAAGGGAGCGTTGAAGGGAAAGCTTTATCTAGTTGACTTCTCAACTAGTAAGGTGGAACCTACGACATGCCTAATGGCAAAATCTAGCATGAGTTGGCTTTGGCATCGCTGACTAGCTCATGTTGGGATGAGGAACTTGGCCCAACTTCAAAGGGAAGGGCACATCCTTGGACTAACCAATGTTTCTTTGGAGAAAGATAGGATTTGCAGCGCATGCCAAACAGGAAAGCAAGTTGGAGCGAAGCATCCAATGAAGAACATCGTGTCAACTACAAGACCATTGGAGCTACTTCATATGGACCTCATCGGACCTGTTGCTTACCAAAGCATCGGTGGTAACAAATATGGTTTTGTTATTGTTGATGACTATTCTCGCTTCACTTGGGTGTTCTTTTTAGCAGATAAAAGTGAGACCCAAGGCATCTTCAAGAAATTTGCAAGAAGGACTCAAAATGAGTTTGAGCTCAAGATCAAGAAAGTGAGAAGTGACAACGGGACCGAGTTCAAGAACACCAACATAGAAGAGTATCTTGATGATGAAGGAATCAAGCATGAGTTCTCCGTTCCATACACCCCACAACAAAATGGGGTTGTGGAAAGGAAGAATCGAACTCTTGTTGAAGCCGCAAGATCTATGTTGGATGAGTACAAGACATCTCATGGCTTTTGGGCGGAGGCGATGAACACCGCTTGCCATGCAATCAATCGCCTCTACCTCCTCAATCTAAGGGACAAGACGCCTTATGAGCTCCTAACCGGTAACAAACTGAAGGTGCATTACTTTAGAGTCTTTGGCTGCAAGTGTTTCATAATTAACAAGAGGGCCAAAAGCTCAAAGTTTGCACCTAAGGTACATGAAGGCTTACTAATTGGTTATGGTACTAACGAACATGGCTACCGTGTATTCAATAATGCCACCGGCACTATTGAGTTAACGGTAGATGTGACTTTTGATGAATCCGATGGCTCCCAAAAGGAGCAAGTGAATGATGAGCTTGTAGGTAATGACATGCCTCCGTCCGAAGCAATCAAGAAGCTTGCGACTGGTGATGTGAGGCCTATTGAGATTCAAGATGATGAAGATGAGCCATTGCACACTCCACAAGATTCAAATGTCCATCATGTGCATTCGAATGCACATGGTGAAGCTTCCGTAACTCCGAAAGGTGGAAGTGCAAATGATGTTCAAATGCCACATCAACTTGATGATCAAGCTCAAGCTCAACATGATGACCAACAAGCTAATGAAGACATCCATACATATAATGAAGATGGACCCATCCAAAGAAGATCACTCGTGACACATCCAAAAGTTCATCATTCAATTCAACGGGATCATCCCGTTGATAACATATTGGGGAGCATACGACGTGGGGTAACGACACGTTCTCGTTTAGCAAGTTTTTGTGAACATTACTTGTGTGTCTCCTCTTTGGAACCTCTTAGGGTGGAAGAAGCACTTGATGATCCGGATTGGGTGATGGCTATGCAAGAAGAGTTGAACAACTTCACTCGGAATGAAGTCTGGTCCTTGGTGGAAAGGCCCAAGCAAAATGTGATAGGAACCAAATGGGTCTTCTGCAACAAGCAAGACGAGCATGGCGTGGTTACAAGGAACAAAGCACGGTTGGTGGCTCAAGGTTTCACTCAAATCGAAGGTTTGAATTTTGGGGAAACCTATGCACCCGTAGCTAGGCTTGAGTCAATTTGTATATTACATGCCTTTGCTACTCACCATGATTTCAAGCTATATCAAATGGACGTGAAAAGTGCATTCCTCAATGGCCCCCTCTCCGAATTGGTGTAAACTGATTCTAGCAAAAGCCCTCAGAAATGTACGGGACACTCCTAGCATCACCTAATGTCAAGTTGTCATCCCCAACATGATACTGGAAATGTAATTCATTTGTGACACTAGCTCAAGAAAGATATAAATATTTATCCGCAAGCGCACAGATAAATATACCCATTGTAGCAGCATTTCACCCAGGTTGTCTAGGTATCGTTATTTATATTTTACCGAGGGAAACAGTGAAGCGGGAAACAAATGGACATAAATGTAATTTAATGGTAGTGGAGATTACTATTCATTCATTAACTGCTCACATGTCTAAACAGGGGTAAGACAAGATAAAGATAAATAGTGAATAATAATGATAATGGGAATTCTAGAGATAGAGCAAACTAAATGAATCAAGTAGAGCAGTCAGGAGATTAATTAAGAGATTCGAATCCTAAGTTACTTCATATTTACTAAGCCTAGTGATTACTCTAGTTAATATACAATCATTTATAGCTAATTAATCTATCATCTATGATCAAGGGACATTACTAAATTAGAATCAAGAACAAAGTAATGAATTCTAACTTGCAACCGCGTCCTACTAAGGTCTACACTCGGAGGGAAGACTACAAAGGACTCAACAGGACTGTCACTCCTGCGATCTACCTCTCGACCCGGAGCATAGGATGTATTCGCAGGTAAACTAGGCCTGAACACCATGTTTACACCAGTTTGACCACTTAACTTTATCCGGAATAAAGCTAAGTACTTTACGAACATGATCATAAACTCTATCATAATCAGATCTATATTAAATATATAACTAGAATAAACTCCAAAACTGAATAAACTAAAATATATTAATGTAGCACAAAGTCGAATAAAGATACAAAATTACTGAACCTTCGACAGCGATCCGGAGACTCAGACGAAGCTTCTAGCCAGATATGCCGACGAAGTCGCCCGCCTCTACTTGAACCTAGCTAGACTAAACTCTAAACTTGAAGTAGAGCTCTAACTCTTCTCTGTAGAAACCCTAGTTCTACTTTTGTCAGAAGATCTGAACTTCTCTTCTCTCTGTCTTCTCTCTGTCTCTGGAGGGGAGGGGTCTGGGGTCTGGTTATATAGCCCTGGGCATGGAACCGCGACCGTTGGATCAAACCGACTTAAGGTACGGTCGAGATGAGTCCTCGAGGTCGGTGAAGGAAGATTCCGGAAGGAGGAGGCGTGGGGGCCCAGGACCCGACCGACCGGTGGGCCCACCAGACCGGTCGGTCCCACTGGGCAGGATCTCGAGATGCCCCGCCTCGTGGTGTCCTCTGGAGACTTCCTGACTTGGCGGTGGAGTAATCTATGTCGGGTTCCTTCTTGGGGAAGCAATGTAGTCATGTTTTCCTGTTTAATCCCTAGAAAATATAGAATCACCAAAACTCGTGGAATTTGTTAGTTTAAACCTCCTATTTCTAAGTTGGCAATTCTTTTTGGCATTTATTCAAGTATTGTTGACGGTAAATAATGATAGTTAATAGATGTCAACAAACTCCCCCAAGCTAAACTTTTGCTAGTCCCTTAGCAAACATCGGGTTCTAAGAGTAAAACTGTGAACTACTTTAATATCCAAGCCATCAACTGAAAACTTTCTTAAAAAGAAATTGGAAGAATTTTCATATGTCCCCTTGGCCAATGAGATCTAATCTTTTACCTTTGTTCAAAATAATTGAAAGTCAGAAACAATCAAGTCAAGCACTATGTCTCAAATTCCTCATTCCAACTTTACTCCAGAGTTTTGTAAGATTTTCATAATAAAAGCTCAGAGAACCCCTGTATGACATCTTTCAAATTGCATATATTTTTAAGATTAAAAGCACACTTTACTCAATCAAAGTTCAAAGCTTAGGGAGAGAAATGTCATACCCTTAGATCAAGTATTAAGGACTTTAAATTTGTCCACTCTTACTGGCATATTGTAATTAGAGAGACCATGGGCTATCATTCTTTTTCTTTTCATATTTTTATCACATTTTTTCTTTTTTTCTTTTTGAGGTAATCGGACACTTGTCCCTTTTTCTTTCCTCCTTTTCATATTTTTGCATAGTCCCATGCCTCTAACACAATACTACTTCAGAAGAGTGAATCTTTTATATTTATAGAAGCTTGATCTTTAGAGCATGATAAACCTCTCTACCATAGTTAGAAACTTATAGCAGAGTAAATAGTCTTAAATTATGAATCATTTATTATCAGGCTTTAGAAATAATTATTATGTCATACAGGTTCTCATCATGTGTTTAAAGTTTTAAAATTAAATTTCCGGAGACTCATTGGAACTAAGAACAAGATAAAAAGCAGCTCAGACTTTTTTGTCTCTAATTCTCAACTATCCAAACTTTGGGTAAGATCATATCTTTATTGTTATGAGATTTTTTAATTAAAAATTTGAAAGGAATTATTTGGCAGTTGAGGCTATGTACTTTAGAGTTATAAAGCAGTTTTTTAATAAACTCTACTTCAAGTTTATTTTATTTTACTAAACAGATACTAACTAACAAAACTAATACTAGACTCAAACAAATAACAAATAGATGGGTACAACATACTTACCTCGGGAATAGGGGGTCCTCCCCCAAGCTAGCTTCACTCATACGGTGGTTGAACGCATCTTGGCCCCTAGTGGGTTTCGGTGATTGGATGAAACACAAGATTACTGTGACTAACATGTGTTTTGCAGAAACAGGATTGAGTTAGGTCACGGTAATGGCGACGATACGAGCATATGGAGTTCATATCCCCTGGCGATGGATATCGTTTCGGTTTTCAAAGGACGGACGACGAAGATGGTGGTAGACTAGGCTAAGTGTCATATGGTGTTGGAGGACACTTAGGTAGTCTTAGGTCTTTGTTTTTCCTTTGGCCGTACTATAAAGGGGAGCGTGAATCAGTAGCTTGACTTAGATGAGTCTATTGAGGTAGGTGTGGTGCACACTTGTTATTTTATAGCCCTAGGTAGCTCAGAGAGATGCCTTATGTCGTGAGGATGAAAAGTCGTTAAGGCCGCGTCCCGATCCGAGTTGGTTTTGCCCTTGAAAAGGGCATCAGACGCTGGCCTGGTGGGCATTGGACGCGTCCGATGCTCACTCAGACTTGGGTTCAGTCTGGTGCGTGGCATCGGACGTGCCGATGTTGCCACATCGGACGCGCCCGTGCCACTGTTCATGTGCGCGTGAACTGGAGGTTGCATCGGACGCTGGCATCGGACGCCGAGGGCCAGCGTCCGATGTCCATGCAGAGAGGTTCTAGAGAGGGTAAATCCACATCGGACGTGTCCGATGTGGTGGCATCGAACGCTGCCCAGCGTCCGATGCTCCTTTAACAGGTCTGACAAGAGGGTACAGTCGACCGTTGGTTGAGGTCATCGGCGCATCTGATGCCTAGCATCAGAGCGTCTGATGCCCCCGCAGTGAGCCCTGTTCGGTGTTATTTTGGATGACCGGTTGGGGGAGTATGTATACTGCTCGTCCTCATCCATTAGAGTGTTCTTGCCATTTCCATCTGCTGAGAGACACATTGTGAGTGTGAGATAGTGCAAGAGCCCTAGTGAGGTTGAGTGAATTGCTAATCGAGAGAATTAGTGACCTCCTAGTGAGAATTGAGTAGCAAGTGTGCATCCATCCATCTCTTTGGCCCTTGTCTTGGTCAAGTGAGAGTTCTAGCTTGTTACTCTTGGTGATCGGCATCACCTAGACGGCTTGGTGGTGATCATGAAGCTTGGAGAGCATCCGGTGGCATTGTGGATGACCCAAGCAAGCTTGTGACCAGTAGTGAGCGAATCACCAGGCCGGAGCGATGAAGAATCAGCTCATAGTGAGCACTTGATCCTTGCGCGGATCAAGGGGGAGCGATACCCTTGCGCGGGTGCTCCAACGAGGACTAGGGGGGTGTGCCGATACCTCGATACCTCGGCAAAAAGATCGTCTTGTCGTCTCTACTCCCTTACTTACGCATTTACTTTCAAGCAATTCAATTCCGCATTACACTTGTTGTTCATTCTCTATTGAATTGCTTTGCTAGAGTAGGAGTGGCATAGACTTGGTCTTTTGTGTGGTAGAATAGAGAGAAACACACTTCTAGGCACAAGGGGGTTAATTGGGCTTAATAGGTTTTAATTCTTGCTAAAGTTTTAGAAAAGCCCAATTCACCCCCCCTCTTAGGCATCTTGATCCTTTCAATTGGTATCGGAGCCTCGTGCTCTCGATTTAGGCTTAACCACCTAGAGTTAAGATGTCTGGAGGTGATGGACCACCTCCCATGTTCGAGGGAGACGACTTTCCATATTGGAAAATCCGTATGGAGTCGTACCTAGAAGCGGTTGATGTTAGATGCCGCGAAGCCGCCATAACCGGGTTCCCCAAACCGAAGGAGGGCACTAGCCTCACGCCACATGAGGAAGAGAATGAGAAGTGGAAGGCAAAAGCCAAAAACATTCTTTTTAGAGGCATTTGCAAGGATGTGTTTAACCGCGTCTGAAACCACAAGAATGCCCATGATCTATGGGATAACATTTATGCTCTCCATGAGGGAACCAAGAGTGAGCGTGAGGAACGCTATCATTTAGTTATGCAAAAGCTTCATTCTTTTGATATGCATGCTAATGAAAGTGCAAATGAAATGTACTCACGCTTGAATGTTCTTATAGAAGAACTCAATGGACTTGGCCTCACACAAATGCAACCATCCGATGTTGTGAGGAAGATACTTTGTGTCCTCCCAATTGACAAATATGGACACATTGTGACGGTGCTACATCAAGGCGATCTTTCCACCGCTACACCAACTCAAATCTTGGGAAAGATCAATGCGCATGAGATGTACATGCACATCACACCAAGTAGTGGCTCTTCCACCGACAAGAAGAAGGACTTGGCCTTCAAAGCAAGCCATGATAAGAAGGGCAAGTCCAAGGCTATTGAGGTGCATCATGAAAGCTCAAGTGATGAAGAGGATGATTCCAACATAGCTCTCATGGTGAGGAAGACCACCAAGATGTTGAAGAAGCTTCACAAAAATGGAGTCAATTTTGACTCAAGAAAGAAGAAGTTCTTCACAAGTAGCAAGAGAAGGCCAATCTCCGAAATGGATTGCTACAATTGCGGTGAGCTTGGCCATCTTGCTCATCAATGTACCAAGCCCAAGAAGGACAACTACAAGAACAAGAACAACGGTAAGAAATATTATTCATCAAGTGAAGATGAGAAGAAGAATGAGAAGCCCTACAAGAAGAAGGATGGCAAGAAGAAGCAATACCACAAGAAAGGTGGTAAAGCTTACATTGTTGGTGATTGGCTCACCGACATTGACTCCTTCGGTGGCTCATCAAATGAAGATAGTGATGATGAGAAGGAGAAGGTGGCCGCTCTAGTCATTGGCTCCTCTACACCACCACCACAATCACCGTCATCCTCTACACACTTATGCCTCATGGCTAAAGGTGATCGAAAGGTACAAAGCGATGATGACTCTAGTGATAGTGATAGTGATGGTGAATTGGAGGCACCCTCTTATGATGAGCTTGTTAAATTGCTAAACAACTACTCTAAAATCATAAGAAAGACTAGAGCTAAAAATGAAAAGCTTGTTGATGAAAATGAATCTCTTGTTGAGAAGTATGATCATGCTATACATGCTAGTGATGAGCTAAAAGATGAACTTGCTACTATGTCATCATCTGTCAAGGAGCTCAAGTCCTCTAACAAGGAGCTTGTTGGTATAAATTAACGCACACTCTACTTTATCCGCAAGCGCACAGATAAGATCTACCGATGTAGCACTTCACCAGAGTAACCCAGTTTTAATATCGAACCCAAAGGAACGGATAGTGTTAAGTCTTAAATTCTATCCCCTGAGTAGCTAACAAGGACGGAGAATCTAGAAGCATAGAGGGGATCACTAAGGCTATCTAAATCCAACTTAAGAGTGATATGTTTATATTATTCTTAGTGGAGAAGTTGCCATAAAAGATCACAAACAGAGTATGAGTCTTTTATGCAAATGTATAATCCTACCGAGCCTACACACGGGTAAGTGGACTATAGAAGAATCAACAAGGCTATAAGAGTCACCCTTGCGAACTACCACTACTACCGGCGTTATAGGAGGCAAACATGAGCTATCAAGTCTAAGCACCACGCTTACACTATCCAACTACTCTAACTCTAGAGCGACTAGAATTAGAGTACTCAAAAGAGAGTCATAAACCTTAAGAATAATAAGAACAATAGCTCAAACTTAAATATAGACATTGATTACCAAAACAATCGTTGAAGCAAGTCGATGAAGAACTTGAATCCACAGGTACAAGATGAAGAAGTTGATCCGACAGGCCAGAGCTTCTCCTTGATCTCTTCCTCTCTCTCTCTCTCTTCTAGTTCTAGAATAAGGCTAGGTTCTAATACTACTAGAGGGGTATCTAGTCTTCTACTTGATAGCTGGCTCTTGATTACAACTAGATGAACTAGATCTAATTCTAGATGAACTAGAAGAGATTCATCTAGAGGGACCTCTACTTCTACATTGGAACCCTAGTTTCTGATGTGGAGATGAATAATGAAGATGGAGATGCCTGGAGAGGGGGCTCTGGGTCTGCTTATATAGCCCTGAGGGATCAACCGCGACCGTTAGATCAAACCGACTTCAGGGACGGTGGAGATGAGTCTTAGGGTTCGGTGGAGGAAGCTTGCAGAAGACGGAAGCCAGCGGGCCCGGGGGGAGACCGACCGGTCGGTCCCACCTGTCATCCTCTCGTGGTGGTCGACCTCCTGGTGTCTTCTTGTGTCCTCTGGAGTCTTCTAGAATATTCCTGACGTGCCGATTGCGTTATCTCGCGTCGGTTTCCTTCTAGGGGAAGCAATCAGTGCTGGTTTCCTGGTTTAGTCTGCGGATACATGGGTGTATGCCGAGTCTCTGAGTGATGAGTGATTGTCAACTAGAATGATGCGCATGTTCTTTGGCTTGTGTTGTGCAGGTGTCGAGCACGGATACAGTGATCAGAGGCAAGGTGAAGGTCAAGTAGAGACGTGCCGTGCCGATGGACCGAGAGTGGCGAAGGGCGGATGTGAGGCTTGGACTGAGGGATCGGTGGCCCGAGGATCAGCTGTGGTGGCTGGCAGCCTGGGACAGCGACGAGCGAAGACTTGCGGTCATGTGTTGCCTGAGGTGCATCCCCTCTACGACGTCGGTTTGGTGGTAGAGCCAGAGAAAAACCATCGGGTGGACGGTTTCCAGGTTTGGGCCTCAAAACCTGGGTGCTGAGGGTTTCCGAGTTTGGCCACAAAACTCGGGCTGAGGACGGTTTCCAGGTTTGGGCCTCAAAACCTGGGCGTTGTGGGTTTGCTGAGTTTGGGCCTCAAAACTCAGATGCTGGTGGGCTGGTTTCCCGGTTTGGGCCTCAAAACCGGGGGTTGGCTGTGAAGGCTGGTTTCCCAGTTTGGGCCTTAAAACCGGGGGTGCGACGTCCAGGAGAAGGATGCGGAGCGGTGGCAGCACGTGGCGGCAATCGGGAGGTTGCGTTGAGGCAACGCTACGAGTTGTGCGGGCGTGGCCGTCGGATCTACCTACCACCGAGTTGGTCCAGAATAACCTTAGGGTTTAGCTGGTTCGCTCTGTAAGTAGAGAGGGGTAGAATAGGAATAGAGTAGGAATTAGGAATAGGTTAAGTAGGGGGAGACACCCTCCTCCCCAACTATCTCAGTCATTTTGCTCTTTGTGTCTAGGGTTTCCTGCTCTTCCTCTCCCCTGCTGTAGCGAACCTGAGATCCACAGAGAAGAGAACAATACCTCTATGTTCATGAGATTTTGAGGAAGTGAGGCCTTAACCTCACTGTTGTAGCGTGTGGTAGCCACACGGTTGCAATCTCGTGGTTGTGATTCGCGTTTCGTTCGTGTTCTTCGCGGAATCCTTTTCTCCACATTTTTCCCGTCGCTTGATCTCTTTGCTCGGTTCATCTTTTGCAAATCCGTTTGAACCAAGTTGTTCTAGATCGTGAGGCACTTCTTTCCACCGAAGGAATTCACCTCTAACCTCACGGTCTAGGAGATCGATCGATTTTAGTTTCGGGTCAAGCTTTTCTCCCTTCCCCCGAATTTCTTCGATTCACTGTTTTGGAAATAGGTTCGAGCCATGATCTCTTAGAGATAGCTCACTATTCTCCTTGTGACTCCTCTCACCAAGTTTGATCCCTAGAGGATTCGTTTTGGGTGAGATCGAGTGGAATCGGTGGACGAACAGTAGAAACGCAGGGTGACCGGACGCCGACTGTTCATCGACCGGACGCTCCCTGTGAGTCCGGTCGTTGAAGGCTCAGCTTGGCCTGTTTCGTGACTTGACCGGACGCTGGCTTCAGGGTATGACCGGACGCACTGTGGTTACTGTTCACCTGCATTTTTGAGTAGACCGGACGCTTAGTGTTGCGACCGGACGCTCTGACTCTGTGAGTCCGGTCCAACTCAGAGAGCTCCGAAATCCGGTTTCGTTCGACCGGACGCGTCCGGTGCTTCCTGACCGGACGCAGGCCAGAGTCCGGTCAGTATTGTTTCGCGCTGTCACGTTCGCAGTCTGCTCGCTCGTTGTTGGATTTGGTTTCCACCTTTTGCGTTGAGTTTCTAAAGCCGTAGAGTGTCTCGTTGTGCTTCATGGAAGCATCCACCCTACATCTAGGGTCGAGGACACTTACGAGGTCTAGGGTTTGTTCTTGGGGTTGAGTTTCGGGACAGAAGCAACAAGTTTCCAAAAGGAAAATTTGAAGCTCCCATTCACCCCCCCCCCCCTCTGGTCGCTTCCTGGTTGCTTTTCGGTCCTTCATAGTCCCTGCAGAATCACAATTCACCAAAACTCGTGGAATATTGTCAATTAAAACCCTAAACCTTTGTTGGTGACTGAATTCATGCCCTTTTCATATTTATTTATCCTTTAATTTTAATAGATAACCAGTGTCAACAGAGCTCAAAGCTAAAAATTAAAAACTTGATAAGATGCATAGTGATCTTACCACTAGTTATACTTCGCTCAAAGAAAAGTACACTCAAGTCAAAGTAGATCATGATACACTTAGTGTTGCTTATGATATGGTTTGTCATGAAACACATGATGCTCCTAACCTTATTGTTAAGTGTGACATAGCAACATCTTGTGAGGACTTGGCTAGTGAGCATGATGAGCAAAGAGCTAGTGGCAAGGGCAAGAAAGTGGTTGTGGCCGATCACTATGATGACTACATCAAGATCAAGAGTGAGAATGCAAAGCTCAAGAGTGATCTAGAGAAGCTTGCAACCACAAAGCAAGTCACTATTGAGACTCATGATGATGACTATAGCATGTCACTTGAGCTAGATATGCTAAAAGAAGAAAACAAGAGATTGAAGATGGAGAGGGATTACAAAATGACACCATCTCAATTAGAGCTCCAACAAGAGAATGACAAGCTCAAGAAAGAGAAGGAGCATCTTACCACCGGATTGAAGAAATTCACCAAGGGTCAATGTCTTCAAAGTGAGCTACTCATGAACACCGTTATGAAGACAAATAGAAATGGCATTGGCTTCCTTGAAGAGAAGATGAAGCAACGCAAGAGCATCACTAAGCCAAAGAAGAAGAAGATTGGAAGATGATATAAGTGTGGAAAAGAAGGTCATTTTGCTCATGATTGTGAAGAGCCAAAACCCACACCCTTGCCCAAGCATGCTAGGCCCTTTGCTTTCAATGCTCACTACATGCTTAGACAAGACTCTAGTGGCAAGATGAAAGTCATGTTCATGGGGCCTCCTAACAAGAATAGGCCAAAGCAAATATGGGTTGCAAAGTCACTAGTTGAGAAGGTTAAGGGACCTCAACAAGTTTGGGTCCCAAAAGCTCAAGCTTGATTTCTTGTGTGTGTAGGTGAACTACAAGACCGGTGGATCTCATTGGGTGATTGATAGTGGTTGCACTCAACATATGACCGGTGATCCCCGGATGTTCACCTCACTAGAAGAGAATGTCGATGACCAAGAAAAGATTACATTTGGTGACAACTCAAAGGGCAATGTCAAGGGATTGGGCAAAGTGGCAATATCAAATGATCATACCATCTCCAATGTGCTTCTTGTTGCACAATTGAGCTTCAACTTACTATCCGTTGGGCAACTATGTGATCTTGGCTTTCAATGTTTGTTCACCAACAAAGAAGTGGTTGTGACCAAGAAAGATGATACACAAGTGATATTCAAAGGCTTTAGATACAACAATCTCTATCTAGTGGATTTCTCCTCCGAAGATGCTAACTTGAAGACATGTTTGTTCACTAAGCAATCACTTGGTTGGCTATGGCATAGGAGATTGGCTCATGTGGGAATGAACACTCTCAACAAGCTATTGAAGAAGGATTTGGTTAGAGGCTTGAAGGATGTCAAATTTGAGAAGGACAAATTGTGTAGTGCATGTCAAGCTGGCAAGCAAGTTGCAAATACTCATCCAACCAAAGCCTTTGTATCAACATCAAGAGAGTTAGAGCTACTTCACATGGATCTATTTGGGCCAACAACATATGCTAGCTTGGGTGGAAATCTCTATTGCCTAGTGATTGTTGATGACTATTCTAGATACACTTGGGTATTCTTTCTTCATGACAAATCCGAAGCAACTCCTTCATTCAAGAAGTTTGCCAAGAGAGCTCAAAATGAATTTGACTTGAAGATCAAGAAAATTAGAAGTGATAATGGAAGGGAATTTGACAACACCCACATTGAAGAATATTGTGATGAAGTTGGGATCAAGCATGAAGTCTCCGCAACTTATACACCGCAACAAAATGAGGTAGTTGAGAGGAAGAACTGGACACTAATCACCCTAGCAAGGACAATGTTAGATGAGTACACTACATCAGAAAGATTTTGGGCGGAAGCAATCAACACTGCTTGCTATGCATCAAACCAGTTGTTCCCCCATCGTCTCCTTGGCAAGACCCCCCTATGAGCTACTCAACAACAAGAAGTCGGATATATCATTCTTTAGAGTGTTTGGGTGCAAATGCTACATATACAAGAAGCGCCAACACCTAGGGAAGTTCCAACGCCGATGTGATATTGGTTTTCTTGTTGGTTACTCATTGAAGTCCAAAGCATATCGAGTATTCAACCATGCCACCGGGATGGTAGAAGAAACATATGATGTGGAATTCGATGAATCTAATGGCTCTCAAGGAGAGCATGAAAATCTTGATGATGTAGGTGATGAACCATTGAGGGAAGCAATGAAGAACATGCCGATTGGAGCCATCAAGCCTAAAGATGATGATGATGATGTGCAAGTCATTGACAAGCCATCCTCATCCAATGTACCACAAGATGATAAAAATGGGAGAGAACCATTTGAAGATACTCATGTCTCCCATGATCAAATGGTGGTACAAGCTCAAGATGTTGATGCTCCTCAAGCGGCCCCTCAAGTGGTTCATCAAAGGACTACTCCTCTTCTACAAGCTCATCCTCAAGATCTCATCATAGGGAGTCCAACAAGGGGTGTAATGACTCGATCTCAAAAACTTGCTCTATTTATTGAACATCACTCCTTTGTTTCTCTTATTGAGCCTACCATTGTAGATGAAGCTCTAGGTGATCCGGATTGGGTGAATGCTATGCATGAAGAATTAAACAACTTCACCCGCAACCAAGTTTGGACACTTGAAGAGCGACCCAAAGGCGCAAGAGTCATTGGAACAAAATGGGTGTTTAGAAACAAGCAAGATGATCAAGGCAAGGTTGTTAGAAACAAGGCAAGGCTAGTAGCAAAGGGGTTCTCTCAAGTTGAAGGATTGGATTTTGGAGAGACCTTTGCACCGGTTGCAAGACTAGAAGCCATTCGTATCCTCCTTGCATATGCATCACATCATGACATTAAATTATATCAAATGGATGTGAAAAGTGCATTTTTTAAATGGCTTCATAAATGAACTAGTCTATGTTGATCAACCTCCCGGGTTTGAAGACCCTAGATATCCTAATCATGTTTATAGGTTGTCCAAGGCGCTATATGGGCTCAAGCAAGCCCCAAGAGCATGGTACGAGCGCCTCCGGGACTTCCTCATTGAGAAGGGCTTCAACATTGGGAAGGTCGACACCACACTATTCACCAAGAAGCTTGATGGAGAGATCTTCATTTGTCAAGTCTACGTCGATGATATCATCTACGGGTCATCAAATGAAGCCTATTGCAAGGAATTTGGTGACTTGATGTCAAAGGAGTTCGAAATGTCCATGATTGGCGAACTCACATTCTTCCTAGGCTTCCAAGTCAAGCAATTGAAGGAGGGGACTTTCATATCTCAAGACAAGTATACAAAAGACCTCCTCAAGCGCTTCAACATGGATGATTGCAAGCCTATCAAGACTCCAATGCCAACAAACAGACATCTCGACCGAGATGTGGGAGGTAACTCGGTTGATCAAACTCTCTACCATTCTATGATTGGTAGCTTGTTATATTTGACCGCATCTAGGCCCGACATCATGTTTAGTGTGTGTATGTGTGCTCGCTTTCAAGCCGATCCTAGGGAATCACATCTCATAGCGGTGAAGAGAATCCTTAGGTACCTAAAGCACACCCCCAAGCATTGGCCTTTGGTATCCCAAAGGAGCTAACTTCCAACTCGTTGGGTATTCTGATTCGGATTACGCGGGTTGCAAAGTAGATAGAAAAAGCACATCCGGAGGGTGCCATTTGCTTGGGAGATCACTAGTTTCATGGAGTTCGAAAAAGCAAAATAGTGTAGCCTTGTCTACCGCCGAGGCAGAATACATAGCCGTGGGTGCTTGTTGTGCACAGATCCTTTACATGAATCAAACCCTTTTAGACTATGGTGTAGTTCTAGAAAGGGTACCTTTGTTGTGTGACAATGAGAGCGCGGTTAAGCTTGCTAACAACCCGGTTCAACACTCTCGCACCAAGCACATAGATATTCGCCATCACTTTCTTAGAGACCATGTTTCAAAGAAAGACATAACCTTAGAGGGAGTTAGAACCGAAGATCAATTGGCGGATATCTTCATAAAACCCCTAGATGAAAACACTCTTTGTAGATTGCGAAGTGAGCTTAATGTGCTTGATCTAAGTAACTTTGTCAAAAGGTGAAAGGGGGTTGTCTTTGCATTGCATTGTATCATATGCCATGTTTAATTTATACTATGCACATAGGCTTGTCAGATGTGGTTAAGATAACTGCCCTAAAAAGCGTGTGAAGAAGCTTACCCATGAGCAAACTTGACAAGCAACCTAGATTCAAGTTCCGAATTGCATTGCATATGCATGTGTGTTGCTTTGTCGTTTCTTTTTGGTTAAGTTTTGAGCAACCGCTGTGTTCGTCCACCGCTAGGGGGAGCATTTGAGGCTCCTAATGGTTGAGACCCCTAGTTTTGGTGGCCAAATGTTATCTCCTTGGGTTTTATTGCCTATTTTACCTAAAAATGGTATGTAGCCTATGCCAAAATATTTCTAAAATTGAGGGTTTATGCGAGTATGCTCATACTAGGTTCCAACTGGTGTTTATTTGCCTCTTATTTGAGTTGGAACTTGGTTGGGAGAGGGAGCCGCAATGGAGATCTGCGAAACAAGCCAATTTGCAGCATCGGACGCTGCATTGGACGCTGGATCCAGCGTCCGATGCCCCCACTGTACACAGCTCCAGCTGGAACAGTGTTGGCGCTGCGTCCGTTGTGTCACCAACGGAGCGTCCGGTGCCCCATCGGACGCTGCCGAGCGTCCGATGCCAAGGCAAAGGACGTGTCCTATGCGATTTTGGCAGTTTCGGACCTCTCTGAGTGGACATCGGAGCGTCCGATGTGATCACATCGGCGTGTCCGATGCCCCATTAAGCGGCGCGTTGAGTTCTTCCTCTGATTGCTCGGGACCCACGTGTCATTCCACTCTTCGTCTTCCTCGCGCCAGCCCTGACCCAAGCCGCCGCCGCCGCACCCGAGCAGCAAACCCTAACCCACCCGTCGGCCGCCGCGCTCGCCCGCCATCCTCTCGCCGCCAGGCCTTTGCACCGCCGCCGCGTTTCCCCCCAGCCGCGCTCAGCGCTCCTCGCAGCCACGCGTGCACCTCACCGCACGCCAGTCCACCGCGCGCTCGCTGAAGTTTCCTCGCCGGAAAAGCTCGCCGGCGCCTTCGTCGCCTTCTCCTTCGCGCCCGAGCTCGTCCCAGTGCCCATCTCCATCTCCGGTGACCTCCTCCCCGGCACACAGCGCCCCCAAGTGAGCATCCACCCCTTCCCCAATCTAATGCTCGCTCGATGCTCGATGAAATGCCCCAATAGCCATTCCACCATGTTTTAACCCCCGTTATCACCCAACCCCTTTGCAGTTCCCCTCGGTGTGACGTGTGGGTGCCGGAACATCAGTGTCTTACCTCGTACTTGGGTCGTTTCGTCAGTTCATCAGGTAGCAAAGCCTTTCCCTTTCATATCCCGTTTGCTTTGCTTCCATAGGGCTTTCTCGTCTCTAGAATATATGTTCTTATATATCTCCCATCTATTCTATGCAGCGAGTCAGTGGCTCAGTGACAGCTTGTGGTCAGTTGGCAGTGACAGATAACCCGGGGCCAAGCCCACGGGTACGGATCGAGGCCAAGCCTCGTGAGTGCCAGCGCGTTGGGTGACAGTGTCAGGGGGAGTATCTGTCAGTTGGGTTTCGTGTTAGCTGGTGGTCAGACGATTTCAGTGGCAGTTGTTCTTTCAGCGACAGTTCCGCACCTCTCAGTGACAGCTCTTCCCGTTCTTGTCAGCTATGCGCTGCAAGAACGTCGGTGGTGCCCCTGGGGACTCTCCTCCCTGTCCCCCCCTTCTGGTCAGAGGCCCGGGAAGGGAAAGTTGATCACGCGCCGAAAGCGCACCCGAGAGCAGCGAGAGGCCGATCAGGCCCGTGAGGTTGCAGAGCAGGGAGGCCGTGGTGGTGGCTTGAGGATTGAGGATCAGTTATCTCCTGAGCAGCGCAGAGCAGTTGAGGAGGTTGAGCGCTTTCACCACTCACCGACTGGCACACATATGGTTGTCGGTCGTCGGACGACGTTCACCTCACCCGGTGTCGAGCCCCAGAGGTCGCAGCAGGGTCAGGCAGAGGTCGAGGCAGTTGAGGCAGAGGCAGATGTCGAGGCAGAGGAGGAGGTCCCTGAGGAGGTACCCCGCCGCCGGTCTACTCGTCGTAGGACTACAGTGCCACCCCGGCCCGACGTCCCTCTGCGGGGAGCACGTGCTCCGTCGAGGCGTGCGCCCCCGCCGATTCTGCGACTGGACCTCCGGCCAGCCACGTGCTCGCAGATACAGACACTTCGCTTGGTCCCCGTTGAGCAGTGGTTCCCCGGGGAGAGGCAGCAGCAGGCAGGGGCAGATATCTATACAGTGCTGCAGGAGGACTTCTACCGTGGATATAGGAACACCGAGATCAGTATCCGCTCCCAGCGTGTTTGCACCCTAGAGGCCCTGGTGTCAGCTTCAGAGCAGCTCCGCCCCGCTCTCACCTTTCTACCTGGTTTTGCAGACTTGATGGGGCGGTCCGGCTCTGTTGACGGTCCTTATAGTCAATATTATACCATCAACTATTGCATGAATTAACATGAAATGAACCATAGAGCATAGTTGTGGGGCTGATTCTAACGAGTTCTGCGAGTTCTGGTGATCTCTGTTGTTTTGCAGGATATTAAATTTTTCACTGAATAAAACTATCTTAGATGGCAAATTGAAGTATACCAATGCGTAGAGCTCGTCACGCTGATCGAAATGGATATATTACTTGCTATATTTGGAGCACGGAGTGGAAAGATATTAATTTTGCTAATAATAGATAGGACCCACATAAATAGTGCCCTGCAGATCCAACCATTGTTGGAAACGTGGCACCATACAAGTGCATAAGTCCTCATGAGCAGCGCACAGGGTCCTTTCTTTCACCCGACATGCGCAGGAGGTGGCCTACCTGACGAGGACACGTGGCCCAGCAGATCCTGCACGCGTGCGCTTGCGGACGAAACGGCGCAGCACAATTTCCCTCCCCCCGACCAACGGCGTGGTGACATGTGGCCACTGGAGGACATGCCCATGTGCACATGGTGAAAGATTTAGTACCACATCATTTGCTCAAGGTGGAGGGGAGGCCAGGAGCCCCTATATAATAAACCTCAGACCCCCCTGAGGCAATAACATCATCATCATGGAGTTGTAGATGCGTCCCTCGAATGGATAACCTCTCTTCTCTATGTAATTAGGTTTAGATTTTACAATGTAATAGCTTAGCTCTAGTCGGGAGTTAGGGAGAGCGGAGCTGCGCTCCGGTTCCGGAGGAGTCTTCAGAGTTTTGGTATGTCTTTGTATCTTTTCTTTGTAAGACTTATGCTTTAACATATTTATCTTCTCTATTTACTTTATGCTTTATTATATGATTAGTATAGTTGTTATATCTTGGCATGGGATCTTTGCTCGTATTGAGTGCTCTAGTTATGCTAGCTAATTAGAGTAGTAATCGATAGATTAGACATGGTGTTTAGTCTATAGGTTACCTGAGGTTGCGCTCAATCCCACGGAATAGTTGTGGTAGCCCCAGGGGTGACAGCTCTGTTAGGCCTTCGTAGTCCACCACGTTCGGATTGATGTTTCGTAGAGCTTTTGGCAGCCTTCTCCCAACTACCTTTTTCCCAGTCTTCTTCGAGAGTTGAAAAGGACCTGTTGCTCCAAAGTGCCAATGTTTATAACTGCTATATCTTTTCATCTTTGTTACCTTAGAACCCAAGTAATAGAGAAGAACATAGGAACCTTGATCTTTCCCGTTGTCCTCCCACTATAGTTATCTTTACATTTATCATTGAATTCTCTTTGATGTACTTTCATTATCATATCATATATCATTTACCCCTGCTTTAGTCTATTTAGTACTCTGAGTTAGTAGATGCATGATAGTGAGTTATCAGATTCTTGACCCTAGCTTCCCTGTGGTAAAATATAAATAAGGATCCTGGAATACTCCCGGTAAAATGCTACAACGGTGTTCTGTGCGCTTGCGGAATCTTTCATATTCTATTTGCACTAACGAACGTCAACAAGCATTTTTGGCGCCTTTGCCGGGGAAGCAATTGGTGTAAAGATTTTGATAATGATCTTGATGTCTGCTAATTTAGTGTACCACTAGCTTTAGTAGGATTACCCCTTGTTCTGTTGAGTGTGGAATAGACAGAACACCAGATGTCGTTTCGACCTTATGACAAGCTTCCACAAGAATGAAGAACCCAGAGTGCCTGAACATTCAAGATCCATCATTAATCTTGGAACCCTATCATCTCACAGGTTTGTGTATACATACATATATTATTCTAACCATGTGTAGATTGGAGAAAAGGTCACCGTCACAACAATTCAACTCTCATTCCATGTGACGGATAGTTACGCCGCACCACTCACAAATCCCAGTTGTGAGTCATGATAAGAATGATCAAGGTGAGACAGTCTTGCTCATGGATTTTAAACTTTATGAGTAGTTATCTTTTTAATTTATTTCATACCACTGCATGTTTACTTTGATTATCCTTGCATCCACTCCATTTAGTTTAGGTTTTCTTTTATCAAATCCTCATCATGTTTAGTTCTTTGCATGCATTCATGTCATCTACATCTAAAAAAATATAATAAAAAAAAGAAATATATATATATATATATTCCTCACTGTGATCATACTCTGTCATCTCTTTTTGAATAAATCTCTGTTATGCTCTCATGCTACCCTTGTTTACCATAGTATGTTTTGGTTTGAATGTACTTCGATTGGGTACTTTCATAGGCTTTTTAAATTAAGTGTGGTGCTTAGGTTAAATAGTCTACCTTAATCAAATTAGACACGGAGTTTGGTTTGATTATTGATCTGAAATTAGCTTGTGTAGACATTGGTTATTTTGTTGGACTAACCCCTGCAGAAAACTCTCAAATACAATTTGGGAAAGTCCTGAGATGAATTCACATCAGAGATGAAGCAAGGCATATGATGAACTGCACAAAGAAGACTCAGCTCATTCATCATGGATGAAAGAACTGTGAGTATTAAAGTTTATTTAAGTCTATCTTCTACTGCAAGTTATCTTTTGCCTTGAACCATGTTAAAATGCAGCCAACACATAAGATACTAGTCTATGCTAAAGTAATCCTAAAATTATCTTTTCATTAGCATGGATGAATAACACATAGTTGTGGATAACAACCCATGTTTCAAATTCAAGTGCAATCCTTCGGGTATGTGTCCACTAACATTTTGTAGGAGATGAGATTTGCTTGTTCATGGTGTGAACTTAAAGATCCAAAACTCAACCCATGGATAGATAAAAGTCATCATCAGACAAGTCACTAGTGATGTCGAAAGCAGCCAAGCTTTGATCCATCCCAAGGCCTAAGCCAAGACACTGATGACGAGCAGGATGCAACTCACCCCATTTGGGTCAATCTATGCCTACACTCATCATTGTTAAAGACATCAACACCGACACCAACAACATATATCAGGGTGACGATATGCCACTACATTATAACATCTATGTGTCGTCCGAAGGAAGTATGTTGGTGGTTCACTATGAAGACAAGCAGTGGAAGTCCTCCTCACTTCTAACACAAGAGCTAGTTTGGGGGATGAGGTGGAACAACTTCAACAACAACAAGGTCTACAATTTCAACTCATGAACATGTTGTTGAAGAAGTTTGGGCATCCACCTACTTCACAAGCCAGCTTGGGGGAGACACAATTCTGTTGTCTAGATGTGCTTCACGATCAAGATGAGGAAGGAGAAATCCAGCTTCAAGACACTTTGACCTTCTACTCACCACTTTGATTAGTACAAGCCACTAGACGCTGCCCCAGTCTAGAAGAAGAATATGATCCATCACTCATTCTTGGAAGATCGTTCTTAAACACCACTAATGTTGTCATCTATGTCGGACATGGAGACGTCCACTTTTGGATCTTCGATCAAAAGGGTCACTGCTTCTTCAATAGCTACACCATTTATGAGCAGCTGAAGAAAACCAAGAGAAGACGTTAACTCAACCGACAAATGAAGAACCAACTGCCAGGAATTGAGGGGGACATCATGAAGGGTGAAGCCACTGCACTGCAAGAATTAGAAGATGTAGAGATAGTACCCGACCCTACAAATCAAGAGAATAGTCGACAAAGTCTCCATCGTCTGGACCTGTTGAGAACAAGACTCAGCTGGCCCACTGTGAGATAAGCAAGAGAAGACAAGCCATTCATGAACAACAACCAGCTAGACAAGAGAAACTTCCACAAGATGGTTCGACACAATCACACTTCAATGATAAAGTAACATTTCAAGGTAAGTGACCATCACTTTAAAAGCTTCTCTTTATTTCTAGTATGCGCATAAATAAAGAACCAAACATGTTTAAGTTGCACATCACTTGATCCACCCTAATCAACTCAACATGTTTAGTTCTTTACTCTTTGTTCCTGGCTTTACTCTCTTGAATCTCACTTAAATGAGCTAAAATGTTGTGCATCCAACCTTTGGAAGATGATATATCACAATCATGGAAAGATCAACACATTATGCATAGATTATCCTTCCTTGGGTTAAGCAATCTGATCTGTTAAATATTTTACGATGCTACTTTCATGCTCATCTTCTGATTCTATCACTCATGTTAAGATTGAATAGAACACATAAACAACAAGTTCATCTTGTGTAATGTGTCTAAGATTAGAGAGGAATGAACAAAACTTTTGGTTTTGTTGGTGTTTTTCCACCAACAGAGCCTATGCACTTGATCTCTACCTTGTCTTTATGAGCAGGACACACTCTTGAGCAAAACATGGAAGGGTTTGTCAACTCCCAAATTCTACAGAGTGAAGGTCCTGGATCTACAAGAACATGCACACTGAGCAAGATGCTGCCAACTTCCACAATCAATGTTTCACTTCAAATTGCTAGGCGAACAAAGAACATGAGTGACACCATATCAAGAGGTGTAGTTATCAAGGTCTACATATCGAGATCAAATGATGCACCTCAGGAATGAACATGATGAGAAGTCCCGTTCAGAGGACTTAAAACATTGAACCCTCGCCGAAAGGTAAATCGGTAGTTATCCATATTTATATTTTTTGCATTAGTTTTGCATGTTTACTTTCCATAATTATTTCTCCATAGCATATTTACTTTTCTGCATCAGAATTACATAAAAAAGAGAAAATAAAAATATTTTACTTTTTGCACTTCATCATAAAACCTAAAGCCCCATGTGAATAATTCTGTGGTGTGTAAAAACCTACATGAAATATTCACCGTGGTGGCATAAAAATAAAAATAAAGATACATTCATCCCATTGCATTTTTGCATCATCAAAATATATATATATAAATACAAAAATATTAAGAAAGAGATCTTACTGAAACTCTGGGCAACTAAGGCTTAAGTGGCCAACCACTAACGCTTAATCTATTCCACAAGTTTTGTTGTCTATTTAAGTTTCACAGGATTGAAGACCAAGAAAAGTTGACGAGCAAGTGGATGTTCCATCCACTGTTGGAGCACTATTTCAACAACCATCAACATCAATCAATGCTCTGATAGAGAAAGAACATTTTCACTGCCAGTCTGCTACATTGCAAGATCAAACGACTATGTCAACATTCAGCTTGGGGGAAAGCACCCCTGTGTATCCAAGTAAGTATTTTTATCCTCTTAAGTTTTTCTTTTTATAAATAAATTCAAAATAAAAAAATATGAGCCACCCTTAAAAAGAAAAAGAACAAAAATATTCGGGCACATGAAGGCTCGATGTGATCGAATGGATTAGCTTGAGGGAGATGCACCTCCGTTATCTTTGTGATTCAGGTATGTCTTACTACTATCTTAGTGTGTTTTTTAAGTAATAGGTTATAGTGTGTGTTAGATTAAATAAATAAAGCATGTCTAATTTGAAGAACTCTCTCCCTAATCTCTTAAAATGGAAATGATGAATAGTTGCTCTATTGAATTTCTTTCTAGTACCTAGCCTTTAAGCATGAGTTCTCCTAAGTTTAAAAAATTAATGATGCCTTAAAATGAAATTAAATATATGGGTAGCAAATGCTTGATCCAGAGTCTAGGTAATTGACAGATATGATATGTGATGATTTGAGCTACTGTTATCTTGTTCTAAAATAACACTAGAGTTCCGGAGAGTTTCTAATATTAATATGGCAAATAATTGTATTGAGCTAAATTAAGCTTTGTTGACCCTATGAGAAGTTATCATGCTATTGAATTGAGATCACTTACACATTTCATCCATCTTCCGCATAAATGTTCATGATTATCTGTTTCTATCCTTTCAAAAGTTTGTTGAAAGCATATGGCTATTGAAAAAAAAAAGAAGAAAAAAAATCCGAGGAAATAAAAAGGGACAAGTGTCCGAAACCTCAAAAAGATAGATCTCGAGGAAATAAAAAGGGACAAGTGTCCGGAACCTCGAAAAAAAAGAAAAAAAAGAGAGAATAGAAAAAAATATGAATATCAAAAAAAATGGTCATGTGCCCGACAGTAGAATTAGCCTGATAGCCATGTGTCTCTAATAGACGAAAGAGAGTGAAATATTCAAAAGAGCACCCGCCTCCATTTTCCATACACATGCACTTCTCAATTCATTGGTATGGTTGACTTTCTCTTTGGATCCATTGTTTACTTTGGCAACATATGTTTTTGAAAATTTATAAAAACTCCGGGATAATGGTGAAGTGAAACAACAAGAGACATAGTGCTTGATTTGATCGTTCTATCTTTCAATTACTCAAGATTCAAGGTAAAGTACTAAGCCCCATGATAAATAATATGATATCTTTTTCTAATCCAAATGAGAACTTTTATTTGAATGCATGTGTACTTGTTAAAAGTGCAGATATTGCAGCAACTCCTGATCCATTGTTGAGTTTGACTTTGCTAAGGGACTAGCAAAGGGTAAGCTTGGGGAAACTTGTTGACGGTCCTTATAGTCAATATTATACCATCAACTATTGCATGAATTAACATGAAATGAACCATAGAGCATAGTTGTAGGGTTGATTATAACGAGTTCAGTGAGTTTTGGTGATCTCTGTTGTTTTGCAGGATATTAAATTTTTCACCGAATAAAACTATCTTAGATGGCGAATTGAAGTATACTAATGCATAGAGCTCGTCACGCTGATCGAAATGGATATTACTTGCTACATTTGGAGCACGGAGTGGAAAGATATTAATTTTGCTAATAATAGATAGGACCCACATAAATAGTGCCCTGCAGATCCAACCATTGTTGGAAACGTGGCACCATACAAGTGCATGCGTCCTCATGAGCAGCGCGCAGGGTCCTTTCTTTCACCCGACATGCGCAGGAGGTGGCCTACCTGACGAGGACACGTGGCCCAGCAGATCCTGCACGCGTGCGCTTGCGGACGAAACGGCGCGGCACAATTTCCCTCCCCCCGACCAACGGCGTGGTGACATGTGGCCACTGGAGGACATGCCCATGTGCACATGGTGAAAGATTTAGTACCACATCGTTTGCTCAAGGTGGAGGGGAGGCCAGGAGCCCTTATATAATAAACCTCAGACCCCCCTGAGGCAATAACATCATCATCATGGAGTTGTAGAGGCGTCCCTCGAATGGATAACCTCTCTTCTCTATGTAATTAGGTTTAGATTTTACAATGTAATAGCTTAGCTCTAGTCGGGAGTTAGGGAGAGCGGAGCTGTGCTCCGGTTCCGGAGGAGTCTTCAGAGTTTTGGTATGTCTTTGTATCTTTTCTTTGTAAGACTTATGCTTTAACATATTTATCTTCTCTATTTACTTTATGCTTTATTATATGATTAGTATAGTTGTTATATCTTGGCATGGGATCTTTGCTCGTATTGAGTGCTCTAGTTATGCTAGCTAATTAGAGTAGTAATCGATAGATTAGACATGGTGTTTAGTCTATGGGTTACCTGAGGTTGCGCTCAATCCCACGGAATAGTTGTGGTAGCCCCAGGGGTGACACCTCTGTTAGGCCTTCGTAGTCCACCACGTTCGGATTGATGTTTCGTAGGGCTTTTGGCAGCCTTCTCCCAACTACCTTTTTCCCAGTCTTCTTCGAGAGTTGGAAAGGACCTGTTGCTCCAAAGTGCCAATGTTTATAACTGCTATATCTTTTCATCTTTGTTACCTTAGAACCCAAGTAATAGAGAAGAACATAGGAACCTTGATCTTTCCCGTTGTCCTCCCACTATAGTTATCTTTACATTTATCATTGAATTCTCTTTGATGTACTTTCATTATCATATCATATATCATTTACCCCTGCTTTAGTCTATTTAGTACTCTGAGTTAGTAGATGCATGATAGTGAGTTATCAGATTCTTGACCCTAGCTTCCCTGTGGTAAAATATAAATAACGATCCTGGAATACTCCCGGTAAAATGCTACAACGGTGTTCTGTGCGCTTGCGGAATCTTTCATATTCTATTTGCACTAATGAACGTCAACAGGCTCTTACATAGAGGACTGGGTCTTCCAGTTTTACGCGTCTCTTTGGGTGCACCCGGACAGGGAGACGATTGAGTTTGCATTTGAGGGCGAGCACTACAGGCTATTCACCTCAGAGATCAGAGATTGGTTTGGACTTCGTCACTCGCAGACACGGATCCACGATCTTTGCTACGGTCAGACTGAGCCACCCAGACGCCCTCACGGCGATGAGCAGCCCTCTACAGACTTGGTGCGTCCCTGCTTTCGAGAGCCATTCGGGGACGGTTCGAGCCGTGCACCGAAGGATCTCACTCCTGCGGCTCGGATCCTCCACGAGGTTCTCAGGCGCACCCTGCTTCCTCATGTCGGCTTCAGAGAGGGTATCTCCCAACTCCATCTCTGGCTTCTTGCATATCTGATTCAGCAGAAGGAGTTTGATATTATGGATGTGATCATCTGTGAGATGGAGGACACCGTGGCAGAGGGCATCAAGGCCCGTCAGCAGCTACCATACGCTCACTGGATTTCCTACATTCTTTGGAAGGTAGCTGCCACCACAGGATCTCACCTCGGGCAGTCCCTCACCGGCTCTGCAACCGTGTTCCCCGCTTATAACATGAGTCAGCTTCTAGGACACGGTCGGGACCGCAGGCAGCAGCAGCAGGGAGCCTCTTCTAGCTCGAGACAGCGCCCCGAGGTGCTAGAGTCAGCTCAGGAGCAGGATGAGACTGTCCGTGCCCTCGCCGAGCAGGAGCTTGCAGACTTAGAGGGTGAGGACACGTTTGTGGACGACGACCCCACCGACAGCTCAGACGAGGACTACCACCTCCCGCCTCACTACCAGCCTAGCGCTCACGACTCTGAGGCCGGGCCGAGTGGTACTGCTTCCTCCGACCCCGCACTCCTTGCGATTCTATCTCGGATGGAGGAGCAGCAGCGGACAGTGACGCAGGATGTCCAGCGCCTTGCACAGGAGCAGCAGAGGTTAGCCCAGGCTCAGGCCTTAGCTCAACAGCAGGCTCAGGAGAGGTCCGATGCACTCCAGCAGCAGATGCTCCAGCTACAGCAGCAGACTTTGTCCTTCATGGAGCGCATCATGAGCGGACCCCACAGTGGTAGTGGCAGCAGCCTCCCCCGCAGCAGCAGCAGCTTCAGTGGCAGCATCAGGTCCCACCGCCACCTCAGCAGTTCAGCCAACCGCAGCCATCCTTTGGCCCGAGCTCCTCCCAGTTCGCCAGTTTTACTACACCACCTGGAGGCGCTCAGCTGTTCAGCTGAAAGGTCCTTGTTTGGTTTTGGTAATTGAGTGACAACTTAGGTGGACTAATATGTGTTTGAAGTGAATTACACAGGTGATTAGTCCACAGGTGATCATGTGTGAGCAACATATGCCATAAAGGAGAAATGGCTTGGAATATGTCGCAAGGCTCACACATGTGAAGAAGGAGCTTAATGCACATGAAACATGACATGTGGTCATGTGGCTAAGATGGTGAAGATCAAGGCAAGACTTGGCTTGATGGACCGGTTGCAAAGGTGAAGGGCAAGTTGGAGGCTTTGAAGCCGTTGGTACCGAGTGTCGGGAGGCTTAAGCAAGACTTGGCGCCGAAGGACCGAAGCGATGGTGAAGAGCAAGTGATGTCAAGATCGATGGACCATGGAGGCCATGTGATGATATGAAGTGGATCATATCATTTGATGAAGAGGTTGGTGCATGTGTTGCATCAACACATGGAGGAGATGGAATGGAATGCGCAAGGCAAAGGTATACTTATAGGGCATTTCATTTCACCGGTCATAGGTGTGTAGATAAGATTATGACCGGGTTTAGGATAGATGGCCGTACTATTAAGAGGAGCAAACTTGTTTGCATATCGGTCATCTAGTGCCACTTGAGCGATCTAACTTTGCGATGTTGTTAGGATCGAGTGGCGTGGTGAGAGCAAGTGAAAATCCTTTGAAAAATGTTTGTGAAAATGCTAACACACATGCACATGTTGGTGTACACTTGTTGGTGTTAGCACATTTGCAAAGGAGAAGTTGTTGGAGTTGGTTTGGATCAACACAGAGAAGAAAATGGAGTTTTCTGTGTATGGTCGGTGGTACCGACCAGGGTGGTCGATGGTACCGCCCATAGGTGCTGCGTGCAGCCCTCTCTGTGTTGGGGCGTTTTTGGCCTGGCGGTAGTACCGCCATAACCTCGGTACTACCGTCGGCGGTGGTACCGACCAGAGGGTCGGTGGTACCGTGGCTCTAAGGGGTTTCGCGAGGCTCTCTGTAGATTTGAAAATGGCCTGGCGGTAGTACCGCCATTACCTCGGTACTACCGCCCGCGGTGGTACCGACGCAAGGTCGGTAGTAGCTTGTTTTTCGCAGAGCTCTCTGTTCGCGGCCGATTTTGGCTTGGCGGTAGGACCGCCATTACCTCGGTACTACCGACCTCGGAGGTACCGACCAGAGAGTCGGTGCTTCGCCTTAATCAGCGGGATGTGAGTAAACGGCTAGTTTGACTAAGCCGGTAGTACCGCCCAGGAGGGGTCGGTACTACCGACCAAAGCGCAGAAAAGGGGAAACGGCTAGTTGGCCGCTCCCCTCTATATATAGTCATTGGGGCTGGCTTTGGGCCATAGGCTGGTGCACTCCAAAGCCTTGGTGGCTTGTGTGGATGTGCTTGGGAGCCCTCTAACTCGCTTGTGCTTGCTAGTGTGCGAATCTATTGCGAGTGAGCGATTCTAGTGCATTGCTTTGAGAGATTGCATCGAGTGGCACTAGGTGTTCGTGTTGCAAGCCGGTGGTGCTTGTTACTCTTGGAGGTTGCCACCTCCTAGACGGCTTGGTGATCGAGTCTCCGTCGTGAAGCCCGCGTGAAGATTGTGCGTGGCTCCGGAGAAGGATTGTGAGGGGCACTGTGCTCGCCCCGCGGGGATCGCGAAGAGCAACTCTAGTAGAGCGTGTCATTGAGTTACCCTCACTTGTGGGTGAGTTCTTGCGGCGCTCGAGTGTCGAGCTAGGTGTGGTGCCTATTAGCCGCCAAACTACCAAAGTGTGTGGTCGACACAACGGGGACTAGCTTGGTGGCAACCAAGTGAACCTCGGGAGAAAAATCACCGTGTCAACTTTGTGTTCATCTTCTCGGTGGTTTGCAAACTCCTTTCTCTAGCTTGTATTTACTTGTTCATATACATGTGCTAGTGTAGTTGCTCTTATGATTAGTTAGCTTGTGTAGCTTGCTAGTTACCTTCCTTGTGTAGCATAGAAGTTGATCCCATGAGTGACTAGTTGACTTGTAGTCTTGCTAGTCACATTGCTTAGTTTGTGTAGCTAAGTTGAGCTCTCTAATTTGGCTTGTGTAGCCTTGTTATTGAGCATTGCTAGTGAGCTTAGGCTTTGTGCTTTTGCTTAGTGGCATGTGTAGGAGCTCCCCGGTTGATTGAGTACTAGTTGCTTAGGTTTGTGTAACCTTACAAGCTAGAATTGTTTAGGTGAGCTCTAGCTAGCCCGACACCTTATTTGCATTGTTTAGGATTTTTTATAAGGTGTCATAGAGTATAAGTAGAGGGGTGTAGTCTTGGCTAGACCGATAGTTTTAATTCCGCATTTGTTTCGGTTAGCCGGTGCGATTAATTTTAGAAAGGACTATTCACCCCCCCCCCCTCTAGTCCGCCATCTCGACCCTTCATCAACCCGCTTCGCACTGGGTTCACGCCACGTCCGACAGACTACCTGTTTGCGACGACCACTACAGTGACGCGGGATCTGTCTGCCACTTTCAGCGAGCTCACCGGCTTCCCACTCCAGATCTTCAGGGTTCGGTTCAGACGACGACAGCTCCTGTGACTTCTACTACTGAGCCTCTTCTGAGTTCTGTCGCGTCGTCCGAGCAAACAGAGCCTGTCCAGTCCGAGACTACCACTACAGCGCAGCCTGAGCTATCCACTATTCCAGAGCTTCCGCACTCCGAGGCTCAGGCGGCCACAGCTACAGAGACTGCGATAGAGCCAGAGCAGACCGAGCAGGCAGAGCAGTCAGTGCTAGAGCCGACCCGGACCGCTTCACCGCTGCTTCCAGCTCCAGAGGGTCAGCAGGCTACCGACGACTCTTCTTCAGACTCTGAGGTCATCTTACAGCAGTTTGAGTTCACTCAGCAGTCTCCAGAGTCTGCTCCTGACTCGTCTGCGCCACCTCCGCCCTCCGACGCTTAGTTTGGCGCTTGATGTCAAAGGGGGAGAGTGGTCGATTATACCGATAGGGGGAGCGATGTGAGAGGGATTTGCATCTTTTGTTATGTTATGTTTCACATACGCTCTTTACTTATCGCATCTTTTGCAGTTTATTATGTTATATATATGTGCTATGGACCTCTTGACATGTATGTGCTCACTATGATATACTATATGACATGTCATTTCGTTTCACTCGTTTACTTGTGCTTAATTCTCACTTGTTATGTATTCGAGCTCTTTACTCTTGCACTTGCTACTCACTCTAACTTGTTGAGTGCAGGATGTTGGCATGATATGTATGAGCTTGCCTCTAATCATTTTCTCTTATTCATTGTGAGCTCATACATGTCATGATTTGAAAACCTCTTCTCTCTATACTCGAGGTCGTGTTGTCATCAATCACGAAAAAGGGGGAGATTGAACGCATCTTGGCCCCTAGTGGGTTTCGGTGATTGGATGAAACACAAGATTACTGTGACTAACGTGTGTTTTGCAGAAACAGGGATGAGTTAGGTCACGGTAATGGCGACGATACAGGCACATGGAGTTCATGTCCCCTGGCGATGGAAATCGTTTTGGTTTTCAAAGGACGGATGACGAAGACGGTGGTAGACTAGGCTAAGTGTCATATGGTGTTGGAGGACACTTAGGTAGTCTTAGGTCTTTGTTTTTCCTTTGGCCATACTATAAAGGGGAGCGTGAATCAGTAGCTTGACCTAGATGAGTCTATTGAGGTAGGTGTGGTGCACACTTGTTATTTCATAGCCCTAGGTAGCTCAGAGAGATGCCTTATGTCGTGAGGATGAAAAGTCGTTAAGGTCGCGTCGCGATCCGAGTTGGTTTTGCCCTTGAAAAAGGCATCGGACGCTGGCCTGTTGGGCATCGGACGCGTCCGATGCTCACTCAGACTTGGGTTCA
The DNA here is from genome assembly GCA_009763385.1 of Coix lacryma-jobi var. lacryma-jobi. NCBI lineage: Eukaryota > Viridiplantae > Streptophyta > Magnoliopsida > Poales > Poaceae > Coix > Coix lacryma-jobi. The sequence continues at coordinate 114,880,602 of CM019827.1, read as the reverse complement.
GTCTGGTGCATGGCATCGAACGCGCCGATGTTGCCACATCAGACGCGCCTGTGCCACTGTTCACTTGCGAGTGAATTTGGGTTTGCACCAGACGCTGGCATCGGACGCTGAGGGTCAGCGTCCGATGTCCATGCAGAGAGGTTCCAGAGAGGGTAAAACCACATCGGACGCGTCCGTTGTGGTGTCATCGGACGCTGCCTAGCGTCCGATGCTCCTTTAAGTTGTCTTACAGGTTGTACAGTCGACCGTTGGTCGAGGTCATCGGAGCGTCCGATGCTAGGCATCAGAGCGTCCAATGCCCCCGTAGAAGCACATGTTCAGTGCACTTTTGGATGGCCGGTTGGGGAGAGTATTTATACTCCTCCCCCTCATCCATTAGACTGTTCTTGCCACTTCCATCTGTTGAGAGACACATTGTGAGTGTGAGAAAGTGCAAGAGCCCTAGAGAGGTTGAGAGAATAGCTAATTGAGAGAATTAGTGATCTCCTAGTGAGAATTGAGTAGCAAGTGTGCATCCATCCATCTCTTTGGCCTTGTGTTGGTCAAGTGAGAGTTCTAGCTTGTTACTCTTGGTGATCGACATCACCTAGACGGCTTGGTGGTGATCGAAGAGCTTGGTGATCATCCGGAGGCATTGTGGATGACCCAAGCCAAGTTGTGACCGGTAGCGAGTGATTCACCGGGCCGGAGTGGCGAAGAATCAGCTCATAGTGAGCACTTGATCCTTGCGCGGATCAAGGGGGAGCAATACCCTTGCGCGAGTGCTCCAACGAGGACTAGGGGTGTGCCGACACCTCGATACCTCGGAAAAAAAGATCGTCGTGTCATCTCTACTCTCTTTACATACGCATTTACTTTTGAGCAATTCAATTCCGCAATTTACTTGTTGTTCTTTCATAAGTTGAATTGCCATGCTAGAGTAGAAATGGTTTAGCGATAGTCTTTTGTGCGGTAGAGTTTAGAGGAACACACTTCTAGGCACAATGGGGTTAATTGGGATTAATAGGTTTTAATTCTTGTTAAAAGTTTTAGAAAAGCCCAATTCACCACCCCTCTAGGGCATCTTGATCCTTTCACCGACCCTCGGTGGTACCGACCCTGGTCGGTAGGTACCGAGCGGCCAAGTGACTTTCTTCGGAGCTCTCTGTTTGCCGCCGATTTGGCCTAGCGGTAGTACCGCCATAAGGCCGGTACTACCGACCCTCGGTGGTACCGACCCTTGGTCGGTGCTACAAAACATGAGGCCTTCTACGATGATTAGAGGGTTTTCTATTGTCGTAGAAGGCCTATCACTAACGACCTTCTGTGATAATTACAAGCTATTTTTATGATAATTTGTGATCTACGACAACTGTAATTGTCACAAATATTGTCATAGATCAAAAATTATCATAAAAATAGTCACAGAAGGTCCTTAGTGGCAGGCCTTCTATGACAACAGAAAACCCTCTAATCGTCGTAGAAGGTCTCATGTTTTGTAGCGGTGGTTGGATCTAGGTCAACTCAGATCTAGCGTAGCGGTTCTTGGCTGGTCGGTACTACCGACCATGGGTGGTCGGTACTACTGACAAGCCTCAGGACTGGGGGACTATAAATAGCCTCCCACTTCACTTATGACCGTTACCCACTCACTCTAACATTCATTGCGACCTACCACCTGCCAAAAACGCCTCCAAGCATTGACTTCTCCCCTCTCTCTCCCCCTTTGCTCCTAGATTCATTCCCTTGCAAGATTTGAGCTAGGGAAGTGAGATTAGAGAGTGGGAAGCTTCGATCTATGACTTGAGCACTTGGTTCCTCATCTAGCCGGCTTGGTTTGTTCTATTACTCTTGGGTTCTTTAAACCCTAGCCGGTTAGGTGTTCTTCGTGGTAGCCCGTGTTGATTCATTTGTGAGGGCTTCCCGAAGCGTTTGTATTTCCCCTGTGATTTCTAGTAGAGAAACTCGCCTAACCTTTGTGGTGGTTTGAGTGAGGCAAGGAGGTGAAAGAGACTCCGACCTTGGTGGTCACCTCAACAACGAGGACGTAGGCATTCCTTAGTGGTTTGGCCAAACCTCGGGATAAATCGTTGTGTCCCGTGTGCTTGTTGTTATCTCTATTTTGGATATTACGCTTGTACTTGTGTTCTTCGTGTTGTTCCTCTTCCTCCCTCGTTCTTAGGTTGGGAAGGCTCGATCTACACCGTGGGAAGTAACCAAGGCGTGGCAAGGCTAGAATCTTTTCATCTACCATACTTAGGGAAGTGGGGCATTTAGTTGATTTATATTCATAGCTTACATACTTTGGATATGTAGTTTCCTTTTAGGTTTCCGGTAGTGTCGTTTGTTTGTGTTGGTAGTACCGGTGTTTCATACCCGGTAGTACATACCCAAACAAACCGGTAGTACCGGTCGTTATCTAACTCAAAGTTTTAGTTTGTGAAGTTTCAGATTGTAGAAAATCACCTATTCACCCCCTTCTAGGCTGATTTGATCCTTTCAACAATCCAATTTTCATACAACAAGATAACACACCTTTCCATTTACTTGTGAATGGTCCAATTTTTCTGAGGCTGCTAAGCAAGAAAGGTTTGATATTCGCCTAATTTGTCAACCGTCCAATTCTCCAGATTTCAATATTCTAGACTTGGAGTTTTTTTGAGCTATTCAATCTATTGAAGAATGCAACAAAAAAAAATCTAGTCCCAGCAGTGCAAGAAGTAAATGGACTCAATTGTTCACTCGTTTTATAGTACTTGAACAACTAATGTACTCATTGATTCATTTCTTCAACACATGTTTTGTAGGCATTCATAAAATATTGTCCACAAGAAGCAAATAGAATTTTTGTAACACTTCAGAGTTGTTTTGAAGGAAGCCATAAAGGTTAAAAGGATGCAATAAGTACAAGATTCATCACATGCAAAAGGAAACACTAGAGAAAGAAGACCGACTGCCATTGCAAATCTCTTGTGAAGCGTCCTCACTGGATGAAGCCATTGCTAGTCTTCCTGCATCAAATGATCAGAAGAAGCAAGTTAGCTTATGTACTAAATTAGTGCCAGAAGAATCAAGATCAAGATTAGCTTATGTAATCTTATTGGTTTTTTGTTTGCATCTTGCTTCATCTTCAATTACTCGTCCAACTTCTTCATAATGTGTTCAAGCACAAGTATGGTGTCACCAACCATTTGAAGCTTCTCTACATCAGGAATGCAGATCTTACAATCAAATTTTTTGTGTCATGCAATATCCTTGCTACGAGATCATAGTCGCTATGTACGAGACCACAATAAACACACTTGTGAGCACGGTGGAGAGCTTGGAAGCAGCCTTTGTCGTCATTATCGGCATGGGCCATGTTGCAGCGAACATAGAGAGAAGGCTTGAACTCCAGTAGCCGGTATGAAGGACTCCGAAGTCATCTCCATGGCAGCAACAAAGATTGTGGAGTCCTGCTCGAGGCCGTCTTCCATCGATGTCTCCATGGAATCCGGTGCGAACTCTTTCGACGTCATAGAGTTCGCCGCCGCAATATCCATGGATCGCGAGGAGGCGACAATCTGCCATGCTGCGGAGGTTGGAGGAGTGTCGCGCTGGGTGTCAGCGACAAGCAGGCGCTGATAAGGGCTTAAGAAATATGGTTGGACCACGCACGAGACACAAGTGGGTGCGGCGCAGAGCGGTGGCCTATATAAATGTGCGGTGCGGCCGGTGATCGAAGAGGCAAGGGCATTCACGTCCAGGATAGTGGCTGCATGTGCATAAGGGCACTCACAATGCAAAAACCATGGTAGTTTCTATATACATTAAATAGACTGTCATGTAAGCATTTGGCTGAGGTGACACACTATTTATTGAAGAGAGAGGAGAAAAAAACAAGAAACCGAGTCTAAATAAGAAACCATGTCTACGCGTTGAAGAAACCTGTATCTATCGCGTTGTGTGGATATGGTCGTTTCTTCACAAATCTTCCAGATCCGATGGGCTTGCTTCCTCTCGGGCATGTGTGGCCACCCGGCGGTGCTACGAAGCCCGCGGTCGCCGAGTCGTGGCTCACCGCGGCCGGCCGGCGGCGTCACCGTCCACGGAGCTCGCGGCCACGCGTTCACGTGCGAAGCTCGCGTATGGCCGCCCGACGGCGGTGGCATCCCGACGGCGCCGTCTGCAGAGCTCATGGTCGCCTCAGCTCGGCTCGTCTCCATCCCGACGTTTGCAGCTTAGTCCGGGGCGTTTTTTTTTCCGCCACCGCGAGCTATCCCATGGAGGCCTTCATGGCAACGACCTTGTGCATGCAGTATATATGTCGTCGTGGCTCGTAGCAGCCCATGCGGCCATGGCCTGCGGTAGTCTGTCCTCGTGCATGCTAACATGTGCGCGAGCCGCGACGAGAGAAGCAGCATCGAGTGTTGGTGGTGATGCGCCGGCTCAGCCGTGGCATTGAGACCGATGGTCCTGGCTCTCTGCTCAGGCTCGTGCATCCGGCGGCGAATGTACATGACGAACACAGCGTTCTCCCATCCCCTCTCACGCGAGCCAAGCCACACACATCTGCCCGCACTAGATCTGGAGAAACTGGGGAGAGAGAAGGTGAATGATTGGTCTAGTTGTTTTTTCTGGACTCTCTAAAAATACTGCAATGTGAAGGATGGTTTCTACGAATGGTGTCTTGGAACATAGAAACTACTACTTTTCGCAAACGAGGAGAGGGGGCCAGGACTATGTTTTTTTTCCGATACTAAGGGGGTACCCTCTACTTTTGAAATCATGAAAACCTGTTAAAAAATATACTTACAAGTTTTTAACAATCTTGAAATTGTGCACATCCATAGTGTATCTATAGTTGTATACTTTAGCAAAATTTGATATTCAATTCAATTTAGAAAAATTCATATGCGTATGCACTAGAGAATAAAATTCCATAATCTAAAATTTGTTACTTTTGTTTTTTTTTTTACAGAATAGGTTTGAGTATCAAATGATGCCATAACTTACATCTTTAGATACACTATGAGTGTAAATAGTTTCAATTTTGTAAACGCTCCTAAATTTTAAAGAATTTTTACGGTTTCGCCGTGTAGAGAGATTACACCGAATATTTTCTTTAACGAACAACTACCAGCTAATTGCCACATAACAGAACAAACTGATCCACCTTACTGTACAAGACTTCATTCATCCACTGCAAGTGGAATTGCTTTCTAGGGCGATAAGGACAAACCTGTGCTAGCAACACACTTTGCAGATTTGTATACTCCAAAGTGTGTTATAGATGAATTGGATCTGTATATTACCTCATGTGTACAATTAAATAACCAGTTCAGCCCATTTGCAGATTTGTTTCTCCAATTCAGGGAATACAAATAATGGTTAGCTAGACTGTGATTTGTGAACCGAAAACTATAAGAAGACGGGGGAACTCAACTGCATAAAAAGCAGCTGGGACCAATAATTGGTTCCAACTTCCGACTCAACTACTTTTGAAGAGAGCCCTGTATCATAGACGTTAGTGATGGATGGACTCGAGCGGTCTTCAATGATCGTGCAACACTTCTTCCTTCTGAATATTCCTCACCAAGAGGCCATCTTGGCCGCAGCTCATACTGTACCACGCAAGAATTCATCAGGCAAAGAAAATTGTGACAGCAGTTTGAGATTCTCCAGTTAGTAGACAGTAGACACCTCCCACAACCAAAGGAATAGGCCTGATTCAAGAGTTAAAACTATCCGGTATGGTGCCATTTTAATTAAAGAAGTTAGATGCCATGGTTTTGGTTGTTAACAATGCTGCAAACTTCAACACTGGAACAAATGCAATTATTTTAGGATTAGAAAAGTAAATCTGAAAGTGTAATTGGATTCGACCTTACAAACCAACGTCACGAACTACCTCCCACTTAGATGACAAATTTTTTTTAAAACAATGGCAGGAGCCCTGCCTCTCAATTAAGACGAATGAAAATATGTACAGAAAAGGGTAACCAAACAAGGTGCCCACACCAGACAACCCAAGGTTAACCCACCCACGCGACACAGCAAAGTACATAGACGAATAGCGACGCCAAACAAAAGGGTCCGAAGCAAGAGCCCATGACAAGTCATCGTTGCCAAGCTCAAGACGAAGAGCAGCGCCGACTTCCTGCCAAGAAACTCATGCCCCACCTCGGCGCTTGTCAAACCTCCCAAGTGAAAACCCAAAAGCCGAAGAAGGGGTTCGCCTCATGTCATCGTTGCCGAGCCACGCCACCCTGACGGCCTGACGCAATAGCTCTGACTTCACGCAGCCAAAAACCCCTCCTCACACGTATTGGGTGCCGAGAAGTGAAGATGCCCACCGAAAGTGACACTGAGACCTTGACGAATTCCAAAAGCGACACCTTCACAAAGGGAACGGCGCCTAATAGCGCCGCCGTCGCTCATCCAAGGAATGGATTGGGTTTTCACCCATGGAAGACATGTTGGGGATACAACACCCTCAACAGGGAAAGTGGCGCCCATAGGCGTCACTGTCGTCGAGGCTTTCACTCATGGAGCCCCCGGCACAATCGCTGGGCTAGGATGTCATAGCCCAAGTTCGCCGCCACCACCGTTGCTGCCCTGACGTCCTGCAGAAGCCCCTCCCGAGGGGCATCGACGCGCCAGCTGCACGCCGCAACCGCGTAGCTGCGTCGATCGCCACCCCCTCTGACCAGGCCACGCGCAGAGACCGGGCTTACTCTGCCGCACGCAAACCCGCCGCACGCCGAAGCCACCACTGGTCGTCGTCGCCGGCTCTGGCACCCGCTCTCGACACTGACAGACTCTGCCGTCCACCGCCAAGAGCGAGTACCCCACCCCATGAGCGCCGCCCCCAGCCCACCGGGCGCCGGATCTGGCCGCTAGGGCCGAGGATCCTTTCCCCCAAACCGGTGCCGTGGCCGCCACAGCAGCCGTCGTCCCCCTGCTGGGGATGCCAAATCCAGCCACAAGGCGCCGGATCCGGCCGCCCAGGCTCTGAAACGGCCCATGCCAGCGCGCCCACGTCGCCACCACGCCATGGAGGAAGGGGAGGACGGGAGAAGGACCGCCGCCGCCACCTCACGTCGGAAGGGCTCCGGCCTCCGCCGCCGCAGCCCCAGCCAGTGCCTCCGCCGAGCCCCACGTGGCTCGGGCGAAGCCCCGTCTCGCCGGCCAACTGCTGCCCACGCTGCCAAACACCAAGAGAGTCCCGCCGCCGCCATCCCTGCAGGCCGCGCAGCCCTGCCAGCAACCCACTCCGGCGGCGGCGCGATGCGGGAGGGGAGGAAGAGGTGGGCGGCGGCTAGGGTTTGGCTGCCACCCGAGTCGCCCGCGTGGGGAGCGACTCGGGGGCACGCGTGGGGAGAATAATGAACTGTTTCACTTAAATGACAATTATATTGCTGCTTATTCGCCCCCCCCCCCCCTCTCTGCCACACCAATGTTTTTGATTTTTTGTGGTATGAACATTCTTTGGTTTCAACAAAGTTTTGGTTAGTAATAAAGTTTTGGTTTCAGAATGGCTAAAGGTAGCACAACAAGAATCGTGTCACGTGGTCGCAATTCATTATTTCGGCAGTCATGCCAGACCTTCAAACAGTGAGAAATACACAGAAAAAAAAAGAAACATAAGAGCCTCCTCAAGCCACCCACTATAGATGATTGAAGAGAAGGAAGTGCATACTAATTAAACTTAAGAAGTTACCACAGAAACTTTTGCAAGAAATAAATGCAAGCCAAGCTGCAAACCTGCATATCAACAGGCTCATCATTAGCAGGTGGATCCTCAAACCTCCCCACAACGAAGTGCTCAATCCCAGTCCAAGCAATCATGACGCCTATGCAAATGCAGCAACATAGTATAACTGATCGTTACTGATTACTCAGAATTATACAAAGAATGAAGACTATTGTAATGACAGCTAGAATAATTAGGGCACATACTTCAATTTGACAAACAGACAAAAAAGGGAAAAATAATAGCATGGCCTAGGGTCTATAGTGAAAAACAAAGAACTGCAATGGGTTGTATGATAGTTGGCTTTGAATATAAGAAAATTTGGTTGACAGCATAATTGCATTTTAGTTTATAAGTTACTAAGACTTTTCAATTAACTTATTACCATTGTCAGTACAAAGGCTTGGAGGAGGAGATACAAGTTGTAGGCCATTATTCTCAGCAACTTGATTCAAGCGAGTCCTAACATACTTGTTTGATGCGACACCTCCTGAAACAACCTTTTATAATTGGATAAGTGAACACTGGATGAGTTGAGCTATTTGAATTTAGCCAACATCAAAATATCTGATTACAAAGTATTTGATGGAAGGTTCCATCTTCAATGCCCATTCAACTGCTCGCTGGCATCTTTCTTCCAAATGTAACACAGCAACTCGCTGCACAGGTCAAAATTATCAGAAAAAGTATCAAAAATCCTCAGTAAACATTGAGTACATTATCCATCATGTACAACCTGAAAAGAGGCAGCAATGTTCGCCCTTGATTGTCTGTCTTCCACCGATGCAGACGAAATGGGAACATCCTCTGTACATCTACCACAGTGTAAATGATAGGCCAGTTAACGATACTAATCATATTATCATGACTACAAAGCCCTCCCCGTGAACATGTTCTCTAAAAGAGGAAAAAAGAACTTCCATGTTTTAAGACAAAGAAAACTTCACATATATCACTTGCACAGGTTTTGACAAGCCCTACTTAAAATAAATATTTTCTAAGTGTAAATGAGAACTTAAACATGTTCATTTAGGCATTTCAAATGAAGTAGTTATCTGTCAACTTAGAACTTTGAACTTGAGGTAAATAGAAAGTGCCAAATACTACTGTCTCAAAGGATACTAAATCGATGATTCTACTAGAAACACCAGAAAACCTGTTCATATTTATGAAAAAGGAGAGGACACAGGGATAGTATGTCCATACAAGTTGTTAGATTCAATTGCCAATCGAACTTGAGTCTTCAGGCCAGCATAAGAAAAATTGCAATCTTTGTGTTGCCGCATTGGAACCTGAAAGTATATTAAAAAAAATATAAACAATAACATCATGTAGCATAATCATAATAAAAATAAATGGATAACAACATATAGATACATCTTAATTTTTTTTTTAAAAAAAAAACTATCAGCAGACTTACTCTGAACTTAACAGCATTTGGATCACCTTCTAGAGCAAGCTCTTCAAGAGCAGGACCACCACCTTTCCGCATATCAAGGCCCAACCATCTTGCTGATTTGTCATATGCCTCACCAATTGCATCATCTATAGTAGTCCCCAGTTGAATGTATTGCCCAAGGCCACGAGCAAGAACAAGAAGATTGTGTCCTCCTGAACATATTTACTTGTTAAGACACCTTAGAGCCAAAAGAATATTTCTTCTGGCTGGATTATTACACAAATTTACTGTCAAATTAGCAAATATGGTTAAGGAACTTAGGCTGAGGAAGTTCTCCATTGAGTTACATGCACTTTGTCAACTGGAACTACATTTATTTTGTTAACAACTGAAATCATCTGCCATAAATATCATTTTAATAATTCAACAGGATATAGGGCAAAATGTGGTAATCAGTTTAATACCTTATGAATTGGAATAAGAAGGAAACATTTAACCGGAGGATAACTAGACAGAGTGCAAATAAAGCGGCTAAGATGTGACAAGTTAAAAGGCATTAAAAATCAACAAACTCTATGATCATGGAATAATGTTAGAATGATCATCCAAGTAGAAAGGCACAGAAGGGTTACAAAATGTGATAATTATTTGTGTTAAAACAGATGGAGAAAATGCAATTATGTTTCTGGTGTGTTGAATACTGTGTGGCATGGGCTTCTATCATTGGAAACCACAGCTTACCACAATTCTCATAGGCAAGTTAGACTATGTTTGGCACATCTTAGGTTAGTAATAAATATATATTCTAGATGCTCTAAATGTTTGTTTTTTCAGGTGGGTCCAGGCTCAATACCCTCGAGGGCTGATCCCAATTTCAAAGTTGATGAGAATCATATTAATACATATTGACCCATAAAAAAGTTGAGCAAATTGTATTGAACATATTGAGACATAATAATGTAGTTAGCACATACCTGAAATTAGAAGAGCCAGAAATGGGAAATCAAGGTCCTTATTCACTAGCCTGACAAGGATCAAACAACATCAACTGCGAGTACAGTGCATGCATAAAGTTAGAAATATAGTGAGGCACTTATGCAATCTTTTGTTTAAGTTAATATAACATTGTCCTTAGGTTTAACAAGTTTGGCATGCTGTAAGTAATGTTTTTCTTGGACATGCAGGAGAGCTATGTACCATTATATTAAGAAGAAAAAAGGGGAAGAACCCTTACAAAACACACACCCACTCACACCAAAGACTTAAATGATATACAAGCCTTTTCTAGAACAATGCACAACCTCGACCCCAGTCTAACAAACTATGACACAAAGGCAGAGAGGTGTGAAACAACTCAAGCCCTGAACAAAACCCAGAGGTACTCCTCAGAGCTCTAGCCAAGTTTGGAGTCACACCATCAAACACACACTTGTTGTGATGGTTCAACAGAGACCAAGCTCCAAGGATAACAAGAGAATTAAGGCCCTTTCAAATTTGATCATTAGAGCTAGTAGTAATTCTTTCCCACCAGTCCTCAAAACAAAGCTTTGAGTTTCATTTCTTTTGTTCAATATAAGACAGCCACTAGCTATTAGGTGATTGATGTGGTATCGAGAATCAGATACCTAACCAATTTCTCTCCTACATTAACAAAAGTTAATGTTCTTACTTTTCACAATGGGCTGAAAATTGGTTGAAGACTGAAAGATAAAACTTTAAAGTTCGTTTGCTTGCAGCATATGCTACTACACCAGATTAGTTTAATATCCACATAAACTTGTAGATACGATAGAAGGATGCCAAGAAGTACTAATGTCTAAACAGATGTGCAAATTCTGATGTACAAATTGAAAAAAAAAAAGTAATAACAACAGAAGGACCAAATTTGTAACAGGTGACTTTGAACAAACCAATCTTTTTTTCTTGAAAATAAAAACTACTAGATTTTATTCTATTTGATGATGAACTAACAAAATAAGTTGTGCAACATATACCAAAAAAGAAATTAAAGTCCATACGATTTAATATCAGGTTGATTGAACAGCAAAAGATCCTATGAGTTTAATACCTGGAAACTAATGCATGCGCTTCCATATGATGAACTCCAACAATAGGTAAGCCAAATGCTTTCGCTACCTGTCTAGCTTTATGAACACCAACTGCAGTTTAGCCAGGCAAACGTGCAACATTAGGGGAAAAAGAGATATGGCAATAATGGAAATAGTAACCCCAAAAAAAACTTCTGATCCCTGATAGCACTTATCCCAAAGATTGGCAAAGTACAAATCATATAACATGAGGGATATAAGAAGCAAGTCAACAGAAATGTTATCCACGAAAGCAGAACCAAATCAGTCTTGTTTCTTAATTGGGCAATGTGTTTCTTAATTGGGCAATGGGTTTCTGGTCTGATTGAATTCAACTCATCTGAGCCATATATATACTAGCATCAAATTGGTAAAAATCTCATGTGCAAACTAACAAAGGCAAATCATGGACAGAACAGACAATTCATCATCTCAACGAATGAAGGGGAGGTAAAAAGCATACCTCTAAGACATAGACCAAGTCCTGGTCCAATGGTCACAGCGACCGCAGAAAGATCACTTTCTGACGATTTTGCGTCGTCAAGGGCCTTTTGAACAACCTGGGCAGCAAATAAGAACAGGCAATGAGCATAGACGTCAGGACCGCAAAAGGCTGCAGAACCTTTGTTGATCTAAGAAGCCACACCTGGTCAATCACAAGAGCATGTGCTTCCTCGGCCATCTTAGGGGCAACACCACCATACCTCGCAAGCAAATCGGCCTTGCAGATGTTGGCCAACGAAAAGCAGAACCGGTCAGCAATGAACAAAGGTATCCTTATCTATATGCTACCAATTGCCATGTTGCATAAGAAGACCAGCTCAAATTTACAGCCGGAACAAGAGGTCAGAATGCAGAAATAAAATTGCTCGGGAAATGACTTACTTGGGAAGATACCACCTGGCTAAGGATCTCGCCGTCACCTCTCACCTGCAACCAAACAGAGCCAAACAGCAGAGAGGCAGCTCAGCACAAAAACTTGACGCCTCCGCCACAGGTAAATTCGACAGCAGAATCGAGGAAGAAAGAACTAGTACCACAGCAGCCGCAGTGTCGTCGCAGCTGGTCTCGATTCCTAGCATGAGGAGGTCGCGGCGGTCCGGAACGGCTCGAGCGGCGGTGGTGGACGGCATGGTGGAGAGGGGGCATAGGGCAAGGGAAGGCGTTGCTGGATAGGAGGAGGAGGAGAGTAAGCGGCGGGGAGTGGGGGCTGGGTGCAGATAATGGGAGGGCTTCAGTGAGGCTCGTCGGAGGAGGAGGAAAGCGGCGGCGGCGGCGCGCGAAACGGGCGGCGATAAGGTCGGGAGAAGAGTGGCCGCCATTCTCTCCGGCTCCTGTCTGCTCTGTCCGGTGCCGACTCCATCTCCATCAAGGCCAAGGGGTTTCTTTTTGAAATGAATAAACCCGATCGCCAACGCAGCCACAAAGCCCATAAAATGACTGGGCCGCAAGCTAGAGCGGCCTGCAAGAGGAAAAAGTCTAGTTTCCGTCCCTCAACTTCTGATGAAGTCCGCTTTTCCTCCCTCAACTTCAAAACCCGACAAACATCCTCCTCAACTTTTAAACCGAGCATTTTACCTCCCTGGCCGGTTCGGTTTTAGACAGTGGTTTTGCTACTGTAATAGTGGTTTCGCTACAGTAACAGTGGTTTTGTCTTCTTTTTTTTTATTTTCGCTGGAGTTTTGAAAAATCATAGTAAATCACAGAAAAATCATAAAATAAAAAATATAATTTTGTTAGACTCCACATGAGTAGATTTATACAGTGAATATATAATATGATATACTTTAGTACAATTTTTTTGTTGTAGCTTTAGATTTATGCTTTTCTATAACTAAAGGAATTATAACAAAGTTATACATGATCCAATGAGTATAATTTTTTTTGATACAGTTGAAGGATATAATAGTTAGCCCACCATAAACAATTTACCATAATTAGACTATAAAAACTGCAGCTATGAATTATTACAATTAATTTCATACAACAATATGTTTTCTGTAATTATTTGGAATAATTCATAGCTACAGTTTCTATAGTCCAATTATGGTCAAATTTTTATAGTGAGCTAATTATTGTATGCTTCAACTGTAGTAAAAAATTATGCTAATTGAATCATGTATAACTTAGTTATAAATTTATTTTAATTAAAAAAACATACATCTAAAATCATAGCAAAAACTTTGTATTAAAGTATACCATATTATATGTTTACTGTATAGATCTAATCATGTGGAGTCCAAAAAAATTGGATTTTCTATTTTATGATTTTCCTGTGATTTACTATGATTTTTCAAAGATTCAGCGAAAATAAATTAAAAAAAAGACAAAACCACTGTTACTGTAGCAAAACCACCGTCCAAAACCGGTCAGGGAGGTAAAATGCACGGTTTCAAAAGTTGAGGGAGGTTGTTTATCCGATTTTGAAGTTGAGAGAGGAAAAACGCTTAGAAGTTGAGGGATGAAAACTGGATTTTTCCCCTGCAAAACACTAGTGTGAGCGGCCTGCGCGATTACCCAGCAAGTGGTGCGTTCATAAACGGCCAATGAACCTTCATAGACATAGGGCAATTTTTAATTCCCAAAAAATTACAAGATTCTTCATCAAATCAAATCTTTAGACGCATGCATGGAGTATTAAATATAGGTAAAAAAATAAGTGATTACACAATTTATATTTAAATATCGAGACGAATCTTTTGAGCCTAGTTAGTCCATATTTAAAACAAAGTTTGTCAAATAACAACGAAAACGCTACAGAAGCTTTACACCAAAATTTCTATGAACTAAACATGCCCATACTACCACAGAATCATACTACAAGCAAACATATGAACCAAATTACACAAAGCTACACGCATTATTCACCAATTTGCATTACAACATCATGTCACTTCACGGTACACATAACCAATGCAGGAGCATAATCAAGTTGATGGCTGACCAATGAAATGAAAGAACGAAACCCCATCGCTGAATCTCAAACCCTGGCACCCAGCCACATAACCTTGCTTGCGTCAATGCACATGGATTCCAGTATCCATGAGGTCAGCACGAAGATAATCAACATGCTCGGTTTTCGGCACTGCATAGAGCTTCTTAATTGCAGACTGCATTGTCGGACGGTTCGCTGGGTTGGGATCCAAGCACTGGAGAGCCACCCTGAGGAGCACAAAGATTTCTCTTGCGGCCTCTGTTTCAGGAAGCGGGAGCCGGGTGTCCAACAGATCCTCCAGCGATGTGCTTCTCTTGTCTGTGCAGAAGAGAGCGGAAAGAAGATCACCGGGATGGGACCCCACGAACAGCTCAAGAACCACGACGCCAAAGCTGTAGACGTCGCATTTAGTGGTCACCCTCGTCATGTACGCAAGTTCTGCACTATCAAAGAATTCAGTAAACTGAATTAAATGTCCATACAACTGTGTTTCTCACTGAATACTATCATTACTGATAAATATGTTTCGACAGGTAATCATTAGTCCAACATATAGAAGCTAATCTACTTTGTAAAAGATTTTTTTTTTTAAAAAAAAATAAGAATAGCTCATTTTTCAGGATTACAAATTAATACTTAGTCAAACCACACTCTAGATAAATCACGAGCGAGATAATGAGGCCATGATGCAGAAAGAATAATAAGTTGAACACGCTGAACCAAATTTGTTTACCAGGTGCAAGATACCCAGTTGTCCCAGCAAGCCTGCTTGTACAGCTTGATGCATCATAGCTCAATATTTTGGCTAAGCCAAAGTCTGATACACAGGCCCTGAAATCCATAGCAATCAAAATGTTATTGCCTGTTATGTCTCGGTGGACTATTGGAGTTGAACAATCATGGTGCAAGTAAGAGAGAGCATGAGCCACATCCTTAGCGATATCTAGCCTCTTATTCCAATCCAGCTGAACAGCACTTCTGTTGGACATGAGAATAGTTGATAAGCTTCCTCTCTCCATATATTCATATACAAGAAACTTATCTTGATCAGTGGAGCAATATCCATAGAGCCTCACAATGTTCCGGTGCCGTATCTGCGCCAAGGCCTCTATTTCACGGTTGAACAGTTCCTCATTTTTCATACTTTCATCCTCGGTTTTCTGCATCTTCTTTACTGCAAAAATTTCGCCAGTTGGCAGCGTAGCTTCATAGACAGACCCATGACCTCCTCTTCCAATGCAATATATTTCATCAAAGTTCTCCGTTGCTTCCACAATCTGCTTGTAGACATCTCCACCATCATAGTTCCATATAGAGAATATATTTCCTTGCCATCTTAAAGCTTCATTTGTATCATTATGTGCCTTGGAGTTCTTCCTTCGACATAGGCATATCACAAGTGCTGCAACACAACCTGAAGGATGTGCAACAAGTTAGGAAGTTGACACATGAGAAAACTAGGAGCAACCTTTGACAAGAAAAAAAAACTAATATACCAAACAGCAGGAGAGAAAACACTGCCGCGATGCCACCAGGAAGGGCTGGCTGCCTCTTGTGGGATTTGGGCTGTTGGGTGTCAACGGCACTCAGCTTACACTGCGGGAGTGGGAACCCACACAAGCCAGAATTGTTCTCAAATGCCATTGCAGGGAATGTGAAAAGCGACCCATGTTCTGGAACCATCCCACTCAACCTGTTGTTCGATAAATCAATCTCTGACAAAGAGAGTGATGCAAATGAGCTGGGTATTGGCCCCTCCAGCATGTTGTGCGAAAGGTCAAGGACTGCGAGATGCTTGGCGCCAGCAAGTGCAGCGGGGATCACACCTGATAGACTATTGTATCCAAGGTTCATGACCATGAGGGAATGCATGTTCCCAAGCTCCTTTGGGATATCTGAGTCAAGCTGATTAAATGACAAATCCAGAAATATCATCTCGGTCATGAGAAAGCTGCCTAAGTACACTATTGTGAAGTTGCAGACCGTCTTACTTGGCATTCGACTCAAATCGCTATGCCGAATGCCTGTGAGGTCAACCAAACTTCCTTTGCCATGGCATTGATATTTATACAGTTCATCGTTGCGAAGGTACACAAGCTGACGTGTAGAAGTGATGGGTTCCCTCATCCCAGACTGCTTTGCAAGTTCAGAAGGTATATGCCCTTTTAGTTGGTTACCATTCAGGTCAAGCCATAACAGACTCCTGCAGTCACCCAGCTCCGGCGGTATCGGACCAGTGAAGGAGTTATTTCCCAGCCCCAAGATTTGGAGCTTGACAAGTTGACCAAGCGAGGTAGGTAGTGGACCGGAAAGCCGGTTGCTGGCAAGTGACATCCACTTTAGCTCTGTGCAATTTGCCAAACCTGAAGGGATGCTTCCAACAAGAGCATTGTAGTCAAGAATAAGATTCTCAAGTGAAAGCATTCTGGACAGAGAGGCGGGTATCTCTCCATCCAGGGCATTCTGCCACAAGAACAGATCACGGAGGCCCGGGAGCATGCCAAAGGAGGAGGGAATAGTCCCATTGATATAGTTAAGGCTGAGGTCAAGTGAAACAAGACCAGTGCAACTGGAGATGGCTTCGGAGATGCCACCAGTGAGGTAGTTGTTCTGCAGGTAAAGAACTTGCAACTTACTGGTGGTGTTTGTGGAGCAGAGGGTGGCTGGGATGGTGCCAGAGAGCAAGTTGGAGCTGAGGTCGAGTATCTCAAGCTCTGGAAGCATGGTGATCACTTCTAGAATGGGGCCACTGAAATAGTTGAAGGAGAGGGTAAGTGTCCTGAGCTTAGCTAGACGGAGAAAAGCATTTCCTGGAATCTCGCCGGAGAAATTGTTACTTGATAGGTTGAGGGTAGTAAGTGATTCGAGATGTGAGATATCTGCTGGGAACGCACCGACAAGATGGTTGCCTGAGAGGTTGAGCGAGCTCAGGCTGCTGCATCCGGACAGGACTCCTGCTGCCACGCTGCCAGATATGAGGTTGCCAGAGAGATCAAGGTACTCCAATCGCGAGCAATTGATGAATGCTGGAACTTCCCCAGAGATATAATTCCCAGAGAGGTCCAGCAAAGACAACTTCTCCCCGCACTCCAACCCCCTCAGCGCTGAGAGCACGCCAGAAATGTTGGCATCACGGACTGTTATTGACTCCACGCTGCTCAGCTGCAGCAGGGTACTTGCCACAGCACTAAAATTGGCGTTGAGCATGACACCGGCGAAGGACACTGACGTGACCCTGTGGTTCTTGCAGTGGACACCGGGGAAGCTGCAAGCACCGCGGCTGCTGTTCCAGCCAGTGAGTGCCGTGCCATTCGGCACGGCGGTCATGAACTGTTCCAGCAGCTGCAAATCGTCCCGATCCGGCACTGCTGCGGCGGCAGCCACTGCAAAGAAGAGCACTAGCATCAGATACCGTGAAACCATGATGTGGCAATGGGACTAACAGAATCCGTCTGACTGTGCTGGGAGATTTGAATGGTGAGGGAGTACGAGAAGTAGTAGAGACCGGGAAGAGCAGAGAAGGAGAGGCTGTAGCTGTAGGGGAACATCCGTGCAAACGTGTCTCACACTCTCACCAGGGATTTTCTTTTTCCTGTAACTTTCAAGTTGGGCACATGCTTGTACTAGTCTGCTACTTGAACTAGTAGGAGATTTATTTATAATATAAAAATAAATAAACCACACGCACTGTGCAGCAAAGAATATTCAAAAAGTTCTTATATGATTTTGTATCGAAAAGACTATATTTTTCTGATGAATAACAAGATAAAATTTGCATTTGCAAACTAAATAAAAACGAGCACTATTACAATTTGCATCAGGATTATTGTACAGCTTATTTTTTAGAACTAATTGGGTGTTAATAAAGGAGATTTCTTCACGCGACAAGCTTTCAGCATTTTATGCACCAAGCACTCACCCAAATGGAAAACGGACTGCAAACACAAACATGTAGGAGCCTAGATTCATGATTCACCCATCTTGTAAATCAATCACCAATTTACCTGTAAGGATCTAAGACGTCCACAATGTGAAGAAGCGAAGGCCAATAATCATATAATTTAGTCTCTGTATATCCTAAAAAGCATCTCTTTGACTGTGTATCATTTGATTGTCTCCAGGGCCCCAGCAGTAACAAGTTCGTCACAAACCTCGTTCAACTGTGCCACAACCTGCAAATTGAACTATATGGTCACTGAACCGTGCATTCAAAGGTAGAGGTGTGAAAAGCTACTATTTTTTTGAAGAACATTGTCAGTAGCATGAAGAGAGTACACCATGGCTTTATGTCCCATCAATGCTCCACCGATTATATATAGCAAAGAAATAGGTGCTTCTGAATAAAAATTAATGCTCAACTCACACCTGCCATGCGGCAGTGGCCACGTTGGAGCACCATGAGCCCATGATAGTCCAGACTCCAGAGCCCTTCATAATAGATGAATAACAATCAAAATTTTGAAAAGCCAATTCCTATACCATTCATCAATTCCAATAATTATTTTAGTACAATGTAATTTAATGAGATGAGATTAATAAGTATTCAAACCCTAAGTTTCCACGGTGCGATCTAAATGAGTGGTGGTGGATTCTGGGTGTGAGCATGAATCTCAAAAGAACATACTTATTGAGAATTATCTAGTTAAATCTAACGATCAGCAATTCAGCATGCATTAGGTTATGCTAGAAATAATAGCGTTATACATCAATGAAAAATATGGAACTGATTACAAAAGGAAATTACTTTATTTTGAATAAGGTCATGCTGATAACCTAATTCAATGTTCTACTTACTTGTATATGGTTGATCAATTCTAACAAATGTTGATCTTAGATGTGTCTTATGTTGAGCTGCCATTATCAGGTTGTTTAAGCAAGAATGCAAACTGCAATGACAGCTGACCTTTTGAAAGTCATGGTTGACCTAAACCATGTGGTAGGCTTCTTGTAAATGAATTATAAGTTTATAACTCAAGTAACTGAAGCAAGGAAGGATCCACGAAATGATCATGTTACACTTTTAGAATGAGTAACTCCGCCTATGTTGGGGTGTCTATGGTGGCTCAACATAGCAGGTCCCAAGCCCTGGTTAAGGAGGAGGGTTGTGATAGGCTTGGCGAGCCAACGTAAAAACCTAGCTAACCTTATGGAGATGAAACCCAAAAGAATCCCGTTGGGGCGTAACCCTCTTAGCGACGCGCCATGTCGGAACCCGGGCATGGTGTCAAATGAGCAAGGGCCGGGTCGTCACCCCCGTGACGCGCCGTGTCGTGATCTGGGCATGGTGCCAAGTGAGCAAGGATCGGGTCGTCGCATCCTTAGTGGTGCGCCACATCGGCGCCCGGATGTGGTGAAAAATGTGCAAGGGTCTTCTCATCTGACTCGGCGGGTGAGAAGGGTAAGGAAGCTAGTCGAGCCAACTAGGATTCGTCTAGGCAGTTGGAACGTAGGGTCCCTCACGGGTAAGTTAAGAGAGTTAGTTGATACAACGGTTAGGAGGCGTGTAAATATCTTGTGCGTCCAAGAGACTAAATGGAAGGGTCAGAAGGCGAAGGAGGTGGAAAATACTGGTTTTAAACTCTGGTACACAGGGACAACTTCAAATATTAATGGAGTAGAAGTTCTGATTGACAAGAACCTGAAGGATGGAGTAGTGGAGGTGAGAAGACAAGGAGATCGGATTATCTTAGTTAAACTTGTTGTTAGTGATATGGTTCTAAACGTAATTAGTGCTTATGCCCCTCAAGTAGGTCATGATGAGAGTGTTAAGAGGCAGTTCTGGGAAGATTTGGATGGCTTGGTTAGAGCTGTACCTAGCAGTGAGAAGCTCTTCATAGGAGGGGACCTAAATGGCCATGTAGGGTCTTCAAGTGCAGGTTTTGAGGCGGCTCATGGTGGTTTCGGTTATGGTAGTAGGAACCAGGAGGGAGTGGATGTCCTAGATTTTGCTACAGCTTTCGATCTGATGATAGTCAACACTTTCTTTAGAAAGAGACCTTCCCATTTAGTGACCTTTAGTAGTGGTCGTTCCTCTAGCCAGATCGACTTTGTCCTTACAAGAAGGGGGGATAAACACACTTGCGAGGATTGTAAGGTGATACCTGAAGAATGTGTGGTTTCTCAACACAAGCTATTGGTGGCCGATTTTCGCTTCCTGGGGCATGCTTGTAGGGTCAAACAAGCCAAGAGTGCGAGGACAAAGTGGTGGAATTTAAAGGGAGAAGCATTGAACGACTTCAAAGAAAGAGTTATTGATGAGGGCCCTTGGAAAGACGAAGGAGATGCAAACAACATGTGGGAGAAGATGACAACTTGCGCTCGGAAGGTTGTCGCAGAGGTGCTTGGAGTGTCTAAAGGAAGTGGTCGCGATCCAAAAGACACTTGGTGGTGGAATGAAGATGTGCAAAAGGCTATTAAGGAAAAAAAGGAATGCTATAAGTGCTTGTACCAAGACCGGTGCGCGGACAACATAGAAAAGTACAAGGTGGCTAAGAAGGCTGCAAAACGAGCGGTGAGGGAGGCGAAGGGGCGGGCTTACGAGGATCTTTACCAACGTTTGAATACGAAGGAAGGAGAGAAGGACATTTATAGGATGGCTAGGGCTCGTGATAAGAAGACAAGAGACTTCAACCAAGTCAAGTGCATTGAGGATAAGAGGGAGCAACTCTTGGTGAAGGAAGATGAGATTAGACATAGGTGGCAAGAATATTTTGATAATTTGTTCACTGGGGACAATGAGAACTCCACCGTTCGGTTGGATGACTCATCTGATGACACCAATAGGCGCTATGTGCGGAGGATCCAAGAGCAGGAGGTTAGAGAAGCTTTGAAAAGGATGAAAGTGGATAAAGCGATGGGTCCTGATGGTATTCCAATCAAGGTGTGGAGATGCCTCGGGGATATAGCTGTAGTATGGCTAACCAAGTTGTTTAACAATATCTATCGTTCAAACAAGATGCCTCAGGAGTGGAGAAGAAGCATATTGGTTCCAATCTACAAGAACAAGGGAGACGTCCAAAGCTGCACTAATTATCGGGGAATTAAGTTGATGAGCCACACGATGAAGTTGTGGGAGAGAGTTATTGAGCATAGATTGCGAGGGTCGACGCGGATATCCATGAACCAATTTGGTTTCATGCCTGGAAGGTCAACCATAGAAGCAATCTTCTTAATAAGACAAGTTATGGAGCGGTCCAGGGAGCAAAAGAAGGACCTACACATGGTTTTCATTGACTTGGAGAAGGCGTACGACAAGATACCAAGGAATGTTATGTGGTGGGCTTTGGACAAACATAAAGTCCCAACAAAATATGTTACCCTCATCAAGGACATGTACAACAACGTCGAGACTAGTGTGCGGACAAATGATGGTGACACTGATTTCTTTCCGATTAAAATAGGTCTTTATCAAGGGTCAGCCTTGAGCCCATATCTCTTTGCCTTGGTTACGGATGAGGTTACGAGGGACATACAAGGAGATATCCCTTGGTGTATGCTTTTTGCAGACGATGTAGTGTTAGTTGATGAGAGTCGGACAGGAGTAAATAGGAAACTAGAGTTGTGGCGGCAGACCCTTGAGTCCAAAGGGTTTAGAATAAGCAGGACTAAGACTGAGTACATGAGATGTGATTTCGGCAATGCTGCACAGGAAGAGGGAGAGGTGAGCTTAGAAGACCAAGTGGTGCCTAAGAAAGATGTCTTCCGGTATCTTGGATCGATGTTACAGAAGGATGGAGATATTGATGCAGATGTTAGCCATAGGATCAAAGCAGGGTGGATGAAGTGGCGCCAAGCATCTGGTATTCTCTGTGACAAGAGGGTACCACAAAAGCTCAAAGACAAGTTTTATAGGACGACGATTAGACCGGCTATGTTGTATGGAGCAGAATGTTGGCCTACTAAAAGAAGGCATGTCCAACAAATGAGTGTTGCAGAAATCCGTATGTTGCGCTGGATTTGTGGCCACACAAGGATGGACCGAGTCCGAAATGACGATATTCGTGACCGGCTAGGGGTAGCACCAATTGAAGAAAAGTTGGTCCAACATCGGTTGATGTGGTTTGGTCATGTCCAAAGGAGACCTCCGGAGGCACCAGTGCATTGTGGAGTTTTAGCCCAAGATTTTCATGTGAGGAGAGGTAGAGGTAGACCGAAGTTGACGTGGGAGGAGGCAATAAAGAGAGATCTAAAAAGTTGGGATATACCTAGAGATCTATGTTTGGATAGAAATGCATGGAGAACAACCATTGACGTGCCTGAACCGTGACTAGGGTCTCTTGTTGGGTTTCAACTCTAGCCTACCCCAACTTGTTTGGGACTAGGAGGCTTGGTTGTTGTTGTTGTTGTTACACTTTTAGAATGAGTGTCTCACCCCTGGCCAAGTCACCATGGATTTTCTTTTTCCACTTTCAAGTTTTTTTTTTTTAGGGAATTTTCACTTTCAAGTTGGGCACATGCTTTTACCAGTCTGCTACTAGAATGAATGAACCGTGAATGCCAAGATTGGTGAACGTGCAGGTCGGTTGGCTGACATGGTATTGCACCTTCCCTCAGCTGAACCCAAACCTCGTCCCCAGGCCTCAGCTTACCAGGCAAAATTGGCAGCTTTCCATTTTGAAAGTTCCAAACAGAGGACTTCAATTTGCAAAATCAAGATGATCCAGAATTCTAGTGAGCTGAGAGAACTCGAAAATAGAGATGGCTGAACGAAATTCTGGAGTCACAAAGATCTGAAGAAGAAAAGGGCAAACAAACAGTTGGGCAATGGGACTACTGCACGACGCTGGGAGTCTGGGAGACGCTCAACCACTCAACCCAATCAAAATTAGAGCAGCCGCAGTGTTGTAAAAAACAAATGCTTGGGTAGGAGAGAAACTGGAGCACCGATTTTCTCACTGCACATAGCGATGCTCAGTTAGAAAAATTTGGAACCGAGGAATGTTAAACATCGACGATGAAACATAAAATATTTATTTCAGTTGGGTGAGCTGGTAGAAATTTAATTTATGCTGCGTTCAAAAAAGAAATTAATTTAACCGTTCAACTAAAAGCTGCTGGGATTAGAAAAAAATTCTATGCGGCAGCAGGTTTTCAGTATCAATACTGCCTTTGCAAAAAAAAAAAAAAAAAAAAAAGAGTTCAAGCAGTGCTTTGTGTTAATCAATAACAAAATGTCTGTAACCATGTTATAAAAAAACGATAACACAGTGTCTGCTCTTACCTGGCCGAGATGACATGACTTGGAAGCCGAAAGGAATCGGAAACTAGAGAAGGCAAAATGAAATTATGGGGTTACAGAGAACTGAGGAAGAAAAGGGTAAGCAAACAGACGAGCACCTTCCGAACAAGCAAAAAGGCGAGCACCATGTGTGCAATGCCAAATTGCCAATGCAATGGAAGTATGGAACTGAGTGGCGCAGTTTCACTGAGTCTGCGACGCTGCAGGAGCCGGGGTAGTGCGTAGTGACGAAGCTGCGCGGCGTCGCTGGATACGAGCAGCAAGAGCAGTTCGTCGGCGGCTCGGCAGTTCGCTGCGTACAAAGGACGCGGGAGCCCGGAGGCCGGAGCCGAGGGGGGTCTGCTGCCCAGTCGCCAAAGCTGGCGACCAGCCGACCACGAAACGAAGGAGGATAGGGTAGTGTAAACACTGAACAGGGTTTGGTATGGCCGCGGTAGCATGGATGGGATCGGCATTGCCCGAAGACCGGGAAGGGCAACGAGGAGGATCGGCGGAGGTTACCGCTTTGCCGGGGGAGACGGCGATTTTAATTTCACGGCCTTCCGCAAGAAGATGAGATTCTGTGGCGCGCGTGTCTGGAACATGGGCCTCCAAAACCCTGGCCTGGGGACAGTTCGGCTCGTCCGCAGCCCGGGATACTTGGGCCCGGTCCAGCCAATCGAAGCAGCCCGCGAAGCTCGATCCCCACCGCAGCTCTGCGGCCGACAGGATGCACTGAACCAGTTGTGGCCGCAAGAAGCCAACGTCTGACTGCCGGCCTGTTAATGCACACGAATTTTTTATTTTTATTTTTCGTTATTTATTTGAGAATTTATTTACAAGGTTGCATCCATTGTGCAAAATGTTTGTACCTTCACTGTGTTTTCCTCTGTTGTTGTTCTCTTAACTGTCGTCCCTTTGTATATGTATAGTGTCGAAAAGCAAATGTCCATCTATTGTATCAAATCACATTCCATGAGAAACAATTAAATTAATTAATTAATATACCAAATCAATTTCCTTCTTCTTAAAATATACTAGATGAATTTCTCGTGCGTTTGCATGGGAATTTTCAGATAAATAATGACAGATGAAGCTGAACATCAATAATGTAGCTTAGTATGTTGTAAGATAACAATCAAAAACACTTAAGTTAATTAGTATTGTTAGTATTAATAAGTGTCATAGTTGTACTTTTATACCATTTAATTTAACATGATATAAGTAGGATAAGAAAGCAGGATCACTAGTGCAAAAAAAATCCACTTCAAACACTAAAAAAAGTAGAATAGTTTTTATGCATATTTAGTATTACTGAAGGTCATGTGATGTTGTTGGTGGATGCTAAGGAGGAGTCAAAGAGTTGGACGGTCAAATGAAGGAATTAATGATGATCTAACGGATGTAGCTCTAAATGACGTGACTTAACGTGAAACAAGATCAGATTTGAAGAGAGTAAATGCTTAGTGGATATGAACTATATATAATACATATATAGATATAGATAAGGTCCACGTCTGCCCTAAGGTTGTCTTATAATCCGAACTAGTAGATAACAATTATTTTGTACACTTCATTTTTTGTTGGCAACGACGTGGAACCTAGCCTTTCTATCCTAACGTGCAAGGATTACAACCACCACACTTATCATCCAAGTTATTCTTTGGTTCTCTCCAAATTACAACTTTTCATTGTTTGGCATCATGTTGTTGACACTCAAAAGTGTCACAGGTAAAAGTAAATTTAGAAGAAGTATTCGACCTGTATATTAGAGTCGAATTTGTCTTCTATTATTTCGTATTTGACGGATCGGATGTTTTGAGTCAAATGGGTCTGATCATTTTGGACGTCCGACCAATCAATATTTGTATCCGACCAGGTGGCCTGGTCGGAGGCCTTATGGTTATGATGAAGGTTAAGTCCGGCGACGATTCGTTGATCAGTATGGGCTGATAAAGCCCATTAAGACTGATTTAGACCAATCTGGTCGATCTAAGGAATCAGCGAGATTAGGGTTACTTTGTTGCGTCCGGATTGGATTCTATATATTGATAGAGTCCGGATAGGAAACTTGGAGATCGTATCTGAAGATGTTTCCTATTGGGTTAAGACCAACTCCCTCTATATATATGAGAGGATCATGGTCGATTGAGGTATCCAACATCAATCGATCAAAACCAATCTACTACCCTTTTACCCCTTTTTCCCCTCTACTCTGATGTTCGGCGCGTCTCCCAGCGAGATTCGACGGCGTCTTAGGTGGCCTTGCTGGTCCTAGGACAACCTCTACGTGCTTCTCCCCGACGGGTCTTCCCAGGAGGAGTTCTAGAGTTATCAACACAGGAGCTCGAAACCCTACATCAACCTAAACCGGTCTCTAGATCGATGTTGGTAGTTCTTAGCTTCACTAAAGATAGAGCTAGGCAACTATCCCCGGTAACGGCCCAGGAATGCTTGTTGGCACTAGCCAACGTCGTTACTAGGAGCAGACTATGGGATCTATTCTAGGTAACGGTGTCAGAAGTGCTTGAAGCAAGTCCGATCACTATACCTAAAGGAGTGGAGCTAAAGCAGCTATTTACTAATGCCAAGCGGGGTTGTCAATCCCGACACTAGTAGGAGCTAACTAGAGAGGTTGCAATCTACCAAGAGGAGATTCTGCAAGCGCACAGAACTATCGTAGTAGCACTTCGTCTGGGAGTACCAGGTGTTGATTTATTTGATCCCAAGGGAAGGCTAGGGTGGTGTATGAGTCGAGTCAAGGAGGGCATGAGAGTCGAAGAAGAGAGAAAAGGGAAAAGGGGAAAAGAGGGGATGAAAGGCTAGAAAGATATATGGGTGGATAGGTAAGGATGAAATGGATGGCTAAGGTAAGGTGGATGGAAAAGTAGATAAAGGGAATAGGATAACTAAGGGTAACTAACTACTAACTACTCCTAGATAACCACGAAGCAAGATAACTACGAAGCAAGACAGTTACGAAGCAAGGCAGGCAAAAGTCAATAAAGCAGCTAAGTTAAGTAAAGTTTTATTCCTATCTTGTCAAGAATCGAGGCATACTAGCCTTTACCACTTACTTAGGTTGAACGCTAGCACAACGAGCCTTACTGTTAAACTAGGCCAACTACGTGGTGGAATTCAAGGCGCACAGGGCTGTCACCACCTGCTTGCTACCACAGCTATCCGGGGGTCCAGCCGTATCTGAAGGTAAGTCTATAACTAAGCACCACGCTTAACTATATTCTAACTATCTCTATCCTAGCTTTGAATAGAGACACCCTTGCGGACGTCAGAGCAAATACTTGACTTAATAAGATAAACACTAAACTAACTAAGCAACCTATTGGCAAAGATCAATCACTAAGCTCACTAGAGATTAACTACTATGGCTAAGTGAATTGAACTGTAGGATAGCTAGGTCACACTCAAGGTACTTGATAAAGTAATACTGAAAGTAATACTGAGAGTAATGCTTAAAGTAATACTGAGATAAAGATAAATGTACCTAAGATACAAGAGAGCAAACCAGACCAGAGACGCCGGGAAATCAACCGGCCTCCGATGCCAGTCGCTCGCACCCGCTTCTCTCTTAGCAAACTCTATGCTCCTTTTACCAAGAACTTAGGCTGAGCTGTGCTAAACTAAGAGCCGCGCTGTAGCGAGGGCACTAGAGCTATACTCTCTCTACTAGCTAACCTACTTGTCTAAGCTCTCTGAGCTTCTAACCTAACTCTCACTTGCTTCTCTTGCTTCTTGGTGTGGTATATGATGGTATGGGATATGAATGAAGTGATGCCTCAGGGGGGTATTTATAGTCTTGAGGAGTGAGGGGGGTACTTATAGGGGGCAGCCAGCCGACCTAGGGCTAACCCTAGTGGCGAGCGCCAGCCCTAGGTGGCGGCCGCCACCTCCCTCACCGTTGGATGCACCGCCTTGGCTTCAACGGCATCCAGGAGCTCCAGAGAGGCGGTTGGTAGGTCAGTTGCATGTCCAAGTAACCGCCATCCTGCCTTGATCCACGCCATTCCATCCTGAGCCGTCCGATGCCACTGACCTAGTGACCAAGGGCCAAGATTTGGCCTTGGGATGGTCACACGGATCAGTGACGTGGCAAGGGGGAGAGTTGGGCCTCTCCAAGTGGCGGGCGCCACTTTTGGGTGGCGGGCGCCACCTCTGGCTGGCGGGCGCCACCCCACTCGGGCCCAAATGGGTCCTGGTGAGTGGGCTTGTCTCCTGGTGGATCCATTCTTCAAATTTGGTCCAAATTCCTGCATTCAAATAAAATTCTATGGACAAGTGGAATTTGGTTAGTTTGAAACCTATTTGACTACATTTCATGCCTTTTTGGTGAACTTTAGGGTCAAATGTTGATGGTAAAACAGGTGTTTAAGGACCATCAACAATCGGTTTTTGTCGGTTTAGCCAGGGTCCCTGTGCGGATACATGGGTGTATGCCGAGTCTCTGAGTGATGAGTGATTGTCAACTGGGATAATGCGCATGTTCTTTGGCTTGTGTTGTGCAGGTGTCGAGCATGGATACAGTGATCAAAGGCAAGGTGAAGGTCAAGTAGAGATGTGTCGTGCCGATGGACCGAGAGTGGCGAAGGGCGGACGTGAGGCTTGGACTGAGGGACCGGTGGCCCGAGGATCAGCTGTGGTGGCTGGCAGCCTGGGACAGCGACGGGCGAAGACTTGCGGGCACGGTGTTGCTTGGGTCGAGGACCTGGGGACACGTGTCGGTGGACGGGGTGCACGGGCGGTGCATCCTCTCTACGGCTCGGTTTGGTGGTTGAGCCACAGAAAAACCACCGAGTGGACGGTTTCCAGGTTTGGGCCTGAAAACCTGGGCGCTGATGGTTTTCGAGTTTGGGCCACAAAACTCGGGCTGAGGACGGTTTCCTGGTTTGTGCCTCAAAACCTGGGTACTGCGGGTTTCTGAGTTTGGGCCTCAAAACTCAGGCGATGGACGTCTGGTTTCCCGATTTGGGCCTCAAAACCAGGGTTTGGTCGTGAAGGCTGGTTTCCCGGTTTGGGCCTTAAAACCGGGGGCGAAGTCCAGGAAAAGGACAAGCAGAGCGGTGGTGGCACGTGGCGGCAATCGGTGAGGTTGCGTCGAGGCAACGCTACCAGTTGTGCGGGCGTGTCCGTCGGATCACCATCTACCTTGAGTTGGTCCAGAATAACCCTAGGGTTTAGCTGGCTCGCTCTGTAATTAGTTAGGGGTAGAGTGGGAAATAGAATTAGGATAAATAGAGGGAGACACCCACCTCCCATCCTATCTCAGTCATTTGCTCTTTGCCTTCTAGGTTTTCCTGCTCTCCCAATCCCCTGTTGTAGCAACTGAGATCCGCAGAGAACCATACCTCTGTGTACTGGAGATTTTGAGGAAGTGAGACCGTAATCTCACTGTTGTAGCGTGTGGTAGCCACACGGTTGCAGATCGATGTGTTGATTCGTGTTTTGGTTCGTGTTCTTCGCGTTCTTTGTTTCTCCGTGATTTTCCCGTCACTCGATCTCCCTCCCTACTGCATCTTTTCGAATTCCACTTGAATCAACTTGTTCTTTATAGTGAGGAGATCATTTCCACCGAAGGAATTCATCTAACTCCTCACGAACAAGTAGATCGGGTTGATTTTGTTTTCGTGGTGCTTTTTCGGTTCATACACCTTCCCCTTCGATTTCCCGTTGGTTGAATCGATTTGAGCAGATGATTTCTTGGGGATAGTCTCCTAACTACCTCGTGATCATCTTCTCCAAGTTTGGGAACGTGGGATTGTGTCTTGGTTCGGATTTCGGAGGTTATGTGTGAAGGGCGACCAAAATCGCCTTCACTGTGAGGTCGCGGACAGTCCGCGGTTTGACCGACGGACAGTCCGCGCGTCGGGGACGAGCCGGATCAGTGGCTGCGTTCTTCGGACGGGTTGCTGTTTTTACACCGGCGGACTGTCCGCAGTGTAAAGTCACGAACAGTCCGGGAAGGGTCCAGGGAACTTCAGCAGCAGTGCGTTTTTGCATTTTTGACCGGCGGACAGTCCGCCATCCCCTCGCGGACAGTCCGCAGTTGGGGCGGACAGTCCGGGACCTCAGGGCCAGACAATCCGGGATCCTGCTGAGTGTTACGTTTTAGTGCGTGTGCTCTCCCGGCTTCTTCGCTTGATTTCCGGACTTCATGTTTGGCCCTAGAGTTGACCAAGGAACCTCTCTAGGTATCTTTGCTACCTGTTAGCATCGGTATTTTGGGATTTCTCGACGCAGCCTTCCATCTACGTTTGGGAATTGGTTTTGAGGATCGGACCTGTGCCGGTGAGTTTGCCGTTTGGTTTGCTATCGCTTTGTGGTGCCTCGCTGTGATCCTAGGGATCATCCACCCTCTTCCAAGGGTCGTGGGCATCACGGTTTCGATCGAAGCTTTCGGGGGTTGATTTTGGGACAAAAGGCTGAAGTTTCGAGAGAAATTTTTGAGGCTCCCATTCACCCCCCCTCCCTCTAGTCGCCTTGCTATTTGCATTCTCGGTCCTTCAATTGGTATCAGAGCGGGTTAAGGATCTTCCACCTTAGCCGGTTCCAGATCCACAGAAGGCGACATGGATCGCGGCGTGGGCAAACCACCGTTTTTCAATGGGATGAACTATGCGTATTGGAAGATATGCATGTCAGCCTATCTGCAGAGTTTGGGTGCTTCCATCTGGGATATTTGCAACTCTGCCGATTACGTGGTCTTGGCTGCTCGTGCTACTCAGCATCAGATTGATGAGCACGATGCCAATAGCCGGGCCCATAATGCTCTTTTCTCATGTTTGAGCATGAGTGAGTTTGATCGCGTTTCTCACCTCGCTACGGCTTGGGAGATTTGGGCTACACTCATGCGTTTCCATGAGGGAACCACTCAAGTCAAAACCCGTCTCTACGAGTCGTTCAAGCGAGAGTATGAGAACTTTCGACACATGCCTAGCGAGAGCATAGAAAGTTTATTCGCTCGCTTTCAGGTGATTGTCAACAAGATGAGGGCTAACAAGGAGCTGTTGCCTTTCGAGGATCATGAGAGAGCTCTCAAGCTACTCCATACTCTTGATCGGTCGGTGTGGGATTCCAAGGTTCAGGCGATCATCGAATCGCCTAACTATGAGACCCTCACGTGCGACGAGCTTTTTAGTAAGCTCAAGTCCAGTGAGATCGATGCCATGGCGAGGGCTTCTTATGAGAATCCTTCTGGCCCATCGAAGGCTTTGCTTTCTGTCTCTTCTGCTAACACCTCTGGAGGCTTTGCACTTTCCTCTTTTCTTTCTGTCATAGAGGAGCAGCTGGAGTTCATGGGGGATGACGAGCTGGCATTGCTCGCCAACCGGTTCTCGCGGTTCCACAACAACCGCATGAACCGTCGCCGCGGAGGAGGACGCTCGGGATGTTTCGAGTGCGACGACCCCAACCACTTCATCGCCAATTGCCCGAAGAAGAACAAGCAGATCTTCGGCAAGGCGCATCATGAGCACAAGTACGACTCCGACAAGCGCAAGGAGAAGTACGTCCCCGCAAAGCACAAGCGGAAGGGCGGCTTCAACAAGGTGTACATCAAGACGAAGTACTTGGAGAAGGCCCAGGTTGAGCAGCGTGCGTTCTTCGCCACGCTCAGCGACGTCGACGACTTGGATGACGACTCCGCTTCCTCAAGAGACAACGACTCCGAGAAGAAGAAGAGGATCGAGGACAAGCTGAACGGCCTCTGCTTCTTCGCCGACGACGAGGGCTTCTGCACCATGGCCCTCGGCAAGGAGGTCGACGGCGAGCTGGAGGAGATCCCTCAGAACGACGACGACGACGACGACGACACCTCTCAGGTATCTCTGACCCCCGACGAGCTTTCTGCTGAGGTCGAGAAACTTACTGCCGCCCTTCTTAGTCAAGACAAGTTGCTTAGGCGTGCTGCTAGAGAGCGGAAGGAGTTTAGGCAGAAGTGGGAGGATACGGTGAAGGAACTTGAATCTGTCAAGTCCACCGTTGTTGTCACCGAGGAGGAGGAGTGTGAGATGTGCTCCACACACATGACTGACCTTCTCACTTTGAGAAGTAAGTATGCTCTTGACACTAACCGAGTCATGGAGACATCCGATGTCACCTTCGACGAGACCATGGTTTGTCCTTCTTCTCGTTTTGAGCGTGCAGGTGATCATGAGGTTGGCGAACCTCTTTTTGATGATGAGGACGAGGGTGCTGAACGGATGGACGACCCAGCACCACCTCCACCTGCTGTGTCGCAAAGAGCGGCCTCTACTACCACTCACGGCCCCGATCCCTCTTCTTCGACTTGAGGGCCGTGGGATCCGCCACCTCGAGCGGTACCTTTTGTACCCGAGGAGGTGCCAGCAGCTGTTGAGGGAGAGGTATCTTCAGTTCGGGAGGCGCCATGACACATCCAGTGCCAACACCCGCCTCAACAGATGATCGGCAGCATCGACGAACGTGTCACTCGGTCAAGGTCACAACAAATCTCTCACTTTGTTCATTCTGCATTTGTTGCTAATTTTGAACCCCGAGATGTTGGACACGCTTTATCTGATCCAGATTGGGTCAATGCCATGCATGAGGAGCTTGAAAACTTTGAGAGAAATCGGGTTTGGGTTCTGGTTCCACCTCCTCCTGAGTGTCACCCTATTGGGACAAAATGAGTTTTCAAAAACAAACAAGGAGAGGATGGTCATGTTGTGAGAAACGAGGCCAGACTAGTAGCCCAGGGGTATAGTCAGAAGGAGGGGATAGACTATGAGGAGACTTTTGCTCCTGTAGCTCGTTTGGAGGCAATTAGGATCCTCTTGGCTTTTGCTGCATCCAAAGGGTTTAAACTTTTTCAAATGGATGTCAAGAGTGCCTTCTTAAATGGCTACATAGAAGAGGAAGTGTATGTGAGACAACCTCGCGGTTTCGAAAACCATGTTTTTAAACTTCACAAAGCTTTGTATGGTGTGAAACAAGCCCCTAGAGCCTGGTATGATAGGTTGAAAACCTTTTTGCTAGCTAAGGGTTTTAAAATGGGATGTGTGGATAAAACGCTCTTTCTCCTCAAGCAAGGCAATGATACTCTCTTGGTTCAGATTTACGTGGATGATATCATTTTTGGTGGTTCTTCTCACGCTTTGGTTGCCAAGTTTGCAGACACTATGAGCAGGGAGTTTGAGATGAGCATGATGGGCGAGTTGACGTTTTTCCTCGGGTTGCAAATCAAGCAATCCCGAGAGGGGACGTTCGTGCACCAGGGCAAGTACACCAAGGATATTCTGAAGAAATTCGACATGGGTGAGGCCAAGCCTCTTCCAACACCCATGTCGACCACGGCGGCCCTGGATGCGGATGTGGATGGAGAAGCTGTGGACCAGAAGCAGTACCAGAGTATGATCGGGTCGCTGCTGTACCTGACGGCGACACGCACGGACATCCAGTTCGCGGTGTGTCTTTGCGCGCGATTTCAATCGTCGCCGCGCACCTCTCACCGTCAGGCGGTCAAGCGCATTATGAGGTACTTATGCTTCACTCCAGAATTTGGGATTTGGTAATCTGCTTCCTCCACCCTCTCCCTTTACGGTTATTCTGATGCCGATTTTGCTGGTTGTCGTATTGATCGCAAGTCCACTTCTGGGACTTGTCAGTTTATTGGTTCTTCTCTTGTATTGTGGTCTTCTCGCAAGCAGTCTAGTGTCGCCCAGTCTACCACGGAGGCTGGATATGTTGCTGCGGCTAGCTGTTGTACCCAGTTGCTTTGGATGATGGCCACTTTGCGTGATTTTGGTCTGAGCTTTTCTCGTGTTCCTTTGCTTTGTGACAGCACGAGTGCTATTAGCGTTGCTAAGAACCCCATGCTGCACTCTAAGACCAAACACATTGATGTGCGCTTTCATTTTCTGTGAGACCACTATGAGAAGGGTGATATCGACCTTTGCCATGTCGATACTCATCATCAGTTGGCTGATATTTTCACCAAGCCTTTGGACCAATCAACTTTTGCTAGGTTAAGAGGTGAGCTTGGTGTGTGTTTCCCCTTTTAGATTGGGGAAACATTTTGACTCTTGTATTATTAACTGACTTTGGGTTTTTCTTTTGGTTTCTTCATGCATCTTTGCATTTCATCTGACATATTTACATTCAGAGCTTTATTTATAGGGAGAATTGGCCCTGGGACATTCCGAAAGGTCTAAATTGGCCGGTGCACACATCCACTTTAAATATTTGCCAGAAGACACTATGGTTTCGTGTAATTGGGCCAATAGACATCGACCCTCATCCAATATTTTTATAAAATAGATATAAAATTATATAAGTGCCAAAAAATTATAATATAATTTTTTGGACACTCTACATGATAAGAACTACATACTAAAAATATTATTTTGCGCTGAAATGATCATTTTGCCCCCACTTCATAAATAAACAAAGATAATCATGGTTAATTTGCTTATATGATTGTAGGTCACTACAAATCTTGGGACAAATCATAGAATGCGTACATCAACAAATCTTGACAATGCTAAAAATATTAGCTCAAAATAATAAAGTTTATAGTGACATATTTAGCATGACTGAATTATAGATTTATCTCTTGTGGAGCTTAATTGATATATTAAACTTTGTTATTTTGATATGATATTTTTATGATAGACAAGATTTGGTGATGTATGCATTCTGTGATTTTGTCAGTATTTTTAATATATTACAAATAAATTAACTAATTAATCATGGTTATCTTTGTTTATTTATGAAGTGGGGGCAAAATGATCATTTCAGCGCAAAATAATATTTTTAGTATGTAGTTCTTATCATGTAGAATGTCGAAAAAATTATATTATAATTTTTTGGCACTTATATAATTTTATATCTATTTTATAAAAATATTGGATGTGGGTCGATGTCTATTGGCCCAATTACACGAAACCATAGTGTCTTCTGGCAAATATTGAAAGTGGATGTGTGCACCGGCCAATTTAGGCCTTTCGGAATGTCCCAGGGCCAATTCTCTTATTTATATAATCCTTAGAATGTGACTATGCTCTGTGTAGTGTATGCTCCGATGCTTTATGATGATGCTTGTAGCTTATGCTCTTTCTGATCACTGATACATATTGTGAGCTGCGCTATTTTTGAATGGTGAACCTGCTTAATGTACATAAAACTTGAAACTATTCACCATTGAGATATGCAACTAGCATGTGTAGGATGTGTAGAATTCACTCGTGCTTTTCATATATGCTAGGTTGCTATGTCTCTAGTTCCGAGTCATTCACTTGCTTGGTATGTTCATATTCAGAGATAAAATTTGAACCAAGTTAAGTGAATTGGAAAGATCGAGACGGGATTGCTTGTCAGCACATCACAGTTTCGAGACTATTTCTCATTGCACTTTGAGTTAAACTTGAACTGTGTAGTGTATGACCGAAACTGTTGCTTTAAGCTTCTGATTGCTTTTGCATAGGCTTCGCACAGTTGAAAAGTTAGGCAATGACAAGCTTTCAACCTCTTGCAATCACATGCTGAAATTTGAACTTGTGTATTTTAACCGCTGCAACTCCGATAAAATTTGGATACACAAGTCTATGTTTCACTCTATAGCATGATGGTTGAACTGTGCTAGGGGTAGTTCACCTTGTATACATGTTTAGCACTTGTTTGACTTCCTGTCTATACATGTTTGGTGCTATTTTGATGGTGAATACCTTTTTGGCTAAGAACTGCTCACTTTATTCACATGTTCATATTTCGTATTTGGTGATCAGTTTGAGCCTCTGCTAACATTATGTGCATATTGTTGAGTCATCGGATCAGCGCTTTGTTGAGCATCTTCATATTCTATCGACTATATTCCTGAAGCTGCTAACTTGCATTTCTGATTCATACGCATTTTGAAAGGGTGAGAAACTTGCTTGATGGTGCATTTTCAACTAAGGGGGAGAAAATATTGACAAAATCATGTGTGCTCTCTGTGTTCGACTAAGGGGGAGAAAATATCTTCAAACCTTTGCTTTCCGAGTTGAACTTAAGGGGAGATTTCCTGGTTGTGTGCACTATTTGAGGGTGAGTTTTCGAGCTGGTAGCTAGTTGTGTTGAGCCTTTGCCTCTTTCTTGAAGAACTAGCACTTTTGCTTTTATGCTCTTCGGTTGGTATCAAGCTTTC
This sequence comes from Coix lacryma-jobi var. lacryma-jobi, assembly GCA_009763385.1. NCBI lineage: Eukaryota > Viridiplantae > Streptophyta > Magnoliopsida > Poales > Poaceae > Coix > Coix lacryma-jobi. Next base: position 114,845,096 of record CM019827.1, on the reverse strand, counting down.
TACAGTTGGTATCGAGATTCCTCGCTAACGGTGTTGAGCCCGTTCTGCCTCTTCTTGAGGGCTAGCTCTGTTTTGCTTGAATTTCAGTTGATCTTTCAATTGGTATCGAGCTTTCCCGCTAGCGGTGTTGAGCCTGTTCTACCTCTTCTTGAGGGCTAGCTTTGCTTTGCTTGGTTGCTGTTGATGGTCCTTAAACACCTGTTTTACCATCAACATTTTACCCTAAAATTCATCAAAAAGGCATGAAATGTAGTCAAATAGGTTTCAAACTAACCAAATTCCAAATGTCCATAGATTTTTATTTGAATGCAGGATTTGGACCAAATTTGGAGAATGGACCCACCAGGAGATGAGCCCACTCACCAGGACCCATTTGGGCCCTAGTGGGGTGGCGCCTGCCACATGGAGAGGCCCAACTTCCCCCCTTGCCACGTCACTGATCCGTGTGACCACCCCAAGGCCAAATCTTGGCCCTTGGTCACTAGGTCAGTGGCATCGGACGGCTCAGGAGGGAATGGCGTGGATCAAGACCAAATGGCGGTTACTTGGACATATAACTGACCTAACCACCGCCTCTCTGGAGCTCCTGGATGTCGTTGAAGCAATGGCGGTGCATCCAACGGTGATGGGGGTGGCGGCCGCCACCTAGGGCTGGCGCCCACCACTAGGGTTTGCCCTAGGTCGGTTGGCTGCCCCCTATAAGTACCTCCCTCACTCCACAAGGCTATAAATACCCCCTGGAGGCGTCACTTCATTTCACACACCACAACACACCAACACACAACAAGAAGCAAGCAAGTAGAAGCAAGCAAGTGAGAGCTCATAGAGCTTAGGCAAGTAGGATAGCTAGTAGAGAGAGTATAGCTTTAGTGCCCTCGCTACAACGCGGCTCTTAGTTTAGCACAGCTCAGCCCTGACTAGTGGCATAGTAGCGTAGAGCTTGCTAAGAGAGAAGCGGGTGCGAGCGACTGGCATCGGAGGCCGGTTGATTTCCCGGCGTCTCTGGTCTGGTTTGCTCTCTTGTATCTCAGGTACATTTATCTTTATCCCAGTATTACTTTAGTATTACTTTCAGTATTACTTTATCAAGTACCTTGAGTGTGACCTAGTTATCCCTATAGTTCAATTCACTTAGCCATAGTAGTTAATCTCTAGTGAGCTTAGTGTTTGATCTTTGCCAATAGGTTGCTAAGTTAATCTAGTGTTTATCTTATTAAGTCAAGTATTTGCTCTGACGTCCGCAAGGGTGTCTCTATTCAAAGCTAGGGTAGAGATAGTTAGAATATAGTTAAGCGTGGTGCTTAGTTATAGACTTACCTTCAGATACGGCCGGACCCCCGGATAGCTGTGGTAGCAAGCAGGTGGTGACAGCCCTGTGCGCCTTGAATTCCACCACGTAGTTGGCCCAGTTTAATAGTAAGGCTCGTTGTGCTAGCGTTCAACCTAAGTCAGTGGTAAAGGCTAGTACGCCTCGATACTTGATAAGATAGGAATAAAACTATACTTAACTTAGTTGCTTTATTGACATTTGCCTATCTTTCTTCGTAGTTATCTTGCTTCGTGGTCATCTAGGAGTAGTTAATAGTTGTTAGTTAGTTATCTTAGTTATCCTATTCCCCCTATCTATCTAGTTATCCACCTTACCTTACCATCCATTTCATCCTTACCTATCCACCCATATATTCTTTCTAACCTTTCATCCCCTCTCTTCCCTTCTCTCCTTTTCCCTTTTCTCTTTTCTTCGACTATCATCCCCTCCTTGACTCGACTCATACACCACCCTAGCCTTCCCTTGGGATCAAATAAATCGACACCTGGTACTCCCAGGCGAAGTGCTACTACGATAGTTTTGTGCGCTTGCAGAATCTCCTCCTGGTAGATTGCAACCTCTCTAGCTAGCTCCTGCTAGTGTCGGGATTGACAACCCCATTTGGCATTAGTAGATAGCTGCTTTAGCTCCACTCCTTTAGGTATAGTGACCGGACTTGCTACACGCACTTCTGACACCGTTGCCGGGAATAGATTCCATAGTCTACTCCTAGTAACGACGTTAGCGAGTGTCAACAAGCATTTCTAGGCCGTTACCGGGGATAGTTGCCTAGCTCTATCTTTAGTGAAGTCGGTAAAAGCAGAAAGGCAGGATAAAGGAAAAATGATGAGAGGATGCTTACCGACGGCCCTTTTTCGAGCGACGTCACGCTCTTGGGAGATCCGAGTAATTTCTCGATCCTTCCTTTCCAGGTCAAGCTGAAGATCTATAATTTTCTGGGTCAAATCCTCGGTGGAAACATCACTAGTCCTCCTGAACAAGAGTAATGAAATGAGGTTGGATACTTCATTTTGGAGACGAGGGAAAGAAAGGAGGAGGTAACCTTCTCTTGGAGGTACTGGAAGCGCCGAGCTCGAGACTATGGCGGCTCGCCTGAGAAGACATCTTCTAGCTGATTTGGAGTAGCAAGAGAGAAGAGGGTTTTCTGGTTTGCGAATAAAGCAGGAGAGGTCGAGAAGCACAGGCCGAAATAAAGTGAAGGGGGGAGTTTAAAAGATCCCAAGTGCATCGGGAGACGAATCGGCAGGTATAGTAATTATGGCGAGTGGAGACAGATGCTTCTGGGGGTTCCACGTCAGTGCGAAAAGGAAGAGGAATTTTGGAATAAACATTTATCCCAAAATTAGGGGGCATGTGTTAACACCAGATTTTCGCACACACGAGGATATGACAAGTGGGTCCAGCCAGCAGAGAAGAGAAGGATTCGGCAAGCATTCGGACGGCTATTTGGTCCTTAAGACTTTCGGTGAATACCTGCGCGGTCGGCTATTTCGTGAAGCAGTAGCCCCATTCGGAAAATGGATGATGCAGGTAGAGCCGGCTTGCACGAGAAGACACGTGACGATGGAAGACGCTGAGAGGATTAGGAATATGATTTATATCTTTCCTTGTTTTTAAGTCGTAATCGTTTAGGATTCGTGTTTCGTCCAGGGTATAAATATAAGCCCTCGACCATTGTAAAACTGTTCACAACCATATCAATACAACCGGCCCCGTGCCACCTTTCGAGTCCCTAAGTCGTGTCGTCGAGTTCTTCGAGAGGAATCATCGATCCGTCGACCTCCGTAAGTACCGGCAACCTTGCTATCATGTCTAGTTTCATGCGGTGGATTTAGATATGATGCAAGTAGTCTCGTATGTTAAGCTTAGTATCGTGCGGCGGATTTAAGCTTATGACGGGAAGTTTTTGCTTATGCCTTGTATCGTGCGGCAGATTAAGTCATGAGTAAAAATAGTTATCGGCTCTGTTAGATTTGGCAGATCTAATAGATTCATTAAGTTACCATGTGTTATATGTTTTATTTATTTAATTCCTATAACACTCTTTGCCCAATCTAGATTGATCTTTGTTCGGCCTTGCTGCATGAGTTTATTTGTGCTTCGTTAATCATAAGATCATGATGGACGAATTAACTTTCAATCCAGATTGTTACATGTTGTGGGTTCATGCATGTTGATCATGTTTAGGCTTTGATAGAGCCGGGTACCGTGCGGCAGGTGCAGGTTTTAGACTAGTTTAATCATGCTTTGCTTGTATGTTCCTTCTTCATGGACCCCAGTTCGGCTAGTTTGCCGATTCTGGTTAAGCTTACATGAGTAATGAGTTTTTATAGATCTGTTCAGATATATGTATGCTTTTAGCTTCTTATAATTAGATCGTATCATGCGGTGGATTAATCTAATTATAAGGAGTGGTGTGGACTTATAGCAAGTGGTATCATGCGGTGGATTAGCTTTGCTTGAGTTTATACTTGACGGGTTCATGAAGGCTAAACGTGCGGCAGATTAGTTGGATTAGCCTATGCATATGTTATTTGAATAGATTTATATTTACAAGTTACCCTTTTACCCTTCTGTTATTCATGTGTTCGGCATTCAACATGTTTATGAGCTCCATCTTTATACTTGCCGAATGACATTATAAACCTGTTTCGACAAACAGCTTTTATAGCTGTGTGCCGTCATGATTGGCTTTCAAAGCCGTACATATGGAACTGCCTGGTCTCACCCAGCATGTTCCAAGGTATTCTCATATTTTTTATCCCTTGTTAGTTTTCAGGTCAAACCGACTGGCACGTTTCCAAATTCGGAATACTCCGGGCACCCGATTGAAGCCAGCCTCGTTCGGCTTGCTGTGTGCCTGGCGCAGGGTGTCACGTTTTGCGTCAACACACTTTTTGGCATGCCCGGTGGGACCACTTCATTTCAAGATGCCTGAGATCAGCGAAGATCAAACCTTCGATGTGACCATGGACGAATTGCCGCCAGAATCAAAGGATTTGGTGCAACGAGCTTGTGATGAATTACAGCGCAGATGCTTGGAGACTTTCTCCAAGAATAAAAGTGGCAAGGTCTATCAGAAGCAGACGTTCCCGAAGGTTGTTCCTCATCACCAACCTGAGCTACCCGACGGTGGTGAAGAAGAAGCTATACAGAAGATGACTGAAATAATGCACAAGGTTGTATCAGGAGTCGTGACTAATCATTAGTCGACTTTCTTAAACACTTTTCGTGCTATTATGGTCAATACTTTCGGTCCAAATGCAGATAAGTACTTTGAAGAAGCTGCTGGTTCGATGCAAGGACCATTGTTGTTTCAAGTACCTCAACGTCAGAGAGTTGCCGAGAACAGTGGAGCTGGCCCAAGCACAGGTGGAGTGGTTTCTCAGGAGACGCAACAACCTCCCCAGACCTATGGCCAGCTCACATTCGGCACAACAGGGTGTCCCACAATCTGCTTCTAGAGTGTCTCCTGTGGTGAACAGGATACAGAGAGATATGTTTGGAGATGGATATCGGGAGTTTATGGACTATAACTCGATTAATGCTCTTCTGAATCCGGGCTACAGGAGTTCAGCAGGACTACATACTGGGGGGCAAGCACAAACAACTCCTGATTCAAGTGTTGACCTCATCATGCACAAGATGGCTAATATGATGCAGAATCAGTTCGGCCTAAAGCCAAAGAATCAGACATATGCTTACAAGTCTCCCTACCCAGAATGGTACAATCGGGTAGCACTTCCTCCAAGAGTAAAACCTCCTACTGATTTCACCAAGTTTTCGGGTCAGGATGATACCAGCACTATAGAGCACATCAGCCGATACTTGATGCAGCTTGGGGAAGCATCTACAGATGAAGCTTGGAGGATTCGGTATTTCCCGCTGTCGTTGGCAGGACCAGCCTTCTCCTGGTTTGCTTCTCAGCCGGCGAATTCTATCAATACATGGGCAGAGTTAGAGCAGAAGTTCCACTCACACTTCTTTACGGGAACCAGTGAAAAGAAGTTGGTCGATCTTATGAGCTTGAAGATGAGACCCGGCGAAACGCCGCAAGAGTATCTGCGCCAATTCAGGGAAACCAAAAATCTCTGCTATTCCTTGAATTTGCCGGATGACCAATTGCCGGGGATAGCCATAGCTGGCATGTTGCCGAGTATCAAAGAGAAACTATTCGGCATGGAGTTTGATGACCTCGGGTAGTTATCCCAAAGGCTGGCGACGATGAGCAATCAAGCTCAGGGATTCAGAAGGAATAATCAATTCCAGAAGGGTGATGTAGCTGCCGAAATGTATCAGGCTTTCCTAGAGGAAGCAAATGAATATGATGATGAAGATGAAGTAGCTGCAGCCGAGATAACCTGGTCTAAAGAACCAACTCAAGTCAACCAGCGGTGGCTGAGGCAACAAAAAGGTACTTATGACTTTGATGTTTCCAAGTCAGATAAATTATTTGAGTACTTGCTGAAGGAAGGACGCATCAAGTTGCCGGAAGGTCATCCTATGCTGCTTCCTGAGGGTGTCAAAGACAAGAAGTATTGTGGTTTCCACAATACTAAATCTCACTCCATAAATGATTGCCGAGTGTTTAGAGTGCGGATTCAGAAGGCCATCCAAGACGGACATCTGAGGTTTGATGGAAAGATGAAAGTGGATGGTAGTCCTTTTGGACAGAATACCGTGTCCTTCTCTGTCAGTATGATCAATGCAGCCGATTTTGGGGGTAAGAATAAAATGAAAGTTTTAACTTCTAGTAGAGCAAAGGAAGCTGGTGTTGTTGACCCTGATCGGCAGATTACAAATAAAGAGCTTCAGCAGAGGGTTCGGTTCCAGAATAGCCGAACTGAGACAGGTGGAACTTCCAGACCCAGGGTCACGACACACATCTTGTTGAATAAATGGCGTCGGGAACAGGAACGGTACCAGAAGCAGAGGCTTTATGAAGAACGGAAGTTCCTAGAGAAACAGCGAAGGTACAAAGAAGAGATGTACCGGGAAGAACGAGAAGATACGAGGGAACAGGAACGGTCTCATTGAGAATGCTCGTTTTTCCAGTATTGTTGGAACGAAGGCTTGAAGCTGCCTGTTAAAGACGATTGCCCCGAGTGCAGTAATCAGTATTCCGAGTATAGGCAGTCTCGAGTCAACCGCCGATCTGTCCATGAAAGGCTTGGGGCACGAGTCCTTGAGGACGATCGGCGCGTAAAAATAAATAGTTCCGGAGATCGGTAGGTAAGAGGATTTGCCGATCGAGATTGGGCTCATACTGAAGAAGAAGAAGAGTACCGTAAGTACGTCTGGCAGAAGGGACAATGGTATCCGCCAGGTTTAAGGAAAAGCCAGAAGAGGAGAGTGCAGCGCTTAAGGAACAAAGAGTTGGCACAAGCAGGCACCAGAGCAAAGAAAGTCTGGCATCCTAAGGAAAGGCCGAGTGAAGGTAATCATTTGGCTGATACGTGCATGGCACTCTTTCTACCATCAGAGTTCATAGCCCCTGAGAATCAAGATGTCCAAGACGAGACATATTTAGACTTCGGTGAAAGTGAATTTCAGGACTTGTTGGCTCATCTCATCTTGGCTCAAAGGGCAGTATTTGATAAACCAATCAGGCACCGACACTTGAAGCCATTATACATGAGAGGGTATGTCAATGGCAAGACATTAACCAAGATGTTCATCGATGGAGGAGCTACCATAAATATCATGCCGTATACCACTTTCAGAAAACTTGGCATGGCAAGTGAAGATCTATTGAGAACCGACATGGTGTTGAGGGACTTTGCCGGCAATTCTTCTGATACTCGAGGTGCAGTCCATGTCGAGTTAACAATTGGGACTAAAACTTTAATCACCACCTTCTTTGTCATTGATGGCAAGGGGGCATACAGTTTGCTATTAGGAAGAGATTGGATACATGCAAACTGCTGTGTGCCGTCAACTATGCATCAATTCCTTATCTAGTGGATTGGAGATGATATTGAGATCGTCCATGCTGATGATTCGGTGAGTATTGCTAATACAGAGCCCACCTACTAGGAGTATGAAGGTGTCGAGTGTTTCTCTGGGAGAGCTTGGGAAGCAGGTCCTGTGAACGTTTTCGACGAGGATCAACAGCCGATTCAAACGATCGGCTCTCAGAGCAATTTTTAATCCAACCGGTGGTAATGGAGAAGAATTGAGACCAAAGTTTCATATCGGCTGACAAGGAATAAAGTGTTGGTAATAAAGCCGAAGTTGGATCGATGTACACAAGTTTGGGTCTCGAGTATGTTTTAAAGTTGACGAACCTTTAAAGGATTCTGTTTATTTCTTCATTGCCAAGAGCTCGAGGAGGATCAGAAGGAATTTATACAAGGTGACGTGCAATAGAAGATTCTGATGAGATTAAAGATATATGAGAGCACTTCCACAACTTAGTGATCGTTTCAAGTTGTACGTAACGGTCGATGGTCTTATAGTAGAATCGACCCTTATTTTTTGAAGTTTAAAAGAAAAGATGAGTAGCAATTTGCCTTAGCCGAAAATGTTAAACCCTAGGGTACAGAGGTATTCGGCTGTGACGAATTTTTGATTTGTATGTACTGCTTGTCAGTTGAAGCTTCGGCATTACTTGTTAAAAGCCGAACGCATGGAAATTATGTAAATCAAGAGATGTTTTTATACAGCCGATGTAAGAGCATCGCCTTTAGCAGAAAAATGTTTCGCATGTGTTAAGTTATGGCCGATATTTTATTTATATCGCCTTCAGTACAGATATTCATGACCTTGGTAATCCTAGCATTTTTCAAGTTAGCAGGTTTATCGGGGAAGGAGAAAGGTGGAGTGCAGTAAGTGCAATGCCGAGTGACATGACATGTTGAGAATGGGATTTGGTCGGCTAAGATGACGTCATACATTTGGCAGGCGTTCTTCTGAAGAAATGTTGCGAACGAGGAAAGTCATTGAAGAATCAAAAATAAACATTATTCAGAAAAGAGCAAGTTCATCTGCTGCAAACTTCATTTATAGATCTGTCCTAGTACAAACTACTCTCGGAATAAGTTGATCAGAATGGATTGCGGATTAACAATTTCAGCAATAGCAGCGGCATGGTTATCATAAATCTCAGGGTCTTCAAATTCATCTGGGTCGCCAGCAAAACCAACTGGTAGGAGAGAGTAGTCTTCTTTGGTCCAAGAACTCATTGCCGCTAACCCGAAAGAGACCCCGGCGTGCATACCTTGGATGACGGCCTGATCAATACGGCCATCCAAAGCGTCAAGGCGGGCTTCGGCTGAATCTCCGCGAGCATTCACCTTGAGGGTGATTCTGTTTGCTGTTGCCTTCAGACGGTCATTCTCTGCAGAAAGGGCTAGCAAGAGGAAAGGATATATCAGACATGGCAAGCTCGACCAAGAGGAGAGAACCCAATTTATGCTAACCTGTGATGATGCTGCAGAACTGTTTAAGTTGGGCTGCTCATTCAGCTTCCCTGATACTATGCTTCTGAGATGTGGCTTCTAGTTCTTTCTGAACTTGATCCCTTTCCTCGCGATACCGAAGAGCATCCAAGCGGATCTGCTAGAATAAGTCATCAAATTCAGAATCTAGTAGCTTAGGAAGGAGATTAAAAGGGACTTTTGGATTTACCATTTTTGGAGGGTCCTGAGCTTGGTTGGGGAAAGACCCCGTTCTGAAAAGGAAGATGGATGAGTAAATCAAAGATGAACGGGCAAGAAAAGGGGGAAAGAAATCAGTTTTTACCCATAACACCGGTGAGTTGGTGCTTGGCTTCCTCCTGCTTCGTCTCCGGTGAGTTGTCTACTATGGTGGTTGCTGCCTGCCATTAATATAAAAAGGGGGGTGAAAGTTTTTCTCCGATATAAGAACTGAGAACTGGGAAGTCTATGAGTCAGACTATTTGGCTGAAGAAGGGGGTGGTACCCTGTATAGAGTCATATTTATAAAACTATGGCTTGCACACTGGAAAATCAAACATCGATTAGGGTTTTCGCAGTTTATGGGCCGTTATTGGGCCAGGCCAGGTCTTTTGATGACTAAAGAGAATCATAACTCCAAAGTCAGGAAGCCGATAGGGTTCGGCTAAAAGTTGTTCAGTTTTGAATGATCGTTTGAGAGTTCGTATTGCCGATTAACACTGGGAGCAGAGGCAGAAAGGGTCTTTAAGAAATGTTATCCTGGTGTTGTCATGGGTCGGGAAATTGGAGGAAAATTGGATTCTTAGAATCTAAAATAACTGATTATGGCAATCGTCTGTGGGGCAGAGATTTCTAATGCAGTTTTCAGCGGTGGCCGACATGCATTGCCATTAAAGCAGGGAAACAGAGATCAGTGACTAATATGCGGAAAAAACAGGGCACACATTGATCTCGAAGGATCAATCACAGATTGATTACATAGGACGAACAGGGAAACTTCTTATTTACAAACGAAGGAGCAAGATTACAGCGGGTTAGTTCGTCCACTCCATCCTACGCCTAATCGGGAGAAAGTGATCGAAGGTATCGGCCAGATCTGATCCGGCTACCTTCATGTCTTCTATGGAGTGTTCTATTCTATCCTCTAGATCTTGTTCACAGACATCAAATCTCTGATAATCTGCACCAGAGTAAACCTTCACGGCAGAGAAGGCGAGTGTCGCGCCGTACCCCATGCCGGCTCTGGAGATGATGGGGAGGACGCGGTTGACTTCGTTTACCCGCTTCAAAGATGTTGTGCACATTACATCGGCCGTGACAGCAAGCTTAGTGATGGCAGTTTCGAGAGTGTGGAGTTTAGCCGCCAGGGCTGAAAAAGGAAGAAGTCGGTAAAAGCAGAAAGGCAGGATAAAGGAAAAATGATGAGAGGATGCTTACCGACGGCCCTTTTTCGAGCGACGTCACGCTCTTGGGAGATCCGAGTAATTTCCCGATCCTTCCTTTCCAGGTCAAGCTGAAGATCTATAATTTTCTGGGTCAAATCCTCGGTGGAAACATCACTAGTCCTCCTGAACAAGAGTAATGAAATGAGGTTGGATACTTCATTTTGGAGACGAGGGAAAGAAAGGAGGAGGTAACCTTCTCTTGGAGGTACTGGAAGCGCCGAGCTCGAGACTATGGCGGCTCGCCTGAGAAGACATCTTCTAGCTGATTTGGAGTAGCAAGAGAGAAGAGGGTTTTCTGGTTTGCGAATAAAGCAGGAGAGGTCGAGAAGCACAGGCCGAAATAAAGTGAAGGGGGGAGTTTAAAAGATCCCAAGTGCATCGGGAGACGAATCGGCAGGTATAGTAATTATGGCGAGTGGAGACAGATGCTTCTGGGGGTTCCACGTCAGTGCGAAAAGGAAGAGGAATTTTGGAATAAACATTTATCCCAAAATTAGGGGGCATGTGTTAACACCAGATTTTCGCACACACGAGGATATGACAAGTGGGTCCAGCCAGCAGAGAAGAGAAGGATTCGGTAAGCATTCGGACGGCTATTTGGTCCTTAAGACTTTCGGTGAATACCTGCGCGGTCGGCTATTTCGTGAAGCAGTAGCCCCATTCGGAAAATGGATGATGCAGGTAGAGCCGGCTTGCACGAGAAGACACGTGACGATGGAAGACGCTGAGAGGATTAGGAATATGATTTATATCTTTCCTTGTTTTTAAGTCGTAATCGTTTAGGATTCGTGTTTCGTCCAGGGTATAAATATAAGCCCTCGACCATTGTAAAACTGTTCACAACCATATCAATACAACCGGCCCCGTGCCACCTTTCGAGTCCCTAAGTCGTGTCGTCGAGTTCTTCGAGAGGAATCATCGATCCGTCGACCTCCGTAAGTACCGGCAACCTTGCTATCATGTCTAGTTTCATGCGGTGGATTTAGATATGATGCAAGTAGTCTCGTATGTTAAGCTTAGTATCGTGCGGCGGATTTAAGCTTATGACGGGAAGTTTTTGCTTATGCCTTGTATCGTGCGGCGGATTAAGTCATGAGTAAAAATAGTTATCGGCTCTGTTAGATTTGGCAGATCTAATAGATTCATTAAGTTACCATGTGTTATATGTTTTATTTATTTAATTCCTATAACACTCTTTGCCCAATCTAGATTGATCTTTGTTCGGCCTTGCTGCATGAGTTTATTTGTGCTTCGTTAATCATAAGATCATGATGGACGAATTAACTTTCAATCCAGATTGTTACATGTTGTGGGTTCATGCATGTTGATCATGTTTAGGCTTTGATAGAGCCGGGTACCGTGCGGCAGGTGCAGGTTTTAGACTAGTTTAATCATGCTTTGCTTGTATGTTCCTTCTTCATGGACCCCAGTTCGGCTAGTTTGCCGATTCTGGTTAAGCTTACATGAGTAATGAGTTTTTATAGATCTGTTCAGATATATGTATGCTTTTAGCTTCTTATAATTAGATCGTATCATGCGGTGGATTAATCTAATTATAAGGAGTGGTGTGGACTTATAGCAAGTGGTATCATGCGGTGGATTAGCTTTGCTTGAGTTTATACTTGACGGGTTCATGAAGGCTAAACGTGCGGCAGATTAGTTGGATTAGCCTATGCATATGTTATTTGAATAGATTTATATTTACAAGTTACCCTTTTACCCTTCTGTTATTCATGTGTTCGGCATTCAACATGTTTATGAGCTCCATCTTTATACTTGCCGAATGACATTATAAACCTGTTTCGACAAACAACTTTTATAGCTGTGTGCCGTCATGATTGGCTTTCAAAGCCGTACATATGGAACTGCCTGGTCTCACCCAGCATGTTCCAAGGTATTCTCATATTTTTTATCCCTTGTTGGTTTTCAGGTCAAACCGACTGGCACGTTTCCGAATTCGGAATACTCCGGGCACCCGATTAAAGCCAGCCTCGTTCGGCTTGCTGTGTGCCTGGCGCAGGGTGTCACGTTTTGCGTCAACAACTTCTTTCTTTCTTATCTCATTCTATCTTCACGATGGCCAACAAAACCATTCATGAATTTTCTGCTCCTTCTGCCGCTAATGTAGCGATAGGACCAGACGTGATCGATGCCAGCCTCAATTTTGAGTTAAAACCGGCTCTGATCACGATGGTCCAAGCTAGCCCGTTCTGTGGCAAAGCTCATGAGGATGCCAATGCTCACCTTCAACAATTTTTGGAGATTTGCGGCACCTTCACCATTAAGGGGATAACCCAAGAAGTCATCCGTCTTCATCTCTTTCCTTTCTCTCTGCTAGGAAAAGCAAAGTAATGGTTCTATACCGATCACAACGTTGTAGGCACATGGGACGAGTGTTCCAATGCTTTTCTCGCCAAATTCTTTCCGATGGGCAAGACGAACGCTCTTCGCAACAAAATCTCCAGCTTTACGCAACAAGCCGAGGAATCTATTCCCGAGGCTTGGGAGAGAATGCAAGAGTATGTCGCTGCTTGTCCGCACCATGGTATGGAGGACTGGCTATTGATCCAGAACTTCTACCATGGCCTAACCCCACTCTCTAGAAGCCATTTGGATGCCACCGCTGGCGGTGCATTCTTTTCTCTGAATGTTGCAGATGCTAAGGCTCTCATTGAGAAGATGGTGTCGAACCAAGGATGGAATGACGAGAGACTGCAGCCCCGTAAGCGAGGTATGCATTCCCTTAAGGAGGCCGACATGATCGTGGCCAAGATGGACCTGCTGGTAAAGAAGCTGGACAGCCGTGAGAAGATGAACCAACAAGAGAGTGTCCAATCTCTGGAATCCTACATGACTTGTGAAGTTTGTGGAGAAACCGGACATTTTGGGAACCACTGCTCCGAGTTACATGAAGATTTGAACTTCATCAACAACAACAACGGTTTCCGTCAACAGAATCAAGGATGGAATCAGCACTCCAATTCTCAAGGTAACAATTCATTCCCTCGCTTTAATTTTCATAATTCTAATGATTTCTCGTTCTTAAAGAATTTAGTTTACTCACAAGGTAGAACTACTGAATTTTTAAATAAGAAATTAATGTCGAATGATAAAACCCTTGAGAATATAAATGCTAAATTGGAAGATTTCTCATCTGCTCTGAAAAATTAACTTAGCTTTAATAAGATGTTAGAAACCCAATTAGCTCAACTTGCTACTATCATACCATCTTTTGAAACTGCAAAATTCCTGCTAAACCTGACATGGAAATTGCAAATATGGTTGAAATAAAATATTTTAACTATTATGAAGATCAAACCATGACTGTTAAAAAGGGTGATCCTGGTAGTCCCATAATGAGATGCTCAATCTTTGGTGAAGTCTTTAAAAATGCCATGTGTGATTTAGGATCGAGTGTGAACATTCTATCTAAAGATTTCTATAAAAACTCGTTCTTTCCACCCATGTCATCCACATATGCCTATGTTGTGCTAGCTGATCAATCCACTTGCTATGTAGAAGGAATAGTTAATGATTTACATGTTCATATTAGAGGTTCATATGTTCTTACTAATTTCATAATACTAGACATGGGAAATAGGAAAGACGTGCCTCTAATTTTAGGTAGACCTTTCTTGAATACTGTGAATGTCGGCATATATGTGGGGAGTGGTAAAATGCAAATGACATTAGGAGGGAGGAAGAAAATATTCTTTTTTTCCCGTGGTCCCGCATATGCAGCTAAATGCAGGATGCAAAACCTGTTCGTACCAAGAAGAGGCGCCCAAGAACAAGGTGGAACAGAAAGGAAGAACCACCTCCTCCTGAGTTGTGTGATCCACATGACAAGGGAGAGGTGCCAAAAGAAGAAGAACCCGATGAAGTACTTAAAGAAGAAGCACCCAAGGAAGAAGATCCACCCGACAAAGGATGAAATTCCATGGGTTTAAGGTATGGATTTACTTTTTTTTTATTTCCCTTCAAATTTCCCTTTTTTCAAATAAAATAACATATGTCATGCATATAAAAAAAATCACCAGTTATCATTACTTATATGCATAAGTATATGTTAACTTAGCTAGAACAATAAAATATCATAGGATAGTTTCCCTTTTTCACAACATTAGATAGTTTCCTTTTAATAAAATAAGAACAAGAGCTCCGACTGAGAAATATGAAGACCCTTCACCAAGCAAGAAGCCAGCTTGGGGGAGATCCTCGCGCCAATAAGGTATGTTTCAACCTTACTCTTTACGTTCGGTTCTTAAATTCTATATCTTTTGAATGTTATATGCTTGCCTAAGTAACCATTCCATGAATAAAATTGATAAAATCTGCTTAAACAAGTTGAAACCTGAATAAGATTTGAAATATGTCATGCAAATGCTATTGTTATGGTTTGAATGACTAGTCTTATCTAAGTTGTAGCTTTTGTGGGTTGCACATGCTTTAACTGAAATCATGCTTAGTGAATAAAGTTGGTAAGAAATGGAGTAATTCTTTAAACTTGCTAAGGTGAAATTAGGACCTAATCTGGAGGATTTCTTTTAAAAATTGTGAAAACCTTGCTAAAAGTTCCTCCTAGATTTTATCCCATCCCACCACCAGCCAAATATTTGTTAGTCAAAACCACAAAGAGCTTTGTCTGTGTTGAGCTTTGTTAGACCTGATAGATCTTAGTAGAGAAGCTTATCATATCTTTTGAATCAAGATTCACACACCCACCATAAATTGCCTACTCTCCACTTTGGAAGTTTGCAACCACCAAATAAATTGCTCATTCTCTACACTAGAGATATGCAATACCTTGCCAAACATCCCATTGCTAGCCTTATGCTATTCCTACATTGGGAATAAGCATTTCTCCCTCTTCCTCCTTTTCATTTCTAAAATCCTTTTCTATAGATATCTGGGGAAATCTAGAGCTAAAAAAATGAGCAAAGTAGCTCAAGAAAGGACTATGTTCTAAGAAAATGAGGAGGAAAGTAGCTCAAGAAAGGACTATGTCCTAAGAAAATGTGAGGACACATCTTTTTGTCTACTCACTATGTATAAAAAAAAGAGAGAGAGAATTATCATTAGCTCTAGACCCCAGAAATTAACTAGGAAGGATTATAAAAAAACTCTCTCTATACACTTCCACATAACCACACATGCACATCTTGATCAATTTTTATGATTTGCTGCTCCTTATGATCTGAGTGTCTAGCTTAGCAATAAACATTAGGCAATTTGCTCATGATTCTTAGCCTACCTATAACTCCACATATCATTCTTTAGAAATAGGAAAGGCTACATTTTAGCGTAAGTGAGAATTTAAACACCATTGAGTGACTGAGTGAATCTTGAAGGACTTAAGCAAGTTGTTATCTTTTGAAAACCTTGAAAAACCTCCAGACAAAATCCTAGTCAAACCTAAGCAAAATAAAAGTTTCCTATCTACTACTTTATTTCACTCTTGCATGTTTTACGTGCAAAGCTATAAGACCCACATTGCTATGATTAATGATATATACTAAGTTATTTCTCACTATACAATATGCACTTGTATACATTTTAAGTTGCTATCTATTTCATGCTTAATGCTTGAACCGCATTGTTGCTCGAGGACGAGCAACAGGTTAGCTTGGGGGAGCTTGTTGATGGTCCTTAAACACCTGTTTTACCATCAACATTTTACCCTAAAATTCACCAAAAAGGCATGAAATGTAGTCAAATAGGTTTCAAACTAACCAAATTCCACATGTCCATAGATTTTTATTTGAATGCAGGATTTGGACCAAATTTGGAGAATGGACCCACCAGGAGACGAGCCCACTCACCAGGACCCATTTGGGCCCTAGTGGGGTGGCGCCCGCCACCCCTAGGTGGCGCCCGCCACATGGAGAGGCCCAACTTCCCCCCTTGCCACCTCACTGATCCGTGTGACCACCCCAAGGCCAAATCTTAGCCCTTGGTCACTAGGTCAGTGGCATCGGACGGCTCAGGAGGGAATGACGTGGATCAAGACCAAATGGTGGTTACTTGGACATGCAACCGATCTAATGACCGCCTCTCTGGAGCTCCTGGATGCCGTTGAAGCAATGGCGGTGCATCCAACGGTGATGGGGGTGGCGGCCGCCACCTAGGGCTGGCGACCGCCACTAGGGTTTGCCCTAGGTCGGTTGGCTGCCCCCTATAAGTACCCCCCTCACTCCACAAGGCTATAAATACCCCCTGGAGGCGTCACTTCATTTCACACACCACAACACACCAACACACAACAAGAAGCAAGCAAGTAGAAGCAAGCAAGTGACAGCTCAGAGAGCTTAGGCAAGTAGGATAGCTAGTAGAGAGAGTATAGCTTTAGTGCCCTCGCTACAACACGACTCTTAGTTTAGCACAGCTCAGCCCTAACCAGTGGCATAGTAGCGTAGAGCTTGCTAAGAGAGAAGCGGGTGCGAGCGACTGGCATCGGAAGTCGGTTGATTTCCTGGCGTCTCTAGTCTGGTTTGCTCTCTTGTATCTCAGGTACATTTATCTTTATCCCAGTATTACTTTAGTATTACTTTCAGTATTACTTTCAGTATTACTTTATCAAGTACCTTGAGTGTGACCTAGTTATCCCTACAGTTCAATTCACTTAGCCATAGTAGTTAATCTCTAGTGAGCTTAGTGTTTGATCTTTGCCAATAGGTTGCTTAGTTAATATAATGTTTATCTTATTAAGTCAAGTATTTGCTCTGACGTCCAGAAGGGTGTCTCTATTCAAAGCTAGGGTAGAGATAGTTAGAATATAGTTAAGCGTGGTGCTTAGTTATAGACTTACCTTCAGATACGGCTAGACCCCCGGATAGCTGTGGTAGCAAGCAGGTGGTGACAGCCCTGTGCGCCTTGAATTCCACCACGTAGTTGGCCTAGTTTAACAGTAAGGCTCGTTGTGCTAGCGTTCAACCTAAGTCAGTGGTAAAGGCTAGTACGCCTCGATACTTGATAAGATAGGAATAAAACTATACTTAACTTAGTTGCTTTATTGACATTTGCCTATCTTTCTTCGTAGTTATCTTGCTTCGTGGTCATCTAGGAGTAGTTAATAGTTGTTAGTTAGTTATCTTAGTTATCCTATTCCCCCTATCTATCTAGTTATCCACCTTACCTTACCATCCATTTCATCCTTACCTATCCACCCATATATTCTTTCTAGCCTTTCATCCCCTCTCTTCCCTTCTCTCCTTTTCCCTTTTCTCTTTTCTTCGACTCTCATCCCCTCCTTGACTCGACTCATACACCACCCTAGCCTTCCCTTGGGATCAAATAAATCGACACCTGGTACTCCCAGGCGAAGTGCTACTACGATAGTTTTGTGCGCTTGCAGAATCTCCTCCTGGTAGATTGCAACCTCTCTAGCTAGCTCCTGCTAGTGTCAGGATTGACAACCCCATTTGACATTAGTAGATAGCTGCTTTAGCTCCACTCCTTTAGGTATAGTGACCGGACTTGCTACCCGCACTTCTGACACCGTTGCTGGGAATAGATTCCATAGTCTACTCGTAGTAACGACGTTAGCGAGTGTCAACAAGCATTTCTGGGCCGTTACCGGGGATAGTTGCCTAGCTCTATCTTTAGTGAAGCTAATAACTACCAACAGTTGCGTCGAGCCGTTGCCCATGTCTTTGGGAACCAAGTTGTTTTGCTCTTTCCACTTGACCTTCTTTGGCTTTGAGATGCTTTTGGGTAATTTGGTCGAGTTCACTCTCCTTCTTCCTTCCTTTCTCTATTCCATTTATGATTTGTGTTGGTAGTTGAGAATGCACTCATCAAGGGGGAGATTGCGGATACATGGGTGTATGCCGAGTCTCTGTGTGATGAGTGATTGTCAACTGGGATAATGCGCATGTTCTTTGGCTTGTGTTGTGCAGGTGTCGAGCACGGATACAGTGATCAAAGGTAAGGTGAAGGTCAAGTAGAGACGTGCCGTGTCGATGGACCGAGAGTGGCGAAGGGCGGACGTGAGGCTTGGACTGAGGGATCGGTGGCCCTAGGATCAGTTGTGGTGGCTGGCAGCCTGGGACAGCGACGGGCGAAGACTTGCGGGCACGGTGTTGCTTGGGTCGAGGACCTGGGGACATGTGTCGGTGGACGGGGTGCACGGGCGGTGCATCCTCTCTACGGCTCGGTTTGGTGGTTTAGCCACAGAAAAACCACCGAGTGGACGGTTTCCAGGTTTGGGCCTCAAAACCTGGGCGCTGATGGTTTCTGAGTTTGGGCCACAAAACTCGGGCTAAGGAAGGTTTCCAGGTTTGGGCCTCAAAACCTGGGTACTGCGGGTTTCTGAGTTTGGGCCTCAAAACTCAGGCGATGCACGACTGGTTTCCCGGTTTGGGCCTCAAAACCGGGGGTTGGTCGTGAAGGCCGGTTTCCCGGTTTGGGCGTCAAAACCGGGGGCGAAGTCCAGGAAAAGGACAAGCAGAGCGGTGGCGGCACGTGGCGGCAATCGGTGAGGTTGCGTCGAGGCAACGCTACCAGTTGTGCGGGCGTGGCCGTCGGATCACCATCTACCTTGAGTTGGTCCAGAATAACCCTAGGGTTTAGCTGGCTCGCTCTGTAATTAGTTAGGGGTAGAGTGGGAAATAGAATTAGGATAAATAGAGGGAGACACCCACCTCCCATCCTATCTCAGTCATTTGCTCTTTGCCTTCTAGGTTTTCCTGCTCTCCCAATCCCCTGCTGTAGCAACTGAGATCCGCAGAGAACCATACCTCTGTGTACTGGAGATTTTGAGGAAGTGAGACCGTAATCTCACTGTTGTAGCGTGTGGTAGCCACACGGTTGCAGATCGATGTGTTGATTCGCGTTTTGGTTCGTGTTCTTCGTGTTCTTCGTTTCTCCGCGATTTTCCCGTCACTCGATCTCCCTCCCTACTGCATCTTTTTGAATTCCACTTGAATCAACTTGTTCTTTATAGTGAGGAGATCATTTCCACTGAAGGATTCATCTAACTCCTCACGAACAAGTAGATCGGGTTGATTTTGTTTTCGTGGTGCTTTTCGGTTCATACACCTTCCCCTTCGATTTCCCGTTGATTGAATCGATTTGAGCGGATGATTTCTTGGGGATAGTTTCCTAACTACCTCGTGATCATCTTCTCCAAGTTTGGGAACGTGGGATTGTGTCTTGGTTCGGATTTGGGAGGTTGTGTGTGAAGGGCGACCAAAATCGCCTTCACTGTGAGGTCGCGGACAGTCCGCGGTTTGACCGGCGGACAGTCCGCGCGTCGGGGACGGGCCAGATCAGTGGCTGCGTCCTTCGGACGGGTTGCTGTTTTTACACCGGCGGACTGTCCGCAGTGTAAAGTTGCGGACAGTCCGGGAAGGGTCCAGGGAACTTCAGCAGCAGTGCGTTTTCGCATTTTTGACCGGCGGACAGTCCGCCATCCCCTTGCGGACAGTCCGCAGTTGGGGCGGACAGTCCGGGACCTCAGGGCCGGACAGTCCGGGATCCTGCTGAGTGTTACGTTTTAGTGCGTGTGCTCTCCCGGCTTCTTCGCTTGATTTCCGGACTTCTCGTTTGGCCCTAGACTTGACCAAGGAACCTCTCTAGGTATCTTTGCTACCTGTTAGCAACGGTATTTTGGGATTTCTCGACGTAGCCTTCCTTCTACGTTTGGAAATTGGTTTTTGAGGATCGGACCTGTGTCGGTGCTTTTGGCGTTTGGTTTGTTATCGCTTTGTGGTGCCTCGCTGTGATCCTAGGGATCATCCACCCTCTTCCAAGGGTTGTGGGCATCACGGTTTCGATCGAACCTTTCGGGGGTTGATTTTGGGACAAAAGGCCGAAGTTTCAAGAGAAATTTTTGAGGCTCCCATTCACCCCCCCCCTCTGGTCGCCTTGCTATTTGCATTCTCGGTCCTTCACCCTGCTGTCTCAGGTTGAACCGCAACCTCTCCGGGCGTTCTAGCCCTGCTGGTGTTTGATTCGGATCACTTCCGACATCAACACACTTTTTGGAAGACTCCGCTGGGGAAGATTGAAATCTCATCTACTACCAACATGGGCGGCAAAGACGGTGCTGCTGATAAGGATAATATCATTCGTCCTGCGGCCATTGACGAGCTCCCCGACGAGTTGAAGCAACTGGCGCAGGCCAAGCTCGACGTCGTATTGAAGGCTTTCCTAGAAAGCTGCTCGAAGGATCGGCGCGGCAGGGTCACTCAGGACAAGGAGCCAGACTTCAGCGAGATCGTCCCTACCACGACAAATACGAACACTGAAGACGCTACTGACAAGGTAAATACCAAGGTACCTGAAGATTCTTACCCTACCCATGCTGATTATTCCGCAATGCTGGTTGATTCTTCAAAAACTCTTACCAATAATATCCAGCATTCATTTAAATTGCTTAGTGATCGCATGGATAAATTAGATGGTAAAACTGTCGAACCCGAAGTCCCAACTGGGCAACCACAGTTCGGCATGCCTTTTAATTCTTTTAGGGGACAAGCTTCACACATTAATTTCGGACAATTAGGGTCTACTGAGACCAGGCGCGGTGAAGCCGGTACCTCGGCAACTACCAATCACGTTCATCATGGCACTGGTCGGACCACACAGACCGACCAGGGTACCTCGACAAACAGGACATCGGGAGGACAGGGAACAGTGTTACCCAATCCGCCGAAGTCCCCAAGCCACAATCCCATGCATGGTGGTACCCCCGACCTTGCCAACACCGATTTTGGACGAGCCATAAATCAGTTTAAGGAAGAAATAACTAGGTCGCTTGAGACCAGTTTAGGGGTCCAATTCAAGCCTACCAGAACCACTTATTCTAAACCGTACCCTTCATGTTTCGATTTTATGAAAGCACCTGATGGTTGGAGGGTACCAGATTTTTATAAGTTTAGTGGTAACAGTAGTAAAACAACTATGGAGCATATCAGCATGTTCCTCGCACAAATGGACGAAACTAGTACTTTGGATTTTATGAATATACGATATTTTTCTTTATCTCTTACTGGTACAACTTTCGCCTGGTTTACATCTATACCCAATGATAAAGAGGCAAAATTTCTTCACTGTTTTTGGGCTGGCCGTTTTCATCAAGCCTATTTATATAGACTAACTAGGATTCCCACAAGATTAGGGGACCGATATGGGACTAATAGCCTGTCCGTTCTCCCTCCCCTTTCGTCTGGTTGACAACACCGGTTGGAGCAAAAACCGATCCAGTCTGGCTGTTTCGTCTCGGCCCGGACCTCTTTGCAACGAAATCGGCCCGAACTTGAAGGCCCAGTCTCGGTAGCCCACGAGACCTCAGCGGCAGTAGAGCGGAGACGAGCGCTCGTTCAGTTTCGGTCTGGGCGTTTAGCACCACCTCACCAGCTGAAGGCGGACGAGCCACGAGCTCACGCTATAAGAAGAGCGCCTCGTGCCCCGTTGCTCCATATTTACCTGGATGGGGTCGGCGTGAGATCATTAAGGCTCGTGGACCACTGCCAAAATTAACAATTTAAACTTTCTGCATTTTTTTGAGATTGGGTCAGTTTTGACAAATATTTCTCCCGTGAAACAATTTTAACTAAATTTATTATTCTAAAATTTGTAAAATTTGCTTTTGCAGAAACAGATTTTTTGACTGATTTTTTTTTTAAAAAAATGCGATGCTTAGCGTATGTGCGGTTGCGTATGTATCTTCTTTCACCCGTCTTCTCCTCTCCTCGTGTCGCCCTCGCCTTCATCTTCCTCTGCCCCAAACAAATTTTTTGACTAATTTTTTTTAAAAAAAATGCGATGCTTAGCGTATGTGCGGGTGCGTACGTATCTTCTTTTACCCGTCTTCTCCTCTCCTCGTGTCGCCCTCGCCTTCATCTTCCTTTGCCCCACATCATCAGCCGGTCTCGCCGAGCTCCCTACCATCAGCGAGACACTTTTTACTCCACCCCTCCCCCATGGCGCTATGGTAAGCTCCGTCAAATCCACCTGACATCCCTGCCCCTCCTTGGATCGGCCACCGTTGCTGCCATTAGGGCCCTAAGCTCAATCCAACGGGGTCTTTTTATTATTAGGTATAAATTAACTGGACATTATGATATTATTATCAATGTTAACCTACTACGAATCCATCGTAAAGAAAATTATAGCTCAAAAAATTAATAGAAAGGAACAAATATAAATATTTAGGTATTTAACATTCATGTCTTATTTTGTGTTAATGACCTTATTTGCTAAAGCTTATGATCAGTTAAAGTTGGTCAATGTTTTTCTATCACAACAAAACAACAACCGCCATAAATCATGCCGAACAATCCTAATGTATTTTTTCCCATTACAGCGTATGAGCATATGTACTATGAAATTAAATTTTGAAATGGATCTACTTACATCACTTTCATATTTTTAAACTAAACCCAAAAGAGTTTATTTATAGTTATAGTTTAAAATTTTAAACTTCAGATTAAACTTAACCTAAAAGATTTTTAGGGTCTCTTTCTTCTCCTGTTGCAACGCACGGGCATTTGTCCTAGTCACTACCAGAATGCACAATAGGTTCTTGGGCCGAGTTAGAAGAAAAATTTCATAATCACTTTTATGACGGGGTTCAAGAAACTAGATTATCACACCTTACATCAGTTCGACAAGGACGTAGCGAGCTTGTGGACGATTTCTTTAAGTGCTTTAAAGAGATTAAGAACCGATGTTTCCATCTAAGGATTTCCGACAGGGACCTAACAGATTTATGTCTTGCTGGTCTACGTCGGGAGATCAAGGATAAACTTGAGCATCATGATTTCTTTAATGTGAATCAACTGTTGCAGAAGACCATTTCGATAGAATCGCGCTTTAAAGAACCTTATGATCCTCATAAGACTCATCGGTCGGGCGTGCATATTGCCGAGATAAATTCCGACAGTTCCGATGATGAGTCTAAAGATTGTTACGCTGCCGAAGTTTTATGGCCAGCGCAAAATAAACTAGTCACTTGTCCTTCCCTTAAACCGATTCAAAAGAATCGGGGTGAGGAAGTAAAATTTACTTTTGATTTCTCTAAATGTGACTGAATATTTGATGAATTGCTTAAATTCGGTTATCTTAAAATTAATTATACTTTGCCATCACCCGACGAACTAAAAAGGAGGGCTTACTGCAAATTCCATAATTCTTTCTCTCATGCCACTAACGACTGCAATGTTTTCCGTCGATAGGTCCAATCGGCCCTCAATGAAGGACGATTGAGTCTAACTGAGATGCAGATCAGTACTACTCCTTTTCCAGTGCATATGGTGGAAGCAAGGAATCCTGCCATTATGATTCGTCCAGAGCAAGCCGATACGACCAGGGGAAAGAATGTGGTCATCGGCGAACCACGGGTTACATCGAATACTAAGAATGATTCGGGGCGCAAAGTGGTGCTCGAGAAGGGTGATGATGGCAAAAGCAAGCTCACCATTACTGCAGGGTCAGTGCGACACCTGCATAAACAAAGATATTTCAAGACCAGGGCGGCGCAGCAGAGACCGACCAGGTCAGGTCCTCAGACTGATGAGTCTGGTTCGTCCTCAAAGCTACCAGTGCAGTCAGAGCAAAATGCTGACCAGGTCAAACCAATTTCCCCTGGCCCTAATGGAAGCAATAAGCCGACTAACGTGGTCGGTCAAGTTGGTTCTAAAGACCCTACCTCTTCCGGAGTGCATGTCCTACGCACATTTGTCCCGCGGAAGCTTGAGGTTGACACTTGGAAGACCAACGTGGATAGAAACAAGGGGAAAGTTGCTAGGGAACCATGCACCTTTGACAAACTCATGGCTAAGTACAAGTAGCAAAAAGCCGATTCTCAGAATCGGCCCTTAAAAAAGAGAGAGTCTACTTTTCCGAAGCGTGAGGATGGAAAGTCTAAACAGATGATGGTGTCTCAGGTAGCATCTCCAGCACCAAAGACCGGCCCCTATTGGCATCAATGGGCCCCTCCTATTTCGCCACCACCACAATGGGGTCCTCAAGGAGTATGGGTGCCCTACCCTATGCCGGCACATATGTACTATCCGCCAGGATGGGGAATGCCCACCAGTCAGCCTACAAGGGTCTCAGTGTTCGATCGCTTTGGTGGTCGGCCAGGTTCTAGAAACTCAAAACAGAATCGGCTGATCACATCAAGGACCTTAACCTCTCAGGAGACGGGGAAAGCGCAAGCACGACAAGTCTATGTGCCTAAGAAGGTGCAGAGTGTCACCATCGTTTCTCCGACCAGGACTGATCCTGTGCCCACTATTATGACCGGGTCTATGGAAGTTCCCCTTGCCAATGAACCCGAGCTGATGGTGGTCGAGGGACCAGCTGAAGAGGTCCCAAAAGCTCAAGATACTTCGGCTGAGGCAGAAGTAAAAAAGCCTGTTGAGTGTGATCCCAAATACATGCAACCCAGATGGTGTCCTCCTGGTTTGACTAAAACTCAGCGAAGGAAGGGCCCGCTGCAACAAACAGAGGAAAGAACGGCTCGATAAAATGAGGGAAGACATATTTAACTCAACACATCCTATTTTCCCTCAGGGCAAGCGAGGAGGTGAAGAGCCGGCTTGCAATCAAAAGCTGACTTTAACAATAGTAGAGCTAAACAAGTCGGATCCTGAGCCGACCAGTCCAAACACCGAATCTACTAAAGTGGCTTCGGAACCAATCAGGTTGGATACCAATCCGACCACCTCAGGACGGGTGCCGACCAGCTTAGCGGTCGAGCAGGTTAAATCGGCTACTACTAGATGCGGAGTTGAGCCGACCCGACCAAGATCTAGGACCGAATCGGTTCCTGATATGCCGATGGGGTTAGCCTCGCTTCTTAGTAATCATGTTTCCTCCACTGGTATTACTGCGACCAGTGAAGATTTACCTGAACAACCAGATGAGGAAATGGTGGATTATGAACCTTCCCCTGAAAGGGCGGAGGTCAATGTGGTGTACTTGTCGGCCGACTACTATGTGGTCGGAGATGATTCGATAGCAACGAAGTTCAACTTCGCTACGCAGACTGCTGTGTTCCAGAAACTGGAGGAATCTGTCAATCATCTCAAGCCTTTACATGTAAAGGGACACATCAATGGCACACTAGTTCACAAAATGTTGGTCGACAGTGGGGCAATTGTTAACTTGATACCTTACTCGCTTTATCAGAAGCTCGGTGGCACTGACGAAGAGTTGATCAAGACTAATATGACTATCACTGGAGTCGGAGGGGGAGATCCTATTCCGGCCAAAGGAGTTGCGTCCATGGAGCTGACTGTTGGAAGCATGACTTTGGCCACTGCCTTCTTCATTGCCGACATACAAGGTAGCTATAATCTTATACTTGGGCGTGATTGGATTCATGCTAATCGGTGCATACCTTCTAGCTTACATCAGTTTCTCATTCAATGGGTGGGAGCCGATGTTGAGGTGGTGCACTCAGATTCATCGGCCTATGTAGCTACGGCCGATGCTCCTTTGCTGGGGGGCATGACACCATTGCTTGTTTATCTGGTTGGGATCTTTCTGATTTTCAGTTTGTTAGTGTTACTAGGAAAGGTTTCGTACAAGTGTCTTTAAAGCCAACTGACAATAGGTTCAACATTATCATGTAATTTAATGGATGCTAATGTTGATTGGTTAAAGCATCGTGTTGAGCAATATCGGACCTGTAAGACCGATACTTGTGAGGCTATTGATGATTTTGATGAGCTCAATAAGTTGGGCCAAGGTTTCACGTCGGCCGATCCTTTAGAACAAGTAGATATTGGAGATGGTTCTGTGCCTAGGCCAACCTTTGTAAATCAAAGTCTTGAAGCCGATTATAAAACAAAGTTAATCGCGCTTCTGAAGGAGTATGTTGATTGCTTTGCATGGAGTTATACGGAGATGCCCGGGTTAAGCCGAGAACTTGTTGAGCATCGACTTCCTATTAAGCCAGGATTCCGACCATTCAAGCAACATCCTCGTCGTTTTAATCCTACCATATATGACCGGATTAAAGAGGAAATTAATCAGTTATTACAAGCGGGGTTTATCCAGCCATGCAGGTATGCGGAGTGGGTCTCTAATATCGTGCCTGTGGAAAAGAAAGACACTGAGAAAATTAGGGTTTGCATTGATTTTAGAGATTTAAATAGAGCCACTCTCAAAGATGAGTATCCTATGCCTATAGCCGATATGTTAATTAATGATGCTTCAAGACACCAGGTCGTCAGTTTTCTTGATGGCAACGTTAGTTATAATCAAATATTCATGGCCGAAGAGGATATGTCCAAAATGGCCTTTATTTGTCCTGGGTTCATTGGTCTTTTGGAGTGGGTCGTGATGACATTCGGTTTGAAGAATGCAGGTGCTACTTATCAACGCGCTATGAATCTGATCTTTCATGATTTGATTGGAATAATCATGGAAGTGTATATTGATGATATTGTGATTAAATCGGTTGCCCATGTGTCTCATCTGGCCGATTTATGTTTAGCGTTTGAGAGGATGCGCCGCTATGGTTTGAAGATGAACCCACTGAAATGTGCTTTTTGTGTATCAGCTGGGAAGTTTTTAGGGTTTATCATTCACGACAAAGGCATAGAGATTGATCCTAAAAGGATAGAAAAGATCAAGAAGGTTCAGGCGCCTACATGCAAAAAGGACTTGCAGAAGTTCTTAGGGAAAGTGAACTACTTGAGGAGGTTTATTGCAAATTTGTCCGAGATAATTATTCCTTTCACCCCTATATTAAAATTAAAGGATGAAGCTGAGTTCACTTGGGGGGCAGAGCAACAAGAAGCATTTGGAAAGATAAAGGAATATTTGTCATCTCCGCCAGTTCTTCGGGCGCCTAAGAGAGGAATTCCCTTTAGATTATATGTCGCTGCCGAAGAGAAGGTTATTGGAGCTGTCTTAACACAAGAAGATGGAGGTAAAGAGTACGTAATTGCATATATTGGTCGCCGTCTTCTTGGTCCCAAGACAAGGTACGCCCATATTGAGAAATTATGTTTATCCTTGTACTATGCTTGTGCTAAAATGAGACACTATTTGCTATCTAGTACATGTGTTGTTGCATGCCAAGCCGATGTAATTAAGCACATGTTATATTGGCCTATCCTTAGAGGAAGGATTGGCAAATGGGCGTATGCATTGATTGAGTTTGACTTGACCTATGAACCATTGAAAACTTTGAAGGGTCAAGTTCTTGCTGATTTCATTGTTGAGCATGGTATTAGTTTAGAAGATGAAATTGGTTATTTTACTTTTACTCCATGGAAACTTTATTTTGATGGATCGGCTTGTAAGGAGGGCCAAGGTGTTGGTGTGGTCATCATTTCTCCTAATGGTGCTGAGTTTGAAATGTTGAGCCAATGCAACAGCGCGCAGAAGTATTGTCGGCTTCTATGGCCGACCAGTTTGTTTTAAGACCAGTTCGGCCACCTTACTAGGGAGACCAGGTATATGTTAAGCATACTTGGGAAAATACTATGGCCGACCAGGTTGTTTATGAATCAAGTCAGTTAATCCGTCCGATTGACCTGGTCGATCTTGGAACGATTAATTTGTCTGAAGGGACTCTAAATCGGTCTGAAGCGAGTGGAACTGATTTGGAAGATTGGAGGACTCCCTTGCTGGAATATCTTAATAATCTGAGTACCAAGGTTGATCAAAGTGTTCGGCGGAGTGCATTTAATTATGTACTACACAATGATGAGTTTTACCGAAGGACTGCCGAAGACTTGTTACTTAAGTGTTTGGGATCTGATAAAGCAAAGGTGGCTATGGGAGAAGTTCATGAAGGTATTTGTGGTACACATCAATCGGCACCAAAGATGAAATGGTTATTGCGTAGGGCTGGGTTTTATTGGCCCACAATGATGGCCAATTGTTTTCGTTACTACAAAGGATGCGAAGAATGCCAACGGTTTGGAAACATACAACTTGCACCTGTTGCTATGCTTCATCCTATTATCAAACCGTGGCCTTTTCGTGGTTGGGGATTAGACTTCATTGGCCAAATTCATCCCCCATCTTCGAAAGGACATCGTTCTGTTCTGGTTGCTACAGATTATTTCACTAAATGGACTGAAGCGGTGCCTTTGAAGAATATGACACATAAGGAGGTAATTGAGTTTATTACTGAACATATTATACATAGATTCAGCATACCTCAGACATTAACCACAGATCAAGGAACGTCTTTTATTTCTAAAGAGGTGCGAGATTTTGCCGAATTATACAAAATAAAGATGCTCAATTCATCTCCGTACTATGCTCAAGCTAATGGCCAAGCTGAGTCTAGTAACAAGACTTTGATCAACCTTATCAAAAAGAAGATTGAGGATAACCCGAGGAGGTGGCATGAAGTTTTGTCTGAGGCTTTATGGGCTCATCGTGTGTCAAGGCATGGTGCTACAAAAGTCACTCCTTTCGAGCTGGTATATGGGCAAGAAGCAGTGTTGCCCGTCGAGGTAAATCTGGATGCATATAGATTAGCTAGACAGAATGATTTATCTGTTGTTATGTATTATGATGCCATGATGGACAACATTGATGAAGTGACCGATAAGAGGTTAAGGGCTCTTAAGGAGATGGAGAAAGACAAAACCCGGGTTGCCAGAGCTTACAACAAAAGGGTAAGAAGCAAATCATTCCAAGTGGGAGAATTGGTGTGGAAGACTATATTACCGCTTGGATCGAAGAGCAATAAGTTTGGCAAGTGGTCGCCGAGTTGGGAAGGTCCTTATAAAGTGATCAAAGTGATATTCGGAAATGCATATGTGCTGGAGACGTTGCAAGGTGGAAGTCTCCCAAGAGCAATAAACAGGAGGTATTTGAAAAAATACTTTCCAAGTGCTTGGCAAGAAGTCTGAGTGCCTTTCAAGCAATGGCCGATACATGTATCATCCTTAGAACAAAAATAGTTAGAAAGTTTATCCTTAATTATCGAATAGCCGATGAGTTGGACATCGTTGTTCGGTTTGTTTTTAGGTTTTGCTAAAGATCACCTAAAAACAGGGGGCATATGTTGACACTCAAAAGTGTCACAGGTAAAAGTAAATTTAGAAGAAGTATTCGACCTGTATATTAGAGTCGAATTTGTCTTCTATTATTTCGTATTTGACGGATCAGATGTTTTGAGTCAAATGGGCCTGATCATTTTGGACGTCCGACCAGTCAATATTTGTATCCGACCAGGTGGCGCTGGTCGGAGGCCTTATGGTTATGATGAAGGTTAAGTCCGGCGACGATTCGTTGATCAGTATGGGCTGATAAAGCCCATTAAGACTGATTTAGACCAATCTGGTCGATCTAAGGAATCAGCGAGATTAGGGTTACTTTGTTGCGTCCGGATTGGATTCTATATATTGATAGAGTCCGGATAGGAAACTTGGAGATCGTATCTGAAGATGTTTCCTATTGGGATAAGACCAACCCCCTCTATATATATGAGAGGATCATGGCCGATTGAGGTATCCAACATCAATCGATCAAAACCAATCTACTACCCTTTTACCCCTTTTTTCTCTCTACTCTGCTGTTCGGCGCGTCTCCCGGCGAGATTCGACGGCGTCTTAGGCGGCCTTGCTGGTCCTAGGACAACCTCTACGTGCTTCTCCCCGACGGGTCTTCCCGGGAGGAGTTCTAGAGTTATCAACACAGGAGCCCGAAACCCTACATCAACCTAAACCGGTCTCTAGATCGGTTTTCGTCGGTTTAGCTAGGATCCCTGCTATCTCAGGTTGAACCGCAACCTCTCCGAGCGTTCTAGCCCTGCTGGTGTTTGATTCGAATCACTTCCGACGTCAACACATGTACTACACTTTCAAGAAGTTTTCTCTTACTCTAGCTGTAGTTTTATAATAGTTGTTTGGTTCCATCCTGACAGTCATCGCCTTTCATCCATATCTGCAACGTGACCACGGAGCAAGAGATTATATGATTCTAGCTATAATTTATCATAACTAACCTCAAGGTCCCGTTTAGATCCTTAGAAATAAAATCCATTTTAAAATTCAGAGTCTAGACACAAACCCAATAGGTTAGTATGTCTATCTGGAGACATATTTGTGTGTTGTTGCAAGTAAGTGTGAGAGTGCAAAGCACAAACAGAGATAGGGATCGATAGAATCTCTTTCTGTTTCTCACCTTAATGATCTAAGACAAGCAAACATATAAACTTTTTTTTGATAGGTGTTAGAATTTCAAATTTTAAAACAAAAGAGTTAGATCTATAAAGTAGATTCCAAATTTAACCTGTTAGATATGTGTCGAATATGTGTATAATCCGGTTACAGTTGGACTTGAGTTGTATTAGGGGCTAGGATAGAGTTGGAGTCGAACTCTGTATCCTAGGGGGCCATAAATATGAGGCAACCCCTGTTGTAACCATGAGAGACGACTTGACGGCTGGTTTGGGTGGTGGCGAGGCCGTGGGATCGCCCGAATGCCGGTGTAGCTGCTGTTTTATGGGGAGGAGCGCCCGTAGTCATGCCTCGAGGATTAGGCACATCGTTGAACCTCGTTAAAAAAACATCGTGCCTTGGTGTCGTTCTCGTTTGCGTATTTTCTTCTATGGTGGTTATGCTTCCGCGTTCTTTGGTTAGCAGATCCATTCGGGTCTGGAACTAACCGCGCACTCTAACAAGTGGTATCAGAGCCAGATTTATAGAAGAAGATCGTGAAGGTGCGATGGATATGTTTCACACCGCGCAAAGCTTGCACGAGTGTGTTCTGTGAAGAACATGGCACAAGGTGGAGCATGGCGGCGATCGACGACTCGATCTGTGGAGTTGGAAACTTCGAGTGGGTGGCTCGAACCGTCCAATGGGCTGCAATCAACAGAGATCCGTCGAGACGTGGAGATCGGGTTGATGACGGCTAACGGTTGTTGTTCGATAGGGGTCGGTCAGACATGACGGTCAGGTTCGACGGTGCGGCTGGAAGGCATCGTGGATGAAGATGACGGCTTCGACGCGCGATCAGATTGATGAGAGTTCAACTATGATTGGTGTGGTTGTTGCAGGGCTCAGATGCAGCATCAACGATGGTGGTGAAAACCACGCATCAAGCGATGGTGCTGGGAGGTGGGAGCTAGCGTAGGACAACCAAGCGTATGCATGAACATCGGGAGGTATACGCAACAGGTGTACTCAGGCGGAGTTGGATATGGATATGTGCACGTGCACACGTATGGTCGTATGGGAGTGGCCGGATTGGTCACGACCAGTTAGCAGTCCATGTGCGAGACGAAGAGGAGAAAAAGCTGACAGTGGTAGCGGTACGACATCGTGTTGGTGCTGGTTTCCTAGTGGGCCATGGTGTCGGAATCCACGGTGGATAGACACATATAAATAAATATCTTTACCTGTGGGAGTATTCGTGCCCTTACAGGGGTTACGTGCGCTTCACGCGGCCATGTCTTCTACTGTACCGTGTGCACGTATATAGGAGAAAACAAAACACGACTGCTTAGCAACCTCTGCATGACTGTACCTAAGCCCTGATATCATCGCCCTCTACCTTTGACCCTTGTGGGTTTTTTTTTACAATGACTGTTGTGGTTTTGGTGCTCGATCTCCTGATGAACGAACGCTACGACACTTGAACACTACACACATGGGTTAATTGTGGTACATGTCAAGCCTCAAAACAGATGCACCAAATCACCTCACCCTCTTTTACTGCGAGTGTAGCTTTATTTATCTCGACTCTAAATTGGATACTTTGTATGCTTCTAATTATTAGCTTTATATGAGAAATATAATAACGAGAAGTTAATTCTATATTTTGAAAACTTTCTAAAAAAATAATTTGGGCTGTCAACAACACTAATTGAATTTTATAAATTTATCAAATAAATACAAGTGTGTTGCGAAAGCGAGCGCATAATTTCTACAGACGCAACAATGTGTGTTGTTCAACCATATATTTCAATGTCATGGATAGGCTAAATTCAAGAAGCATGAGTACTTCGTATCAACCGTGAAAATTTTGGCTTCACATGACTTGCTTAATATATGTGCTTTCTTTCGACCATTTTTTATGGTTATCCCACCGGTAGGAGTCCACACATCATACAAGATGATTTATCAGATAATTTGCGTATGTATTCCATATATTTCACACATATTTGTACTATTTACAGAGGGCCATTAAATTTTCATCATAGCAAAGCGGAGGCACCTATGACTGTGCAGGAGGCGGCGCGACAAAGCGCGCTAACCATCCTAGTATCTACATCATGGAAGGATTACAGAAAAGGAACCGGATGGCAGAAGAAGTCCGGTTTTGGACTTGTTGCTAGGTTCGGGCCTCCATAAAACAGAGGAGTTCATGAAGATTGCAAGACCAATAGCAATCAAAGTTGTTCATGACTTTTATAACGGTTGGAGTTGAACAGAGCGACACTCAAGCGGGTTGATTTTGTCGTGTGCAAGCGGCAGGACGGTCGACGAGGCTTGCGAGCGGCGCGGCTATGGCGGAGAGGCTAGCGGTGTCATGCTAGTCATACTGTGAGACAGAGACAACGATGGGATCAACGACGACGACATAGTAGCGTGGCGGCTGATGGAGTTCTTCGTTCTCTGTGGCATGGCAACACGTGGGGCGAACTCAGGATGCGGTTTTGCATGGGACGAGTTTGTGTGCTTACAAGACAGCAAGGTACGTGGATCGATTCAAGTCGCATGTGCGATCGAAGGACGTAGGGCTGAGTTGGAAGGAAGTATAGACGACTCATATCTATATTTGCAACTGGAGTAATCTGGTTGGTCAGTACTGCGGGAGGCTATGGTGTAAGACGTCGGACATAGCAATGCAGTGAAAAAGAAGAGCAAGCTGAATGCATCTTGGCCCCTAGTGGGTTTCGGTGATTGGATGAAACACAAGATTACTGTGACTAACGTGTGTTTTGCAGAAACAAGGATGAGTTAGGTCACGGTAATGGCGACAATACGGACATATGGAGTTCATGTCCCCTGGCGATGGAAATCGTTTCGGCTTTCAAAGGACGGACGACGAATACGGTGGTAGGCTAGGCTAAGTGTCACATGGTGTTGGAGGACACTTAGGTAGTCTTAGGTCTTTGTTTTTCCTTTGGTCGTACTATAAAAGGGAGCGTGAATCAGTAGCTTGACCTAGATGAGTCTATTGAGGTAGATGTGGTGCACACTTGTTATTTCATAGCCCTAGGTAGCTCAGAGAGATGCCTTATGTCGAGAGGATGAAAAGTCGTTAAGGTCGCATCGCGATCCGAGTTGGTTTTGCCCTTGAAAAGGGCATCAGACGCTAGCCTGGTGGGCACCGGACGCGTCTGATGCTCACTCAGACTAGGGTTTAGTCTGGTGCGTGGCAGCGGATGCTCCGGTGTTGCCACATCGGACGCGCCCGTGCCACTGTTCACTTGCGAGTGAATTTGAGCGAGCACCGGACGCTGGCATCGGGCGCTGAGGGCCAGCGTCCGATGCCCATCCAGAGAGGTTCCAGACAGGGTAAAATCGCATCGGACGCATCCGTTGTGATGGCATCGGACGCTGCCCAGCGTCCGATGCTCCTTTAACATGTCTGATAGGTTGTACAGTCGACCGTTGGTCGAGGTCATCGGAGCGTCCGATGCCCCCGCAGAAACACCTGTTCAGTGCTCTATTGGATGGCCGGTTGGGGGAGTATTTATACTCCTCCCCCACCTCCATTAGAGTTTTCTTACCACTTTACTTTGCTGAGAAACACATTGTGAGTGTGAGAAAGAGCAAGAGCCCTAGTGAGGTTGAGAGATTTGCTAATTGAGAGAATTAGTGACCTCCTAGTGAGAATTGAGTAGCAAGTGTGCATCCATACATCTCTTTGGCCTTGTGTTGGTCAAGTGAGAGTTCTAGCTTGTTACTCTTGGTGATCGGCATCACCTAGACGGCTTGGTGGTGATCGAAGAGCTTGGTGATCATCCGGAGGCATTGTGGATGACCCAAGCCAAGTTGTGACCGGTAGCGAGCGATTCACCGGGCCGGAGTGGCGAAGAATCAGCTCATAGTGAGCACTTGATCCTTGCGCGGATCAAGGGGGAGCAATACCCTTGCGCGGGTGCTCCAACGAGGACTAGGGGTGTGCCAACACCTCGATACCTCGGAAAAAAGATCGTCGTGTCATCTCTACTCTCTTTACATACGCATTTACTTTTGAGCAATTCAATTCCGCAATTTACTTGTTGTTCTTTCATAAGTTGAATTGCCATGCTAGAGTAGAAATGGTTTAGCGATAGTCTTTTGTGCGGTAGAGTTTAGAGGAACACACTTCTAGGCACAATGGGGTTAATTGGGCTTGTTAGGATTTAATTCTTGCAAAAGTTTTAGAAAAACCCAATTCGCCCCCCCCCCCCTCTTGGGCATCTTGATCCTTTCAATTGGTATCGGAGCCTCGTGCTCTCAATTTAGGCTTAACCGCCTAGAGTTAAGATGTCCGGAGGTTATGGACCACCTCCCATGTTCGAGGGAGACGACTTTCCATATTGGAAAATCCGTATGGAGTCGTACCTAGAAGCAGTAGATGTTAAATGCCGTCAAGCCGCGATCATCGGCTTTCCCAAGCCCAAGGAGGGCACAAGCCTAACTCCTAATGAGGAGGAAAATGAGAAATGGAATGCAAAAGCCAAAAACATCCTTTTTAGAGGCATTTGCAAGGATGTGTTTAACCGCGTTCGGAACCACAAAAATGCCCATTATCTATGGGAAAGCATTTGTGCGCTTCATGAGGGAACCAAGAGTGAGCGTGAGGAGCGTTATCATTTGGTTATGCAAAAGTTACATTCGTTTGATATGCTTGCTCATGAAAGTGCAAATGAAATGTACTCACGCTTAAATGTTCTTGTAGAAGAGCTAAATGGACTTGGCCTCACACAAATGCAACCATCCGATGTTGTGAGGAAGATTCTTTGTGTCCTTCCAATTGAGAAGTATGGACACATTGTGACCGTGCTACATCAAAGTGATCTTTCCACCGCTACACCAACACAAATCTTGGGAAACATCAATGCGCATGAGATGTACATGCACATCACACCAAGTGGTGGCTCCTCCACCGACAAGAAGAAAGACTTGGCCTTCAAAGCAAACCATGACAAGAAGGGCAAGTCCATGACAATTGAGGTACACCATGAGAGCTCAAGTGATGAGAAGATGATACAAACATTGCTCTCATGGTGAGAAGAACCACAAAGATGTTGAAGAAGCTTCACAAGAATAGAGTCAACTTTGACTCAAGAAAGAAGAAATTCTTCACAAGTAGCAAGAGAAGGCCAATCTCCAAGATGGATTGCTACAATTGTGGTGAACTTGGCCATCTTGCTCATCAATGCACCAAGCCCAAGAAAGAGAGCTACAAGAACAAGAACAAGGGCAAGAAATATGATTCATCAAGTGAAGATGAGAAGAAGAATGAGAAGCCCTACAAGAATAAGGATAGCAAAAAGAAGCAATACCACAAGAAAGGTGGTAAAGCCTACATTGTTGGTGATTGGCTCACCGACATTGACTCCTCCGGTGGCTCATCAAATGAAGATAGTGATGATGAGAAGGAGAAGGTGGCCGCTCTAGTGATTGGGACCTCTACACCACCATCGCCATCATCCTCTACACACCTATGCCTTATGGCAAAGGGTGATCGGAAGGTACAAAGTGATGATGACTCTAGTGATAGTGATAGTGATGGTGAATTTGAGGCACCCTCTTATGATGAACTTGTTGCTTTGCTTAACAACTATTCTAAAATCATAAGAAAGACTAGAGCCAAGAATGATAGGCTTGTTAGTGACAATGGAGCTCTTGTTGAAAAATATAACAATGCTACACATGCTAATGATGAGCTTCAAAATGAACTTGCTACTATGTCATCATCTATCAAGGAGCTCAAGTCCTCTAACAAGGAGCTCAAAGTTAAAAATGAAAAACTTGATAAGATGCATAGTGATCTTAACACTAGCTATTCTTTGCTCAAAGAAAAATATACTCAAGTCAAAGTAGATCATGGTACACTTAGTGTTGCGTATGATATGCTCTCTCATGAGACACATGATGCCCCTAACCATGTTGTTAAGTGTGACATAGCAACATCTTGTGAGGACTTGGTTAGTGAGCATGATGAGCAAAGAGCTAGTGGCAAGGGCAAGAAAGTGGTTGTGGCCGATCACTATGATGACTACATCAAGATCAAGGATGAGAATGCAAAGCTCAAGAGTGATCTAGAGAAGCTTGCAACCACAAAGCGAGTCATTGTTGAGACTCAAGACGATGATTATAACATGTCACATGAGCTAAACATGCTAAAAGAAGAAAACAAGAGATTGAAGATGGAGAGGGATTACAAAATGACACCATCTCAATTGAAACTTCAACAAGAGAATGACAAGCTCAAGAAGGAGAAAGAGCACCTCACCACCGGGCTAAGAAACTTCACCAAGGGTCAATGTCTTCAAAGTGAGCTACTCATGAACATCGTACTGAAGACCAATAGAAATGGCATTGGCCTTCTTGAAGAGAAGATGAAGCAATGCAAGAGCATCACAAAGCCAAAGAAGAAGAAGATTGGAAGATGCTATGAGTGTGGAAAAGAAGGACACTTTGCTCATGATTGTGAAGAGCCAAAACCCACACCCTTGCCCAAGCATGCTAGGCCCTTTGCTTTCAATGCTCACTACATGCTTAGACAAGATTCTAGTGGCAAAGTGAAAGTCATGTTCATGGGGCCTCCTAACAAGAATAGGCCAAAGCAAATATGGGTTGCAAAGTCACTTGTAGAGAAGGTTAAGGGACCTCAACAAGTTTGGGTCCCGAAAGCTCAAGCTTGATTTCTTGTGTGTGTAGGTGAACTACAAGACCGGTGGATCCCATTGGGTGATTGATAGTGGTTGCACACAACATATGACCGGTGATCCCCGGATGTTCACCTCACTAGAAGAGAATGTCGATGACCAAGAAAAGATTACATTTGGTGACAACTCAAAGGGCAATGTCAAGGGATTGGGCAAAGTGGCAATATCAAATGATCATACCATCTCCAATGTGCTTCTTGTTGCATCGTTGAGCTTCAACTTGCTATCCGTTGGGCAACTTTGTGATCTTGGCTTTCATTGTTTGTTCACTAGCAAAGAAGTGGTTGTGACCAAGAAGGATGATTCACAAGTGATCTTCAAAGGCTTTAGATACAACAATCTCTATCTAGTGGATTTCTCCTCCGAAGATGCCAACTTGAAGACATGTTTGTTCACTAAGCAATCACTTGGTTGGCTATGGCATAGAAGATTGGCTCATGTGGGAATGAACACTCTCAATAAGCTATTGAAGAAGGATTTGGTTAGAGGCTTGAAGGATGTCAAGTTTGAGAAGGACAAATTGTGTAGTGCATCTCAAGCCGGCAAGCAAGTTGCAAATACTCATCCAACCAAAGCCTTTGTGTCAACATCAAGAGAGTTGGAGCTACTTCACATGGATCTATTTAGGCCAACAACATATGCTAGCTTGAGAGGAAATCTCTATTGTTTAGTGATTGTTGATGACTATTCAAGATACACTTAGGTGTTCTTTCTTCATTACAAATCCGAAGCAACCCCTTCATTCAAGAAGTTTGCCAGAGAGCCCAAAATGAGTTTGACTTGAAGATCAAGAAAATAAGAAGTGATAATGAAAGAGAATTTGACAACACCCATATTGAAGAGTATTGTGATGAAGTTGGGATCAAGCATGAAGTCTCCGCAACTTACACACCACAACAAAATGGGGTAGTTGAGAGGAAGAACCGGACACTAATCACCCTAGCAAGGACAATGTTAGATGAGTACTCTACACCAGAAAGATTTTGGGCGGAAGCAATCAACACCGCTTGTTATGCATCAAATCGGTTGTTCCCCCATCGTCTCCTTGGCAAGACCCCCTATGAGCTACTCAACAACAAGAAGTCAGATGTATCATTATTTAGAGTGTTTGGGTGCAAATGATACATCTACAAGAAGCGCCAACACCTAGGGAAGTTTCAACGCTGATGTGATATTGGTTTTCTTGTTGGTTACTCATTGAGGTACAAAGCATATCGAGTATTCAACCATGCCACTGGGATGGTAAAAGAAACATATGATGTGGAATTCAATGAATCTAATGGCTCTCAAGGAGAGCATGAGAATCTTGATGATGTAGGTGATGAACCATTGAGGGAATCAATGAAGAACATGCTGGTTGGAGCCATCAAGCCTAAAGATGATGATGATGATGTGCAAGTCATTGACAAGCCATCCTCATCAAATGTACCACAAGATGATGATAAAGATGGGAGAGAGCCATTTGAAGACACTCATGTCTCCCATGATCAAATGGTGGTACAAGCTCAATATGTTGATGCTCCTCAAGCGCCCCCCAAGTGGTTGATCAAAGGACTACTCCTCTACTACAAGCTCATCCTCAAGATCTCATCATAGGGAGTCCAACAAGGGGTGTAATGACTCGATCTCAAAAACTTGCTCTTTTTATTGAACATCACTCCTTTGTGTCTCTTGTTGAGCCTACCATTGTAGATGAAGCTCTAGGTGATCTGGATTGGGTGAATGCTATGCATGAAGAATTAAACAACTTCACCCACAACCAAGTTTGGACACTTGAAGAGCGACCCAAAGGCGCAAGAGTCATTGGAACAAAATGGG
Organism: Coix lacryma-jobi var. lacryma-jobi; assembly: GCA_009763385.1. Classification (NCBI taxonomy): domain Eukaryota; kingdom Viridiplantae; phylum Streptophyta; class Magnoliopsida; order Poales; family Poaceae; genus Coix; species Coix lacryma-jobi. The sequence continues at coordinate 114,806,261 of CM019827.1, read as the reverse complement.
TGTTTAGGAACAAGCAAGATGATCAAGGCAAGGTTGTTAGGAACAAGGCAAGGCTAGTGGCAAAGGGGTTCTCTCAAGTTGAAGGTTTGGATTTTGGAGAGACCTTTGCACCGGTTGCAAGACTCGAAGCCATCCGTATCCTCCTTGCATATGCATCACATCATGACATTAAATTATATCAAATGGATGTGAAAAGTGCATTTTAAATGGCTTCATAAATGAACTAGTCTATGTTGATCAACCTCTCGGGTTTGAAGACCCTAGATATCCTAATCATATTTATAGGTTGTCCAAGGCGCTATATGGGCTCAAGCAAGGCCCTAGAGCATGGTATGAGCGCCTCCGGGACTTCCTCATTGAGAAGGGCTTCATCATTGGGAAGGTCGACACCACACCATTCACCAAGAAGGTTGATGGAGAGATCTTCATTTGTCAAGTCTACGTTGATGATATCATCTTCGGGTCAACAAATGAAGCCTATTGCAAGGAATTTGGTGACTTGATGTCGAAGGAGTTTGAAATGTCCATGATTGGCGAGCTCACATTCTTCCTAGGCTTCCAAGTCAAGCAATTGAAGGAGGGGACTTTTATATCATAAGAGAAGTACACAAAAGACCTCCTCAAGCGCTTTAACATGGATGATTGCAAGCCTATCAAGACTCCAATGCCAACAAATGAACATCTCGACCTAGATGTGGGAGGTAACCCGGTTGATCAAACTCTCTACCATTCTATGATTGGTAGTTTGTTATATTTGACCGCATCTAGGCCTGAAATCATGTTTAGTGTGTGCATGTGTGCTCGTTTTCAAGCCGATCCTAGGGAATCACATCTCATAGCCATGAAGAGAATCCTTAGGTACCTAAAGCACACCCCAAGCATTGGCCTTTGGTATCTGTGGGGATATTACCTATGTATACCCCCATGGACCTACTTGGGCCCTTTATCAAGGACAGCCCAGCTCGCGAGGCCTTGCAGCACACGACCAGCTCGTCGTGCTCGTCAAGGACTCTCACGAAGCCTTGCCTGCCTAGGAAGATCCTAGAGTTAGATCCAGATTCCTTACCTTAAGGAACCGTTTGTAATCTGATAAGGACTCGACAATTGTAACCCTGCTCCCCGGCTATATAAGGCGAGTAGGGACCCCCTCTCATCTCACCCGAGATGACGCCAGATCCCATTGGATCACACATCATATTCCAATCCAGCAATACAAACCAACCACCAGAACACAGGACGTAGGGTATTACGACGACTTGCCGGCCCGAACCTGTCTAAATCGCCGTCTCTCGTCCCTGTGTCTACGCTTTGCAGACGTCTCGCACACCTCCGCCATCTAATCTACTACCTTGGGCATACCCCTTGGTAGACTAACGACCATATTTCATCGACAGTTGGCGCGCCAGGTAGGGGGTGTGTGCTACGACACCATGATCTGCCAAGCGGTCACTTTCCCTCGATCCATGGTCCTCCCGGAGGCCAGCACTACTTTCCAGATCGGATCTATGATCTGGACCATCGGTGACCATGTCCCAGCTCCAGAAATTGTGGAATCTGCGTAGCTTCCTGCGCCGGATGCCCTACCGTCCATTCATCGCATCGCCGCGCCGGCACGTTGCTTGCCAAGAATCGTCCCTTGCGATGACCTGATCGAAGCCATCGACCGGGCCAACCAAGGAATCGCAGAGCGCATCGACGCCATCGAGGTAGCTCGCATACAGCTTTCCAACCGCCCTCGCCTTCAGCAATTTTCAGGTACACTGTCGGGAGTCTCCAGCGCTCGGCCCGCCCGCCGCCCAAGATCGGATCTACATCAAGCTCATCGCCGCCTTCGCTCGTTGTCAACCGGACTCGTCGCCGCCTTCACTCATCACCGCCTTCCACCGTCGTCGACCAGGCTCGTCACTGCCTTCTCTCTTCATCAACCGGACTCGTTGCCGCCTTCACTCGTCGCCGCCAACGTTCGTCGCCGCCTTCGTTCGTCGCCTCCTTCGTTCGTCATCGACCAGGATCATTGCGCCTTCGTCGTCGCCTTCGTTACTGCTATCGCCCGTCGTCGACCAGGCTCATCGCCTTCGCCCGTCGCCGCCGTCGCTCGTCATCGACCAGGATCGTCGCGCCTTCGTCGTCGCCTTCATCGCTGCCATCGCCCGTCGTCGACTAGGCTCGTCGCCGCCTTCGCCCGTCGTCGACCAGGATCGTCGCCGCCTTCATCGCCGCCTTCACTTGTCACCGTCTTCGCTCGCCATCATCGCTCGTCGCCGCCTTCACTCGTCGCCGTCTTCGCTCGTCGTCGACCGGACTCATCGCTGCCTTCACTCGTCGTCATCTTCGCCCGTCGCCGACCCGGCTTGTCGCTGCCTTCGCTCGTCGTCGACCATCCACGAGATCTCCGGCAGCACCGTCTCAACGACCTCTGTGTCTACATCAACTTCATCATCGTCGACCTCTCCAAACGATCGCCGACCACCCCAGATGTTCGCCGACCTCTCCAAATGATCGTCGACCCCTCCAAACAGCCTGGTTGATGCTGAAGGAGTTTCAGAGCCGGGGCTACTGCCACCGCCGGACGCGTGCATGAGCTCCTGCCCTCTGCGCGCTATGGCGGTCAGTAGCCCTCCCAAGTGACATCCTGACCTCTCTACGTGTGAATGAGCGTCTGCCCTCTGCACTACGAAAGGAGGGCTAAGCTTGGGCTGAGACCTCCAGATGCTATACGTCCAGTGCCTGTATGCGTCGTTTATGCGCTCGTTCTCCACACGGTCTTCAAGCAGCTTGATTGATGCCGACGAAAATTCAGAGTCGGGGCTGTTGTCACCATCGGACGCATGCATGAGCGCCTGCCCTCTGCACTACGGTGGCCAACAGTTCTCCCATGGGATGTCCCGACCTCTCTACGCGTGCATGAGCGCCTGCCCTCTGCGCTACGAAGGAAAGGCTAACTTGGGCTAAGAATTCTGAGGCTATACGCTTAGTGCCCGCATTCGCGTTACCCACGCGCTCGACGGACGGTCTCCATTCGCCCAGGTCACGCCACGATCGAGCCTCTCGAAAAAGACCCTGTCCGTGGTACCTCCCTACGCGTGCATGAGCGTCTGCCCTCTGCGCTATGGGATGCCAGCAGTGGTTTCTTGGGCGACGCCCTTGACTCCTACGTGCAAACGAGATCTACGCTCTACGCTATGGATCTTGGGACAACCCAAGGCTGAACTGTTCATCGCTATGGCTCACGGCTATTGGGTCTGCAGAATTCGGGGAATAAACAAAACACGCTGACTCGCTACAAGTTTTGTCTCTATTCGCCCAAGAGTCTATTTACAAACTACTCTCCTACGTTACACTCCATGGCTGCCCGGTAGTGAGAAGATCTACATCGGCGACCAGGGCCTCCGCGGTCGGCTCCGTCTCGGTCTCCAGACGCTCCATGTCAACTCCAGGCTCGGGGACTTCGTCAAGCTGCAGTCATCCACCGCCACTGGTTTTTCTCCATGTTTTATTTGTACATCATCATGTACTACTGCTCTCCATATTTATTTTCAGGGACTTCGCCTTCGCTCGTTGCTGAAGCTCGAGGACTTCGCCATCCCTCGTCGTTGACCAGGCTCGTCGCCGCCTTCGCTCGTCGCTGCCTTCGCTCGTCGCTGACCAGGCTCGGAGACTTCGCCTTCGCCCGTCACCGCCGCCCCTCGTCGTCGACCAGGATCATCGCCGCCTTCGTCGCTGCCGTCTTCGCTCGTCGTCGACCAGGATCGTCGCAGCCTTCGTCGCTGCTTTCACTCATCGCCGTCTTCGCTCATCGTCGGCCAGGATCGTCGCCGCCTTCGCTCGTCATCGACAAGGATCGTCACCGCCTTCATCGCCGCCTTCACTCGTCGCCGTCTTCGCTCGTCGCTGACTAGGCTCAGGGACTTAGCCTTCATTCATCGCCGACCAGGCTCAGGGACGCCGCCTTCGCTCAACGTCGTCTTCGCTCATCGTCGCCTACGCTTGTCGCCGACCAGGCTCGGAGACTTCGCCTTCACTCATCGCCGACAAGGCTCGTCGCCTTCGCACGTCATCGCCGCCATCACTCGTCGCCTTCGCTCATCGTCGCCGCCATCACTCGTTGTCGTTTTCTATTTCCTAAGCAGAAGGTCGTAGGTTCATCAACTCGTCACCAACCAGGTTCATCGACCTGGCCTTCGCTCGTCGCCGACCAGGTTTGGGGACTTCGCCTTTGCTCGTCGTCGCCTTCGCTCGCTGCCGCTTTCGCTCGTCGCCAACCAGGCTCGAAGACTTCACCTTCGCTCGTCGCCGACCAGGCTCAGGGACTTCACCTTCGCTCGTCGCCATCTTCGCTCGCCACCACCTTCGCTCGTCGTCGACCAGGTTCATCGACCTGACCTCCATCGCCCAGGCTCGTAGGCCTGGCCTTCGCTCGTCGCCGGCGTGCATCAAGTCGCTCCATGTTGTTCGGATCAGGGTGCTGATTTTGGGCAGCTCACCGGGGCACTTGCTAAATGCTCTACAAGCTCGGCACCACGTGTCTTCAACACCTACTACCAAGCTCGGAGACTAAGTGGATACACTTCACCTTGCGGTGAATGTATTTTCTTTTTCTCTAACATTTCAAGGACGCTCCGTCAAAGTGGACTTGCACAGACTTCTACTAGGACCACGTTGTCCCTTATAGTCTTGCAAGCTCCAAGTGGATACACTTTGCCAGAAGAAAGCTCTTCAAAAAAAATCTTGAGCACCTTATATCCTGCTGGCAAGCCTTACTTGGTCGACATCGACTTCACCTGCTAGGATCGCCAGTCAAACTGGTCGACGTCGACTTCGCCTGCTCGGACAAGCTCAAGACGACATCGCCAACGGATACAAAGTGCTCGGGACTACTGTGGGGATATTACCTTCGTATACCCCCCTGACCTACTTAGGCCCTTCGTCAAGGACAGCCCAGCTCGCGAGGCCTTGCAGCACACGACCAGCTCGCCGTGGTCGTCAAGGACTCTCACGAAGCCTTGCCTGCCAAGGAAGATCCTAGAGTTAGATCCAGATTCCTTACCTTAAGGAACCGTTTGTAATCTGATAAGGACTCGATAATTGTAATCCTGCTCCCTGGCTATATAAGGCGAGCATGGACCCCCTCTTATCTCACCCGAGATGACGCCAGATCCCATCGGATCACACATCATATTCCAATCTAGCAATACAAACCAACCACCAGAACACAGGAGGTAGGGTATTACGGCGACTTGCCGGCCCGAACCTGTCTAAATCGCTGTCTCTCGTCCCTGTGTCTACGCTTTGCAGACGTCTCGCACACCTCCGTCGTCTAATCTACTACCTTGGGCATACCACTCGGTAGACTATCGATCATATTTCGTTGACAGTATCCCAAAGGAGCTAACTTTCAACTCATTGGATATTTCGATTTGGATTATGCGGGTTGCAAAGTAGATAGAAAAAGCACATCCAGAGGGTGCCATTTGCTTGGGAGATCACTAGTTTCATGGAGTTCGAAGAAGCAAAATAGTGTGGCCTTGTCTACCGCCGAGGCAGAATACATAGCCGCGGGTGCTTGTTGTTCACAAATCCTTTACATGAAACAAAGCCTTTTAGACTATGGTGTAGTTCTAGAAAGGGTACCTTTGTTGTGGGACAATGAGAGCACGTTAAGCTTGCTAACAACCCGGTTCAACACTCTCACACAAAGCACCAGATATTTCGTCATCACTTTCTTAGAGACCATGTTTCAAAGAAAGACATATCCTTAGAGGGAGTTAGAACTGAAGATCAATTGGCGGATATCTTCACAAAACCCTAGATGAGAACACCCTTTGTATATTGTGCAGTGAGCTTAATGTGCTTGATCTAAGTAACTTTGTAAAAAGGTGAAAGGGGGTTGTCTTTGCATTGCATTGTATCATATGCCATGTTTAAATTGTGCTATGCACATAGGATTGTCAGACGTGGTTAAGATAACCGCTCTAAAAAGCGTGTGAAGAAGCTTACCCATGAGCAAACTTGACAAGCAACCTAGATTCAAATTCCGCTTTGCATTGCATTTGCATGTGTATTGCTTCATCGTTTCTTTTTGGTTAAGCTTTGAGCAACCGCTGTGTTCGTCCACCACTAGGGGGAGCATTTGAGGCTCCTAACGGTTGAGTCCCCTAGTTTTGGTGGCCACATGTTGTCTCCTCGGGATTTATTGCCTATTTCGCTAAAAACAATATGTAGCCTATGGCAAAATATTTATAAAATTGATGGCTTATGCGAGCATACTTATACTAGGTTCCAACTGGTGTTTATTTGCTTCTTATTTGAGTTGGAACTTGGTTGGGAGAGGGAGCTGCAACGGAGATCTTCGAAACTGCCCTCAATGCAGCATCGGACGCTGCATTGGACGCTTGCCTGCACTGTAGACAGCCCCGACTGAAACAGTGACCTGTCAGTGTCCGTTGTGTCTCCAACGGAGCATCCGGTGCCCCATCGGACGCTGCCCAGCGTCCGATGCCAAGGCAAAGGACGCATCCGATGCATTTTGGCCGTTTCTGGAGCTCTCTGGACGGGGATCAGAGCGTCCGATGTGATTACATCGGTGCGTCTGATGCCCTTTTAAGCGGTGCTTTGAGTTCTTCTTTTGACAGCCGGGTCCCATGTGTCATTATCGCCTTCCCCAGACCCGCGTCGCCGCCCCCCTGCACCCTAACCCTCGCTTGCTCTCGTCGTTCGTCATCCCGGACGCCCGCGTGGCAGCGCCCGCGCTCGCCTCGCACCTTGCCGAGCCGCGCCGCCTGCCCCGCGACCGCCCCACCCGCACCGCCCCGACCATGCCGCCTTCCTCGCCTGCCTCCCTCAGGCCCGCAGCGCGCACCCTCGCATCGATGCGCCGAAGGCCCCAACCCTCGCCGGAGTTCCCACCATCGCGGGCCGTCACTTCTCGCCGGAGTGAACCCCCTGTGTTCTCCTTCATCTCTGGCGACTTCTCCCCGGCGGATAGAGCCCCCAAAAGTGAGCATCCACTCCTCCTCCACATCTCACGACCACCAAGTGCTCGATGAAATGCCCCAATGGCTGTCCCACCATGTTTTAACCCCATTTTTCACCCAAATCCCTTGCAGTTCCCCTCGGTGTGATACGTGGGTGCCAAAACGTCAGTTCTCATCTTGTGCTTGGTTGCTGTCTCGTCATTCGTCAGGTAGCAAAGCTCTCTTCCACTCTTAGCCCATTGCTTTGCTTCCACTAGGATTCCTCGTCTCTAGAATATATATGTTTCTTATATATATCCCATCTCCTCTATGCAGCGAGTCAGAGTCGGTGGCAGTTGACAGCTTGAGGTCAGTTGGCAGTATCAGCGAACCCAGGGCCAAGCCCGTGGGTAAGGATCGAGGCCAAGCCTCGCGAGTGTCAGTTGGCTGTCCATGTCAGGGGGAAATTCTGTCAGTTGGGTTTCCTGTCAGCTGGTTGTCAGAGGATCTCAGTGTCAGTTGACTTTTTCAGCGGCAGTCCAGTCTTTCAGCGACATTATTTCTCTGTTCTTGTTAGCTATGCACTGCAAGAATGTTGGTGGCACTCCAGGGGACTCTCCTTCCCGCCCCCTCCTTCCGGTCAGCGACCCGGGAAGGGGAAGTTGATCACGCGCCGGAAGCGCACTAGAGAGCAGCGAGAGGCCGATCAGGCCAGGGTAGTTGCAGACGCCGCAAAGCGTGCTGAGAGAGGAGATCGTGGTGGTGGTTTACGGATTGAGGATCAGTTGACGCCAGAGAAGCGGCGCGCTATCGAGGAGGTTGAGCGTAGGCATGGCTCTCCGTCCAGCGTTCTTATGGCCGCCGGTCATCATACCACGTTCACCTCTCCAGGTGTGGAGCCCCAGAGCTCGTAGTAGGGCCAGGCAGAGGCTGAGGCAGCCGAGGCAGAGGTAGAGGCAGAGGAGGACGTTCCTGAGGAGGTTCCCCGACGCCGGTTGTCTCGTCGCCGGACAGCGGTGCCACCCCGGCCCGATGTCCCTCTGCGGGGTGCACGTGCTCCTTCGAGGCGTCCGCCCCCACAGATTCCACGGCTAGACCTCCGTGCAGCCACTGCCGCTCAGATACAGACCCTCTGGCTAGTCCCCGTTGAGCAGTGGTTCCCGAGAGAGAGGCAGGAGCAGGCAGGGGCAGACTTCTTCACTGTTCTGCAGGAGGACTTTTACAGAGGCTACAAGAACTCTGGGATCAGCCTGCGTTCACAGAGGGTCTGCACCCTGGAGGCCCTGGTTTCAGCTTCAGAGCAGCTCTGCCCCGCTCTCACCTACCTACCCGGTTTCGCAGACCTGTTGGGGCGGTCTGGCTCATACATAGAGGACTGGGTCTTCCAGTTCTACACGTCGCTTTGGGTTCACCCAGACAGGGAGAGGGTTCGAGCCGAGCGCCGAAGTATCTCACTCCTGCGGCTCGGATCCTCCACGAAGTCCTTAGGCGCACCCTGCTGCCTCGTGGTTTTGCGTGTTCAGGGAGGCTATCTTGAGACTCCAGTTGTGGCTTCTCTGTTATTTGATTATGTAGAAGGGGTTCGATATATTGGATGTGATCATCTGTGAGATGGAGGATACAGTGGTAGAGGGCATCAAGGCCCGCAGACAGCTTTCTTATGCGCACTGGATTTCCTATATACTTAGAAGGTAGCTGCCACTACAGGGAGCCGTCCTGACCAGACCCTTACAGGCTCAGCGACCTGTTTCCCACACTTAACATGAGTTAGCTTCTGGGACACGGTCGGGACCGCAGGCAGCAGCAGAGCAGGGGCATCGTCCAGCTCGCGACAGCGGCCAGAGGTACCAGAGTCTGCTCAGGAGCAGGACGAGACTGTTGAAAGCCCTAGTTTGGTTTTGGTTAATTGATGAAACCTATTTGGTCTAATCCTATTGCTAAGCATGTGTATGCTTATAAGAAAGGATTATCTTGACCAAGACAAGTGGTTGGAGTAGCAAGGTGGCAAACCATGGAGGATGGTGATGGCCACAAGCACCCAAAAAGAGATCAAGTGCTCTACCATTGGTGAAGTGAAGAAGAGAAGAGATGGAGCAAAGAGGCCCGAAGGCAAGGTATAACCTATAGGACTCTTTGTTCTAGTGGTCAAGACACTTAGCGAGTGTGATCACATTTAGGATACATAGTCATACTATTAAGAGGAGATTATTCATGGCTTATGCGGTGTTCAAGTGCCACTAGGTGTTCTCTAACATATCAATGCTATAGACCTAGTGAGTGACTAACTAAACCCTTGATAAATGCTTTGAAAAATGCTAACGCACGTGCACAAGTGGTGAAACACTTTGGTGTTGGCACATGGGAGCAAGGGTAGAAGTTAGAAAGTGAAAAGATGCCAAGTTAGGGGCATCGGACGCTGGCGTCGGCAGCATCGGACGCTGGCCGAGCGTCCGATGGTAAACCCTAACTTCTGACTGTTGACGAGCTAGCATCAGACACTGGCAACGAACGCTGAGGAATCACTGTTGCTGCGTCCGATGGTCATGACGTGCCGCGATCGTGTTGTGCAGGGAGCATCGGACGCTGGCCTGCGTCCGATGCAGAACCATCGGACGCGTCTGATGCGTTCTGGACCTCTCTGGAACCTTTCTGTTGTGCCATCGGACGCTGGGGTTGAGCGTCCGATGTAACTGTGCCGGTGCGTCCGATGTGGCGCAGAAAAGAGCAGAATTGAGCAGAGGCATCGGAGCGTCCGATGCTAGGCATCGGCGCGTCCGATGCCACTTTAACCAGCGCGAGAAAGAATGTGACCGTTGGGATCTAACGGGCTAAATTCATAGCAGAGGGACACGTGGTGCTCATCGGAGCATCGGACGCTGGGGCAGCGTCCGATGGCCCCGACACCGGAGCGTCCGATGCTTCTGTTTCGGGCCCAACGGCTAGGCCGACTTGTGAGGCCTATTTAAGGGGCTTGGCCGGCTTGCTAGGTTTCTCTCTTGCACATTTTGATTCCTAAGCATTCTAGTGAGCTTTGGCAAGCCTCCCAACTCATCTCCCAAGTTGATTTGATCAAACCAAGTGAGATTGAGTGATCTAGTGCGTGATTTAAAAGAGTTCAATCCAGTGGCACTAGTTCTTCGCATCGACATTGAGTTTTCTTGTTACTCTTGGCATTTGCTGGTGCCTAGACGGCTTGGAGGCGTTGAGGTGGTTGTTGGCAAGATTGGTGATTGTTCTTGGCCACCACCGTTCGAGATTGTGAGAGGTTTTGGAGCCTCACCTCGTCGGAGCGGCAAGAGGCATCCTTAGTGGATTGCTCGTGTCATTGAGCTACCTCACTAGTGGTAGATTCTTGTGGTGCTCTTTGTGAGCTTGGCTTTGCGCCGATTAGCCACCGGATCACCTAGTGTTGGTCGACACAATGGGGAGTAGCGTGCCGGCAAGCACGTGAACCTCGGGATAAATCTTTGTCTCCCAAGTGCTTATTGTGATTGTGTCCCCATCTTGGTGATTGGTCTTCATCTACACATTCTTGGTGATTGGCTTCACAAGTGGATTTCTCCGGTGATTGGCTCTCTACGTGGCAATCCCGAAGGCTCGGTGAAATTCCCTCTATCTAGCTTATTTACTTTATGTATTTACTTTGAGCTACTTCTTTTTGTGTAGATATCTTTCTTGTTGTATATCTTTTGTCATATACCTTGTGTAGCTAGTTGTGAGTAGCTTGCTTAGTTTGTCTATTGCACACACTTGTCTCATATACATTTTTGTATATCATACTTGTGCTAGAGCTATATTGTTTTATTCCGCATTTGTTATTAGCTCTAGTTGATTGTGTGACATAGAAATATTAGGTAGAATTGTTGGATAGGTGGCTTGCAACACACTATTAGGCTAGCGCAAAAAGCTTCGCCATTCGTTATACTAATAGTGTTTGCCTAAGTAATTTTGTAGATTTTAATTAGGCTATTCACCCCCCCTCTAGCCAACTTGGACCTTTCAACTGTCCGGGCCCTCGCAGAGCAGGAGCTTGCAGATCTAGAGGGAGAGGACACCTACGGGGACGACCCCACCGACAGCTCTGACGAGGACTACCACCTCCCGCCACACTACCAGCCTCATGCTCATGACTCTCAGGCTGGGACAAGTTGTACTGCCTCCTCCGACCCCGCGCTCCTTGCGATACTATCTCAGATGGAGGAGCAGCAGCGGACGGTCACTTAGGACGTCCAGAGGCTTGCACAGGAGCAGCAGCGGTTAGCCTAGGCACAGGCACTTGCTCAGCAGCAGGCACAGGAGCGGTCAGATGCCCTGCAGCGCCAGATGATGGAGCTTCAGCAGCAAACCCTGCGCTTCATGGAGCGGGTCATGAGTGGTCTGCCTCAGTGGCAGTGGCAGCAGCCTCCACCGCGGCAGCAGCAGCAGATTCAGTGGTAGCCACCGGTTCCACCTCAGCAGTTCAGCCAGCCACAGCAGCACTTCGGCCCGAGCTCCTCCCAGTTCACCAGCTTCACTACACCACCAGGAGGAGCTTCGCTTTTCAGTCCTCTGCGTACTGGCTTCACTCCCCGACCGATAGAGTCCTTGTTTGCGACGACCACCACAATGACACGGGACCTGTCAGCCAGCTTCAGTGAGCTCACTGGGTTTCCCACGCCGGATCTTCAGGACCCATACAGACATTGACGGCTCCGGTGACTTCCACTACCGAGACCATACCGAGCTCCGTCGCGTCTTCAGAGCAGACAGAGCCTGTCCAGTCCGAGATGACCACGACCGTGCAGCCTGAGCTTACTCCTATTCCAGAGCTTCCGCACTCCGAGGCTCAGGCGGGCACTACTACTAAGACTGTGACAGCGCCAGAGCAGACATCACAACTTGAGTAGTCCATGCCAAAGCAGGCCGAGCAGGTTCCGCAATCAGAGCAGGCAGATCCAACCCAGACCGCTTCACCCAACCCAGACGCTTAACTTCACGTCCGCTACTGAGGGTCAGACTGCCGGGTCTTCTTCCTCAGACTCCGAGGCGCTTCTTCAGCAGTTCGAGTTCACTCAGCGTACTCCGGAGACCGCTCCTGACTCGTCTGCGCCACCTTCGCCCTCTGACGCTTAGATTTGGTGCTTGACGCCAAAGGGGGAGAGTGGTCAAGTATAGCGATAGGGGGAGCGATGTGAGAGGGACTTGCTTCTTTTGTTGTGTTATGTTTCACATACGCTCTTTACTTATCGCATCTCTTGCATTTTTATGATATATATATGTGTGCTATGGACCTCTTGACATGTTTTGTGCTCACTATGATATATTATATGACATGTCATTTCATTTCACTCGATTACTTGCGCTTAAATTCTCACTTGTTATGTATTCAAGCTCTTTACCCTTGCACTTGTTATTCACTCTAGCTTGTTGAGTGCAGGATGTAGGCATGATATGTATGAGCTTGCCTCTAAAATTTTCTCGTATTCTTCGCAAGTTCATACATGTCATGATTTGAAAAACCTCTTCTCTCTATACTCGAGGTCGTGTTGCCATCAATCACCAAAAAGGGGGAGATTGAACGCATCTTGGCCCCTAGTGAGTTTCGGTGATTGGATGAAACACAAGATTACTGTGACTAACGTGTGTTTTGCAGAAACAGGGATGAGTTAGGTCACGGTAATGGCGACGATACGGGCATATGGAGTTCATGTCCCCTGGCGATGGAAATCGTTTTGGCTTTCAAAGGACGGACGACGAAGACGGTGGTAGGCTAGGCTAAGTGTCACATGGTGTTGGAGGACACTTAGGTAGTTTTAGGTCTTTGTTTTTCCTTTGGCCGTACTATAAAGGGGAGCGTGAATCAGTAGCTTGACCTAGATGAGTCTATTGAGGTAGATGTGGTGCACACTTGTTATTTCATAGCCCTAGGTAGCTCAGAGAGATGCCTTATGTCGAGAGGATGAAAAGTCGTTAAGGCCGCGTCGCGATCCGAGTTGGTTTTGCCCTTGAAAAGGGCATCAGACGCTGGCCTGGTGGGCACCGGACGCGTCCGATGCTCACTCAGACTAGGGTTTAGTCTGGTGTGTGGCATCGGACGCTCCGGTGTTGCCACATCGGACGCGCCCGTGCCACTGTTCACTTGCGAGTGAATTTGAGCGAGCACCGGACGCTGGCATCGGGCACTGAGGGCCAGCGTCCGATGCCCATCCAGAGAGGTTCCAGAGAGGGTAAAATCACATCGGACGCGTCCGTTGTGATGACATCGGACGCTGCCCAGCGTCCGATGCTCCTTTAACATGTCTGACAGGTTGTACAGTCGATCGTTGGTCGAAGTCATCAGGAGCGTCCGATGCTAGGCATCAGAGCGTCCGATGCCCCCGCAGAAACACCTGTTCAGTGCTCTATTGGATGGTCGGTTGGGGGAGTATTTATACTCCTCCCCCACCTCCAATAGAGTGTTCTTGCCACTTTCCTTTGCTGAGAAACACATTGTGAGTGTGAGAAAGAGCAAGAGCCTTAGTGAGGTGAGAGATTTGCTAATTGAGAGAATTAGTGACCTCCTAGTGAGAATGAGTAGCAAGTGTGCATCCATCCATCTCTTGGCCTTGTGTTGGTCAAGTGAGAGTTCTAGCTTGTTACTCTTGGTGATCGGCATCACCTAGACGGCTTGGTGGTGATCGAAGAGCTTGGTGATCATCCGGAGGCATTGTGGATGACCCAAGCCAAGTTGTGACCGGTAGCGAGCGATTCACCGGGCCGGAGTGGCGAAGAATCAGCTCATAGTGAGCACTTGATCCTTGCGCGGATCAAGGGGAGCAATACCCTTGCGCGGGTGCTCCAACGATGACTAGGTGTGTGCCGACACCTCGATACCTCGGAAAAAAAGATCATCGTGTCATCTCTACTCTCTTTACATACGCATTTACTTTTGAGTAATTTAATTCCGCAATTTACTTATTGTTCTTTCATAAGTTGAATTGTCATGCTAGAGTAGAATGGTTTAGTGATAGTCTTTTGTGCGGTAGAGTTTAGATGAACACACTTCTAGGCACAAGGGGGTTAATTGGGCTTGTTAGGATTTAATTCTTGCAAAAGTTTTAGAAAAGCCCAATTCACCCCCCCTCTTGGGCATTGTCGACGAAATATGGTCGATAGTCTACCGAGGGGTATGCCCAAGGTAGTAGATTGAGCGGCGGAGGCGTGCGAGACGTCTGCAAAGCGTAAACACAGGGACGAGAGACGACGATTTAGACAGGTTCGGGCCGGCAAGTCGCCGTAATACCCTACGTCCTGTGTTCTGATGGCTGGTTTGTATTGATGGGTTGGAATATGGCGTGTCACAATTAGATGAGATCTGATGAGACGAGGTCCGATGAGAGGGGGTCCCTGCTCGCCTTATATATTCGGGGAGCAGGGTTACAGTTGTCGAGTCCTTATCAGATTACAAACGGTTCCTTAAGGCAAGGAATCCGGATCTAACTCTAGGATCTTCCTTGGCGGGCAAGGCTTCTGGAGAGTTCTTGACGAGCACAGCGAGCTGGTCGTGTGCTGCAAGGCCTCGCGAGCTGGGCTGTCCTTGACGAAGGGCCCATGTACGTCCATGGGGGTATACGGAGGTAATATCCCCACAGCTAGTCCCCGAGCACTTTGTATCCGTTGGCGACGGTCTTGAGCTTGTCCGAGCAGGCGAAGTCGATGTCGGGCAAGTAAGTCTCGCCAGAAGGATGTAAGGTGCTCAAGAAATTTTTGAAGAGCTTTCTTCTGGTGAAGTGTATCCATTTGGAGCTTGCAAGGCTGTAAGGAACAACGATGTCCTAGTAGAAGTCTGTGCAAGTCCAACTTGACGGAGCGTCCTTGAATTGGCAGAGAAAAAGAAAATACATTAACCGCAAGGTGAAGTGTATCCACTTAGTCCCCGAGCTTGGTAGTAGGTGTTGAAGACACGTGGTGCCGAGCTTGTAGAGCATTTAGCAAGTGCCCCGATGAGCTGCCCAAAATCAGCACCCTGATCCGAACAGCATGGAGCGACTTGATGCACACCGGCGATGAGTGAAGGCCAGGCCAACGAGCCTGGGCGATGGGCGAAGATCAGGTCGATGAACCTGGTCGGCGACGGGTTGATGAACCTATGACCTTCTGCTTAGGAAACAGAAGACGGCGACGAATGATGGTGGCAGCGAGCGAAAACGGCGACGAATGATGGCGGTGGCGAACGAAGACGACGATGAGCGAAGACGGCGAGGAGCGAAGGTGGCGACGAGCGAAGGCGGCGACGAGCTCGGTCGGCAACGAACGAAGGCGGTGACAAGCCTGGTCGGAGACGAGTGAAGGCGGCGAGGAGCCTGGTCGGCGATGAGCGAAGACGACGACGAGCGAAGGCGGTGACGATGAGCGAAGGCAGCGAGGAGCCTGGTCGACGATGAGCGAAGACGACGACGAGCGAAGGCGGCGACGACGAGCAAAGGTGGCGACGAGCGACGACGGCGACGAGCGAAGGCGGCGACGAACGACGACGGTGACGAGCGAAGGCAGCGACGAACAAAGACGGTGACGAGCCTGGTCGGAGATGAACAAAGGTGGTGACGAGCCTGGTTGGCGACGAACGAAGGCGGTGACAAGCCTGGTCGGAGACGAGCGAAGGCGGCGAGGAGCCTGGTTGGCAATGAGCGAAGACGACGACAAGCGAAGGCGGCGAGGAGCCTGGTCGACGATGAGCGAAGACGACGATGAGCAAAGGCGGCGACGACGAGCGAAGGTGGCAACGAGCGACGATGGCGACGAGCGAAGGCGGCGACGAACGACGACGGCGACCAGCGAAGGCGGCAACGAACAAAGGCAGTGACGAGCCTGGTCGGAGACGAACAAAGGCGGTGACGAGCCTGGTCGGAGACGAGCGAAGGCGGTGAGGAGCGAAGGCGAAGTCCCCGAGCCTGGATGGCGACGAGCGAAGGTGAAGTCCCCGAGCCTGGTTGGCGACGAGCGAAGGCGAAGTCCCCGAGCCTGGTCGACGGCGGGCGACGATAGCAACGGGCGAAGGCGAAGTCCCCGAGCCTGGTCGGCGACTTGCGAAGATGAAGTTCCCGAGCCTGGTCGGCGGCGGGCGACGGCAACAACGGGCGAAGGCGAAGTCCCCGAGCCTGGTCGGCGACTTGCGAAGACGAAGTTCCCGAGCCTGGTCGGCGGCGGGCGACGGCAGCAACGGGCGAAGGTGAAGTCCCCGAGCCTGGTCGGCGACTTGTGAAGACGAAGTTCCCAAGCCTGGTCGGCAGTGGGCGACGGCAGCGACGGGCGAAGGCGGCGACAAGCCTGGTCGACGACGAGCGACAGCGGCGATGAGTCGGGTCGACGACGAGGGACGGCGAAGTCCTCGAGCTTCAGCGACGAGCGAAGGCGAAGTCCCCGAGCCTGGTTGGCGACGAGCGAAGGCGAAGTCCCCGAGCCTGGTCGGCGGCGGGCGACGGTAGCAACAGGCGAAGGCGAAGTCCCCGAGCCTAGTCGGCGACTTGCGAAGACGAAGTCCCCGAGCCTGGTCGGCGACGGGCGACGGCAGCGACGGGTGAAGGCGGCGACAAGCCTGGTCGACGACGAGCGACGGCGGCGATGAGTCGGGTCGACGACGAGGGACGACGAAGTCCTCGAGCTTCAGCGACGAGCGAAGGCGAAGTCCCTGAAAAATAAATAGGAGAGCAGTAGTACATGTTGATGTACAAATAAAATATGGAGAAAAACCAGTGGCGAAGGATGATTGTAGCTTGACGAAGTCCCCGAGCCTGGAGTTGACATGGAGCATCTGGAGACGGAGACGGAGATGGCCACGGAGGCCTAGGTCACCGATGTAGATCTTTTTGCCGCAGGGCAGTAGTAGAACGTAGCATAGGAGAATAGTCTGTAAATAGACTCTTGGGCGAATAGAGGCAAAACTTGTAGCGAGTCGGCGTGTTTTGCATATTCCCCGAATTCCGCAGACCCAATAGTCGTGAGCCGTAGCGATGAACAGTTCGGCCTTGGGTTATCCCAGGATCCGTAGCGTAGAGCGCGGAGCTCGTTTGCGCGTAGGAGTCAAGGGCGTCGCCCAAGGAACCGCTGCTGGCATCCCATAGCGCAGAGGGTAGGCGCTCATGCACACGTAGGGAGGTACCAAGGACATGGTCTTTTCCGAGAGGCTCGATCGTGGCGTGACCTGGGCGAATGGAGACCATTCGTCGAGCGCGTGGGTAGCGCGAATGCGGGCGCTGAGCGTGTAGCCTCAGAAGTCTCAGCCCAAGTTAGCCTTTCCTTCGTAGCGCAGAGGGCGGGCACTCATGCACGCGTAGAGAGGTCGGGACATCCCTTGGGAGAGGTGTTGGCCACCGTAGCGCAGAGGGCGGGCGCTCAGGCACGCGTCCGATGGTGATAACAGCCCCGGCTCTGAGTTTTCGTCGGCGTCAGTCAGGCTGCTTGGAGACCGCATGGAGAACGTGCGCATAAACGGCGCATACAGGCATTGGAACGTATAGCCTCCGGAGGTCTCCGCCCAAGCTTAGCCTTCCCTTCGTAGCGTAGAGGGCGGACGCTCATGCACGCGTAGAGAGGTCAGGACGTCACTGGGAGGACTACTGGCCGCCATAGCGCAGAGGGCGGGCGCTCATGCACGCGTCTGGCGGTGGCAGTAGCCCCTGCTCTGAGACTCCTTCAACGTCAGCCAGGCTGTTTGGAGAGGTCGGCGAACGTCTGGAGTGGTCGGCGATCGTTTTGGAGATGTCGACGATCATTTTGGAGAGGTCGGCGAACGTCTGGAGTGGTGATGCTGGACGATGACAAGCGACGGCGGCGACGAGCCTAGTCGACGACGAGCGTTGGCGACGGGCAAAGGCGGCGACAAGCGAAGGCCAAGTCCCTGAAAAATAAACATGGAGAGCAGTAGTACATGATGATGTACAAATAAAATATGGAGAAAAACAAGGCCTTCGCTCCTGGTGGACGATGAGCGATGACAGTGACGGGCGAAGGCGACGACGAAGGCGGCAACAATCCTGGTCGAAGACGAGCCACAGCGGTGACGAAGGCGGCGACGATCCTTGTCGACGATGAGCCACGGCGGTGATGAAGGCGGCGACGATCCTGGTCGACGACGAGCGACGACAGCGACGGGCAAAGGCGACGACAAAGGCGGCGAAGATTCTGGTCGATGACGAGCCGCGACGGCGACGAAGGCGGCGAAGACGACGACGAAGGCGACGACGATCCTGGTCGATGACGAGCGACGGCAACGACGGGCGAAGATGACGACGAAAGCGGCTGCGATCCTGGTCGATGACGAATGAAGACGGCGATGAGCCGGATGTAGATCCGATTTTGGGCGGCGGGCGGGTCGGCGACGAGCCCGGTTGACGATGAGCGAAGGGGGCGATGATCCTGGTCGACGACGAGTGAAGGCGGCGATGAGCCGGGTCGACGACGAGCGATGATCCTAGTCGATGACGAGTGAAGGCGACGACGAGCAAAGGCGACGACGATCCTGGTCGACGACGAGCGATGACGGCGACGATCCCAGTTGATGACGAGCGAAGGTGGCGACGAGCCGGGTAGACGACGAGCGATGACGGCGATGATCCTGGTCGATGACGAGTGAAGGCGACGACGAGCAAAGGCGGCGACGATCCTGGTCGACGACGAGCGATGACGGTGACGATCCCAGTTGATGACGAGCGAAGGCGAAGTCCCCGAGCCTGGTCGGTGACTTGCGAAGACGAAGTCTCTGAGCATGGTCGACGACGAGCGAAGGCGAAGTCCATGAACCTGATCGGCGACGGGCGAAAGCCAGGTCGATGAGCGAAGGTGGCGACAAGCCTGGTCGGTGACGAGCGAAGGCGAAGTCCTTGAGCGAAGGGGCGACGAGCCAGGTCGGCGACGAGCGAAGGCGAAGTCCCCGGGCCTGGTCGACGACGAGCAGAGGCGGGCGGCGAGCGGAGATGGCGACGAGCGAAGGCAAAGTCCCCGGGCCTGGTCGGCGACGAGCGAAGGCGAAGTCCTGCAGCTTGATGTAGATCCGATCTGGGCGGCGGTGGGTCGGCGACGGCCCGGTTGACGATGAGCGAAGGCGGCGATGAACGTAGCGGTGATCCTCTTGTTGGCCCGGTCGATGTCGTCGCAGCGGATGGATCTTGACGCGCATGGCGCCGGCATGATGACGCGATGGCGGACGGCGAGGCGTCCAGCGCAGGAAGCTGCGCGGGTTCCACGATCTCCGGAGCGAGGGTGACGGCGCCGCTGGTCCAGATCATAGATCTGATCTGGAAGGAGGTGTCGAGCTCGGAGAGGGTCATGGAGTTGACGAAGATGACCGCTTGGCAGATCATGATGTCGTAGCAACACCCCCTACCTGGCGCGCCAACTGTCGACGAAATATGGTCGAATCTACCGAGGGTATGCCCAAGGTAGTAGATTGAGCGGCGGAGGCGTGCGAGACGTCTGCAAAGCGTAAACACAGGACGAGAGACGGCGAAAGACACGTTCGGGCCGGCAAGTCGCCGTAATACCCTACGTCCTGTGTTCTGATGGCTGGTTTGTATGATGGGTTGGAATTATGGTTGTCACAATCAGATGAGATCTGATGAGACGAGTCCGATGAGAGGGGGTCCTGTAACACCTCTGGTGTTTAATAAGTAATTAACCTGACATGTCATCATCATTAGTCTTTAATCATTCTTGTCATGCATTTAAGTTTGCTTAATTTTTGTGTAGATCTTGTTCAGTTAAGTGTTTTGATGCTGTGTTATGAGGACCAAAATTCAAAAATCAAAATAAAATTTAAATTCCTTTTGAAAAACCCCAAATTTCCAAACTCTAGTTTTACCCCTTTTTCTAATTCAAAAGTTGTTCAAAATTTGAAGTTGGTCCTTTTAGCAAAGTTGTAGATCTCAAATTCTAAACAACTTTGGTGTTTTGAGTTTTCTTTGTGCAGTTCAAAGTTTAGGAGTAATTTTCAAGATTTCAAAAGAAGAATAGGTTTTCACTGTGCACAGCTGGAGGACCCCTACCTCATCCTCACCCGGCCCCTACCTCCTTGCCCGGACCCCCACCGTCCTTTTGCCGGACCCCCAGTCCTTTTGCCCGGACCCCTACCGTCCTTTTGCCCGGACCCCCACCGTCCTCTTGCCCGGACCCCCACCGTCCTCTTGCCCGGACCCCCACGTCCTCTTCGCCGACCCCCACCGTCCTTCGCCCGGACCCCGGCATCACCCCGCGCCTATAAAAGCCACCAAGCTCCCCATTGCCACCACCAACACTTCCTCGCCAACCCAAGCCATCAGGCAGCCCCAGCGCCCGCCAAGGCCGCCACTGCCTTCGCCTTGAGCTTCTCCACCTTCCCAAGCCACCAATTTCACCCCTCCGTCCTTTCCTTCGCCGGCGCAGCGACTCCCCTCCAACTCCGGCGAATCGCTCGAGCCTCACCCTCGAGCCAACCCTCGAGCCAACCCTCGAGCGCCCTCGACCCCTCGAGCGCATCCCTCCCATCGAGCCATCTCTCGAACATGCCAAGGCCAGCCTCGAGCCTCACCCTCGAGCGTCCCCTCGAGCCTCACCCTCGAGCACGCCTGCGAACCGCGCCCCCTCGAAGCAGCCGAGCCCCACCCTCAGCCTCGGGCGAATCGCAGCCACCCTCGGACTGAGCCTCGAGCACGCCGAGGCTACCCTCGAGAGGTTAGCCGAGCCTCCGCCGAGGCCTCGCCACCATCGAGCTCCCGCCTCCGACCCTTGCACCGCCTCGCCGAGCCTCGTTTCCAACTCCTGGTGAGCCCGCGAAGCTATCCCCCCCTCTGCCTTCCCAGCCGAGACCTCGAGCGACCGGTCCGCTGTCCGCCTTACAGGCAAGCGCGCCGAGCCTCGAGAGAAGCACAGTTTTCCTTTTCTTTTAAAAATATGAATAGTGTTTTGTTTTCTTCTTTTTGTGAGGTTTAATCTGTTGTTCTAAAAATCTTGAGATAAATGTTGTGTGTTCCTTGCTCTGTGTAGTATTTTAGAAAAATAAGAAACTCTACTTTTCTGCAAAGTTTAAAATATGAAAAATCCTCCTTTTAATTAATAAATGGATAGTTTTAGGTTTTTAGTAAAACATGTATAGCTCCAAAGGTCATGAAATTTGTTTTGTCATCTATTTACACCATGATGAACCTATGAGATTAATTTGATAAATTTTGGGACAACTGTATAAAATGATCTTTTAAAATAAATTAGGAAAAACAGAAAAGTAATCATGGTGTGACCTTTTGGATTGTTTGCTGTTCATAGACCCCACCCCTCTGGTCTATGATGATTGTGATGCCTTGCAATTTTGTAAATAATGCTTAATAAGTTTGTTTAATCTTGCTTAAAAAGATAAAGATAATTAATCTTTATGTCTATCCTAGAAGTTACTCACATGTTAGAAAGTTGTACTCTAGAATCAGTAGTCTTGTCCTGCACCTTAGCATGCATTCCATGGCATCATGTTAAAGCATACATCATTTATCCACGTGTAGTATCCAAGAGTGTTGAAGTCGTGTTGATCAAGCTCTGGTGTTCACCATTGTCGAACGAGCCTCGGAGAGGGTTCTTGTTGGACAGGCTTCGTCGAAAAAGACTTAACTTCAAGCAGCAAACGAACTAACTTGTGTCAATCTTTCTTGGATCTTATCTTCCCTGCAACGAAGGCAAGCCCCGGTGCATTTAACCCTTCCTTGGATTTATAAAATGTTTTCCTTAAATGCTTTTGAGTTAAACTACTGCATTAGGTTATAGGAGTTGTGTGATGACCTATTACCTGCATTATTTACCTCCACCAGAAGATCCACCAGCCCTGCTTTAAAACTATTTGCAAAATGCTTAGTGATGCTATACTATAGATTTGCAATAAAATGCCATTTTCAAAAGTGTGATCACTGAAAGAATCTTTATGGGAATTGGCTTTACTTCCCGTTCGATGACTGCTTGCCTAGCTAGCATGTGGTCATTGTCGAGAAGAGGTTGTCCGCGCGTACGGTGCCGTCATGTTGTAGTCCGGGACTCAACAGTTGACACCGACCGGGACAGGGTTGAAAAACTGACAGGACTATTACGCTTGGGTGAGATATAACAAGGTGTAGTTCTGGCTGGAAAATTAGGGACCATCCGTATGGGGGCCTGCTGGCCAAGACTTGCAACTATTCACATACTACGGAAAGCTCTGGCTCCGAGGAATCCTTTATTGGACCGACAACCGCGCACTGGGAGTGGAGAGATGGCGGAAGTAGCATGTACCCACGTGGTCGTCGTACCTGGATAGGAGTGGTGTACTGTACTTCCGGGTGGCGTAGGACCGGGCCCAATCTTGGAGGAATCGTGGTAGACGAGTTGGCATATGCAAGCTTGGGTGCTACATATGCAGTGTGGATAGGGATCCTCAGCTGAGTATTATTTATCCGGATTAACGTTGCTCCTCGGTTATGGAGACTTGGTCACTGACTGTCAACGGAGAGTGGTTCTCAACTAGGTATGTTTGAAATG
Organism: Coix lacryma-jobi var. lacryma-jobi; assembly: GCA_009763385.1. Lineage (NCBI taxonomy): Eukaryota > Viridiplantae > Streptophyta > Magnoliopsida > Poales > Poaceae > Coix > Coix lacryma-jobi. The sequence continues at coordinate 114,783,825 of CM019827.1, read as the reverse complement.
TAAAATGAATCATGGACAATGAAGAATTGAGAAATGCTTGAATCTTTCCAAAATAAAACAAGGTTTACAAAATGCTTTTTCTGCAAAATACTTAAGCCTTACCTTGACTACCCTAAGCCTTTCATTCCTGAGTCTTCTCCCTTTTCTTTAGTCGGGTAAGTCTTGTTGAGTACCCCAGTACTCAGGGTTTGTTAATCCCCTGTTGCAGGTTTCTATTAGGTGGTGTTGATCATGATCATGTCAGTGGGCTTGACGTGATCTGGTTGTTCCTCTTCTCCAACTTAGGTACTCCGCCTAAGTGTGGTTCTGTCATACTACTCTACTTCCGCAATACCAGTTATTTTTATGTAAAAAGTAACATCTTCATAATTTGTAAAGTTTATCTATCTTGCTTCCGCACTCCGATGGTATTTTGTATCAACTGTTGTAATGTTGTAATTATTCCAACCTTCATGATGATGGTCCTGTGGCTCGTGAGTAATTCGGGGTCCTCTCGGGGACACCCGACGGATCTTTCCAGTAACGTGTTTCATTTGCACAGTCATTGGGCTCCCTATGACGATGACGTGTGCAAGTGGGCCACATTATTGGGCGGTTCCGTCACAGAATGGTATCGGAGCAGGATTGTCATCAAGGGAAGACTGGTTACAACATTACTTTTGAAAAACTTCAAAATGGTTTCTTAATCTAAAAGTTTTTTTTGAAGTAACAAATTAAAAATGATCCTTCCCTAAGTTTCTTGCTTTGCTGGAAGACTTCGTGAAGACTATACTAGTGATTCCGACAGAAGGTACCAAGTCAGTGAAGCTAGTATATAAAGTATAGCCCTATATCTAACTAACAGGTGGAGACAGAGATCTCCTGTCAGTGAGAGGTCGTATAGGACGAGCATGCATCATATCATGCATAATAAAATGTGCTTCTTCTCTAAATTCTAAAAGCAGCTATGATCCCCGATAGTTGATCGTCCCTAGATTCTGTTGCTCTTGCTACTTTCATTCCATAAGTTCCTAATCCTTGGGAATTTTTGGATATCTTTCATACACTCTACCACATAAAGTCAGAATCATGGTAAAGTCCTTGGTTCTTCTGGAAAGCGCGTGTCATGCCTTGAATTGGCACGTGCTGGTTGCTTGGTGTCGTGAAAACGACGAATGGTGGTTGAAAGTTATTGAAATTGTGTTCTTTGAAAGGACCCTGATCTATGGACCGGATAAAAGCGTGGGAACCTGAAGTCGCCTATGGATGGCCACCATAGAGCGTTACGGCCAGGTGCTCGCTAATATCCAGGCCTATAGTCATAATTCCTTCTAGTCCACTATGAAAGTGCTTTCATTTTTGAATGCCCGAAAGGGAGTTCAAAGCCACTTTCCTTGTAGTTATAACCAACCTTTGTTTCTGGTTATAATTTCCTTCTTATTGAAATGAGGGATATAGAAGTTGTGCTCTATTATGGTGCCATGATTGGCGACCACGGTGCCGCGACGGAACCCAAAGAATCCTGTGTGCCGGATTGCACAAGTTTCCATTGGGTGCGCGCAGGTATCGAGGTCTACAGTTATGATCCATTATAACCCACAGCTAATGTACGCTCTCTCTTGGTTCTTGATAATTTTTCTTGCTCCACTCAAATGTCTTCTACCTTGCTACTTGCAACCGCGTTCTGATCCCAGTTGTAATCCCAACCGCAACCCAGTTGCCTTGTGAACTCCTTGCGAGAAACAAGTGTGACACATTTCCTTTTTCATTACTCAACCCCAGCCTTTAAGCACTTCTTAAATCTCGGGACGAGATTTCTTTTAGGGGGGAAGGCTGTAACACCTCTGGTGTTTAATAAGTAATTAACCTGACATGTCATCATCATTAGTCTTTAATCATTCTTGCCATGCATTTAAGTTTGCTTAATTTTTGTGTAGATCTTGTTCAGTTAAGTGTTTTGATGCTGTGTTATGAGGACCAAAATTCAAAAATCAAAATAAAATTTAAATTCCTTTTGAAACCCCAAATTTCCAAACTCTAGTTTTACCCCTTTTTCTAATTCAAAAGTTGTTCAAAATTTGAAGTTGGTCCTTTTAGCAAAGTTGTAGATCTCAAATTCTAAACAACTTTGGTGTTTTGAGTTTTCTTTGTGCAGTTCAAAGTTTAGGAGTAATTTTCAAGATTTCAAAAGAAGAATAGGTTTTCACTGTGCACAGCTGGAGGACCCCTACCTCATCCTCACCCGGCCCCTACCCTCTTTGCCCGGACCCCCACCGTCCTTTTGCCCGGACCCCCACCGTCCTTTTGCCCGGACCCCTACCGTCCTTTTGCCCGGACCCCCACCGTCCTTTGCCCGGACCCCCACCGTCCTCTTGCCCGGACCCCCACCGTCCTCTTCGCCCGGACCCCCACCGTCCTTCGCCCGGACCCCGGCATCACCCCGCGCCTATAAAAGCCACCAAGCTCCCCATTGCCACCACCAACACTTCCTCGCCAACCCAAGCCATCAGGCAGCCCCAGCGCCCGCCAAGGCCGCCACTGCCTTCGCCTTGAGCTTCTCCACCTTCCCAAGCCACCAATTTCACCCCTCCGTCCTTTCCTTCGCCGGCGCAGCGACTCCCTCCAACTCCGGCGAATCGCTCGAGCCTCACCCTCGAGCCAACCCTCGAACCGCACACCCTCGAGCGTCCCCTCGAGCCACATCCCTCGAGCCGCATCTCTCGAACATGCCAAGGCCAGCCTCGAGCCTCACCCTCGAGCGTCCCCTCGAGCCTCACCCTCGAGCACGCCTGCGAACCGCGCCCCCTCGAAGCAGCCGAGCCCCACCCTCAGCCTCGGGCGAATCGCAGCCACCCTCGGACTGAGCCTCGAGCACGCCGAGGCTACCCTCGAGAGGTTAGCCGAGCCTCCGCCGAGGCCTCGCCACCATCGAGCTCCCGCCTCCGACCCTTGCACCGCCTCGCCGAGCCTCGTTTCCAACTCCTGGTGAGCCCGCGAAGCTATCCCCACCCTCTGCCTTCCCAGCCGAGACCTCGAGCGACCGGTCCGCTGTCCGCCTTACAGGCAAGCGCGCCGAGCCTCGAGAGAAGCACAGTTTTACCTTTTCTTTTAAAATATTAATAGTGTTTTGTTTTCTTCTTTTTGTGAGGTTTAATCTGTTGTTCTAAAAATCTTGAGATAAATGTTGTGTGTTCCTTGCTCTGTGTAGTATTTTAGAAAAATAAGAAACTCTACTTTTCTGCAAAGTTTAAAATATGAAAAATCCTCCTTTTAATTAATAAATGGATAGTTTTAGGTTTTTAGTAAAACATGTATAGCTCCAAAGGTCATGAATTTGTTTTGTCATCTATTTACACCATGATGAATCTATGAGATTAATTTGATAATTTTGGGACAACTGTATAAAATGATCTTTTAAAATAATTAGGAAAAACAGAAAAGTAATCATGGTGTGACCTTTTGGATTGTTTGCTGTTCATAGACCCCACCCCTCTGGTCTATGATGATTGTGATGCCTTACAATATTTGTAAATAATGCTTAATAAGTTTGTTTAATCTTGCTTAAAATAAGATAATTAATCTTTTATGTCTATCCTAGAAGTTACTCACATGTTAGAAAGTTGTACTCTAGAATCAGTAGTCTTGTCCTGCACCTTAGCAGCATGCATCCATGGCATCATGTTAAAGCATACATCATTTATCCACGTGTAGTATCCAAGAGTGTTGAAGTCGTGTTGATCAAGCTCTGGTGTTCACCATTGTCGAACGAGCCTCGGAGGAGGGTTCTTGTTGGACAGGCTTCGTCGAAAAAGAGACTTAACTTCAAGCAGCAAACGAACTAACTTGTGTCAATCTTTCTTGGATCTTATCTTCCCTGCAACGAAGGCAAGCCCCGGTGCATTTAACCCTTCCTTGGATTTATAAAATGTTTTCCTTAAATGCTTTTGAGTTAAACTACTGCATTAGAGTTATAGGAGTTGTGTGATGACCTATTACCTGCATTATTTACCTCCACCAGAAGATCCACCAGCCCTGCTTTAAAACTATTACAAAATGCTTAGTGATGCTATATACTATAGATTTGCAATAAAATGTCATTTTCAAAAGTGTGATCACTGAAAGAATCTTTATGGAATTTGGCTTTACTTCCCGTTCGATGACTGCTTGCCTAGCTAGCATGTGGTCATTGTCGAGAAGAGGGTTGTCCGCGCGTACGGTGCCGTCATGTTGTAGTCCGGGACTCACAGTTGACACCGACCGGGACAGGGTTGAAAAACTGACAGGACTATTACGCTTGGGTGAGATATAACCAAGGTGTAGTTCTGGCTGGAAAATTAGGGACCATCCGTATGGGGGCCTGCTGGCCAAGACTTGCAACTATTCACATACTACGGAAAGCTCTGGCTCCGAGGAATCCTTTATTGGACCGACAACCGCGCACTGGGAGTGGAGAGATGGCGGAAGTAGCATGTACCCACGTGGTCGTCGTACCTGGATAGGAGTGGTGTACTGTACTTCCGGGTGGCGTAGGACCGGGCCCAATCTTGGAGGAATCGTGGTAGACGAGTTGGCATATGCAAGCTTGGGTGCTACATATGCAGTGTGGATAGGGATCCTCAGCTGAGTATTATTTATCCGGATTAACGTTGCTCCTCGGTTATGGAGACTTGGTCACTGACTGTCAACGGAGAGTGGTTCTCAACTAGGTATGTTTTGAAATGTAAAATGAATCATGGACAATGAAGAATTGAGAAATGCTTGAACTTTTCCAAAATAAAACAAGGTTTACAAATGCTTTTTCTGCAAATACTTAAGTCTTACCTTGACTACCCTAAGCCTTTCATTCCTGAGTCTTCTCCCTTTTTCTTTAGTCGGGTAAGTCTTGTTGAGTACCCCAGTACTCAGGGTTTGTTAATCCCCTGTTGCAGGTTTCTATTAGGTGGTGTTGATCATGATCATGTCAGTGGGCTTGACGTGATCTGGTTGTTCCTCTTCTCCACTTCTTATAGGTACTCCGCCTAAGTGTGGTTCTGTCATACTACTCTTCTTCCGCAATACCAGTTATTTTTATGTAAAAAGTAACATCTTCATAATTTGTAAAGTTTATCTATCTTGCTTCCGCACTCCGATGGTATTTCGTATCAACTGTTGTAATGTTTGTAATTATTCCAACCTTCATGATGATGGTCCTGTGGCTCGTGAGTAATTCGGGGTCCTCTCGGGGACACCCGACGGATCTTTCCAGTAACGTGTTTCATTTGCACAGTCATTGGGCCCCCTATGACGATGACGTGTGCAAGTGGGCCACATTATTGGGCGGTTCCGTCACAGGTCCCTGCTCGCCTTATATATTCGGGGAGCAGGGTTACAGTTGTCGAGTCCTTATCAGATTACAAACGGTTCCTTAAGGCAAGGAATCCGGATCTAACTCTTGGATCTTCCTTGGCGGGCAAGGCTTCTGGAGAGTTCTTGACGAGCACAGCAAGCTGGTCGTGTGCTGCAAGGCCTCGCGAGCTGGGCTGTCCTTGACGAAGGGCCCATGTACGTCCATGGGGGTATACAGAGGTAATATCCCCACAGGCATCTTGATCCCTTCACAAGCTAATATGATAGTTTTTCATATGAGACTCAAATAGCGGTTGTGAAATTCTCAGTGTCACATATATAGTCAGGTTGAGTATGATATTGGATTCCGTTAGCTCGTGTGGTGTCTAATAGGAGCAGACGTGCTTCAGGAGTCAGACATGTCAGGGCTGAAGATGAATCTAATTTTATTCAAGAGAGACTGGGTGATAAAGAGAAGGGTGCAGAACTGCATGTGGAGTCATGAAGTATGGTGCTGCATGTATAGCAGAGTCTCTTGTTTACAGTGGGTCTGCGATCAGACTCGCCGGATAGCTCGTGTGGAGTTGTGAATGCAACAACTCAGTTCGGGTACACGAAGGTTCGTGCATGGACGACTTCAAGATGGCGTGCATATTCGTCAAGGTGGAGTTTGTTAGATATGTGTCGAATATGTGTATAATCCGGTTACAGTTGGACTTGAGTTGTATTAGGGGCTAGAATAGAGTTGGAGTCGAACTCTGTATCCTAGGGGGGGCCATAAATATGAGGCAACCCATGTTGTAACCATATAGACGACTTGGTAGCTGGTTTGGGTAGTGGCGAGGCCGCAGGATCGCCCGGATGACGGTGTAGTTGCTGTTTTATGGGGAGGAGTGCCCGTAGTCATGCCCCGAGGATTAGGCACATCGCTGAACCTCGTTAAAAAAACATTGTGTCTTGGTGTCGTTCTCGTTTGCGTATTTTCTTCTATGGTGGTTATGCTTCCGCGTTCTTTGGTTAGCAGATCCGTTCGGGTCTGGAACTAACCGCGCACCCTAACATAGCCAAATCCAAATAGGCCATTAAAATTCTTCAACTTTATTTTAAAACTCATTGAATAAAAATCGTTCCCTATATCTTTTCATGTTTCATGTTTCAACGATTACTTTATATTTGTACGAACTATGAAGAGCCAACCTTGTCTTTAGTTTTTGGCCAGTGAGAAACTAGTAACAGAGAATGTCAATATTTATATAGAGATCTAACTTAAAAGGCTTGTAGAAAAAATCTTAGTTTCTATCAGTATGGGGTTTGTTGTTCCTAGACAAGTATGATAAGCCAAATAAAGTATTATTAGATAATTTAGAATCATACTTTGGTACTCGTACATCCCATTTTTTACCCACTGAAAATTTGGAGTTTAGGAAAATATTGTCTAAATTTAGTAGTCAAACTGTTGAGCTTACTCAGTCAAACTTAGAAAACGTGGCAATGCTGAGGTGCTGTTTAGGTTTGTCAAATTTTCCAAAAATTTTCTAGATTCTTCGTCACATCAATTTTTAGATGCATGTATAAAACATTAAATGTAGGTAAAAAAATAACTAATTATAATTTTAGTATGTACATGTTGAGACGAATTTTTTAAGTCTATAGTTACTCTATATTTAAATAAAGTTTGTAAATATTAACGAAAGTGTTATAAGACTTTTTTTTTAAAAAAAATCCCGAAACTGAACACAACCTGAAGCTTTCAACCTCCGAGTCTCCGACGCATAATCCGCGCTCAGGGACCACCCTGGCGGCTATCTTCCACGACGGCGGTCCGTGGCCCGTGGTCATCTTCATCTGGTATGGACGAGCCGATCTCGAGCCGTACTGGATGCTAGTAGGTTAAGCTGGTTCGGCTCGGCTTTGTGTTGGGCTCGAGCCTGTGCGCTAGCCGCTAGCTCGTGCTCGGCTCGTTGACAGCCCTGGCCCCTGCCAGTTTCTATTATAACTGCGCCGCCGCCTCTGCTCATCTGCTGCCTCTTCGAATCGGGGCACCACAAGTGACTGGGAGACGGAGTAGAGGGGGAGCCCAACGGATTGGTATCGAATCTTTTCCTGAACCCGTCGACTGGGGTTGCTCCGCACTATGGAAGCCCTCTGATCTGGTAAGTCCCAGCAGCCCTTTCCTGTGAACTTTTTTTGATCGAATTACTTATTGGGCCGTGTGAATTCAGCAGACTTCGGCCGAGGACGGTTCAAATTCGATCTGTATTATATGCTATCACGCAAATATCAGAGGAGGTCGTAGAGGCGTTATGATAGGTTTCTTTTCGAGCACTCGCTCTCGATTTGATCTTTGTAGTTGATTTGGGGATCGGAAGCTTCTTGATTTATGTTGTAGGGACTTCTCTTAGTTGTGTGATTTGGTCAGGAGGTGTGGAAACCTATATTCTCATATTCCTGTTGCTGATAGGTTAATTGAGAGGATTCATTGACAGAAAAAACTCATACCTATTTCTTATTTAGTTCACTGCTGCCTGCTGCTTTCTTGTATCATTCCGAAGTAGGTGCCTGTCAAAGAGGTTCTAATAGAAGGAGCTATCAATTCCTGTTCCCTGGGAAACTTCGCAAAATAAAATTGCTCTTAATTGTGACCGTCTTTTTATAATCCGTGTAAAAGGTGATTATTTAGCAACATTCTCGCTGGATTTTGCTATTACTGGACTACCAAGATGTATTTGCTCAAACCTAGAAAGATACTATATTCCATTGAGTTCTAATTTACCAGGATGTTTTCGCTCAAAACCCAGAAAGATACAATATTCCACTGACTTCTAAATTCTCTGCAGACTGAGCTTGTTCTTGTTGAAGTTGAGCTGGTTTGCATATTATCAATTCGCTAAAAAGCAACCTAATGCTGGGGAATCAATGGTTGAACTTAGATGTGTGCCCCTAGTTCTTAAGGCCAATCTCTTTTTGGAAAGTGATGCCTAGGCATCCAAGCAGACCTAGCTCGCCTTGGGGTTCTTGTTGCCTAGGCAATAAGGCGTACCCTGCCCTAGGTGATCATTGAAATCATGGAGCCAACTATTATCTTTATCCAATAAAATAAGTGCCATATCATAGTGTGTGTAGTGTTACTAATAATAATAACCTGTGCCGCAAACTATTTGAACTCTGAGCAGCAAAACCCTTGTAATAATTATTTGAAGTGGTGATGAGCAAGGTTGCAAATGTTTTTGTGGCTATATTCAATTTGATATTGCTTTCAATATATTATAGCTCTAATAGGTTTTGCATGCTATCACTATAGAAATTCATCAAAATTGGAACTATCAAGGTACAAAACAACATTTATCTGTGTCTGAAGAGAATAGCAGAATTTATTCATGTAGTGGTGCAGATAAATTATCTAGTTACCGAATAACGATTTTCTCCTCATATTAGGTGCAAAGACTGTTTTGTGATTTGCTAGAATGATGCTCTTTGCAGATAGAAAGGAACTTGATCAATAAAGTGCCTCTAAGGCAATATGACATCGGTAGGTCTACTATCATCAGGTTATGAGCGAGTACCAGTGGAACCACTGATCGATTGCCAGATGAGATGAACGGGATGAGCATAAGGGATGAAAAGGTAAAAATTTGGAGTGAAGAGATTACTTATATCCGTTGCTCTCACTTTGTTGATTTTATTTGCAAATTTATCAGGAAGTGGAAGCCGTTGTTGTCAATGGCAATGGAATGGAGGTTGGTCATACTATCGTGACGACTGTTGGCGGAAGAAATTCGCAGCCGGCAGGTACTGGGAAAAAGCACAGCATGGCAATCCTTAATGTCTGTCTAGTCCCTAGTGCAACTTCATGTGGCAATGGTTGCGCAACATTACTATGAACAATGATAAAAATTAACATTATGTGCCACAGCCTCTCATTGTACCATTTTCAGTCCCTCCAAGGAACCCTCAAGATTCATAATGAATGAATCATTTTTGCAGACTATTAGTTACATGGCAGAGCGTATCGTGGGGCAAGGTTCATTTGGAGTTGTCTTCCAGGTTAGTTGTTGGACACAAAGATTCTTCTTTTCTCATTCCATGCCATAACTCGTGTCATACTCCATTAGAATATGTGTTTTTCACGTTTTCTTTTAAAATCACAATTACAGGCCAGGTGTTTGGAAACTGGTGAGAGAGTAGCTATAAAGAAAGTTCTTCAAGATGTGAGGTACAAGAACCGTGAGCTGCAAACAATGCAAGTGCTTGATCACCCAAATGTCGTATGCCTGAAGCATTACTTCTGCTCGACGACTGATAAGGAAGAGGTTTACCTCAATTTGGTGCTTGAATATGTGCCAGAAACTGTTCACCGTGTTATTAAACATTACAACAAGATGAACCAACGAATGCCGTTGATTTATGTTAAACTCTATATGTATCAGGTAAAGTCTGTGTGACTTTGTAAGTACCTTTCAGTACAAACTTCGATTGTGTCCCTTTTTTTTGTATCAATAATTGTTTTTACTGAAACTGTGTGTTTTCATTGGATTACAGATTTGTAGAGCTTTGGCTTACCTGCACAACTGTGTAGGAGTATGCCACAGAGATATAAAGCCACAAAATATTCTGGTATGTGTGTGGTTAGATTTCTTAAAACGTTTAGAGAAACATTTGGTTTGATTGTTGGTAATTATTTATATATTGAATAATTATTGTGACAGGTGAACCCACATACTCATCAGCTGAAGTTGTGTGACTTCGGCAGTGCCAAAGTCTTGGTATGGATCGCAATTTCTAGATGTACTGATGTTACCTGAAGCATCTCATAATTTGTGTATACCATCTAAAATTGTGAAATTCTACCTATGTTAATAGGTACAAGGGGAACCAAATATTTCATATATTTGTTCTAGATACTACAGAGCTCCAGAGCTCATATTTGGTGCTACGGAGTACACAACAGCTATTGATGTGTGGTCTGCTGGTTGCGTTCTTGCTGAGCTTCTTCTAGGGCAGGTAAGAGATCAACCAAGTTACTCTGATATATCAGCCAACTTTGAAGCAACTTCTTCATAAGATACCTGTTGTTGGATAGCCCGTTTTCCCTGGGGACAGTGGTGTCGATCAGCTTGTTGAAATTATTAAGGTAATAATGACTTCTTTCAATTGAAGATTTAAATTGCTAGTTACTCATTTCCAGGTGACTCATGGAGGTTTATTTTTCTTTCAGGTTCTAGGTACTCCAACACGGGATGAAATTAAGCGAATGAATCCAAACTACACCGAATTTAAGTTTCCGCAAATCAAAGCTCACCCTTGGCACAAGGTAAAAGTTGCACATTTTTATTTTTTTCCTTTCGTTTGATGATGAATGTCTTCTATTTATATTATTTTATATTTATATATATACTGTGAAATCTAATGGTTCATATTTTTCACCAGATCTTCCACAAAAGAATGCCATCTGAAGCTGTAGATCTTGTTTCTCGGCTTCTGCAGTACTCACCAAACCTCCGGTGCACTGCAGTAAGTATTAAACACTTCATCTTGGGAAATCCGTTGCACTTACCATTAATGTTTTGTTTCTTCTCTCTCTAACAGTTGGAGGCGTTAGTCCATCCGTTCTTTGATGAACTGCGGGACCCAAACTCACGTTTACCAAATGGTCGTTCCCTTCCCCATCTCTTCAATTTTAAGCCTAATGGTAAGTTCATGCTATTTCTACATTTGCACCAGCTGAAACCTACTTTAAGTAGATCCTGATGTGCTAGAACTACATTGCTTGAACAGAGTTGAGAGGAGTACCAACGGAGTTTGTTGTGAAATTGATCCCCCAGCATGCTAAGAAGCAATGCGCCTTCTTAGGAATTTGAGAAAACAGTTCTCAAATGTTTTTGCAGAAAAGAAAAAAAGGAGAGGAAAAAGGAAGCAGCAGTTGAGAGGTTATCTGAGTATTGATTACATCAATGTTCTGTTGAACCGCAGAGTAGCATTAGCCTACAGTATTATCGGGTAGGCAATGTGTGCTGTTATCTTTCACACGGCTTTGACATGGCAATGTTGTTCTACCACGGTGGTGAGAGCTGTCACCCCATTGTGTTGTAAAGCTGATGAAGACAAATTGTGCGGTCATCCGTTCTTGTGTTCTGTATATTGGTCTGCCCTGATCTTGAGAAAATGATTCTTTGCATACCTTATTATTATTATTTTTTGGAGATGGATTCGTTCGTTCCAGATCTGTATCACCAAATGAAACAAGAGCTCATATGTATTCTTAGAACTGGATTCCTGTATCAGTATTCAGCTACATGGGAGTGAAGCCCTGCATTTCTCTAATAGTAGCGAGCAAGGAAAGGTCATCAACAGATGGTGGTGTCTTTTGAAGCTGGAGTTATTATTTTGTATTTCTTGTGCGGACCCGTTCCTAATGCAAAAATTGATAATTGTTGGTAGTTCTTTTGTCACCTTTTTGAGTAAATATTTGCTGTTCTTCGAGTCTGAATGTTTGAGGGAAACAGTGCAACTCAATTTGATGCTCCAGTTGGGCTGTGCATGTCTGGCTCCATTCGGCGGCTGGTATAAAGCCGCTGCTGGCGGCTGCAGCTAATACAAATCTACGGTGCAATGTAACAGCTCAGCTTAGTTGGCTGATAAGTTTAGCAGAATAGGGCGTATATATTAGCTTCATATCTTTAGTACTTGTAATAGTTTTTTTTACATGAATTATTTTTTGGACGAAAATCTAGCCTAGGATCTTCATTTTGAAGTTTGAACTCTGTACAAAAATGGTGTTTAAAATTTGTTTTGGGATTGTACTCGGTACTATGCTTAAACACCCTACAGTAGCTACTCATTAGCTTAAAATTTGTCTGGGTTGGTTGATTCTTCAGAACTTGGGAACCGATTCGGAACCTGACTTGCGTCTCCAATTTATTTCCACAGCATCGCGTTGCTAACAGGTATCGACGATTTTGTATTGCTTTTGCATCTGCAATTCGCAAGCCGTACCGAGGTAGTAGAATACGACTCGGAATCTGTGGTCGGTCCACGGCTGGCCCCCAGCCGCTATCTATCTATAAATTTCTGCATCCCCAGAGAAGAGAAGACAAGAAGGCAAGGAAAGGGTCCCCAGATCGTGCTCGAGGTGTCTCGGGGCTACCACGGGAGCCGGCGATCGAGTAGCAAGCAATGACGGGGCCGGCATCTAATAAGGGTCTGTTTGGATGTCCGGTATTTAGTCTAAAACCCTTGTAAATTTCGGCTCCTAATATTTTTCCAACTCAATCTAGAATTAGTTGTTTGGATGTCCGGTGAGCCTAATTATATTACAACCGGTTTGAGGCAAAACCATTAGATAAAAATAATCCTCTCATCAGGTCTGGAAAAAAATACGGTAAGTATCGTGGCCTCCTCCCTTGTGCTCGATTCGTCTCCGCGTCATCGAGAGAAGCCTGCGGCGGCGGCGACGATGGTGATGGCACCGAGCACAATAGCAGCAGTGAGGTCTCATCCTCCCGTCGCTGGTGGCACCACGGCCGTGGCCTCCTCGTCCACCCATCCGAGCTCCCATCTGAGAGACCCCGAGCATCGTCGCTCATCCCACGCTAATCCCACGCCAGCGCGAGATCGAGTCCTTGAGCCCCGCCACACCCAGATGCGCAGCCGCCTGAACCCATGGGGCGGAGGCAGAGTATTTTGGCGCAAGCATCAGCCGATGTGTGTCTCGCGAGGTTGCCAGAGCGAAGCTCCATGGCGCGCCGTCCTGGCAGGCATGGCATCAGTGTCCCAGGACGCAACCTTGTGGTGGCAGAGTATTGTGTTTGGATTGAACCAACGGGACCAGGAGGTATGTAGGAGACTATCCATTGACAAAGCTCAGCTTTGCTCATTTGTATTATGTTCAGATCGAATGTGGCACAAGAGACAGAACAAATGCTGCCTGATCTTTTGCGTGTACAGTGTAGTACTTGTGTTTGGATTTTGATTTCACAATCCTTTGTCACAAAGTACAGACTGGGCTATTGCGTCTCTGTTCCTTTTTTTTTCCAGGGTTGATAAATAATTCATATGAACCAAACACATTTTCCAAGGGAAAATATTTACAAGAGGTTTGTTGTGCACATAAAAATACAACCGGAAGTTATTTCCAGGTGAAAAGAATCACAAGGCTTCCAAACATGCCCTAAGCGTCCACGTCGGAGCGAGGAGCAATGCCTGTACTGCTGCGCCAAGACCAAGAGGAAGAAGCATCAGCAGCACCTGTATCTGGCGCTGTACGAGCGCAAGGGCGCTTTCGTAGGACTGGGCATCCACAAGCTGGACGCCGACAGCATGGAGGAGGACGACGACGACGCCCTCCCCGAGCCCGTCGTCCGGTTCGCGGCGCCGGAGCGTGCGCCGATGGCCCTCGCCGCCGTGGGCACCAGCATCTTCGTGGCCACCAGCCCGCACCTCAGCGGCGACGGCGGCGGCAATACTGAGGCGCCGCCGCCTACCCTCGTCTACGACACGGAGACCGGCGTCCTCACCATCGGCCCGCGCCTCCCCGACGGCTACCTCGAGGGTGACTCGGGCGTCCCCACGGCAGTCGGCGGCGAGAGGCTCTACGCGCTGACCAAGGTCTACGACGACGAGCTCCGTCAGAGCTCCGCCTCCCTGCGCGTCCTGTCCCGGACGCCCACCACCAGCTCGTGGATTCCCTCGGAAACAATCATGGCGTGGTCCTGGAACTGGAATAACGCCGGCGGCGCTTTGCCTCCGCCGCCGCCGCCGCCGGTGATTGAGGAGACCAACTGATGACCTCCTACGCGGTGCACCCGGACGGGCGCACCATCTTCATGTCCACACGCCCGACTTCACGTGGTCCTTTGACACCGGCGGCGGCAACGGGGCCTGGAAGGAGCTCGGGTGGTGGTCGTTGCCCTTCGCTGGCCAGGCCTACTTCGACGGCGACCTCGATGCCTGGGTTGGCCTCCATAGACGGGAGGAAGGGTATGTTTGCTGCTGCCGGGTGCCCTCCCGCAGCCGCAGCGACGTCAAGCCAGAGTGCAGGATGCTCAAGGAGAAGCTGTTTTTCCGCAGCGATGACGACGAGGATTACTCCATCAGACGGCGCCGGAAGGCCACTCTTACTTACATGGGTGACAGCAGATTTTGCCTCGTTGAGAACGTCCCGAATAGTCGGCAAGGTGTTGATGGCACGCTCCATGTCACCTTGTTTGGCCTCAGGTACGATGGTCACGGGGAGCTGTGCACTAAGGTCCGCCGCCGCACCACTAGATCCTACGCCGTGTCCATGAATAACCGACTGTTTCCTCATGCCGCATTTTGGATGAGAATTGCTAACCCATAACCGTTGTTTTGGGAGCTTCTATCAACCGGATGTTTTGTCCGTCGGATCGAGTGCCAATGGCTCGGGCGTGGGCACGCCAGCAGGGCGCGGCCGGCGAAGCAGCAGGCGTGGCTACCAGGGGAGCGCGGCCGACGAGGCAGTAGGCGCGGTCGGTGAGGCTGGCCTCGGAGCTCGCGGCTCCGGCCATGGCGGGCGCGATGAGGAGTGGCGCGGTGCTGGCGACCGGCGATGAGGTGGACAAGGGTGGCTGCGGCGGGTGGGGGGTGGCGCGGTGGTGCCGGCGACCGACGACGAGGTGGCAAGGGTGGATCCGGCGGGCAGTGCAGGGCCGGTGGCTGGGGACGGACGAGGGCGAACACATCTGCTACTCTGCTAGCAATGGGTGTGGCTCATTCGATGGAAGCTGGGAAGGGAAGGATAAGTTCGGGAAGGTGGGTCCCACAAGAATTTGTCAAAACAAAAATCTGATCTGTTCTGAAATTTGAACAATTTGTGAAGAATTTGATATATATTCTCTGATATCTGCAATTCATAGAAATAATTTGTAAATTTTTTTCTGAAATTTTTTTATATATATTTGTATTATCTAAATTATATAATTGTGTTAAATAAATTACACCCAAAAAATTATTGTAAATATAGTATAAGGGGATGTAAATATAGCTAAGAGACAATGTAAGTGTATGTATAAAATCTGGTTGTTGGGAAAGGCTAAAACAACCAGTTATTAGCTAGACAGACCCTTTTGGATTTAGTATAAATCAATCAGTCAGTGGCGGACCCAGCTGCAGCTCAAAAAATGAAAGGCTGCAGGGAGAGTTTACACAACTTCAAAGTTTTTTACTACACTAACTAGTAGAAAAAAAGCTCTAAAACGACGGTCTTTTTTTTACAGGCAGTTTCATCTTAGGACCGGTTACCTAAAAAAAATAGGTGGTCCACGACATAGTAACCGTATATGGAAATCCATTTGCACAAACGGTTTTTCTAAGCCAACCGCCACTACAAATGTTAGTATTTCCGATCCCGTGCCGATTGGCTTATGACAACCGCCTGTGGAAATGGATTTTCACAAGCGGTTGTCAACCGCCAGTGTGAACGCATCTTGGCCCTAGTAGGTTTCGGTGATCGGATGAAACACAAGATTACTATGATTAACGTGTGTTTTGCAGAAACAGTGATGAGTTAGGTCATGATAATGGCGACGATACAGGCATATGGAGCTCATGTCCCCTGGCGATGAAAATTGTTTCAGTTTTCAAAGAACGGACGACGAAGACGATGGTAGACTAGGCTAAGTGTCACATGGTGTTGGAGGACACTTAGGTAGTCTTAGGTCTTTGTTTTTCCTTTGGCCGTACTATAAAGGGAGCATGAATCAGTAGCTTGATCCAAATGAGTCTATTGAGGTAGGTGTAGTGCACACATTGTTATTTCATAGCCCTAGGTAGCTTTGAGAGTCGCCCTTATATCGTGAGGATGAAAAGTCATTAAGGCCGCGTCGTGATCCGAGTTGGTTTTGCTCTTGGAAAGGGCATCAGACACTGGCCTGGTGGGCATCGGACGCGCGTCCGATGCTCACTAGACTTGGGTTAGTCTGATGCGTGGCATCGGACGCGCCGATGGTGTCACATCGGACGCGCCCGTGCCACTGTTCACTTGGAGTGAACTTGAGGGCGCATCAGACGCTGACATCGGACGCTAAGGGCCAGCATCCGATGTCCATGCAGAGAGGTTCCAGAGAGGTCAGAATCGCATCGACGCGTCCTATGCGGTGGCATCGGACGCTGCCCAGCGTCCGATGTCCCTTTAAAATGTCTAACAGGAAGTACAGTTGATCGTCGGGTCGAGGGCATCGGCACGTCCGATGCCCCCGAAAATTGCTATGTCCAGTGCTCTTTTGGATGGTCGGTTCGAGGGAGTATTTATACTCCTCCCCTTCTCCATTAGAGTGTTCTTGCCACTTCCATCTGCTGAGAGACACATTGTGAGCGTGAGAAAGTGCAAGAGCCCTAGTGAGGTTGAGAGAATTGCTAATCGCGAGAATTAGTACCTCCCAGTGAGAATTGAGTAGCAAGTGTGCATCCATCCATCTCTTTAGCCTTGGCTTGGTCAAGTGAGAGTTCTAGCTTGTTACTCTTGGTGATCGGCATCACCTAGACGACTTGGTGGTGATCGTGAAGCTTGGAGAGCATCCGAGGCATTGTGGATGACCCAAACAAGCTTGTGACCGGTAGTGAGGGATACTCCGGGTCGGAGTGGCGAAGAATCAGCTCATAGTGAGCACTTGATCCTTGTGCGGATCAAGGGGGAGCGATACCCTTGCGCGGGTGCTCCAACGAGGACTAGGGGGTGTGCCGACACCTCGATACCTCGGCAAAAAGATCGTCGTGTCATCTCTACTCTCTTTACTTACGCATTTACATTCGAGCAATTCAATTCCGCAATTTACTTGTTGTTCATTCATACTTGAATTGCTTTGCTAGAGTAGGAGTGGCATAGTGATTGTCTTTTGTGCGGTAGAATAGAGAGAAACACACTTCTAAGCACAAGGGGTTAATTGGGCTTGATAGGTTTTAATTTGTGCTAAAGTTTTAGAAAAGCCCGATTCACCCCCCCTCTTGGGCATCTTGATCCTTTCAATTGGTATGAGAGCCTCATGCTCTCATTTTAGGCTTAACCGCCTAGAGTTAAAATGTCCGGAGGTGATGGACCACCTCCCATGTTCGAGGGAGACAACTTCCCATATTGGAAAATCCGTATTTAACTTTTGCTATGCACATAGGCTTGTCAGACGTGGTTAAGATAGTCGTCCTAAAAAGCGTGTGAAGAAGCTACCCATGAGCAAACTTGACAAGCAACCTAGATTCAAATTCCGTATTGCATTGCATATGCATGTTTGTTGCTTTGTCGTTTCTTTTCGGTTAAGCTTGAGCAACCGCTGTGTTCGTTCACTGCTAGGGGGAGCATTTGAGGCTCCAAATGGTTAAGACCCCCTAGTTTTGGTGGCCACATGTTGTCTCCTTGGGATTTATTGTCTATTTTCACTAAAAATGATATGTAGCCTATGACAAAATATTTTTAAAATTCAGGGTTTATGCGAGGATGCTCATACTAGGTTCCCACTGGTGTTTGTTTGCCTCTTCTTCGAGTTGGAACTTGGTTGGGAGAGGAGCCGCAACGGAGATCTTCAAAACAGTCCAAATTGCAGCATCGGACGCTGGCCCCAGCGTCTGATGCCGGCACTATAGGCAGCCCTGGCTGGAACAGTGATTTGTCAGCGTCCGATGTGTCATCATCGGCGCGTCCGAGGCTCCATCGGATGCTGCTCCGCGTCCGATGCCGAGGCAAAGGACGCGTCCGATGCGATTTGTGCGATTCTGGAGCTCTCTGAGTGGACATTGGAGCGTCCGATGTGATCACATCGGCGCGTCCGATGCCTGTTTAAGCGACGCGGTTTGTTTTTCACTGGCTACCGGGTCCCACTCGTCATCCCACTTGCCTTCGTCTCCATCGCGCCCGCACCCGAGCTCAAGCATAGCCGTCGTCGCCGCAAACCCTAGCGCGCCGCCACCATAACCACGCCCACCCTCGCCGTCGTCATGGCCGTGGTGCCGCCCGCCTTTGCTCTACACGCCCCGTCCCGCCGCCGCCTCGCCTCGCACTGCCCGCTGTCGCGCTCGCTCGTGGAGTTTCATCGCTGTTCACCGGAGTTCCTCCACTCGCTCGTGCTCGTCCTCAAGCCCATATCCCCCTCCGACGACTTCTTCCCCGGCGGACAGAGCCCCCACCGTGAGCATCCACCCACTTCTCCATAACCAGTGCATACCAAGTGCTCGATGAAATGCTCCTAAGGCCATTCTCACTGTTTTTTACTCCATTTTCACCTAAATCTCATGCAGTTCTCCTTGGCGTGATTCGTGGGTGCCCGAACGTCAGTTCTTACCTCTTGCCTGGGTTGGTTCGTCGATCGTCAGGTAGCAAAGCCAATTCCTCTTTCTTATCCTTTTGCTTTGCTTCCAATAGGATTCCTCGTCTCTAGAATATATATATGTCTCTTATGTATACTCTCTCTATTCTATGCAGCGAGTCAGTGGCTCAGTGACAGCTTGACAGCTTGGTTAGTGACAGAGAACCCGGGCCAAGCCCGCGGGTAAGGATCGAGGCCAAGCCTCGCGAGTGTCAGTGTCAGCTAGTCAGAGAGACAGGGGGTGTCTTTGTCAGTGATTCTCTTGTCAGTTGGACTTGTCGAGGTGGTTCAATGTCAGTTATTCTTTCAGCGGCAGTCCAGAGCTTCTTAGTGACAGTTGACTCCTGTTATTGTCAGCCATGCGCTGCAAGAACGTTGGTGGTGCTCCAGAGGACTCTCCTCCACGTCCTCCTCCTTCCGGTCAGCGACCAGGGAAGGGAAGCTGATTACACGCAGGAAGCGCACCAGAGCTCAGAGGGAGGCCGATCAGGCCCTTACAGTTGTCGAGGCAGCAGAGCATGCAAAGAGGGGAGGCCGTGGTGGCGGCTTACGGATCGAGGATCAGCTCACCCCCGAGCAGAGGAGGGCAGTCGAGGAGGTTGAGCGTAGGCACGGCTCACCGTCCGACACGCTTATGGCTGCCGGTTGTTGGACCTTGTTCACCGCTCCAGGTGTCGAGCCATAGAGTTCTCAGCAGGGTCAGGCAGAGGCCGAGACACCAGAGGCAGAGGAGGAGGTCCCAGAGGAGGTGCCCAGGCGCCGGTCGTCCCGTCGCAGGACTGAGGTGCCACCCCGGCTCGACGTCCCTCTGCGGGGTGCACGTGCTCCATCGAGGCGTGCGCCCCCACCGATCCCGCGACTTGACCTCCGAGTAGCCACTTGTTCATAGATTCAGACTCTACGCTTGGTGCCAGTGGAGCAGTGGTTCCCTAGAGAGAGGCAGTAGCAGGCTAGTCCAGACTTCTACACGGTGCTGCAGGAGGACTTTTACCAGGGTTACAGGAACGCAGGGATCAGTCTGCGCTCCCAGCGTGTTTGCACTTTAGAGGCAGTGGCTTCAGCAGCAGAGCAGCTCCGCCCCGTTCTCACTTAATTACCTGGTCTGGTAGACCTTCTTGGGCGGTCTGGCTCTTATATAGAGGATTGGGTCTTCCAGTTCTATGCCTCGCTGTGGGTGCACCCGGATCGAGAGACCATAGAGTTTGCGTTCAGAGGGAGCACTACAAGCTATTTTCGTCAGAGATTCGAGATTGGTTCGGACTTCGCCACTGTGACGGAACGGCCCTAATCCCATGACCCACCGGTCCCTGTCATCCATTGACAGCCGAACTGATGTTCCATGTGATTAAGACTGTTCGTCACTGGGCTACATCAGCGCCCATCGTCCGCAGGATCATCTCACAATTCGGTTACAGCATTGGATACTTTTACAAATAACATCGGAATACAGAGCGGAAGACTTAACTAACATTAGTTTATTACAAACCGAGGTTCCAAATAAAATTAAAGGTTTTGCAGTTATTACCAACATGTTCGGGGTAATAGAAATAGGACCGTAGCGGAGGTACAACAAAATAAAGACACTCAAGATCACCCAAGCCCGAGGGTGTACACTTTACTCATCGGCCTCATTCGGCCCCTCCTGGACGATGTCATGCAGCAGGGCGCAAGGACACACCGGGGACTCAGTCATACCTGCAGCATGGGTAACAACACTGAGTACTGGGGTTGGGGTACTCAACAAGACTTACTCGACTAAAGAAAAGGGGAGAAGAGACTCAAGAATGAGAGGCTTAGGTAGTCAAGGTAAGGCCTTAAGCAGATCAAGTATTTTGCAGAAAAAAGCATTTGAAATCCTTGTTTTATTTTGGAAAGATTCCAGTATTTCTCAATTCCTCATTGTTCATGATTCATTTTACCTTTCAAAAACATACCTAGTTGAGAACCACTCTCCGTTGACAGTCAGTGACCAAGTCTCCACAACCGAGGAGCAACGTTAATCCGGATAAATAATACTCAGCTGAGGATCCCTATCCACACTGCATATGTAGCACCCAAGCTTGCATATGCCAACTCGTCTACCACGATTCCTCCAAGATTGGGGCCGGTCCTACGCCACCCGGGAAGTACAGTACACCACTCCTTATCTAGGTACGACGACCACGTGGGTACATGCTACTTCCGCCATCTCTCCACTCCCAGTGCGCGGTTGTCGGTCAATAAAGGATTCCTCGGAGCCAGAGCTTTCCGAAGTATGTGAATAGTTGCAAGTCTTGGCCAAGTAGGCCCCCATACGGATGGTCCCTAAATTTTTCCGCCAGCGACAAGCACCTCGGGACTCTAACCCAAGAGTACAGGTTCTGTCGGTTTTTCAACCCTGTCCCGGTCGGGTGTCAACTGTTGAGTCCCGGACTACAACATGACGGCACGTACGCTCGGACGACCTCTCCTCACTGTTGACTAGGTACGGATCAGATACTTAGCCAACAGGTAGGGAGTAAAGCCAAATTCCCATAAAAAAATTCTTTAAGTGATCACACTTTGAAATTGGCATTTTTATTGCAAATCTTTTGTATAGCATCACTAAGCATTTTGCAAATAGTTTTTTTTTAAACAGGGCAGGTGTATTTGCTGGTGGAGGTAAACAGTGTAGGTAATAGGTCATCACACAACTCCTATAACCTAATAGCAGTAGTTTAACTCAAAGCATTTTAAGTAAACCTTTTATAAAAGCAAGGAAAGGTTAAAATGCACCGGGGCTTGCTTGAAGAGCAAAAAAAAGACGGGCTCGGGGTCGGCAGTGCAGGTGTCGGAGCTCGGGGTCGCCTCGGGGGTAGGTTCGTCAGCGGCTGCCTCGACTTTGATGCCTCCTCCTTCGGTCACTATACGGATGCAATGATGTATGCTTATGAGGATGCTGACATGAACAATACAGCACAAGATAACACTACTGATTCCAGGGTACAACTTTTATCGTGTAATTAACTTCTAGAACAGACACAAAGTTACTTACCTTATCCCTAAGCAAATTAATCAACCTATTAAGCATCATTTATCCGATCTAAACACAAATCATGCATGGCATCATAAACATCATAGACCAAAATGGGTGGGGGTCTATGAACATGAACAGCCAACAATCCCAAAGTCACATCACAGGGCATACAACGTGAACCCTACTTGATTTTTTTATTTTCCTAATTATTTAAAAAGGTCATTTTATGAAGTTACTCCAAAAGGCCTCAAAAATCCACCAGAGACTAAGCATGACATAACTAGCACATAAAAATTTATCTCATGATTTTGGAGCTATACATGATTTTCTAAAAATCTAAAAACCATTCATTTCTTAATTAAAAGGGAGATTTTTCATTTTGAAATTTTGCGCAAATTCAAGTTTCATATTTTTCTAAAATACTACAAGGTATAAAGAGTCTACCATCAAATTTTCAGAATTTATGGAGCAGCAACACAGAAAATCACACAAAAGATAAAAAAAGAACACTATTCACATCTTTCAAAAAGGAAAAAAGAGCACTGTGCTCCTTCCTCGCAAGGCTCGGGCGATCGCGCGGCGGACGCAGGGCTCGGGCGAAACGGAAGCGATCGTCGTCCGAGGCCTGGCTGGGAGGCTCGGGCGAGACGGAAACAATCGTCCGTCCGAGGCCTGGCTGGGAGGCTCGGGCGAGACGGAAACAATCGTTCGTCCGAGGCCTGGCTGGGAGGCTCGGGCGAGACGGAAACACGGGTTCGTTCGAGGCTTGGCTCGGGCGAAGCGGAGGGTGCACGCTTGCTCGAGGCTAGGCTCGGCGAAGTGGTGAGGGTGTGTGTCTACTCGAGACCTGGCTCGAGCTAGACAGGTGTGGAGCGCTTGCTCGAGGCCTGGCTCGAGCGAAGCGGGTGTGTGGTTGTGTGAGTCCGCTCGAGACCTGGCTCGAGCGAGACGGGGAGGGGTGTGTGTCGCTCGAGGCCTGGCTCGAGCGAAGTGGTGAGTGTGTCCGCTCGAGGCCTGGCTCGAGCGAGACGGAAAACATGTGCTCGAGGCCTGGCTCGAGCTAACGGTGAACGTGTATCCGCTCGAGGCCTGGCTCGAGCTTTGCGCCGTGAAAGCAGAGACCGGGGAGGGCTTTGAGTGCTTACCACGGGTCGGAGGCAGGGCTCGGCGGGGTGGAATAAGGGTCGAAGGAGGGAGCTCGACGTTGGCGGTGCTTCGGCGGAGCTCTCTCGGCGGCGAGCGGCGTGCCGGCGGGTCTGTCCACCAAAAGAGGTCGCCGAGGAGCGGTTAGGAGCGTGGTGAGGTGAGGAAGAAAGGGCAGGGGTCGGAGGAAGAGGGGAAGTACTCACGCGGCGAATTTCTCGCTTAACCGACGCGCGGTCGTTCGCCGGGGTTCGAGAAGAACCGTTCGCGCCGGCGAAAGGAGGGGCGGAGGGGTGAAATTGGTTGCTCAGGAAGGTGGAGCAGCTTAAGGCGAAGGCAGTGGAGGGCTCAGCAGGCGCTGGGGTGGTCTGGTGGTTCGGGGCGCCGTGGTGGCGCAATGGCGGAACTCGGCGGCTTTTATAGCCGCGGGACGGAGCTGGGGGGTCCGGTCGGAAGGGTGGGGAGCGTTCGGGCGACATTAATGGAGGTAGGGAGCAGGGTAGGAGCAGGGGTAGGGCGGCTCGGCATGGGCGGGAGCTCGCGCGCGGCGTTGCGGCTTGCCGGCGGCCGGCAGCTGCCCGCTGTCCGCGGCCGTAGGGAAGAGGGAGGGGTAGGGAACGGCGAAGGCAGGCGTAGGTAGGGGCCGAGAGGAAAACGAGCGCCAGCGCTTGGCCGCGCGCGGCACGGGCGCGGGTCAGCCGGGCTCGTGGGCGGCGGTGTGCTGCCATTGGCCGGGGCCCCCTGGCAACAAAACGACACAGAGACGTTGCCCAAACCCAAATCTACTCCCTTGCTGAAATTTTAAAATTACTCCCAAAACTTGAACTGCACAAAGGAAAACTCAAAACACAAAGTTGCTCAAAACTCTGGAACCTACAACTTTGTCAACATAAACTTTTCTGAAACTCAAAAGTTTTTGAGTTAATTTTGAAAACCGAAAAGGGGACAAAATTAAAGTTTGAAGGAATTTGAAATTACTTCTGATTTTGTATAAAACTTGAAAATCTGCAAATACCAAAGTTGTTCCTTTTGATAAGATCTACAACTTTTCCCATTGGCCAACTTCAAATTTTGAATAGTTTTTAAATTAATAAAAAAGGGGTAAAAACCAGGGTTTGGAACTCAGGGGTTTTTTTCAAAAGGAATTAAACTCTATTTCTGATTTTGAACTTTGATCAACACAACAAAACATCAAGACACTCAACTGAACAACAATCACACAAAGCTAGACACAGAGATGAAATTACCATTTTGCCCTATAGGAAGATTTGGGCCTTTAGGTTTTTTGAAAAAGGAATCACTACACAAGTGTGACGGAACGACCCTAATCTCATGGCCCACGTGTCCCTGTCAACCTCTGACAGCCGAACCCATGTTCCATGTGATTAAGACCTGTTCGCCACCGGGCTACATCAGTGCCCAATGTCCGCAGGATCATCTCACAATTCGGTTACAGCATTGCATACTTTTACAAATAACATCGGAATAAAGAGCGAAGACTTAAATAACAATAGTTTTACAAAGCAGGGTTCCAAATAGAAATTAAGGTGCAGTTATTACAAACCAAGTTCTGATAATAGAGATAGACATAGGCAACATAGTGGAGAACAACAAAGATACTTATAATCACCCAGCCCGAGGGTGTACAACTATTCTTCGGCCTCATCGGCCTCTTCCTGGACGATGGTCACGCAGCAGGGTGCAAGACACATCGGGGACTCTGTCATACCTGCAGCATGGGTAACAAACCTTGAGTACTGGGGTACTCAACAAGACTTACCCAAGAAAAAGGGAGAAGATCAGGAATGAGAGCTTAAGAAAAAGGGAGAAGACTCAGGAATGAGAGGCTTAGGGTAGTCAAGGTAAGGTTTAAGCAAGATTAAGTATTTTGCAGAAAAGCATTTTGTAAACCTTATTTTATTTTGGAAAGATTCAGCATTCCTCAATTCTTCATCGTTCATGATTCATTTTACATTTCAAAACATTCCTAGTTGAGAACCACTCTCCGTTGACAGTCAGTGGACCAAGTCTCCATAACCGAGGAGCAACGTTAATCCGGATAAATAATACTCAGCTGAGGATCCCTATCCACACTGCATATGTCGCACCCAAGCTTGCATATGCCAACTCGTCTACCACGATTCCTCCAAGATTGGACTCGGTCCTACGCCACCCGGAAGTACAGTACACCACTCCTATCCAGGTACGACGACCACGTGGGTACATGCTACTTCCGCCATCTCTCCACTCCCAGTGCGCGGTTGTCGGTCCAATAAAGGATTCCTCGGAGCCAGAGCTTTCCGAAGTATGTGAATAGTTACAAGTCTTGACCAGCAGACCCCCATACGGATGGTCCCTAAAGTTTTTCCGTCAGCAACAAGCACCTCGGGACTCTAACCCAAGAGTACAGGTCCTGTCGGTTTTTCAACCCTGTCCCGGTCGGTGTCAACTGTTGAGTCCCGGACTACAACATGACGGCACCGTACGCTCGGACAACCTCTCCTCGCTGTTGACTAGGTATGGATCAGATACTTAGCCAACAGGCAGGCAGGAGTAAAGCCAAATGCTCATAAATGTTCTTTAAGTGATCACATTTTTGAAAATGGCATTTTATTGCAAAGTCTAATTCAATAAGCATTGCTAAGCATTTTTCAAATACTTTTAAAAGAAACAAGGTATCGGGTGTATCAGTGGTCAAGGTGGGGGTAGTGCATCAATTAGGATAGCACACAACTCCTATAAACCTAATGCAATAATTTAACTCAAAAGCATTTAAGGAAAACATTTTATAAATCCAAGGAAAGGGGTTAAATGCACCGGGGCTTGCCTTGAAGAGCAAAGAGGGCAGGCTCGAGGGCGGCAGGCAGGGCAGTTGTCGGAGCTCGGGGTAGCCTCAGGGACAGGTTCGTCGGCGGCTGCCTCGATCTTGACGCGTTCTTCGGTGACTATACGAATGCAATGATGCATGCTCATGAGTATGCTAGTATGAACAATGCAACACAGGGCATACAACATGAACCTTAATCACCTTTTCTGTTTTTTCTTAATTATTTAAAAAGGTCATTTTATGAAGTTGCTCCAAAAATTACCAAATTAATCACATAAGTTCATTATGGTGTAGATAGATGGCAAAACAAATTTCATAATTTTTGGAGGTCATTAAGGTGCTCAAATAAAATCAGACATTAATTAACAAAAGCACTACTATTTAACAATTAAAGATAAATGCTCAAAAATCAACTTGTTCCAAAAGACTTCAAAATTTCACCAGAGACTAAACATGGCATAGGAAGCTCACAAAAATTTATCTCATGATTTTTGGAGTTATAAATGATTTTTTAAAAATCCAAACCATCCATTTATTAATTAAAAGAGGGATTTTACATTTTCAAATTCTTGCAGAAAAGTCAAGTTTCATATTTTATAAAATACTACATGGTATAAAGACTCAACTGTAAAATTTTCAGAATTTTTAGAGCAATACAGAAAATCATACAAAAAGATGAAATAACAAGACTATTCATATTTCTAAAAAGGAAAAGAGCACTGAGCTCGAGTCGGAGCGGGCTCGACGTCGAGGCTCGAGGCTCGGCTGAGAAAACAGAGGCTGGGCTCACCGAGAGTCAGAGGCAAGGCTCGGCGAGGCGGATGGATAAGAGGGCTCGACGGCGAGGCCTCGGCGGGTTCTCTTGCGGCTAGTCTCTCGAGGGTGGCCTCGGCTCACTCGAGGCTTGGGGCTCGGTAGAAGTTGCGATTCGCCCGAGGCTGAGGCTAGACTCCGCTGCTTCGAGGGCGGGGTTCGAGGATGTGCTCGAGGGTGTGGCTCGGGAACGCGCTCGAGGGTAGTGCGATTCGCCCGAGGCTTGGGGCTCGATACGGTCGAGGGTGCGGCTCGAGGAAGGAGACGACCGCGGCGGCACTCCGGCGATCCGGCGACCCTGTACACCAGGCACGGCCACCAGTAGCCGGTTAGGGGCGCAAGAAGGCAAGGAAGATGAAGCAGGGGTCAGAGAAAAATGATCATGGCCGGAGAGTGGGGATTTCCCGAACCCGAGCTCACCGGTGTTTCGCCGGAGTTTGGGAAGATGGGGTTACGCCGGGCGATTGGAGGCGGCGGAGGTAAAATTGAGGGGCTGGGAAGCTTCGCGAGCTCAAGGCGGAGCTTTCGGGCTAGGTGGTTGAGCGCGGGAGCTTCGGAGTGGGCTGGCGACGGCGGCGGAGACGAGTGAGGAGCTCGGATTCCGGCGGGGTCCCTTTTATAGGCGGTCGGACGGTAGGTCGGGGACGGTAGAGAGCACGGGATGGTGTGATGAGCTCGGCCGAGGCGTGCGCACTCGATTGCAAGCCGACGGAGGAGGACGGGCGTGCACCCAGGGCCTGGGCGAAGGCTCGCCGGTGACGGCCACGCGGCGGCGACGCCCTGGGCACTGTAGGGGACGGGAGCGGAGGTCAGCGCTTGCGCGTGCGGGGATAAGAATGATGGCGGGTCAGCGACGGCAGGTTGGAGGCGCGCGCGGCAGCCAGGCGTGCGGCGTGCGCAGCGCCGGCGAGCGCCATGGCCGGCCCCCCCCCCCCCCTACGGCGAGGAAGATGAACAGGGCTATGTCCCTAGGGTTTGACTTTTGGCTGATCTCTGTATTTTGCAAATTACTCCCAAAATTTTGAACTGCACAGGAAAAACTCAAAATACCAAAGCTGTGCAGAAAAAAGAGATCTACAACTTTGTCAATAAGAACATTTTCAAAATCCAAACAGTTTTTGAACTATATTTGAAATCAGAAAAGGGGACACTTTTGAAATTTGAATAAATTCAAAATTACTTTGGATTTTAAACTGAAACTTGAAAATCTGCAAATATGAAAGTTGTTTCTTTTGTCAAAACCTACAACTTTGCTAATACACACTTTTTCTGAAACTCATTAGTTTTTGAAATAATTTTGAAAACTCAAAAAAAGGACAAAACACTGGAGTTTGAATGAATTTGAAATTACTTCAAATTTTGTATGGAAACTTGAAAATTTGTAAATACCAAAGTTGCTCATCTTGATCAGATCTACAACTTTGCTTTTTGAACTAACCCCAAATTTTGAATAGTTTTGAATTAATAAAAAGAGGGGTAAAACTATAAATTGGAAATTAGGGTTTTTTTACAAAAGGAAAACCAATTCTCTTTTGAATTTTGAACTTTGATTAACTCAACAAAACATCAGAGCACAAATCTGAATAAGAAATACATAGAACTAGACACAGAAGTGAAATTACCATTTTGCCCTTATAGGAAGATTTGGGCTTTAGGGTTTTTGAAAAGAGATTGCTACACAAGTACTAAGCAAACATAATGCAGGCAAGAATGATTAATGACTAATGATGATGACATGTCAGGTTAATTACAGATTAAACACCAGAGGTGTTACAACCTTCCCTCCTAAAAGGAATCTCGCCCGAGATTCTGCGCCTTACAAAGAACAGAGATGAAACCTCACACCTATAGAGATTCGAGAAAGTCAGGATAGTTCTTTGCCAAGAAGTCTTCAGATTCCCAAGTGGCTTCTTCTTCAGAGTGCTGGTTCCATTGGACCTTGTACCATCTTGTGGTGGTTCTCGGGGTAACACGATCTTTGTGATCCAACACACGAACTGGATACTCAGAGTATGACAGATCGGGTTCTAACTCAACACCTTCAACTTCTACT
Organism: Coix lacryma-jobi var. lacryma-jobi; assembly: GCA_009763385.1. Lineage (NCBI taxonomy): Eukaryota > Viridiplantae > Streptophyta > Magnoliopsida > Poales > Poaceae > Coix > Coix lacryma-jobi. The sequence continues at coordinate 114,755,383 of CM019827.1, read as the reverse complement.
ACTTGTTAGGCACTCGGAGACACTTCTTGAGTTGGGAGACATGAAACACATTATGGACTGCGGAGAGATGATCGGGCAACCTTAGCTTGTAAGCTACCTTGCCACAACGTTCCAGAATCTCAAACGGACCAATATAGCGAGGTGCTAACTTCCCTTTAACTCCAAAACGAGTGACTCCTTTGGTGGGTGAGACTTTCAGGTACACATAATCTCCGATTTGAAACTTCAGAGGTCGACGTCTTTGTCGGCATAGCTTCTTCGTCGAGATTGCGCAATTTTCATATTCTCTTGTATTTGCTTGACTTTTCTTCCATATCTTTCACTAGGTCAACTCCAAAGAATTCTCTTTCTCCAGGTTCAGACCAACTGAGAGGTGTACGACAACGGCGACCGTACAGTGCTTCAAAGGGTGCCATTTTGATGCTCTCTTGGTAACTGTTATTATATGAGAATTCTGCCAAGGGCAAACAGTTATCCCAAGTATCTGCGAAGGTGAGCACGCAGGCTCTCAACATATCCTCTAGCACTTGGTTCACTCGCTCAGTTTGTCCATCTGTTTGCGGATGATATGCCGTACTATGCAAGAGCTTGGTTCCAAGTGAGGTATGGAACGCTTTCCAGAACTTTGCGACAAACTGAGTACCACGATCAGAGACAATGGTTTTGGGTATGCCATGGAGTTTCACTATGTGGTTCTTGTACAAAGTGGCATATGTGGGGACGGTGTAGCTGGTTTGACTGGCAGGAAATGAGCTTGCTTAGTGAGGCGATCCACGATCACCCAGATGGAATCAAAACCTTTTGGTGTCTTGGTAGCCATTGATAAAATCCATACTGATATCGTCCCATTTCCAAGCAGGTACAGGTAAAGGTTGCAATTCTCCTCCGGGCCTCATGTGCACGGCTTTGACTTTCTGGCAAGTATCACACTGAGCGACATACCGGGCGATCTCAATCTTCATCTTTGTCCACCAGAATTTTGCTTCAAGTCCTGGTACATCTTGTTGCTGCCGGGGTGGATGGAGAATCTAGTCAAGTGTGCTTCATCAAGGATTAACTTTCTTAACTCAGGCACTTTAGGAACTACTAACCGATTCTTAAACCATACTACTTTTGCATCATCAATCCTGAAACAATCAGCCTTTCCGGATTGGACCTTTTCGATGATGATGTGCTTGATTCCAGGGTTATCTTTCTGTGCAGCGATGATCTGCTCTTTGATAGGGGTTTCTATTCTGATATTATTCAGAGTTCCTTGTGGAATCATTTCAATATTTAACTTTCCAGCTCATAACACAAAGAAGAATCATAGGGTTTCTCATCAGACAGTTGCAATATGACTTGCGACTGAGTGCATCGGCAACCACATTCGCCTTACCCGGATGGTAATGCACTTCAAGATCATAGTCCTTAATTAACTCAAGCCATCTTCTCTGTCTCATATTCAGCTCTTCTTGAGTGAAGATATACTTCAGGCTTTTGTGATCAGTGTACACATTACAGGTACTGCCCAACAGATAATGACGCCAGATCTTTAAGGCATGCACCACTGCTGCTAACTCAAGATCATGGTTGGATAATTTTCTTCATGTCGCTTAAGCTGTCGGGAGGCATATGCGATCACTCGACCTTCCTGCATCAAAACACAGCCCAAACCAGTACCAGATGCATCACAGTAGACATCAAAGGGCTTCTCGATGTTCGGCTGGGCTAACACTGGTGATGTGGTCAACAGTTTCTTCAACGTTTGAAAGGCTTGCTCACAAGCTGGTGACCAGACAAACTTCACAGAATTCTTTACTAACTCAGTGATAGGCTTGGCGATTCTTGAGAAATCCGGAATGAATCGACGATACAATATCCGGCCATTCCCATAAAGCTGCGGACTTGATGACAGTGGTAGGTGGCTTCTAATCCAGATGTCTGCCACTTTAACAGGGTCAACTGACACACCTTCAGCGGATAGGACATGACAAGAAACTGTATCTGATCTAACCAGAACTCACATTTACTGAACTTGGCATACAGCTGATGTTCTCTGAGACGGATAGAACGATACGAAGATGTTCGGCATGATCTTCAGGGGTTTTTGAGTAGACAAGAATGTCGTCAATGAACACGACCATGAATTATCAAGCTCTGGCATGAACACAGAGGAGTTCATGAGGTACATGAAATGAGCAGGGGCATTGGTCAAACCGAAGGGAATGACCAAGTACTCATATAGGCCGTATCTGGTGGTGAAGCTGTTTTAGGAATATCTTCAGGACGAATCTTTATTTGGTGGTAGCCAGATCTGAGATCGATTTGGAGAATACTTTGGCTCCAGCTAACTGGTCAAAAGAGATCAATACGAGGCAAGGATATTTATTTTTGATGGTGACCTCATTGATGGGCGATAATCAATGCACATTCTGAGAGTCTTGTCTTTCTTCTTTACAAAGATTGCAGGACAGCCCCAAGGAGACGAGCTTGGGCGAATGAAACCCTTGTACAAACAAATCTTGTAATTGGATTTTTAGTTCTGCCAACTCTCTGGGAGGCATTCGATAAGCTTGCGGGATATAGGAGCAGTACCAGGCTTTAGCTCTATGGCAAACTCAACATCACGGTCAAGAGGCAGAGACCAGGTAAGTCCTATGGAAAAACATCAGGGAATTCACAGACCACGGGGATGTCTCTGGTTTCCAGAACATAGGCGGTGTCAAAGTGTGGCTGCTGGTTTTTGAGGCATTGGGAGTTGGAGAAGGAGTTTGGGAGGTACTGTTGGGAATGTCCACTCTCACAACTCTATTCAGGATGTCGATCATGGCTTATACTGACACATCCAATTCATGCCTAAAATGACATCTATCTCCTGATCACGTAGCACTATCATGGTGGTAGGAAATACATGTTCCCCCAACATTACTGGTATACTGCGAACCACTTCCTTAGTACTTATACGCCCTCCAGTCGAAAATATGCAGAAAACTTTCTTTCAAATCCTCAATTGATATCTCATGCTTGATGACAAAAGTACGACTGATGAAGGAATGCGATGCACCAGAATCAAACAACACAACTGCAGGATGATTGGCAACAGGAAACCTACCGATCATGACGGGCTCTCCTTCTGGGATGTCACCGACAGTGGTGTAGTAGACTTGCCCGTGCTTCTTGACAATCTTGCCTTTCTGAACATGCTGCTGCTGTGCACGGTGCTGCTGCTGCTGAGATCCTCCAGGATTCTTCTGAGTATTCTGGGCATACCTCTTGGGCTTTGGGCACTCACGAGACCAGTGACCAAGCTGGCCGCAGTTGTAGCAGGGATGGTTGTAGGCTGTTTGTGGAGTGGTGATACGAACACTTGGGGCGTTCGGCTGTGTGGCACTCTGCTGGTTGGCATTATGGGTGGTGGCCGCGGTACGGACGACCACTGCTGGTTGGGGTAAGGTAGGCGATTTTGGTGGTGACTGGGGTGGTATATGATCCTCTGGCGCTTGTGACCGCTAGAGAAACTGTTGGATCCTGCTTTCTTCTTCTTCTTTTCCTCTTGATACTGACGGTTGCTCTCTTCAAAAGCGACAGCCCGGTCAACAGCATCATGATACGAACCGGTCAGGTTATTGGACAGACTTCTGCGGATCTTAGGATGCAGACCTCTAAGGAAACAATCCCTCTTTTCATCTGTGTTGACATACTCTGAGGCATACTGGCTAAGATGGTTGAACTGACCCACGTACTGCATTACCGTGGAGTCCTTCTGCTGCAGTGCCAGAAACTGATCAAGCTTCATCTTCATTAATCCGAAGGGATGTGATGTGCACGGAAAGCGGTGCGGAACTCTTCCCAGGTCAACTGATGACCTTCTGGCTGGGCAGCCAACAGGTTGGCATACCAAGCGCTTGCTGGACCACGAAGCTGCTGGGAAGCGAACCGGGCTTCTGGATGTCGGTACAGCGGAGAAGACTGAACTTTTGCTCCATAGTGCGGAGCCAGTCATCAGCTTCCAGGGGTTCATCTGCTTTGGTGAAAACTGGTGGACGGGTCTCGGTGAAATCCACATATGTAGTCTCACGGTTGATGTCGTGACGACCACGGTGACCATTGTTCTGCTGCCCCTGATTTTGAGCCATCAGGTTAGCAGCGGCTGCCAAGGCTGCAATGGCATCTGCCAGGGTAGCAGGAACAGGTGGAGGGTTTGGAAGGTTGGCATCATCAGAACCTCCAGCTCCAGTGCGAGTGTTCACAGGCATCTGTTAAGCAACTTGGAACTTAGCATTCATAGATAGGGTTCTGAAATCAACAGACTGATAGCTTCTTCGGATACAAAGACTGATAGATTGATAAAGATTTCTGACAGACACAACTGACCGATAAGGGAAAAAAAGGTACGAAAAGAAAGATACAGACTGACTTAACAAAAGACAGACTAACGCTCCCAAACCTAGACTAAGGTTTAGGTAAGCAGGTGGTACAGACACACGGGATCTCCATCTCCTAAAGATGGGTCTAGTCCTCATCGATGATGATCATTTCTTCATCGTCGTCTTCTTCGAGGATGAGCTCAGGCTCTTCCTCCTCGTCCTCATCTTCAGCGTGGACGTCCTCAGCAGGTTCAATTTCTTCGTCCACGTCTGGCTCTTGTTCCACATCGGGTTCTTCCACTACTCCGTCCTCAGGGTCTTCCATAACCGGGGGTACCAAGGGGTGGAGTTGATCATACAGCTGATGCACTTCCTCATGAAGCATATCATTGAACTGTTCAATCTGAGCTGTGTACTGCTGCAGTCCGTGGAGCTCGGCTCTGGTGACATCCTCGTGGATCCAAACATCATTGCGCTGCTCGATAGCGCGAACCGTGTTCCGGTTGGCCTGCTCCAGGGAAGCTCGTGCCTCATAAAACTCCAGGCGTGAGTGGTAGAAGTCATGCTCCAAGTTCTTCAGCTCAGCCTTCAGATCCTGATCTCCTCCTTCAGGTTCTTAGGTTCTGAGCGGGGAGGAAAGCGACGACCATTGGAAGATTCGGCAGTCTCTTCTCCAACGCGAGGGGGGGTGCCAGCTGGTGGCGTGGCACACCATGCGGTCCAGTCGACTTGCGGGCAGTCAGCTTGATACGGGCCATGTCTGGACAAGATTAGATGGATGAGAAAGGCTAGCAAGAACAGGTAAAGGCATACTACCCCAACGAACTTAGAGAGGATGTTAACTTAAGTGATTATGACATGATGCATGAATCGTTCCTACGGAACAAAGCAATGCAATAAATAAATAAGGTACATAGGGCTTAAAATATGTTGTTCCACTAGCTAGTGTTACCATATGAGAGACAAGATGAGAGAAGCAATTTGGACTCAAAATAGTCAAGTTTAGTTTGTTTGGACTCAAAAGGTCTTTTGAAGTTTTCGCAAAAACGAACACTGCAACGTTAAAGTGAGATGCTCCGATACCACTCTGTGACGGAACGGCCCTAATCTCATGGCCCACGTGTCCCTGTCAACCTCTGACAGCCGAACCCATGTTCCATGTGATTAAGACCTGTTCGCCACCGGGCTACATCAGTGCCCAATGTCCGCAGGATCATCTCACAATTCGGTTACAGCATTGCATACTTTTACAAATAACATCGGAATAAAGAGCGGAAGACTTAAATAACAATAGTTTTACAAAGCAGGGTTCCAAATAGAAATTAAGGTGCAGTTATTACAAACCAAGTTCTGATAATAGAGATAGACATAGGCAACATAGTGGAGAACAACAAAGATACTTATAATCATCCAGCCCGAGGGTGTACAACTATTCTTCAGCCTCATCGGCCTCTTCCTGGACGATGGTCACGCAGCAGGGTGCAAGACACATCGGGGACTCTGTCATACCTGCAGCATGGGTAACAAACCCTGAGTACTGGGGTACTCAACAAGACTTACCCGACTAAGAAAAAGGGAGAAGACTCAGGAATGAGAGGCTTAGGGTAGTCAAGGTAAGGTTTAAGCAAGATCAAGTATTTTGCAGAAAAGCATTTTTGTAAACCTTATTTTATTTTGGAAAGATTCAGCATTCCTCAATTCTTCATCGTTCATGATTCATTTTACATTTCAAAACATTCCTAGTTGAGAACCACTCTCCGTTGACAGTCAGTGGACCAAGTCTCCATAACCGAGGAGCAACGTTAATCCGGATAAATAATACTCAGCTGAGGATCCCTATCCACACTGCATATGTCGCACCCAAGCTTGCATATGCCAACTCTCGTCTACCACGATTCCTCCAAGATTGGGACCCAGTCCTACGCCACCCGGAAGTACAGTACACCACTCCTATCCAGGTACGACGACCACGTGGGTACATGCTACTTCCGCCATCTCTCCACTCCCAGTGCGCGGTTGTCGGTCCAATAAAGGATTCCTCGGAGCCAGAGCTTTCCGAAGTATGTGAATAGTTACAAGTCTTGACCAGCAGACCCCCATACGGATGGTCCCTAAAGTTTTTCCGTCAGCAACAAGCACCTCGGGACTCTAACCCAAGAGTACAGGTCCTGTCGGTTTTTTCAACCCTGTCCCGGTCGGTGTCAACTGTTGAGTCCCGGACTACAACATGACGGCACCGTACGCTCGGACAACCTCTCCTCGCTGTTGACTAGGTATGGATCAGATACTTAGCCAACAGGCAGGGAGTAAAGCCAAATGCTCATAAATGTTCTTTAAGTGATCACACTTTTTGAAAATGGCATTTTATTGCAAAGTCTAATTCAATAAGCATTGCTAAGCATTTTTCAAATACTTTTGAAAAGCAGGTATCGGGTGTATCAGTGGTCAAGGTGGGTAGTGCATCAATTAGGATAGCACACAACTCCTATAAACCTAATGCAATAATTTAACTCAAAAGCATTTAAGGAAAACATTTTATAAATCCAAGGAAAGGGGTTAAATGCACCGGGGCTTGCCTTGAAGAGCAAAGAGGGCAGGCTCGAGGGCGGCAGGGCAGGCAGTTGTCGGAGCTCGGGGTAGCCTCAGGGACAGGTTCGTCGGCGGCTGCCTCGATCTTGACGCCTTCTTCGGTGACTATACGAATGCAATGATGCATGCTCATGAGTATGCTAGTATGAAACAATGCAACACAGGGCATACAACATGAACCTTAATCACCTTTTCTGTTTTTTTCTTAATTATTTAAAAAGGTCATTTTATGAAGTTGCTCCAAAAATTACCAAATTAATCACATAAGTTCATTATGGTGTAGATAGATGGCAAAACAAATTTCATAATTTTTGGAGGTCATTAAGGTGCTCAAATAAAATCAGACATTAATTAACAAAAAGCACTACGGAGTATTTAACAATTAAAGATAAATGCTCAAAAATCAACTTGTTCTAAAAGACTTCAAAATTTCATCAGAGACTAAACATGGCATAGGAAGCTCAAAAAATTTATCTCATGATTTTTGGAGTTATAAATGATTTTCTAAAAATCCAAAACCATCCATTTATTAATTAAAAGAGGGATTTTACATTTTGAAATTCTTGCAGAAAAGTCAAGTTTCATATTTTTATAAAATACTACATGGTATAAAGACTCAACTGTAAAATTTTCAGAATTTTTAGAGCAATACAGAAAATCATACAAAAAATGAAATAAACAAGACTATTCATATTTTGAAAAGGAAAAGAGCACTGAGCTCGAGTCGGAGCGGGCTCGACGTCGAGGCTCGAGGCTCGGCTGAGAAAACAGAGGCTGGGCTCACCGAGAGTCAGAGGCAAGGCTCGGCGAGGCGGATGGATAAGAGGGCTCGACGGGAGGCCTCGGCGGGGTTCTCTTGCGGCTAGTCTCTCGAGGGGGCCTCGGCTCACTCGAGGCTTGGGGCTCGGGTAGAAGTTGCGATTCGCCCGAGGCTGAGGCTAGACTCGGCTGCTTCGAGGGCGGGGGTTCGAGGATGTGCTCGAGGGTGTGGCTCGAGAACGCGCTCGAGGGTAGTGCGATTCGCCCGAGGCTTGGGGCTCGATACGGCGAGGGTGCGGCTCGAGGAAGGAGACGACCGCGGCGGCACTCCGGCGATCCGGCGACCCTGTACACCAGGCACGGCCACCAGTAGCCGGTTAGGGGCGCAAGAAGGCAAGGAAGATGAAGCAGGGGTCAGAGAAAATGATCATGGCGGGAGAGTGGGGATTTCCCGAACCCGAGCTCACCGGTGTTTCGCCGGAGTTTGGGAAGATGGGGTTACGCCGGGCGATGGAGGCGGCGGAGGTAAAATTGAGGGGCTGGGAAGCTTCGCGAGCTCAAGGCGGAGCTTTCGGGCTAGGTGGTCGAGCGGGGCAGCTTCGGAGTGGGCTGGCGACGGCGGCGGAGACGAGTGAGGAGCTCGGATTCCGGCGGTCCTTTTATAGGCACGGTCGGGGACGGGTAGAGAGCACGGGATGGTGTGGATGAGCTCGGCCGAGGCGTGCGCACTCGATTGCAAGCCGGCGGGAGGACGGGCGTGCACCCAGGGCCTGGGCGAAGGCTCGCCGGTGACGGCCACGCGGCGGCGACGCCCTGGGCACTGTAGGGGACGGGAGCGGAGGTCAGCGCTTGCGCGTGCGGGATAAGAATGATGGCGGGGTCAGCGGCGGCAGGTTGGAGGCGCGCGTGCAGCTGCCAGGCGTGCGGCGTGCGCAGCGCCGGCGAGCGCCATGGCCGGCCCCCCCCGGCGAGGAAGATGAACAGGGCTATGTCCCTAGGGTTTGACTTTTGGCTGATCTCTGTATTTTGCAAATTACTCCCAAATTTTGAACTGCACAGGAAAAACTCAAAATACCAAAGCTGTGCAGAAAAAAGAGATCTACAACTTTGTCAATAAGAACATTTTCAAAATCCAAACAGTTTTGAACTATATTTGAAATCAGAAAAGGGGACACTTTTGAAATTTGAATAAATTCAAAATTACTTTGGATTTTAAACTGAAACTTGAAAATCTGCAAATATGAAAGTTGTTTCTTTTGTCAAAACCTACAACTTTGCTAATACACACTTTTTCTAAAACTCATTAGTTTTCGAAATAATTTTGAAAACTCAAAAAAAAGGACAAAACACTGGAGTTTGAATGAATTTGAAATTACTTCAAATTTGTATGGAAACTTGAAAATTTGTAAATACCAAAGTTGCTCATCTTGATCAGATCTACAACTTTGCTTTTTGAACTAATCCCAAATTTTGAATAGTTTTTAAATTAATAAAAGAGGGGTAAAACTATAAATTGGAAATTAGGGTTTTTTTACAAAAGGAAAACCAATTCTATTTTGAATTTTGAACTTGATTAACTCAACAAAACATCAGAGCACAAATCTGAATAAGAAATACATAGAACTAGACACAGAAGTGAAATTACCATTTTGCCCTTATAGGAAGATTTGGGCTTTAGGGTTTTTGAAAAGAGATTGCTACACAAGTACTAAGCAAACATAAATGCAAGGCAAGAATGATTAATGACTAATGATGATGACATGTCAGGTTAATTACAGATTAAACACCAGAGGTGTTACAATAAGTCACCTCAGAAAAAGGTAAATACAAAACAAGCATTAGGCAAACATAAAAGCATGGCAAGAATGATTAATGACTAAGCATGATGACATGTCAGGTTAATTACATATTAAACTCCAGAGGTGTTACAGCCTTCCCCCCTAAAAGAAATCTCGCCCCGAGATTCTGCGTCTTAAGAAAGACAAAGGCAAAACCTTACATCTACAGAGTGTCGAGAAAGTCGGGATAAGTCTTCGCTAAGAAGTCTTCGGATTCCCAAGTGGCTTCTTCTTCAGAGTGTTGGTTCCACGATCTTGTACCATCTTGTGGTAGTCCTCCGGGTAACACGGTCCTTGTAATCCAACACGCGAACTGGATACTCTGAGTATGACAGATCGGGTTCTAACTCAACACCTTCAACTTCCACCACGTGTTCGGGTACTCGGAGACATTTCTTGAGTTGGGAGACGTGAAACACATTATGGATTGCGGAAAGATGGTCAGGCAACTTCAATTTGTAGGCTACCTTGCCACAATGTTCCAGAATTTCAAAGGGACCAATATAGCGTGGTGCTAATTTTCCCTTGACTCCAAAACGAGTAACTCCTTTGGTGGGTGAGACCTTCAGATACACATAAACTCCGATCTGGAACTCCAAAGTCGACGTCTCTTGTCAGCATAGCTTTTCTGTCGAGACTGCGCAATCTTCATATTGCTTGTATTTGCTTGACTTTTTCTCCATATCTTTACTAGGTCAACTCCAAAGAATTCCTTTCTCAGGTTCAGACCAACTGAGGGGTACGACAACGGCGACCATACAGTGCTTCAAAGGGTGCCAGTTAATGCTTTTTGGTAACTGTTATTATATGAGAATTCTGCCAAGGCAAAACACTCATCCCAAGTATCTGCGAAGGTGAGCACACAGGCTCTCAACATGTCCTCTAACACTTGTGAAAGCCCTAGTTTGGTTTTGGTTAATTGATGAAACCTATTTGGTCTAATCCTATTGCTAAGCATGTGTGTAGCTTATAAGAAAGGATTATGACCAAGCCAAGTGGTGGAGCTAGCAAGATGGCAACCATGGAGTATGGTGTTGGCCGCAAGCACTCAAGAGATCAAGTGCTCCACCTTTTGTGAAATGCAAGAAGAAGAGAAGAGATGGAGCAAAGAGGCCCGAAGGCAAAGGTATAACATATAGGGCTCTTTGTTTTGGTGATCAAGACACTTAGCGAGTGTGATCACATTTAGGATAGATAGCCGTACTATTAAGAGGAGATTATTCACGGCTTATGCGGTGTTCAAGTGCCACTAGGTGTTCTCTAACATATCGATGCTATAGACCTAGTGAGTGACTAATAAATCCTTTGAAAAATGTTTTGAAAATGCTAACACACTTGCACAAGATGGTATACACTTGGTGGTGTTGGCACATTTGCAAAGGAGAAGAAACCGGAGTTGAAAACGTGGTTTTCAGGCTTGACCGGACGCTGAACAGCGACCGGACGCTGCGATCGGACGCGTCCGGTCAGTTGTGAAGAAAAACGACCGGACTCGCCTGTACCACTGTTCACGAGAGGCATCAGGTTCAAACAGTTTGATCGGACGCTGAGTGAGTCCGGTCACTGGTGACCGGACGCGTCCGGTCGATAAAAAACCTCTCTGGAACCTCTCTGGTTCTGACCGGACGCTGAGCGAAATTCTTGACCGGACGCGTCCGGTGCCAATGACATAGAGTCCGGTCATTGTGAAGCTTTCGTGCAATTAGCCGTTGGACGATCAGACGAACGACATTGAATTCGCGTGGACGCGTGGCTGCCATCCAGCGACCGGACGCAGTGGGAGCGTCCGGTGCTAACTTGACCGTGCGTCCGGTCGTCGCGTTTTTCACGCGCAGTGAACAGGTAACGGCTCTATTTGTTTGAGGGGCTTATAAATATGAGTTGGCGGCTTACTAGTCATCCCTCTTGCACATTTTGATTCCTAAGCCTTCTAGTGAGCATTGACAAGCCTCCCCACTCATCTCCCAAGTTGAATTGATCAAGCCAAGTGAGATTGATTGATCTAGTGCGCGTTCTTGATAGAGTTCAATCTAGTGGCACTAGTTCTTCGCATCGGCATTGGGTATTCTTGTTACTCTTGGCATTTGCCGGTGCCTAGACGGCTTGGAGGCGTTGAGGTGGTTGATTGGCAAGAGTGGAGATTGTTCTTGGCCACCACCGATTGAGATTGTGAGAGGTTTTGGAGCCTCACCTCGCCGGAGCGGCAAGAGGCATCCTTAGTGGATTGCTCGTGTCATTGAGCTACCTCACTAGCGGTAGATTCTTGTGGCGCTCTTCGTGAGCTTGGCTTAGCGCCGATTAGCCGCCGGATCACCTAGTGTTGGTCGACACAACGGGGAGTAGCGTGCCGGCAAGCACGTGAACCTCGGGATAAATCTTTGTCTCCCGAGTGCTATTTGTGGTTGTGTCCCATTCTTGGTGATTGGTCTCCATCTTCATATTCTTGGTGATTGGCTTCACAAGTGGTTTTCACCGGTGATTGGCTCTCTACTTGGCGATCCTAAGGCTCGGTGAATTTCCCTTATCTAGTTCATTTACTTGTGTATTTATATTGATCTATATCTCTTGCATTGATATCATTTCTTGTTGCACATCTCTAGTCATATATTTGTGTAAGTAGTGGTAGTTAGCTTACCTAGTTCCTTGTACACACTTGTCTTGTATACTCTTTGTACATCATTCTTGTGCTAGAGCTATAGTATTTTTATTCCACATTTGTTACTAGCTTTAGTTGATTGTGTGCCATAGAAATATTAGGTAGAACTGTTGGATAGGTGGCTTGCAACACACTATTAGGCTAGCGCAAGAAGCTTCGCCGTTTGTTTTACTAATAGTGTTTGCCTAAGAAAATTTTGTAGATTTTTAATTAGGCTATTCACCCCCCCTCTAGCCAATTTGGACCTTTCAAGTGGTATCGGAGCCGTGGTCACCGTTTGTTTGAGGCTTAACATCCCTGTGTGTTAAAATGGCTCAAATCAACTATATGGGGAAGCCACCACATTTTGACGGCACCAACTTTGATTGTTGGAAGAGGAAGATGTGTGCATTCACAAGAGGAATGAATAGGAAGATTTGGGATGTGATAGAACATGATTTTGCAATAATTGATCCCACAAGTCTCACTCCAAGAGAAGAAGAGAAGCTCCAATGGAATGATATAGCAATCAACCTATTCTATGAAGCTTTTGATACAAAAGTCTTTGAGCAAATCAAGGACCTTGAAAGAGCAAATGAGATATGGGAAAGATTGGAAGAAACATATGAAGGCACCAAGGCGGTCAAGGGAGCCAAGCTATATATTCTCAAGGACAAGCTTGCTACCTTCAAGATGCAAGATGATGAGAGCATACCGGAGATGTTTCACCGGTTGCAAGTGATCATAAATGACTTGAAGGCTTTGGGAGAGAAGGTGGAGGACAAGGACTTTTCTCACAAGTTCTTGAGATGCTTACCACCAAGGTTTGACACTTTGGTGACCATCCTAGTGAGAGAAGGATTGGATACGGTGACCCCAAACCAAGTACTAGGTGATGTGGTCACACAAGACACATACCGTGTGGAACGGGATGGGGGAGCCCAAGAAGAAGAAAAGAAGAAGAAGACCGTGGCATTCAAGGCTTCATCTTCCAAAAGCAAGAACAAGGGCAAGGCAAAGAAGGAGGAAAGTGATGATGAAGACACAAGCTCAAGTGAAATGGATGATGAAGAGATGGCCCTATTTGTCAAAAGATTTGGCAAATTCATGAAGAAGAAGGGCTATGGATCTAGAAAGAGAAGAGATGCAAACAAGAGCACAAGCAAGAGGTGCTATAGATGCAAAAGCAAGATCACTTCATTGCGGATTGTCCATACTCAAGTGATGAAGATGATGATGACCGCAAGAAGAGCAAGAAGAAGGACAAGAAGGAGAAAGAAAGAAAGAAGAAAGAGAAGAAGATGGGCAAGAAGAAGGGTGGATCCTATGTTGTCACATGGGATAGTGATGCTTCCTCAAGCGATGATGATGATTCAAGCAATGATGAGAGGAAGACCACCAAGAAGAAGGCTATGGCTAGTCTTGCTATCTCAAGCAAGCCTTCTATCTTCAACACTCCATCGTCATGCTTCATGGCTAAGGCCACTAAGGTATCATCCGATGAGAGTGATAGTGAGAGTGATAGTGATGATGATGAGGAGTACTCAAAGGAGAACCTCATAAACATGCTACAAGATGCTCACTCTTACATTGAGACTAAGAGGAAGGAGTGCAAAGAATTGCGCAAGGCCAACAAGGCTCTTGAGCAATCCTTTGATGAGCTCAAGTCACTCATGAGAGGCTAAAGGAAGCCCATGAGAAGCTTGATCAAGCTCACACTAGGCTTAAGGAAGCCCACTCCTCCCTCCTTGATCAAAGTAAGATTGAGGATGTTGTAGAAACATGCAACATAGGAGTAACTTGTGATATACTTGATGAATCATTTTATGCTCCTATTATTGTTGCTCCAATCAATGCATCATCATCATCTAGCTCAACTAAAATGCCTACTTCTACTACTTGTGATTCATCATTAGTTGTAGAAAATAAAAACCTTAAAAACAAGGTTGTTGAGCTCACTCATGCTTTAGGCAATGCCTATGGTGGAGATGCCCGCTTGCTTAAGTGCTTGGGTAGCCAAAGGTGTCCACTCAACAAGAGGGACTTGGCTATATCCCCAAGAAGGGCAAGGCGGCCTTTGCTCCTCACAAGACTAGTTTTGTGAAGAGCAATGGTCGTTATTGCTACAATTGCAAGCAATCCGGGCACATAGAGCAAAATTGCTTTAAAAAGAACAAGAACAAGAACTTTGCACATGTTTCATCCATTAGACTTGATTCTTGTTATATGCTTACAAAGGGGACTAATGGTGTGAAGGCTAAGTACATTGGTGCACCCATGGTTGGCCCAAAGAAGAAGTCAATTTGGGTGCCCAAGAGCTTGGTGACTAACCTTGTAGGACCCAAAAAGGTTTGGGTACCTAAAAAGAATTGATCTCTTGTAGGTAAACTATAAAGCGGGAGGAAGGCATTGGGTGCTTGATAGTGGGTGCACTCAACACATGACCGGAGATGGAAGAATGTTCAAGTCAATCAACACTAGTGGCAATGATCATGCGGATGCTATCACTTTTGGTGACAACAAGAAAGGCAAGGTCAAAGGTTTGGGCAAGATTGCAATCTCCAATGACTTGAGCATCTCCAATGTGCTATTAGTGGAATCTCTCAACTTCAATCTATTGTCCGTAGCACAATTGTGTGATTTGGGATTCAAATGCATATTTGGTGTGGATGATGTGGAGATAGTTAGTGTTGATGGAAGTGACTTGGTGTTCAAAGGATTTAGATATGAGAATCTCTATTTGGTGGACTTTGATGCAAGTGAAGCTCATTTGACAACATGTTTGTTCACAAGATCAAGTATGGGTTGGCTATGGCATAGGCGCTTGGGACATGTTGGAATGAAGCAACTAAAGAGGCTAGTGAAGCATGATATGGTGAGAGAGGACTAAAAGATGTTCATTTTGAGAAAGACAAGCTTTGTAGTGCATGCCAAATGGGAAAGCAAGTTGGAAACACTCATCCCAACAAAGGAATGATGAGCACTACACATGCACTTGAGTTGTTGCACATGGACTTGTTTGGACCAACTACATATACAAGTATTGGGGGAAACAAGTATGGCTTTGTGATAGTGGATGACTATACGAGATATACATGGGTCTTCTTTCTCGTTGACAAGAGTGAAGTGTTTGGCATATTCAAAACCTTTGTCAAGAGAAGCCAAAATGAGTTTGATAGAAGAATCAAGAAAGTGAGAAGTGACAATGGAAGTGAGTTTAAGAACACAAGAGTTGACGAGCTATGTGATGAATTTGGAATCAAACATCAATTCTCGGCCAAGTATACACCTCAATCTAATGGGATAGTTGAAAGAAAGAATAGGACACTCATTGACATGTCAAGATCCATGCTTAGTGAATACAATGTGAGTGATCTTTTTGGCCGAAGCAATCAACACGGCATGCTATTATAGCAACCGGCTCTATTGTCACCCTCTATTGAAGAAGACACCATATGAGCTCCTCAATGATAGAAAGCCCAACATTGCATATTTCCGGGTCTTTGGGTGCAAATGCTACATATTGAAGAAGGGCACAAGACTTGGCAAATTTGAGAAGAAGTGTGATGAAGGGTTCCTACTTGGTTACTCCACTACAAGCAAAGCATATAGAGTGTGGAACAACACAACAAAAATAGTTGAAGAAGTCCATGATGTTGAGTTTGATGAAACCAATGGCTCACATGAAGAACAAGACAACCTAGAAGATGTGAGAGGAACACAATTAGTGGAAGCAATGAAGAACATGGATATTGGTGATATAAGGCCAGCAAGTGAAGTGATAACATAGAAGATGACAAAGATCAAGTGCTCTCTCCTCCAACCATGCATGGCAATGATGTTGCAAGCTCTAGTGGTTCTCATGATCAACAAGATGCTAGTAGCTCTCAAGTGGCTCATCCAAGTGCTAGTACAAGTGCCCAACCGCAACAAGTGCTCCAACCAACACACATTGCAAGAGATCATCCTTTGGATCAAATTGTTGGTGACATAAGAAGAGGTGTGCAAACAAGATCAAGATTGGCATCGTTTTGTGAACACTACTCATTTGTATCATCTATTGAGCCAACCAAGATTGATGAAGCTTTGATGGATGTTGATTGGGTAAATGCAATGCATGAAGAGTTAAACAACTTTACCCGCAATGATGTTTGGGAGTTAGTGGAAAGACCAAAGAAACAAATGTGATTGGTACAAGATGGGTCTTCCGGAACAAGCAAGATGAAGATGGCATTGTTGTTAGAAACAAAGCAAGATTGGTTGCACAAGGGTACACTCAATTGGAAGGAATTGACTTTGGAGAAACCTATGCACCGGTTGCTAGATTGGAAGCCATTAGAATCCTACTTGCATATGCTTGTTCTCACAACATCAAGCTCTATCAAATGGATGTCAAGAGTGCATTTCTCAATGGATTCATAAATGAGCTAGTGTATGTTGAGCAACCTCCCGGGTTTGAAGATTTGAAGAAGCCCAACCATGTGTACAAGCTCAAGAAAGCATTATATGGGTTGAAGCAAGCACCTAGAGCATGGTATGAAAGATTGAGGGATTTCTTGCTATCAAAGGGTTTCAAGATGGGGAAGGTTGACACCACTCTCTTCACCAAGAAGATTGGAAGTGACTTGTTTGTGTTGCAAATTTATGTGGATGACATCATATTTGGATCAACCAACCAAGACTTTTGTGAAGAGTTTGGAGAGATGATGGCTAAGGAGTTTGAGATGTCTATGATTGGAGAGCTTAGTTACTTCCTTGGTCTACAAATCAAGCAAATGAAGAAAGGCACATTTGTTAGTCAAGGCAAGTACATCAAGGACATGCTCAAGAAGTTTGGATTAGAAGAAGCAAAAGCAATAACACTCCAATGGGCACAAATGGACATTTGGATAGTGACTCTAGTGGTGACATGGTGGATCAAAAGTTATATCGGTCAATGATTGGGAGTTTACTCTATGTGACCGCATCAAGACCGGATGTCATGTTTAGTGTGTGCATGTGTGCAAGGTTCCAAGCTTCACCAAGAGAAAGTCATTTGAAGGCAACCAAAAGAGTATTGAGATATTTGAAGCACACTCCAAATGTTGGACTATGGTATCCCAAGGGCTCTCAATTTGAATTAATTGGATACTCGGATTCCGATTATGCGGGATGCAAGGTGGATAGGAAGAGCACTTCGGGCACTTGTCAATTGCTTGGAAGATCACTTGTCTCATGGTCATCAAAGAAGCAAAATAGTGTTGCACTCTCTACCGCCGAAGCCGAATACATATCCGCGGGTAGTTGTTGCGCACAATTGCTATGGATGAGAGCAACATTGCAAGATTATGGAGTCAAGTTTGGACAAGTCCCATTTGCTATGTGATAATGAGAGCGCCGTCAAAATAGCCACCAACCCGGTTCAACATTCAAGAACAAAGCACATTGACATAAGGCATCACTTCATTAGAGATCATCAAGCAAAGAAAGACATATCTATTGAGAGTGTGGGCACCGATGATCAACTTGCCGATATCTTCACCAAGCCACTAGATGAGAGAAGGTTTTGCAAGCTAAGGAATGAATTGAATATCCTAGACTTCTCCAATATGAGTTGAATGCACCCCCACTTATGACATGCCTCTCCTCCAACAAAGCAAAGGTAAAATTGTTTGGCATGTGCATTCATTCTTATTAGGTTGTGATCTAGTTCATATAGCCATCACTTTGCATATTTAGGATCATTCATGGTAAATCAAATGAATTTGAAGTATATATGGTACCACTATTGCTTCTATGTTTGACTTGACCTAGTGGTAGCATATAACTTGTTTGTGAGCTTGTAACTCTAGTGTTTGATCTAGTAAGTGAACAATAGGTGTTTAACCAACGTGAGTAAGATAACCATTGAAAGATGTGTGAAGAAGCTTACTCTAGAGCAAACCGTGTTAAACATCCTATGCTCATAAGCTAGATTAAGCCACAACTTGGTTTGATTTGTTTCCCATATATGCCCCACCTTTATGATAATTGTTGACAAAGGGGGAGAAAATAATGCATAATGCAAACAAAGATAAAGACATGCTATGTTGAAGCTCAAATTAAGTTCAAATGGGATTGGAACATACAAATAGGGGGAGCAAGCTCATAAACATGATTGTTGCATTTGAAATGTGCATTCATATGATTGTTAGCAATGCATAAGCTTTTTAATTTGATATCCATGCTTATGTGGTGAATGCTAGTGATAGGTGATGCTTGATGAATTGATTAACTAGCATGTACATAATAGCAACTAGACATACTTGTTTTCAAGTGGTTCAAGAACCTTACTATAATGTTGATCTCACGGGGTTCTTGAGTTTGATGTATGTCTAGTGACGAAATGATGCTAAGGATGGTTTAATATGTGCACTCCGATTGGTATCACGCTTCAAAGGTCCATTCTTATGCCTTAGCATCATCATTGATAGTATTGCTCACCCACATTTCATATCCATACATATGTGCCAAATCTAGTACCAAACTCTATAGCACATATGTAGGGGGAGCTAATACTATCAATGTGGTTACTCAATTTTAAATCACATATCTTTGTAGAGGTTGTCATCAATTACCAAAAAGGGGGAGATTGAAAGCCCTAGTTTGGTTTTGGTTAATTGATGATGAAACCTATTTGGTCTAATCCTATTGCTAAGCATGTGTGTAGCTTATAAGAAAGGATTATGACCAAGCCAAGTGGTGGAGCTAGCAAGATGGCAACCATGGAGTATGGTGTTGGCCGCAAGCACTCAAGAGATCAAGTGCTCCACCTTTTGTGAAATGCAAGAAGAAGAGAAGAGATGGAGCAAAGAGGCCCGAAGGCAAAGGTATAACATATAGGGCTCTTTGTTTTGGTGATCAAGACACTTAGCGAGTGTGATCACATTTAGGATAGATAGCCGTACTATTAAGAGGAGATTATTCACGGCTTATGCGGTGTTCAAGTGCCACTAGGTGTTCTCTAACATATCGATGCTATAGACCTAGTGAGTGACTAATAAATCCTTTGAAAATGTTTTGAAAATGCTAACACACTTGCACAAGATGGTATACACTTGGTGGTGTTGGCACATTTGCAAAGGAGAAGAAACCGGAGTTGAAAACGTGGTTTTCAGGCTTGACCGGACGCTGAACAGCGACCGGACGCTGCGATCGGACGCGTCGGTCAGTTGTGAAGAAAAACGACCGGACTCGCCTGTACCACTGTTCACGAGAGGCATCAGGTTCAAACAGTTTGATCGGACGCTGAGTGAGTCCGGTCACTGGTGACCGGACGCGTCCGGTCGAAAAAAAACCTCTCTGGAAATCTCTGGTTCTGACCGGACGCTGAGCGAAATTCTTGACCGGACGCGTCCGGGTGGTGCCAATGACATAGAGGCCGGTTCTTGTGAAGCTTTTCGTGCAATTAGCCGTTGGACGATCAGACGAACGACATTGAATTCGCGTGGACGCGTGGCTGCCATCCAGCGACCGGACGCAGTGGGAGCGTCCGGTGCTAACTTGACCGTGCGTCCGGTCGTCGCGTTTTTTCACGCAGTGAACAGGTAACGGCTCTATTTGTTTGAGGGGCTTATAAATATGAGTTGGCCGGCTTACTAGTCATCCTCTTGCACATTTTGATTCCTAAGCCTTCTAGTGAGCATTGACAAGCCTCCCCACTCATCTCCCAAGTTGAATTGATCAAGCCAAGTGAGATTGAGTGATCTAGTGCGCGTTCTTGATAGAGTTCAATCTAGTGGCACTAGTTCTTCGCATCGGCATTGGGTATTCTTGTTACTCTTGGCATTTGCCGGTGCCTAGACGGCTTGGAGGCGTTGAGGTGGTTGATTGGCAAGAGTGGAGATTGTTCTTGGCCACCACCGATTGAGATTGTGAGAGGTTTTGGAGCCTCACCTCGCCGGAGCGGCAAGAGGCATCCTTAGTGGATTGCTCGTGTCATTGAGCTACCTCACTAGCGGTAGATTCTTGTGGCGCTCTTCGTGAGCTTGGCTTAGCGCCGATTAGCCGCCGGATCACCTAGTGTTGGTCGACACAACGGGGAGTAGCGTGCCGGCAAGCACGTGAACCTCGGGATAAATCTTTGTCTCCCGAGTGCTATTTGTGGTTGTGTCCCATTCTTGGTGATTGGTCTCCATCTTCATATTCTTGGTGATTGGCTTCACAAGTGGTTTTCACCGGTGATTGGCTCTCTACTTGGCGATCCTAGAGGCTCGGTGAAAATTCCCTTATCTAGTTCATTTACTTTGTGTATTTATATTGATCTATATCTCTTGCATTGATATCATTTCTTGTTGCACATCTCTAGTCATATATTTGTGTAAGTAGTGGTAGTTAGCTTACCTAGTTCCTTGTACACACTGTTTGTATACTCTTTGTACATCATTCTTGTGCTAGAGCTATAGTATTTTTATTCCACATTTGTTACTAGCTTTAGTTGATTGTGTGCCATAGAAATATTAGGTAGAACTGTTGGATAGGTGGCTTGCAACACACCATTAGGCTAGCGCAAAAAGCTTCGCCGTTTGTTTACTAATAGTGTTTGCCTAAGAAAATTTTGTAGATTTTTAATTAGGCTATTCACCCCCCCTCTAGCCAATTTGGACCTTTCAACTTGGTTGACTCGCTTAGTTTGTCCATCCGTTTGTGGAGTATGTTGGCTATGCAAGAGTTTGGTTCAAGTGAGGTATGGAATGCTTTCTAGAACTTGCGACAAACTGAGTAGTACCACGATCAGAGACAATGGTCTGGGTATGCCATGGTTACTTTGTTGTTCTTGTACAAAGTGGCATAAGGTGGGGACGGTTTGTTTTGTTGTGTAGCCGTTGACTGGGGGCGAGGAAATGAGCTTGTTAGTGAGGCGATCCACGATCACCCAGATGGAATCAAAACCTCTTGATGTCTTGGGTTAGCCCATTGATAAAATCCATACTGATATCGTCCCTTTCCAAGCAGTACAGGTAAAGGTTGCAATTCTCCTCCGGGCTTCATGTGCACAGCTTTGACTTTTGACAAATATCGCATTGAGCGACATACCGGGCGATCTCAATCTTCATCTTTGTCCACCAGAATCTCTGCTCAAGTCCTGGTACCTGTTGCTGCCGGGGTGGATGGAGAATCTAGTCAAGTGTGCTTCATCAAGGATTAACTGTCTCAACTCAGGCACTTTGGGAACTACCAGTCGGTTCTTGAACCAAACACTCCTGCATCATCAATCCTGAAACATCAGCTTTTCCGGATTGGATTCTTTCGATAATGTGCTTGATTCCAGGGTTATCTTTCTGCGCAGTGATGATCCGTTCCCTGATAGGCGTTTCTATCCTGATATTATTCAGATTCCCTGCGGAACTATCTCAACACCCAGCTTTTCCAATTCATAACATAGGGAAGAATCATAGGGTTTCATCACCAGAGCTGCAATACGACTTGCGACTGAGCGCATCGGCGACCACATTCGCTTACCCGGATGGTAAATGTACTTCGAGATCATAGTCCTTAATTAACTCCAGCCATCTTCTCTGTCTCATATTCAGTTCTTCTTGAGTGAAGATATACTTCAGGCTCTTGTGATCTGTGTACACATTGCAGGCACTACCCAACAAATAATGGCGCCAGATCTTTAAGGCGTGCACCACTGCTGCTAACTCAAGATCATGGGTTGGATAATTCTCTTCATGCCGCTTAAGCTGTCGTGAGGCATAAGCGATCACTCGGCCTTCTTGCATCAAGACACAGCCCAAACCAGTACCAGATGCATCACAGTAGACATCAAAGGGCTTTTCGATGTTCGGCTGGGCTAGCACTGGTGACGTGGTTAACAGTTTCTTCAATGTCTGACAGGCTTGTTCACAAGCTGGTGACCAGACAAACTTCACAGAATTCTTTACTAACTCGGTGATAGGCTTGGCGATTCTGGAGAAATCCGGGATGAAACGGCGATAATATCCAGCCATTCCCATGAAGCTGCGGACTTCATGAACAGTGGTAGGTGGCTCCCAATCCAGAATGTCTGCCACCTTTCCGGGATCAACTAACACTCCTTCAGCGGATAGGAAATGACCAAGAAACTGTATCTGATCTAACCAGAACTCACATTTACTAAACTTGGCATAGAGCTGATGATCTCTGAGGCGGGATAGAACGATACGAAGATGTTCGGCATGCTTTTCCGAGGTTTTTGAGTAGACAAGGATGTCGTCAATGAACACAACCACAAATTTATCAAGCTCTGGCATGAATACGGAGTTCATGAGGTACATGAAGTGGGCAGGGGCATTGGTCAAGCCGAAGGACATGACCAAGTACTCATATAGGCCGTATCTGGTAGTGAAAGCGGTTTTAGGAATGTCCTCGGGACGTATTTTTATTTGGTGGTAGCCAGATCTGAGGTCAATTTTGGAGAATACTCTGGCTCCAGCTAGCTGGTCAAAAAGAAGGTCGATACGAGGCAAGGGATATTTATTTTTGATGGTGACTTCATTGAGTGGGCGATAATCAATGCATAATCTGAGACTCTTGTCTTTCTTCTTCACAAAGATTGCAGGACAGCCCCAAGGAGATGAACTTGGGCGAATGAAGCCCTTATCCAGCAACTCTTGTAACTGGATTTTTAGCTCTGCCAACTCTCTGGGAGGCATTCGATAAGCTCTGCGTGATATAGGAGCAGTCCCGGGCTTAAGCTCTATGGCAAACTCAACATCACGGTCAGGAGGTAGGACAGGTAAGTCCTCCGGAAAAACATCAGGGAATTCACAGACCACGGGGATGTCTCTGGTCTTCAAGGAGGCTCGGGCCTCATAGAACTCCAGACGTGAGTGGTAGAAGTCATGCTCCAAGTTCTTCAGCTCAGTCTTCAGGTTCTTGATCTCCTCCTGTAGGTGTTTGCGGGTGCGACGGGGAAAGCGACGACCGTTGGAGGCTTCTCCAGTCTCTTCTTCAGTGCATGGTGCCAGCTGGTGGCGTGGTACACCATTGGGTCCAGTCGACTTGCGAGCAGTCAGCTTGATGCGGGCCATGTCTGGATAAGATAAGTTGGATGAGGAGTGAAAAGGCTAGCAAGAAAAGGTAAAGGCAAACTACCCCAACGAACTTAGAGAGGAAGTTATTAACTTAAGTGAATATGACATGATGCATGAATCGTTCCTACGGAACAAGGCAATGCACTAAATAAATAAGGTACATAGGGCTTAAAAACATGTTGTCTTGCTAACTAGTGTTGCCATACACAAGACAAGATAAGAGAAGCAATTTGGACTCAAAATAGTCAAGTTTAGTTTGTTTGGACTCAAAGATCTTTTGAAGTTTTCGCAAAAACACTGCAACGTTATAGTGAGATGCTCCGATACCACTCTGTGACGGAACGACCCTAATCCCATGGCCCACCGGTCCCTGTCATCCATTGACAGCCGAACTGATGTTCCATGTGATTAAGACTGTTCGTCACTGGGCTACATCAGCGCCCATCGTCCGCAGGATCATCTCACAATTCGGTTACAGCATTGGATACTTTTACAAATAACATCGGAATACAGAGCGGAAGACTTAACTAACATTAGTTTTACAAACCGAGGTTCCAAATAAAATTAAAGGTGCAGTTATTACAAACCATGTTCGGGTAATAGAAATAGGCAACGTAGCGGAGTACAACAAAATAAAGACACTCAAGATCACCCAGCCCGAGGGTGTACACTTTACTCATCGGCCTCATCGGCCTCCTCCTGGACGATGGTCATGCAGCAAGGCGCAAGACACACCGGGGACTCAGTCATACCTGCAGCATGGGTAACAACCCTGAGTACTGGGGTACTCAACAAGACTTACCCGACTAAAGAAAAAGGGGAGAAAACTCAAGAATGAGAGGCTTAGGTAGTCAAGGTAAGGCTTAAGCAAGATCAAGTATTTTGCAGAAAAAGCATTTTGAAATCCTTGTTTTATTTTTGGAAAGATTCCAGTATTTCTCAATTCCTCATTGTGCATGATTCATTTTACCTTTCAAAAACATACCTAGTTGAGAACCACTCTCCGTTGACAGTTAGTGACCAAGTCTCCACAACCGAGGAGCAACGTTAATCTGAATAAATAATACTCAGCTGAGGATCCCTATCCACACTGCATATGTAGCACCCAAGCTTGCATATGCCAACTCGTCTACCACGATTCCTCCAAGATTGGGCCCGGTCCTACGCCACCCGGAAGTACAGTACACCACTCCTTATCTAGGTACGACGACCACGTGGGTACATGCTACTTCCGCCATCTCTCCACTCCCAGTGCGCGGTTGTCGGTCCAATAAAGGATTCCTCAGAGCCAGAGCTTTCCGAAGTATGTGAATAGTTGCAAGTCTTGGCCAGCAGGCCCCCATACGGATGGTCCCTAAATTTTTCCGCCAGCGACAAGCACCTCGGGACTCTAACCCAAGAGTACAGGTTCTGTCGGTTTTTCAACCCTGTCCCGGTCGGTGTCAACTGTTGAGTCCCGGACTACAACATGACGGCACCGTACGCTCGGACGACCTCTCCTCACTGTTGACTAAGTACGGATCAGATACTTAGCCAACAGGTAGGGAGTAAAGCCAAATTCCCATAAAAAAATTCTTTAAGTGATCACACTTTTGAAATTGGCATTTTTATTGTAAATCTATTGTATAGCATCACTAAGCATTTTGCAAATAGTTTTTTTTAAACAGGGCAGGTGGATTTGCTGGTGGAGGTAAACAGTGTAGGTAATAGGTCATCACACAACTCCTATAACCTAATGCAGTAGTTTAACTCAAAGCATTTTAAGTAAACCTTTTATAAAAGCAAGGAAATGTTAAAATGCACCGGGGCTTGCCTTGAAGAGCAAAAAGGACGGGCTCGGGGTCGGCAGTGCAGGTGTCGGAGCTCGGGGTCGCCTCGGGGGTAGGTTCGTCAGCGGCTGCCTCGACTTTGATGCCTCCTCCTTCGGTCACTATACGGATGCAATGATGTATGCTTATGAGGATGCTGACATGAACAATACAGCACAAGACAACACTACTGATTCCAGGGTACAACTTTCTATCGTGTAATTAACTTCTAGAACAGACACAAAGTTACTTACCTTTATCCCTAAGCAAAATTAATCAACCTATTAAGCATCATTTATCCGATCTAAACTCAAATCATGCATGGCATCATAAACATCATAGACCAAAATGGGTGGGGGTCTATGAACAGCAAACAATCCCAAAAGTCACATCACAGGGCATACAACATGAACCCTACTTGATTTTTTTATTTTTCCTAATTATTTAAAAAGGTCATTTTATGAAGTTACTCCAAAAGGCCTCAAAAATCCACCAGAGACTAAGCATGACATAACTAGCACATAAAAATTTATCTCATGATTTTTGGAGCTATACATGATTTTCTAAAAATCTAAAACCATTCATTTCTTAATTAAAAGGGAGATTTTTCATTTTAAATTTTTGCGCAAAATTCAAGTTTCATATTTTTCTAAAATACTACAAGGTATAAAGAGTCTACCATCAAATTTTCAGAATTTATGGAGCAACACAGAAAATCACACAAAAAGATAAAAAAAGAACACTATTCACATCTTTCCAAAAAGGAAAAAGAGCACTGTGCTCTTTCCTCGCAAGGCTCGGGCGAATCGCGCGGCGGACGCAGGGCTCGGGCGAAACGGAAGCGATCGTCCGTCCGAGGCCTGGCTGGGAGGCTCGAGCGAGACGGAAACAATCGTCCGTCCGAGGCCTGGCTGGGAGGCTCGGGCGAGACGGAAACAATCGTTCGTCTGAGGCCTGGCTGGGAGGCTCGGGCGAGACGGAAACGCGGGTTCGTTCGAGGCTTGGCTCGGGCGAAGCGGAGGGTGCACGCTTGCTCGAGGCTAGGCTCGGCGAAGTGGTGAGGGTGTGTGTCTACTCGAGACCTGGCTCGAGCTAGACAGTGTGTGAGCGCTTGCTCGAGGCCTGGCTCGAGCGAAGCGGTGTGGGTGTGTGAGTCCGCTCGAGACCTGGCTCGAGCGAGACGGGGAGGGTGTGTGTTCGCTCGAGGCCTGGCTCGAGCGAAGTGGTGAGTGTGTCCGCTCGAGGCCTGGCTCGAGCTAACGGTGAACGTGTATCCGCTCGAGGCCTGGCTCGAGCTTTGTGTCATGAAAGCAGAGACCGGGGAGGGCTTTGAGTGCTTACCACGGGTCGGAGGCAGGGCTCGGCGGGGCGGAACAAGGGTCGAAGGAGGGAGCTCGACGTTGGCGGTGCTTCGGCGGAGCTCTCTCGGCGGCGAGCGGCGTGCCGGCGGGTCTGTCCACCAAAAGAGGTCGCCGAGGAGCGGTTAGGAGCGTGCTGAGGTGAGGAAGAAAGGGCAGGGGTCGGAGGGAAGAGGGAAGTACTCACAGCGGCGAATTTCTCGCTTAACCGACGCGCGGCCGTTCGCCGGGGTTGGAGAAGAACCGTTCGCGCCGGCGAAAGGAGGGGCGGAGGGGTGAAATTGGTTGCTCAGGAAGGTGGAGCAGCTTAAGGCGAAGGCAGTGGAGGGCTCAGCAGGCGCTGGGGTGGTCTGGTGGTTCGGGGCGCCGTGGTGGCGGCAATGGCGGAACTCGGCGGCTTTTATAGCCGCGGGACGGAGCTGGGGGGTCCGGTCGGAAGGGTGGGGAGCGTTCAGGCGACATTAATGGAGGTAGGGAGCAGGGTAGGGCGGCTCGGCATGGGCGGGAGCTCGCGCGAGGCGGGGCGGCTTGCCGGCGGCCGGCGGCTGCCCGCTGTCCGCGGCCGTAGGGGAAGAGGGAGGGGTAGGGAACGGCGAAGGCAGGCGTAGGTAGGGGCCGAGAGGAAAACGAGCGCCAGCGCTTGGCCGCGCGCGGCACGGGCGCGGGTCAGCCGGGCTCGTGGGCGGCGCTGTGCTGCCATTGGCCGGGGCCCCCTAGCAACAAAACGACACAGAGACGTTGCCCAAACCCAAATCTACTCCCTTGCTGAAATTTTAAAATTACTCCCAAAACTTGAACTGCACAAGGAAAACTCAAAACACCAAAGTTGCTCAAAACTCTGGAACCTACAACTTTGTCAACATAAACTTTTTCTGAAACTCAAAAGTTTTTGAGTTAATTTTGAAAACCGAAAAGGGGACAAAATTAAAGTTTGAAGGAATTTGAAATTACTTCTGATTTTGTATTGAAACTTGAAAATCTGCAAATACCAAAGTTGTTCCTTTTGACAAGATCTACAACTTTTCCCATTGGGCCAACTTCAAATTTTGAATAGTTTTTAAATTAATAAAAGAGGGGTAAAAACCAGGGTTTGGAAATCAGGGTTTTTTTTTCAAAAGGAATTTAAACTCTATTTCTGATTTTGAACTTTGATCAACACAACAAAACATCAAGACACTCAACTGAACAAGAATCACACAAAGCTAGACACAGAGATGAAATTACCATTTTGCCCTTATAGGAAGATTTGGGCCTTTAGGGTTTTTTTGAAAAAGGAATCACTACACAAGTCACCTCAGAAAAAGGTAAATACAAAACAAGCATTAGGCAAACATAAAAGCATGGCAAGAATGATTAATGACTAAGCATGATGACATGTCAGGTTAATTACATATTAAACTCCAGAGGTGTTACAGCCACTCACAGACCCGGATCCACGACCTTTGCTACGGCCAGACAGAGCCACCTAGACGCCCTCACGCCGGAGAGCACCCTACTACTGATTTGATTCGTCCGTGCTTTCGTTAGCCTTTCGGTGAGGGTTCGAGTCGTGCGCCGAAGGATCTTACCCCTTCGACTCGGATCCTCAACGGGGTGTTGCATCGGACTCTGCTTCCTAGGGTTGGTTTCAAGGAAGGTCTGTCACGACTTCAGCTGTGGCTTCTTGCTTATCTGGTTAGGCAGCAGGAGTTTGATATTTGGGATGTTATACTCTGCGAGATGGAGGACACTGTGGCAGAGGGCATCAAGGCCCGCAGGCAGCTACCCTACGCACACTGGATTTCTTATATTCTGTGGAAGGTAGCAGCCACTACAGGGACTCGCCCAGGATAGTCCCTCACCAGCTCAGCGACCGTGTTCCAAGAGTACAACATGATTCAGCTTTTAGGACACGGTCGAGACCATCGACAGCAGGAGCAACAGAGACCGTCCAGCTCGAGACAACGGCTAGAGGTGCCAGAGTCAGCTCAGGAGCAGGACGAGACCATTCGAGCCCTCGTGGAGCAGGAGCTTGCACAGTTAGAGGGAGAGGGACAGTTTGTCGTCGAGGACCCCACAGACAGCTTCGACGGGGACTACCAGCTCCCGCCTCACGCTCAACCTCGTTCACACGACACTGAGGCCAGGACGTCTAGTTCCTCTGACCCCACACTGCTAGCTATACTATCCAGGATGGAGGAGCAGCAGAGGACTATCACGCAGGACGTGCAATGACTAGCTCAGGAGCAGCAGCGACTTGCTCAGGCCCAGACTCTCACTCAGCAGCAGGCACAAGAGCGGTCCGACGCTCTTCAGAGGCAGATGATGGAGCTTTAGCAGCAGACTCTGAGCTTCATGGAGAGGATCATGAGTGGCCCTCCTCAGTGGCAGTGGCAGCAGCCTCCTCCCCAGCAGCAGATTCAGTGGCTGCCCCCTGTTCCACCACCACAGCAACAGCTTTAGCCGCAGCCTCAGTTCTCGGGTCCCTCCCAGTCCACCTGGTACTCCACTCCACCTAGAGGGCCCCAGCTCTTTAGTCCGCTTCACACGGGGTTCACGCCACGTCCGACAGAATCTTTGTTCGCGACGACCACCTCTGTGACACGCGGCCTGTCTACCTCATTCATTGAGCTCACAGGGATGCCTACTCTGGTCCTCCCTTCTTCATTGCAGACGTCGACAGCTCCTGTGACCTCCACTATAGAGACACTTCTGAGTTCTATCGCGTCTTCAGAGCAGACTGAGCCGGTTCCGTCCGAGGCTACTACTACTTCAGTTCAGCCTGAATTGACCACTATTCCAGAGCTTCCGCACTCCGATACTCAGGTTGATACTTCTCTAGCGACTGAGCCGTAGCAGACAGAGCAGACCGAGCAGGCAGAGCAGTTAGAGCCGCCAGAGCCGACCCGGACCGCTTCACCGCAGCTTCTTCAGCAGTTTGAGTTCTTTCAGCGCACTCCGGAGTCAGCACCTGACTCGTCTGCACCACCTCCGCCCTCCGACGCTTAGTTTGGTGTTTGATGCCAAAGGGGGCGAGTGGCCGAGTATAGTGATAGGGGAAGCGATGTGAGAGGGATTTTGACTC
The DNA here is from genome assembly GCA_009763385.1 of Coix lacryma-jobi var. lacryma-jobi. Taxonomy (NCBI): domain Eukaryota; kingdom Viridiplantae; phylum Streptophyta; class Magnoliopsida; order Poales; family Poaceae; genus Coix; species Coix lacryma-jobi. The sequence goes on along the minus strand of CM019827.1, from coordinate 114,725,947 downwards.
TTTTGATGTGTTATGTTTCACATACGCTCTTTATATCGCATATCTTTTGCTTATCATTTATATATGTGTGTGATATGGACCTCATGACATGTTTATGCTTCTATGATATCATATATGACATGTCATTTCGTTTCGCTCGACTACTTGTGCTTAATTCATATTCAGTTGGTATTCGAGCTCTATTACTCTTGCACTTGCTCTTCACTCTAATTTGTTGAGTGCAGGTTGTTGACATGATATGTATGAGCTTGCCTTTAATCATTTTCTCTTATTTATTGCAAGTTCATACATGTCATGATATTGAAAACCTCTTCTCTCTATACTCGAGGCCGTGTTGTCATCAATCACCAAAAAAGGGGGAAATTGAACGCATCTTGGCCCCTAGTGGGTTTCAGTGATTGGATGAAATACAAGATTACTATGACTAACATATGTTTTGCAGAAACAGGGATGAGTTAGGTCATGGTAATGGTAACGATACAGGCATATGGAGCTCATGTCCCCTGGCGATGGAAATCGTTTCGGTTTTCCCAAAGGACGAACGATGAAGACGGTGGTAGACTATGCTAAGTGTCACATGATGTTGGAGGACACTTAGGTAGTCTTAGGTCTTTGTTTTTCCTTTGGCCGTACTATAAAGGAGAGCGTGAATTAGTAGCTTGACCTAGATGAGTCTATTGAGGCAGGTGTGGTGCACACTTGTTATTTCATAGCCCTAGGTAGCTTTGAGAGAGTCCTTATGTCGTGAGGATGAAAAGTCGTTAAGGCCGCGTCGGGATCCGAGTTGGTTTTGCCCTTGGAAAGGGCATCAGACGCTGGCCTGGTGGGCATCAGACACGCGTCCGATGCTCACTAGACTTGGGTTAGTCTGATGTGTGGCATCAGACGCGCTAATGGTGTCACATCGGACACGCCCGTGCCACTGTTCACTTGGGAGTGAACTTGAAGGCGCATCAGACGCTGAGGGCCAGCGTCCAATGTCCATGCAGAGAGGTTCCAGAGAGGTCAGAATCACATCGGACGCATCCTATGCGATGGCATCGGACGCTGCCCAGCGTTCGATGTCCCTTTAAAATGTCTGACAGGAAGTACAGTTGACCGTTGGGTCGAGGACATCGGTGCGCCCCCGAAAATCGCCCTGTCCAGTGCTCTTTTGGATGGCCGGTTGGGGGGAGTATTTATACTCCTCCCCCTCCACCATTAGAGTGTTCTTGCCACTTCCATCTGCTGAGAGACACATTGTGAGCGTGAGAAAGTTCAAGAGCCCTAGTGAGGTTGAGAGAATTGCTAATCGCGAGAATTAGTGACCTCTTAGTGAGAATTGAGTAGCAAGTGTGCATCCATCCATCTCTTTGGCCTTGGCTTGGTCAAGTGAGAGTTCTAGCTCGTTACTCTTGGTGATCGGCATCACCTAGACGGCTTGGTGGTGTCGTGAAGCTTGGAGAGCATCCAGAGGCATTGTGGATGACCCAAGCAAGCTTGTGACCGGTAGTGAGCGATTCACCGGGCCGAAGTGGCGAAGAATCAGCTCATAGTGAGCACTTGATCCTTGCGCGGATCAAGGGGGAGCGATACCCTTGCGCGGGTGCTCCAACGAAGACTAGGGGTGTGCCGACACCTCGATACCTCGGCAAAAAGATCGTTGTGTCATCTCTACTCTCTTTACTTACGCATTTACATTTGAGCAATTCAATTCCGCAATTTACTTATTGTTCATTCATAGTTGAATTGCTTTGCTAGAGTAGAAGTGGCATAGTGATTGTCTTTTGTGTGGTAGAATAGAGAGAAACACACTTCTAGGCACAAGGGGTTAATTGAGCGTGATAGGTTTTAATTTGTGCTAAAGTTTTAGAAAAGCCCAATTAACCCCGCCTCTTGGGCATCTTGATCCTTTCACAGTGGAAATACACCATTTCTAGTAGCAGTTTTCTTAAGGCTACCGCCATTGGAAAATCTATTTCTAGTAGCAGTTTTCTTAAAAAACCGCCACTAAAAATTCACTAGAATTTTAAAAATTTAAAATTTTATTTAAAATACCTTAGATGAAAAAATCGGCCAATATAAAAGTTGTGGATCTCAAAAAGTTATGAAACTTTGTAGTTGACAACTTTTTGATTTGAAATCATCTTGTCAACAAAAACTAGTTTCAAATTCTCAAATTTGAAATTCAAATTTTTATAAATGACCTCGGATGGAAAAACTAAAAGTTGTAGATCTCCAAAAGTTATGAAACTTTATAGTTGACAACTTTTTGATTTGAATTCGTTCAGGGTCTCAAATAAGCAAATTACTCGGATTAGTATAATATATGGGAACCTAAACAGAGTATAAACACATGTGAGTGTGTAATGCAGTGGTAGAGGAGGCTCCGTGCGAGAGATAGCCTCTAGTGCAGACTATGCTGGAAAACGCTAGTAGAAATAAGTTTTGAATATGAGAGAAATGACTACTAACGTTGTAGAAATAGATTTTGAATATAGGTTATTTTTATATTATTTTTTATAACTTATTTTATTAATATTTTTTTCCTAAAATGACTTAAATTTAGTTATATTTATATAAATTTTTTAATAAGATGAGTGGTTAAATTTAACGCTAAAAAAAATCAAACGATTTATAATTTGGCATGAAGAAAGTATATTTGAAAAAACAAAAATATAATAAATAAAGAAAATGAACCCTAAAACCCCAGCCCCGGCCCACCCGCACCGGCGAGGAAGCCCGCAACTCCGCGAGAACACCGCTAGCCATGTGGCGCCGCGCCTCCCACCTCCTCCTCCGCACCGCCGCCGCCGCCGCAGCCGCACCCACCCACATCCTCGTGCCTGCTCGCCCGCCGCTACCCTTCGCCTCTATGGTGGCCTCCGCATCCTCATCCTACGCCACAGCGGCTGCGGCGACAGTGTCGGCGCCCGCGGCGAGGGCGCCACGGACGGTGGGGACCCTGCTGCGGCTAAACGACCTGCGTGACAACCCGGGCGCGCGGAAGCAGAAGACGCGCAAGGGACGCGGGATCGGCTCTGGCAAGGGGAAGACGGCGGGCCGCGGCCACAAGGGGCAGAAAGCGCGCGGCACCGCTAGGTTCGGCTTCGAGGGCGGCCAGACCCCGCTCCGCCGCCGCCTGCCCCGCCGGGGATTCAAGAACCCCTTCTCACTCACATTTCAGGTCCGTCCTATTCCTGCAGTATCTCCTGCTTAATTCCCCCATCCCTTTCATTTCCCGTCCCCTCCCATCAGGTGTTCGGCCCCGTCCTCATCTCTGGCGATTCTTGTCTTCTTGATGACATATGGGCATTTTCGTTCCTTGTTTCCAATCAGTATACCGATGTGTTCTAGTTATTTCCTCAGATAGTGCTTGATTGAAAACGCTACTTGTATGATACACAATGCTACTGATTTCTATGATAAAAAATTGACGCTTGATTGAAAAATGGTGCATAGGTACAAAACTTGGCTTGCACATAAGGTGGTCAATCTGCGGGGTTGGCATAGTTTCATTTCTCATCTTATATGCTCACTGAATGAAGGTTTTCTTATCTTCCTAGATGTTGCTATTAACAATATATGCGAAAAAATTAGCAAAGCCTTCTAATCCCAAGCAAGCTGGGGTAGGCTATAGATATTGCTATTAGAGGAAGAAAACTTAGCCTATTATCGGCCAGTTTCCTGAACCTTTTTTATTTGACCTATTTGTGATTAAAGGTCTCAAAAGTAGCATTTATTCACTGTTTAATATGAACCGCTAAAAGGGCTTTGTCAGTGCTGAAAGGTCTGGGCAAGGGATTTTAGGCTGCCGTAACCTTGCTTGTTTTGCATGGAGGCTGATTTGAACCAAGGATCTCTAGCATAGAAAAGTGGAGACTTGACTAGTGCGACAGGCCTGACCTCCAATGTGCACTGTCAAAAATGCTTACAATTTTGGTTTGGTTTATGTTGGTTCCTTTAGATGTTATTTTTACATCATTTGTTGGGATAGTGCTACCTGACCTGCCATGGCCAATTTTGTTATATGATTCTAGGATCTTTAGTAGAATTATTATTCACAAAGAAAGCACAAAGGAGAATGCGCTTAAAAGAAGAAAGATGGCAACAAAATATTACAGTTTCATCTATATGGTACAAACCTTGCTGCAATGTTGTCTCTGCAGCACAATCCTGTCAAAAATGGCCTTGCAGAGATGTAGGTGGATGAAAAAAAATCATCGAAACCTAAACATGCTGAAATAACTAAAATGTGCTGTAACTTTGTTCTTCTTCTGTAGTTTCGTTTCTAATTTGATAGACAATATGATTGAATAAGCATGCTATTGTAGAGCCTTAGTTTCGAATTAATGTCGTGGACATAAGTATTTGCATTAATGAATTTACTTGCCAATGTTTATGTGAACCGTTTAGGCAGTTGGACTAATTGAATGTGTGTTGTAGGTTAGTTTTGAGGGAGTATGCTTTCTTATCGCCGTGGTGAGCACAAACAAAAGAAGAAGAGAGAAAATGATGTAACAAGAATTCAAGAAGCATGATTACATCTATATGCTTCTATTCAATATAGTTTTCTTGATCCATAGTTTGCTTTAGACTTTGGCTGCATTTGGATACTTGATGGGTATTAATTGCTTAATAAGAAGGGATAAATTAGTGTGGGGATAGAAAAACATAAATATTTTTAGCCCTATCCTGTTGGATGGAAAATTTTGGTGAGCTTGTATTATTCCTGCACTTAATATGGTATCAGAGCCAGAGGTCTCGAGATCAAATCCTGGTAGGCACAATTAAATAAAATAATTGTTGCCCGCTCCTATTCCACATCTGAGGCCTGAGGAAGCCTCCACGTGAGGGGGAGGGGCGGCCAATTCACTTATACTCCAACACTCCCCCTCATGTGGAGCAATGTTTTCTGATCGGCCTATCATCTCTAATCGGTCTGGTACCGATCAGGACGATTAATCGACGATCAGGATGATTAATCGACCTTTGATCGATCTAATCGTCTATATAATCGTCCAGCATAGGACTATATATATATCATATATGTATGGTATATATACCATATACTATATATTTATATAGTAGACATCGAGCATCACGATTCAAGATTATATTCCTAGTTAGTTGGTTACTTACCTATGAGATCTGACTCCGTATTCTTGTCCCAACCTCCATATTTTAGCCCAGTAAACTGAAGGAGGCCATCTGCCTATTTAGGCTGATCGGCCAAGAGGACGATTAATCGGACGATCAGGTTTCTGATCGCTCTGATCTAATCGAAGGCTCTAATCGACTGCTAAGTACTGATAAGGACGATTAATCGTGATTAATCGCGATTAATCGGACAATCAGAAAACATTGATGTGGAGGCTTCCTCAGGCCTCAGAGGTGGAATAGGAGCGGGCAACAATTATTTTATTTAATTGTGCCTACCAGGATTCGATCTCGAGACCTCTGACTTTGATACCATATTAAGTTGCATGCACTAACCAGTTTAACCCAAAAGCTTAAGCTGATGGGGAGAGGCAGCCAATTCACTTATACTCCAACACCTGCATTGGTCAAAATATCCCTTCATCATATCATAGCTCTCCTAACCAGGTTCCAACATAGATGACATTAATTGGAGCAGTGGTATTGTTTGACACTCATCTTTTGTGCTGTGGCATAACCAGTTGTGACACGTGTCAGCGCCTAGGTTTTGATATGAAGGGTAGATGTGATGGAGAATAGTTGAGAAACTATTTGCATTTTGGAGGATGAATATTGTTAAGAAAGTTGATTGTATTGAAGCGCAGAAGTCACATGCATAAGTTTAAGTTCAAGTAAATCATTGACTAAAGGCAAAATTGGCTCCTGGACACTGAAAGTGACCTCCATTTGCTGGTGGACACCTAAAATGGAGCAATTTGCTGGTGGCACTCTAGTTTGTGCTAAATTTGCTGAAGGACACCGAATGCATTAAAATATTATTTTTTGGCTCAGGAGGTGAGAGAAGAGCAGTGAAAATGTCTATTTTGCCCCTGCCCCTTTCTTCTTCTTCTTTCTCCCTTTCTTTGCTGCAGCTTCCGCCCGAGTACGCCGAGCAGGCTGTGGGCGCGGGCACCGCTGCCAGCCACCACCGCATGCGAGCACGCAGGAGGTGCGGGCCTGCCTAGCCTTTGAGCAGCGGAGGAATGGCGACTGCACGTCAGAGAGGGCCCTGCATGAAGGGGGTTGCCGCTGATGGAGGGGCCGCGGTTGCAGGGAATGGCCGCTAGGGGAGGGGGTCGGCGCCACTGTGGGAATGCACTACCGCCGAGGGAGGGGATTGCCGCCGCTGTGGGAGGGGCATGGTCGCACGGGGAGGGGGCCGACATCGCCGTGGGAAGGCGCATCTGTTGGGGGAGGGGACTGGCGCCACTATGGGAGGAGTGCGGTCGACGGGGAAGGGGGCCTGCGCCGTCGTGGTGTGTCGGGCGAGGGGGCGCACCAAGAGTCCTCCTGGGGAGGGGGTCGCCGCCGAGGGAGGGCCCGCCGCGGTCGGAGGGCGCGGCCACCAGGGGAAGGGGTCGGCGCCGCTGTGGGAAGGCACGAATGCCGAGGGAGGGGACCAACACCGCTGTGTCTGTGATCGTGTGCGTGTGTGTGTGTGGGGGGGGGGGGGACGGTTGTGGGGGAGGGGACCGGCTCCGTTGTGGGAGGAGCGCGGCTGATAGGGCAGGGGGCTGGCACCGTCGTGGTGCGCCAGGGGAGGGGTCGCTGTCGAGGAAGAGGGTCGCTGCCATGGTGTGCTGAGGCTAGGGATGTTGCTGGGAGAGGGACGTGACCGCCGACCACGAGCTCGCGGTAGCAGAGGAAGAAAGAGAGGAAGAAGAAAGGGGTCAGGGCAAAATGGACATTTCATCGCTCTTCTCTCACCTCCTGGGCCAGAAAATAATATTTTAATGCGTTCGTTATCCTCCTGGAAATCTGGCACAAACTAGAGTGTCCACCAGCAAATCACTCCATTTTAGATGTCCGCCAGCAAATGGAGGTCACTTTCAGTGTCCAGGAGCTAATTTTGCCGACTAAATGTACAAAACTACAAATGTCATTGACACAGACATAATGCACTACTATCCTTGGCATTCATGCACCCTCCGAGAAGCAAACACAAGGACCAAGGAGTTTTAGAAAGCATAGTGAATAGGTCATGGAATTATTGTCATGGTGTGCAACTATTGAAATACAAATCAATGAGCAAACATTTTTGTTCCACACTACAATTAAAAAGCGATACTGCCTTCAGGAACTGTTTTGGCTGTATATGTTATGAATATATTGAGCAAATTGTGAATATTATGTTCCATCATCATTCATGACTTGAACCTCCTTGAAGTTTGAATTGTTTTCTGCTATAGCTGGTATGCCAATATTTGATGTTATTATTGTTTCTTTCTGATCAGCCTTGTGGACTGGGGAAAATTGCAAAGCTCATCAATGCTGGGAAAATTGATTCCTCTGAATTGATTACCATGAAAACACTAAAGGTACGAAGAATTATTTCTTGAACAATACTGTGCTTTTATTTAATGACATCAACATCTGCATTTCACTTTGGCAGGAAACAGGTGCCATTGGGAAGCAAATAAAGGATGGAATTCGTTTAATGGGCCGTGGAGCAGAAGAAATCAAATGGCCTATTCACCTTGAGGTAAACATGATCTCCATTAAAATAAAGTATTTCTACTAAAAGCATGTGTGGAATTCACCCTATAGGCCCTGTTTCGAGATAAAGTATTTTTAGAGTATCGGATAAATACTATGGTTTTGCAAAATAGGAGTACTCTGGTTTTCAAACCTGCTTGGTGTTTGGTTGGATACAGCAAGCCTTTTAGTTTCTAAAATCTAAAACCATGGTTTTGTCATAGTTTTTTTTGCATTGGTACCATTACAATTTTGCGAGTCTGGAGAAACACCATTATTTCGTCTATTATTTGGAAACATACCACTATAATCCTTCTTCAGCGCTGGGCCCACGCGCAGGTGACTAAAGTGCAATGTATTCTCTTATGTCCCAAAATGCCCCTGCTGCTTATCTTTCCCTCCATTCGCTGACATGTGGCCCCCACGTCAGTTTCTCCTTCAACCTTCAGCCGGTGCATGCTGTCTGACTGGCGCGCTCTTCGTGAGGACGAGGACAATGGATATGGAAGAGGGTTCGACAAAGACGCGAGGAGGGTCCTGAGCCTAGAGCGCATGGCGCATGTGGCCCTCGGCCCGGAGATGCGGCTGGCGCGGCCACTGGAGAAAGCTGCGGAGGCGGACTTTGGGTGGCCCCGAATTGGCGACGACTCTCCCTCCCAGCAGCATAAATGCCCAGCCTTTAGTGGCATCCCTGGTCTGATGCTCCCGTCCACCTCTATCTCTCCTAGCCGGTGCCCCCGCCGTTGCTTTTGGCCTTCGCGTCGTCCGTGCTGTGAGGCCACCTCAAGCTCGAGACCACGTCGGTAAGCACGGATCCACCTGCCTTTCTCTCCCCCACTCAATTCACTTTACCAGTAGACGAATGGTTTCGATTCGGGGGCGCTGCCATTGACCTTAAGATTCATGAGTTGAAAGTCTGTTCCGCTCAGGTTTATATTTTTTTGTTTGTCCGGATCTTCTCTTAGTTTTGGGGATGCTGCGGAGGGAACGCTGAGGAGCGGCGAGGACTTTTGATCCAGCAGTGCCACGAGCTCGGGCTCATGGAGTTCCTCGTGCACGCGGCCGTTTGCGTGCTCGCCGTTGTCAGCCTGGCACTGCTGGCCAACCAGTTTCACTCCCAACAGCACCAGGGGCGGTGGGAGGCGTCGACCATACTGCTTGCCACAGCGTTGTGGAGGTTAAAGAAGCCAACGTGTGGGGCCCACATGTCAGTGAGTGGAGGGAGAGATACGCAGCCGACCTTTAGTCACCTGCGTGTGGACCCAACACTGTTGAATACGTAGAAAATGGCACGATTGAAGCCGAAGAAGAATTATAATGGCATGTTTCGAAATAGACGAATAGTAATGGTGTCTCCAAACTCGTAAAATTGTAATGGTAACAATAAAAAACCATAATCCTGTTGGAGTTATAGAAACAACACTCTCGGCCTCTTTTTTATAAACCATGGTCTTCTATGTCTTTGGATTACAAAACCACAGTTTCATAAAAATAAAAAATAAAAAAACCCTACAGTTTCATGATGCCACAGTTTTCTAAAACTACGTCATCCAAACAGGCCTAGTTCTTATTTCCTTGCAATCCATCTTGTCAGGATTGATATGTTTGTCTTCAAATGTTCAAAAAGTGAACTTCTGGCTCTTGTGCCTAGAAAAGTTATATGTTCTGCTTCTTGGTTCATGTGATGATTGAAGCTTCAAACATGCGATTAGTCATGTACTGCAAAAACGAATTTGTTTTGTGTTAAACTTATATCCCCGCATGATCTATTATCTTGTCCATAATCTTTAATCATGCTGAGTACAGATAATGGCTTTGTTTCCTGAAGGTGATTTGGGAGTTCAGTTTCCTTGTAATCCATATGCAGCAGCACAAACTTAATGCGTAGACATGAACATTTGAGTACTGATTGGTCTCTTGGTATAGATGATAGGTAGATTAACTTATGAATATTTGTTATCTTTTACTATCATTATCATTTGGTATGAGCCCAGCTATCAACTATACTAAATGATCTTGAATTGGAAGATGTAGGCAACTGAGAAGGCAAAATGATGATTTTTCTTTCAGTAGTCTTCTGATACCATGTGGTTGCTGTCATCATTTCGCAAGTTGAGATATCCATTCTCAAACAGCAGATGCACTGAATATTGTAGGTGTCAAGGGCAACTGCAAGGGCCAAAGCTGCCGTGGAAGCTGCTGGTGGGACAGTAAGGCTGGTGTATTACAACAAACTTGGATTCCGGGCGCTCCTGAAACCTGAGTGGTTTGTGAAGAAGGGCCGCCTGTTACCAAAAGCCGCAAGGCCTCCGCCCAAGCAGCGAGATAAGGTCGATAGCATTGGCCGCCTGCCCGCACCGACAAAGCCACTCCCCTTCACACCAGAGGAGCTGGAGTTTGCAGCCAAGCGTGAGGCTGCCCGAGTGCCTTTCACACCAGAGGAGCTGGAGTTCGCAGCCAAGCATGAGGCTGCCCGAGTGCCCGTGTGACCGCATAAGATGGGACAACGTTGGCAGCACCTTTTTTCTGTTCTACACAAGAAAGAAAGAACGCCCAACTGAATGTGCATCAGATTAGCTTTAGCAGGGCATGTATAAGAATGGACTGTTATATTTTTTTTCTCTCGCAAGGAATGGACTGTTATAAATTGAAGATCTATTCCTTGGAGTGAGACGTGCCTGTAGTTTCTGAACTTAGGGTATGGATTGATGAATGCCGTTTTTCTGAGTAGTCTCATGTATGGTGTTATTTTACTTGCCACATTTTGATCCTGGATTGACAATGGAAGAATGCCGTTTTTTTATGAATAGGCTCATGTATATGTTGTCTTACTGCCCACCTTTGTATCTGTATTTCTCGTTACAGAATTTGTATCAGTTCACTTATTTACCATGGGATGAGCAACAAGTGGACGACACCCATGGGCCAAGTTTTCCTAACTATTTACCTTTGGACGAGCAAGAACGAAATCAAGTGGCTGGCCTGTTTAACCATGAATCACTGAACAGATGAACAAAATGCAGAGATTTTTAAATGTATTTCATTTTTGGTTTATTCTGGTAGCGTGCTTCTGATCAGCTGATCGCAAATTTACATGTGGTCTGACCATGCCATCTATAACTGGCAGCAGTAATGAGCTGGCCGCTTACCGACTCAGAAGTCAGAAACTATGCATCCATAGCCAAGCATTCGTCTTTTTCACGAGTCATGTCTAATTATACTACAGGAAAGCATCTCGATCGAGATAAAATATCCGGCCTCTACATCCATGGACACAACCAATTATTACAAAGTCATTCAACGCACGCAAGATAAAGACCAAGCCAGAGTTTGATACTAAAACACAAGACACTAGAGCAAAAGATAAACATGCTTCCACCCTTTATTTGAAATCTCCAAAGCAATCATTTCTATCTTCTTGCTTATCGACGAGAGTGTGTCCTTGGCTTGCTCATCACGCAGCAGCTGAGCCCAGGAGCGGAGCCAATACGCTCCCCTGAAGATGACCTGCGAAATAGAGTTAAATTTTATTTTGTTAAAAACAACATCTTTCCGACATCGCCAGATGGCCCAGCACATGGCAGCAACCCCAACCCAAATTAAATCTTTGATGTGTTTAGGCTGATTAATAAGCCAAACACCAAACATATGTCTGATAGATCTCGGTTGGGTCAAATTGGTAGCGTAAAAGATAATCCTCCAAATCATTTTGGCACAGAGACAATCTAGGAACAGGTGTTGGATAGTCTCATTCCTATTGCAACAAATACATTGTTGGCTCCTTGTCCAGTTTTTCCTAGCAAGGTTGTCCTTGGTTAGGATGACCCCCCGCTGCAGGAACCACATAAAAATTTTAATTTTTAGAGGAACTTTTATCTTCCAGATCTTCCTATGAAGGAAAGGTGGTTGAGTATCTATAAGATGAAGATACATAGAGCGTAATGAAAATAACCCAGATTTGGTTAAGCCCCATTTAAAGAAATCTGAACCTTCCACCAAATTAACATTGGAGATCCGCGCTACCAAATTAAGCCACTCTAAAAGTTTATTATCCACCAAAGTCCTTCTAAAAGAGATATCAAGAGGACTTGTGCCCATTACTTTTGATACCGTTGCATGTGGATCACGTACTATATTATATAAGGACGTATACATAACTTTTAGAGGCTTGTCACCTACCCAGGTGTCGGGGGTCCACAAAAGGGTACCCCAATCAACGCAAAACAAATAGGTTAAACCTAGAACACCAATTAATAACAAACCTAGCAAGTCTAACCTTCTAAAAAGCCAACCCCTCGAGGCCTGCAAGCGCCGGCCCATCACTGGGGAGCCCGGGCCCGCCAAAGCCTTACTGTACGCCCCAGGGTAGCCTACCCCTCGAGCCCTGGCACATACGCCTCGAACCCGTTACAGCCGTACACTGTTTCTCGAGACCCCACGCGGGGATCTCGAGCCTCTCTAGCACGGCAGCCTATCTCTCGAGACGCATCACGCCCTCCTCGAGCGGCGCCAGACGTCGGATACCAACCCCATACTGCGCATTTAATGCGTTCACCTACTTCGGTCACGTCCTCTGGCACACGACGTGAGCCACAGTAAACCGGAGCCCAGGTCAAATCTCGTTTTCACCACAAGCATGGACAAAAAGGCAAAAGTACAGCACTGCTCGGCCATACCCTGCACTATTGAGCACTCGAACCACGTCTCGAGGCCTGGACTCGAGCCCCCCGTAGACGCCACCTCGAGGCCGGCCCGGCGCCCCTCGAGCCCTAACGGCTTTCATGTCATTGGAGGACAGGTACCCCAAGACCCGGAGGGACTCTGCCACGACTTGTACGTACCGGAATGGGCGCTGTACGGCCTCCACGTCGCCACGCCTCCACATCCATGCCTGGGATGGAGGCCACGCTTCAAGGACGCCTCAACAGCAACCCCCACGTCAACTCCAGTGACCTCGACAAGACAGCATTCCTACCCTCCGCCGTATTGGGCGTTGTACATCCCCGACTCCTGTGTAACCCTGTGTAACCCCGGCCTCCTCTTATCTATAAAAGGGGACACCAGGGCCCTTCACGCACACGTAAGGACCCGCTTCGCAAGTCCATATAACGCCACACACACGCACGAGTCCGGACCCTGGTCCACGCTCGTTGAGCTTGTATTGCCCCTGTACAAGCACTTAGGTGCAAGTAATACAAGAACCATCCCCCCGCTGGACGTAGAGCCTTCTTTGCCCGAACCAGGATAAATCCTTGTGTCATCTTGCATCACCATCCAGGAAGAGAGCACGCGATCATATTACTCGTTGGGAGACCCCCGGGGTCGAAACACCGACAGTTGGCGCGCCAGGTAGGGGCCTTCGCGTGTCCGAGTCGATTTCTCGTTGTTTCCTGGATGGCTTCTTCCACTCCTTCGTTCTCTGCTGGTGCCGTCATCTGGTTCAGGAGCCTCGAGTTCCTGGCCACCGGCAGCGGCAATGAGCTGACCCTGCTCTCCACGGAGGGCCCGAGCAGAGGGCGTGTCACGCCACCCCGCGCGGGAGGCGTGGCGCGTCGCCCGCACCACCACGCGTCGCCACCCCGTGAGCGACGCCGTCGTCACCATCGTCGCCAGGCTCAGGCGGTACCCGCGGCGTACACCCACTTCCCCGCAGCCGGCGCGGGGTCCCCGAGGAGGAACCTGCCCGACGCACGGCTGGAGATTTCTAGGGCGCGCACGCACTCTCCCAGCGAGTTCGCGTTCGTCATGCGCACGGACCGGGAGCCTGGCCAGAGGCCCCCGAGCCGTGCTCCGTCGACACCACCTGGCTTCCTCCCGCACAGGATGTACTGCGCTCGACGCCAGCGGTACCCGTTCGGCCTCAACAACTCCGCAACTGTCTACGCCCACCATCTCGACGAGCGCCGCCAGGACCGGGCGGCGGTAGAGCGGGGGGAACGTCCGAGCGCAATCCTACGAGCGACCGCCGACCTGGAGATCGTCTACCCCGCGCACGTCGACCGCGGCTTCTCACGAGTCGTCGAGCCACCCCGGCGAGCCACCATCGGAGAGTGGCACCGCGAGCTGCAGTCCCGGCATGAGCCAAGGCGGCGCGACATCAACAGCTCCGACTCCGACGAGTACGACTACCACGACCCTGACCTCTGGGATCCCACTAGGGAGTGCTTCCAGCTCGAGGGGGTCGTGGACGATGCCGAGGATGACGGCGACGACGACACCAGGTCGGCGCTCAACCTCGAAGAGCCCGGAGACGTGGCCGTGGCAGGCGGATCACGCGTTCAGGGGAGGAACGAACCCACGGCACCGGCTGCACCATCTCAGCACAGCGACGACCGGGCGGCGTAGCTCGCGCAGCTGCGGGAGGCCATCGCCAAGGCTGAGGAGGACCGACAACGCCTGCTGCAGCTCGAGAAAACCCTAGTGCAGGAACAAGCCCAGCCTCTAGGCGCCGGTGTTCGTGGCCGCGCTCGAGAGGTCCACCGGCAAATCCTCGAGGACGGGGCACCAGCATGCCCCGAGGTGCGTTTCCCACGAGCCGGGCAGAACGTGGTGGCGGCCGCAATGCTGCTCCGTGATCTACCCGCCGTCTCCAACCCTGACGCCAGGCGCATGCTCGGGGAAATGAAGAACCTCCTCGAGACAGCCGCTGTGCAGCAGGACGAGAGCTCAGCCTCGCGCCGCCGCGGGGCGGCCTCGGGAAAGCCAGCAGACGCGCCCCGTAACGAGCGTGAGATGTCCGTCCACCAGCCGGACGCCTCTCGAGCCAGGCTAGTCCGGGAGCGGATCGTTGACAACCGGCCACCTCGAGATCCCAATGACGCCCGCAACAACATCAACCGCCGGCGCAAGGACAAGGGTGCTGAGGAGCGTGGCTATAATGCCCATCGAGGGGGGCGCTACGACAGTGACGAGGACCGGCAAACCCTCGAGCCCCCGGGCCCCAGGGTCTTCAGCCGGGCCATCCGCAGCTCGACCCTCCCCGACCGCTTTCGACCACCAACCAACATCATGAAGTATGACGGGGAGGTCGAGCCCAAGCTATGGCTCTCTGACTTCCGCCTGGGCTGCCAACTGGGCGGGGCAAAGAGCGACGACCGCGTGATCATACGCCAGCTCCCACTCTACCTCTCGGACACCGCCCGTCGGTGGCTCGAGGGGCTCCCGCCGGATCAGATCAACGACTGGGCCGACCTAGCCAGGGTCTTCGACGGAAATTTCAAGGGAACTTGCGTACGCCCAGGCAACCCCTAGGATCTACGACGTTGCAGGCAGATAGCGGACGAGCCCCTCCGCGACTTCGCTCGGCGGTTCTTGAAGCAGCGCCTCGAGCTCCCCCACGTGCCTGATGAGGACGTCATCTCCGCGTTCCTCGCGGGCATGACATGCCAAGAGCTAGTCCACGAGCTAGGGCGCTACCGTCCCAGGACGGTCGAGGATCTGATGGATCGTGTCACCAGCTTTGCCTCAGGCGACGAGGCAGTGGGGGCCTTCTTTGGCCGTTCCACGGACAAAGGCAAGGCGATGGTCACGCCGGAAGGCTCGAGCAAGGGCAACAACGTCAAGAACCGCAACCACGACAACAAAAAGAAGAAGAACAAAGGCAAAGGTCAGAAGGCGAAGCGCAACGTTGATGACAATGATGATGAAGAAACGCTCGTGGGCGCCCTCGAGCATAAGAAGCCTCAAGGCCCCCCTGACGGGGCGGTCTTCGACAAAATGCTCGAGGACCCCTGCCCTTATCACAAGGGTGCCGTGAATCACAAGTTGAAGGACTGCCGACTGTTGAAGGGCTTCTACTCCAAGCTCGATGACAAGAAGGAAGACGCGCCTAAGGGCAAGGACAACAATCGATGCGACGACGGGGATGCGGACAGCAACTTCCCCCCGGTGCGCGACTGCTACATGATCTACGGGGGCCCAACCGTCGGGCTCTCGGCTCGAGAAAGAAAGAAGGAGCGCCGGGAGGTCTTTGCACTCCGCCACGACGCCCCCCGGTACCTCGATTGGTCTGATGCGCCGATCACGTTCGACCGTGATGACCATCCGGATCATGTCGTAAATCCAGGAGCATACCCTCTTGTCGTCGACCCCGTCATCGTCGATGTACGGTTCTCCAAGGTGTTGATGGATGGGGGCTCGAGCCTCAACATCATATACCTCGAGACCCTCGACCTCCTGGGCATTTCGAGGGACCAGCTCCGACCCAGCATTGGGGGGTTCCACGGAGTCGTACCAGGGAAGAAGGCACACCCCCTCGGGCGCATCGACCTGCCTGTCTGCTTTGGCACGCCGGCCAACTTCCGCCGGGAGACGCTCACCTTCGAGGTGGTCGGGTTCCAAGGGACCTACCACGCCATCATCGGCAGGCCCGGCTATGCCAAGTTCATGGCGGTCCCCAACTACACGTACTTGAAGCTCAAGATGCCGTGGCCGAAAGGGGTCATCATCGTCGACACCTCATACGAGCACGCGTACCACTGCGACGTTGAGTGCGTCGAGCGTGGGGAGGCAATCGTCCAACTCGACTCGCTCGAGGCCCTGGCTGCCCTGGCCACCGAGGAGGCCCCTGAAGCAAAGCGCCACACTGGCACCTTCGAGCCGGCGGAGCACACCAAGCAGATACCCGTCGACCTGACCTCGACCAATGGCAAGACGCTGGCCATCAGCGCCAGCCTCGAGCCTAAATAGGAAGCAGTGCTCGTCGACTTTCTCCGCGCGAACATCGACATGTTTGCGTGGAGCCCCTCGGACATGCCAGGCATACCGAGGGGAGTCGCCGAGCACGCCTTGGAGATCCAGGCCGGGTCGAGACCGATGAGGCAACGCCTGCGCCGCTTCGACGAGGAGAAGCGTAGGATCATCGGCGAGGAGGTGCACAAGCTTTTGGCGGCTGGATTCATCAAGGAGGTATTTCACCCAGAGTGGCTAGCTAACCCTGTACTAGTTAGGAAAAAGAATGGAAAAATGCGGATGTGTGTAGACTACACTGGTCTGAATAAAGCATGCCCAAAAGTTCCATTTTCTTTACCTAGAATTGATCAGATTGTCGATTCCACTGCGGGGTGTGAAGTACTTTCGTTCCTCGATGCGTATTCCGGCTACCACCAGATTAAGATGAAAGAATCCGATGAGCTCGCTACCTCCTTTATTACGCCTTTTGGTATGTATTGCTATGTTACAATGCCCTTCGGCTTTCGAAACGCTGGGGCAACGTACCAGCGTTGTATGCAACATGTCTTTGGCAAACACATAGGCAAAACCGTCGAGGCCTACGTCGATGACATCATGGTTAAGACCAAGAGAGTCGGGGACCTCATCAGCGATCTCGAGACCACGTTCGAGTGCCTCTGGGCCAAGAATGTGAAACTCAACCCCGAGAAATGTGTCTTTGGTGTGCCTCGAGGCATGCTGCTCGGCTACATTGTCTCGCAGCGGGGGATCGAGGCCAACCCTAAAAAGATCTCAGCAGTCACGAGGATGGGCCCAATTCGAGACCTCAAGGGCGTACAGAAAGTGACGGGCTGCCTGGCCGCTCTCAGCAGGTTCATCTCGAGGCTAGGGGAAAAGGCGCTACCCCTCTACCGCCTGCTGAAGAAAACGGAGCACTTTGCGTGGACCATCGAAGCCGAGGAGGCCCTAACCAAGTTGAAGGGATTGCTGACTTCCGCGCCAATTCTCGTACCACCACGACCAGCCCAGGGTGACGATCCCCCCGAGCCTCTCCTCCTCTACGTGGCCACGACCACCCAGGTGGTCAGCGCGGTCGTAGTCGTGGAGAGACACGAGGAGGGTCACGCGCTACCAGTCCAACGGCCGGTGTACTTCATCAGTGAAGTGCTCTCCGAGGCCAAGGTCCGGTACCCGCACATCCAGAAGCTGCTCTACGACATCATCATCATGAGGCGCAAGCTCCAGCACTACTTCCTCGCTCATCCCGTAACGGTGGTATCATCCTTCCCCCTCGGAGAGATAATCAACAACCGGGAGGCCACGGGGCGCATCGCCAAGTGGTCTGCCGAGCTAATGGGGGAAGCTATCACCTACGCTCCACCAAAAGCCATCAAGTCGCAAGCGTTGGCGGACTTCATTGCTGAATGGACCGACACCCAGCTCCCGCCGGCGCAAATCCAAGCCGAGCTCTGGACTATGTACTTCGACGAGTCCCTCATGAAGACAGGGGCAGCCGCGGGCCTGCTCTTCGTCTCGCCCCTCGGAGTCCACATGCGCTACCTGCTGCATCTGCACTTTCCCGCCTCCAACAACGTCGCTAAGTACGAGGCCCTCGTCAACGGGCTGCGTATCGCCCTCGAGCTTGGGGTCCGACGCCTCGACGTTCGAGGGGACTCGCAGCTCGTCATCAACCAGGTCATGAAGGCCTCAAGCTGCATCGATCCCAAGATGGAAGCAAACTGCGAAGAAGTGCGCAAGCTAGAAGACAAGTTCTATGGCCTCGAGCTCAACCACATCGCTCGAAAGTACAACGAGGCCGCAGACGAGCTGGCTAAGTTAGCATCCACGTGCGGCACCATCCCACCAGACGTCTTCTCGAGGGACGTTTTCGAGCCATCCATCAAAATCGGCCCGGGGGCTGGCCCCACGACGCCAACCCTCAAGCCGGACACGGGGGCTCGACCTTCAACGCCACCCCTCGAGAACGACCCCTCGACATCCGCTGACGCAATGCAGATCGACGCACCCGCCACTTCTTCATCACGACCCCTCGATTGGCGGATGCCCTTCCTCGACTACCTGATGCAAGGCGTGCTACCAGAAGATAAGACGGAGGCGCGACGCATCGCTCGAAGGGCCAAGACCTACGTCGTCTACGACGACGAACGAGAGCTCTATCGTCGAGCCCATCAGGAATCCTTCAGCGCTGCATCTCCCTCGAGGAAGGACGCAAGCTCCTCGACGACATGCACTCGGGGGCTTGCGGCCATCACGCAGCGCCAAGGACCCTGGTGGGGAATGCCTTCCGCCAAGGCTTCTACTGGCCAACCGCCATCGGAGATGCCAAGCGCCTGGTTCGAGCTTGCCAAGGGTGTCAGTTCTACGCCAAGCAAACGCACCAGCCCGCGTACGCCCTGCAGATGATCCCCATCACTTGGCCGTTTGCCATCTGGGGGCTCGACCTCGTGGGTCCCCTCAGGATGACAACTGGAAAGTGCACGCATGTGCTCGTGGCCATCGACAAGTTCACCAAGTGGATCGAGGCTAAGCCTATAGGCGACCCCACCTCCGAGAAAGCCGTCGAGTTCATCGCCGACATCATGTACCAGTTTGGGGTGCCTAACGTCATCACCACTGACAATGGCACGCAATTCACGGGCAAAAAGTTCATCAGCTTCTGCGACGACAACAACATCCGCGTGAGCTGGGCCTCGGTTGCATTCCCTCAATGCAACGGGCAGGTCAAGCGCGCCAACGACATGAAACTCCACGGGCTGAAGCCAAGGCTGTTCAAGACCCTCAAGAATTTTGGAAAAGGGTGGGCTGCAAAGCTCCCCTCGGTGCTGTGGGGCCTCAGGACTACACCGAGTCGAGCCACCGGGTTCACTCCGTTCTTCCTAACCTACGGCGCCGAGGCTGTCTTGCCTACGGACCTCGAGTACAGCTCCCCTCGACTTCGAGCCTACAACGAGCAAACCAACGACGAGAGGCTTGCCAACGCCAAGGACCAGCTCGAGGAGGCTCGAGACGTGGCGCTCATCAACTCCGCGCGCTACCAGCAAACACTTCGACGCTACCACGACAAGCACGTGTGCAAGAGGGACCTGGCGGTGGGGGACCTCGTGCTTCGACGGCTGCAAGATAATCGAGGGCGTCACAAGCTCACCCCTCCATGGGAGGGCCCATACACCGTAGCTGAAGTGCTCAAGCCAGGAACGTACAAGCTCTACGACGGTCAAGGCAGGATCCTAGCGAACGCATGGAACATATCTCAGCTACGTCGCTTCTACCCTTAAGGGCCTCGAGGCCTTGTTCATTTTGTTGCTTTGTACAAATGCGTTGAATATGAATGAGCCAACTCGTGCACCATCTTTCATATTACTTAGCAACTTAAGGTAGCCTCGACTCTGCCTTGCTCAGGGTCAAGCCTCCCTCGGGGGCTGACAGGGGGGAACCCCCTCCCCAGACTCCGGAAAAAGCGCGTTTTCTTTTCAAAAAATTCGACCCTCATCTCGATTCGCACCTCGAGCATACTAGCAGCTTCTAAATCCGTAAATACCCCGAGCCTCCAAGAGTCGGGGGGCGTCGACGTAGACGGCCACCTACGCCCCCGGGCTACGGTACCCTACCCACGCCTCCCCTCGAGGAACTCGTGACGCGTATCGAAGGAACACAGACCAAGCCGGTTGAAGCTCGAGCTAGCGACAAAGAGAAATGATCGAATAAATTTGAAAAGAAAACAACTTCTTTAAACAAACGAGTCATATACACATGCGTTGGCCTCGACGGGCCACAAGTCATGACATAAATTTTTACAAGGGCCTCGACGCCCAAATTTGGCACGCAGGCCTCACTCTTCATCGGTTTGGTACTCCTCCCCAAGGTCTTCTGCCGCGGGCTCAGCCTCGACGTCCGGGCCAGGAGGAGGGGGGCCACCTGCACCACTGTCTACATCGGGAGGCAACACGTCCTCCTCGAAGAGCTTCGCGAGGGCCGCCCCGACCTCTCCACCTTCTCCAGGATCTTGTCGACGCGGCGGTCGTTCCACTCCTCGTCCTTCCCCTCGATCTCGACGAAGCCCTTGGCAACGACGTTGATCGGGTAGTGGAAGT
Source organism: Coix lacryma-jobi var. lacryma-jobi (assembly GCA_009763385.1). Taxonomy (NCBI): domain Eukaryota; kingdom Viridiplantae; phylum Streptophyta; class Magnoliopsida; order Poales; family Poaceae; genus Coix; species Coix lacryma-jobi. Next base: position 114,705,512 of record CM019827.1, on the reverse strand, counting down.
CGGAGCGGACAGCCGCAAGCGCCTGCTTCACGCCGTGGTGGAGAGCGCTCCTGACACGGTCCCGCACGGCCACGTCGAAGAAGCACAGGGCGTCGACCAGGGCGTCGCCCCGAGCCACCGCGCCCTCCGCCGGGGCCACCGGGTCAGCACCCCACATGGAGCCGAGCCTGTCGAGGGTGACGCGCGCTCGCTCCGCCACCATGGTTTCGTCCCGGAGTTGATCCACGAGAGTCTGATTCGTCTCGCGAAGCTCTTTGGCGGCCTCCTCGACATCTATGCAACAAACAGAAAAGAGTGAGTCCGCAGCGGGGCAAGAATCTCGAGATCAAAGCAAGACGAAGCATGAAAATTACCCTGGCAGTGCACGCCCAGAGCGGCGAAGTCACTGGTGAGGACCTCGACGCGCTGCTCGAGTGTACGCTTCTGGGACAGCACGTCGAGCTTCTCGCCCCTAAGGTCCTCGACCAGCTTGCCCGTTTGCGCAAGGGCCGGGTCCTTCTGGATCACCACCTGCCGCGCTGCCTCCGCTGCAGCCAGGGCGGTGGAGGCTTCGCTCTTGGCCTCCTCGGCCTCTTTCCTCGCCGCCTCCGCTGCAGACTGGGCGGTGGCGGCTTCGCTTCGAGCGTCGACGGCCTCCTTCTTCGCCGCCTCCGCTGTAGACCGGGCGGTGGCGGCTTCGCTACGGGCGTCGGCGGCCTCCTTTCTCGACGCCTCCACCGTGGCCAGAGCGGTGGTGGCCTCCCTCTTAGCTTGGGTGGCCTCATCACGAGCCGCCTGGGTCTCCTCCTGCGCCGCGTTGAGCCGGCTCGCCATCTGCGCGTTCTGATCCAGCTCGGCGCGGAGCTCCTGGAGATCCCCCTCCGCCTTCGCAAGGGCGGCTGCCACCTGCGCGGACTTGTCCGCCTCCTCCAAGAAGGACTTCTCCGCCTCCGCCACGAGCTCGGCCACCTCCCTGAAGATCAACCGCGCCTCCCGCGGGGCCCCCTGCCGAGTCGATCGCTCGGCGAGGATAATGGCGCCGGTCGGGCTCGGCGTGTCCGGATACGGCCACACCGGTCGATCGATCTCGACGATGGGCAGGCCCTCCTCCTCCGGCTCGAGCGGCGCCAGCTGCGGCCCACCAACCGGCGGCACAGGCTGTGGCTCCCTCCGCCCCTCCGCCGTCTTCTCCTGCTGCTCTGTCCCCTCCCGAGGCGACGGCGCGGCCTCGCGTGGAGGCGGGGACTCGAGCGGTAGCGGATCGCTCGAGGGGTGGCTCGTCCCCAAGCTCTCCTCCCTCGCCGGGTCTTCCGGCGTCTTGTCGTCCCTGGCCGGTGCCTCGAGCGCCAGCATTGAGCCCTCGACCGGGGACGGCACCCGCTCCAGCTCGTCCAGGAGCTCCTCCACCGTCGGCACCTTCTCCACCGACGCCTCTCCCTCCTTCCCCTTCTCCGCGGGCCAGCTCGCGTCGACTGGGGTCCCGAGGGCCATTGCCCCCTCAGTACCAGACGCCGACGGGGCCGCGCCTGTCTCGGGTATTCCCCCCCGAGATGGTCATCGTGACGGGGGGAAGAGTGGCCTGCTCGGTAGGCGCCACTGAAGGGGGAGGTGGAGGAGGAGGTGGTGGAGGTGGAGCTGCGACAGACGCAGTAACGACAGGCTCGGCGCCAGGAGTCGCGGTCCCTGCAGAAAAGGAGAACTAAGTCGTCAGAATCAGGAAAGAGCCTCGACCCCCGTGGTTGACGGCGACGGCCTCACCGAGATTCGCAGCGGCCATCTGGCTTCCTCGAGCCATGGCTGCTCGAGCCTTCACCAGCCAAGCGGCCTCTCCAGCGGAAGAAGGAGCCATACCTCGAGGTGCTTGGACCTCGGCAGAGCTCGAGGTCTTGGCCCTCTTGGACACCGCAGGGTCCGCCTCCTGCCGGGAGCGCTTTTCCCTGAAAAACGAGAAACAACACATATCACCAAAAGTAAAAAGGTAAAGTTTCCCTACCAACGAAATTGAGGAGCACTACTTACCCAAAGCGACGACAGGGCTTCTTCCCCGAATCGCCGGACCCGCTCGAGGGCTTCGAGCCCGCCCCTTGGCTCGAGCCACGCCCCTGAGCCGTCTCCGTACGGGCCGGATGGGGGGAAGGCTCCCGATGCTTCCCGTGGCTCGACCCCGGCGGGGAGCTCTCCTTCTGCCTTTTGTCTCGGGGGGGGCGACCGCGTCTCCCTCGAACGCTCCTCTTGGCGCTTTTCCTTGCGCGGGCTCCGGGACCTGCTCCGGTGCTCATGCCGGTGGTCGCGCCCCCCCACGACTGCCTCCGTCTCCCGGCGACGGTGCGGCGATGGGCTTCGGGATCACTCGCGGCTCCCCCCTCGACGGTCATGATGACGGGGGCTCGACGCCCCCTCATGTTGCCCGCTCCTCCGCGGGCTCGATGTCGCCCTCGACGACTTGCGACGATCGGGCTCGGAGTCCTTCTCGACCTGTTGGCCGCTTCTCGAGGGTCGGCCCTTCTCGAGACCCCCCGCCTGGGTCGACGCGGTCGTTGCCTCCTTCTGCGCTGCGGCGATGGCGCTCCTAGTTTGAGGCTTCCTCGCGTCAGCGGGCACGTCCGGCACGGAGCTCGACGTGCCCTGAGCCTCCGACGAGGCTGGGCCTGACGCGGCCTTCCGCGGCTGCGTCCCGCGCGATCCCTTCACTGGGGGGGACCTCCAAGACATTTTCCTGCACAGAGGAACGGTCAGCCCTGATGTCGACGACCCCCGCGCGCCTCAGACGCGCATCCATCCCTTCGTCATCACTCTCCTCCTCATCATCGTCCTCCTCCTCCGAGCTCGAGGAACTGAGCTCGGGGGACTCCTCTCCAGGTGAAGGGTCGAGATGGCGGACTAGAGGGGGGGGGGTGAATAGTCCTTTTTAAAAACTTAAACTTAATTGCAGCGGAATGGCTAACCGAAATAAATGCGAAATTAAAACTATCGATCTAGCCAGGACTACACCCCTCTACTTATACTCTATGACACCTTATAAAAGATCCTAAACAATGCAAATAAGGTGTCGGGCTAGCTAAAGCTCACCTAACCAATTCTAGAAGCAAGGTCACACAATCCTATGCCACTAGTACTTTAAGCACGAGGGAGCTCCTACACAAACTAGCAAGCAAAGCACAAAGCCTAAGCTCACTAGCAATGCTCAATAACAAGGCTACACAGGCCAAATTAGAGAGCTCAACTTAGCTACACAAACTAGATAGCTACACAAGCACAATATGTATGAAAGTAAATATAAGCTTATGTATGGAGATTGCAAACCACCGAGAAGAGTAGACAATGTTGACACGGTGATTTTTCCCCGAGGTTCACTTGGTTGCCACCAAGCTAGTCCCCGTTGTGTCGACCACACACTTTGGTAGTTCGGCGGCTAATAGGCACCACACCTAGCTCGACACTCGAGCGCCGCAAGAACTCACCCACAAGTGAGGGTAACTCAATGACACGCGCAATCCACTAGAGTTGCTCTTCGCGATCCCCGCGGGGCGAGCACAATGCCCCTCACAATCCTTCTCCGGAGCCACGCACAATCTTCACGCGGGCTTCACGACGGAGACTCGATCACCAAGCCGTCTAGGAGGTGGCAACCTCCAAGAGTAATAAGCACCACCGGCTTGCAACTCGAACACCTAGTGCCACTCGATGCAATCTCTCAAAGCAACGCACTAGGATCACTCTCTCACACAATCGGATGAGCACTAAAGCATATGTGTGTTAGAGGGCTCCCAAGCACATCCACACAAGCCACCAAGGCTTTGGAGTGCTCCAACCCACGGCCCAAAGCCGGCCTCAACGACTATATATAGCCTCAAGGGCCAACTAGCCGTTATGCCCCTTCACTGGGCATTCTGCGCTCCGGTCGGTAGTACCGACCCCTCCTGGGCGGTACTACCGGCTTAGTCAAACTAGCCGTTTCCCCACATCCCGCTGATTTCGGCAAACCACCGATCCCTGGTCGGTTCCTCCGAGGTCGGTAGTACCGAGGTAATGGCGGTACTACCGCCAGGCCAAAAATCGCCGCGACCAGAGAGCTCTGCGAAAAACCAGCCACTACCGACCTTGCGTCGGTACCACCGTGGGCGGTAGTACCGAGGTAATGGCGGTACTACCGGCAAGCCATTTTCAAAAACTACAGAGAGCCTCGCGAAACTCCTCAGGGCCACGGTACCACCGACCATCCGGTCGGTACCACCGCCGGCGGTAGTACCGAGGTAATAGCGGTACCACCGCCAGGCCAAAAACGCTTCGGTACAGAGAGGTCTGCACGCTGCATCCTTGGGCGGTACCACCGACAACCCAGGGTCGGTACCACCGACAACACACAGAAAACTCCATTTTCATCTCTGAGTTGATCCAAACCAACTCCAACAACTTCTCCTTTGCAAATGTGCTAACACCAACAAGAGTACACCATCATGTGCATGTGTGTTAGCATTTTCACAAACAATTTTCAAAGGATTTTCACTTGCTCTCACCACGCCACTCGATCTTAGTAACATCGCAAAGTTAGATCGCTCAAGTGGCACTAGATGACCGATATGCAAACAAGTTTGCTCCTCTTAATAGTACGGCCATCTATCCTAAACCCGGTCATAATCTTCTCTACACACCTATGACCGGTGAAATGAAATGCCCTACAAATATACCTTTGCCTTGCGCATTCCATTCCATCTCCTTTGGTGTTGATGCAACACATGCACCAACCTATCTTCAAATGATATGATCCACTTCATATCATCACATGGCCTCCATGGTCCATCGATCTTGACATCACTTGCTCTTCACCATCGCTTCGGTCCTTCGGCGCCAAGTCTTGCTTAAGCCTCCCGACACTCGGTACCAACGGCTTCAAAGCCTCAACTTGCCCTTCACCTTCGCAACCGGTCCATCAAGCCAAGTCTTGCCTTGATCTTCTCCATCTTAGCCATATGACCACATGTCATGTCACATATGCAATAAGCTCCTTCATCACATGTATGAGCCTTGCAACATCTTCCAAGCCATTTCACCTCTATGGCATATGTTGCTCACACATGATCACCTATGGACTAATCACCTGTGTAATTTACTTCAAACACCATTAGTCCACCTAAAGTTGTCACTCAATTACCAAAACCAAACTAGGACTTTTCAATCTCCCCCTTTTTGGTAATTGATGACAACTCTACAAAGATATGGAAATTAAGCTCTTTGGATTCTATGTTACTTATCCAACATTAAGACCATATAAGAGAATTTGGATAAGCACCATACAACCCGACTTTGTAGTGTTAACTCCCCCTACATGTGTGCTCAAATGGTTTGGTTTCAAGCTTGCACACATGCATAAATATGAAATTTGTGGGAGTGTTAGCACTACTAAATGATGCTAAGGTATACATGATGAAATTTTACCTTTGAAGCGTGCATACCACATTTTGATTCATCCTTAGCATCGAAGAGTAGCTAGACATCATAAAAACTAGAAAACCCCGTGAGATCAACATTAATAGCAAGGGTCTAGTTTTGCATTAAAAAGCACAAGTCTAGCTATTAACCTATGCATGCTAGTTATCAATTCATCAATTAAATCCTATAACTAGCATACACCACACAAGCATGCATATAAAATTTTAAAACTTATGTAATGCAAGCAAGCACATGATTATGCACATATCAAATGCAACAACCAAGTTCATGAGCTTGCTCCCCCTACTTGTGTGCTCTCATTGTTCAAGAATTTTGATCCTCTTGCATATCTTTACCACATCTCCCCCTATCATATCATATCATATCTTTGTCACTTTCTCCCCCTTTGTCATCAATAACCATAAAAGGCATGCTTTACTTGATACAAGGGGTTGCACTAGGGTAGATGGTTGACATTTGAGTCTTCATTTTTGATGGACACCACCATATGTGTTGGAATGACACCCACTTGAAGGATCTTTGACCTTGATACCACTAGATGGGGCACCTCCCTTATGTCATAGCATGGGTCATCCAATTGATAAACTTGAGCTCTTGTTGGAGAGGGATGCTTTGCTTGATTTGATCACTTATAGTTGAGGATCACTTGAAGTCTTGTAGGATACCACTTGAATGGAAGTTTAAACTTGATATCCATTTGCATTATTGTCTTCTTCTTGAACTCTTGTCGTCTTCATGAGCTTCTCATTTGTGACTTGAACTAGGCAATATTGCATAAGATATCTAACTCGGTTTGCTCTAGAGTAAGCTTCTTCACACATCTTTCAATGGTTATCTTACTCATGTTGAATTAGACACTTGAATGTTCATCTTCTAGATCAAGTACTTGGGTTCACTAGCTCATGAACAAATTCACATACTAACCACTAGATCACATAATAAATCAAGCAATAGTGGTAGGCTATGAATTTAAACTTTTCAATTGTTATGCATGATCCTATTGAGCATGTACTATGTGCACTAACCGCATACTAGTAAGGGATGAAATGATCATGCACATTACAATGATACCTTTGCTATCTTGGAGTAGAGGATAGTCATTTTGATTCCAATTAAGCTCCAAATAGCAATGTGAAGTCCATGGTGAAGACCAATAGATACCAATTGATGGAACAATTCTTCACCCATATGATCAAGTGCATTATCTTGTTGTGGTTGGCTTGCTTCTTCATTTGACCTTTGCTTGCATATAAATACCACTTGAGTTAGCAAGATTTGCTTTTCTATCTTGGATGTTGCTTGCTTCTTTAGATCAATCTCTTGATTTCTCCAACCAAGCATCTCCAATGATACTCTAGATCACCACTTCCATGTTAGCCTTCCAAGCATCATGCTCGGTTAACCTACAAAAGGCGGCAAGCCCCTACAAAAAGGGAGAAGTGATCTCTCTCCAAAGAATCATCCTTGATACTCACTTGAATTGACTTTGCTTGATTGATCCATTTGAACTCTTATTGAAATGTGACTTTGAATTCCTCTTTGAGTCCTTTTCTTTCTTCCAAATGATCTTCAATTTGATACTAGAGCTTGATCTTTATCTTCATCTTGATGTTGGTCTTGATCTTCAATTTGAGTACCAAATGTGTGCCAAATACACTTCCCAATCACATGAACTTGTACTCATATTTGCCATACTTCTAGCTCATCTCAAAACCAAACATAGGTCCCTCAACCACTTTATAAACATGATTCCAACTTGAGGGCCTTTCAATCAAAGTGACTCTAGATTAATCCAATAATTGTCACTTTTCTGGCAGATTCTGTCCTTCTCAAAGAAACATGCATATCTCCCAAAATATAAGTCTAATGACTATGAAATTTGGTGGAGATGTGCCTCTCTAAGAGTTCTAGCAGCCATAAAAATTTGAGCTTCATTGGCTTTCTAGATTGCTACCAGATTTCAATTCTTTCCATAGTACTACATGCTGAAAACTGCTGCACTATAGTTGACAAGATCTACTTCAAAACCAAAATACATCTTATCCAATAATCATGAATTTTGCACAGCAGCTAATATCATAAGTGTAGAGCATGTGTACCAAATTTCAAGCCAATCCAAAAAGATTTGATCATCCAAACATGGCTATCTTCTCAGCTCACTCAGATTTTGCAATATTGAACAACTTTGAGCAATTGAGCTATACTCTACCAATATGAATCAAACTTGAGCTAAACTTGTTTGAACATCAACACAAGACATATATCCATTCAAACCACTTACTAAAAGAAGTCTCATGAACATATCCAATCAAACTAACTCAAACTTGATCACTAAGCAATTTATCCATTCAATCATCTTATAGCAAGCAACATATGCATATATATCCAATTCAATCAACTCATATGCATCTAAAAGAACATGATCAACTAGAGATATACCTTAGTAGCTTATGATCATCAAATAGCAAGCTTCAACTCAATTGTTTGCAAGCCTTCAAATATTTCCAATCAACCATCACAACTTGAACTTATGCACTTGTTCGTTGTAGCACTTGGACTTCACTTCACTTGACTTGGCATTGGGATGGATTTGCACTAAGCTTCATTACTTGAATCAATCACATGATGATCAACATGGAACCAATTGAATCAAGCCTCCAATGCCATGGTACCTACACACAATCATCCACCTTTTGATGGTACCCAAACTAGTTTGGGTCCTCTCAAGTTAGGAGCAACATACTTTGGCATAGCCTTAGTATGAGTAGCGGGATGTTTTGCAATAGTAGCCTTAGAGGTACCATTTTCATCCTTCCTAAGCATAGAATCATTAATAATTGAAATAGGCTTAGGGGTCATACCTAGGGGACATGAATGAGCCATGTGTCCCCTTTCCCGGCATGAGTAGCAACTTCTCTTGGATTGAGCCTTCTCTTCTTTGCTCATTTGTTGCTTCTCATTGCCTTGCTTCTTCTTGTTTGCTTGATCCTTCTTCTCAAGCTTGTTTGGACAACCCGAAGCTAGGTGGCCCAATTCATCACAATTGTAGCACTTGATGTGAGCTTGATCTTTTATGTTGCTCACAATCTTGTTGGCATCATGGATGTGATTTGGATGCCTTGCTCTTCCGCCCCTTCTTGTCTTCTTCTTCTTTATCAAGTCACCATCATGATGGTTGTTCTTGATTTGAATTTGGGGCTTCTTCTTATTGGGGCAAGCTTTTGCAAGATGTCCCATTTCATGGCATTGATAGCACATGAAATGAGATAGCTTCTTTTCTTCTTGCTTCCTCATTTTCTTGCCCTTGGCATTGCTTTTGTTAAAGCCAATGCCACTCTTGTCACCATAGCTTCTTTGATTCTTCATCATGTGCTCATGGGTGACTTTTGATCTACACCACCTCTCTAACTTATTGCTCAAGTTCTTCACTTCACTTTTGAGCTCATTGTTCTCCTTCAAAAGGTTAGTCTCACAAGACAAAGAAGTAGAACAAGCATCTAATTGTGAAGAACATGGCATAGATAATAAATCTTCACAAGAGGTGGATACATGCTTCTTTTCTTCATCACAAGGGTTAGCACAAGTATGCGATTGATCAATTGTCCCATGTGATGAGCTCTCACTAGTTTTAATTTGTTCATTAGAAAGCTTACTAGTGAGAAAAGCATGGTCTTTTACCAAATTATCATGAGTAACACATAGTTCCTCATGAGTCAATTTAAGCTCATCATGTGAACAAGTAGTAACATAAAGTAAATGATTTTGTTGTTCACATGCACTCTTTAGAAATGAGTTTTCTAATGTCAATTTTGCATTTTTAGCTAACTCATTTTCTAAAGCAATGGTCATGCTAGCAAGTCTACTAACAAGCTCATCATAGGAATCATGATTAATCATATTGCAATTTGATACCTTAGTGTCACCTTGTGACATGAAGCAATATGATGATGTTGGAGAGCTTGTAGTAGCATCATCATTGGAGCATGTACCATTATTACCATCAAGTGTGCTTGAGGTTGAATCATCACTTGCATCACTTGAGGCATCATCTTCCATCTTGTCAAGTGTGCTTGAAGTATCTTCATTGATTGCATCACTTGAACGTGAGGTGGAGCAATCTTCCACAATCACGGAGTTGTGGTCTTGCTCAACATCCTCATATGCCACCGGTTCATCCTCCTTTATGAACTTGCCATCATCAAACGTGGAGGGATCACCGAAGGTGGTCTTGATGGATTCCCACATCTCATGGGCGGTCCCTTTGGAGTTGATCTTATAAAACAACTCAAAACTCAATGCATCCATTAGATAACAATAAGCATTTGCATCAAGTTCAAAGAGATCCTTTTGAGCTTTGGTGAGATTTCTATGGTCCAAAACATGAGTGAGACCACTAGTGATAATCCACCAAAACTTTGGCCCCTTTGCACGAAAATGATCAAGCATATGGTGTTTCCATTGTGCAAAGTGTGTGCCATCAAAAATATGTGTATCACACACATCATCTAGCCCACTAGACGCCATCCTCTCGGGTCGGTGAAGACCACAAATGAGAGACCTTGCTCCGATACCAATTGAAGGGTCGAGATGGCGGACTAGAGGGGGGGGTGAATAGTCCTTTTTAAAAACTTAAACTTAATTGCAGCGGAATGGCTAACCGAAATAAATGCGGAATTAAAACTATCGATCTAGCCAGGACTACACCCCTCTACTTATACTCTATGACACCTTATAAAAGATCCTAAACAATGCAAATAAGGTGTCGGGCTAGCTAAAGCTCACCTAACCAATTCTAGAAGCAAGGTCACACAATCCTATGCCACTAGTACTTTAAGCACGAGGGAGCTCCTACACAAACTAGCAAGCAAAGCACAAAGCCTAAGCTCACTAGCAATGCTCAATAACAAGGCTACACAGGCCAAATTAGAGAGCTCAACTTAGCTACACAAACTAGATAGCTACACAAGCACAATATGTATGAAAGTAAATATAAGCTTATGTATGGAGATTGCAAACCACCGAGAAGAGTAGACAATGTTGACACGGTGATTTTTCCCCGAGGTTCACTTGGTTGCCACCAAGCTAGTCCCCGTTGTGTCGACCACACACTTTGGTAGTTCGGCGGCTAATAGGCACCACACCTAGCTCGACACTCGAGCGCCGCAAGAAATCACCCACAAGTGAGGGTAACTCAATGACACGCGCAATCCACTAGAGTTGCTCTTCGCGATCCCCGCGGGGCGAGCACAATGCCCCTCACAATCCTTCTCCGGAGCCACGCACAATCTTCACGCGGGCTTCACGACGGAGACTCGATCACCAAGCCGTCTAGGAGGTGGCAACCTCCAAGAGTAATAAGCACCACCGGCTTGCAACTCGAACACCTAGTGCCACTCGATGCAATCTCTCAAAGCAACGCACTAGGATCACTCTCTCACACAATCGGATGAGCACTAAAGCATATGTGTGTTAGAGGGCTCCCAAGCACATCCACACAAGCCACCAAGGCTTTGGAGTGCTCCAACCCACGGCCCAAAGCCGGCCTCAACGACTATATATAGCCTCAAGGGCCAACTAGCCGTTATGCCCCTTCACTGGGCATTCTGCGCTCCGATCGGTAGTACCGACCCCTCCTGGGCGGTACTACCGGCTTAGTCAAACTAGCCGTTTCCCCACATCCCGCTGATTTCGGCAAACCACCGATCCCTGGTCGGTTCCTCCGAGGTCGGTAGTACCGAGGTAATGGCGGTACTACCGCCAGGCCAAAAATCGCCGCGACCAGAGAGCTCTGCGAAAAACCAGCCACTATCGACCTTGCGTCGGTACCACCGTGGGCGGTAGTACCGAGGTAATGGCGGTACTACCGGCAAGCCATTTTCAAAAACTACAGAGAGCCTCGCGAAACTCCTCAGGGCCACGGTACCACCGACCATCCGGTCGGTACCACCGCCGGCGGTAGTACCGAGGTAATAGCGGTACCACCGCCAGGCCAAAAACGCTTCGGTACAGAGAGGTCTGCACGCTGCATCCTTGGGCGGTACCACCGACAACCCAGGGTCGGTACCACCGACAACACACAGAAAACTCCATTTTCATCTCTGAGTTGATCCAAACCAACTCCAACAACTTCTCCTTTGCAAATGTGCTAACACCAACAAGAGTACACCATCATGTGCATGTGTGTTAGCATTTTCACAAACAATTTTCAAAGGATTTTCACTTGCTCTCACCACGCCACTCGATCTTAGTAACATCGCAAAGTTAGATCGCTCAAGTGGCACTAGATGACCGATATGCAAACAAGTTTGCTCCTCTTAATAGTACGGCCATCTATCCTAAACCCGGTCATAATCTTCTCTACACACCTATGACCGGTGAAATGAAATGCCCTACAAATATACCTTTGCCTTGCGCATTCCATTCCATCTCCTTTGGTGTTGATGCAACACATGCACCAACCTATCTTCAAATGATATGATCCACTTCATATCATCACATGGCCTCCATGGTCCATCGATCTTGACATCACTTGCTCTTCACCATCGCTTCGGTCCTTCGGCGCCAAGTCTTGCTTAAGCCTCCCGACACTCGGTACCAACGGCTTCAAAGCCTCAACTTGCCCTTCACCTTCGCAACCGGTCCATCAAGCCAAGTCTTGCCTTGATCTTCTCCATCTTAGCCATATGACCACATGTCATGTCACATATGCAATAAGCTCCTTCATCACATGTATGAGCCTTGCAACATCTTCCAAGCCATTTCACCTCTATGGCATATGTTGCTCACACATGATCACCTATGGACTAATCACCTGTGTAATTTACTTCAAACACCATTAGTCCACCTAAAGTTGTCACTCAATTACCAAAACCAAACTAGGACTTTTCACCAGGCCGCCGGCTATGACGAGCCTTCGCAAGCCTCTGCTCTCGAGCCACCCGACGCAAGTTCCTCTCTTTCTTTTTCTTCTTCGTGGCATCTTTACTCTCCTTGTCTTTTTGAGCAGAGAGGCGCCTCACCTGTATTTCCGCGGCGTCCTCCCTCACCGGGGGCCTCGACGCGCGACATGTGAACGCCCCCTGTGAAAAAGAAACTCGATGAGAAAAACCACAAGGAGAGCGAACAAAGTCCGAAGAAAAAGGAAAGGAAGGGGGGCTCGAGACAGTCTAGCTCGAAGGAGGCTTACCGGGTCGAGGCACCCTGCGTCGGGCGCCATGGCGATCAGGTTGGCCTCCTCTGGGCGGAACGACCCGTGGACCGTAACCGACACCCGGGAGATAGCCTCGTTCCGAGACAACTCCCCCTCGGCCCCATCTCGAACATGAGGAGGGGGCGGTCCGCCAGAGGAAGGACCCTCCGCTGATGAAATGCCCAGATGACCGCCTAGACGGTCAGCTTCTTCTCCTCCACCAGCGTCCGCATCATGTTCATCAGCGGCTCCAGGTGGCGCTGCCTGTCCGCTGCGACGCCCCAGTTCCACTTCTCCGGGAGCTGGGTGATGCCCCTGCCGGTGTACTGCGGAAGGAGCCCGTCCTTGTTCCGCAGGTAGAACCAGTGGTCGTCCCACCCCGCCTGGTTGGTGGAGAGCTTGTAGCGGAGGTAGTCGCGGGGGACGTTGGCCGACGAGGGACCAGTCCTCGCGGTGATGGTGAGAGAGCCCACGCGCGCGAGCCTCCTCCCGCTCGGCTTCGCGGCCTTGTGGAAGAGCTCGCCCCGGAAGAGGTGGACGAACATCTCCCAGTGCGGCTCGATCTTCAGATACCCCTCGCACACCGCGGCGTAGATGGCGGCGTGCGAGATGGAGTTGGGGGAGAAGTGCTGCAGCTCCACCTCGAAGTGGTGGGCCAGCCCCCGCATGAAGCGGCTCGGCGGGATGCCGAGCCCCATGCGGTGGTAGCGCGTGAAGCTCACCACGTACCCCTCCGGCGGGTGCGGCTCCCGGTGGTCCGCCGACGGGAGAATCCACCACGCGGGACCCTCCTGCGGGTTGGGGCGGAGAAGCCCCCGCTCCACCAGCGTCTCCAGCTCTTGCTGCGTCGTCTTCGTCAAGCTCCAGTCTTCGGCCGGCAGCACCTGGGACGAAGCGGCCATGGCGGCGACGGCGCGGATTTGAGCGGTGGACGGGCGGCCGGGAAGATTCCCAATTCTGGCTCGGGAAGAAGGCGTGTGGAAGCTACGGCGGCGGTGAAGGCAAAGGCAAAGTAAAGGGTTCCTCTCCCATCACTCGGTATTTATAAGAGAAAACCCCGACGGGCGGGGTCTCCCACGACGGAAAAAGGTAACCGCACGCATTTAATGCGCCCACCTAACCGAATCTCGAGCCGGTTGACAGGTACACGCGGCAACTCCCCATTCGCTCCGCTACCTGGGCCCACCACGACCGCCGCTCCAACTTCGCGTCCATCACCCTCCCTGACAGTTCCCGCCTAAAAAGGCGCGCCCAACGGGCAGAAGAATTCCCAGACGACGGAGGCTTCTTCACCAAGGTAAAAACGGGCCCCGACCCTTCCAAGTCTCGAGGCAGCGAAGGCTGGCCCTCGAAGAGGGTTCGACAGCCGGCTTCGAGCACCCGAGTCAGGGACACCAAGGGGCGCCACTCGCAGCATCGCTCGAGGGCCAAGCCCTCGAGGCCCCTCACATGTATCCAAGGCTGGGCGCACGACGTGCAGTGAGATCCCCTCGGAGGGAGGCGTCGAGCCACCGGGTCCTATCGAATGGACCCGACACTCCTGCAGACCGAGCACCCATGCTTTATGAGATTGCCTCCGGGCTTCAGTCGACCCCATCGAATGGGGCACGAGGTCTCACTTGGATTTCCCCGTTACCAGCTCACCGGGAACCTCGATACTCGCCCGCTCGTGGTAGTGCGAGGCATCCCCCCTCGCATCCGATCGAAAGGACTCGCGGGATGACAAGCCAGGGCAACCGGCGTGCCGGACAGCTCGAAGAGCCGTTCGGTCGGTTCAGCCTGGCACCCCTTGACGAAAGAGGGTCGAAAAACTCGGGGGCTCGACACCCCCGAACCTAAAAAACGCAACTAACATTCACACTCGCAAAAAGCCCACGAGGGAGTTCTAACCACTCCCCCATGGCCTCGGGGGCTACACCCGCGGGTGTCGCTCGCACGACACCCACGGAATCAAAACAACCAAACCCTCGAGACCGGTTAGCTAACCCTCAGGATCTCGGTTAGGAGCCCCTGTGTGACACCCCAATTTTAAGAACAAAATTGGAGCACAATATATGTATGCCAGGATCAATTTTCATACATATATCCACATCATAGTAAATATCAAAACAATGCTTTTATTAATATATCGAATATTATTACATAAATGACCCTCGGGTCTGAAAGAAAAAGTACAGACTCTCTCGACATCTAACTCTAATGAAGACTCTGAAGTAGTCGCGGAAGTCTGGACTCCATCTCCACAGGAAGGTCGACCGGGGGTAGCGCCATCCTAGTACAGGTCGTCAGGGTCGAAGCCACCGTTCTCTGGATACTCCGGCTCCTCGTGAACGTAGCCACCAGCGTCTCCGTAATCGCCAGCGTCTGGGTGGGGTAGCAGGGGGACAAAGAGGAAGGGTGAGTACATCGAAATGTACTCCGCAAGTGTAGGAAATATATGCGTATGAGGCTAATAACAAAGGTAGGCTGTCTTGTTTGACCCAAGCGCCTAAAGCGACACACCCTATTAATCCTATTAATCCTATGCACCTATCTACTAGGTTATAGACAGACTCTGTAGAAAAGCAACAACACTCGGAGTCGCACCGAGTAAGACCACGCTCGGAGTCGCACCGAGTAACCAACACTTGGAGTCACACCAAGCAACCGCACCTGGAGTCGCACCAAGTACCCACACCCGAAGTCCATCAGATGACCCGAAACAGTAACCAGTAACCAACTAATCTCGAAGAAGTCCAAGCCCGCTCGTGACCGTGAGCACGGCTGATATATCAGTTTTACACTCTGCAGAGGTTGCACATCGTTACCCATGAGTCGTGCAGGTCCCGTCACGCTAAACACTGCCAAGGTGCATAGCAGGTTGCACTGCAAGGCCTTTACAAAGTCCCTCCAAGTCTGTGTTACACGTACTCTAAGGTTTCTCCCCTGTCCATAAGTCAACGACCCCAAGGGACCCCTCTTGAGCCACTAAACAAACCCCGTGTAGCATAACTTAGAGGAAAACTAATTAATTAGCCAGGTCCAGCCCATCCAGATCTCATGGTTGTGCTGTATTGCCGGGTTACTTGTCCAAGAACCGGGTCCTAGGGATCCAGGCAGGATATGTCTAGCACGAGCCCCGAACCAAAACCAAAAGCAGCTGCCGAGTCCCACGGCACAAAACCACCAATACGGTTCCATCCTGCCGGATTTACCTAATAACCATGTTACTACAAAAAATTACCATATCCACCCTGTTTCATAGTTCATTAATCAAGATTAATAATATTTACCTCCCAACCCAACCTTGACTGCAGGGCTAAGCAAAACATCTACCCGAACATCCCAAAACAGGCGACAAGGATAATATATACAAATTCTAGTAAACCCTAACATGGGATTCAAATTAATGACAAGCATGCATCTACAAGATCTAACTACTCTAGTACCAAAAGTAAAATTAAGTAGGTGCAAGATGTTCAAGGACACTTGCCTTCGGGCTGGGTCGAATCTGCACGGTCACAGGAAGGGTCGGGAGCGTCCTCGTACTCCGCACTCTCTGGCCCAATCAACATACATGGCACATACAAAGCAAAATAAGAAACAGTACAATAAACAGTATCAAAACAGTAAACCAACAGTTCTACTGCGTAGAGAACGAAATTATGAAACTAACGCAAGTTGAACGGGTCAAATCGGAGTTAAAATGAGCAAGTTATGGGCATTTGAAATCGGGTGGCAAAACTGTAAATACTTTGAACTCATTTTCGCAATTTAAATAAATCAAATCTGAAAAGAAAATGCTGCAGGACCGGGCCTCATTTTTGCAAAACTGCAGGGGCTGGAACGTGATTTTGTCTAGACTCAGTGCACAGCACTGTTTGGAGCGCGGGTTAATTCGATGAAAACTGAGGGACTCTTTAGCAAAAGGTGCCGCGAAGGGGTATCTTCTGATCTAGATCGCCCGATCCAGATCAGACGGTCTAGATTAGATGGGGAAGAGAGGGTGTGTGCGGTTGCGCAGGTGCTGCGTGGCGCTGAGGTGGAACCCAGGTGGCGCCATTCTATTGGTGTGGTGCACCACGGCCGCCGTGGACGCGAGGGAGCCGGCGCCGTAGACCACGTCCACTGAAACGCGAACCTGGTTCATACCCCTTCACAGGGTTTTCTAATCCTGGCCGATGGACTCGGATCTGATGGTCTAGGATCAAGGGGGAACAAAGGGTCGCCCGACGGTGGTCTTGGGCACGGCGGATCCACGGCAGGCGCGGCGGCGCCATTGCCGGCACGCCCCGAAGTGGTTCGGCACTGTGCTACGGGACACAAGAGAGGGAGAAAAAGGGAGGGATCGAACGGGTAGCTCACCGCGGGCTCGAATGTGGAGGTCTCGCCGTCGATTGAGGACCGGAGAAGGGGTGTCGACGGCGGAGGCGGACGCTTGCTCTCGGCTCCGGTAGTGACGACGATGGGGTGAAGCAGGGGTGGCGATGAGCGGCTGGTTGGGTGCGGCGTGCAGATGCTAGTGCCTTGTCGAGCTTCAAGTATGCAGAGGAGGGAGGGAGGGATGGCGGAAAGAGCTCTACGGAGCGGCAAGGGCGGCTCTGCTGATCCGGGGCAGCGGAAGTCTCGGGGAGGGGAGGACCCATCTGGTTGGATGCAGTCGGTGCGGCGCGGGGAACACGGGAAGGAGGGTGCCTAGTCTCGGTGACTTGGTGTGGCCTAGGCTTTAAAGGCAGAGAGGTGAGGGGCGAACGGTGGGCGAGCTCAGCGCTCTGATTATGGCGGCCGCGTGTTGTGTGATGTGAGCGAGGCGGGGTCACGGTGCGGCGGCTACGGGTGGAGCGCGAAGGGCGGGGGAGTCGGGTGGGGCTCCTTGATCGGGTCGGTGGGGCTAGGATTCCCGGCCATCTCGGCCGCACGGTTGAACAGAGTAGGCAGAGAGGAGATGGGGATCCGAGGGAAGGGGACGACGTTGACAAGGAGGGGCCACAGGTCAGCGTCACTGGTCGTGGGTCCCGGCTGGCAGCGAGTGAAGGGAGGAGGAGCGGTGAGGTGCGCGCGGGCCGCTGGGAGCGATGGGCCGGAGAGAGGGGAGTCGGCAACCGACTTGGGCTGGGGCAAGGGGGAGCTGGGGAAAGGCCCGAAGGGGAAAAGGCAACGGGCCGACGCCGATGCGGGCCTGCGTGCGATGAGAGGGGGAGAGCGAAGCGGGCCGCCGTGAGGAGTGGGCTCCGGCCGGGAGAGGGAGGGAGGAGGCCGGCCCGACATGGAGAGGGAGTGGGCCGACTGGGAGGAATGGGGGAAAGTTGAGGCCCTTTTGCCTTTCCTTTTCTTTTATTTCCTTTTTGATTTCAAATCTTTTGCAAAACTTTTGAGTTCAAAATCAAATCATTTGAAACCAAATAAATTTTGAAATTTTTTTGGAAATATTTTTCTAGGTTTTGTAAATAAAATTTGAGTTTGATTTTGCAAACTTTTATAAATCATTTCATTGCTTTTCTAAATAGAATAAATTCGATTCGCCCTATTCGGGTTTAATAAATTCTTTTTCACCCAATAAAAATTATGCAACGGCATGAATGCAACAAACATCTGGTTAGAATTTTCCTCCATCTAGGGTTTTGGCCATTTTCTTATTAAATTCTAATTTATTTTAATTAATTAAAAATCCAGGGTGTTACAAGCTTACCCCCTTAACTGGAATCTCGTCCCGAGATTCGGGGAGGCTACAGTCAATACAAAGAAGCAAATCAAACAAGAGCACCAGCACATGTCAATCAACGTGCTACGAGTTCAACAATTTATGGTGGGCATCCTACTATTGGAGGACCTACTTTGAAACAAAGTTTGAATTTTCAGTAGAGAGAGGCTACAGAAGTGGGAAAAAGGGTTAGGCTTTTAAAAATAGTTTTGTAAACTCGACGACTGACTAGGGTAGCGTCCTACGGTCAACACGGCTCCGATACCACTCTGTGACACCCCAATTTTAAGAACAAAATTGGAGCACAATATATGTATGCCAGGATCAATTTTCATACATATATCCACATCATAGTAAATATCAAAACAATGCTTTTATTAATATATCGAATATTATTACATAAATGACCCTCGGGTCTGAAAGAAAAAGTACAGACTCTCTCGACATCTAACTCTAATGAAGACTCTGAAGTAGTCGCGGAAGTCTGGACTCCATCTCCACAGGAAGGTCGACCGGGGGTAGCGCCATCCTAGTACAGGTCGTCAGGGTCGAAGCCACCGTCCTCTGGATACTCCGGCTCCTCGTGAACGTAGCCACCAGCGTCTCCGTAATCGCCAGCGTCTGGGTGGGGTAGCAGGGGGACAAAGAGGAAGGGTGAGTACATCGAAATGTACTCCGCAAGTGTAGGAAATATATGCGTATGAGGCTAATAACAAAGGTAGGCTGTCTTGTTTGACCCAAGCGCCTAAAGCGACACACCCTATTAATCCTATTAATCCTATGCACCTATTTACTAGGTTATAGACAGACTCTGTAGAAAAGCAACAACACTCGGAGTCGCACCGAGTAAGACCACGCTCGGAGTCGCACCGAGTAACCAACACTTGGAGTCACACCAAGCAACCGCACCTGGAGTCGCACCAAGTACCCACACCCGAAGTCCATCAGATGACCCGAAACAGTAACCAGTAACCAACTAATCTCGAAGAAGTCCAAGCCCGCTCGTGACCGTGAGCACGGCTGATATATCAGTTTTACACTCTGCAGAGGTTGCACATCGTTACCCATGAGTCGTGCAGGTCCCGTCACGCTAAACACTGCCAAGGTGCATAGCAGGTTGCACTGCAAGGCCTTTACAAAGTCCCTCCAAGTCTGTGTTACACGTACTCTAAGGTTTCTCCCCTGTCCATAAGTCAACGACCCCAAGGGACCCCTCTTGAGCCACTAAACAAACCCCGTGTAGCATAACTTAGAGGAAAACTAATTAATTAGCCAGGTCCAGCCCATCCAGATCTCATGGTTGTGCTGTATTGCCGGGTTACTTGTCCAAGAACCGGGTCCTAGGGATCCAGGCATGATATGTCTAGCACGAGCCCCGAACCAAAACCAAAAGCAGCTGCCGAGTCCCACGGCACAAAACCACCAATACGGTTCCATCCTGCCGGATTTACCTAATAACCATGTTACTACAAAAAATTACCATATCCACCCTGTTTCATAGTTCATTAATCAAGATTAATAATATTTACCTCCCAACCCAACCTTGACTGCAGGGCTAAGCAAAACATCTACCCGAACATCCCAAAACAGGCGACAAGGATAATATATACAAATTCTAGTAAACCCTAACATGGGATTCAAATTAATGACAAGCATGCATCTACAAGATCTAACTACTCTAGTACCAAAAGTAAAATTAAGTAGGTGCAAGATGTTCAAGGACACTTGCCTTCGGGCTGGGTCGAATCTGCACGGTCACAGGAAGGGTCGGGAGCGTCCTCGTACTCCGCACTCTCTGGCCCAATCAACATACATGGCACATACAAAGCAAAATAAGAAACAGTACAATAAACAGTATCAAAACAGTAAACCAACAGTTCTACTGCGTAGAGAACGAAATTATGAAACTAACGCAAGTTGAACGGGTCAAATCGGAGTTAAAATGAGCAAGTTATGGGCATTTGAAATCGGGTGGCAAAACTGTAAATACTTTGAACTCATTTTCGCAATTTAAATAAATCAAATCTGAAAAGAAAATGCTGCAGGACCGGGCCTCATTTTTGCAAAACTGCAGGGGCTGGAACGTGATTTTGTCTAGACTCAGTGCACAGCACTGTTTGGAGCGCGGGTTAATTCGATGAAAACTGAGGGACTCTTTAGCAAAAGGTGCCGCGAAGGGGTATCTTCTGATCTAGATCGCCCGATCCAGATCAGACGGTCTAGATTAGATGGGGAAGAGAGGGTGTGTGCGGTTGCGCAGGTGCTGCGTGGCGCTGAGGTGGAACCCAGGTGGCGCCATTCTATTGGTGTGGTGCACCACGGCCGCCGTGGACGCGAGGGAGCCGGCGCCGTAGACCACGTCCACTGAAACGCGAACCTGGTTCATACCCCTTCACAGGGTTTTCTAATCCTGGCCGATGGACTCGGATCTGATGGTCTAGGATCAAGGGGGAACAAAGGGTCGCCCGACGGTGGTCTTGGGCACGGCGGATCCACGGCAGGCGCGGCGGCGCCATTGCCGGCACGCCCCGAAGTGGTTCGGCACTGTGCTACGGGACACAAGAGAGGGAGAAAAAGGGAGGGATCGAACGGGTAGCTCACCGCGGGCTCGAATGTGGAGGTCTCGCCGTCGATTGAGGACCGGAGAAGGGGTGTCGACGGCGGAGGCGGACGCTTGCTCTCGGCTCCGGTAGTGACGACGATGGGGTGAAGCAGGGGTGGCGATGAGTGGCTGGTTGGGTGCGGCGTGCAGATGCTAGTGCCTTGTCGAGCTTCAAGTATGCAGAGGAGGGAGGGAGGGATGGCGGAAAGAGCTCTGCGGAGCGGCAAGGGCGGCTCTGCTGATCCGGGGCAGCGGAAGTCTCGGGGAGGGGAGGACCCATCTGGTTGGATGCAGTCGGTGCGGCGCGGGGAACACGGGAAGGAGGGTGCCTAGTCTCGGTGACTTGGTGTGGCCTAGGCTTTAAAGGCAGAGAGGTGAGGGGCGAACGGTGGGCGAGCTCAGCGCTCTGATTATGGCGGCCGCGTGTGGTGTGATGTGAGCGAGGCGGGGTCACGGTGCGGCGGCTACGGGTGGAGCGCGAAGGGCGGGGGAGTCGGGTGGGGCTCCTTGATCGGGTCGGTGGGGCTAGGATTCCCGGCCATCTCGGCCGCACGGTTGAACAGAGTAGGCATAGAGGAGATGGGGATCCGAGGGAAGGGGACGACGTTGACAAGGAGGGGCCACAGGTCAGCGTCACTGGTCGTGGGTCCCGGCTGGCAGCGAGTGAAGGGAGGAGGAGCGGTGAGGTGCGCGCGGGCCGCTGGGAGCGATGGGCCGGAGAGAGGGAAGTCGGCAACCGACTTGGGCTGGGGCAAGGGGGAGCTGGGGAAAGGCCCGAAGGGGAAAAGGCAACGGGCCGACGCCGATGCGGGCCTGCGTGCGATGAGAGGGGGAGAGCGAAGCGGGCCGCCGTGAGGAGTGGGCTCCGGCCGGGAGAGGGAGGGAGGAGGCCGGCCCGACATGGAGAGGGAGTGGGCCGACTGGGAGGAATGGGGGAAAGTTGAGGCCCTTTTGCCTTTCCTTTTCTTTTATTTCCTTTTTGATTTCAAATCTTTTGCAAAACTTTTGAGTTCAAAATCAAATCATTTGAAACCAAATAAATTTTGAAATTTTTTTGGAAATATTTTTCTAGGTTTTGTAAATAAAATTTGAGTTTGATTTTGCAAACTTTTATAAATCATTTCATTGCTTTTCTAAATAGAATAAATTCGATTCGCCCTATTCGGGTTTAATAAATTCTTTTTCACCCAATAAAAATTATGCAACGGCATGAATGCAACAAACATCTGGTTAGAATTTTCCTCCATCTAGGGTTTTGGCCATTTTCTTATTAAATTCTAATTTATTTTAATTAATTAAAAATCCGGGGTGTTACACCCTGCTCGAGTGCCAGCACTCGAACAAGGGCTCGGGGGCTACTGTCGGGGGTCCACAAAAGGGGTACCCCCAATCAACGCAAAACAAATAGGTTAAACCTAGAACACCAATTAATAACAAACCTAGCAAGTCTAACCTTCTAAAAAGCCAACCCCTCGAGGCCTGCAAGCGTCGGCCCATCACTGGGGAGCCCGGGCCCGCCAAAGCCTTACTGTACGCCCCATGGTAGCCTACCCCTCGAGCCCTGGCACATACGCCTCGAACCCGTTACAGCCGTACACTGTTTCTTGAGACCCCACGCGGGGATCTCGAGCCTCTCTAGCATGGCAGCCTATCTCTCGAGACGCATCACGCCCTCCTCGAGCGGCGCCAGACGTCGGATACCAGCCCCATACTGCGCATTTAATGCATTCACCTACTCCGGTCACGTCCTCTGGCACATGATGTGAGCCACAGTAAACCGGAGCCCAGGTCAAATCTCATTTTCACCACAAGCATGGACAAAAAGGCAAAAGTACAGCACTGCTCGGCCATACCCTGCACTATTGAGCACTCGAACCACGTCTCGAGGCCTGGAAACCCACTGTATGACCGAGTTTACCGGGACTTGCCCATACCTATGGGGCTCGAGCCCCCCGTAGACGCCACCTCGAGGCCGGCCCGGCGCCCCTCGAGCCCTAACGACTTTCATGTCATTGGAGGATAGGTACCCCAAGACCCGGAGGGACTCTGCCACGACTTGTACGTACCGGAATGGGCGCTGTACGGCCTCCACGTCGCCACGCCTCCACATCCACACCTGGGATGGAGGCCACGCTTCAAGGACGCCTCAACAGCAACCCCCACGTCAACTCCAGTGACCTCGACAAGACAACATTCCTACCCTCCGCCGTATTGGGCGTTGTACATCCCCGACTCCTGTGTAACCCTGTGTAACCCCGTGTAACCCTGGCCTCCTCTTGTTCTATAAAAGGGGACACCAAGGCCCTTCACGCACACGTAAGGACCCGCTTCGCAAGTCCATATAACGCCACACACACGCACGAGTCCGGACCCTGGTCCACGCTCGTTGAGCTTGTATTGCCCCTGTACAAGCACTTAGGTGCAAGTAATACAAGAACCATCCCGTCCGCTGGACGTAGGGCCTTCTTTGCCCGAACCAGGATAAATCCTTGTGTCATCTTGCATCACCATCCAGGAAGAGAGCACGCGATCATATTACTCGTTGGTGTCAGACCCCCGGGGTCGAAACTCCGACACCAGGTGTCATCCCAGAACCTCGTATTGGTCCCATCTTTGATATCGAAAGAACCTATAGCCAAAATCTCATCTTTGATACGCATGAGGCCTCTCCAAAAATGGGAGTCATTTGGTTTGGCTGTCACTTGCGAAAGAGTCTTAGAATATAAGTATTTTTTCTTCAGCATCGACTGTCACATGCCATCTGAGTTTAGTAAATTAACCACTCATTTGGTCAATAGGCATTTGTTGTGTAAATGTAAATCCAGGATGCCTAGACCCCCTTGTTCTTTAGGACGACACAAGATGTCCCATCTGACAAGTCTATATTTATGTTTATCGGAGGAACCTTGCCAGAAAAACCTTGATTTGAAATGGTCAAGTTTTTTGAGTACTCCTTTAGGAATCTCAAAGAAAGACATCATGAACATGGCTAGGCTGCTTAGTACAGAATTAAGCAGGATTAGTCTTCCTCCGTAAGACAAATATTTTGCTTTCCAACAAAAGAGTTTTTGTTGAAAACGCTCTTCGATCTTTCTCCAATCAGAATTTAAGAGTTGTCTGTGGTGCATAGGGATTCCTAAATATCTCAAGGGATACTCCCTTGCATTGCACCCAAACAGAGTAGTATAATAGGATTCCATCTCTTTGGCTGCTCCGTAGCAAAAAATTTCACTTTTATGAAAATTAATCTTTAGCCCAGATAACTGTTCAAAGGCGCATAGCAAAAGCTTTAGATTCTTTGCCTGCTCTGGATCGTGATCGAGAAAAATAATAGTATCATTAGCATACTGCAGAATAGACAGACCATGATCAATAAGGTCTGGGATGATACCTCTTATTTGACCATCGGCTTTTGCTCTATTAATAAGAAGAGCTAACATATCAGCAACGATGTTAAATAAGATAGGCGACATAGGGTCGCCCTGTCTCAGCATCTCGATCTGTTGGTGTATCGGTGTATGTATGCGATGAACACATGCAGATGCAGCGTTGTTGTTGATTTATCACCTCGGACTGATACTCTGAGGCTAATCTCAATGAGAGTTTCATTTGCATTAAATAAGTTGCCACATAGGCATGGTTGGTGACATGGTGGTGTATTTAAGAAGTGAGAGAATAAATGAGTTTCATCTAGATGAAACTCTCTTGGTACGAATACCAACTCTCTCTACTGACAAGCATTAATCAACTCTTGATTTAAATAAAAAGCATACATATTCAATGATGCATATTCTACTAACCCCGTTTCGAAGAGCAGCCTGAAGACAAATTTTGTTGCAAAGACGAAGCCAATTTTTTACTAGAGAGCAGAGACTTGAGAGGAGACGGCTAAAGATCTCAAATTATAGTCTTCAACCCCTTAAATAAAGGAGTGACCTATCCTTTTTCAATCCACTATTATTTCATTGGGGATGATATTTTCTCACTCTGCTGGAAAGGGGACCATTAAGACTTCCAAATACTTCTTATATTCTCCAATAAAAAAAATTCTTGGGTGTTCAAGGAGTCCTCGTACACGTATCAATTCAAGATTACTGCTCTGCCAGGCCAGGCACCAGCTATGGGATGGTTTCTTCAATGTTCAATTACTCAATCGAAGAAAGACATCTGCAAAAGCGGACACCTGTCTGAAAACTAATGCCAGGCCACCGAGTTATCTCATCATTATCTGAATAATTAACCGCGCCCCTTCTACGGGGTGGTATATATATAGAGAATGGAGCCACAGTGATCTGGTAAATCTGCAGACTACTGTACTGTAGATGCCTGCCTTCATAGGTTACGCGGCTTCTCACGTTAAGCATGTGTGCAAACTTCTTGGTAGCACAGCGTTCTGGTTTACACGGTAACCATTACACAGTGGCATAAATAACCATGGGAGAATTATTTATTTGGCCCTCAAAAAAAAACTCTAGTTATTTATGTGACCTTTTTTCTTTTGAAGTTTTGTATATGGCCTCAAAACAAAACTTTGTTACTTATTTGGCCTTCCGTTAGATTTGAGGGCATAACGGTGTTAAGTGTTGGGTGAAAAGACCATTTTACCCCTGCACCTAAAAAAATAGTGTATAAAACAGTATATATATATATATTATATAAAGTATATATATATTATAAATAGTATATATACTGTTTATATATATATATATTGTTCATATATATATTGTTTAGATATATATTGTTTTTATATATATTGTTTATATATATACTGTTTATATATACATACATATATATATATTATTTTTTTATTTTTTAGGCGCAGGGGCAAAATGGTCTTTTTACCCAATACTTAACACCGTTATGCCCTCAAATCTAACGGAAGGTCAAATAAGTAACAAAGTTTCGTTTTGAGGTCATATACACAACTTGAAAAGAAAAAGGGTGAAGGGTCGAGATGGCGGACTAGAGGGGGGTGAATAGTCCTTTTTAAAATTAATCGCACCGGCTAACCGAAATAAATGCGGAATTAAAACTATCGGTCTAGCCAAGACTACACCCCTCTACTTATACTCTATGACACCTTATAAAAGATCCTAAACAATGCAAATAAGGTGTCGGGCTAGCTAAAGCTCACCTAACCAATTCTAGAAGCAAGGTCACACAATCCTATGCAACTAGTACTTTAAGCACGAGGGAGCTCCTACACAATCTAGCAAGCAAAGCACAAAGCCTAAGCTCACTAGCAATGCTCAATAACAAGGCTACACAGGCCAAATTAGAGAGCTCAACTTAGCTACACAAACTAGATAGCTACACAAGCACAAAATGTATGAAAGTAAATATAAGCTTATGTATGGAGATTGCAAACCACCGAGAAGAGTAGACAATGTTGACACGGTGATTTTTCCCCGAGGTTCACTTGGTTGCCACCAAGCTAGTCCCCGTTGTGTCGACCACACACTTTGGTAGTTCGGCGGCTAATAGGCACCACACCTAGCTCGACACTCGAGCGCCGCAAGAACTCACCCACAAGTGAGGGTAACTCAATGACACGCGCAATCCACTAGAGTTGCTCTTCGCGATCCCCGCGGGGCGAGCACAATGCCCCTCACAATCCTTCTCCGGAGCCACGCACAATCTTCACGCGGGCTTCACGACGGAGACTCGATCACCAAGCCGTCTAGGAGGTGGCAACCTCCAAGAGTAATAAGCACCACCGGCTTGCAACTCGAACACCTAGTGCCACTCGATGCAATCTCTCAAAGCAACGCACTAGAATCGCTCACTCGCAATAGATTCGCGCGCTAGCAAGCACAAGCGAGTTAGAAGGCTCCCAGGCACATCCACACAAGCCACCAAGGCTTTGGAGTGCTCCGACCCCTTCCTAGGGCCGGCCACAACGACTATATATAGAGGGGGGAGGGCGGCGGCCCGATCCCCACCTTTTTGCGCTTTGCCGGTAGTACCGGCCCCTCCTGGGCGGTAGTACCGGCCTTGGTCAAACTAGCCGTTTCCTCACAACCCGCTGATTAAGGCGAAGTACCGACTCTGGTCGGTACCTCCGAGGTCGGTAGTACCGAGGTAATGGCGGTACTACCGCCAGGCCAAAAATCGCCGCGACCAGAGAGCTCTGTGAAAAACCAGTCACTACCGACCTTGCGTCGGTACCACCGTGGGCGGTAGTACCGAGGTAATGACGGTACTACCGGCAAGCCATTTTCAAAAACAACAGAGAGCCTCGCGAAACTCCTCAGGGCCACGGTACCACCGACCGTCCGGTCGGTACCACCGCCGGCGGTAGTACCGAGGTAATAGCGGTACCACCGCCAGGCCAAAAACGCCCCATTACAGAGAAGGCTGCACGCAGCACCTATGGGCGGTACCACCGACCACCCTGGTCGGTACCACCGACCATCCACAGAAAACTCCATTTTCTCCTCTGTTTTGATCCAAACCAACTCCAACAACTTCTCCTTTGCAAATGTGCTAACACCAACAAGAGTACAACATCATGTGCAAGTGTGTTAGCATTTTCACAATCATTTTCAAAGGATTTTCTCTTTCACTCATAACGCCACTCGATCTTAGAAACATCGCAAAGTTAGATCGCTCAAGTGGCACTAGATGACCGATATGCAAACAAGTTTGCTCCTCTTAATAGTACGGCCATCTATCCTAAACCCGGTCATAATCTTCTCTACACACCTATGACCGGTGAAATGAAATGCCCTACAAATATACCTTTGCCTTGCGCATTCCATTTCATCTCCTTTGGTGTTGATGCAACACATGCACCAACCTATCTTCAAATGATATGATCCACTTCATATCATCACATGGCCTCCATGGTCCATCGATCTTGACATCACTTGCTCTTCACCATCGCTTCAGTCCTTCGGCGCCAAGTCTTGCTTAAGCCTCCCGACACTCGGTACCAACGGCTTCAAAGCCTCAACTTGCCCTTCACCTTCGCAACCGGTCCATCAAGCCAAGTCTTGCCTTGATCTTCTCCATCTTAGCCATATGACCACATGTCATGTCACATATGCAATAAGCTCCTTCATCACATGTATGAGCCTTGCAACATCTTCCAAGCCATTTCACCTCTATGGCATATGTTGCTCACACATGATCACCTATGGACTAATCACCTGTGTAATTTACTTCAAACACCATTAGTCCACCTAAAGTTGTCACTCAATTACCAAAACCAAACTAGGACCTTTCAATCTCCCCCTTTTTGGTAATTGATGACAACTCTACAAAGATATGGAAATTAAGCTCTTTGGATTCTATGTTACTTATCCAACATTAAGACCATATAAGAGAATTTGGATAAGCACCATACAACCCAACTTTGTAGTGTTAACTCCCCCTACATGTGTGCTCAAATGGTTTGGTTTCAAGCTTGCACACATGCATAAATATGAAATTTGTGGGAGTGTTAGCACTACTAAGTGATGCTAAGTGAAATTTTACCTTTGAAGCGTGCATACCACATTTTGATTCATCCTTAGCATCGAAGAGTAGCTAGACATCATAAAAACTAGAAAACCCCGTGAGATCAACATTAATAGCAAGGGTCTAGTTTTGCATTAAAAGCACAAGTCTAGCTATTAACCTATGCATGCTAGTTATCAATTCATCAATTAAATCCTATAACTAGCATACACCACACAAGCATGCATATAAAATTTTAAAACTTATGCAATGCAAGCAAGCACATGATTATGCACATATCAAATGCAACAACCAAGTTCATGAGCTTGCTCCCCCTACTTGTGTGCTCTCATTGTCCAAGAATTTTGATCCTTCAATCTTGCTCCCTCTTGATCCATGTCCATCTTCTTTTCTCCCTCTTTGTCCTTGACATATCATAATTGACATATCTTTTCCATAACTTCTCCCCCTTTGTCATCAATGACCATAAAAGGTATGCTCTTTTCTCACAAAGGGTGACACTAGGGTAGATGGTTGACACTTTAAGCTTCATTTTTGACGGACACTACGATATGTGTTGGAATGAAACCCACTTGAAGGATCTTTGACCTTGATACCACTAGGTGGGGCACCTCCCTTATGTCATAGCATGGGTCATCCAATTGATAAACTTGAGCTCTTGTTGGAGAGGGATGCTTTGCTTGATTTGATCACTTATAGTTGAGGATCACTTGAAGTCTTGTAGGATACCACTTGAATGGAAGTTTAAACTTGATATCCATTTGCATTATT
Organism: Coix lacryma-jobi var. lacryma-jobi; assembly: GCA_009763385.1. NCBI lineage: Eukaryota > Viridiplantae > Streptophyta > Magnoliopsida > Poales > Poaceae > Coix > Coix lacryma-jobi. The sequence goes on along the minus strand of CM019827.1, from coordinate 114,676,379 downwards.
GTCTTCTTCTTGAACTCTTGTCGTCTTCATGAGCTTCTCATTTGTGACTTGAACTAGGCAATCTTGCATAAGATATCTAACTCGGTTTACTCTAGAGTAAGCTTCTTCACACATCTTTCAATGGTTATCTTACTCATGTTGAATTAGACACTTGAATGTTCATCTTCTAGATCAAGTACTTGGGTTCACTAGCTCATGAACAAATTCACATACTAACCACTAGATCATATAATAAATCAAGCAATAGTGGTAAGCTTATGAATTTAAACTTGTTATTTGTTATGCATGATCCTATTGAGCACGTACTATATGCACTAACCGCATACTAGTAAGGGATGAAATGATCATGCACATTACAATGATACCTTTGCTATCTTGGAGTAGAGGATAGTCATTTTGATTCCAATTAAGCTCCAAATAGCAATGTGAAGTCCATGGTGAAGACCAATATATACCAATTGATAGAACAAATCTTCACTCATATGATTAAGTGCATTATCTTGTTGTGGTTGGCTTGCTTCTTCATTTGAACATAGCTTGCATATGAATACCACTTGAATTGTCATGATTTGCTTTTCTATCTTGGGTGTTGCTTGCTTTCTTTCTTGATCAATCTCTTGATTTCTCCAACCAAGCATCTCCAATGATACTCTAGATCACCACTTCCATGTTAGCCTTCCAAGCATCATGCTCGGTTAACCTACAAAAGGCGGCAAGCCCCTACAAAAGGGAGAAGTGATCTCTCTCCAAAGAATCATCCTTGATACTCACTTGAATTGACTTTGCTTGATTGATCCATTTGAACTCTTATTGAAATGTGACTTTGAATTCCTCTTTGAGTCCTTTTCTTTCTTCCAAATGATCTTCAATTTGATACTAGAGCTTGAAGGACCGAGAAGCTACCCGAAAGCGACCAGAGGGGGGGTGAATGGGAGCTTCAAAAATTTCCTTTCGGAAACTAGATGCCACTGTCCCAAGATCAACCCCAAAAGCGAAACCTAGAGCTTGCTAATGTCCACGACCCTAGATGTAGGGTGGATGCTTCCTAGAAGCACAGCGGGACACTAGACAACCCTAGAAAGCCAACCCAAAAGACGGAACTCAAATCCGATCAAGAACGAACGAGCCGCGAACGAAAACGCGCGAAACAGCAGCGACCGGACTCTGGCCTGCGTCCGGTCAGCAGGGACCGGACGCGTCCGGTCGTCAGAAAACAGCTCTGGGAGCTCTCTGTTCGCGACCGGACGCACGGAGCTCAAGCGTCCGGTCGTTCACTGAGCGTCCGGTCAGATGAGACAAAAACACGGGAACAGTGCGAGCAGCGCGTCCGATCAGTTCCAAAAACCAGCGTCCGGTCGAGCAAAACGAAACACCGAAAAACGATCGGACTCACCAGAGGGTCCGGTCACTGGGCATCGGACGCGTCCGGTCACAGAAAAACGTTTCTGGAACCTTTCTGTTTCTGACCGGACTCACTGAAGGGAGCGTCCGGTCGATTTGAACAGAGCGTCCGGTCAAGCAAAAGAACTCAGACAGAGTTCAACCACCGGACGCACTGTAGCAGCGTCCGGTCGTTGAATGAAGCGTCCGGTCACCCCGCGAATTCACTGTTCGTCCACCGATTCGACTAGAACTCACCCAAAACAAATCCTCTAGGGATCAAACTTGGTGAGTGAAGTCACAAGGAGGTTAGTGAGCTATCTCTAAGAGATCATGGCTCGAACCTAACTCCAAATCGGTGAATCGAAGAATTTCGGGGGAAGGGAAGAAAAGTGACCCGAAACGAAAAATCGATCGATCTCCTAGACCGTGAGGTTAGAGGATGATTCCTTCGGTGGAAAGAAGTGCCTCACGATCTAGAACAACTTGGTTCAAACGGAATTGCAAAAGATGAACCGAGCAAAGAGATCAAGCGACGGGAAAATCGTGGAGCAAAAAGGATTCCGCGAAGAACACAAGCAAAACGGAAATCACAGCCACGAACTCGAATCAAGGACGCAAATCAACCCATCGATCAGTGCTCCAAGGTGAGGATACGGCCTCACTTCCTCGAATCAACAGTACACAGAGTGGAGTCTCTCTGCGGATCTCAACTAGCTAAAGCAGGGGTGTGGGAGAGTGGAAACCCTAATGCTAGGAAGCAAATGACTGCGCTAACTGAGATAGGGAGGAGGGTGTCTCCCCTAGACTACTTATACTAACCTAGCCTAAGTCTATTTCCTACTCTACCCCTCTCTACTCTAATTACAGAGCGGACCAGCCTAACCCTAAGGCTATTCTAGTCCACCCGCTGGTGGTAGGTAGATCCGACGGCCACGCCCGCACGGTCTTCCGCGTCGCCTCCACGCAACCTTCAGATCGCCGCCACGTGCCGCCACCACTCTGCACCCCCGGTTTTGCGGCCCAAACCGGGAAACCAGCCTTTTCCATCAGCCCCCGGTTTTGAGGCCCAAACCGGGAAACCAGCCTCCAGCCCGAGTTTTGTGGCCCAAACTCGGAAACCCTCAGCGCCCGAGTTTTGAGGCCCAAACTCGGAAACCGGCCCACTCCCAGGTTTTGAGGCTCAACCTGGAAACCGTCACGCCCAGGTTTTGTGGCTCAACCTGGAAACCCAGCACCCAGGTTTTGAGGCCCAAACCTGGAAACCGTCCACCGTTGGTTTTTCCCGGGCTCTACCAACAAACCGGCGTCGTAGAGGGGATGCACCGCCTGTGCACCCCTTCCACCGACATGATCGCACTTCTCCGCTTGTCGCTGTCGCAGGCTGCCAGCCACCACAGCTGATCCTCCGGCCTCCAGTCCATCAGTCCAAGTCCACGTCCGCCCTTCACCGTCCGATACATCGGCATGGCACGTCCGCCGCACGGCACGCCCATCCTTCATCGCGCCCGGTCCGTCGGCACGGCACGTCGCAACTTGACCTTCACCCGCCATCGATCACTGTCTCCGTGCTCGACACCTGCACAACACAAGCCAAAGAACATGCGCATCATCTCCGTTGACAATCACTCATCACTCAGAGACTCGGCATACACCCATGTATCCGCAATCTCCCCCTTGATGAGTGCATTGTCAACTCCACAACAAATCATGAATAAGAAGAAGGAGGTAGGAAGGAGTGGGAAGAGAAAACCCAACCAAATGACCCAAAAGCCTAACAAAAGCCGAAGAAGGTCAAGTGGATGAAGCGAAAACTTGGTCCCCAAAGACATGGGCAACGGCTCGACGCAACCAAGCAAAGCAAAGCTAGCCCTCAAGAAGAGGTAGAACAGGCTCAACACCGCTAGCAGATACCAATTGAAGATCGGAGGACAACAGAGGCAAAATGCTAGTCCCTCAAGATAGAGGCACAGAGGCTCAACACAACTAGCAAGAAAATCACTCCGAACCAATTGGAAATCAACCCAAACCAAATGGGAAAGCACACCAGACGATACCAATTGAAAGCCAAATGAAAAAGCTTATGAAAGCTCATGAAAAGCTAGGAACGTTTGCTAGTCCCTCAAGACAGAGGCAACGGCTCAACACAACTAGCAAACTCCCCCTCGACAGATGCAAGCAACTAGGTCAAATGATTTGCATAAAATTTCTCCCCCTAGTTGAAAATGCACTTATCAAGGCCAAAAGGTATCGGAGAAGCAATTCTCTTCACATAAACTCCCTCTAAACACAAGATCTCCTTCCACAATGCATATGGAGTCAAAATGCAAGTTAGGAGCTTCAAGTATATAGTCAAAAGAGTGCAAAGATGCTCTAATCAGTATAGCTCCAACATCTCAATTAAGCACTCAAATAGCAAAGGCTCAAACTGATCACTTATACGAAATATGAAGCTTATGAGCATGTGAGCAGTTTTAAGCCAAAAGGATAGTCACCATCAAAATAGCACTAGACATGTATAGAAGGAATCCAAACAAGTGCTAATCATATATACAAGGTGAACTACCCCTAGCAAAGTTCAATCATCATGCATAGGAATGAAGCATATACTTGTGATTTCAAATTCATATCGGAGTTGCAGCGGTAAAAGAATTCACAAGTTCATTTTTGGCATGTGATTGCGAGAGGTTGAAAGCTTGTCATTGCCTAACTTTTCAACCGTGCGAAGCCTATGCCGAAGCAATCAGAAGCTTAAAGCAACGGTTTCGGTCATACACTACATGGCTCAAGTTTAACTCAAAGTGCAATGAGAAACAGTCTCAATACCATGAGGTGTTGACAAGCAATCCCATCTCGATCTTTTCAATTCAACAATACTTGGTTCAGATTTTAAGCAAGTTATGAACAACCAAGCAAGTGAATGACTCAGTACTAGAGACATAGCAACCTAGCATATCTGAAAAGCAGGAATGGACTCAACACACCCTACACGTGCTAGTTGCATATCTCAATGGTGAACATTTTCAGATTTATATACATTAGGCATAATTCACCATTCCAAAAATAGCTCGCTCATAACATGTAACAGTGATCAGAAAGAGCATAAGCTACAAGCATCATCATAAGTATCGGAGCAATACTAACAAGAGCATAATTACATTCTAGTGAATATAGACATGAAGCTCAAAATGTAAATGCGTATGCCCGACACAAAACTGAAAGAAAGAAGATACCAAATGGAAAGACTCAAGAAACTCAAAAGAAAAGAGCCTCAAAATAAAAGAGTCAGTCTGTACATCTCAAAATGCTTCCCCCATCTAAAAGGGGAAACACACACCAAGCTCACCCCTCAACCTATTAAAGGTTGATTCGTCTAAAGGCTTGGTGAAAATATCAGCCAATTGGTGATGAGTATCGACATGGCGAAGGTCGATATCACCCTTCTCCTGGTGGTCTCGCAAGAAATGAAAGCGCACATCAATGTGTTTGGTTTTCGAGTGAAGCACGGGGTTCTTAGCAACGCTAATGGCACTCGTGCTGTCACAAAGCAAAGGAACTCGAGTAAAGCTTAAACCAAAATCACGCAAAGTGGCCATCATCCAGAGTAACTGGGAACAGCAGCTAGCCGCAGCAACATATTCAGCCTCCGTGGTAGACTGAGCGACACTAGACTGCTTGCGAGAAGACCACGACACAAGAGAAGACCCAATAAACTGGCAAGTCCCAGAGGTGGACTTGCGCTCAATGCGACAACCAGCAAAATCGGCATCGGAATAACCGCAAAGCGAGAGAGTGGAGGAAGCAGAATACCAAATCCCGAACTCAGGCGTGAAACGAAGGTACCTGAATATGCGCTTCACTGCCTGACGGTGAGAAGTGCGTGGCGAAGCCTGAAAGCGCGCGCACAAGCACACGGCGAACTGAATGTCCGGCCGTGTCGCCGTCAGGTAGAGCAGCGATCCAATCATGCTGCGGTACTCCTTCTGGTCCACTGCTTCTCCATCCGTGTCGGCATCCAGGGCAGTCGTCGTCGACATGGGCGTCGGAAGAGGCTTGGCCTCACCCATGTCAAACCGCTTCAGCAAGTCCCTCGTGTACTTGCCCTGGTGCACAAACGTCCCCTCTCGGGATTGCTTAATTTGCAACCCGAGAAAGAAAGTCAGCTCGCCCATCATGCTCATCTCGAACTCCCTGCTCATAGTATCTGCAAACTTGGCAACCAAAGCGTGAGAAGAACCACCGAAAATGATATCATCCACGTAAATTTGGACCAAGAGAGTATCTTTGCCTTGCTTGAGGAGAAAGAGCGTTTTATCTACACATCCCATTTTAAAACCCTTAGCTAGCAAAAAGGTTTTTAATCTCTCATACCAGGCTCTAGGGGCTTGTTTCAAACCATACAAAGCTTTGTGAAGTTTAAAGACATGGTTTGGAAACTTGGGATTTTCAAAACCGGGGGGTTGCTGGACATAGACCTCCTCCTCAATGTAGCCGTTTAAGAAGGCACTCTTGACATCCATTTGAAAAAGTTTGAAACCCATGGATGCAGCATAAGCCAAGAGTATCCTAATAGCCTCCAAACGAGCTACAGGAGCGAAGGTCTCCTCATAATCTATCCCCTCCTTCTGACTATAACCCTTCGCTACAAGCCGGGCCTTGTTTCTCACAATGTGGCCCTCCTCTCCTTGCTTGTTTTTAAATACCCATTTTGTCCCAATAGGTTTACAGTCAGGAGGTGGTGGCACTAGAACCCAAACCCGATTTCGCTCAAAGTTCTCTAGCTCCTCATGCATGGCATTGACCCAGTCCGGATCCGTCAATGCGTGTCCAACATCTCGGGGCTCAAAAGACGCAACAAAAGCAGAATGAGCAAAGTGCGAGATGTGCTGTGACCTGGAGCGAGTAACTCGCTCGTCGATGTCGCCGATCATCTGTTCAGGGGGGTGCTGGCGCTGGATATGTCGTGGCGCCTCCCGGGAAGAAGTGACCTCCCCCTCAACAGCAGCTGGTTCCACCCCGGGTACAAAAGGTACCGCGCGAGGTGGAGGATCCCACGGCCCCCAGGAAGAAGAAGTGTCGGGGCCGTGAGTCGTCGTCGAGGCCGCTCCTTGCGGCACGGCAGGCCGAGGGGGTGCTGGATCATCTATACCTTCAGCACCCTCGTCCTCGTCATCAAAAAGAGGTTCTCCAACCTCATGATCACCTGCACGCTCAAAACGAGAAGAAGGACAAACAAGAGTCTCGTCGAAGGTGACATCTGATGTCTCCATGACTCGGTTAGTGTCAAGGTTAAGTACACGATAAGCTCGAGTGTGAGTGCCATAACCCAAAAACACACCGTCAGAAGAACGAGACTCAAACTTGTCCAGGTTGCCTTTTTTCAATATAAAACAGTGGCAACCAAAAACTCTAAAATAACTCACCTTGGGCTGGCGACCAAAACGCAACTCATAAGAGGTCTTCTTCAAAAACGCTCTCAGAAAAATGCGATTCGAAATGTAGCATGCAGTGTTCATAGCTTCAGCCCAAAAGCGCCTAGGAGTCCTATGCTCATCGAGCATCGTCCTGGCCATCTCAACAAGGGTCCGATTCTTCCTCTCTACAACACCATTTTGGGGTGGTGTATAGGGGGAAGAAAACTGATGCTCCAAACCAAGGCGGTTACAAAACTTCTCAAAATCCGAATTTTTAAACTCGGAACCATTATCACTTCTAATCGCTCGCATCGAGTTCAAAGGGAACTCGTTCTGAAGACGCAAAATCAGATTGCGAGCGAAGGAGAAAGTCTCGGTCTTCTCAGCTAAAAAGAAGACCCACGAATATCTCGAAAAGTCGTCAACAACAACCAAAACATACCACTTGCCACCAACCGAGCTCACCCGAGCCGGACCAACAAGGTCCATGTGTAAAAGCTCTCCGGGGTGCGAGGTCATGACCTTAGTCACCGGATGGTGGGGAGCAGCAACCATCTTCCCATGTCTGCAAGAATGGCAAACTAGATCCTTCTCCATCGAAAGCTTGGGCAATCCTCGGATTAGGCCAAGTGAGCTAAGTCTTGCAAGCAAGTCGAAGCTTAAGTGACCGAGCCTCCTATGCCACTTCCAAAGATCGGAGGAGGAAGGACTAGCCAAAAGACAACGAGAAGAACCAAACGACTCCGAGAAATTCGCGCAAAAGACTTTCCCAAAGGGCGAAATCAGACATACAAGATCGCCCTGAGGATCTAAGATGCGACTAAGGTTCGGTTTGAAACGAATCTCATAGTCATCATCAAAAAGTTGCGAAACAGAAAGCAAGTTAAAATGCAGGTTAGAAACAAGAGCAACATCGCGCAACACAAAGTGCTCATTAACCCGCACCGTCCCACGAGACAATACCTTACCTTTACTATTGTCACCGAAGGTTATGTACTCCTTTCCGGCGACCGGGCTAAGGCTGGAGAACCACTTGGTGTTTCCGGTCATGTGCCTCGAACAACCGGAATCCACCAACCATACGTCCTCCAACCGTCTTACCTACATCAATAAAAAGACATAGGGTGAGCATACGGTCCAACACTGGGATTAGTGAAATAAGGGGAAAACCAGTGTTGGGCCGGCTGCTCAAAAGAAGGGTTAGTGTAAAAACCATTCCTAGCATGTCTACGAGGGAAGCGATCACCACGCTGAGGAAAACGTGGTCCGCTGGGGAAGAAGCGCTCACCGCGGTACTCAAACTGCGGTGGGGGAAAGCGCTCAACTAAGCCTCCGCCACGGGGTCCGTTACCTGCAAAAGCAGGACCCCGTCGGGCACGCTCTCTACGAGGTCTACGCCTAGGAGCCTGGGGCTCAACTGCTCTAGCGTCTCTCCTCGGAGCTCTCTCCTGCCTAGGCCTAACAAACTGAGGTCCTGGACATCTAGGCCTAGTCTCCCTCCTCGGGGCTCTCATCTCCTGCCTAGGCCTGGGACCCTGACGTCCGGACCTAGCAGCTCTCCCCTGGGCCTTCGGTACATGTCCACCATGAGTTGGATGGTACATGTCCGGGTTCTCCATCTCCCGAGCCCTGCGCGCCTCTCGCTTGCGCCGAAAGCAGAACTCGCTCAAGTGACCATCCCTCCCACAAAAATCACACTGGTACCTCACCGCACGCACAGGGGGTTGTTGGTGACCAGGGCTGTGGGTGTGGCTCACTTTGCCTTTGCCCTTCTGTGGCAACTCCTCACGAATGGGTGGCATAGCATCAAGCTTGTTTCTGAGGTGGTTTGGCTTGGGTGCCCAAACTGGGTTCTTGGGAGGAGCTCTCGGGGGTTCCTCAACCACACCATCTTTGGTGATAGGCTTGGCTGGCTCTTTGAGTGGAAGCTTGGCAAGTTTGGGAGTAGTGGTGGAATTGGGCTTCTCACATGGGTTCAGACCACTAGACTCTCCAATCTTACCAAAAACTGAGAGATCAACACTCGGGCCAAGACCTACACCAGGGGCACCAGCAGCTCGCTTGAATTGGGAGATCATCATCCCGAGCTGCGGCTCACTACAGGAGACCCATGACAAGATGGTCCGAAGGTATGTGTTTTCTTCCTCGGTTTGCATCTTGCCATGCTTCACATTTGCAATCTCCATCTCCAGCCCCTCACACAAAGCACACCTCGAGACACAAGTGCTATCTGAGCTGGCCTTCTCTAAAGACTCAAGCTTGGCATTCTTCTCTGCCAACTCAGATTGCAAGACAGGACAAGTCTTGCACGCACCCAACAGCTGCGGCCTAGCACGGAGCTCATCCACCTCTCCAACCAACGCAGCATACTTACCTCTCAGAGTGAGAAGGTCAGTCATGTGCGCGGTGCACGACTCGCACTCCGCCTCCTCCGACACTACCACGGTGGACCGAGCGAACTCAAGCTCCTTCACCGTGTCCTCCCACTTCTGCCTAAACTCCTTGCGCTCTCTAGCGGCACGCCTAAGCAATTTATCTTGGCTAAGGAGGGCAGCAGTCAATTTCTCAACCTCGGAGGAAAGCTCGTCGTAGGTGAGAGATACCTGGGAGGTGTCGTCGTCGTCGTCGTTCCGAGGGGTACGCTCCGGCTCGCCGTCGACCTCATCTCCGAGCGCCATGGTGCAGAAGCCGTCGTCGTCGGCGAAGAAGCAGAGGCCGTTCAGCTTGTCCTCGATCCTCTTCTTCTTCTCGGACTCGTCATCGCTCGAGCTGGCGGAGTCGTCATCCGAGCCGTCGACGTCGCTGAGCGTGGCGAAGAACGCGCGCTGCTCAGCTTGCTGCTTCTCCAAGTACTTCTTCTTGATGTACTCTTTGTCGAAGCCGCCCCGTTTCTTGTGCCTTGGGGGGACGTGCTTCTCCTTGTACTTGGAGTCGCGCTTGCGCCCATGTTCGCCCTTGCCCAAGTGCTTGTTCTTCTTGGGGCAGTTGGCGATGAAGTGGTCGGGATCGCCGCACTCGTAGCATCCCGTGCGTCCTCCTCCTCGACGGCGGTTCATGCGGTTGTTGTGGAACCGCGAGAACCGGTTGGCAAGCAAAGCCAACTCGTCGTCTCCCAAAGACTCCAGCTGGTCCTCTGTCACAGAAAAGAGAGAAGAAAGCGCAAAGCCAGCTGAGGGGTTAGAGGAAGAGCCGGAAACCAAAGCCATGGACGGGCGAGAAGGATTTTCAAAAGAAGCCCTCGCCATAGCATCAATCTCACTGGACTTGAGCTTACTGAAGAGCTCGTCGCAGGTGAGGGTCTCATAGTTCGGCGATTCGATGATTGCCTGAACCTTGGAGTCCCACACCGAACGGTCAAGAGTGTGCAAAAGCTTCAAAGCACGCTCATGATCGTCAAATGGCAACTGCTCTCTGTTAGCCCTCATCCTGTTGACAATCACCTGAAAGCGAGCGAATAAACTTTCTATGCTCTCGCCAGGTTGATGTCTAAAGTTCTCATACTCTCGCTTGAACGACTCGTAGAGTCGGGTTTTGACTTGAGAGGTGCCCTCATGAAAACGCATGAGAGTATCCCAGATCTCCCGAGCCGTAGCGAGGTGAGAAACGCGATCAAACTCACCCATGCTCAAACAAGAGAAAAGAGCATTACGGGCTCGGCTATTGGCATCGTGCTCATCGATCTGCTGTTGATTCACACGAGCAGCCAAGACCACGTAATCAGGGGAGTTGCAAATATCCCAGATCGAAGCGCCCAAGCTCTGCAAATAGGCCGGCATACGTATCTTCCAATACGCATAGTTCGTCCCATCGAAAAACGGCGGTTTGCCCACGCCGCGATCCATGTCGCCTTCGGTGGATCTGGAACCGGCTAAGGTGGAAGATCCTTAACCCGCTCCGATACCAATTGAAGGACCGAGAAGCTACCCGAAAGCGACCAGAGGGGGGGGGTGAATGGGAGCTTCAAAAATTTCCTTTCGGAAACTAGATGCCACTGTCCCAAGATCAACCCCAAAAGCGAAACCTAGAGCTTGCTAATGTCCACGACCCTAGATGTAGGGTGGATGCTTCCTAGAAGCACAGCGGGACACTAGACAACCCTAGAAAGCCAACCCAAAAGACGGAACTCAAATCCGATCAAGAACGAACGAGCCGCGAACGAAAACGCGCGAAACAGCAGCGACCGGACTCTGGCCTGCGTCCGGTCAGCAGGGACCGGACGCGTCCGGTCGTCAGAAAACAGCTCTGGGAGCTCTCTGTTCGCGACCGGACGCACGGAGCTCAAGCGTCCGGTCGTTCACTGAGCGTCCGGTCAGATGAGACAAAAACACGGGAACAGTGCGAGCAGCGCGTCCGATCAGTTCCAAAAACCAGCGTCCGGTCGAGCAAAACGAAACACCGAAAAACGATCGGACTCACCAGAGGGTCCGGTCACTGGGCATCGGACGCGTCCGGTCACAGAAAAACGTTTCTGGAACCTTTCTGTTTCTGACCGGACTCACTGAAGGGAGCGTCCGGTCGATTTGAACAGAGCGTCCGGTCAAGCAAAAGAACTCAGACAGAGTTCAACCACCGGACGCACTGTAGCAGCGTCCGGTCGTTGAATGAAGCGTCCGGTCACCCCGCGAATTCACTGTTCGTCCACCGATTCGACTAGAACTCACCCAAAACAAATCCTCTAGGGATCAAACTTGGTGAGTGAAGTCACAAGGAGGTTAGTGAGCTATCTCTAAGAGATCATGGCTCGAACCTAACTCCAAATCGGTGAATCGAAGAATTTCGGGGGAAGGGAAGAAAAGTGACCCGAAACGAAAAATCGATCGATCTCCTAGACCGTGAGGTTAGAGGATGATTCCTTCGGTGGAAAGAAGTGCCTCACGATCTAGAACAACTTGGTTCAAACGGAATTGCAAAAGATGAACCGAGCAAAGAGATCAAGCGACGGGAAAATCGTGGAGCAAAAAGGATTCCGCGAAGAACACAAGCAAAACGGAAATCACAGCCACGAACTCGAATCAAGGACGCAAATCAACCCATCGATCAGTGCTCCAAGGTGAGGATACGGCCTCACTTCCTCGAATCAACAGTACACAGAGTGGAGTCTCTCTGCGGATCTCAACTAGCTAAAGCAGGGGTGTGGGAGAGTGGAAACCCTAATGCTAGGAAGCAAATGACTGCGCTAACTGAGATAGGGAGGAGGGTGTCTCCCCTAGACTACTTATACTAACCTAGCCTAAGTCTATTTCCTACTCTACCCCTCTCTACTCTAATTACAGAGCGGACCAGCCTAACCCTAAGGCTATTCTAGTCCACCCGCTGGTGGTAGGTAGATCCGACGGCCACGCCCGCACGGTCTTCCGCGTCGCCTCCACGCAACCTTCAGATCGCCGCCACGTGCCGCCACCACTCTGCACCCCCGGTTTTGCGGCCCAAACCGGGAAACCAGCCTTTTCCATCAGCCCCCGGTTTTGAGGCCCAAACCGGGAAACCAGCCTCCAGCCCGAGTTTTGTGGCCCAAACTCGGAAACCCTCAGCGCCCGAGTTTTGAGGCCCAAACTCGGAAACCGGCCCACTCCCAGGTTTTGAGGCTCAACCTGGAAACCGTCACGCCCAGGTTTTGTGGCTCAACCTGGAAACCCAGCACCCAGGTTTTGAGGCCCAAACCTGGAAACCGTCCACCGTTGGTTTTTCCCGGGCTCTACCAACAAACCGGCGTCGTAGAGGGGATGCACCGCCTGTGCACCCCTTCCACCGACATGATCGCACTTCTCCGCTTGTCGCTGTCGCAGGCTGCCAGTGTGGCAGAACCGCCTGGCAATGTGGCCCACCCGCACACGTCACCGTCTCCCCGAGCCCTAATGACTGTGCACATGTACCACATTACAGGAAAGATCTGTCGGGTGTCCCCGAGAGAACCCCGAATTATCCACGAACCACAGGACCATCATCATGAAGGTTGGAATAATTACAACATTACAACAGTTGATACAAAATACCATCGGAGTGCGGAAGTAAGAGGTATAAACTTTACAAAACCATGAACAAGTTACTTTTTACATAAACATAACTGGTATTGCGGAAGTAGAATAGTATTACGGAACCACACTTAGGCGGAGTACCTAAGTTGGAGAAGAAGAACAACCGGATCACGTCAAGCCCGCTGACATGATCATGATCAACATCAACTACTAAAAACCTGCAACAGGGGTTAACAAACCCTGAGTACGGTCGATACTCAGCAAGACTTACCCGTCAACAAAAAAGACTTCAGGTTCATGCTGGTTTGGGTAGGCTCAACAGAATTTTTCATTTGCATAAAAGCTTATTAAGTAAACCTAGACCCGAATTTTACTTATACATTTAATTATATATAGCAAGAATTAAAGGTGACTATTCATGAAAGATCATCTTCATTCTTTCTTAAACCAGTTCCACTTTCATTCTACCGTGCAGGTCGAAAGATTGAGTCTCCTTAACCGAGGAGCACGACGATTCGAACCGATTCAACCAGATCTGGGAGTTTTCCACGATCATACGATATATGTAGACCCGTGTTCACACATATACCAACCCCAACCTCGGATCCTCCAAACAAGACCGGGTCCGCGCCACCCGAGAGTACTTGTACACCTCCAATCCGGGACTTCGACCCACGAGGGTAGCTAGTACTCCCGCCATCTCTCCACTCCCAGTGCGCGATTAGCCGTTCTCATTTAAGAACCACCAAGGCAGGGCTTACCGTAGCATATGATCGGTACTTCACAGTTTCTCAATCTAGCAGGCCAACAACGGTTGCCCTAATCCGACACCTCCGGGTCACCCTACACCAACCCAAGGTTCGATGCATGTGCCCGTCTAGTCTTAACCATCATTCTTTCTCATTATCATTCCGAAACGATAAGTATCGAAAACATTTATCAAAGCTTTATAAAGCAAGGCTAAGCATTTCTATCAGTGGCATAAAGCGGGGATCAAGGAATGATATATTGATAGCAAGGTTGGTCATGCATCAACAGGTTTAAAGCATTTATTTGATAAACATTTTATGCATCAGGTTATTGAAAGTAAGTGTAATTGTAAATCCAAGGAAAGGGTTAAATGAACCGGGGCTTGCCTTCGTTGCAGGGAAGATAGGATCCAAGAATGATCCACAAAGGTTAGTTCCTTCATCTAGAAGTTAAGTTTTCTTGACGAAGCTTGTCCAACAAGAAGCTCCGTCGGAGGCTTGTTCGACAAGGGTGATCATCAAAGCTTGATCAACACGCCTCAAACATTCTTGGATACTACACGTAGATAAATGATGTATGCTCAGAATGATGTCATGTGATGTATGCTAAGGTGCAGGACAATTCAAAAGCAAAACAGAAGATAACACAAGATGAGAAAAGTCGAGTACAACTTTCCTTCTTGGTAAAGTTGTAGACCAACAAACCCACTTTAGCTATTATACATATTATTACTAAACAAGTTTTATTATTTTCCGTAAACATGGTGATGTATCTAACAGGCAACAGAAAATCATTAACATAAAGGAAACCCATAACCAGGGAGCAATTCTTGCTAGTTTCCCATTGGTTGTCAAGCAATTCCAAAAGTCACACAAATCTACAGGGATCAACTATTTCTATTTATTTTATTAATCATGTTAATTAGCCTTTTATTTATACACCAAGCATACTTTGTCAAACAGAGATGAAATTAAACATGAAGGTGTATATCAGAGATATAAACTCACATGTCAAATTTCATGATTTTTGAAGAAACATAGAAAATTACATAAATCACCAAAGTTGCATTTATTAATTAAAGTACAGATTTTATTGACATAAAAGAAGTACTCAAAACTCAAGTTTTATAATTTTTATATTAGCACAGACATGTTATCAACTTTTATGTCAAATTTCATAATTAACAGAGCTATAGATTAATTATAGCAAAAACAACAAAACTGATTATTGCTCAAAAAGATATAAAAAGAAAAACGAAAACCAACCCAAACTGGGCTTTCGGCCCAAGCCAACACAGCCCAGCGTGGCGCGAGCGCACGGCGGTGAGAGCGGGTGCGTTCGCTCGAGGCTCGGCGCGAGCGAGACAGCGCCCGAGGGTCCGCTCGAGGCCTGACTCGACCGAGACGATAAACACTAAACACTCGTCCGAGGCCTGACCCTCGGCTCGGGCGAGGCGGAAAAAGGCTCGTCCGTCCGAGGCCTAGCTCGGGCGGAACGGCGAACACGTTCGCCCGAGGCTCGGCTCGAGCGAAGCGGAGGAGGCGCCTGCTCGAGGCATAGCTCGAGACGTGAACACGTGTCCACATGTCCGCTCGAGACCTGGCTCGAGCGAGACGGAGCGCCCTGACAGCTTTGCAGAAAAGCCCTTCGGCTTTCGCGAAACTAACCCGCAGTCCAAGGCGCTATTCACCTGAGTCTTGGACTTTGCAACCAACACCCTGGAACTTTTCATCTTTACAACAAGAAGGTTCTCGACCATGGCCGGCGTGAACGACGGCGCACCGAGCGGCGGTGAATCTTACGCCGGCCATTTCCGGCCATAAGAGACTCGGCTGACGCGAGCATCAACACCGGCAAGACAGCCGCAGTTGATTGAGCCCTCAACCCTACACTCTACCACTCGGGTTGAGCCTGGCCACGCACGGCGGCGGATCGGATCTCGGCTAGCCCTGCTCCGGCGAACCTAGACCGGTAGCAAGCAAACGGAGAGGCTAGGAAGGTCTAGCAGCTCACCCTGATGCTGTTGGTGTAACTGGTTTAAGCAAAGATTGCACGGAGGGGAGAGTTCCACGGAGCAGTGGCCTGCGGCGGAGAACTCCGGCGAAGACGACGTTGTTCCGGCGAGTCCTGAGTATCAAACAGGGAACCATCGAGTCGATGAGTTCTCTGGGGCCAAGATAAAACAAAAACACAGGATAAAGAGCACAGAGGGAGGCCCAGTTGAGCGGGCCACGGTGGAATCGAGCTCGTCGGAGTTTTTCACCCGGCGGGAAGAAGAACTGCGAGCTCTAGCTCTCTGAGACAGAAGAGTTAGAAGTGAGAGTTTCCGGAGGTGCGCAAGGAAGAAAGGAACTTATATTTGTGGCCAAACTTGGATGAGGATGTTTGGTTCACCGTGAACTCTAGATTGGGATAGAGAGGAGCACGTCGGTGCTGTGGTGGCGCAACGACAACGGCAAGCACGGGAGAAGACGCCACGGTGCAAAAGAGAGCGCCAGCAGCTGCTTCACCTCGCCACGGAGACGTGCACGAGCGCAATCGAGAGAGGACGACGCCCATCGTGCTGGCGTCACGAAATTGGCTCGGCCGGTCACCGCCATGAACAGGGGTAAGAGCTTATCACCCCCGGTTACTGCTCACCAGAGAACATCTAGATCTTCTTTCCCCTATTTCTCCCAAAAACATTATACAACAGGAAAAACTCCCAACCTGAAAGTTGTTCCAAAAATTAGGATCTACAACTTTCATTTAAGGAGCACAACCAAAATCTGCCTAGATTTTGAAATCACATTTTGAATTTAAAAAGCATTCAAACTTAGATTCAAAATTACTTTTGTTTTCAAAAGAAAACTTGAAAAACTTTACACATCAAAGTTGTTCCTTATCAAAAATAGAACAACTTTGCTTTTTGAAGCATAGCCAAACTGTGCTTAATTTTGAAACTACACAAAAGGGGATAAAATTAGGTTTTGGAAATTGATTTTCAATTTGAAACCAATTCAAACTTGTTTTCCAAATTACTTCAGATTTCCTTTAAAAACATGAAAATCTATCTTAATAAAAGTTGTTTATTTTAAACCACTCTACAACTTTTATTACAGAACCAAAGTCTAATTCTTTTTAGTTTTTGAAATCTAGTTTAGGGGTCAAATTCAGGGTTGGAAAGATACAAAATTTATTCAAAATTTTGTACAGAAACTTTAAAAACTTTGAATACCAAAGTTGTCCCTCTCAACAAGAGCTACAACTTTGCTTTTTAAATCATTTTGAAATTTTGACTTTCTTTTTGACTTATTAAAAAGGGGACAAAAAGAGAGATTTAAAAACCAAAGTTTTCTCACTTGCCCTTTCAAAGAACACCAAACATCACAATCAAACCACATATATTTCAAACATGGAAATCAACACTCAAAAACATACAACACTCTTGTCAAACATATAAAGCATCACAATTATACTTAAAACATGAAATGCTTTTATGCCATGATGCCAGATGATCATGCATACTAAACATATTAATTAGGGTTTTAATTAATGCTTAACACCAGGGGTGTTACACCTTCCCCCTTAAAGAAATCTCGTCCCGAGATTTAAGAAGCACTTAAAGATCTGGGGTTGAGTAAAAGAAAAGGAAAAGTGTCACACTTGTTTACTCACAAGGAGTTCACAAGGCAACTGGGTTGGATTCAGGATCACAACCGGGATCAGAACATGGTTGCAAGTAGCAAGGTAGTAAACATTTGAGTGGAGCAAGGAGAATTTATGAGGAGTCAAGAGAGAAAGTACATTGGTTGCGGGCTATAATGGATCATAACTGTAGACCTCGATACCTGCGCGCACCCAGCGGAAACTAGTGTGATCCGGACACACGAGATTCCCTAGGTTCCGACGCGGCACCGTGGTCACCAATCATGGCACCACCGTAGAGCACAACTTCTATATCTCTCATCTCATATAGAGGAATTTATAACCAAAACAAAGGTTGGTTATAATTACAAGGAAAGTGGCTTTGAACTCCCTTTCGGGCGTCCCGAAATGAAAACACTTTTAACGGTGGACTTAGAAAGAATCATGACTATAGGCCTGGATATTAGCGAGTACCTAGTAGTAACACCATATGGTGGCCGTCCACAGGTGACCCTAGGTTTCCACGCTTTTATCCGGTCCACGGATCATGGTACTTTCAAAGAACACAATCTCAGTAACTTTCAACCACCATTCGTCGTTTATACGACATTAAACAACTAGCACGTGCCAATTCAAGACATGACACGCTTGTTCCGGAAGAACCAAGGATTTTACCCTGATTCTAACTTTATGTGGTAGAGTGTATGAAAGATATCCAAAAGTTCCCAAGGATCAGAACTTATGGAACAAAAGTGTCAAGGTAACAGAATCTAGGGACGATCAGCTATCGGGGATCATAGCTGCTTTTAGAATTTAGAGAAGAAGCACATTTTATCATTATGCATGATATGATATATGCTCGTCCTATACGACCTCTCACTGCCAGGAGATCTCTGTCTCCACCTGTTAGTTAGGTATAGGGCTATACTTTATACTTTAGCTTCATTGACTCAAACAGGGTGTTGAAAAGCTCTTCGGTCGCGATTTGACAGGGAGGTTGATTCTCCATTAACCTTTAGTAGAAGAGTTGAGACCATCTCAGTGTCTTCAGCTGGAGTTGCTAGTAGAGTCTTCACGAAGTCTTTTAGCAAGAAAGAAACTTAGGGAAGGATCATTTTTAACTTGTTACTTTCAAAAACTTTTAGTTTAAGAAACCATTTTGAAGTTTTTCAAACGTAATGTTGCAACCAGTCTTCCCTTGATGACAATCCTGCTCCGATACCATTCTGTGGCAGAACCGCCTGGCAATGTGGCCCACCCGCACACGTCACCGTCTCCCCGAGCCCTAATGACTGTGCACATGTACCACATTACAGGAAAGATCTGTCGGGTGTCCCCGAGAGAACCCCGAATTATCCACGAACCACAGGACCATCATCATGAAGGTTGGAATAATTACAACATTACAACAGTTGATACAAAATACCATCGGAGTGCGGAAGTAAGAGGTATAAACTTTACAAAACCATGAACAAGTTACTTTTTACATAAACATAACTGGTATTGCGGAAGTAGAATAGTATTACGGAACCACACTTAGGCGGAGTACCTAAGTTGGAGAAGAAGAACAACCGGATCACGTCAAGCCCGCTGACATGATCATGATCAACATCAACTACTAAAAACCTGCAACAGGGGTTAACAAACCCTGAGTACGGTCGATACTCAGCAAGACTTACCCGTCAACAAAAAAGACTTCAGGTTCATGCTGGTTTGGGTAGGCTCAACAGAATTTTTCATTTGCATAAAAGCTTATTAAGTAAACCTAGACCCGAATTTTACTTATACATTTAATTATATATAGCAAGAATTAAAGGTGACTATTCATGAAAGATCATCTTCATTCTTTCTTAAACCAGTTCCACTTTCATTCTACCGTGCAGGTCGAAAGATTGAGTCTCCTTAACCGAGGAGCACGACGATTCGAACCGATTCAACCAGATCTGGGAGTTTTCCACGATCATACGATATATGTAGACCCGTGTTCACACATATACCAACCCCAACCTCGGATCCTCCAAACAAGACCGGGTCCGCGCCACCCGAGAGTACTTGTACACCTCCAATCCGGGACTTCGACCCACGAGGGTAGCTAGTACTCCCGCCATCTCTCCACTCCCAGTGCGCGATTAGCCGTTCTCATTTAAGAACCACCAAGGCAGGGCTTACCGTAGCATATGATCGGTACTTCACAGTTTCTCAATCTAGCAGGCCAACAACGGTTGCCCTAATCCGACACCTCCGGGTCACCCTACACCAACCCAAGGTTCGATGCATGTGCCCGTCTAGTCTTAACCATCATTCTTTCTCATTATCATTCCGAAACGATAAGTATCGAAAACATTTATCAAAGCTTTATAAAGCAAGGCTAAGCATTTCTATCAGTGGCATAAAGCGGGGATCAAGGAATGATATATTGATAGCAAGGTTGGTCATGCATCAACAGGTTTAAAGCATTTATTTGATAAACATTTTATGCATCAGGTTATTGAAAGTAAGTGTAATTGTAAATCCAAGGAAAGGGTTAAATGAACCGGGGCTTGCCTTCGTTGCAGGGAAGATAGGATCCAAGAATGATCCACAAAGGTTAGTTCCTTCATCTAGAAGTTAAGTTTTCTTGACGAAGCTTGTCCAACAAGAAGCTCCGTCGGAGGCTTGTTCGACAAGGGTGATCATCAAAGCTTGATCAACACGCCTCAAACATTCTCGGATACTACACGTAGATAAATGATGTATGCTCAGAATGATGTCATGTGATGTATGCTAAGGTGCAGGACAATTCAAAAGCAAAACAGAAGATAACACAAGATGAGAAAAGTCGAGTACAACTTTCCTTCTTGGTAAAGTTGTAGACCAACAAACCCACTTTAGCTATTATACATATTATTACTAAACAAGTTTTATTATTTTCCGTAAACATGGTGATGTATCTAACAGGCAACAGAAAATCATTAACATAAAGGAAACCCATAACCAGGGAGCAATTCTTGCTAGTTTCCCATTGGTTGTCAAGCAATTCCAAAAGTCACACAAATCTACAGGGATCAACTATTTCTATTTATTTTATTAATCATGTTAATTAGCCTTTTATTTATACACCAAGCATACTTTGTCAAACAGAGATGAAATTAAACATGAAGGTGTATATCAGAGATATAAACTCACATGTCAAATTTCATGATTTTTGAAGAAACATAGAAAATTACATAAATCACCAAAGTTGCATTTATTAATTAAAGTACAGATTTTATTGACATAAAAGAAGTACTCAAAACTCAAGTTTTATAATTTTTATATTAGCACAGACATGTTATCAACTTTTATGTCAAATTTCATAATTAACAGAGCTATAGATTAATTATAGCAAAAACAACAAAACTGATTATTGCTCAAAAAGATAGAAAAAGAAAAACGAAAACCAACCCAAACTGGGCTTTCGGCCCAAGCCAACACAGCCCAGCGTGGCGCGAGCGCACGGCGGTGAGAGCGGGTGCGTTCGCTCGAGGCTCGGCGCGAGCGAGACAGCGCCCGAGGGTCCGCTCGAGGCCTGACTCGACCGAGACGATAAACACTAAACACTCGTCCGAGGCCTGACCCTCGGCTCGGGCGAGGCGGAAAAAGGCTCGTCCGTCCGAGGCCTAGCTCGGGCGGAACGGCGAACACGTTCGCCCGAGGCTCGGCTCGAGCGAAGCGGAGGAGGCGCCTGCTCGAGGCATAGCTCGAGACGTGAACACATGTCCACATGTCCGCTCGAGACCTGGCTCGAGCGAGACGGAGCGCCCTGACAGCTTTGCAGAAAAGCCCTTCGGCTTTCGCGAAACTAACCCGCAGTCCAAGGCGCTATTCACCTGAGTCTTGGACTTTGCAACCAACACCCTGGAACTTTTCATCTTTACAACAAGAAGGTTCTCGACCATGGCCGGCGTGAACGACGGCGCACCGAGCGGCGGTGAATCTTACGCCGGCCATTTCCGGCCATAAGAGACTCGGCTGACGCGAGCATCAACACCGGCAAGACAGCCGCAGTTGATTGAGCCCTCAACCCTACACTCTACCACTCGGGTGGAGCCTGGCCACGCACGGCGGCGGATCGGATCTCGGCTAGCCCTGCTCCGGCGAACCTAGACCGGTAGCAAGCAAACGGAGAGGCTAGGAAGGTCTAGCAGCTCACCCTGATGCTGTTGGTGTAACTGGTTTAAGCAAAGATTGCACGGAGGGGAGAGTTCCACGGAGCAGTGGCCTGCGGCGGAGAACTCCGGCGAAGACGACGTTGTTCCGGCGAGTCCTGAGTATCAAACAGGGAACCATCGAGTCGATGAGTTCTCTGGGGCCAAGATAAAACAAAAACACAGGATAAAGAGCACAGAGGGAGGCCCAGTTGAGCGGGCCACGGTGGAATCGAGCTCGTCGGAGTTTTTCACCCGGCGGGAAGAAGAACTGCGAGCTCTAGCTCTCTGAGACAGAAGAGTTAGAAGTGAGAGTTTCCGGAGGTGCGCAAGGAAGAAAGGAACTTATATTTGTGGCCAAACTTGGATGAGGATGTTTGGTTCACCGTGAACTCTAGATTGGGATAGAGAGGAGCACGTCGGTGCTGTGGTGGCGCAACGACAACGGCAAGCACGGGAGAAGACGCCACGGTGCAAAAGAGAGCGCCAGCAGCTGCTTCACCTCGCCACGGAGACGTGCACGAGCGCAATCGAGAGAGGACGACGCCCATCGTGCTGGCGTCACGAAATTGGCTCGGCCGGTCACCGCCATGAACAGGGGTAAGAGCTTATCACCCCCGGTTACTGCTCACCAGAGAACATCTAGATCTTCTTTCCCCTATTTTGTCCCAAAAACATTATACAACAGGAAAAACTCCCAACCTGAAAGTTGTTCCAAAAATTAGGATCTACAACTTTCATTTAAGGAGCACAACCAAAATCTGCCTAGATTTTGAAATCACATTTTGAATTTAAAAAGCATTCAAACTTAGATTCAAAATTACTTTTGTTTTCAAAAGAAAACTTGAAAAACTTTACACATCAAAGTTGTTCCTTATCAAAAATAGAACAACTTTGCTTTTTGAAGCATAGCCAAACTGTGCTTAATTTTGAAACTACACAAAAGGGGATAAAATTAGGTTTTGGAAATTGATTTTCAATTTGAAACCAATTCAAACTTGTTTTCCAAATTACTTCAGATTTCCTTTAAAAACATGAAAATCTATCTTAATAAAAGTTGTTTATTTTAAACCACTCTACAACTTTTATTACAGAACCAAAGTCTAATTCTTTTTAGTTTTTGAAATCTAGTTTAGGGGTCAAATTCAGGGTTGGAAAGATACAAAATTTATTCAAAATTTTGTACAGAAACTTTAAAAACTTTGAATACCAAAGTTGTCCCTCTCAACAAGAGCTACAACTTTGCTTTTTAAATCATTTTGAAATTTTGACTTTCTTTTTGACTTATTAAAAAGGGGACAAAAAGAGAGATTTAAAAACCAAAGTTTTCTCACTTGCCCTTTCAAAGAACACCAAACATCACAATCAAACCACATATATTTCAAACATGGAAATCAACACTCAAAAACATACAACACTCTTGTCAAACATATAAAGCATCACAATTATACTTAAAACATGAAATGCTTTTATGCCATGATGCCAGATGATCATGCATACTAAACATATTAATTAGGGTTTTAATTAATGCTTAACACCAGGGGTGTTACAGCCAGCCACCACAGCTGATCCTCCGGCCTCCAGTCCATCAGTCCAAGTCCACGTCCGCCCTTCACCGTCCGATACATCGACATGGCACGTCCGCCGCACGGCACGCCCATCCTTCATCGCGCCCGGTCCGTCGGCACGGCACGTCGCAACTTGACCTTCACCCGCCATCGATCACTGTCTCCGTGCTCGACACCTGCACAACACAAGCCAAAGAACATGCGCATCATCTCCGTTGACAATCACTCATCACTCAGAGACTCGGCATACACCCATGTATCCGCAGAGCTTGATCTTTATCTTCATCTTGATGTTGGTCTTGATCTTCAATTTGAGTACCAAATGTGTGCCAAATACACTTCCCAATCACATGAACTTGTACTCATATTTGCCATACTTCTAGCTCATCTCAAAACCAAACATAGGTCCCTCAACCACTTTATAAACATGATTCCAACTTGAGGGCCTTTCAATCAAAGTGACTCTAGATTAATCCAATAATTGTCACTTTTCTGGCAGATTCTGTCCTTCTTCAAAGAAACATGCATATCTCCCAAAATATAAGTCCAATGACTATGAAATTTGGTGGAGATGTGCTTCTCTAAGTGTTCTAGCAGCCATAAAAATTTGAGCTTCATTGACTTTCTAGATTGCTACCAGATTTCAATTCTTTCCATAGTACTACATGCTGAAAACTGCTGCACAATAGTTGACAAGATCTACTCCAAAACCAAAGTACATCTTATCCAATAATCATGAATTTTGCACAACGACTAATATCACAAGTGTAGAGCATGTGTACCAACTTTCAAGCCAATCCAAATAGATTTGATCATTCAAACATGGCTATTATCACAGCTAGCTCAGATTTCAGTTTTTCTTGACAACTTTGAGCAATTGAGCTATACTCTACCAATTTGAATCAAACTTGAGCTAACATGTTTGAATACTCTCACAAGACATATACCCATTCAAATCACTTACTAAAAGAAGTCTCATGAACATATCCATTCAAACTAACTCAATTTTGATCACTAAGCATCAAATCCATTCAATCATCTTATAGCAAGCAACATATGCATATATATATATATCCAATTCAATCATCTCATATGCATCTAAAATAACATGATCAACTAGGGATATACCTTAGTAGCTCATGATCATGAAATAGCAAGCTTCTTTATCTACCATTTGCAAGCCTTCAAGTATCTTCAATTAACCATCATAACTTGATCTTTGCACTTGTTCGTTGTACCACTTGGACTTCACTCTTTTTGTCTTGGCATTGGGTTTGGATGTGCACTAAGCTTCATTACTTGAATCAATCACATGATGGACAATATGGAATTGATTGAATCAAGCCTCCAATGCTATGGTACCTACACACATTCATCCACTTTTTGATGGTACCCAAACTAGTTTGGGTCCTCTCAAGTTAGGTGCAACATACTTTGGCATAGCCTTAGTATGAGTAGCGGGATGTTTTGCAATAGCGACCAATGTGGTACCATTTACATCCTTCCTAAGCATAGAATCATTAGTAATTGAAATAGGCTTAGGAGTTTTACCTAGGGGACATGAATGAGCCATGTGTCCCCTTTCCCGGCATGAGTAGCAACTTCTCTTTGATTGAGCCTTCTCTTCCTTGCTCATTTGTTGCTTCTGATTGCCTTGCCTCTCATGAGTTGCTTGAGCCTTCTTCTCAAGCTTGTTAGGACACTTCGAGGCAAAGTGTCCCATATCACCACACTTGTAGCACTTGATGTGAGCCAAATCTTTCTTCTCATCTTGATTCTTGCTCATCATCTTGGCATCTTGGATATGAGTTGGATGCCTTGCTCTTCCGCCCCTTCTTGTTTTCTTCTTCTTCATCAAGTCACCATCATGATGGTTGTTCTTGATTTGAGCTTGGGGCTTCTTCTTGTTGGGGCAAGCCTTTGCAAGATGTCCCATCTCATGGCATTGATAGCACATGAAATGCGATAGCTTTTCTTGTTCTTGCTTCTTCATTTCTTTTGCATATGTTCTCTTGCCCCATCTCTTGCCTTTGACATTGCTTTTGTTAAAGCCAATGCCACTCTTGTCACCATAGCTTCTTTGATTCTTCATTATGTGCTCATGGGTGTCCTTTGATTTACACCACCTCTCTAACTTGTTGCTCAAATTCTTCACTTCACTTTTGAGCTCATTGTTCTCCTTCAAAAGGTTAGTCTCACAAGACAAAGAAGTAGAACAAGCATCTAATTGTGAAGAACATGGCATAGATATTAAATCATCACAAGAGGTGGATACATGCTTCTTGCCTACATCACATGGGTTAGCAACATTTTGCAATTTATCATTTGATCCATGTGATGAGCTCTCATTATTTTTAATCTTCTTTGAAAGCTCATTAATGAGAGAGCCATACTTTTCAATTAAATCATCATGTGAAGCTTTAAGAACATCAAGTAAGCGCTTATGTTCTTCACATGAGTTCTTTAGAAATGAGTTTTCATTTGCTAATTTCATTGTTTTATTTTTCTCATTTTCTAAAGACATGGTCATGCTAGCAAGTCTACTTACAAGCTCATCATATGAATCATGATTAATCATATTGCAATTTGATACCTTAGTGTCACCTTGTGACATGAAGCAATATGATGATGTTGGAGAGCTTGTAGTAGCATCATCATTGGAGCATGTACCATTATTACCAAGTGTGCTTGAGGTTGAATCATCACTTGCATCACTTGAGGCATCATCTTCCATCTTGTCAAGTGTGCTTGAAGTATCTTCATTGATTGCATCACTTGAACGTGAGGTGGAGCAATCTTCCACAATCACGGAGTTGTGGTCTTGCTCAACATCCTCATATGCCACCGGTTCATCCTCCTTTATGAACTTGCCATCATCAAACGTGGAGGGATCACCGAAGGTGGTCTTGATGGATTCCCACATCTCATGGGCGGTCCCTTTGGAGTTGATCTTATAAAACAACTCAAAACTCAATGCATCCATTAGATAACAATAAGCATTTGCATCAAGTTCAAAGAGATCCTTTTGAGCTTTGGTGAGATTTCTATGGTCCAAAACATGAGTGAGACCACTAGTGATAATCCACCAAAACTTTGGCCCCTTTGCACGAAAATGATCAAGCATATGGTGTTTCCATTGTGCAAAGTGTGTGCCATCAAAAATATGTGTATCACACACATCATCTAGCCCACTAGACGCCATCCTCTCGGGTCGGTGAAGACCACAAATGAGAGACCTTGCTCCGATACCAATTGAAGGGTCGAGATGGCGGACTAGAGGGGGGGTGAATAGTCCTTTTTAAAATTAATCGCACCGGCTAACCGAAATAAATGCGGAATTAAAACTATCGGTCTAGCCAAGACTACACCCCTCTACTTATACTCTATGACACCTTATAAAAGATCCTAAACAATGCAAATAAGGTGTCGGGCTAGCTAAAGCTCACCTAACCAATTCTAGAAGCAAGGTCACACAATCCTATGCAACTAGTACTTTAAGCACGAGGGAGCTCCTACACAATCTAGCAAGCAAAGCACAAAGCCTAAGCTCACTAGCAATGCTCAATAACAAGGCTACACAGGCCAAATTAGAGAGCTCAACTTAGCTACACAAACTAGATAGCTACACAAGCACAAAATGTATGAAAGTAAATATAAGCTTATGTATGGAGATTGCAAACCACCGAGAAGAGTAGACAATGTTGACACGGTGATTTTTCCCCGAGGTTCACTTGGTTGCCACCAAGCTAGTCCCCGTTGTGTCGACCACACACTTTGGTAGTTCGGCGGCTAATAGGCACCACACCTAGCTCGACACTCGAGCGCCGCAAGAACTCACCCACAAGTGAGGGTAACTCAATGACACGCGCAATCCACTAGAGTTGCTCTTCGCGATCCCCGCGGGGCGAGCACAATGCCCCTCACAATCCTTCTCCGGAGCCACGCACAATCTTCACGGGGGCTTCACGACGGAGACTCGATCACCAAGCCGTCTAGGAGGTGGCAACCTCCAAGAGTAATAAGCACCACCGGCTTGCAACTCGAACACCTAGTGCCACTCGATGCAATCTCTCAAAGCAACGCACTAGAATCGCTCACTCGCAATAGATTCGTGCGCTAGCAAGCACAAGCGAGTTAGAAGGCTCCCAGGCACATCCACACAAGCCACCAAGGCTTTGGAGTGCTCCGACCCCTTCCTAGGGCCGGCCACAACGACTATATATAGAGGGGGGAGGGCGGCGGCCCGATCCCCACCTTTTTGCGCTTTGCCGGTAGTACCGGCCCCTCCTGGGCGGTAGTACCGGCCTTGGTCAAACTAGCCGTTTCCTCACAACCCGCTGATTAAGGCGAAGTACCGACTCTGGTCGGTACCTCCGAGGTCGGTAGTACCGAGGTAATGGCGGTACTACCGCCAGGCCAAAAATCGCCGCGACCAGAGAGCTCTGTGAAAAACCAGTCACTACCGACCTTGCGTCGGTACCACCGTGGGCGGTAGTACCGAGGTAATGACGGTACTACCGGCAAGCCATTTTCAAAAACAACAGAGAGCCTCGCGAAACTCCTCAGGGCCACGGTACCACCGACCGTCCGGTCGGTACCACCGCCGGCGGTAGTACCGAGGTAATAGCGGTACCACCGCCAGGCCAAAAACGCCCCATTACAGAGAAGGCTGCACGCAGCACCTATGGGCGGTACCACCGACCACCCTGGTCGGTACCACCGACCATCCACGGAAAACTCCATTTTCTCCTCTGTTTTGATCCAAACCAACTCCAACAACTTCTCCTTTGCAAATGTGCTAACACCAACAAGAGTACAACATCATGTGCAAGTGTGTTAGCATTTTCACAATCATTTTCAAAGGATTTTCTCTTTCACTCATAACGCCACTCGATCTTAGAAACATCGCAAAGTTAGATCGCTCAAGTGGCACTAGATGACCGATATGCAAACAAGTTTGCTCCTCTTAATAGTACGGCCATCTATCCTAAACCCGGTCATAATCTTCTCTACACACCTATGACCGGTGAAATGAAATGCCCTACAAATATACCTTTGCCTTGCGCATTCCATTTCATCTCCTTTGGTGTTGATGCAACACATGCACCAACCTATCTTCAAATGATATGATCCACTTCATATCATCACATGGCCTCCATGGTCCATCGATCTTGACATCACTTGCTCTTCACCATCGCTTCAGTCCTTCGGCGCCAAGTCTTGCTTAAGCCTCCCGACACTCGGTACCAACGGCTTCAAAGCCTCAACTTGCCCTTCACCTTCGCAACCGGTCCATCAAGCCAAGTCTTGCCTTGATCTTCTCCATCTTAGCCATATGACCACATGTCATGTCACATATGCAATAAGCTCCTTCATCACATGTATGAGCCTTGCAACATCTTCCAAGCCATTTCACCTCTATGGCATATGTTGCTCACACATGATCACCTATGGACTAATCACCTGTGTAATTTACTTCAAACACCATTAGTCCACCTAAAGTTGTCACTCAATTACCAAAACCAAACTAGGACCTTTCAAAGGGCCACATAAGTAACCAGAGTTTTTTTGAGGGCCAAATAAATAATTCTCCCATTCCATGCGTAGGTACATATAGAGATCCGAACAAGACAAGATTACTGTCAGCCTGAATGACGAATAACAACACAACCAGCCGACAACGTTGTGCATGTTGGATATTTAGTCATTTTACACCATGCATTAATCCATAAATACAATAAGCAAAATACTAAGACAAGTATTATGCAAGCGACAGCTTCATATTTGCTACTGCTACTACTTCCAGCAAAACATTTCATGTAAAGCAATATAGCTACAGCAGCAATAATATAAAGCGCACGGAGAGGATGAGGATCAAGGTCATACCCCAGCGTGGCACTTCCGGTACCCGCGGACAGTGAACCACCATTCATGTTGACGTTGTTACCGCCGCTTGCGGTGTTGTTGTTGGTGACGTCGTCGCTGCCAGCGGGAGTCCTTCTTGTGCTCACGGTCATGGCAGCAGCAACAGCGAACGAAGCAGTCGCACCAGGATGGTGCTCCCCAAAAACTTGATTTCCCGCCTACCCGAGCAGGTACACTTGATTGACGGGAGAAGTTCCGGAGGCCTGCTACCAGAGAGCTCTGTGCTCTCGCAGAGATTCTGGTCGGAGATGCAGCAGAGCAGCTCAAGCTCAGAGAGGTGGCGGCGGCTGGAGAGGGAGAAGCACGGGAGAGGGTTGAAACCCTAGTGTTCCGTCAAGGGCCTGGACAGGGTGGTTGGGAGTTGGCGGCGGCTAGGGTTTTTCCTGGGTGGTTGGGAGTTGGCGGCGGCTAGGGTTTTTCCTGGGTGGTTGGGAGTTGGCGGCTGGGCAGCTGGCGGCGGCTAGGGTTTTTCCTCTCGGATGGGCCGAGTGACAAAACACAGCCAAGCCGGTCAGCCCGACACGCGCCCGCGGCCCGGCCCGGCCCGGCGCGTCGCGACGCGCGCGCGCGCGCGGGCGGGCGGCGCGGCTCGGCTCGGCGGCGGCGGCGGCGCGCGCGTGTGGCTCCCCGGTTCTCCTCCTCAACTTGTCTATTAGAGCATCCCAAAGCTCACTATTTAAGTTGATTGCCCTCTTAGTGATTAATCCATTTGGTACTAATCACTTTTGCACCTAACACTAACCGTGAGCCTTTGAGGTTTATTGATAAATAAATGGGCTTGGCCCAATTATTCTAACAATCCCCACCAAACGTCAAAGGTACACAGTTAATGCCTTCGGTTCTGAACTTGTTTGATATACCAGTGTTTCGATGGAGACTGTTAAGTTGAACTTCCATCTAGAAAAGGAGCTTACTCTCATTCACAACTGATCAATGGACTATGCCTTGAATTGACAGTTTTGTGCGAAGTGAGGTTCACTCAATATTGTTAACTGATACAAGGCTGCCTAGAGCACCCCCTCGGGTGGAGCATATAAGTCAAACTCCGTGCCTTCTCGTGAGTATCTAGAGATCACCCAAATCTCATAGACTGGGACCAGCAGTCTAACTCACATAGGTGTGTTCCTTCTAGGATGTCCTGTAGGCCGACATCCCTGCTTAAATAAGCCACTCGGATCACATTAAGGCGTATGCCATCCTGCCTTACAGCTTGGAAAAGAAGTGCATATCTGAAAGATTGAGACCTTAGTTAAGGGTCTTTTCCCTCAGTCTACTCATAGCTTGTTTCACCACTCTAATTCATGGGATCTCCGATCACATAGAGCAGGTTACCACTATAGCAAACTTTAAGTGGGTCTCAGTCCCATCTCGACCGATGTACTGTCTATCACATTACGTGACAACCCCTTGGTGAACTGATCTGCCAGATTTTTAGACGTGTGGACATAGTCCAGCGCTATTACTCTGGAGTTTCTCAATTTTCTGACAGACTTTAGGCGCCGCTTTACATGCCTTGTGGTCTTCAGGTTATCCTTAGAACTGTTCACTTTGGTTATCACAGTTCATGGAGATGGCGAGTACAGGTTTTTCAACCACCGGCAAATCCATCAGGAGTTCCC
This sequence comes from Coix lacryma-jobi var. lacryma-jobi, assembly GCA_009763385.1. Lineage (NCBI taxonomy): Eukaryota > Viridiplantae > Streptophyta > Magnoliopsida > Poales > Poaceae > Coix > Coix lacryma-jobi. The sequence continues at coordinate 114,645,955 of CM019827.1, read as the reverse complement.
GAAGCCCTTCGGCTTCAACAGTGGCGGTGTCTAGTGCTGCAAGTTCTGCTTCCATAGTTGACCTCGTGATGATGGTCTGCTTGCAAGACTTCCAGGAAACAGCACCACCCCCAAGGGTAAACGCATACCCACTGGTGGCTTTTAACTCGTCAGCATCAGATATCCAATTTGCATCACTGAAACCCTCCAGTACCTTTCGGTACCCGGTGTAGTGAATGCCATAGTTTGCGGTTGCCTTTAGATACCGCATTACTCTCTCAAGAGCACGCCAATGATCATCTCCTGGGTTTGACACAAACCGGCTCAGCTTGCTCACAGCATATGAGATGTCAGGCCTTGTTGCACTGGCTAGGTACATTAGTGAGCCAATGATTTGGGAGTACCTCAATTGGTCTCTCATGATCCTTTGGTTCTTCCTCAGAATCAGGCTTGGGTCATAGGGAGTAGACACAGGTTTACAGTCACTGTAGCCAAAGCGACTTAGAATCTTTTCAACATAGTGGGACTGCAAGAGAGTAACCCCACCATTTTCTACCTTTAGTAGCTTAATGTTTAAAATCACATTAGCCACTCCCAAATCTTTCATGTCAAAGTTCTTGGACAGAAAGTCCTTGACTTCCTCAATCACATTGAGGTTCGTGCCAAATATTAGGATGTCATCCACATATAGGCACAGGATCACTCCTTCTCCCTCACCAAAGCGGTAGTAGACACATTTGTCAGCCTCATTGGCAACAAAGCCTGCTGACGTCATGGTCTTATCAAACTTTTCATGCCATTGTTTAGGAGCTTGTTTTAGGCCATACAAAGACTTCAATAATTTACACACTTTGCCTCTTTGACCTTCTACTACAAAACCATCAGGCTGATCCATGTAGATCTCCTCACCTAGCTCTCCATTTAGAAAAGCCGTCTTCACGTCCATCTGATGAACGAGAAGACCATGGGAAGCAGCCAAGGCAAGTAGTACTCGAATCGTAGTCAATCGGGCCACAGGTGAGTATGTATCAAAGAAGTCCTCGCCTTCCTTTTGGGTGTAACCCTTGGCCACAAGCCTAGCCTTGTACTTTTCAATCGTACCATCAGGCCTAAGCTTTTTCTTGAACAACCATTTACATCCTACAGGTTTGCACCCGTACGGACGATCAACCACTTCCCAAGTTCCATTAGACATAATTGAATCCATCTCACTCTGTATCGCTTCCTTCCAATAGTCAGCGTCAGGAGAGGAAAATGCCTCTTTAATGGTTGTTGGAGTGTCATCCACGAGGTATATGGTGAAGTCATCACCAAAGGATTTTGCAATCCTAGGTCTCTTACTCTTTTGAGTGACTCCATCATTTTCCTCCTCAGGACTTTCAGTAGTAGGTTGTTCAGTGCACTCCACTGGCACAGAAGTATCGAGAGCATCAGGAGGTCCCTCACTAGATGTGCTCGGTACATTCCCTCTCATAGGGAATTCATTCTCGAAGAATGTTGCATCTCTGGACTCAAATATTCCGCCGACTCTCATGTCGGGGATTCCAGATTCCACAACTAAAAATCTGTAGCCTACGCTGTTTATTGCGTATCCGAGAAAGACACAATCTACAGTCTTTGGTCCAAGCTTGCGCTTCTTGTTGATTGGCACATTCACTTTGGCCAAGCAACCCCAAGTGCGCAGGTATGAGAGGGTTAACCTTTTCTTTTCCCATTCCTCGAATGGTGTTTTCTCCTTACTCTTTGTAGGAACTCTATTCAGGACATGACTCGCAGTCAATATAGCCTCACCCCACCATTCCTTGGAAAGTCCCGCAGTGTCTAACATGGCGTTAACCAAGTCAGTAAGTGTGCGGTTCTTTCTTTCGGCAATCCCATTGGATTGGGGGGAGAAAGGAGGCGTCCTCTCATGAATAATCCCATGTTCCTCGCAGAATAAATCGAAATCCTTTGAAAAGTATTCACCCCCGCGATCGGACCGCAACCGTTTGATTTTCTTTTCGAGTTGATTTTCAACTTCGGCTTTGTAGATTTTGAAGTAGTGTAATGCTTCATCTTTTGTTTTTAGTAAGTACACATAGCAAAATCTTGTACTATCATCGATGAGTGTCATGAAGTATTTCTTGCCGCCTTTGGTCAACACGCCATTCATCTCGCACAAATCAGAATGAATGATGTCTAGTGGTGCTGTGTTCCTCGCCTCTTTCACAACCTTGTGAGGCTTGCGAGGTTGTTTTGCTTGCACACAAGCATGGCACTTAGAACCTTTGACCAAATCGAATTTAGGGATTAAACTCATTTTAGCTAAGCGCATCATACATCCAACATTAATATGGCAAAGTCGGGAATGCCACACATTGCATTCATCATCATGTCTCACATGGTTCACGACATTAATATTACAAGAATCCATCAAAGAAAAGCGAAACAAGCCTCCGCTCTCATAGCCCTTTCCAACAAATGTTCCATATCTCGATACAACACAGTTATTGGACTCAAAAACAAGTTTAAAACCATCCCTACACAATAGGGACCCGCTGACGAGATTCTTCTTTATAGAAGGGACATGCTGCACGTTCTTCAGCTGCACGGTCTTTCCCGAAGTAAACTTCAGATTGATCGTACCAACACCATGAACAGCCGCATGCGTCCCGTTCCCCATCAGCAGGGAGGCACCTCGTCCTTCCTGGTACAAAGAAAACAGTGAGCGATCAGCACATACATGAATATTAGCCCCTGTGTCAACCCACCAGTCAGGAGAGCGACAAACTGAAAGAATTGTTGGTATATAATTACCATACCCAGATCCTTCAGCCTGGATAACAACAATGTTGGCTGTCTTCTTTTGCTGCTTGTCCTTGCGGTCAGGGCACTCTTTTGCCCAGTTGAAAGGTCCGAATGGCTAGAGGGGGGGTGAATAGCCTATTTAAAAATCTAGAATCCTTAAACTCACAGCTCAAAACGGATATCAGAACACACAGTCGGTACTACCGACTATGGGGCCGGTACTACCGGGGTCGGTACTACCGGCTCCAAGGGTCGGTATTACCGACAACCTAGGAACAGCTACGAAATAGAGATGAACGAGATGCAAAATTGAATCTAGCTTATGCCAAGGCTTTTCTAAGAGATGTAGATGAAGTTTATACCTTATCCAAGAAGTGGCTCCTCCCCAAAATGTAGATCGAGCCTTCTCACACCTAAGAACGAGAGAGGAGGTAGGAAGAACGCGAAGAACAAGAATGCAAACGAAATAATCCAAGATGCAAATCCAACAAGCACACGAGACACGAGATTTAACCCGAGGTTCGGCCACTTCACCAAGAAGCACCTACGTCCCCGTTGTTGAGGTGACCACGAAGGTCGGAGTCTCTTTCACCTCCTTGCCTCACTCAAGCAACCACAAAGGCTAGTTGAGTTTCTTCACTAAGAATCAAGGGGTAATACAAACACTTCGAAGTGCCCTCACAAATGAGTCAATCACGGGCAACAATCGAAGAACACCTAACCGGCTAGAGTTCCAAGAACTCAAGAGTAACGAACACAAATCAAGCCGGAGAGATGTTGGATCCAAGTGCTCTAGACGTAGATCGATGTGTCTCACTCTCTAATCTCACTTCCCTAGCTCAAAGCTTGCAAGAGATTCACTCAAGAATCAAAGGGGGGGAGAGAGGAGGTTAGTCAACACTTGGGAGCTCTCTTTCTTGTGTTTGGGCGCAATGAATCGAAGAGGTAACAGTTAGAAGCTGGCCGAGCGGCTACTTAACCAAGACATGCTGCGCCATGGCCGGTAGTACCGACCGTACTAAAAATGACTGTTACAGCGACCGTTGACCAGATGGAGCAACCGACCCTTGGTCGGTACCACCGGAGGTCGGTAGTACCGGCCCTATGGCGGTACTACCGACAGGCCAAACTAGGGACTACACAGAGAGCCCAGAACTCCTTCGCCTTCGGAACTTCCAACGGTCGGTAGTACTGGCCCTATGGCGGTACTACCGACAGGCCAACATAGGATCTACACAGAGAGCATCCAAACTCCCTCCTGACCTTGGTACCACCGACTCCCTGGTCGGTGCTACCGACCCTAGAGTGGTACAACCGCCAGGACAAACTGACCACTACTAGAGAGCACCAAACTTCCTCCAAACCTTAGAGTCACCTACAGTCGGTACCACCGGCCCTATGGCGGTACTACCGACAGGCCAAAAAGGAACCTACACAGATAGGAAGAAAAACGTCCTGGATCCTTGGTACTACCGACCAGGGGGTCGGTACTACCGAGGCCGGTAGTACCGACCTTATGGCGGTACTACCGCTAGGTCACCTGAGACCAAATCCAGAGAGCCTTGCACACAGCACCCTTGGGCGGTACTACCGACCACACCCAGAAAACCTCTATGTGTTCGTGAGTGCGTGGTGTCTCTCAAGCGCTAGAAGTTAGTCGTCATGAGCACTTTTCTCCACATCTAGCTAGCCTCAAATGTGTCCCTCTTGATAGTCCGGCTTGCCTATTACTCAAGATCAAAGATAAAACTAAAGTCTCAACTTGAGCAAAGGCATCTATTCCCTTCTCCATTTCACCGAAGACAGAGCATTTGAACACTTGAGAGCTTGTGGCCGTCACCATCCAACATGGTCGCCATCTAGCTAGCTCCATCAAAGGCTTGGTCAAAATCCTCTCATTAGCTACACACATACTTAGCAATAGGATTAGACCAAAATAGGTTTCATCAATTAACCAAAACCAAACTAGGGCTTTCAATCTCCCCCTTTTTGGTAATTGATGACAACCTATACAAAGATATGTAATTTAAATTTGAGTAACCACATTGATGGTATTAGCTCCCCCTACATATGTGCTATAGAGTTTGGTTCTAAAATTGGAACATATGTATGGATATGAAATATGGGCGAGCAACACTATCAATGATGATGCTAAGGCATAAGAATGGACATTTGAAGCGTGATACCAATCGGAGTGCACATGTTATACCATCCTTAGCATCATTATTCACTAGACATACATCAGAACTCAAGAACCCCATGAGATCAATATTTGTAATAAAGTTCTTGAACCATTTGAAACAACAATATGTCTAGTTTCAATCCTATACATGCTAATTTAAACAATTCATCAATCAAGTCTTATCACTAGCATTCATCACATAAGCATGAATATCAATATAAATAGCTTATGCAATGCAACAAACATATGAATATGCACATTTCAAATGCAACATACATGTTTATGAGCTTGCTCCCCTATTTGTATGCTCAAATTTTAAGAGTTCAAACTTCGAACCACTTGACATTTTATCCCCTTTTGTCTTTGTTACTCCCCCTTCCACTAGCATATATCTTTGTCTTTCTTTCTCCCCCTTTTTCAACAATTATCATAAAGGTGGAACAGAATTTCAAAGAAGGAGGCAACTGAGTCAAGTTGTGGCTTAATCTAGCTCATGAACAAAAGGTATTTAACACAGTTTGCTCTAGAGTAAGCTTCTTCACACATCTTACAATGGTTATCTTACTCACGTTGGTTAAACACATTTTGCTCACTTACTAGATCAAACACTAGAGTTACAAGCTCACAAACAAGTTATATGCTACCACTAGATCAAGTCAAACATAGAAGCAATAGTGGCACCATATATACTTCAAAGTCATTTGATTTACCATGAATGATCCTAGATAAGCAATGCGATGGCTATATGAACTAGAGCACAACCTAATAAGAATGAATGCACATGCCAAACAATTTCACCTTTGCTTTGTCGGAGGAGAGGCATGTCATATTGTGGGGGTGCATTCAACTCATATTGGAGAAGTCTAGGATATTCAATTCATTCCTTAGCTTGCAAAACCTTCTCTCATCTAGTGGCTTGGTGAAGATATTGGCAAGTTGATCATCGGTGCCCACACTTTCAATAGATATGTCTTTCTTTGCTTGATGATCTCTAATGAAGTGATGCCTTATGTCAATGTGCTTTGTTCTTGAATGTTGAACCGGGTTGGTGGCTATTTTGACGGCGCTCTCATTATCACATAGCAATGAGACTTGTCCAAACTTGACTCCATAATCTTGCAATGTTGCCTTCATCCATAGCAATTGTGCACAACAACTACCCGCGGATATGTATTCAGCTTCGGCGGTAGAGAGTGCAACACTATTTTGCTTCTTTGATGACCATGAGACAAGTGATCTTCCAAGCAATTGACAAGTGCCCGATGTGCTCTTCCTATCCACCTTGCATCCCGCATAGTCGGAATCCGAGTATCCAATTAATTCAAATTGAGAGCCCTTGGGATACCATAGTCCAACATTTGGAGTGTGCTTCAAATATCTCAATATTCTTTTGGTTGCCTTCAAATGACTTTCCCTTGGAGAAGCTTGGAACCTTGCACACATGCATACACTAAACATAACATCCGGCCTTGATGCGGTCACATAGAGTAGACTTCCAATCATTGACCGATATAGCTTTTGATCCACCATGTCACCACTCGAGTCACTATCCAAATGTCCATTTGTGCCCATTGGAGTGGTTATTGCTTTAGCTTCATCTAACCCAAACTTCTTGAGCATGTCCTTGATGTACTTGCCTTGACTAACGAATGTGCCTTTCTTCATTTGCTTGATTTGTAGACCAAGGAAGTAACTAAGCTCTCTAATCATAGACATCTCAAACTATTTTGCCATCATCTCCCCAAACTCTTCACAAAAGTCTTGGTTGGTTGATCCAAAGATAATGTCATCCACATAGATTTGCAACACAAACAAGCTACTTCCAATCTTCTTGGTGAAGAGAGTGGTGTCAACTTTCCCAATCTTGAACCCTTTTGCTAGCAAGAAGTCTCTCAATCTTTCATACCATGCTCTTGGTGCTTGCTTCAACCCATATAGTGCCTTCTTGAGCTTGTACACATGGTTGGGCTTCTTCAAGTCTTCAAACCCGGGAGGTTGCTCAACATACACTAACTCATTGATGAATCCATTGAGAAAAGCACTCTTCACATCCATTTGATAGAGCTTGATGTTGTGAGCACACGCATATGCAAGTAGGATTCTAATGGCTTCCAATCTAGCGACTGGTGCATAGGTTTCTCCAAAGTCAATGCCTTCCATTTGAGTGCATCCTTGTGCAACCAATCTTGCTTTGTTCCTTACAACAATGCCATCTTCATCTTGCTTGTTTCAGAAGACCCATCTTGTACCAATAACATTTGTGTTCTTTGGTCTTTCCACTAGCTCCCAAACATCATTGCGGGTGAAGTTGTTCAACTCTTCATGCATTGCATTCACCCAATCAACATCCATCAAAGCTTCATCAATCTTGGTTGGCTCAATAGATGATACAAATGAGTAGTGTTCACAAAATGAGGCCAATCTTGATCTTGTTTGCACACCTCTTCTTATGTCACCAACAATTTGATCTAAAGGATGATCTCTTGCAATGTGTGTTGGTTGGAGCACTTGTTCCGGTTTAGCACTTGTACTTGCACTTGGATGAGCCACTTGAGAGCTACTAGCATCTTGTTGATCATGAGAACCACTAGAGCTTGCAACATCATTGTCGTGCATGGTTGGAGGTGAGAGCACTTGATCTTTGTCATCTTCAATGTCAATTACTTGCTTTGGCCTAATATCACCAATGTCCATGTTCTTCATAGCTTCGGCCAATTGTGTTCCTCTCACATCATCTAGATTATCTTGTTCTTCATGTGAGCCATTGGTTTCATCAAATTCAACATCATGGACTTCTTCAACTATTCTTGTTGTGTTGTTCCACACTCTATAGGCTTTGCTTGTAGTGGAGTAACCAAGGAGTGTCCCTTCATCACATTTCTTCTCAAACTTTCCAAGTCTTGTGCCCTTCTTCAATATGTAACATTTGCACCCAAAGACCTGAAAGTAAGCAATGTTGGGCTTTCTATCATTGAGGAGCTCATATGGTGTCTTTTTCAATAGAGGGTGACAATAGAGTCGGTTGCTATAGTAGCAAGCCGTGTTGATTGCTTCGGCCCAAAAAGAATCACTCACATTGTATTCACTAAGCATAGATCTTGACATATCAATGAGTGTCCTATTCTTCCTTTCAACTATCCCATTGGATTGAGGTGTATACTTGGCCGAGAATTGATGTTGGATTCCAAACTCATCACATAGCTCATCGACCCTTGTGTTTCTAAACTCACTTCCATTGTCACTTCTCACTTTCTTGATTCTTCTATCAAACTCATTTTGACTTCTCTTGACAAAGGTTTTGAATACCCCAAACACTTCACTTTTGTCAACAAGAAAGAAGACCCATGTGTATCTTGTATAGTCATCCACTATCACAAAGCCATACTTGTTTCCCCCAATACTTGCATATGTAGTTGGTCCAAACAAGTCCATATGCAACAACTCAAGTGCATGTGTAGTGCTCATCATTCCTTTGTTAGGATGGGTGTTTCCAACTTGCTTTCCCATTTGGCATGCACTACATAGCTTGTCCTTCTCAAAGTGAACATCTTTTAGCCCTCTCACCATGTCATGCTTCACTAGCCTCTTTAGTTGCTTCATTCCAACATGTCCCAAGCGCCTATGCCATAGCCAACCCATGCTTGATTTGGTGAATAAGCATGTTGTCAATTGAGCTTCACTAGCATCAAAGTCCACCAAATAGAGGTTCTCATATCTAAATCCTTTGAAGATCACATCACTTCCATCAACACTCACAATCTCCACATCATCAACACCAAATATGCATTTGAATCCCAAATCACACAATTGTGCCACTGACAACAAGTTGAAGTTGAGAGATTCTACCAATAGCACATTTGAGATGCTCAAGTCATTGGATATTGCAATCTTGCCCAAGCCTTTGACCTTGCCTTTCTTGTTGTCACCAAATGTGATAGCCTCCGCATGATCATAACCACCAATGTTGATTGATTTGAACATTCTACCATCTCCGGTCATGTGTTGAGTGCACCCACTATCAAGCACCCAATGCCTTCCTCCGGCTTTGTAATTAACCTACAAAAAGAATCAATTCTTTTTAGGTACCCAAATCTTTTTGGGTCCTCCAAGGTTAGTAACCAAGCTCTTGGGCACCCAAATTGCCTTCTTCTTTGGGCCAACCATGGGTGCACCAATGTACTTAGACTTCACACCATTAGTGCCCTTAGTAAGCATATAACAAGAATCAAAGCGAATAGATGTAACATGAGCATGCTTCTTGTTTTTATTCTTGTTAAAGCAATGTTGCTCTATATGCCCGGATTGCTTGCAACTATTGCAAAACTGACTGTTGCTCTTCACAAAACAAGTCTTGTGAGGAACAAAAGCCGCCTTGCCCTTCTTGGGGGTATAGCCAAGTCCCTCCTTGTTGAGTGGAGACCTTTGGCTACCCAAGCACTTAAGCAAGTAGGCATCTCCACCATAGGCATTGCCTAAGGCATGAGTGAGCTCATTAACCTTGTTTTTAAGGTTCTTGTTTTCTACTACTAATGATGAGTTACATGTAGTAGAAGTAGACATTTTAATTGAGCTAGATGATGATGATGCATTGATAGGAGCAACAATAATAGGAGTGTAAAAAGATTCATCAAGTATATCACATGTAACTCCTACATTGCATGTCTCTACAACATCCTCAATATTACTTTGATCAAGGAGGGAGGAGTGGGCTTCCTTAAGCCTAGTGTGAGCTTGATCAAGCTTCTCATGGGCTTCCTCTAGCCTCTCATGAGTAGACTTGAGCTCATCAAAGGATTGCTCAAGAGCCTTGTTGGCCTTGCGCAATTCTTTGCACTCCTTCCTCTTAGTCTCAATGTAAGAGTGAGCATCTCGTAGCATGCTTATGAGGTCCTCCTTTGAGTACTCCTCATCATCATCACTCTCACTCTCACTCTCATCGGATGATTCCTTAGTGGCCTTAGCCATGAAGCATGTCGATGGAGCATCGAAGATAGAAGGCTTGCTTGAGATAGCAAGACTAGCCATAGCCTTCTTCTTGGTGGTCTTCCTCTCATCATCACTAGAATCACCATCATCGCTTGAGGAAGCATCACTATCCCATGTCACAACATAGGATCCACCCTTCTTCTTTTCCTTCTTCTTCTCCTTCTTCTCCTTCTCCTTCTTGTTCTTCTTATGATCATCTTCATCATCACTAGATTGTGGACAATCCGCAATGAAGTGATCTTTGCTCTTGCATCGATAGCATCTTCTAGTTGAGCTCTTGTATGAATCTCTTTTCTTTCTTGCCCCAAAGCTCTTCTTCTTCATGAACTTGTCAAACTTCTTGACAAAGAGAGCGAGGTCTTCATCATCTAATTCATTTCCGCTTGTGCTAGCTTCATCATCACTTTCCTCCTTCTTTGCTTTGCCCTTGCTCTTGATCTTGAAGGATGACGCCTTGAACGCCACGGTCTTCTTCTTCTTCTCTTCCTCTTGGGCTCCCCCATCCCGTTCCACACGGTATGTGTCTTGAGTGACCACATCACCTAGTACTTGGTTTGGGGTTACCGTATCCAACCCTTCTCTCACAAGGATTGTCACTAAGGTATCAAACCTAGGTGGCAAGCATCTCAAGAACTTATGAGAAACATCCTTGTCATCCACCTTCTCACCCAACGCCTTCAAATCATTGACAATGACTTGCAACCGGTGAAACATCTCCGGTATGCTTTCATCATCTTGCATCTTGAAGGTGGCAAGCTTGTCTTTGAGAATGTAAAGCTTGGCACTCTTCACGACCATGGTGCCCTCATAGGTCTCCTCTAATCTTTCCCATATCTCACTTGCACGCTCAAGATTCTTGATTTGCTCAAAAACTTTGATGTCGAATGCTTCATAGAAAAGGTTGATTGCCACATCATTCCATTGAAGCTTCTCTTCTTCTCTTGGAGTTGGATCGGCGGAGTCAATCACAACAAAGTCATGCTCGATCACATCCCATATCTTCCTATTCATGCCCCTTGTGAACGCGCACATCTTTCGCTTCCAACAATCGAAGTTGGTGCCGTCAAAATGTGGTGGCTTCCCCATATAGTTAATTTGAGCCATTGCAACACCGGAGGTTGTAAATCCTAAAACAAACGGTGACTTGGCTCCGATACCACTTGAAAGGTCCGAATGGCTAGAGGGGGGGGGGGGTGAATAGCCTATTTAAAAATCTAGAATCCTGAAACTCACAGCTCAAAACGGATATCAGAACACACAGTCGGTACTACCGACTATGGGGCCGGTACTACCGGGGTCGGTACTACCGGCTCCAAGGGTCGGTATTACCGACAACCTAGGAACAGCTACGAAATAGAGATGAACGAGATGCAAAATTGAATCTAGCTTATGCCAAGGCTTTTCTAAGAGATGTAGATGAAGTTTATACCTTATCCAAGAAGTGGCTCCTCCCCAAAATGTAGATCGAGCCTTCTCACACCTAAGAACGAGAGAGGAGGTAGGAAGAACGCGAAGAACAAGAATGCAAACGAAATAATCCAAGATGCAAATCCAACAAGCACACGAGACACGAGATTTAACCCGAGGTTCGGCCACTTCACCAAGAAGCACCTACGTCCCCGTTGTTGAGGTGACCACGAAGGTCGGAGTCTCTTTCACCTCCTTGCCTCACTCAAGCAACCACAAAGGCTAGTTGAGTTTCTTCACTAAGAATCAAGGGGTAATACAAACACTTCGAAGTGCCCTCACAAATGAGTCAATCACGGGCAACAATCGAAGAACACCTAACCGGCTAGAGTTCCAAGAACTCAAGAGTAACGAACACAAATCAAGCCGGAGAGATGTTGGATCCAAGTGCTCTAGATGTAGATCGATGTGTCTCACTCTCTAATCTCACTTCCCTAGCTCAAAGCTTGCAAGAGATTCACTCTAGAATCAAAGGGGGAGAGAGAGGAGGTTAGTCAACACTTGGGAGCTCTCTTTCTTGTGTTTGGGCACAATGAATCGAAGAGGTAACAGTTAGAAGCTGGCCGAGCGGCTACTTAACCAAGACATGCTGCGCCACGGTCGGTAGTACCGACCGTACTAAAAACGACCGTTACAGCGACCGTTGACCAGATGGAGCAACCGACCCTTGGTCGGTACCACCGGAGGTCGGTAGTACCGGCCCTATGGCGGTACTACCGACAGGCCAAACTGGGGACTACACAGAGAGCCCAGAACTCCTTCGCCTTCGGAACTTCCAACGGTCGGTAGTACCGGCCCTATGGCGGTACTACCGACAGGCCAACATAGGATCTACACAGAGAGCATCCAAACTCCCTCCTGACCTTGGTACCACCGACTCCCTGGTCGGTGCTACCGAGGGTCGGTACTACCGACCCTATAGCGGTACAACCGCCAGGACAAACTGACCACTACTAGAGAGCACCAAACTTCCTCCAAACCCTAGAGTCACCTACAGTCGGTACCACCGGCCCTATGGCGGTACTACCGACAGGCCAAAAAGGAACCTACACAGAGAGGAAGAAAAACGTCCTGGATCCTTGGTACTACCGACCAGGGGGTCGGTACTACCGAGGCCGGTAGTACCGACCTTATGGCGGTACTACCGCTAGGTCACCTGAGGCCAAATCCAGAGAGCCTTGCACACAGCACCCTTGGGCGGTACTACCGACCCCCTTGGGCGGTACTACCGACCACACCCAGAAAACCTCTATGTGTTCGTGAGTGCGTGGTGTCTCTCAAGCGCTAGAAGTTAGTCGTCATGAGCACTTTTCTCCACATCTAGCTAACCTCAAATGTTTCCCTCTTGATAGTCCGGCTTGCCTATTACTCAAGATCAAAGATAAAACTAAAGTCTCAACTTGAGCAAAGGCATCTATTCCCTTCTCCATTTCACCGAAGACAGAGCATTTGAACACTTGAGAGCTTGTGGCCGTCACCATCCAACATGGTCGCCATCTAGCTAGCTCCATCAAAGGCTTGGTCAAAATCCTCTCATTAGCTACACACATACTTAGCAATAGGATTAGACCAAAATAGGTTTCATCAATTAACCAAAACCAAACTAGAGCTTTCACCAGTGATCAGTGTCACCGCACACATAGCAACAACCACTGTTCTTCTCTTTGTTTGCCTTCTTCTTGAAAGCTTGAGGCTGTGGCCTCACATTGGGATTCTTGTTCTTCTTTTGTTTCCTCTTGCGGAAAGCCTGAGGGCCCCTCTTCTGCACCAAATTGGCACTAGAGCCTCCCTCGGGCTGCACTTTCTTGCCACGTGTGTCCTTTGCCCTTGCATTCTCTTCAACACTTAGAGAGGCAACTAGATCAGTCACACTGAACTCTTGCCTCCTGTGCTTTAGAGAAGTGGCAAAGTCCCTCCAAGTAGGTGGCAGCTTAGAGATAATACCGCCGGCCACAAACTTGTCGGGGAGCACACAATGGTTGTTCTCAAGCTCCTTGGCTAGCATCTGTATCTCTTGAGCTTGTTCTACCACAGAACGGTCATCGACCATCTTGTAGTCATAGAACTGCTCCATGATGTACAACTCACTGCCAGCGTCAGGAACCCCGAACTTGGCCTGCAGTGCATCCCACATATCCTTGCCCGTAGGCATGTCCATGTACAGTGGCACCATACCCTCATCTATCACACTGATGAGCGACAGCTTGAGCAGGTTATCCGCCTCACAGAACTTGCTCTCTTCCTCGGGAGAAAGAGGCGGTTCAGTGCGCCTTCCCCTGACAGCATGCTCACAACGCATAGCGGTAAGCCACAACATGCAACGGGATCGCCATATCTTATAGTTGGATCCACCATCCTTCAAAGGTGGTGGCCTCATGGATGCAGCAAAGCTAGCAGATGAAAATGACCTATCAAGTTTTTGGATTGTTGGATATTTAGTCATTTTACACCATGCATTAATCCATAAATACGATAAGCAAAATACTAACACAAGTATCACTAGTAGAGGATGGGCCTTTAGTCCCGGGTCCTAGGGACCTTTAGTCCCGGTTCTGGACCCGGGACTACGGTTCCGGGACTAAAGGTTTGCTACAGTATTCGACCCGGGACTAAAGGTTTGGAATAAAAACGAAAAAATGTTGTGGCTGTGGAGATTCGAACTCAAGACCGCACAGTTAGCCTTCACGTGCGCGCGTTACCAACTGAGCTACACTACACATCTAACAGAATAGGATACTCCTTCTTTTTAAATTGTGTCTGGAAGGACCTTTAGTCTCGGTTGGTGTTACCAACCGGGACTAAAAGGTCCTTTAGTCCCGGTTGGTAATACCAACCGGGACTAAAGGTCCTACCTTTAGTCCCGGTTGGTATTACCAACCGGGACTAAAGAACACTGACCCTTTAGCCCCGGTTGCCTCTCGGTTGCCTCGAGGAAAAGGAACCTTTAGTCCCGGTTGGTGTTACCAACCGGGACTAAAGAACTTTTAGCCCCGGACACAAAAATATTCGAGGCTAATGTCCGAATCTGTCTATCGCCCAAAGGCCATTTCTCTAGTAGTGTATTATGCAAGCGACAGCTTCATATTTGCTACTGCTACTACTTCCAGCAAAACATTTTATGTAAAGCAATATAGCTACAACAACAATAATATAAAGCGCACGGAGAGGATGAGGATCAAGGTCATACCCCAGCGTGGCACTTCCGGTACCCGCGGACAGTGAACCACCATTCATGTTGACGTCGTTACCGCTGCCTGTGGTGTTGTTGTTGGTGACGTCGTCGCTGCCAGCGGGAGTCCTTCTTGTGCTCACGGTCATGGCAGCAGCAGCAGCAGCGAACGAAGCAGTCGCACCAGGATGGTGCTCCCCAAAAACTTGATTTCCCGCCTACCCGAGCAGGTACACTTGACGGGAGAAGTTCCGGAGGCCTGCTACCAGAGAGCTCTGTGCTCTCACAGAGACTCTGGTCGGAGATGCAGCAGAGCAGCTCAAGCTCAGAGAGGTGGTGGCGGCTTGAGAGGGAGAAGCACGGGAGAGGGTTGAAACCCTAGTGTTCCGTCAAGGGCCTTTATATAGGCGCGCCCCTGCCGGCTGCCACCCGTTGTACCCTGTCCGGGAGGATGAACCTGGACAGGGTGGTTGGGAGTTGGCGGCGGCTAGGGTTTTTCCTGGGTGGTTGGGAATTGGCGGCTAGGGTTTTTCCTCTCGGATGGGCCGAGTGACAAAACACAGCCAAGCCTGCCCGCGGCCACGGCGCGACGCGCGCGCGCGGGCGGGCGGCTCGGCGGCGGCGGCGGCGCGCGCGTGTGGCTCCCCGGTTCTCCTCCTCAACTTGTCTATTAGAGCATCCCAAAGCTCACTATTTAAGTTGATTGCCCTCTTAGTGATTAATCCATTTGGTACTAATCACTTTTGCACCTAACACTAACCGTGAGCCTTTGAGGTTTATTGATAAATAAATGGGCTTGGCCCAATTATTCTAACAGTGCAGACAAGTATGGAGTAACACTTATGTTAGCATATGAACACATGGTGCGTTCAATTTGTTGCAATTAGCATTTAATTATTTACGCTAGCTAGCTCTCACCAAATCGTTCGGCCGCAATGTGCGCTCTATCCTTTTTGTTAGTTCCCAAAAATCCATCCACTCAAAGTGTGGCACAAACTCACTGGATCATCTTTATGAGTAGGCATAAGCAGTTTGTTTAGTCTAAAAATGTGCCTAGCAAAAGGAGCAGAGAGAGTCTCTTCCTTTGTCAGGGAAAGAAACAAGATCGCTCATCAGTGCTACCTTAACAATTCTGAATGTGTACTTGCAGTTAAATATAGTGCTGTGTTCTGCCTAATACTTCCAAATTTAGATTTTTTATTAACTCTGTTGTCTGTCATTTGGTAATGAGCTAAATCATTTGCATGTTTCCGAGTTTGCTAGTCTCTCACAGTTATCATGTCACTGGCAAAGCTGGATGCACTCCTCCCAACTATGGTATTGCTAAAAGTTAGAGTTTCCGGCTACAAATGCCATGACCATGAAGCAAGGGATCGTTCAAGACCAGGAATTTAAGTGCAGTAGAAAACTGCCGCGCATATGGATATGGTTGGCACCACATTTGGTGAGAGTGACATATGACATCCGACGAAGAATTTCTGTCCTGTCCTGCTTACAATAGACGCATCGAGTTCCTTGTTTAAGTAACATAACATCCTTCTATGTAGGGGTACGTAGTAGGCTCTGTAAATGATTTATTGCTCTTTCGGTTTCGGGCACCAGCAAGAGATGGCTCGAGCTGATATGCATGGTTTCTCCAATCAGCAGATAACGAAAACGATTGCAGATTAACCGATTGACTGCAGGCAGTAAACTAATCGATCTCCAGATAACGCTATCATGCTAGCATGATTTTATACCACTCTACTAGCAGTAGTGCATCTTTTTACGTAATTTGCTAGGTAGATATAGCTAGCTAGAGTACACTAGCTAGCTAGCTCAGCTCCCCTCTACTCCTACTCTACTACCGACCTGTAAACCCTGAGTGCATGCAACACACACCACATGCGTCAATGGCGAAACAGTAGGCTGCTGCTACTAATGCACTTGTTTGTTTAGGCGCCAAATGGACCACTCCAGCACCATGGACCTCCATCTTGTGGCCGTCGAATTTACCGCAATCAAAAACACGTACGCGTACGCACGTAGTCGGTCGGTCGCGCAATTCGCAAGCGGCTTTTCAACCTCATCGTGCCTCCACTCCAATGGCGGTCCATGGCCACACCGCCCCTACAGCTCTCGCCACATAGAGATCATCGGGTTAATCCACTTGTTCCTAGCTAGTAAACAAATACTCCTATATGAAAGTAGCACTACTAGTATATTTATGTATATATGTACATTCACATATAAAAAGCGGCACCCTATAGCGAAGCGAGTAACTTTATTTGCCGAGCGAGAGAGCGAGTGTATATGTAGATAGTGGTGGCGCTATCAAGCTAAGATTGCTCGCACATCCGTGCAGCACTACTCGGTCGCATCAGCATCATCAGCAGCAATGTATGACCACGGGAGTGCACGCATGGAGCTTGGCCAATCACGCGGATCGAGGTCCATGTCCGGCCGTCGACTTGTCGTAGACGATTTTGATCGATCAGTGAATTGAAGCAACAATAATACAGCGCGTGGCCTCGGCCTGAATAAGGAACGAAGAAGAAGATCCCGGCCGGTCCAACATGTCCGATCCGATCCTCCAATGCATGCATGCCTCGAAAGCGATCGGGGGCACGCAAAGGAAACAAACACGCGTGGCGTAGGGGGTGTTGTGTGTGTAGGCTGCTACACATACACATCAAGAAACGTGACGCCGCGGCAACGGCGGCGGTAGCAACATATACGCAGCAACGGCGGCGGTGACAGCATATGCACGCGCCGCCGGGCGGCCGGGAGTGGTATACGTAGCACCTTAGCTAGCAGAAACGATGAAACAGGCACTAGTGACTGATGCATGGTTTGAATATTCGTAGCGAAATGTTCGGGCGACGACGAGACGAAGACGACACTCCAAATGGGACTGCCGGCATCCATCGATCGTGTCTCGTCTTCTCGGCGCCTGCCCCCTTTAGTTCTTCTTTTGGCAATCTTTCTCGGCGTGGGCGTACGTGCATGCGGCATGCCGCGCGCTCGTGCAGCAGCGCACGCACGCTCGACCACATTGCACTGAAAAAAGCTCGATCTCGGGGGCCGGCCGTGGCCACCGGTGGCGCGCTCGGTCGGTCGGTCGCCGCCATTAGAAAAACCGGGACGCCCTTCGGCGCGGACGGCCAAGAGCAGCCACATAACAAGCCTCTGATGATGCCTCCACTACCACTCCCACCACCGCCCTCCTCCTCTTCTCTGTTCCCGCGCACGGCGCCCGTGCTCTCTGGTCCTCTTTCGCGCGCCACCTATAAATCCGTGCGCTCGCACTCGTCACCGTCTCCAACCCAGCCAAGCCACCGCAGCCGACTGCACCTCACCTCCAGCACCAGCAGTCTAGCTACCTAGCTAGCTCGCCTCGTCTCGTCTGCTAGAGAGAGCTCTCTAGATCCCCGCGACAGCGACCGCGCACGCCGTAGCACACGCGCTGCTGCCCTGTCTAGGCCCCGGCCGCGTGTATATAAGCACGCCTAGTGAGTAGTGACCCAAAGCAAGATTCACCATCCCGGTCCCGGCCACGAGCACTGCCCGCATTCGATTGCAAACTCAGCTACTTAATTTGATCGCGTCTGGTGGTGGTAACATATACTACAGTACAATGGAGTTCACCGCCAGGACCGCCATTGCTCTGCTTCTCTCGCTCGCCGTCTCCTCGACCTTCCTCTGCGGCGGCGTCGAGGGCGGGCGCCACTACCACCACCACCACGGCAAGCACGCGAAGCGCAGCCCCGCGCACCCGCCGTCCGCGCACGCCCCGGGCCCGGCGCCGGGCGGGAGGCGGCACGCGCAGCCCGTGTCTCCCCCGGCCCCGCCGCCGTCGGGGTCGTCGGGGTCGGGCGGCTACCCGACGCCTGGCGGCGGCGCCGGCGCCGCGGCGCCGGCGCCCGCGGCCGCGGCCGGGTCCGTGTACGACGTCGTCAGGGACTTCGGCGCCGTCGGGGACGGCGTGACGGACGACACCGACGCCATCAAGACGGCCTGGGACACGGCGTGCCAGGACGACGGCGGGGCCAGCAGCGTCGTGCTCGCCGCCGCCGGCTACTCCTTCCTCGTGCACGCCACCGTCTTCACCGGCCCGTGCCTCGGGAGCGTCACGATTCAGCTCGACGGGACGATCGTGGCGCCGGCCGACCCGGACAGGTGGCCGGCCAACAGCAGGCGCAACTGGCTGCTCTTCTACCAGGCCCACGGCTTGTCGCTGCAGGGCGCCGGCGTCATCGACGGCAGGGGCCAGAAGTGGTGGGACCTCCCCTGCAAGTCGCACAAGGGGCAGGGCGGATCCAGCGGACACGGCGCGTCCTGTGACAGCCCGGTGGTAAGTGGCCTAACGATCCACTTTAACCGTGCAGCAATGCAATGCAATGCAATAACAGGCGCTGACGTATGTACACGTACAGGCGCTGCGGTTCTTCATGACCAACAACGTGACGGTGCAAGGGCTGAGGGTGCAGAACAGCCCCGAGTTCCACATCCGGTTCGACGGGTGCCGCGGCGTGGTGGCCAGCGGGCTGTCCATCAGCTCCCCGGCGCTGAGCCCCAACACGGACGGCATCCACGTGGAGAACACCCAGGACGTGCTCATCACCGACACGGCCGTCTCCAACGGCGACGACTGCGTCTCCATCGGCGCCGGCACGCTCAACATGCACGTCGAGAACGTCACCTGCGGGCCGGGGGGCCACGGCATCAGCATCGGGAGCCTGGGCAAGCAGGGGTCGCGGGCGTGCGTGGCCAACGTCACCGTGCGCAACGCCGTGATCCGCCACTCGGACAACGGCGTCCGCATCAAGACGTGGCAGGGCGGCTCCGGCGCCGTCTCCGCCGTCTCCTTCGAGAACGTGCGCATGGACGCCGTGCGCAACCCCATCATCATCGACCAGTACTACTGCCTCTCCAAGACCTGCGACAACGCCACCTCCGCCGTCTTCGTCAACGGCGTCTCCTACGCCGGCATCCGGGGCACCTACGACGCGCGCACACCGCCCATCCACTTCGGATGCAGCGACGCCGTGCCCTGCACCAACATCACGCTCGCCGACGTCGAGCTGCTCCCGGTGGCGACCGGAGACACCATCGACGACCCCTTCTGCTGGAACGTCTACGGCACCGCCGCCACGCCCACGGTGCCGCCGGTGTCCTGCCTCATACAAGGCGCGCCCAGGAACATGCAAGATAACACCAGCCTCAAATGCTACTAGCTAGCTAGATCCACATGCGTGCGTGCAGTAGGAGGAACAAGCCAAACCATGCAACAGACCGAGAAAAGTAATTAAGATTAGCGCAGATAAATTAAAGGAGTTTAATTGACGCGTGTGTGGTTACTTTACTTATGTGTATATATATAGAAAAAAATGTAATACTACTAGCTAGCTAGTAACAAGTGATTTGTGTGTGTGTGTGTGTGAGAGAGAGAGAGAATTATACATATATATAGTAATACCGGAATATATACAGCGTTTTCAACTTTGGCATTCGAAAATTTTCAGTACACGTCACTCCGTCCCAAAATTACCAAAATTTGTGTACTTTCGGTTAAATATCATCATTTTTTTTTCAAGACTTCAACAACAAGCAGTATGTTTTTCTTAATCTTTGAGATCTAAAAAATATTGGCATGATTAATGACTATACATCTATTGAGTAGAGCAAAAGAAAATATGAATAAAGCACACTTGCATTAGTGTAATAAAGATTGTTTTTTCATTTTTATCTTTGTGCCACCCTGAAATTACTGAAATTTTGCAAAATTTTTTTTGGAAAATTACGCCAAAATCTTGGACTAAAAAAATATAGTATGCAGAATGTGTTGGAGCCATGCAGTGCACGTATACAGGAGTAATATGTATTGGACCACACTTGCTCACTCACATAGTCACATATACGCACACGGCCACGGCTGGTGTGTTTTTACCGTGATGACTAATGTTTCTGTAGCGAACTCTTGTCTGCAATTCTGCATGCATGTTTCACCTGAAACACCATATCTTAGCTTGGAAGTGTGTTTATTTTACTCTCCTCACAGCTCACAGATCGACCTTATATAGTACATACAGTAACCTCCAAGTGCTTAGCAACAAGAAAAATATCATATTTGCCTCCCATGGCATCGCTGACGTCGTCTTGATACACAATATGCAAATTAAAGGACGACACTAGTTATTGTTTAAGTATTTTTATAGTACTTAGATTAGAAACATGAGTTACGTTTTTTGTATGTGCTCCAAGCAACTCCACCACATTATATGGTGAAGCAGGTAGAAATATACTATATGGTGAATATCAAATTATATACTGTATAGCAACAAACAAGTACTAGTACTAGTGTCGAGAGAGGCAATGGATACGTACATGATGATGATGAATTGATGAGCTCAAAGTCGATTCAAAAGATTCGCATGTGTACGATAAAGCTGCCATTGAATGTGAGGCTGAAAAACAAACACAGAGTGTAAAGAACACAAACTCTCTCTCTCTGGACCCTGTTGCAACGCATGCCACATTGCTGCTATACAACACAACTTTCTGTGCTAATGATGCCGTACGCAACTAGCAAGGTCTCCAACTAAAATTTAGCTAGCTAAAATTTTAATATAAAACTTTAGCTAACTAAAAATTTCTCAGCTAAATTTTAGCTGGGTGTTTGGATGTTCCAGCTAATAGACTAAGCTAAATTTTAGCTGACTTTAGTTAGGTTGGAATAGCTAAATATAGCTAAACATTAGCTGAGCTGTTTGGATATCTAGCAACTAAATTTAGCCAGCTAAAATTTAGTTGGTGCATCCAAACAGGAGCCAAGTCTCAAGAAATTAAACGCACAATGGGATCGGAGAATAATCATCATGTCCCGACCCTCGACAGCCTGAAACGGTGGTGCAATTAACAATAAATAAAAACACACATACACACGACATAGAGTGCGCAAGTAGTGAATAAACTGTTATCGAAGAAGCAGAGCCTTGTTTTGTACTAGCAGTTACTAGTAGGAATGATGAAGGAGCAGCAAATAATAAACTAAATGGTGACTCCATCAGATTCAGATCGTGGAGATGGCCCAAGAAAACCATCTCGCAATAAAAAGCCGCACCTAACCAACCAACCACGAAATATATACCTGCCCAACCAACATTTGCATGATCCGCTGTTTTCAGCAGCAAAAAGTTGGAGAACAAAGTGGAGGGCTTTAGTACGTGTTCTTGTGGGCGCTTGATCATCGAATTGGCAGAGAGACAGACAGAGAAAGATCATATATCATAGATAGTACGTGCCGTGCGTAATAATAATAATAACAACATAGTTGATCGAGCAATAAGTAAGACCCTTAGACTAGACCAGCACGAGGAGAAACGAGCACAGAGAGATTGGCCTCATATAATTGGCTGGGTTCCGGTTGGTAACGACCCTAGCGAAGCATAGCTAGGGTGCATAGTATTTACGTACGTGTGTGTTGGCACGATCGCGAGCAGTCTCCGTCCAATTAGAATTAGAATTAGGTAGCGGAAAAGAGGGGCTGATCAATCAGTGATCAAGTACGTATGTACGTGACATAGCGCTGGAGAGGACGACGAAGAAGAGTCGTTGGCCACGGAACTGTAGAAGCAGCAGTACCGGAGAGATGAGGGCACGTATAGAACAGTACGCTGCACTCGGCAGCCGCCGCCAGTGCGTGCTACACGTTATTAGCAAAATACTACATGTATGAAATACTTCCCGTACGTCCAGGCTAAGCCTATTCGCTTAAACTTATCGGCATACGTACGACGAAAACAGTTTGAGGGTGTGTTTAGTACAACTTACAATAGCTTCATAAACTATTTTTTTATCAAACTATTTTTTTTAAAAAAATAGCTTCACTCATAAAATTGTTTTATTATTATTCTCCCTCTCACAAAAGCATAAACTGAGATAAAGCTGAAAAGTAACTTTTCACGGCTTACACTATCATTTTTCTCTCCCAACCATGCATAAAGTTGTTGGTAAAACAGTTTTGTCAAACATTTTTTTTTCTAAAACTATGGTTCAGCCTCACTTAGGAAGTTGACAAAACAGAAGCTGAGCTATACCAAACGGGGCCTAAGTCTCGGGCAAACAGAGCTAGTACTAATACAACACAATACTTGTGGGGAATGACACCTGCAAGGAAAATGGACCTCAGACCATTTAACTTCAGATTTTGGTGTTTGATGAACAACACAACCAAATTGGACTAATGCATTTGCAAGTGTTTGTTTTGAAGTCCAATAGGGTGCAAATGTGACTTGGACAAAGGCTATGTGATGATCCGATGATCAACACCTCAAGCAAGATATTAGAAGCCAAGTAGAAGACCCTCAAGATCAAGCAAAGTCCAAGGCACAAGAATGGAACCAAGACGGCGCAAGAAATCACGAAGAAACGAAGCAAGGAGGTACATCGGACGCTGGCTCAAAAGTGTCAGACGCTTCGTTGGTAAACCCTACACTACTAGAGAAAAGGCCTTTGGACGATCTTTCAATTGAGCTTTAGCCTCGGCAAAAAATTGCGTCCGGGGCTAAAGACCTTTAGTCCCGGTTGATAACACCAACCGGGGCTAAAGGTGAATCTTTAGTCCCGGTTGGTATTATCAACCCGGACTAAAGGTCCTGAACCTTTAGTCCCGGTTGGTAACACCAACCGGGGCTAAAGGGTGACCCTTTAGCCCCGGTTGGTATTACCAACCGGGACTAAAGGTCCTTTTAGCCCCGGTTGGTGTTACCAACCGGGGCTAAAGGCCCTTCCCGAGTGGATTCAAAAGGAAAACATCCAGAACTACATCACGTGGGTTGTGTAGCTCAGTTGGTAAGCGTGCCTGAGGCGAGAGGTGCTGAGTTCGAATCTCACAAATGCACATTTATTTTTCCTCGTGGGAGCCTTTAGCCCCGGTTGGGAAGGCCCCGGGACTAAAGGTTGGGACCTTTAGTCCCGGATTGCTAGCCCCGGTTGGGAAACCGGGGCTAAAGCCCCTTCCCAACCGAGGCTAAAGGCCGATTCTCTAGTAGTGCTAGCTCGTGTCAGCGCCAGCAGAGGCATCGGACACTGAAGACCGAGTCATCGGACGCGACTGTGACACTGTGCAAACCTGCA
Source organism: Coix lacryma-jobi var. lacryma-jobi (assembly GCA_009763385.1). NCBI lineage: Eukaryota > Viridiplantae > Streptophyta > Magnoliopsida > Poales > Poaceae > Coix > Coix lacryma-jobi. The sequence goes on along the minus strand of CM019827.1, from coordinate 114,622,268 downwards.
CAGCGAACATCGGACGCTCCGGTGCAACATCAGACGCTACAGGACCTTGCGTCCGATGGCTATGCAGAAAGGTTCCAGAGAGGCTCTGGCAGCATCGGACGCGTCCGATGGTCAGACATCGGACGCTAAGTAGCCGTTGCGACACAGTGCCAGGCTGACATCTAGCCGTTAAAGGAGCATCGGACGCGTCCGATGGTCACGACTCCAACGTCCGATGCTACGCTGTGAAGTCCATGACTTTCTCCAACGGCTCTATTTGGTTGGGGCTCTATATATACCCCCATGGCCGGCCAAAACAATTAGGTTGGAGCTCAAGGAAGTGTACCAAGTGTATAGACACATATTTAGTTGCTCTAGCCACCAAAGTGCTCAAGTGATATACTCGGTGATTAGTGTATGTGCTTTGCGAAGTGCTTAAGCTAGTTAGACCACCGCTTTGCGCTTGCTCTAGGTGTTAGGCCTAGTGTTAAGTGAGGTTGAAAACCTCTTGTCTACCGGTGCTTGCCTGCACCGTTGTTGTACATCAGCAGGGCTTGTAGTCTTGCGAGATCACACCAACCGCGTTTGTGGTGTGGCCGCCTCCGTGTACCGAAGGGAACAAGGCCTGCGGCGTTTCGGCCGGAAACTTGATAGTGAAGACGGCGGGGAGCATCCGGGAGAGGCTTTGCCACGAGTGGCTTAACCGGAGACCCACTTGCGCGTGGGGAAGGACCGGAGCTATCCACGGAGTTACCCGACCGGGAGCTTGGCCCTTGCGAGGGATTCCTTGCGAGGGGCTCCAACGAGGACTAGGGGGAAGCTTGCACGCTTCTCGATACCTCGGTAAAAATATCAAAGTCGTCGACGGGAGTTTGCATCTCTATCACTCTCTTTAGCTTCCGCATTTACATTGCTACCTAGTCCATGTGCTTTACCTTTCCTAGTTTGATATGCTAGTTGATAGGTTTGGGAACTAGGTTGCTTAACTCCTTTTTGCGGTAGAGATAGCAAACACACGTAGCAAAACCTTAGTTGCACATTAGATAGTTTACTTTCTTGCATAGGTTTTGACTAGGTGGAAATTAGAGGCCATAGTTTAGAGTAGAAGTTTTAAGTTGCCTAATTCACCCCCCCTCTTAGGCGTCACGGTCCTTTCAATTGGTATCAAAGCCGGTTGGCTCTATTGTGGACTCTTGGCTTAATCGCCTTCGAGCCGACGCCCTAAGAGAGGTTAGGATGGATATCTCTAGGCCTCCACACTTTGACGACACTAACTTCCCCTACTATAGTGCTAGAATGGCTTGCTTTTTAGAAGCCGTTGATCTAGGTGTTTGGAGAGTCACCCGCGATAGGATGAAACCCATTAAGAATCCCGAGAAGCCTACCGCGGGTGATGAAAAAGAAATTCATCTTAATGCTAGAGCTAAAAATTACTTGTTTGAATCTATTAGCATGGATGTCTTTAACCAAGTTTTTACTTTGCAAACATCTCATGAAATTTGGTTAAAACTACATGAGCTCCATGATGGTACAAGTAATGTACGTGAGCAAAAACATCACCTAACTAAAACAAGTTATGATTCCTTTAAAATGAATGATAATGAGCTTGTTTGTGATATGTATTCTCGGTTGAATCTAATTATCAATGAGCTCCATTCTATAGGAATTACAAAGCTAGGTGATGCAGATATTGTGAGGAAGATCATCTCCGTGCTTCCAAAGAACAAATATGCAACCATCATCACCATCCTCCACAACATGGAGGACTTGAGCACCATGACCCCAACCATTGTCATTGGCAAATTGGTGGCATTTGAGATGTCACGCAAGATGGGTCAAGAAGAAGCCACTTCATCAAGCAAAGACATTGCTCTCTCATGTGAGCACAAAAAGATGAAGGGCAAAAAGCAAGTTGAGACAAGCTCAAGTTCCTCAAGTGAAGAAGAGGATGATGAAGATGAAGAATCAAGTGATGATCAAGCCTCCACCTCATCTGACTCCTCCTTAGATGAAGAAGAAACAATCAAGCTTATGAAAGGAGTGAAGAGGATGATCCGCAAGCTCAATGTCAAGGGTGTGTCCATCACCATAGAAGATTGCCTCTTCACCAATCAAAGAAGAGAGCAAAGAAAAAAGGGATGCTATGGATGTGGCAAGAAAGGGCACTTTGTGGAAGATTGTCCAAAACAAAAGCTCACACCCAACAACAAGAAAAAGAAGGGATGCAAGGCCAAAGCTCTCACCACCATCAAAACACGGGATGATTCATCAAGTGATGATGAAGCCCAACACAAGAGGCATGGCCGCAAGCACTCATCATCAAGCTCCTCACGTATGTGCCTTGTGGCACGAGGTAACACAAGTTCTATCTCTAGTGATAGAGATAGTGATAGTGATGATGAGCTACCTTCTTATAATGAACTTGTGCAAGATAATCTTAAATATGCTAAAGCTTGTACTAGTCAACAAAAGAAAATCAATGCTTTAAAAGAAAAATTAGATAGCTCTCAACAAGCCTACAATGCTATGCTTGATCAATATGAAACCTTTTCAAATTTGAATGTTGAGCTATCTAACAAAATTAAGAAACTTGAGGCTAGTACAAGCACATATGATAGCACAAGTAATGATGAGCAACTTGCTAAGAAAAATGAAAAACTAAAAGCAAAGTTAGCTGGCACACAAGATGCTTACAAAAGTTTGCTTGCCAAAATGGAAATTATGTGCCAACATTGTGATGAGCTAACTAATAAAGTTGCTAATCTTGAAACCATCGGAGCAAACCCCACCGAGTCACCTAAAATTGAAAAATCAATCTTTAATATGCCTAAAAAGGAGGCCTCTACTTCTTGCATTGATTTACGTGATTTAGACTCGCCCATGTGCAAACAAGCTTGTGTTGAGAATGTCATTGTAGAAACATGTACACAAGAAGTTGCAATGGAGAATGAGCTACTAAAGCAAGAAGTGGCTCGCCTCACCAAGGACTTGACCCGAGCAAAAGGCAAGGCGAAGCAAACCCGAACTCATCAAGATAACACCAACAAGGGAGTGAAGAAGCTTGATGAGGAGCAAACCGTGGTTTGTTACCTTTGTCACAAGGAAGGCCATAAGTCCTATGAGTGCAAGGTGAAGCTTGGGGGAGAAAAGAAGAAAGAGAAAAACAAAAAGGAAACAAGCAAGCTCTCCAACACCTACACCAACAAGGTGAACAAGAAGGCCTCCACACCTTATCTTTTGAAGAAGAAGAAGAATGACAAGGTGGTGGCCATCAAGGTAAACAAGCAAGCCAACAATGGGGCCAAACGCATTTGGGTGCCTAAGGACATTATCTAAACCATGAAGAGCACCAAAAAGGTTTGGATCCCGAAAGGGAAGTGAGTAGCCAAATTGGCTACGGGGAATTTGGAGACTTGGCAAAGTTTTGGGTGCATATCATGGGGTGCATCACATTGGATCATGTCATTGCCAAGTATGTTAGTGGGTACTATGGACCCAAGTTCCCCTTCCCATGTTAGGTAACTAGATTTAAATTCTTGCAATTTCTTTTAACATCTAGTTCCTTTCATTGCCTATGTTTGCATTGATATTTTTATATCTTTTGTCATGCACACATTAGGCTTATCATATGATAGGATTGCTCGGTTTCACTCTTATCACTACTAGGGATGTGATCATCAGTGACATACTTCTTTTGTCATTGTAGATGAGCAAACCGTCACCAAGTTTAATCTGTGATGATTTTGTGACGAAAACTATATCGTCATTGGGGTCGCGTCACATTTGTTCTGTTGTGACGAAATGTTAATTTTCGTCACAGATGTGCTTCCGTTTTGTGACGAAATGGATGTGGTCACGGATGTGATACCATTCTGTGACGATCGGGTTTGGTCAAGGATGGGTCCAGGTCTTCGTCATAATCCACCGTATGACCTCGCGCTGTAACGACGCCGTTAACGACGTTTGTAACCTGTGACGGCCCGTTTTGGTCACAGATTGAACTCTGTTTTTGTCATAATGGTCCGTTTGGAAGCCCCGATGGCGCTTGCCACGTAGGATGCTGACATGGCTGATGACATCATCGATGATATGTCACGTGACGTGGCGATGACGTCATCGATGACGTGTCACGTGACGTGGCGATGACGTCATCGATGACGTGTCACACGACGTGGCGATGACGTCATAGCTAGCCCGACTACTGCCTTTGTTGCCACGTGGCTTGGTTTGATTGGTTCTTATTTCGTCACAGATTGCGGTTTGAAATCGTTAGTGAAGATGAAAAAGTTTGGTCACAGATGGCGACTTGAAATCGTCACTGAAGATGACACAATTTTGGTCACATATTGTGATTTGTAATCATCACTGAAGATGACATAGTTTTGGTCACATATTGCGATTTGTAATCGTCACTGAAGACGCCATCATTTTCGTCAGAGAAATGCATATAATAATTTAATTGCAATTTGGAAATGACACTAGAAAGACCAAATAATTCCATACTTAATAAAACAACATTCCAACGAGCATACATCTCAGTTCACAGCAACACCAACATTACAACATATAATTAAAAGTTGTCAACCAACATTACAACATTTAATGTATATGTTGCCAACCACAAGCAACTTAAGTTTGACTTCCCAAAATGAACAACCCAAACACAGGAGCATTGACCACGAGCCCTCATGTCGATGAAGAAGGATTACGATGCAAGGATAACAGCTTCTTGATCAACGCATTGGTCTCCTACATCTCCTTGTTGTTCTTCTCGGTCAGCATCTTGTACTCCTGCAGCTCTTTTTGTGTCCTCGCCAGCTGTTCTTCAGCTTCTTCACTTTTCTTCTTGAGCTCATCGAGTTCACCTTGAATAGTAGTCGCCGCTTTAGCTGCAAGTTGTTCCCGAAGCTTGCTTTCATGTGACTTAGAGGATGTCGGTGTTTTCATGCCAACACTCTTCAGGAAATGATGTGAGCTGGTCTGGGAGAGCACCTTGGACACGAGGTCCACACTTGATGGTTCCGTCCCATCTTCATCAACAGGTTCAGCCCTCAAAGCTTCCATATCAAGCTAAAATATCATGGATAGAAAATAGTTACATGTTCATGCTACTAACGAACAAGATGAGAGTTGTTACTTATTGCAATAATTTGAGAAAGACATGTCACACAAGATGAACATAGCAAACAAAGGAACTTACAAGTGCTTCTCTTGCAGCTTGGCTGAGGCCACGTTTGGAGCTGGTATGGCAGGTCTCAAAGGCCACCACCGCATCTAGTTCTTCATTCAGATCTGTGTTGGGTTCTTCTCTATTTATCTTCTTCTTCTATTTCGTGGATAAACAATCACAACAAAAGTTGACTTAGATTACATGCAAGAGAATTTGATATGTTCCAATGTGTATGGAGACTAGTACAAGGTACTTTGAGCTTACATATTCATGCAAGTGTGCCACATAGGAGCGAGAACCCGTAGCCTGATGATACTTGACTTTACTGCGGTTCTGCTTGTTCTTTTCACACGTTTCCTACAAGAGAATTAACATGTCAGATGAGATTATAGGTTCAAAAAGAGAAGAGCCTTTGCAAAATGATTGTGAAAGAAGCATATATGGTAAGATATCACCATGCTTAAAAACAGATATGTCATTAGGCAATGGCATCTCTGTACCACTATCGTCGTCCTGGTTAAATTTAGTGTCAACATCCTCCATGTACCTAGAACAAAAGGTCAATGTGTCACTTGCCATATATGCCTTAGGAATTGACCCTTCCGGCCTAGCCCTGTTCCTTACAAAATTCTTCAAAGTGCCTAATCGCCTTTCTAATGGGTACATCCATCCATACTGAATAGGGCCTCTAAGCAGTGGCTCATCAGGAAGGTGGACACACAAGTGCACCATGACATCAAAGAAGGCAGGTGGAAAGATTTTCTCAAGCTTGCATAGGATCAATGGAATTTCTCCTTTCAGCCGTTTCACAACATCTATCCTTAGATTTCTACTACATAATTCCCTGAAGAAGGTCCCCAGCTCTGCAATTGCTTCATATACATCCTTCCTCACTAGTCCTCTAAGGCCAGCAGGTATGATTCTTTGCAGGAGTATGTGGCAAGAATGTGTCTTCAACTTACCAACCACCCTGGAACCATCTTCACTTATGTATCTTGCTAGGTTAGCCGCATATCCATCAGGAAACTTGATACCTTTGAGAAACTTGCAAAACTCGACTTTTTGATCCTTCCCCAAAACATATGGAGCAGGTGGAGCCCTGCAGATTGAGTTGCCATCCTCCTGCAAGTGCAATTCATGTCGTATGCCGATATCATACAAATCTAGCCTAGCATTTTGTGTGTCCTTGGACTTGCCTAGTATGTTGAGTAATGTGCCAAGAATATTTTCACATATATTCTTCTCTATGTGCATCACGTCGAGATTATGTGAAAGATTCAAATGTTCCCAATATGGCAATCTCCACAATGCACTTTTGTGGCTAAAAATCTTTGGACAATCACTGTGCTTCCTTTTATTTCCAGTAATCTGAGGTTGCTTCCCTGGCCTGATATCTTTCACCTTCTCTAGCTCTTGTAGGACCTCCACAGTAAACTTGCCAGGCTGATCTTTCTTTTCATGCTTACCATCGAAAGCCAAGCTGTTCCGCCATGCGTGTGTCATTTCAAGGTAACGACGATGTCCGATGTAGCATATCTTGTTCCTTATTCCTCGAGACAACGGATCCTTGTCGCAATGAATACATGCATAATACCCTTTTGTTGTTCGCCCAGATAACGTGCCCAGCGCTGGATAATCATGTATACACCATAGCACAACAGCGCGAAGCTTGAACTTCTTACCTGAACATGCATCTAAGGTACTGACACCCTTCCATAGCTCAAGCAGTTCTTCAATTAGGGGCTCAAGGAACAAATCAAAATCCTTTCCTGGAGATCTTGGACCTGGGATGAGTAAAGACATAAAGCAGTTTGCTGGATTTATACATTCCCATGGTGGGAGATTCAGCGGTGTCAAAAGCACTGGCCACATACTGTACTGTGTACTCATGTTGCCAAATGGATTGAATCCATCGGTAGCTAAGGCAAGCCTCAGGTTCCTCGGATCATTTGCAAAAGCTGGTTCCCTCCTGTCAAAGTCCTTCCATGCTTCCCCATCAGCTGGATGGCTCATCACATTGGTGACTGGCTTCCTCACTTTCTTGTGCCACTGTGTTTCCTCCGAAGTTCGTTTTGAAGCATAAATTCTTTTCAACCTTGGCAAGAGTGGAAAATGCCTCAAAACCTTATGTGGAACCCGCTTCGTCCCTGTTTCGTTTTTCCATCTAGACTCCTTGCATACTGGGCACACATTCTTTTCAGCATAATCCTTACGAAACAACAAACAATTGTTCTTGCACACATGGATGTTTTTGAATGCAAGGCCCAATTCTTTAAGATATTTCTTGGCCTCGTCATATGATTTTGGCAACTCACTCTGAGGGTATGCATCTGACATCAACTTCATCATTGCGGTAAATGCTGTATTGGTGATTTGATAACGAGACTTCATATACAACATCCTCACCATAAAGGAAAATTTTGAATGGCTAGAACCCGGGCTAACCGCCTTCTTCGCATCTTCAAGAACTCTTGCAAAACTTGGCTTTTCTCCATCAGCCTCTGCGGCTGCATACAGTCCGCCTATCATTTCTGGTACTCCATGATCATCATGGTAAACATCATCGTCTCCATCCACATGTATCCCAAAGTCATGATCATGTTCTTCGACCTCCTGATCTATACCCTCATCAATTACAACATCTGCAGGCTCCCCATGATGAATCCACCTGGTGTATGTAGGTGAAATTCCATAAATGTGTATATGGGTTTCTACTTCAGTCTGATGTAACAGCCTTCGATTATGACAATTGATGCACGGACAACGAATGTGTTCGTCTTCGGGGTATCTTTCACTAACAAATTTCATAAACTCTTCAACTCCCTTCACATATGCAGGTGTGAATTGTTTTCCATAAACCCAACTTCTATCCATCTGTTGTGACAATAAAAGAAACCTTGTATTAACTCCCTAACTGTGATTGCACTAAACACACATCGAACACATCTATATCAACCAAAATTCAAACACAAATCAAACCTTTCCCGCGCCCGAAGCCCCTGCTTTCCCTGCACAACGAAGGTCGGCGCTGTTCTTCAGTCCTCACGGAGGCCGATGCCCTCGATCCCAATGCCAGTTCTCCTTCGCCGCCGCGTCATCGATGGGGGGTTTAGGTCGACGAACAGTTGCCCGATCATGGGTCTATGGCCCAGGACCTGTGATCCATTCAGTTAAGAGACTCACCATTCAATTATCATGTTGATACCTAACAAATAGAGTAACTTTCTTTTTTTGCAAGAAAGGTCGTGTAGCCCAGTGGTAAGGCTATTTCTTGCCTCACGCCAGGGCACGAGATCAAACCTCGACCATCGCAATTTTTTTGCCAAAAAAGGCTTTGATGAGATTAATAAAAAAGAGTAAATCCCTATCCTTCTCGCTTCTGGCCCGACAGATCCAGCCCATCCGGCCCGTTTCCCCCTGGCTGGTCGTGCCTATCCTATCGTTGTTGGTCGTGCGCATTCAATACGGAGTAGCATTCAATATGGAGTACTCCGTAGACGCGTAGACGCAAGGGTTTTCTTCTCGATTTCGTCGTCGTCCCTTCACTTCCCTCGATTTCTTGGACGACCAAATCTACCACCGGTGCGGGGATTTAATCCCAATCTTTTCTTTCCTTCCGGACCTTACGTTGCGTTCAATCTTCGATCCCAAGCGCCATGGCGGCGAGGCGATACCCGCTGGCTCTCCCGGACGACATGTTGGTCGAGATCGTCGGGACCATCACCGAGACGTCCACGCATCCGATGGAGGACATCTGCAGCCTATGAGCGACGTAAGTGCGTGACACCAGTACACCAACTATGCAACCTTCAACTCGGTGATGAACTGCATTTGTGTTTCTTGCAGATGCCAGGACATGTGTAGGGCGTGCAAGGATGTCTCCGTTGGGAGGCGCTGAACGCTGGAGCGAGAGGAATCCATTAGGTGGTTCCAGAATGACCGCTACCTCGCTCTTGTCGACAGCCTGGCCGGCGCCAACAACCCAGAGGCCTGCTTCGTCCTCGGCGCCACGTTCGTTTTCGTGAAACGGTGCATGCCGCTCGTCACTCAGTGGCTCCAACGGGCGGCACACGCCGGGCACAAGGCGGCAGCTTACGTTCTCGGCATCGATCACCACAGTTGCAAGGAGAAGGAAGAAGCCGAGCGCTACATTAGGCAGGTCGAGGACGAGGGCGGCGTTGTCATCAGATGTAAGCAGGCCAGCCGCTTGACCAACCGGGAGTGCGCCAGGTACCGCGCGCACGCCGTCAAGGTGGTCCATGATGTGACATGGAAAGTGGTCGGAACAGCCCCATTGGGGGCACTGCCGCCCGTACCACCGACGGACGAGGACGGACAAGGTTGCGGTGGCAGCGGATGTGGCGTGCCGGAAGGCTGGGCTAATGACTATGCCTTCTTTTGTAGCGAAGGCTGTAGGATTAGGCATGAGTACTCTGCTTTCTTTTCGCGTGTCTCTTTACCTCTTCATTAGAAGAACAGGTTTGGCAGCTAATCCGCAGCCAATGGTTTGACTATAACCTATGAAGTGCTTTTGGAAGCTGTTGACACAAAATGTGACCCTCTGTGCCAATCACACAGCAAGCCGGAGAAGCTGGCTTCAAACGTGGCCCGGGTGCTCAGAAGTCCGGTGCGTGCCAGTCAGTTTGCCCTGCAACTAATAAGGGGAAGAAACTGTTAAATACAAAGCTGGAACGTGCCGGGTATGACCAGACAGTTCCAAAATATATGGCCCTGAAGCCACTTACGACGACATATAGCTATGAAAGCTATCTGCCAACAGGGTTAAGGATTATTCGGCAATATGAACAGAGTTACGTGAATAACAGGTTGCCGAACACATTTGCATGATAATCGTACTTGCATGATGTATTAAATATAAGTTAAAACTTAACCAATCTCGATTGTACAACCGAGTTGGGGTCCATGGAGATTGAACATACAAACTAAGCATGACTAAGCTAATCTAAAGCTGGCGCCTGCCGCATGACACCTGGCTCTATCATAGGTCAAGTGTACTCAACGTGCATGAACCCTCACCACGTGACAATCCAGATACGACCCGATCGGCTATTACGAACAATAGATCTACTGCATAAAAGACTTTTCAATAATAAACGTGAAAGAACAGAGCAGATCTATAAAAGATAAAGCCGAACCGAACGGTATCTAGATTGGGCAAAAGTGTTATGATGAAATAAACATAATAAAGCATATAACACAAGGCAACTTGATGAATCTATCAGATTTGCCAAATCTAACAGAGCCGATAACTATTTTTACTCATGACTCAATCCGCCGCACGATACAAGGCATAAGCAAAAACTTCCCGTCATAAGCTTAAATCCGCTGCACGATACTAAGCTTAACGTACGAGACTACTTGCACCATATCTAAATCCGCCGCACGATACTAGACATGATAACAAGGTTGCCGGGACTTACGGAGGTCGACGGATCGATGACCCCTCTCGAAGAACACGACGACACGACTTGGACTCGAAGACGGCACAGGGCCGGGTTGGTTGTATTGATTGTGAACGTTTTTACAATAGTCTCAGGGTTTATATTTATACCCTAGTGTTCTACGAGTCCCAGGAGGACACGATTACAACGACAAAACAGGAAACTTATCTAAAACACGATGCCTTTTATTCTAAGCCTCCCTTAATAATCGGCACGTGCTAACAATGACGAGATCTTCTGTTGCCGAATCTTCTGATATGTCGTATTTGTCGCAAACCGACTTAGCCTGAGGTAGCCGACCGCAGCGCCATATTGCCGAATCCACCCCCCGTTTGACCAGTCGCCTCCACAGCCTTACCGAATCAATTGGATTAGCCGACCGTGCTTGCTATCTACCGAATCCCTCAGGTGGTGATTTCTCCCGAACCTGCGCCATGCTGGCCCACTTGTCATAGTGCGAAAATTCTGTGTTAACACATGCCCCCTCAATTTCTGCACAAAGGCATTTGTTCTGAAATTGACCACAAGTCCGCCGCGCATTCTAGGTCAGCACTGCTTCAAACTCTGCATCTTTTCCAAATCATCAACAGCTTCAAACTCCACCCGAGTTTCGCAATTGCGACCCACGACGAGATCCCAGAGGTAAATTTCACTTTTCCTTTCAACGCATTCGGTCAATTTATATCGGCATTCGGCTCATTTAGCTTCCCCCGCACACCTTTTCCTTTCAGGCCCTTAGGGATGAAATTCTGATTCCTTGCGATGCGGATCCCGACTCCTACTTCTTGGGACTGATGGGAAACTCCAATCCAACCAATATCATCGGTATGGAGACCAACAGAACCCCTTTCAAGTATGGAGTCATTTCATCGAACAGGTGGCGGTATACCTTCAAGAACTAGCCCCTGCCCGCGGTCACCGGCTGGAGGAATTGGTACAGAAGAATTTAGGCGAGATTTGGGCCTCACTGGGAAACCCAAGATATCCATCATGCTCTAGAACTGTCCCTGGCCGACATGCCCAAAAATGAGTCATTGCTCATAGCAGCTTCTCATTTTTGGTCAGATGCCCTCAATGCTTTCGTGTTCGGCCATGGCATAATGACAATCACACTAGCCGATGTCTTCATGATGAGTGGCCTGAACATTACCTCGATCATGAACGCCAACGAACTGCTAGAGAAAATTCCTCAGAGATCCATTGATGTCAGTGTTGGATGGATGAAGTATGTAGAGATCCACAACAAAATATCAGGCCCAGTAGCAGAAACAGAGCACAGGGCTTTTCTAAACATGTGGCTATGCAGATTTATCTTCTGTGGGAGATCCAACGAGCCAACCCTTAACTACATCGCACTGGCTGACAAATTATCCAAAGGAAAGCAACTCCCTCTAGGCAGGCTCTTCCTAGGATCCATATACCACATGATGCATCAGATCTCCACTCAAATGTATCATGCCACTCATGATAGCACAGATGGACTGCCACCAATTGATTGTGTCAATGGCCCCTGGTGGTTTGTTCAAATGTGGTTTCAGCTATACATGCACCAAATCATTGCTGTGCCATTGGACAACCTCAGCTTTCCCTCCAGCAACTTCGCTGAGGATGAAGAGGCCACAGAGAAAGCTTGCCAAACTTATGGGGAAGCAGCCACTGCTATAACCATAAACAAGAGTATTGGTAGTCTCTTCAAATTATTCTTCAAGGGCTTTAATCAGGTGCTCTGGTTACCCTACAGGGAGAATGACAACCTCACTTTCCCTATCAAATTCAGCTTTGATGATGGCTGCATAGACGAAATGGCCACAGGAGTTTTCAACTCATTTATCAAACCCTGTATCCTACCAGCCGAATTCAACAGAGGAAGACAAGTGAAGCACACTTATGAATTCTATTATCCTAACATAGCAGCTAGGCAATTAGGTTGTGGACAGCTCCCTCCAAAACTCATCTTTTCCACCATCATCAAGCCTAGGGAGCAGATTCAGTCCAAAGAGCATATTACGATAGGGATGCAGGCCCATCGAGTATTCAGCCTGGGGCAAGATCTGCCAGACTACAAACCAGTACCATTTCATTTGATCCAGTCTGCTCATCCTCTTTTTGAGTCCTGGTGGCAAGAATGGCATGATCATATCTTCAACAGCCCAGTCCATCCCATGTGCCTGGAACTTCAAGCAGACTTCAGCTCTGACAGCGAGGTACAATAACAAGCCACCTGTTGCTTTAGTATTTGATCCTTGAGATTTCTAACTTTTCAAAACTTCCACAGGACTTCACACCCAATTCTGACATCAGGCCTATCCAATATCATCAAGCAGGGCCAATCACTATCCTGGGACACAATGCTCCTTCATTGACTCAGCTTATGAAATCCCAAGCAGTCTCATTAACCACCCTCTCAGCTAAAGGAGAGAAAAGAAAGGCCACTAAGGGCACTTCTAGCTCCAGGCGAACCAAGACCAAGCAAAACACACCTCCTCCAAAGGTATGCTGTCCTAGTCCTTCCATCATTATCAACTTATTCTTGACTGGCTTGTATACCATTACAGGCCTCTTCCCCTGAACAAGAAAACGCTCAAACGACGGTGCCCCCAATCTTTATTACCTTGGAAAATGATGAGCATGAAGATGCCGAGGAAATGGACACCCAGAACCCGGATGATGTCAACATTGGTAGGTCCTTTAATTATCCCTTCAACCAGCAGATTCTTGCCTCTCTTGACTGATCAGTAATTTCACAGATGACACAACCGGTGAGATTTTCATCGGTTCAACTCCAGACCCTGCTGACCAATCCGGTTCTCAACCAGATCAAGACCCTGTCAATCAGCCGACTCATCAAGTAAGAATTAATTCCTCATTTCATCCCTTCTTCGCACTTCACCTTAGTCGGCTAACCCGTCTAAATCAACACAGACTTTCATCAGTTCAGCTTCCGAGTATGCATTTGATGTCAACGAGTTTCTGAACAAAAGGGCAGTGGCCAAAAGACCATCGGCACTGGTCCAAGATGTCCTGAGCAACATAACAAACTTTCTGAGTCAAGACATCCTGTCCTTAGTCAGAGACGCCGATGAGGTTAAAAATCTCCTCGAGCCCATTGCCGAGGACATTCCAGAAAATCTGAGACTCCATCTGGAAACCGTGTCTACATTGGATGACTATTTTGCCAAGGTGAAATGAGCAATCAGAAGCACTGATCTTCAGACTGCTAAGTCCAAGTGCACCCAGGAAGTGAACGATCTGTACACTCAGTTCCAAAAGGCCAAGAACTCTCAGGAGACACTGGAGGCTTAGTTGAAAGAAATGCAAGAAAAGAGATCTGAACTGGAAGCCCAACTAGCCCAGGTCAACTCTGATATTCAGTCATGCACCTCTCGGCTATCGGGTTTACCGAATATCATTGAAACAACATCTTTCAGGCTGTTATCGGCGCTTGATGAGGATATCAAACTTAGCACGAGGCTTTCACAGGCACAAGGCACCGAAGAGGAGGACAAAAAGGCACTGGAGCATGCTAATCAGGTCAAAGCCGATACCCTGGTGGCTATAAATCAGTTCTTGAACAACTGAGATGACTGTGTAATGAACTTTTAATTTCAGCAATCCTGCGTCAGAATGACTCAAACATCTTCTTGTAATATATCTATTTTTTGCATCCAATCGGTTACCGTTCCGACGACATCGTGATTAACCGTGTAAACCTGTTCGGCAATTTGACCAGTGTTTGTCCCGAACACCTAAATCGGCAATTTTGCCGAAGCCAGGCGTTCTAATCTCCGCCGAACACGTGAGTGCATCCAGACGGTTTGCACAACCCGTTACTGCAGAGGCCCATCTCGGGAAGCAGGAAAACCCCAATCCGCCGGTTGATATTTGGCGTGCTACCCCGGGATACTCGCCACGATCACTGTTCCGATTTTATAAATCGCCCCTGGAGGCCTGCCTTCTCCCCATCTTGCATTCGCTCCTCTAGTACTCTTGCCGCCTCGGCTTCCTTGCTTACTCCGCCCTAGAAAACCCTAACTTTCCGAGTGCAATGGCGAGCCATGATGACCGCGGCAAGCGCCTGGCGACTGAGGAGGCCGAAGGGAGCCGCGCTCGGCGCCTCCGTCAGCGCGGGTAGGACTCCTCGCTTACGTCCTTTGTGGCAGTTTCTTGAAAACCTCGCTCACACTCTGTTACTGCTCGCCGACAGGGTCCTCGTTATCTCTTCCGCCGGTGGACATGCCCGGCCTTCTCCAGCGCCGGGGAGGCCAGAGGCTCCACCATCGGGCTCGTCGAGCTCCTCCGACAGCCTCTCCTACCACTCCCATCCTTGGGAGGCGAGCCCGGACCGGAACTCCGACGACGGCCTCTACGACCACAACGACGCCTTGAACTTCATGGCGCTGCGGGACGAGTCCCGGGAAGAGCTGGCCGCCGTCTCGAAGCAGTACGGGATTGACCAGCTGGAATGGGAGGACCAGCGCCGGCAGTTCTGCGACGCAATCACGGGTATGAACGCCCAATCCTGGATCTGCTTTCGGTCGTTCTTGTTGATCTTTTAACCGATCCATTCCATTTTGTCGCTCACAGCGCTGTCTGAAGAACTGGAGCGCCTGAAGATGGCGGCGAACGCCGTCGCAGACCGGGTGAACGCCCAGGGCGTCACCGCCGATGCGCGCCTGGCCAACGTGCATGGCCGCATCGAGCAGGTCGCCCTGCAGGGTGTGCACCACGGCGTGGCGCTGGGGCTGTCGGCGCTGACGGTCCGCACGGAGGAGGACTTCTCCGTGACGCCGGTTGGCTTCCTCGGCGGGGCATGTCCGAAAGACGTCGAACAGATCGATGATTTTCTGGACTCCTACGAGGATCACGCTCACGCCCTCACTGCAGTCACCAATCCGCAGACGGTCATCAACAAGGTGCTTGGTAACTGATCTGCACTTTCGTACCGCCCCAACTTATGAACAATGCTCTACTTTGCCATGTTCGCGCGTACAATCTGTTTTCCCTTTCTGTGCTTGTCTAGTGTTCGATCTCTTCATTGAACCGATTGCACAGCACCGCGTGCATTTGGTTCTGTTTTAGCGTTTTTCGCGCTAAAGGCGACACATGCCATGTCGGCTGTTTTTGCTCTAAGGGCGATAGAACCTATCGGCCATTTTTTGTGCTAAGGGCGACACAACCTTGTATCGGCCGTCGGTGCCCGCTAGTCCTTGATTCCGTTATGCACCGACCTCCATGCTAGGATGAAATCTCTTTAGATAACGTCCATTAATTGCCCTAGCAAACTCTTCTCCTTGGAGGGTTTTCAGAATGTACGCATTACCCGGAGCACGTCTCAGAATTCGAAAAGGCCCTTCCCAGTTAGGGGACCATTTGCCGAATGCCTTATCTTTGGTACCGATCGGCAAGACAATTTTCCAAACCAAGTCTCCTTCTTCGAATCCTTTTTCTTTCACTTTCGAATTGTAGTACTTGGCAACGTTTATCTTGTTCTTTTCAATATTTTCCAAGGCCTTGAGATGAATCAAATGCAAATCTTCTAGCTCATCCATCATCAAATCTTTATAATTCTCTTTGGCTAGATCGTTCTACAATGTAACTCGTCTTGACCCCGATTGCAATTCCCATGGTAGCACTGCGTGATGCCCATAGACCAACTCGTATGGTGACGTCTGAGTCGACCCATGACAAGCCATTCGGTAAGCCCACAAAGCTTCGTTGAGTACCAAGTGCCACCTTTTAGGTTTCTCTTCGATCTTCTTTTGAATGATCTTAATCATGATTTTGTTAGAAGCCTCTGCCTGCCCATTGGCCTGTGCATAATAAGGGGAGGAATTATATAGCTTAATCCCCATCCCTTCGGCAAAGCCACAAAACTCCGAGGAAGTGAACTGAGTTCCCTGATCGGTAGTGATGGACTGAGGGATGCCGAATCGGTAAATGATGTGCTCCCTGATGAAGGACACCATGTTCTCTGATGTCACCTTCTTCAATGGGATGGCTTCAACCCACTTAGTGAAATAATCCGTGGCTAACAGAACAAACTTATGTCCCTTGCTAGATGGAGGGTGGATCTGGCCGATCAAATGAATACCCCATCCTCTGAAAGGCCAAGGCTTAATGATCGGATTCATGGCCGATGCTAGGGCCCTTTGCACATTGCCAAATCGCTGGCAATCCTGACAACCTCTGTAATATTCGAAGCAATCTTCGAGCATAGTCGGCCAAAAATATCCAGTCCTCCTAATTATCCATCTCATACGGTGAGCCGACTGGTGTGCACCACATACGCCTTCGTGCACTTCATACATCAGTTTCCTAGCCTCGTCTTGGTTCAGGCACTTAAGCAAAACCCCATCTATGGATTTGTAATACAATTGATTGTCCAAGAGCGTAAACTTAAGGGCCTTGTACCTGAGTTTTCAGGAGACTTTTCTGGATGGGTCCCTCAGGTAATCGGCAATGTTGTCTCTCCAGTCTTCAATTGCCTGACTATCACTTGGGATTACTTGATCACCTTCTGGGGTTGTTTGCTCTTTCTCAAGTGCAAAAATGTTTTGATTCTCCCTATACCCGGATGCTGCCTGAGCCAACTGGTTTGCTTCTTCGTTTTGCCCCCTAGGAATATGTTGCAAGGTTGCTGATCGAAACTGTCTAAGGAGCTCTTGGCAACCTTTGAGATATTCCTGCAGCGTGTCGTTTTTGCACTCGTACTCACCTGTCAGCTGCCTGATCACCAACTCCGAGTCACCGAAGATCTCTACGGCGTCTGCCTTAACGTCCACGAGCAACCGCAATCCTCGAAGCAGTGCCTCATACTCCGCTTGATTATTAGTCACCGGGTACTCGATCGGTATAGAGTATTTGAAAGGTGCCCCCTTGGGAGAAATCAACATGATCCCGACTCCACCACCTTTGCTACACGACGATCCATCAAAAAACAATGCCCAGGGGGCAATGGTTACTATGTTAGCGTTAGAATCACGATGGTGAGTGACGAAATCAGCCATAATCTGGCCTTTAACAGCCTTTGCCGATTCAAAACGCAAATCAAATTCAGAAAGAGCTAAAACCCATTTACTGATCCTTCCACTTAAAATCGGCATTGATAACATGTGCTTGATTACATCAAACTCTGATACTACCACGCATTCGGCATTCAATAGATAGTGCCGAAACTTGGTACAGGAATAAAAAACGCACAAGCACAACTTTTCCGTAGCCGAATACCTCGTTTCGGGGTCCAGTAGCTTTCGGCTAAGATAGGCTATGACTCTCTCTTTTCCTTCGAATTCTTGCATGAGGGCCGACCCTATTGTTAGGTTGTCGGCCGCCACGTACAACTTGAAAGGCCTGTCGAGTTGTGGAGGAACCAATACTGGTGGTGCCTTCATGTATTCCTTGATCTCATCGAAAGCCTTTTGTTGCACGTCACCCCACACGAACTCCTGATCTTTCTTGAGCTTCAACAGTGGAGAGAATGGTAGCACTCGCTCGGACAAGTTGGATATAAACCTTCTGACAAAATTGACCTTGCCGAGCAGTGATTGCAGTTCTTTGAGATTGGTCGGCGGCACTACCTTATCAATTGCTTCCATGCTCTTTTTGCCTACCTCGATGCCTCTTTTGTGGACCAAGAATCCCAGAAACTCCCCGGCCGACACCCCAAATGCACACTTGGTTGGATTCATCTTTAAACCGTGTTTCCTTGTGCACTCCAGGGTCTTCCTTAAATCGGCTAAGTGTCTTTCTTTGCTTTCCGACTTGACCACCACGTCATCAATGTAGATTTCTACGACTTTGCCGATCAACTCATGGAATATGTAATTCATGGCCCGCTGGTAAGTAGCACCGGCATTTTTCAAACCAAAGGTCATGACAATCCATTCAAACAAACCTATATGGCCAGGGCACCTGAAGGCGGTCTTTGCCACGTCCTCTGCAGCCATGAAGATCTGGTTGTAACCCGCATTGCCGTCCATAAAACTTATAATTTCAAAACCGGCCGAAGCATCTACTAGCAAGTCGGCCACTGGCATTGGATAACCGTCCATAGGAGTGGCTTTGTTGAGGTTCCTGAAGTCGATGCAAATTCTCATCTTCCCGTTCTTCTTGTACACCGGGACAATATTGGAGATCCAGTCCGCATATCGACACGGCCGAATGAAATTAGCTTCTAGTAATCTTTCCACTTCCTTTTTCACGTCGGCCAACACCTCCTCCTTATAGATCCTACGTGGAGGTTGTTTATATGGGCGGTACCCGGGTTTGATCGGCAATTTATGCTCAACGATGGACCGATCCAATCCAGGCATTTCTGTGTAGTCCCAAGCGAAACAATCTTTGAACTCTTTTAGAAGATCTACTAGCTGTACTCTGAAATCAGGGTCTAAACTGGAACTTACAAACATCGGCCTCTTCTTACTTGTGTCACTAACATTCACCTCTTCCAACTCGTCGGCCGACGTGAAGCCACGTCCCAGTTTGCCCTCGCTGCTGTCAGTCGGATTATCCATCTAAAAGAAGCTTTGGGAGCCAATTGCTTGGATCGGCCGTTGATCTCTACTATAGACGTTGATAGGACCTTCTCCCCACACGCGATCGGAGAAGCAGTCTACTCCGTCGAATTCCCAGTAAGTGGGCTCAATGGTGGCAACACTCACCGAGTCGTCAGCTTGGACAATCTCGATGTCATCTCCAACCCACTGTATGAGTATTTGATGCATGGTTGAAGGTATGCAGCAGTTGGAGTGGATCCAATCCCTGCCCAAAAGCAGGCTATATGCCCCCTTGCCATCAATGACAAAGAAGGTCGTGATGAGCGTCTTGGATCCGATCATCAATTCCACGTGCACGGCGCCCCGAGTGTCAGAGGGATTGCCGGCAAAGTCACGGAGTATCATATCCGTTTTGAGCAGGTCTTCATCGTTCATGCCCAGCTTTCTGAACGTGGCGTAAGGCATGATGTTGATCGCTGCGCCGCCATCGACAAACATCTTGGTTAGCGGCTTTCTGTTGACGTACCCCTTGACATACAACGGCTTCAAATGCCGATGCTTGGCTGGCTTGTCAAATGCTGCCTTCTGAGACAACACGAGCTGTGCCGCGAGCTCGTCGTGCTCGGCCTCGTCAGAATCCGAATAGACCTCGTCCTGTGCCCCCCGGCCGGCAGGAGCCATGAACTCCAGGGGAAGGAAGAAAGTCATGGCCACGTCAGCGCCCTTGTCGGCGTCATCTGGTTTCTCCTTCGGGCGCCACTCTTGCTTCTTCCCATTGGCAGCTGCTTCTTCCAACTCCCTATTTCGGAGGCGCTGCACTCTCCTTTTCTGGCTTTTTCTGAGCCCTGGTGGGCACCACTGCCCCTTTTGCCACCTATATGGGCGAGGCTGTGCCTCCTCACCGTCGTCCTGGTGGTGCACCCACTCTCGATCGGCATATCTTTTGGCTTGCCGACCCGGGCTTTCCATTTTTAGGCGCCGATCGTCCATCGGGATGCGTGCTCCCAATCTTTCATGGACGGGACGGCGGTTGACGCGATCCTGCCTATACCCCCTGTACTGATCACTGCACTCAGGGCAGTTGTTGACGGCAGGCAATCTCAAGCCTTCGTTCCAGCAGTGGCGGAAGAACGAGCAACCCCAGTGAGCCTGCTCCTGCTCTTGGCGGCGTTCCTGCTCTCTGTGGTAGGCCTACTCTCTGTGGTAGGCCCTCTCTTCCAGACGGTACCGGTACTCCTCCGTGTGACCGTCTTCGCGCTGATACTCCTCTGCGAGTTCCTGTTCTTCGCGTTGGAGACGCTTCCGTTCTTTCTCATCTTGCCGGCGCCACTTGTTGAGGAGATCCCTGTGGGTAGGCCTGCGCCTGGAAGATGTCTCCCCGTGCTCATATCGACTATTCGTGGTCCGGGCGCGCTGCTGGAATTCATCGCTGGTGATTTGCCGATCAGGGTCCACCGTGCCAGACTCGCGTGCTTTGTTGGAGGTGAGGACTTTGACCTTGCCCTTACCCCTGGGGTCCTCTGGAGCTACCATGCTCACTGAAAAGAACACGGCGTTCTGGGCGAAGGGGTTAGCATCAATCTTCATCTTGCCATTGAACTTGATGTGGCCGTCCTGGATGGCTTTCTGGATCCTCGTCCTGAACACACGACAATCATTAATAGAATGAGTGTTAGTGTTATGAAAACCGCAGTACTTCTTGTCCTTGACCCCTCCAGGACGCAGCATCGGGTGATCCGGGGGTAGCCTGATTCTTCCTTCGGCAACCAGGAACTCGAAGAGCTTGTCGGCTTTGGTGACGTCGAAGTCGTATGCCCCCTTCTGCTGGCGCAGCCATTGCTTGTTGGCTTGGGTCGGCTCCTTGTCCCAGTTGAGCTCTGCAGCGGCCACCTCATCTTCAGCGTCGGTGTAGTCATCGGCTTCGTCCAGGAAAGCCTGATACATCTGCGCCGTGACATTGTCCTTCTGGAAACGCCCTTCCCTCCGGAAGCCTTGCGCTTGGATAGTCATCTCATTCAGCCGACGGGAGAGATGACCCAAGTCTTCAAACTCTTGACCGAACAGCTTGTCCCTAATGCTCGGGAGCATGTCTGCCACGACCAATGGTGGAAGCTGATCGTCCGGCAGGTGCATGCCGAAGCACTGGCTCTTGACTTCCCTGAACCTGCGCAGGTAGTCCTGTGGTGTCTCATTTGGCTTCTGGCGTACGTACATGATGTCCACCAGTTTCTTCTCCTTGGTGCCCGTGTAGAAGTGTGTATGGAACTTTTGTTCCAAGTCTGCCCAAGAGAGAATAGAGCCCGGCGGTAGTGACGTGAACCATGCGAATGCCGGTCCAGTGAGTGACGACGGGAAGTACCGAACCCTGAAGGCATCTTCGGTATTGGCCTCCCCAAGCTGGAGCAGATAACGACTGACGTGCTCCACCGTGCTGGTGTCGTCTAAGCTGGAGAACTTGGACAGGTCCATCGGCACTTTGACTCTGGGAGGTAGAGCCACACGGTGGAACCATTCGGGGAACGGAGACCTGTAAGCATAAGTGCCCTTAGGCTTCAGGCCGAAAGTGCGCTGCATCATATCCGCCATCCTCTCTAGCATGACATCGACATTAGAGTCGGTGGTTTTTTCGGCCGTCGGCTTCCCATATCCTGGATGTGGGGCGCCCTCTATGTTGTGAGGCTCAAGCATCTCATGGTACCCGTTTCCGTAGTAGTCCTTTATGAGCCTATAGGTTTGCGGGGAGATCTTGCGTGTTGACTCTGGCGGCTGACCCTTAGTGCCGAACGTGAGCTGACCCATGGTCGGCAACTGGCCCTCTGGCGTGTGCTTCTCTTGAATGGTCATCCCGCTTGATTGAGCCTTAGGCGGGGTCTCCTCACCAGCAGCTCCTGCCCCCTTGAGGTGATCCGGTAGGTTGAAAAGATGTGGTCCGGCTATAGGGCCAAACTCCGCCTTCATGAGTTCATCGGCCTTGGGGCCAAATTGGGCGATCATGATGGTGCGGAAAGTGTTGAGGAACGCCCCATGCATGCGACCGATGGCACCAGAGACAGCTTCATTGATTATGTGAGACATTTTCAGCACTGCCTCCGCCTCCCCGGGATCATTCGGGTTGAGCTGGACGGGCTTCGGCAGATCGTGCAGACGACGAACCTTTCCGCTCTTGTTCTTGGAGAAGGCTTCTAGGCACTTGGCCTGGAATTCGGCACAAGCATCATCCACCTGCTCTTTGTACTCGTCGGGTAGTTCAGCGAGCTGCACCTGCACGAGTCCCGCCTTGTTGCTGGCCTCTGAAGGGTCAAGATGGCGGACTAGAGGGGGGGTGAATAGTCCTTTTTAAAACTTAAACTTAATCGGAGCGGCTAACCGAAACAAATGCGGAATTAAAACTATCGGTCTAGCCAAGACTACACCCCTCTACCTATACTCTATGACACCTTATAAAAGATCCTAAACAAAGCAAATAAGGTGCCAGGCTAGCTAGAGCTCACCTAACCAATTTTAGATGCAAGGTCACACAAACCTAAGCAACTAATGCTTCAAGCACGGGGGAGCTCCTACACAATCTAGTAAGCAAAGCACAAAGCTCCTAAGCTCACTAGCAATGCTCAATAACAAGGCTACACAAGCCAAATTAGAGAGCTCAACTTAGCTACACAAACTAAGCAATGTGACTAGCAAGACTACAAGTCAACTAGTCACTCATGGGATCAACTCTATGCTACACAAGCAAGGAAGGTAACTAGCATGCTACACAAGCTAACTAATCATAAGAGCAACTACACTAGCACATGTATATGAACAAGTAAATACAAGCTAGTGAAAGGAGTTTGCAAACCACCGAGAAGATGAACACGAAGTTGACACGGTGATTTTTCTCCCGAGGTTCACTTGGTTGCCACCAAGCTAGTCCCCGTTGTGTCGACCACACACTTTGGTAGTTCGGCGGCTAATAGGCACCACACCTAGCTCGACACTCGAGCGCCGCAAGAACTCACCCACAAGTGAGGGTAACTCAATGACACGCGCAATCCACTAGAGTTGCTCTTCGCGATCCCCACGGGGCGAGCACAATGCCCCTCACAATCCTTCTCCGGAGCCACGCACAATCTTCACGCGGGCTTCACGACGGAGACTCGATCACCAAGCCGTCTAGGAGGTGGCAACCTCCAAGAGTAATAAGCACCACTGGCTTGCAACTCGAACACCTAGTGCCACTCGATGCTATCTCTCAAAGCAACGCACTAGGATCACTCTCTCACACAATCGGATGAGCACTAAAGCATATGTGTGTTAGAGGGCTCCCAAGCACATCCACACAAGCCACCAAGGCTTTGGAGTGCTCCAACCCACGGCCCAAAGCCGGCCTCAACGACTATATATAGCCTCAAGGGCCAACTAGCCGTTATGCCCCTTCACTGGGCATTCTGCGCTCCGGTCGGTAGTACCGACCCCTCCTGGGCGGTACTACCAGCTTAGTCAAACTAGCCGTTTCCCCACATCCCGCTGATTTCGGCAAACCACCGATCCCTGGTCGGTTCCTCCGAGGTCGGTAGTACCGAGGTAATGGCGGTACTACCGCCAGGCCAAAAATCGCCGCGACCAGAGAGCTCTGCGAAAAACCAGCCACTACCGACCTTGCGTCGGTACCACCGTGGGCGGTAGTACCGAGGTAATGGCGGTACTACCGGCAAGCCATTTTCAAAAACTACAGAGAGCCTCGCGAAACTCCTCAGGGCCACGGTACCACCGACCATCCGGTCGGTACCACCGCCGGCGGTAGTACCGAGGTAATAGCGGTACCACCGCCAGGCCAAAAACGCTTCGGTACAGAGAGGTCTGCACGCTGCATCCTTGGGCGGTACCACCGACAACCCAGGGTCGGTACCACCGACAACACACAGAAAACTCCATTTTCATCTCTGAGTTGATCCAAACCAACTCCAACAACTTCTCCTTTGCAAATGTGCTAACACCAACAAGTGTTCATCATCTTGTGCAAGTGTGTTAGCATTTTCACAATCATTTTCAAAGGTTTTTCTCTTTCACTCATAACGCCACTCGATCCTAGTAACATTGCAAAGTTAGATCGCTCAAGTGGCACTAGATGACCGATATGCAAACAAGTTTGCTCCTCTTAATAGTACGGCCATCTATCCTAAACCCGGTCATAATCTTCTCTACACACCTATGACCGGTGAAATGAAATGCCCTACAAATATACCTTTGCCTTGCGCATTCCATTTCATCTCCTTTGGTGTTGATGCAACACATGCACCAACCTATCTTCAAATGATATGATCCACTTCATATCATCACATGGCCTCCATGGTCCATCGATCTTGACATCACTTGCTCTTCACCATCGCTTCGGTCCTTCGGCGCCAAGTCTTGCTTAAGCCTCCCGACACTCGGTACCAACGGCTTCAAAGCCCCAACTTGCCCTTCACCTTCGCAACCGGTCCATCAAGCCAAGTCTTGCCTTGATCTTCTCCATCTTAGCCATATGACCACATGTCATGTCACATATGCAATAAGCTCCTTCATCATCTTCATGCATGAGCATTCCAACATCCTCCAAGCCATTTCTCCTCTATGGCATATGTTGCTCACACATGATCACCTGTGGACTAATCACCTGTGTAACTCACTTTAAACACATATTAGTCCACCTAAGTTGTCACTCAATTACCAAAACCAAACAAGGACCTTTCAATCTCCCCCTTTTTGGTAATTGATGACAACTCTACAAAGATATGGAAATTAAGCTCCTTTGGATTCTATGTTACTTATCCAACATTAAGACCATATACGAGAATTTGGATAAGCACCATACAACCCGACTTTGTAGTGTTAACTCCCCCTACATGTGTGCTCAAATGGTTTGGTTTCAAGCTTGCACACATGCATAAATATGAAATTTGTGGGAGTGTTAGCACTACTAAGTGATGCTAAGGTATACATGATGAAATTTTACCTTTGAAGCGTGCATACCACATTTGATTCATCCTTAGCATCGAAGAGTAGCTAGACATCATAAAAACTAGAAACACTCCGTGAGATCAACATTAATAGCAAGGGTCTAGTTTTGCATTAAAAACACAAGTCTAGCTATTAACCTATGCATGCTAGTTATCAATTCATCAATTAAATCCTATAACTAGCATACACCACACAAGCATGCATATAAAATTTTAAAACTTATGCAATGCAAGCAAGCACATGATTATGCACATATCAAATGCAACAACCAAGTTCATGAGCTTGCTCCCCCTACTTGTGTGCTCTCATTGTCCAAGAATTTTGATCCTTCAATCTTGCTCCCTCTTGATCCATGTCCATCTTCTTTTCTCCCTCTTTGTCCTTGACATATCATAATTGACATATCTTTTCCATAACTTCTCCCCCTTTGTCATCAATGACCATAAAAGGTATGCTCTTTTCTCACAAAGGGTGACACTAGGGTAGATGGTTGACACTTTAAGCTTCATTTTTGATGGATACTACGATATGTGTTGGAATGAAACCATGTGTAGGATCTTTGACCTTGATACCAATAGATGGGGTACCTCCCCTATGTCATAGCATGGGTCATCCACTTGATAAACCTGAGCTCTTGTTGGAGAGGGATGCTTTGCTTGATTTGATCACTTATAGTTGAGGATCACTTGAAGTCTTGTAGGATACCACTTTGAATGGAAGTTTAAACTTGATATCCATTTGCATTATTGTCTTCTTCTTGAACTCTTGTCGTCTTCATGAGCTTCTCATTTATGACTTGAACTAGGCAATATTGCATAAGATATCTAACTCGGTTTGCTCTAGAGTAAGCTTCTTCACACATCTTTCAATGGTTATCTTACTCATGTTGAATTAGACACTTGAAAGTTCATCTTCTAGATCAAGTACTTGGGTTCACTAGCTCATGAACAAACTCATATACTAACCACTAGATCATATAATCAAACAAGCAATAGTGGTAGGCTATGAATTTAAACTTTTCAATTGTTATGCATGATCCTATTGAGCATGTACTATATGCACTAACCGCATACTAGTAAGGGATGAATATGATCATGCATATTACAATGATACCTTTGCTATCTTGGAGTAGAGGATAGTCATTTTGATTCCAATTAAGCTCCAAATAGCAATGTGAAGTCCATGGTGAAGACCAATAGATACCAATTGATGGAACAATTCTTCACCCATATGATCAAGTGCATTATCTTGTTGTGGTTGGCTTGCTTCTTCATTTGACCTTTGCTTGCATATAAATACCACTTGAGTTAGCAAGATTTGTTTTCTATCTTGGATGTTGCTTGCTTCTTTAGATCAATCTCTTGATTTCTCCAACCAAGCATCTCCAATGATACTCTAGATCACCACTTCCATGTTAGCCTTCCAAGCATCATGCTCGGTTAACCTACAAAAGGCGGCAAGCCCCTACAAAAAGGGAGAAGTGATCTCTCTCCAAAGAATCATCCTTGATACTCACTTGAATTGACTTTGCTTGATTGATCCATTTGAACTCTTATTGAAATGTGACTTTGAATTCCTCTTTGAGTCCTTTTCTTTCTTCCAAATGATCTTCAATTTGATACTAGAGCTTGATCTTTATCTTCATCTTGATGTTGGTCTTGATCTTCAATTTGAGTACCAAATGTGTGCCAAATACACTTCCCAATCACATGAACTTGTACTCATATTTGCCATACTTCTAGCTCATCTCAAAACCAAACATAGGTCCCTCAACCACTTTATAAACATGATTCCAACTTGAGGGCCTTTCAATCAAAGTGACTCTAGATTAATCCAATAATTGTCACTTTTCTGGCAGATTCTGTCCTTCTCAAAGAAACATGCATATCTCCCAAAATATAAGTCTAATGACTATGAAATTTGGTGGAGATGTGCCTCTCTAAGAGTTCTAGCAGCCATAAAAATTTGAGCTTCATTGGCTTTCTAGATTGCTACCAGATTTCAATTCTTTCCATAGTACTACATGCTGAAAACTGCTGCACTATAGTTGACAAGATCTACTTCAAAACCAAAATACATCTTATCCAATAATCATGAATTTTGCACAGCAGCTAATATCATAAGTGTAGAGCATGTGTACCAAATTTCAAGCCAATCCAAAAAGATTTGATCATCCAAACATGGCTATCTTCTCAGCTCACTCAGATTTTGCAATATTGAACAACTTTGAGCAATTGAGCTATACTCTACCAATATGAATCAAACTTGAGCTAAACTTGTTTGAACATCAACACAAGACATATATCCATTCAAACCACTTACTAAAAGAAGTCTCATGAACATATCCAATCAAACTAACTCAAACTTGATCACTAAGCAATTTATCCATTCAATCATCTTATAGCAAGCAACATATGCATATATATCCAATTCAATCAACTCATATGCATCTAAAAGAACATGATCAACTAGAGATATACCTTAGTAGCTTATGATCATCAAATAGCAAGCTTCAACTCAATTGTTTGCAAGCCTTCAAATATTTCCAATCAACCATCACAACTTGAACTTATGCACTTGTTCGTTGTAGCACTTGGACTTCACTTCACTTGACTTGGCATTGGGATGGATTTGCACTAAGCTTCATTACTTGAATCAATCACATGATGATCAACATGGAACCAATTGAATCAAGCCTCCAATGCCATGGTACCTACACACAATCATCCACCTTTTGATGGTACCCAAACTAGTTTGGGTCCTCTCAAGTTAGGAGCAACATACTTTGGCATAGCCTTAGTATGAGTAGCGGGATGTTTTGCAATAGTAGCCTTAGAGGTACCATTTTCATCCTTCCTAAGCATAGAATCATTAATAATTGAAATAGGCTTAGGGGTCATACCTAGGGGACATGAATGAGCCATGTGTCCCCTTTCCCGGCATGAGTAGCAACTTCTCTTGGATTGAGCCTTCTCTTCTTTGCTCATTTGTTGCTTCTCATTGCCTTGCTTCTTCTTGTTTGCTTGATCCTTCTTCTCAAGCTTGTTTGGACAACCCGAAGCTAGGTGGCCCAATTCATCACAATTGTAGCACTTGATGTGAGCTTGATCTTTTATGTTGCTCACAATCTTGTTGGCATCATGGATGTGATTTGGATGCCTTGCTCTTCCGCCCCTTCTTGTCTTCTTCTTCTTTATCAAGTCACCATCATGATGGTTGTTCTTGATTTGAATTTGGGGCTTCTTCTTATTGGGGCAAGCTTTTGCAAGATGTCCCATTTCATGGCATTGATAGCACATGAAATGAGATAGCTTCTTTTCTTCTTGCTTCCTCATTTTCTTGCCCTTGGCATTGCTTTTGTTAAAGCCAATGCCACTCTTGTCACCATAGCTTCTTTGATTCTTCATCATGTGCTCATGGGTGACTTTTGATCTACACCACCTCTCTAACTTATTGCTCAAGTTCTTCACTTCACTTTTGAGCTCATTGTTCTCCTTCAAAAGGTTAGTCTCACAAGACAAAGAAGTAGAACAAGCATCTAATTGTGAAGAACATGGCATAGATAATAAATCTTCACAAGAGGTGGATACATGCTTCTTTTCTTCATCACAAGGGTTAGCACAAGTATGCGATTGATCAATTGTCCCATGTGATGAGCTCTCACTAGTTTTAATTTGTTCAATAGAAAGCTTACTAGTGAGAAAAGCATGGTCTTTTACCAAATTATCATGAGTAACACATAGTTCCTCATGAGTCAATTTAAGCTCATCATGTGAACAAGTAGTAACATAAAGTAAATGATTTTGTTGTTCACATGCATTCTTTAGAAATGAGTTTTCTAATGTCAATTTTGCATTTTTAGCTAACTCATTTTCTAAAGCAATGGTCATGCTAGCAAGTCTACTAACAAGCTCATCATAGGAATCATGATTAATCATATTGCAATTTGATACCTTAGTGTCACCTTGTGACATGAAGCAATATGATGATGTTGGAGAGCTTGTAGTAGCATCATCATTGGAGCATGTACCATTATTACCATCAAGTGTGCTTGAGGTTGAATCATCACTTGCATCACTTGAGGCATCATCTTCCATCTTGTCAAGTGTGCTTGAAGTATTTTCATTGATTGCATCACTTGAACATGAGGTGGAGCAATCTTCCACAACAACTATGTTGCGGTCATGCTCAACATCCTCATGTACCACCGGTTCATCCTCCTTTATGAACTTGCCATCATCAAACGTGGAGGGATCACCGAAGGTGGTCTTGATGGATTCCCACATCTCATGGGCGGTCCCTTTGGAGTTGATCTTATAAAACAACTCAAAACTCAATGCATCCATTAGATAACAATAAGCATTTGCATCAAGTTCAAAGAGATCCTTTTGAGCTTTGGTGAGATTTCTATGGTCCAAAACATGAGTGAGACCACTAGTGATAATCCACCAAAACTTTGGCCCCTTTGCACGAAAATGATCAAGCATATGGTGTTTCCATTGTGCAAAGTGTGTGCCATCAAAAATATGTGTATCACACACATTATCTAGCCCACTAGACGCCATCCTCTCGGGTCGGTGAAGACCACAAATGAGAGACCTTGCTCCGATACCAAATGAAGGGTCGAGATGGCG
The DNA here is from genome assembly GCA_009763385.1 of Coix lacryma-jobi var. lacryma-jobi. Lineage (NCBI taxonomy): Eukaryota > Viridiplantae > Streptophyta > Magnoliopsida > Poales > Poaceae > Coix > Coix lacryma-jobi. The sequence goes on along the minus strand of CM019827.1, from coordinate 114,592,546 downwards.
GACTAGAGGGGGGGTGAATAGTCCTTTTTAAAACTTAAACTTAATCGGAGCGGCTAACCGAAACAAATGCGGAATTAAAACTATCGGTCTAGCCAAGACTACACCCCTCTACCTATACTCTATGACACCTTATAAAAGATCCTAAACAAAGCAAATAAGGTGCCAGGCTAGCTAGAGCTCACCTAACCAATTTTAGATGCAAGGTCACACAAACCTAAGCAACTAATGCTTCAAGCACGGGGGAGCTCCTACACAATCTAGTAAGCAAAGCACAAAGCTCCTAAGCTCACTAGCAATGCTCAATAACAAGGCTACACAAGCCAAATTAGAGAGCTCAACTTAGCTACACAAACTAAGCAATGTGACTAGCAAGACTACAAGTCAACTAGTCACTCATGGGATCAACTCTATGCTACACAAGCAAGGAAGGTAACTAGCATGCTACACAAGCTAACTAATCATAAGAGCAACTACACTAGCACATGTATATGAACAAGTAAATACAAGCTAGTGAAAGGAGTTTGCAAACCACCGAGAAGATGAACACGAAGTTGACACGGTGATTTTTCTCCCGAGGTTCACTTGGTTGCCACCAAGCTAGTCCCCGTTGTGTCGACCACACACTTTGGTAGTTCGGCGGCTAATAGGCACCACACCTAGCTCGACACTCGAGCGCCGCAAGAACTCACCCACAAGTGAGGGTAACTCAATGACACGCGCAATCCACTAGAGTTGCTCTTCGCGATCCCCACGGGGCGAGCACAATGCCCCTCACAATCCTTCTCCGGAGCCACGCACAATCTTCACGCGGGCTTCACGACGGAGACTCGATCACCAAGCCGTCTAGGAGGTGGCAACCTCCAAGAGTAATAAGCACCACCGGCTTGCAACTCGAACACCTAGTGCCACTCGATGCTATCTCTCAAAGCAACGCACTAGGATCACTCTCTCACACAATCGGATGAGCACTAAAGCATATGTGTGTTAGAGGGCTCCCAAGCACATCCACACAAGCCACCAAGGCTTTGGAGTGCTCCAACCCACGGCCCAAAGCCGGCCTCAACGACTATATATAGCCTCAAGGGCCAACTAGCCGTTATGCCCCTTCACTGGGCATTCTGCGCTCCGGTCGGTAGTACCGACCCCTCCTGGGCGGTACTACCGGCTTAGTCAAACTAGCCGTTTCCCCACATCCCGCTGATTTCGGCAAACCACCGATCCCTGGTCGGTTCCTCCGAGGTCGGTAGTACCGAGGTAATGGCGGTACTACCGCCAGGCCAAAAATCGCCGCGACCAGAGAGCTCTGCGAAAAACCAGCCACTACCGACCTTGCGTCGGTACCACCGTGGGCGGTAGTACCGAGGTAATGGCGGTACTACCGGCAAGCCATTTTCAAAAACTACAGAGAGCCTCGCGAAACTCCTCAGGGCCACGGTACCACCGACCATCCGGTCGGTACCACCGCCGGCGGTAGTACCGAGGTAATAGCGGTACCACCGCCAGGCCAAAAACGCTTCGGTACAGAGAGGTCTGCACGCTGCATCCTTGGGCGGTACCACCGACAACCCAGGGTCGGTACCACCGACAACACACAGAAAACTCCATTTTCATCTCTGAGTTGATCCAAACCAACTCCAACAACTTCTCCTTTGCAAATGTGCTAACACCAACAAGTGTTCATCATCTTGTGCAAGTGTGTTAGCATTTTCACAATCATTTTCAAAGGTTTTTCTCTTTCACTCATAACGCCACTCGATCCTAGTAACATTGCAAAGTTAGATCGCTCAAGTGGCACTAGATGACCGATATGCAAACAAGTTTGCTCCTCTTAATAGTACGGCCATCTATCCTAAACCCGGTCATAATCTTCTCTACACACCTATGACCGGTGAAATGAAATGCCCTACAAATATACCTTTGCCTTGCGCATTCCATTTCATCTCCTTTGGTGTTGATGCAACACATGCACCAACCTATCTTCAAATGATATGATCCACTTCATATCATCACATGGCCTCCATGGTCCATCGATCTTGACATCACTTGCTCTTCACCATCGCTTCGGTCCTTCGGCGCCAAGTCTTGCTTAAGCCTCCCGACACTCGGTACCAACGGCTTCAAAGCCCCAACTTGCCCTTCACCTTCGCAACCGGTCCATCAAGCCAAGTCTTGCCTTGATCTTCTCCATCTTAGCCATATGACCACATGTCATGTCACATATGCAATAAGCTCCTTCATCATCTTCATGCATGAGCATTCCAACATCCTCCAAGCCATTTCTCCTCTATGGCATATGTTGCTCACACATGATCACCTGTGGACTAATCACCTGTGTAACTCACTTTAAACACATATTAGTCCACCTAAGTTGTCACTCAATTACCAAAACCAAACAAGGACCTTTCAGCCTCGGCTTCAGTGACTTCAACCATGGCTGCAGGAAAAAGAGTGTCCCACCGTGCGTGCCAAAAAGTGTGTTGACACAAAATGTGACCCTCTGTGCCAATCACACAGCAAGCCGGAGAAGCTGGCTTCAAACGTGGCCCGGGTGCTCAGAAGTCCGGTGCGTGCCAGTCAGTTTGCCCTGCAACTAACAAGGGAAAGAAACTGTTAAATACAAAGCTGGAACGTGCCGGGTATGACCAGACAGTTCCAAAATATACGGCCCTGAAGCCACTTACGACAACATATAGCTATGAAAGCTATCTGCCAACAGGGTTAAGGATTATTCGGCAATATGAACAGAGTTACGTGAATAACAGGTTGCCGAACACATTTGCATGATAATCGTACTTGCATGATGTATTAAATATAAGTTAAAACTTAACCAATCTCGATTGTACAACCGAGTTGGGGTCCATGGAGATTGAACATACAAACTAAGCATGACTAAGCTAATCTAAAGCTGGCGCCTGCCGCACGACACCTGGCTCTATCATAGGTCAAGTGTACTCAACGTGCATGAACCCTCACCACGTGACAATCCAGATACGACCCGATCGGCTATTACGAACAATAGATCTACTGCATAAAATACTTTTCAATAATAAACGTGAAAGAACAGAGCAGATCTATAAAAGATAAAGCCGAACCGAACGGTATCTAGATTGGGCAAAAGTGTTATGATGAAATAAACATAATAAAGCATATAACACAAGGCAACTTGATGAATCTATCAGATTTGCCAAATCTAACAGAGCCGATAACTATTTTTACTCATGACTCAATCCGCCGCACGATACAAGGCATAAGCAAAAACTTCCCATCATAAGCTTAAATCCGCTGCACGATACTAAGCTTAACGTACGAGACTACTTGCACCATATCTAAATCCGCCGCACGATACTAGACATGATAACAAGGTTGCCGGGACTTACGGAGGTCGACGGATCGATGACCCCTCTCGAAGAACACGACGACACGACTTGGACTCGAAGACGGCACGGGGCCGGGTTGGTTGTATTGATTGTGAACGTCTTTACAATAGTCTCAGGGTTTATATTTATACCCTGGTGTTCTACGAGTCCCAGGAGGACATGATTACAACGACAAAACAGGAAACTTATCTAAAACACGATGCCTTTTATTCTAAGCCTCCCTTAATAATCGACACGTGCTAACAATGATGAGATCTTCTGTTGTCGAATCTTCTGATATGCCGTATTTGTCGCAAACCGACTTAGCCTAAGGTAGCCGACCGCAGCGCCATATTGCCGAATCCACCCCCCGTTTGACCAGTCGCCTCCACAGCCTTACCGAATCGATTGGATTAGCCGACCGTGCTTGCTATCTACCGAATCCCTCAGGTGGTGATTTCTCCCGAACCTGCGCCGTGCTGGCCCACTTGTCATAGTGCGAAAATTCTGTGTTAACAGAAGCTGGTGAAATCGAAATGTTCCTAAGTACTAAATGAATAATCTTTGCTTTGATCTGTTTATGCGATGGATTTACAAGTGCTTGCATTATGGATTTGTAAAAGTACTTTGTTAGGCGATTACTTTGGTTTTCTTCAGGATTTTGTGTTGTTAGGCGATTGCTTGCGTGTCCTCCTGTTTTACAAATCAATCAGAGGATATAACATCAGTGACGGGTGCTTGCTCAATGGTTGTGTTTAATAGCCAGTTTTCAAGAGAACCAATAATACTCATGTCCGGGGCTTGGTTTCATATTTGCTCACTAGGTACAGATGACAAATCTCAGTCTATGGCCCAGGACTTGTGATCTAAAGAGTTAAGAGAACCACCATTCAATTATCATGTTGATACCTTACAAATAGAGTAACTTTGTTTTTTTCACAAGAAAATAGTCGAGTAGCTCAATGGTAAGGTTGTTACTCGCCTAACGGCAGGTCGTGAGATCAAAGCTCCACCAGCGCAAATTTTTTGCCAAAAATTTTCCAGCCTACTGTGTGCACCTGTGGCCCAATATGTAAAAAGGTCGACCGACGGTCCATGCATCCAATATGATAAAAAGATCAACCGGGCCCGTCTGGCCCAATCATCCAACGCCGTCAAGTGGTACAGGCGGGGGCAAACTAGACACTTAACTATGACGTTAGGAAAAATGATCTGTGACCAATTCGTTTCATCACTACGTGGGCCACACGAGGCAAATTATCTATGACCATATCGAAATATAATCTGTGACAAATATTTTCATCATTACAATATAGCACACCGAGAATATGATCTATGACGATTTCCATTTGGTAATCGATGACGTTCCTCTCACTTTCGTCATTGAAAGTCAAGCCAAAACATCGTCACTTGTACCTTGTGACGAAAACAAAAATTTCATCACCGAAAGGTATCATTCGGTGACGAAACTTACCAGCGTCACTAGCAAATCGTCACTGATGATCATATTTCTAGTAGTGTATCCGTAGAGCAAACCTATATGGTCTTAATTAGTTAGAAGCACGACACATAGCTTCTTTTACTTTGTATTTATCTTATATGTGCCAAAGTCCAAATTATAGATAAACTACCCCAATTACCATCTTCAATTGATGTCACATTTCTTGTAATATCAATATGAAAAATGGTAGTTTGACCTTAGAAGTCAATGTGCATGTCTCCTACAAATATTTCAAACTTGTATACACACCTTTAGGGGGAGTTTACTCTATGATTTGGAAGCTTTGAGACTGACACTACTTTCAAGATTATCATATGTGTAGCAGTCTCATTGCAAGGAAAATGGAGTTCTCGGAGACAAGCATCATGTGTGGTAATAATCCTATTGGTATCTACATGTGGTATTACTAACCGATATCATTATGTTGATTTTGATTTGATACTCTTATATGCTTTCTCCATGCATTATAGAGATTAAACTCCTTTGTGCATTAATTTACCGGTTATGCATATGCTTTGCCATACACCATATGTATGCATATACTTTGGGGGAGTTTTAGCTTATATAATGTTTCCTCTCTTGAGCTTTAATGTCTTCCTTTTCGGTGTTTGATTCCAAAGGGGGAGAATGTGTAGGGACCAAAAACAAGCCCAAACTAAAACAAACAAAATAACCAAAATCAAAATTTCAAAAATTCTATGGTTATTCTCTTGGCAATGGTTCAAAAAGGGAGGAAGTGATTTATGGAGTTAGGGGGAGCCTTAATCCATAAAGTCACACAATGGGACTCTATGGCAAGGGCAACATATGTTAGATTAAATTTGTTTCAATTTGGTATCTCTTAAACGTCATATGATCTTGCCTTTGCATTGCATCCTAGCAAGTAGATTGCATTTTAAATTTTGTATCTTTTATTTGCTTGCTTTGGTCGTGTTGTCATCAATCACCAAAAAGGGGGAGATTGTAAGAAAAATGGACCTCAGACCATTTAACTTCAGATTTTGGTGTTTGATGAACAACACAACCAAATTGGACTAATGCATTAGCAAGTGTTTGTTTTGAAGTCCAATAGGGTGCAAATGTGACTTGGACAAAGGCTATGTGATGATCCGATGATCAACACCTCAAGCAAGATATTAGAAGCTCAGTAGAAGACCCTCAAGATCAAGCAAAGTCCAAGGCACAAGAATGGAACCAAGACGGCGCAAGAAATCGCGAAGAAACGAATCAAGGAGGTACATCAGACGTTGGCTCAAAAGCGTCGGATGCTCCGTTGGTAAACCCTAGCTCGTGTCAACGCCAACAGAGGCATCGGACGCTGAAGACCGAGTCATCGGACGCGACTGTGACACTGTGCAAACCTGCACAGCAAACATCGGACGCTTCGGTGCAACATCGGACGCTACAGGACCCTGCATCCAATGGCTATGCAGAAAGGTTCCAGAGAGGCTCTGGCAGCATCGGACGCGTCCGATGGTCAGGCATCAAACACTAAGTAGCTGTTGCGACATAGTGCCAGGCTGGCATCTAGCCGTTAAAGGAGCATCAGACGCGTCCGATGGTCACGACTCCAGCATCCGATGCTACGTTGTGAAGTCCATGACTTTCTCCAACGGCTCTATTTGGTTGGGGCTCTATATATACCCCCATGGCCGGCCAAAACAATAAGGTTGGAGCTCAAGAAAGTGTACCAAGTGTCTAGACACATATTTAGTTGCTCTAGCCACCAAAGTGCTCAAGTGATATACTCAGTGATTAGTGTATGTGCTTTGCGAAGTGCTTAAGCTAGTTAGACCACCGCTTTGTGCTTGCTCTAGGTGTTAGGCCTAGTGTTTAGTGAGGTTGAAAACCTCTTGTCTACCGGTGCTTGCGTGCACCGTTGTTGTACATCGGCGGGGCTTGTAGTCTTGGGAGATCACACCAACCGCGTTTGTGGTGTGGCCGCCTCCGTGTACCGAAGGGAACAAGGCCCACGGCGTTTCGGCCGGAAACTTGATAGTGAAGACGGCGGGGAGCATCCGGGAGAGGCTTTGCCACGAGTGGCTTAACCGGAGACCCACTTGCGCGTGGTGAAGGACCGGAGCTATCCACGGAGTTACCCGACCGGGAGTGTGGCCCTTGCGAGGGATTCCTTGCGAGGGGCTCCATCGAGGACTAGGGGGAAGCTTGCGCGCTTCTCGATACCTCGGTAAAAATATCGGAGTCGTCGACGGGAGTTTGCATCTCTATCACTCTCTTTAGCTTCCGCATTTACATTGCTACCTAGTTCATGTGCTTTACCTTTCCTAGTTTGATATGGTAGTTGATAGGTTTGGGAACTAGGTTGCTTAACTCCTTTTTGCGGTAGAGATAGCAAACACACGTAGCAAAACCTTAGTTGCACATTAGATAGTTTACTTTCTTGCATAGGTTTTGACTAGGTGGAAATTAGAGGCCATAGTTTAGAGTAGAAGTTTTAAGTTGCCTAATTCACCCCCCTCTTAGGCGTCACGGTCCTTTCAACACCGCGCCCTTACCCCTGCACGTGTGCAGGAGAGGGCGTAGGCCCCCAACGGTCAAGCAGTCGGACAAAAGGTAGAAACAATGGACTATGCGAAGGATTGAAATTCAGCTATCTTCCTTCCAAAAAATTCTATCTCTTTTATACTGTTCACCCCAGGTATTTATAGGGAATATCAGAGGTCACCAGGCAATTTACATTAGGGTACATGGCCAGTTGTCTGAGGAAGCTGGGGAGTGAGGGTAAAATTGTACTAATACATGTGAGGAAAACCCTAATTCTTCTCTTCTTCCCGCCGCCGCCAGGGGCACGTCGTACCCTCACAAGCTCTTGGGGCCCCATGGCGTTCTTGTCGACCTTCGTCAGGAAAGAAGAATCTGGGTTTTGCCTTCCACCTCGCGCCTACCTCAACAAACTCGCCCTGCAAACAGGTAGATAAACGAAACAACGAGGCGGCCTAGAGGCGATGAAGGTCCTAAAAAGACGGGCATAGGGGTGACTTCGGGGGTTTTCTTGATGACGTAGCACAGGTCGCTTGCTGAGGGTTGCTCCCTCCAACAGTATCCCTCATTGGTTTGGGTCTAAAACGGTCTTTGGGCTCAAGCAACGTTTCTTTGTGGGAGACAACACCCGACAACAACGCCTGCGCCTGCTTGTGGGCCTGGACGTTTGTCATTCCCGCTTTTTGTGTGCACTATGGCTCGATTTGATGTTTTGATTTGAGTGGTGGTTTCATGGTGTTCGTCGATGTGCCATTTCGAGATCTGCGCCGAGTTTGTCGGGCGCCCTCACCCTCCCCAGGTCTATAAATAGATGGGGTTGGTGAGCCGTCATCGCCGTGCCTTCTTTACTTTCTGGCTAAGCTGTTGCTCCTCCCGATTTTTGCGAGGGTTTCGTTTGTTGCTTTCTTCTTTCCTGAGGGTTAGCTGCTCTTTGCTCACTGTTCGACATGGCCAGAGTTAAGAGCATCGTTCGGCCTGCGCACTATGGTTCTCCTTCGTCCTCGGACAGTGGGGTTAGCTTCGAGTTCGGAGTTAGTAAGGTTTCGAGCTCGGACTTGAGGTCCTTCGTGAGGCAAGGGTGGATTGAAGAAGACAAAGTCAGGGCATGTGGGGGGACTGTTCTAAAGCCCGAAGCAAACGAAGTCGTGGTGTTTGAGGAGTTTTTCGTTGCTAGGCTTTGCTTCCCCTCTCTTCGTTCGTCATTTTTGTTCTGAAAAGGTTCAAGCTTCGATTTCACCAGCTTACGCCTTACTGCTTTACAAAACTTTCAATCTATGTCTGGGCTTGTCGCTCTCAAGGAGTTGTGCCCCACGTCAAAGGTTTCATCCAGACTCACCGTGTCTATATGTAGCCTCGCAAGATTACTGACAGCGAAGGAAAGGCTATTTTGGGGCAGTTTGGGGTGTACATATTTTGCCATCGTACTGGCACGAAGGTTCTGGCGCAGGCGCAAAAGAATAGGTGGACCAACAATTGGCAGGAGAGTTGGTTCTACTAGAAGCTGAGTGACTAGGTTCACTCCTCTATTGACGCTCTATGGCTGCTATCGCGCTCGCAGTGCGCTCGTGATTTGGTTGAGGAGTTTTCTTGCGTGAAGTTTCAGGTTGAGGATGACCCTCGCTACGAGAAAAAGGGCTCAAGAGGCCAGACTTGGACGTGAACAAGATTTGGGAGTCTACGCTTAAGAAGTTCCATGATCGTAAGTGAGGGGTGGAAAAGATTTTGGAGCGTGTTCATTCGAGGGTCGAGGACCTCGTTGGGAAGCTTAGTGCAACAGAGGTGAAAGCAATTCACTCCTCAATTGACAGCAACAGTCGTGTTTGCCGTCTCTTTGATCTGTTTGGGGTTCCATACCCTGACTGGCCGGTGCTGTCAAGCGAGGATGCTCCAAAAAAGAAACATTCGAGCAAGACGGATGCCGAAACTAGTGTTGCGCCTAAGAGGGGCCGTGGCCGAGGACGTGAGGGTAGTGGTCGTGCCAAGGTTTTGGCCATGAAGGTTGTTGCCACACAAGCTACAGGTGGCGCTTCCTGTTCCTCGTCCTTAGCTTGTGCCACTGGTGGCCACGGTGCGACTGGTATTGGCTCTGGTGCCCGCGGCTGAGTGCCCCATGTTGGTGGTATTAGGGCCCTCATCCAAATATCGGACGACGAGGTTCCTTCTGAGGAGGGGGAGGAGGAGAGGGAGGTTGACTCGGATGACAGCTCATCGAATGACAGTTCTAGTGCCTCCGGGAGCGATGTGCGCTTGGAGGAGAGCTCTGGCGACGGTGGCCAGGAGAAGACCATAAACTCGCCTTCCGTCGAGGTTGTTGCTAACATCGATTTTGATGAAGAGCTTCATGGGCTCGAGGTTGATAGTCCACTACACCTGGCGGTCCCTCACTATGTCCGGTCGCATGTGTGGGTTGATGGCGCGGAGGCTCCAATTGACTCTGAGGCCGAGAGGAACCCCGACAAGAGGCCTTATGGGCCACGAGTTGTGGTAGTCTCCACCATTTGGCTAATAAGCTAGGAGTCTTGGACCTTGAAATGGAGCTGTTCACTAGCCCTGACCTTCGGTCTTGGCACTTGCAATGTGGACCTGAGGAACAACGATTCCTTGGCTACATTTTCAAATGAGTTTGTGTTCCAGAGGCTGAGCTTCTCTTGGTGAATCAACCGATGGCGATGTCTTGGATGATCTCGATGTCAAGACGACGAAACTCATGCTTCTTGGCCGCTCAAACCATCGCCGCGCCGGCTACAATGGCACGTACCTTCGTGAGAAGGCTTCTGAACTAGAGAAGGAGAATAAAGACCTTTGTAAGGTGTTGAGCACGGAAGACATCCAACTCAGGACCGCTGCTGAGAAGATCAAAAAATCACACGAGGATGCCCAAGAAGTCCTTAACCGAAATATTGACTTGGTCGCGGCTGGACGCAAAAAAGATGAGGCCTTGGCATCAGCTAGCGCTCGCATTACGGAGCTCACCTCGCAGCTGTCCGCCTAGATGGAGTCTTGGTGATCGTGCATGGAGGGAATCAAGAAGAAGATGGATAAAAGCATGATCGAGTCTGGGGGCTCTGCTGGAGAGCCGCTGCCAGTCGTCGACGTTGGGGCCTTCGAGGCCTCTTGCCTCTGTTCAGAGCTTGATGTGTTTGGGTCCCTTGTGGAGAATGCCGCAGATTTTGGTGGGTACGTTGGGGCTCTAGCTATGGCTGGCACCTTCCTCCAGGCGGATTGTGAGCACCTTCGCAAGGTGAAATGCCGAAACCATGTTTTTCCGACCATGGAGGAAGTGCGGGCTATGACGTCTGATGATCCCGACATTCGCAACTATGTCATGCACTTCTTGCGGAGGTTCTGAATAGCAGGTGGTGGCCGCGCTCTTGCCTTTGAGGAGGCCACCGAAGCTAACCTACATGTTTGTGTTGGATATGGCACTATTTTTGGCCCTTGGTTTTGTATTGTTTTTCGAGAGCTAACTAAGGTTATCTGATTGTTTTGTAAGCTCAGAGGGAAGCGCTACCCTCGTCGTGGGTCGTTGAAGACATTCCTGAGAGCTCCAAGGCCACCACCGACCGAGCTACTATGGAGGCCCCTTCAGTTGCTGAGGTCCAGCCCGTCGAACCTAGACCCCTCTCTCCACCGGTTGTACATGACGTTTAGGCTGCTCCTAAGGCTCCCGGTGCTGAGCATGATGGAGCAAAGGCTTCTGCGGCGGGTGTGGATAGCGCCGGCGACCCTGAGGCCCCAACTTAGGTGTGAGAGGCGAAGAATTTAGAGTTCAGTATCTATAAAGAAGACTTCTTATCGTGAGATGCGAGGGGTGTAATGTTGAATTGACTTTGTTTGGTCATTTACCGTGCAGGTTCCTGATGGAACCGTGCACGAGTGAAAGGTCCTAAATGGCTAGAGGGGGGGGGGTGAATAGCCTATAAAATTTTCTACAATTTATATGAATATGCACGTTCAAATGCAACAAATAGGTTCATGAGCTTGCTCCCCCTATTTGTATGCTCAAACTTAATTGATCCTCCCCCTTTGTCATTACTCCCTTTTTGCTATAGCATGATATCTCATAAGCTTCTCTCTCCCTTTGTCATACATGATATATCATTGTATCTTTGTAACATTCTCACATTCTCTCCCTCTTTGTCATTAAGTACCATAAAGGCACAACAATTTTAGTTGGAGAGAGTCAATCAATGGGGTTAATGTGATCATATTATGGCTTAACCAAGCAAACCAACATAAGATATTTAACATGGTTTGCTCTAGAATAAGCTTATTCACACATCTTTCAATGGCTATCTTACTCACGTCGGCTAAACACTGGAATGCTTGTTTTCAAGATTAAACACTAGGTTCACAAGCCCACGAACATGTCATATGCTACCACTAGATCATATCAAACATAGAAGCAATAGTGGTACCATATATACCTAAAATTAATTTGATTTTAGGAATGAGCCTAATAATGTAAGAGAATGGCTATATGATCTAAGCATGAAAAAGATCCTAAGTATGTATGAATGTTATGCCAAACAATTTTACCTTTGCTTTGTCGAAGGAGAGGCATGCCGTATATAATGGGGTGCTTCAACTCATGTTGGAGAAATCAAGTATGTTCAATTCATTTCTCAACATACAAAACCTTTTCTCGTCAAGTGGTTTGGTGAATATTTCGACTAGTTGATCATCGGTGCCCACATTTGTAATTGATATGTCACCCTTTTGTTGATGGTCTTGTATGAAGTGATTTTTAATGTCAATGTGCTTTGTTCTTGAATGTTGAACCGGATTGTTGTTGGTTAGTTTTACCGCACTTTCATTATCACATAGCATTGGCACATTCTTGAATTTGATTCCAAAGTCATCCAAAGCAATTGTGCACAACTCCCCGCGAATATGTATTTGGCTTCGGCGGTTGAGAGTGCAACACTATTTTGTTTCTTTGATGACCATGAAACAAGTGATCTTCCAAGTAGTTGACATGTGCCCGAAGTGCTCTTTCTATCCACTTTGCATTCCGCATAGTCGGAGTCTGAATACCCAATCAATTCAAAGTTAGACCCATTGGGATACCACAATCCGACATCTTGTGTATGCTTCAAATACCTCAATATTCTCTTTGTAACCTTGAAGTGACTCTCTCTTGGTGAGGATTGAAATCTTGCACACTTGCATACACTAAACATGACATCTGGTATAGAAGCGGTCACATAGAGTAAGCTTCCAATCATAGACCTATACAACTTTTGATCAACCATGTTGCCATTAGCATCACTATCCAAGTGTCCATTTGTGCACATAGGAGTTGAAAGGATCAAGATGCCCAAGAGGGGGGGGGGGTGAATTGGGCTTTTCTAAAACTTTAGCAAGAATTAAAACCTATTAAGCCCAATTAACCCCTTGTGCCTAGAAGTGTGTTTCTCTCTATTCTACCGCACAAAACACAATCTCTATGCCACTCCTACTCTAGCAAGGCAATTCAATGAAGTATGAACAACAAGTAAATTACAGAATTGAATTGCTCAAATGTAAATGCGTATGTAAAAGGAGTAGAGATGACATGATGATCTTTTTGCCAAGGTATCAAGGTGTCGGCACACCCCCTAGTCCCCGTTGGAGCACCCGCGCAAGGGTATTGCTCCCTCTTGATCTGCGCAAGGATCAAGTGCTCACTATGAGCTGATTCTTCGCCACTCCGGCCCGGTGAATCGCTCAATACCGGTCACAAGCCAACTTGGGTCATCCACAAGTCCACCGGATGATCACCAAGCTCTTCGATCGCCACCAAGCCATCTAGGTGATGCCGATCACCAAGAGTAACAAGCTAGAATTCTCACTTGACCAAGCCAAGGCCAAAGAGATGGATGGATGCACACTTGCTACTCTCTTTCACTAATGAGGTCCCTAATTCTCATAATTGGGAAATCTCTCAACCTCACTAGGGCTCTTGCTCTCCATTGCTCTCTCAAGGTGTTTCTCAGCAGAATGGAATGGCAAAAATGCTCTAATGGATGAAGGGAAGGAGTATAAATACTCCCCCCAACCGGCCATCCAAAAGAGCACTGCACATCATGTTTTTCGGGGGCATCGGATGCACCGATGCCCTCGACCCAATGGTAAACTATACCTTCTGTCAGACTTCTTAAAGTAACATCGGACGCTGGGCAGCGTCCGATGTGAGTCTAGCCTCTCCGGAACCTCTCTATATGGACATCGGACGCTGGCCTCTAGCATCCGATGCCAACGTTCGATGTGCCCCTCAGGGCACTCTCTCATGAACAGTGGCATCACAACGTCTGATGTGACCACATCGGAGCGTCCGATGCCATGTCGCCAGCACACTCAAGTCTGAGTGACATCAGACGCGCGTCCGATGCCACTAAGGCCAGCGTCCGATGCCCGTAACAGGGTCGAAACGACTTCGTATCGCGACGCTGCCTTAACGACTTTTCATCCTCACAACATAAGGGCTCTCTCAAAGCTACCTAGGGCTATGAAATAACAAGTGTGCACCACACCTACCTCAATAGACTCATCTAGGTCAAGCTACTGATTCACACTCCCCTTTATAGTACGGCCAAAGGAAAAACAAAGACCTAAGACTACCTAAGTGTCCTCCAACACCATAAGACACTTAGCCTAGTCTACCACCGTCTTCGTCGTCCGTCCTTTGAAAACCAAAACGGTATCCATTGCCAGGGGACATGAACTCTGTATGCCCGTATCGTCGCCATTACCTTGACCTGACTCATCCCTATTTCTACAAAACACACATTAGTCATAGTAATCTTGTGTTTCATCCAATCACCGAAATCCACTAGGGGCCAAGATACGTTCAAGAGTTCTAATTGCCTTTGCATCATCTAGACCAAACTTCTTCATCATGTCCTTGATGTATTTGCCTTGACTCACAAATGTGCCACTCTTTATTTGCTTGATTTGAAGTCCAATGAAGTATCTAAGCTCTCCAATCATTGACATTTCAAACTCACTTGCCATCATTTCACCAAACTCTTAACAAAACTCTTGATTGGTTGAACCAAAGATAATATCATCAACATATATTTGCAACACAAACAAGTCCTTTCTTATCTTCTTGGTAAAGAGAGTAGTGTCAACCTTGCCCATCTTGAACCCTTTAGAGAGTAGAAAATCCCTCAACCTCTCTACGGATACATGGGTGTATGCCGAGTCTCGAGTGATGAGTGATTGTCAACTGGTTTGATGCGCATGTTCTTTGGCTTGTGTTGTGCAGGTGTCGAGCACGGAGACAGTGATCGAAGCCAAGGTGAAGGTCAAGTAGAGATGTGTCGTGCCGATAGACTGGGAGCTGTGAAGGGCGGATGTGAGGCTTGGACTGAGGGACCGGTGGTCCGAGGATCAGCTATGGTGGCTGACAGCCTGGGACAGCGACGAGCGAAGACTTGCGGGACATGGTGTTGCTCGGGTCGAGGACCTGGGGACATGTGTCGGTGGACGGGGTGCACGGGCGGTGCATCCCCTCTACGGCTCGGTTTGGTGGTTGAGCCATAGAAAAACCAACGGGTGGACGGTTTCCAGGTTTGGGCCACAAAACCTGGGTGCTGCGGGTTTGCCGAGTTTTGGCCACAAAACTCGGGCTGAGGACAGTTTCCAGGTTTGGGCCCCAAAACCTGGGCGCTGACGGGTTCCTGAGTTTGGGCCACAAAACTCAGGCGATGGACGGCTGGTTTCCCGGTTTGGGCCTCAAAACCGGGGGTTGATCGTGAAGGCTGGTTTCCTGGTTTGGGCCTTAAAACCGGGGCGAAGTCCGTGAAAAGGACAAGTAGAGCGGTGGCGGCACGTGGCGGCAATCGGTGAGGTTGCGTCGAGGCAACGCTACCAGTTGTGCGGGCGTGGCCGTCGGATCACCACCTACCACGAGTTGGTCCAGAATAACCCTAGGGTTTAGCTAGTTCATTCTGTAATTAGTTAGGGGTAGAGTGGGAATTAGAATTAGGATAAGTAGAGGGAGACACCCACCTCCCATCCTATCTCAGTCATTTGCTCTTTGCCTTCTAGGGTTTTCCTGCTCTCCCAATCCCTGATGTAGCAACTGAGATCCACAGAGAAGAGAACCATACCTCTGTGTTCATGAGATTTTGAGGAAGTGAGACCGTAATCTCACTGTTGTAGCGTGTGGTAGCCACACAGTTGCAAATTCGTGGCTATGAATTCATGCTTTGGAGTTGTTCTTCGCGTTTTACTTTTTCTCCATGATTTTCCCATTGATCGTTCTCTCTATACGTTGCTCCGTTTGCAAAACCATTTGAATCAACTTGTTATTTGCAGTGAGGTGATCACTTTCACCGAAGAAATTCAACTCAAACCTCATGAACAAGTAGATCGATCGGTTTTCGTTTTGGATCAACCTTTCTCTCCTCTCCTCGAATTTCTTCGATTCATCGATTTGGAGATAGGTTCGAGCCATGATCTCCTAGGAGTAGCTCACTATCCTCCTTGTGACTCCTCTCACCAAGTTTGATCCCTAGAGGATTTGTTTTGGGTGAGATCAAGTCGAATCGGTGGATGAACAGGGGAGTTTCGGGGTGACCGGACGCTGCCTCTTCAACGACCGGACACTGACCAGTGCGTCCGATCGTTGAGTGGCTTGTATTCCATTCTGTGCAAGAGTGACCGGACACACCCTTCCTTCTGTGATCGGACTCTACGATGGCACTGTTCATTGCTCGTTCTTTCTGACCGGACGCTGGACAGGTTGGGATCGGACGCTCTCTACTGTGAGTCCGGTTTGAAACAGTAAGGTCCCAAATCTGTTTTTGACCGACCGGACGCGTTCGGTGCCTATTGACCGAACGCTCGAGTGAGTCCGGTCAGTGCAGCTTTGCACGTTTTCAGTCGTGGTTTGTTCGTTGTCGGTTTTGATTTCCAGATTTTGCGTTGAGTTTCTAGAGTTGAGTAGTGTCTCATTGTGCTTCTCGGAAGCATCCACCCTACATCTAGGGTCGTGGACACTATTTAAGCTCTAGGTTTGCTTTTGGGGTGATTCTCGGGACAGTGGCAACAAGTTTTTGAAAAGAAATTTTGAAGCTCCCATTCACCCCCCCTCTGGTCGCTTTCTGGTAGCACTTTCGGTCCTTCAATTGGTATCGGAGCGGGTTAAGGATCTTCCACCTTAGCCGGTTTCAGATCCACAGAAGGCGACATGGATCGCGGCGTGGGCAAACCGTCATTCTTTGATGGGATGAACTATGCGTATTGGAAGATACGCATGTCGGCCTATCTTTAGAGTTTGGGTGCTTCCATTTGGGATATTTGCAATTCTGCTGATTACGTGGTCTTGGCTGCTCCTGCGACTCAGCATCAGATCGATGAGCACGATGCCAATAGCCGAGCCCGTAATGCTCTTTTCTCATGTTTGAGCATGACGGAGTTTGATCGTGTTTCTCACCTCGCTGCGGCTCGGGAGATTTGGGCTACCCTCATGTGTTTTCATGAGGGCACCACTCAAGTCAAAACCCATCTCTACGAGTCGCACAAGCGAGAGTATGAGAACTTTCGACACATGCCTGGCAAGAGCATAGAGAGTTTATTCGCTCGCTTTCAGGTGATTGTCAACAGGATGAGGGCTAACAAGGAGCTGTTGCCTTTCGACGATCATGAGAGGGCTTTGAAGCTTTTACACACTCTCGATCGGTCGGTGTGGGATTCCAAGGTTTAGGCGATCATCGAATCACCTAACTATGAGACCCTCACGTGCGACGAGCTCTTCAGTAAGCTCAAGTCTAGTGAGATTGATGCCATGGCGAGGGCTTCTTATGAAAATCCTTCTGGCCCGTCGATGGCTTTGCTTTCTGGCTCTTCTGCTAACCCCTCTGGAGGATTTGCACTTTCTTCTCTTCTTTCTATCACAGAGGAGCAGCTGGAGTCCATGGGGGATGATGAGTTGGCTTTACTTGCCAACCGGTTCTCGCGCACTACTACACAAATCTTTGTTGCAGCGGGCATTTTGGATTAATCGCAGCGGGCAAACGTGTCCGTCACGGTGACAACGTCACGGTAAATCGTGACTCCACTGCAGCGGGCGCCAGTGCCCGCTGCGGTAAATCTATTTACCGCAGCGGACACTTTATGATGCCCGCCACGGTAAATCTATAGAAAAAAACAAAAAAACCCAAAGCCCACTGGCGAGGCCATTTCTCGAGCCCACCGGCGAGCCCAATCCCAGCCCGAAACCCTAGCACCACCGAGATCTGAAACCCCAATGAGGTGCCGCGCCACCCCATGACGCTATACCACCGCTGTCGTCATGGATCTGCGAGTCCGAACGCCGGGTCCACGAGCCCCGCCACTGGATCGAGTTCATCGACAGGTCCCTCCACCAGACCGAGCCCACCGTCGCGCTCCTCCACCGTCACCGCTGTCGGGAGGAGGGAGCTGGGTCCGCTGGATCTGGACCTGCCTTCGCCGCGCCTTGTCGGATCTGGATCAACCTCCACCGTGCGCGCCGGATCTAGCCATGGGAGGTAGGAGTGATGGAGATGGAGAGATATGAAGAGGGAGTTGGAGAGAGGAAGAGGGAGATGATCGAAGTACACACCTAGATCCAGCCAGCCTCAGCCTCTGTCGCCCTGCTGCCGCCGCCACCAGGCCACCGACCTCCACCTTGGTCCGCCGGTGAGGAGAGGCCGTGCCACGCCACCTCGCCTACGCCACCACAGACCCGTCAGTCGGCTGCTTGGACGGGGAGTGGAGGGCGCCCGACGTCCTCAGCATGAGAGAGAGAGAGATGGAGAGGGAGGACTGACTGCGGCTGCGGAATGTGTGAACAAAACCCTACTCCTTGTATTTATACGAAGGACAACTATTGGGCATCGTCTGGGCTCGTCTTAACCGTAGCGGACATCTTAAGATGCCCGCTGCGGCAAATCGATTTACCGCAGCGGACATCTTAAGATGCCCACTGCGGTAAATAGCTATTTTTCGTAGCAGACATCTTAAGATGCCCACTGCGGTAAATCGATTTACCGCAACAGGCAAAAGCTGGCCACCACGGTAACTCAAAAGTGTCCGCTGCGGTAAATCGTGGGATTTACCGCAGCGGACAAAAAAAATGTCCGCCACGAAGACCAAAAGAGCAACGCTGCGGTAATTCGTTTTTGTAGTAGTGGCGGTTTCACAACAACCGCATGAACCATCGCCGCGGAGGAGGACGCTCTGGATGTTTCGAGTGCGGCGACCCCGACCACTTCATCGCCAACTGTCCCAAGAAGAACAAGCAAGCATTTGGGAAGGGCGATCATGGGCACAAGTACGACTTCGGCAAGCGCAAGGAGACGTACGTCCCCGCGAAGCACAAGAGGAAGGGCGGCTTCAATAAGGAGTACATCAAGAAGAAGTACTTGGAGAAGGCTCAGGCTGAGCAACGTGCTTTCTTCGCCATGCTTAGCGACGTCGACGACTCGGATGACGACTCCGCTTCCTCAAGCGATGATGAGTCCGAGAAGAAGAAGAGAATCGAGGACAAGCTGAACGGCCTCTACTTCTTCGCCGACAACGAGGACTTTTGCAACATGTCCCTCGACAAGGAGGTCGATAGTTAGCTGGAGGACACCCCTCGGAACGACGACGACGACGACGACACCTCCCAGGTATCTTAGACCCCCGATGAGCTTTCTGCTGAGGTCGAGAAACTTACTGCCGCCCTTCTTAGTCAAGATAAGCTACTTAGGTGTGCTGCTAGAGAACGGAAGGAGTTTAGGTAGAAGTGGGAGGATACGGTAAAGGAGCTTGAATCTGTCAAGTCCACCATTGTCGTAACTGAGGAAGATGAGTGTGAGATGTGCTCGAAGCACATGACTGACCTTCTCACTTTGAGGGGGAAGTATGTTGCTTTGGTTGGAGAGGTGGATGAGCTTAGAGCTAGATCTTCAGTGCTTGGTGCATGCAAGTCTTGTGCAGGCTTGCAATCCGAGTTGGCAGAGAAGAATGCCAAGATTGTGTCTCTTGAGAAGGCCAGCTCGGGTAGCACTTGTGTGTCTAGGTGCACTTTGTGTGAGGGTTTGGAGATGGAGATTGCGAATGTGAAGCATGACAAGATGCAAACCGAGGAGGAAAACACATACCTTCGGACCATCTTGTCATGGGTGTCTTGTGGTGAGCCGCAGCTTGGGATGATGATTGCCCAATTCAAACGTGCTACTGGAGGTCCTGGTGTTGGTTTTGCTCAGGGTGTAGAGTTTGCTTCATCTTTTGGCAAGATTGGAGAGTCGAGTGGTCTTAATCCGAGTGAGAAGCCCAACTCCACCACTACTCCCAAGCTTATCAAGATTCCACCCAAAGAGCCCCTCAAGCCTAACACCAAGGATGGAGTGTTTGTTGAACCTCCGAGAGCTCCACCCAAGAAACAAACATGGGCTCCAAAACCAAACCACCTCAAGAACAAGCTAGACACCATGCCACCTATCCAAGAGGAGCTCATGCCACAGAAAGGCAAAGTGATCCACACCCACTACCGTGAGTACCAACAACCCCCTATGAGAGCGATGGGGTACCATTGTGAGCACTGTGGGAGAGATGGACACTTGAGTGAGTTCTGTTTTCGGCGCAAGAGAGAGGAGCGCCGTGCCAGGGAGATAAACAATGCGGACATGTACCATCCTTTCCATGATGTACATGTGCCGAATGTTCAGAGGAGAGCTGCTAGGCCTAGAGGTCCTAGGCCTCAGGGAGGTGTTGCCCGGTGGGATCCTGGCTTTGCAGGATATGGACCCTGTGGCAGTGGTTTTGTTGAGCGTTTCCCTCCACCATGTTTTGAGTATCGCGATGGACGCTCTTCCCTTAGCGGACCATGTTTTCCTCAGCGTGGTGATCGGTTTCCCCGTAGGCGTGCTAGGAATGGTTTTTCTACTAACCGTTCTTTTGAGCAGCCGGCTGTGACGGAACGGCCCTAATCTCATGGCCCACGTGTCCCTGTCAACCTCTAACAGCCGAACCCATGTTCCATGTGATTAAGACCTGTTCGCCACCGGGCTACATCAGTGCCCAATGTCCGCAGGATCATCTCACAATTCGGTTACAGCATTGCATACTTTTACAAATAACATCGGAATAAAGAGCGGAAGACTTAAATAACATTAGTTTTACAAAGCAGGGTTCCAAATAGAAATTAAGGTGCAGTTATTACAAACCAAGTTCTGATAATAGAAATAGACAAAGGCAACGTAGCGGAGTACAACAAAATAAAGATACTGATAATCACCCAGCCCGAGGGTGCACAACTATTCTTCGGCCTCATCGGCCTCTTCCTAGACGATGGTCATGCAGCAGGGTGCAAGACACATCGGGGTCTCAGTCATACCTGCAGCATGGGTAACAAACCCTGAGTACTGGGGTACTCAACAAGACTTACCCGACTAAAGAAAGGGAGAAGACTCAGGAATGAGAGGCTTAGGGTAGTCAAGGTAAGGCTTAAGCAAGATCAGGTATTTTGCAGAAAAGCATTTTGTAAACCTTATTTTATTTTGGAAAGATTCAGTATTCCTCAATTCTTCATCGTTCCTGATTCATTTTACATTTCAAAACATTCCTAGTTGAGAACCACTCTCCGTTGACAGTCAGTGACCAAGTCTCCATAACCGAGGAGCAACGTTAATCCGGATAAATAATACTCAGCTGAGGATCCCTATCCACACTGCATATGTAGCACCCAAGCTTGCATATGCCAACTCGTCTACCACGATTCCTCCAAGATTGGGCCCGGTCCTACGCCACCCGGAAGTACAGTACACCACTCCTATCCAGGTACGACGACCACGTGGGTACATGCTACTTCCGCCATCTCTCCACTCCCAGTGCGCGGTTGTCGGTCCAATAAAGGATTCCTCGGAGCCAGAGCTTTCTGAAGTATGTGAATAGTTACAAGTCTTGACCAGCAGGCCCCCATACGGATGGTCCCTAAAGTTTTTCCGTCAGCAACAAGCACCTCGGGACTCTAACCCAAGAGTACAGGTCCTGTCGGTTTTTCAACCCTGTCCCGGTCGGTGTCAACTGTTGAGTCCCGGACTACAACATGACGGCACCGTACGCGCAGACAACCTCTTCTCGACAATGACCACATGCTAGCCAGGCAAGCAGTCATCGAACGGGAAGTAAAGCCAAATTTTCGTAAGGATTCTTTCAGTGATCACACTTTTGAAATTGGCATTTTATTGCAAAGTCTAATTCAATAAGCATTGCTAAGCATTTTTCAAATACTTTTGAAAAGCAGGTATCGGGTGTATCAGTGGTCAAGGTGGATAGTGCATCAATTAGGATAGCACACAACTCCTATAAACCTAATGCAATAATTTAACTCAAAAGCATTTAAGGAAATCATTTTATAAATTCAAGGAAAGGGGTTAGATGCATCGGGGCTTGCCTTGAAGAGCAAAGAGGGCAGGCTCGAGGGCGGCAGGGCAGGTGTCAGAGCTCGGGGTAGCCTCGGGGACAGGTTCGTCAGCGGCTGCCTCGATCTTGACGCCTTCTCCTTCGGTCAGTAAACGGATGCAAGGATGTATGCTTATGAGGATGCTCACATGAACAATGCAGCACAGAACAAAGCACTGATCCTAGAGTATAACTTTCTAACAAGGGAGTAACTTCTAGGGTAGACACAAGGTTACCTATCTTTTATCTTTAAACAAGATTAGTTAAACCTATTAAGCATCATTGATCTAACCTAAGCATAGACCAAGGCTTGACATCACAAACATCATAGACCAGATGGGTGAGGGTCTATGAACAGCAAACAATCCGAAAGTCACACACAAAGGCATACAACAGTGAAACCTAATTATTTTTCTATTTTAATTATCCAAAAGGTCTTTTTATGAAGTTGCTCCAAACTTTGCCAAATTAAACTCATAGGTTCATTATGGTATAAATAGGTGACAAAACAAATTTCATAATTTATGGAGCTATGCATGTTTTTCTAAAAATCTAAAACTATCCATTTATTAATTAAAAGGAGGATTTTTCATTTTTCAATTTTTGCAGAAAAGTCAAGTTTCTTATTTTTCTAAAATACTACAAGGTATAAAGAGTTAACTGTAAAATTTTCAGAATTTTTAGAGCAACACAGAAAATCATACAAAAAGATGAAATAGCAAGACTATTCAAATTTTTGAAAAGGAAAAAGAGCACTGAGCTCGAGTCGGAGCGGGCTCGACGTCGAGGCTCGAGGCTCGGCTGAGAAAACAGAGGCTGGGCTCACCGAGAGTCAGAGGCGAGGCTCGGCGAGGCGGATGGAAGAGAGGGCTCGACGGGCGAGGCCTCGGCGGGGTTCTCTTGCGGCAGACTTCTCGAGGGAGGCCTCGGCTTACTCGAGGCTTGCGACTCGAGGGTAGTGCGATTCGCCCGAGGCTGAGGCTACCCTCGGCTGCTTCGAGGGGCGGGGCTCGAGGGTGTGCTCGAGGGTGTGGCTCGGGAACGTGCTCGAGGGTGAGGCTCGAGGGAACGCTCGAGGCTTGGGGCTCGATACGGCCGAGGGTGCGGGTCGAGGAAGGAGACGACCGCGGCGGACTTCGGCGATCCGGTGACTCTGTACACCAGGCACGGTCACCAGTAACCAGTTAGGAACGCAAGGAAACAAGGAAGAAAGATTAAGGGTCAGAGAGAGAAGGGATGGAGCGACGGCGGCGAATTCCGCCGACCCGAGCCGGTCGGTCTCTCACCGGTGCTGAGGAAGAAGGGCTCGCACCCGGTGGTGGGAGTCGGTAGCGGTGGAATTGAGGGGTTGGGGAGCTGCGCGACGATGAGGCGAAGCTGCTGGGCTAGGTGGTTGAGCGGCGGAGTCACTGGAATGAGCTCGAGACGGTGGCGGAGGAAGTGAGCTGCTCCGGCCGGTCGGCGGGCCTTTTATAGGCGCGGTCAGGGGTAGATAGAGAGCGCGCGGGGTGGATAAGAATGCCCGTGGCGCGTGCTATCGAACGCATGATGAAGAAAGGACGGAAATCAGTTTGGGACCCGGGCGTCGTGCTTGCCGGCGACGGCCACGCGGCGGCGACGTCGGGGAGCAGTGGGGACGGGATAGAAGTCAACTGTGGCGCGCGTGCGGGGGCGGAATGATAACACTGTTGAGGGCGATGGGTCGGGAGCAGGCGGGCGGCTGCCAGGCGCGCGGCGTGCGCAGCGCTGGCGCGCAGCCATGGCCGGGGCCCCCTCCTGACCCTAGGTAGGAGAAGAACAGTAGCTAGGGTAGGGTTCTTTAGAAAATTGATTTCTGTGCTGGCAAGATTATTCCCAAATTTTGAACTCCACAGGAAAAACTTAGAATACCAAAGTTGTGCAGAAAAAGGAGATCTACAACTTTGTCAAAAAGAATATTTTCAAATTCCAAACAGTTTTTGAATTAAATTCGAAATCAGAAAAGGGGACACTTTTAGGATTTGAATAATTTCAAAATTACTTTTGAATTTATAAAGAAACTTGAAAATCTGTAAATACCAAAGTTGTTCCTTTTGACAAGATATACAACTTTGCTTTTCGGACCAAGTCCAAATTTTGAATAGTTTTTAAATTATAAAAAGAGGGGTAAAAACTAGGGTTTGGAAATTAGGGTTTTTCAAAAGGGATTTGAAATCTGTTTTAGATTTTGGGTTTTGAACAACACAACAAAGCTTCAAGACACAAAACCGAACAAGAATTTACACAAGCAAGTCACAGAGGTGAAATTACCATTTTGCCCTTAAAGGAAGATTTGGGCTTTTAGGGTTTTCGAAAAAGAAATCATTACACAGGTATTAAGCAAACTTAAATGCATGACAAGAATGATTAATGACTAAAGATGATGATGACATGTCAGGTTAATTACATATTAAACACCAGAGGTGTTACACCGGCCCAACACTGGTACTCTTCCTATTTCACTCACCCCAGTGTTGGTCCGTATGCTCACCCTATTTCTTTTTATTGATGTAGGTAAAACGATTGGAAAATGTTTGGTTGGTGGATTCCGGGTGCTCGAGGCATATGACCGGAAACGCCAAGTGGTTCTCCAGTCTTAGTCCTGTTGCCGAAAAGGAGTTTATCACCTTCAGCGACAATAGCAAAGGTAAAGTGTTGTCTCGTGGGTCTGTGCGAGTTAATGAGCACTTTGTGTTGCGTGATGTTGTCTTGTTTTTAACTTGCATTTTAACCTTCTTTCTGTTTCACAACTTTTCGATGACGACTATGAGATTCGTTTTAAGCCGAATCTCAGTCGTATTTTGGATCCTCAGGGCAATCTTGTGTGTTTGATTTAGCCCTTTGGGAAAGTCTTTCGTGCGAATTTCTCGGAGTCTTTTGGCATTTCTCGTTGTCTTATGGCTGGACCTTCCTCCTCTGATCTTTGGAAGTGGCATAGGAGACTGGGACATTGGAGCTTCGACTTGCTTGCAAGGCTTAGTTCACTTGGCCTAATCCGAGGATTGCCCAAGTTGTCCATGGAGAAGGATCTTGTTTGCCATTATTGTAGACATGGGAAGATGGTTGCTGCTCCCCACCATCCTGTGAACCAAGTTATGACCAAGCGCCCTGGAGAGCTTTTGCATATGGACCTTGTTGGTCCGGCTCGGGTGAGCTCGGTTGGTGGGAAGTGGTATGTGCTTGTTGTTGTTGATGACTTTTCGAGATATTCGTGGGTTTTCTTTTTAGCTGAGAAAACTGAGACTTTCACATTTGTTCGCAATTTGATCTTGTGACTTCAGAATGAGTTCCCTAAGAACTCGATGAGAGCTATTCGTAGCGATAATGCTTCCGAGTTCAAGAACTCGGATTTTGAGAAGTTTTGTAACTCTTTGGGTTTGGAGCATCAGTTTTCTTCCCCCTACACACCGCCACAAAATGGTGTTGTAGAGAGGAAGAATCGGACCCTTGTAGAGATGGCCAGGACGATGCTCGATGAGCATAGGACTCCTAGGCGATATTGGGTCGAAGCTATGAACACTGCATGCTATATTTCCAATCGCATTTTTCTCCGAGCTTTCTTGAAAAAGACCTCTTATGAGTTGCGTTTTGGAAGACAGCCCAAGGTGAGTTATTTTAGAGTTTTTGGTTGCCACTGTTTTATACTTCAGAAAGGCAACCTGGACAAATTTGAGTCTCGTTCTTCTGATTGTGTATTTTTGGGTTATGACAATCATACTCGCGCATATCGTGTACTTAACCTTGATACTAACCGAGTCATGGAGACGTCCGATGTCATCTTCGACGAGACCATGGTTTGTCCTTCTTCTAGATTTGAGCGTGCAGGTGATCATAAGGTTGGCGAGCCTCTTTTTGATGATGAGGACGAGGGTGTTGAAGGGATGGATGATCCAGCACCACCTCCACCTGCTGTGCCGCAAGCATCGGCTTCTACTATGATGACACACGACCCCAACCCCTCTTCATCGACTACTTGGGGGCCGTGGGATCCGCGACCTCGGGCTGTGTCAGCTGCTGTTGAGGGGGAGGTTTCTTCAGCTCGGGAGGCGCCATGACACATTCAGCGCAAACACCCGCCTCAACAGATGATCGGCGGCATCGACGGACGTGTCACTCGGTCAAGGTCACAACAAATCTCTCACTTTGCTCATTCTGCATTTGTTGCTGATTTTGAACCCCAAGATGTTGGACACGCATTATCTGATCCAGATTGGGTTAATGCCATGCATGAAGAGTTAGAAAATTTTGAAAGAAATCGGGTTTGGTTTTTGGTTCCACCTCCACCTGAGTGTCACCCTATTGGTACAAAATGGGTTTTCAAAAACAAACAAGGAGAGGTGGCCACATTGTGAGAAACAAGGCCAGACTTGTAGCCCAGGGTTATAGTGAGAAGAAGGGGATAGACTATGAGGAGACTTTTGCTCCTGTAGCTCGTTTGGAGGCAATTAGGATACTCTTGGCTTTTGCTGCATCCAAAGGGTTTAAACTTTTTCAAATGGATGTCAAGAGTGCCTTCCTAAACGGCTACATAGAAGAAGAGGTGTATGTGAAACAACCCCCCGGTTTTGAAAATCCCAAGTTTCCAAACCATGTTTTTAAACTTTACAAAGCTTTGTATGGTTTGAAACAAGCCCATAGAGCCTGGTATGATAAGTTGAAAACCTTTTTGCTTGCTAAGGGTTTTAAAATGGGATGTGTGGATAAAACACTTTTTCTCCTCAAGCAAGGCAATGACACACTCTTGGTCCAGATTTACGTGGATGATATCATTTTTGGTGGTTCTTCTCACGCTTTGGTTGCCAAGTTTGCAGATCTTATGAGCAGGGAGTTTGAGATGAGTATGATGGGCGAGTTGACATTCTTTCTCGGGTTGCAAATTAAGCAATCCCGAGAGGGGACGTTTGTGCACCAGGGCAAGTATACCAAGGACATCCTGAAGAAGTTCGATATGGGTGAGGCCAAGCCTCTTCCAACACCCAGGCCGACCACGACGGCCCTGGATGCGGATAAGGATGGAGAAGCTGTGGACCAGAAGGAGTACCAGAGTATGATCAGGTTGCTACTGTACCTGACGGCGACACGCCCGAACATCCAGTTCGCGGTGTGTCTTTGCGCGCGATTTCAGTCGTCGCCGTGCACCTCTCATCGTCAGGCAGTCAAGCGCATTATGAGGTACTTATGCTTCACTCCAGAGTTTGGGATTTGGTATTCTGCTTCCTCCACCGTCTCCCTTTGCGGTTATTCTGATGCCGATTTTGCTGGTTGCCGACTTGATCGCAAGTCCACTTCTGGGACTTGTCAATTTATTGGTTCTTCTCTTGTATCTTGGTCTTCTCGCAAGCAGTCTAGTGTCGCCCAGTCTACCACAGAGGCTGAGTATGTTGTTGCGGCTAGCTGCTGTTCCCAGTTGCTTTGGATGATGGCCACTTTGCGTGGTTTTGGTCTGAGCTTTTCTCACGTTCCTTTGCTTTGTGACAGCACGAGTGCTATTAGCGTTGCTAAGAACCCCGTGTTGCATTCTAAGACCAAACACATTGATGTGCGCTTTCATTTTCTGCGAGACCATTATGAGAAGGGTGATATCGACCTTCGCCATGTCGATACTCAACATCAGTTGGCTGATATTTTTACCAAGCCTTTGGACCAATCAACTTTTGCTAGGTTGAGAGGTGAGCTTGGTGTGTGTTTCCCCTTTTAGATGGGGGAAACATTTTGGGTATTGTATCATAGACTAACTCTTTTCTTTCGTTTTGTTTTTGTTTCTCATAGGTTAGTCTTTACTTTCCATCATGCATCCTTACTTTCTGAGCTTCATGTATATAATCTTTAGAATGTGATTAGGCTCTATCTAGTATGCTCCGATGCTATACGATGATACTTGTAGCTTATGCTCTTTCTGATCACTAATACATGTTGTGAGCTGAGCTATTTTATGAATGGTGAACTTGCTTAATGAACATAAAACTTGAAATTGTTCACCATTGAGATATGCAACTAGCATGTGTAGAATGTGTTGAATTCACTTGTGCTTTTCATATATGCTAGGTTGCAATGTCTCTAGTTCTGAGTCATTCACTTGCTTGGTATGTTCATATTCTGTTTTAAAATTGAACCAAGTGCTACGTGAATTGAAAAGATCGAGATGGGATTGCTTGTCAGCACATCACGGTATCGAGACTGTTTCTCATTGCACATTGAGTTAAACTTGAGCCGTGTAGTGTATGACCAAAACCGACGCTTTAAGTTTCTGATTGCTTCTGCATAGGCTTAGCTCAGTTGAAAAGTTAGGCAATGACAAGCCTTCAACCTCTCGCAATCACATGCTGAACTTTGAACTTGTGGAATTTCACCGCTTCAACTCTGATTAAAATCTGAAATCACAAGTATATGTTTCATTCTGCAGCATGATGATTGAACTTTGCTAGGGGTAGTTCACCTTGTATACATGTTTAGCACTTGTTTGACTTCCTGTCTATACATGTTTAGTGCTATTTTGATGGTGAATGTGGTTTGGCTAAAACTGCTCACTTTGCTCATATGTTCATATTTTGTATTTGGTGATCAGCTTGAGACTTTGTTGGCATGTATGCTTATTATTGAGTCATTAGAGTTATACTGTGTAGAGCATCTTTTCGTTCTAATGACGATATTCCTGAAGCTGCTAACTTGCATTTTTGACTCATACGCATTTGGACGGGAGAAGTTTGCTTGATAGTGCATTATCAACTAAGGGGGAGAATTTTGTCAAATCATAAGGGGGAGAAATCATAAAATCATATCCTAGTTGTGTGCACTATTGGAGGGGGAGTTTGCTCGCTTTGTTTGATGAATTTTCAAATTTTCAAATTGGTTTGGAGCATTTTTCCAATTGGTGCGGAGCATCTTTAGTAGCTAGTTGTGTTGAGCCGTTGCCTCTTTCTTGAGGGACTAGCGACTTTGTCTATATGCTCTTCCTTTGGTATCAAGCTCTTCTGATTTTCAGTTGGCATTCCTTCTGTTGGTATCGAGCTTTCTTGCTAGCAGTGTTGAGCCCGTTCTGCCTCTTCTTGAGGGCTAGCTCTATTTTGCTTGATTGTCAACTGATATTTCGATTGATGTCGAGCTTTCTAGCTAGCGGTGTTGAGCTTGTTCTACCTCTTCTTGAGGGCCAGCTTTGCTTTGCTTGGTTGCGTCGAGCCATTGCCCATGTCTTTGGGACCAAGTTGTCTTGCTCTTTCCACTTGACCTTCTTCTAGCTTTGCTATGCTTTTGGGTCATTTGGTCGAGTTCTCTCTTCTCCTTCCTTCTTCCTTCTTTTACCTTCATTATGATTTGTGTTGGTAGTTGACAATGCACTCATCAAGGGGGAGATTGCGGATACATGGGTGTATGCCGAGTCTCGAGTGATGAGTGATTGTCAATTGGTTTGATGCGCATGTTCTTGGCTTGTGTTGTGCAGGTGTCGAGCACAGAGACAGTGATCGAAGGCAAGGTGAAGGTCAAGTAGAGACGTGCCGTGCCGATATACCGGGAGCGGTGAAGGGCGGACGTGAGGCTTGGACTGAGGGACCGGTGGCCCGAGGATCAGCTGTGGTGGCTGACAGCCTGGGACAGTGACGAGCGAAGACTTGCGGGACATGGTGTTGCTCGGGTCGAGGACCTGGGGACATGTGTCGGTGGACGGGGTGCACGGGCGGTGCATCCCCTCTACGGCTCGGTTTGGTGATTGAGCCACAGAAAAACCACCGGGTGGACGATTTCCAGGTTTGGGCCACAAAACCTGGGTGCTGCGGGTTTGCCGAGTTTGGGCCACAAAACTCGGGCTGAGGACGGTTTCTAGGTTTGGGCCCCAAAACCTGGGCGCTGGCGGGTTTCTGAGTTTGGGCCACAAAACTCAGGCGATGGACGACTGGTTTCCCGGTTTGGGCCTCAAAACCGGGGGTTGATCGTGAAGGCTGGTTTCCCGGTTTGGGCCTCAAAACCAGGGGCGAAGTCCGTGAAAAGGACAAGCAGAGCGGTGGCGGCACGTGGTGGCAATCGGTGAGGTTGCGTCGAGGCAACGCTACCAGTTGTGCGGGCGTGGCCGTCGGATCACCACCTACCACGAGTTGGTCCAGAATAACCCTAGGGTTTAGCTGGTTCGCTCTGTAATTAGTTAGGGTAGAGTGGGAATTAGAATTAGGATAAGTAGAGGGAGACACCCACCTCCCATCCGATCTCAGTCATTTGCTCTTTGCCTTCTAGGGTTTTCCTGCTCTCCCAATCCCCCGCTATAGCAACTGAGATCCACAGAGAAGAGAACCATACCTCTGTGTTCATGAGATTTTGAGGAAGTGAGACCGTAATCTCACTGTTGTAGCGTGTGGTAGCCACACGGTTGCAAATTTGTGGCTGTGATTCGCGCTTTGGAGTTGTTCTTCGCGTTTTACTTTTTCTCCATGATTTTCCCGTTGATCGTTCTCTCTCTACGTTGCTCCGTTCGCAAAACCATTTGAATCAACTTGTTCTTTGTAGTGAGGTGATCACTTTCACCGAAGGAATTCAACTCAAACCTCATGAACAAGTAGATCGATCGGTTTTCGTTTTGGATCAACCTTTCTCTCCTCTCCTCGAATTTCTCCGATTCATCGATTTGGAGATAGGTTCGAGCCATGATCTCCTAGGAGTAGATCACTATCCTCCTTGTGACTCCTCTCACCAAGTTTGATCCCTAGAGGATTTGTTTTGGGTGAGATCAAGTCGAATTGGTGGATGAACAGGGCTGTTTCAGGGTGACCGGACGCTGCCTGTTCAACGACCGGACGCTGACCAGTGCGTCCGATCGTTGAGTGGCTTGTAGTCCATTCTGTGCAAGAGTGACTGGACGCACCCTTCCTTCTGTGATCGGACTCTACGATGGCACTGTTCATTGCTCGTTCTTTCTGACCGGACGCTGGACAGGTTGGGATCGGACGCTCTCTACTGTGAGTCCGGTTAGAAACAGTAAGGTCCCAAATCTGTTTTTGACCGACCGACGCGTCCGGTGCCTATTGACTGGACGCTCCAATGAGTCCGGTCAGTGCAACTTTACACGTTTTCAGCTGTGGTTCGTTCGTTCGTTGTCGGTTTTGATTTCTGGCTTTTGTGTTGAGTTTCTAGAGTTGAGTAGCGTCTCGTTGTGCTTCTCGGAAGCATCCACCCTACATCTAGGGTCGTGGACACTATTTAAGCTCTAGGTTTGCTTTTGGGGTGATTCTCGGGACAGTGGCAACAAGTTTCTGAAAAGAATTTTTGAAGCTCCCATTCACCCCCCCTCTGGTCGCTTTCTGGTAGCACTTTCGGTCCTTCACTCTCATACCGTGCTCTAGGTGCTTGCTTCAAACCATACAATGCCTTCTTGAGCTTGTACACATGGTTGGGCTTCTTGTCATCTTCAAATCCGGGTGGTTGTTCAACAGACACTAACTCATTGATGTATCCATTTAGAAATGCACTTTTGACATCCATTTGATACAACTTGATATTGTGAGCACATGCATAAGACAAAAGAATTGTAATTGCTTCCAATCTTGCAACCGGTGCATATGTTTCTCCAAAGTCAAGACCTTCCACTTGAGTATAACCTTGTGTTACCAATCTTGCTTTGTTTCTCACAACTATCCTATCTTGATCTTGCTTTTTTTAAAGACCCATTTGGTTCCAATCACATTATAGTTCTTTGGTCTCTCAACTAATTCTCATACTTGATTGCAGGTGAAGTTGTTTAGCTCATCATGCATTGCATTTCCCCAACCAACATCCATCAAAGCTTCTTCTATCTTGGTTGGCTTGAATGATGATACAAATGAGTAATGTTCACAAAATAAAGCCAATATAGATCTTGTTTGCACGCCACTTCTAATGTCACCAACAATTTGATCAATTGGGTGATCTCTGGCAACATTGGTGGGTTGAAGTATTTGCACTTGATTTCCTTGTTGAGATGCACTAGCCACTTGTTGATATTCACTAACACTTGAATGATCATGTGAATGATGATATTCACTAACACTTGAATGATCATGTGAATGATGATATTCACCAACATTGAATGATGATATTCACTAACACTTGAAAGATCATCTTCATCATCAACCACTTGCCTCGGTTTAATATCACCAATATTCGTATTCTTCATTGCATTCTCCATTTGACTTCCTCTCACATCATCTAGATTTTCATGTTCATCTTGAGAGCCTTGAGTTTCATCAAATTCCACATCATGTACATCCTCAAGTATGCCACTAGCCAAGTTCCATACTCTATAAGCTTTGCTTGTAGTTGAATAACCAAGTAAGAAACCTTCATCACATTTCTTCTCAAATTTGCTCAATCTTGTTCCTTTCTTCAATATATAGCATTTATAACCAAATACTCTAAAATATGCAATATTTGGCTTTCTTCCATTCAATAGCTCATATGGTGTCTTCTCTAACATACCATGACAATAGAGGCGGTTGCCAATAGCAAGCCGTGTTGATACCTGTGGCCCAAAAGGAATGACTAACATTGTATTCACAAAGCATAGATCTTGCCATGTCAATCAATGTTCTATTTTTCCTTTCAACTATGCCATTGGATTGGGGAGTATACTTGGGTGAGAATTGATGTCTAATTCCAAAGTCATCACACAATTCATCTACTCTTGTATTCTTGAATTCACTCCCATTGTCACTTCTTACTCTCTTGATTGTGGTTTCAAACTCATTGTGACATCTCTTGACAAAAGTTTTGAATAAATCATATGTATCACTCTTGTCACTAAGAAAGAACACCCATGTATATCTAGTGTAATCATCCACAATTACAAATCCATATTTGTTTCCACCGATGCTAGTGTATGTGGTTGGTCCAAACAAATCCATATGCAACAACTCAAATGCTTTACTAGTGCTCATTATGCTTTTCTTGGGATGGGTATTTACAACTTGTTTTCTGGCTTGACATGAACTACAAAGCTTGTCTTTCTCAAAAGTGACATCTTTCAAGACTCTAACTAGATCATGTTTTACTAGTTTGTTCAATTGTTTCATTCGAACATGACCAAGCCTTCTTTGTCATATCCAACCCATGCTAGATTTAGTGAGCAAGCAAGTTGACAATTGTGTTTCACTAGCATTGAAATCAACTAAGTATAGATTATCATATCTAAATCCTTTGAATATCAAGTTAGATCCATCTACACTTATGATCTCTACATCATCAACTCCAAATATGCACTTGAATCCAAGATCACATAATGTGCAACCGATAGCAAATTGAAGTTCAAGCTCCCAACTAGCAACATATTGGATATGCTCATGTCATTGGATATTGCAATCTTACCAAACCCTTTGACCTTGCCTTTGCCATTGTCACCAAATGTGATAGAATCAAAACCATGATTACCACTTGAATTGATTGAATTGAACATTCTTGAATCTTCGGTCATATGTTGAGTGCACCCACTATCAAGCACTCAATGCCTTCCTCCGACTTTGTAATTTACCTACAAGAACAAATCAATTCTTTTTAGGTACCCAAACCTTTTTGGGTCCTCCAAGGTTAGTTACCAAACTCTTTGGTACCCAAATAACTTTCTTCTTTGAGCCCACAATAGGTGTACTAATGAATTTAGCTTTCACACCATTAACACCCTTGGTAAACAAATAACAAGAATCAAATTGAATAGAGGATATATTAGCATTCTTGTTCTTGTTCTTGCAATATTGCTCTACATGCCCACTTTGCTTGCATCTAGTGCAAAACTGACCATTGCTCTTCACAAAACTAGTCTTGTGAGTTGCAAAAGCCGCTTTGCCATTCTTGGGGGTATAGCCCAATCTCTCTTTGTTGAGAGCAAAACGTTGGCTACCCAAGCACTTAAGCAAGCAGGCCTCACCACCATAGGCTTTGCCTAAGGCTTGAGTGAGCTCATTTACCTCCCTCTTCAATGTTTCATTATCAACCATGAGTGAGGCATCACGACTGAAACCATCATCCATAGATTAAGTAGTAGTGGTAGATGATGAACTACATGAAGGGTTAGTAGGAGCAATAACAATAGGCTTACAGAATGATTCATCAATTATATCACATGTTATGCCTATGTCATTTGTTTCTACCTTCTCCTCTACTTTCTCAATTTTATCTTGATCAATTAGAGAGGAGTGAGCTTTCTTAAGCTTGGTGTGAGTATCATCAAGCTCATCATGAGCTTCCACTAGCCTCTCATGAGATGCATTTAGCTCATCAAAGGATTGCTCAAGAGCTTTTAGTCACTTTTGCAATTCTTTGCACTCCTTTCTTTTCTTGTCAAAATGAACTCTAGCATCATCAAGCATATCAATTAACTCATCTCTAGTAGGTTCATCATCATCATCACTCTCATCATCATCGGATTGTACCTTTGTGTTCTTAGCCATGAAGCATGATGGGGTGTCGAAGATAGAGGGCTTGTCATTGATAGCGATGCTTGCAAGAGCCTTCTTCTTGCTTGTCTTGCGGTCATCATCATCACTATATTCATCACTATCACTTGTGGATGCATCACTATCCCAAGTGACCACATATGAGTGCCCCTTCTTCTTCTTGATGAATTCCACTTCTTCTCTTTCTTTTCCTTCTTCTTGCCCTTCTTGTTGTCATCATCATTTTCACTATTGTATGGGCATTGTGCAACAAGATGATCTTTGCTTCCACACTTGAAGCATTTCCTCGGTTCATCCTTGTTCTTGTATGAGGTCTTCTTACTCCTTGCCCGGTAGCTCTTCTTCTTCATAAATTTGCCAAATATTTTGACAAATAGAGCCATCTCTTCATCCTCGTCATCACAAGCATTGGAGCAATCATCTTCACTTGATTCTTCTTTCTTTGCCTTTCCTTTGCTCTTGGATGATGTTGTGGCTTTGAATGCCACACTCTTCTTCTTCTCATCTTTCTTCTCTTCTTCTTCATTTTCTTCTCTATATGTGTCATCGGTCATCACATCTCCAAGTACTTGGTTTTGTGTCATTGTGTCCAAACCACTCCTCACTATCAATGTGACCAACATACCAAACCTCTTTGGGAGGCATCTCAAGAACTTATGTGAGAAGTTCTTGTCCTTCACTTCCTCTCCAAGTGCCTTGAGATCATTGACTAGCACTTGTAGCCTATTGGACATCTCCGACACACTCTCATCTTCCTTCATCTTGAAACTAGCAAACTTCTCTTTGAGAATATAAGCATTTGCACCCTTCACCGCTTGAGTGCCCTCATATGATTCTTCTAGCTTCTTCCAAGCTTCATTTGCCAATTCCATGCCTTTGATTTGCTCAAACACATTTGCGGATACATGGGTGTATGCCGAGTCTCTGTGTGATGAGTGATTGTCAACGAAGATGATGCGCATGTTCTTTGGCTTGTGTTGTGCAGGTGTCGAGCACGGAGACAGTGATCAATGGCGGGTGAAGGTCAAGTTGCGACGTGCCGTGCCGACGGACCGGGCGCGATGAAGGATGGGCGTGCCGTGCGGCGGACGTGCCATGCCGATGTATCGGACGGTGAAGGGCGGACGTGGACTTGGACTGATGGACTGGAGGCCGGAGGATCAGCTGTGGTGGCTGGCAGCCTGCGACAGTGACAAGCGGAGAAGTGCGATCATGTCGGTGGAAGGGGTGCACAGGCGGTGCATCCCCTCTACGACGCCGGTTTGTTGGTAGAGCCCGGAAAAACCAACGGTGGACGGTTTCCAGGTTTGGGCCTCAAAACCTGGGTGCTGGGTTTCCAGGTTGAGCCACAAAACCTGGGCGTGACGGTTTCCAGGTTGAGCCTCAAAACCTGGGCGTGGGCCGGTTTCCGAGTTTGGGCCTCAAAACTCGGGCGCTGCGGGTTTCCGAGTTTGGGCCACAAAACTCGGGCTGGAGGCTGGTTTCCCGGTTTGGGCCTCAAAACCGGGGGCTGATGGAAAAGGCTGGTTTCTCGGTTTGGGCCACAAAACCGGGAGTGCAGAGTGAGGGCGGCACGTGGCGGCGATCTGAAGGTTGCGTGGAGGCGACGCGGAAGACCGTGCGGGCGTGGCCGTCGGATCTACCTACCACCAGCGGGTGGACCAGATTAGCCTTAGGGTTTTCCTGGCCCGCTCTGTAATTAGAGTAGAGAGGGGTAGAGTAGGAAATAGACTTAGGCTAGGTTAGTATAAGTAGTCTAGGGGAGACACCCTCCTCCCTATCTCAATCTCAGTTAGCGCAGTCATTTGCTTCCTAGCACCTAGGGTTTCCACTCTCCCATCCCCTGCTTTAGCTAGTTGAGATCCGCAGAGAGACTCCACTCTGTGTACTGTTGATTTGAGGAAGTGAGGCCATATCCTCACCTTGGAGCACTAATCGATGGCTTGATTTGCGTCCTTGATTCAAGTTCGTGGCTGTGATTTCCGTTTTACTTGTGTTCTTCGCGGAATCCTTTTGCTCCACGATTTTCCCGTCGCTTGATCTCTTTGCTCGGTTCATCTTTTGCAATTCCGTTTGAACCAAGTTGTTCTAGATCGTGAGGCACTTCTTTCCACCGAAGGAATCATCCTCTAACCTCACGGTCTAGGAGATCGATCGATTTTTCGTTTCGGGTCACTTTTCCTCCCTTCCCCCGAAATTCTTCGATTCACCGATTTGGAGTTAGGTTCGAGCCATGATCTCTTAGAGATAGCTCACTAACCTCCTTGTGACTTCACTCACCAAGTTTGATCCCTAGAGGATTTGTTTTGGGTGAGTTCTAGTCGAATCGGTGGACGAACAGTGAATTCGCGGGGTGACCGGACGCTGCCTCGGGTTGACCGGACGCACGCTCTGAGAGTCCGGTCGTTGAACAGCTCGTCGCGTGGTTCACTGTAGACCGACCGGACGCTCGGCATTTTGCTTGACCGGACTCGCCTCAGTTACTGTTCACTGCGCGTGTTTGATTCTGACCGGACGCAGGTGAACCGACCGGACGCTCTATCTCACAGAGTCCGGTCAGTTCCAGAGAGCTCCGAAAATCATTTTCGCACGACCGGACGCGTCCGGTGCTCACAGACCGGACGCAGGCAGAGTCCGGTCAGTGCTTTTCTGCGCAGTCTCGTGTGTTCTTGTTTGTTTCTGACCGGACGCACTGTTCACGACCGGACGCTCCGTACACGTGAGTCCGGTCGTTTCCAGAGAGCTCCCAGAGACGGTTTCTGACGACCGGACGCGTCCGGTCCCTGCTGACCGGACGCAGGCCAGAGTCCGGTCGCTGCTGTTTCGCGCGTTTTCGTTCGCGGCTCGTTCGTTCTTAATCGGATTCGAGTTCCGTCTTTTGGGTTGGCTTTCTAGGGTTGTCTAGTGTCCCGCTGTGCTTCTAGGAAGCATCCACCCTACATCTAGGGTCGTGGACATTAGCAAGCTCTAGGTTTTGCTTTTGGGGTTGGGTTTGGGACAGTGGCATCTAGTTTCCGAAAGGAAATTTTGAAGCTCCCATTCACCCCCCCCCCTCTGGTCGCTTTCGGGTAGCTTCTCGGTCCTTCAACATTTGCGTCAATTGCATCATGAATAGCACTAAGA
Organism: Coix lacryma-jobi var. lacryma-jobi; assembly: GCA_009763385.1. Classification (NCBI taxonomy): domain Eukaryota; kingdom Viridiplantae; phylum Streptophyta; class Magnoliopsida; order Poales; family Poaceae; genus Coix; species Coix lacryma-jobi. The sequence continues at coordinate 114,555,236 of CM019827.1, read as the reverse complement.
ACAATATCATTGTTTTGCATCTTCTATTCTTTGGCACTTGTAAGATGCTCTGGATCGGCAATCTCAATCTTTGTTTCCACAACACTCCATATCTTTCTAATGATTGACTTTATGTGTGTGGTCATCTTTGCCTTCCAATAGCTATAATTGGTGTCATCAAAATGGGGTGGACTTTTGGTGTTGTTGATTTGAGCCATTTTAACACCGTAGGTTGTTAAGCCTCAAATGAACGGTGACCTTGCTCCGATACCACTTGAAAGGTCCTAAATGGCTAGAGGAGGGTGAATAGCCTATAAAAATTTCTACAACAACACTAAACAATTTTGTTAGTAACCTAAATGGTGAAGCAAAGGTTGCGCTAGCTCTAAGTCAAAAGCAAGCCACCTATTCACAATTCTAAATAAATATGATCTCTATGTTCACTCAAGAACTATGTTGCTAGATTACAACTAGGTGAGCAAGATATAACAAGTATGCTACCTATTCTATGCAAGGATCAAAAGAACTAGCAACTAAGAGATACATGAAGGACTATCAACAATATAGTAAAGTAATTACAGAGAGTAGGTGTGTGTATACTGAACCAGTCAAGAGATGATCACAATATATATATCAAGAGAAATCCTCGGAGACAATATGACACAATGATTTTTCACCCAAGGTTCACTTGCTTGCCGGCAAGCTACGCCCTCGTTGTAGCGATTCACCCACTTGGAGGTTCACGAGCTAATTGGCATCACATGCCAAACCCTCAATAGGGTGCTGCACAACCACACCACAAGATGGGGATCCACAAGCTACAAGCAATCCACTAAAGTTACCTTTCGCGATCTCCCGCGGGGAAGGTACAAGAAACCCCTCACATGTCACTGATCGGAGTCAGAAACAATCACCAACTTCCGCTCAACGATCCTCGCTGCTCCAAGCCATCTAGGTGTCGACAAACACCAAGAGTAACAAGAGAAATACGCAACAAAACACGAACACCAAGTGCCTCTTAGATGAACACACTCATGCAATGCACTTGGATCTCCCAATCTCTATTAATATGATGAACAATCAATCAAATGGAGTGGGAGATGTTTGGCTAGGATCGCAATAGAGTTTAGGCAATCCAAAAGTCCAAGAGAGTGAGCCCAAGCCGGCCACATGCCTTATATAGAGCCCCCTCAAAGAGAAGGCCGAAACCCCCAAATCATATAGATTCTGCAGGGCCATCGGACGCGCCGTTGGATAACCATCAGACTCTAGCCCAGCATACGATGCCTAGATCAGCGCCACGCGTCCCCTTTCTTTCAAGCTCAGCCGCCAGATTCCAACTACTAGATTCCAACGTGCACTATTAATGTTGCATCGGACACACCGACCTAGCGTTTGATGACCTGTTAGACTTCACAACGGCTAGTTACGCCAACATCGGACGCTCGCACAGTGCCACATCGGACGCTACATGACCAACGTCTGGTGTCTATGCAGAGAGCATCCAGAGAGCTCCTGCGGACATCGGACGCATCCGAAGAAGCTGCATCGGACGATGCTCCTAAGAGCAACCCTAGGACACATCATCGACATCGGACTCGACAACAGTGTTTTCCCAGTGTCTATTGTCTGCGTTCGATGCTACTTAGTCAGCTCAGCTTAGCTAGGGTTTGCCATCGGACGCTACCCTCAACGTTCGATGCTCTTCTGAGAGCACAGAATCAATCTCCACTTCATCCCTTGTGCAAATGTGTTAACTCCACCAAGTTTCCACTACTTGTGTACATGAGTTAGCATTTATCAAGCACTTTTCCAAGAGATGTTAGCACACACTAGATTCTAAATGCATATGCAAAGTAAGATCATCTAGTGGACCGTATTTCACAAACGAGTTCCGCTCCTCTTAATAGTACGGCTATCAATCCTAAATGTGATCACACTCTCTATAGTGTCTTGATCACCAAAACAAAATGACCCTATGCATATACCTTTGCCTCTAGCCCATTTTGTTTTTCTCTTTCTTCTTTTCCAAGCATTGGAGCCTTTGATGACCATCACGTGGACATCTCTATCCATCTAGCTCCATCACTTGGAGTTTGACCAACATATCTCATATACACTTAAGCATAGGGTTAGTCCAAATAGGTTTCATCAATTGACCAAAACCAAACTAGGGCTTTCAATGAGGTACTTGATGCTACACCGGTTATGATGAATTATCAAGATATTTTCATCACTGGTGAGTCCTGGGCTCGTGCTAAACGTAAGCACCCCTCACTATCCTTCGTTTGTTTTTGGTGGTCGAAGGTCCGAAGGTATGACGTTAAAAATGCTTTGTCATCTTCGTTTTGGCGGACATCCGATTACACGGATCGTCAAGCTTCGCGCATACTATTCGGGTCACTTTCGCAACTTGTCGTTGACGATGATGATATAGATGAGAGAATGACGTTAATTTTTTTGTTCGGGCAGACCCCCATTGGCATCGACTCTAATGGGTCCCTTGTTGTTCCTAAGGCGGAGCCCGTTGAAATAACTAAGAAAGATCGTCATTGTATGTTTAGGGCGAGGGTATTGCATGGTGAGTTGCCTATTGTACATGTTGTTCCTCTGTTATGGGGTCCGCTCGTTCCTGTGGAAACGGATGGCGAAGTGGGCCCCTATGGTTTCGGTGAGAGTAGTTTATAGGTGTATATTTTAGACTCTGGTTGTTGTACGTGAGATAGCGATGCCTCCTATTTTTTTAGTGAGGCTCGCTTTTTGTATGCAAGTTGTAATTGATGTTTGTAAAACAGCGAGACCCCCTTTCTTTTTAGTGAGGCTCGCTTGTTGTATGTGAGTTGTAACTGATGTTTGTAAAACAACGACACAACCTTTCATTTTAGCGAGGCTTGCTTGTTGTATGTGAGTTGTAATTGATGTTTCTAAAACAGTGACACCTCCTTTCTTTTTAGCGAGGCTCGCTTGTTGTATGTGAGTTATTGATGTTTGTAAAACAACGACGACGAAACCCCCTTTGTTTATGGCGAGGCTCGCTTGTTGTATGTGAGTTGTAATTGATGTTTATAAAACAACGATGCCCCCTTTCTTTTTAGCGAGGCTCGCCTGTTGTACGTGAGTTGTAATTGATGTTTGTAAAACAACAATGCCCCTTTCTTTTTAGCGAGGCTCGCTTGTTGTATGTGAGTTTTAATTGATGTTTGTAAAACAGCGACGCCTCCTTTCTTTTTAGCGAGGCTCGCCTATGTACTAGATTACAACTGTTATCTGTAGGACTGAGGACTGCTTAGTTATAGAGACGAGAATGAGGGTGCAGGGCTACTTCTTTTTCTTGTCGAAGAGGGTTGTTTCGCTGATGTACTTGTGATGCTCGCACGTCCTTTCGGTTTGTCAATTATTCTGTTTGGTACCTTCGCTCGACGAGTTCTGCCTTGTTAGTTCACTTTTGTTGCCTCTGCTGGCCATCTTTTTTTTTGGTGCCTCGGCTAAAGTTTCTAATATCTTCGTCAACCTCGCCAGGGGGATGTTAAGTTTTTTCTTGTGGTATCACCGAGGCTTGGATGGCTTTGGGCCTATTGAGATTCCTCGCTACTGAGTGGTTACGGTTTCTCTTGTGGTATCGGTTGGGTTTGGTGTCTTTGATGTCAGGTGGTATTTTGGAGGTTTCTTTGCTTGCGCGAGGGTTTGAGAAACGAATCATCATTTTACGATTGGCTTGTCGTGTTGTAGGCGGTTTGGTTGGGTTTGCTTGGTGGTTTGTGTTTTTATAACTGGGGTTGAGCGTTGGTTGTGGGATTTATGCCCCCTTCAGCAGTAAAGGTGGTTGTACTTGTGGTTGTTGGATGACATTATTGTTCGTAGGCCATTGTACCCGTAGTAAGTACTTGTTACAGTTTTCTGGCGATGGTACTATTTCGTGAAGGCCTGCACATTTTGTGAATGTGGCAAGCTTATGTTGATTTTACTTTTTCCATTGTTTTAGAGCGGGTAGAGTTTGTCTTGTGAGCCCCTTGCCTTTTTTGAGGTTATTGGTCACTTTGTACTTTGCTCCTCCCCCTGTTTTGGGTGGAGGTGAGGTTTGGTTTGGGAGCCCCTTACACCTTTGCGAGGGTATTCAACTTTTTAGCCTTCGCTCTTCCCCCTATCTTAGGCAGACGTAAAGTTTGCTTCGTGAGCCCCTTGCGCTTTTGCGCGGGTGTTATGCTTTTTATGCTTCGTGCCTCCCCTTATCTTAGGTGGAGTTCAAGTTTGCTTTGCGAGCCCCTTGCACTTTTGTGAGGGTGCTCGTCTTTTTATGCTTCGTGTCTTGCCTTGTCTTAGGTGGAGGTGAAGTTTGCTTTGCAAGCCCCTTGCACTTTTGTGAGCGTGCTCGTCTTTTTATGCTTCGCGTCTCCCCTTGTCTTAGGTGGAGGTGAAGTTTGCTTTGCGAGCCCCTTGCACTTTTGCGAGGGTGCTCATATTTTTATGCTACGTGCCTCCCCTTGTCTTAAGCGGAGGTGAAGTTTGCTTTGTGAGCCCCTTGCACTTTTGCGAGGGTGCTCGTCTTTTTATGCTTCGCACCTCCTCTTATCTTAGGTGGAGGTGAAGTTTGCTTCGCGAGCCCCTTGCACTCTTGCGAGGGTGCTTGTCTTTTTATGCTTCAAATTTGAGGTGGGGGTTGCGTGTCCTAGCTCAATTTCATAGGACCGGTCGTCGATATGAGCACTCTCGGACCGAGGGTGATATATTTGATGAGGGACATCTGAGAGTTTTGATATAGTTTTTTCGGGGATCTAGTTATTGGTATTTCTAAATTGGTTACTACCTCGTTAAAAAATCTTACGCCCCTTCGTAAGGAAAAAGAGTGCAGCACCTTTGGTTCTTTTTGGATTACATGATGATGGAAAATAAACAAAGGCTGAAAAGCAAAATTACATAATACGAGTGCTCGCTAAGGCACCGTTATGGATAGAACTTACGAAGGTCATCAATGTTTTAGGTGTGTGGTAGGTGGTTTCCTTCGCTGTCGAGGAGGTGAAAAGACCCTAATCTGCTGCATTTGGTGATCAGGTATGGACCTGTCCACTTTGGTTGTAGCTTTCCTGCCATGTGTGCATTTTGCTTTCTAATGAGGAGGAGGTCTCCCTCGTTCAGGTCCTTGGTTCTTACTTTCTCATCTTTCCACTTTTTGGTCTCTTCCTGGTACTTTTGGAGGTTGTGTACGGCATTGCACCTTGCTTCTTCAAGAACGTTCTTGCCAGTTTGCTGACTTTGCTCGTCTCCTTCGAGGGATGTCCTTGGGGAACCATTGTTTATCTCCTCCAGGAGAACTGCTTCTTCGCCGAACAGTAGCCTGAAAGGGGTAAATTTGGTTGCTCTGCACTCTGAGGTGTTGTGTGACCATGTGACCGAAGTTAGCTCTTCAGCCCATTTCCCTTTTGGTCTGCCGTGAAGCTTCCTTGAGATTGCTTGGAAGATTGTTGTGTTTGCTCTTTCTACGAGGCCATTGGACTGGGGGTGTCAGACTAATGGAAGCATATGGTTGTCCCTATCTGGCTACAGAATTCTTTGAAGAGCTCGCTGTCAAATTGGGTGTCGTTGTCCATGGTTAAGTGTTTGTGTACCTCGAAGCGACACACTATCTTTTGCCAGTAGAACTTCTTTACTGCTTGCGAGGTTATCGAAGCCAATGGTCTTGTTTCAATCCATTTTGTGAAGTATTCTACGGTGATGACTGCGCAACAAAGGTTTCCTGGTGCCACCGGTAGAGGTGCAACTAAGTCCATTGCCCACCTTTGCAGTGGCTTGGTTCGACATATCAAAGTCGTTGATGCACCCGTGGCATTTTGTGCTCTGGTTGTCAGTTGGCACCCTTGACAATGCTTAACTAACTCTTCTGCATCGCGCAAAGCTGTTGTCCAGTAGAACCCCTGACGGAAGGCTTTTCCCACTAATGCTCTTGGCTCATTGTTGTTGATGGTCCTTAAACACCTGTTTTACCATCAACATTTTACCCTAACATTCACCAAAAAGGCATGAAATGTAGTTAAATAGGATTCAAACTAACCGAATTCCACATGTCCATAGATTTTGATTTGAATGCAGGATTTGAACCAAATTTGGATATTTGAACCGCCAAAGGCCAAGCCCACTCAGCAGGGCCCAATTGGGCCTCAGGTGGGTGGCGCCCGCCACCCCTAGGTGGCGCCCACCACTTGGGTTGGCCCAAGTCCACTCCCTGCCACGTCACCGATCCGTGTGACCTCCCCAAGGCCAAATCTTGGCCCTTGGTCACTAGGTCAGTGGCATCGGATGGCTCAGGAGGGGAATGGCATGGATCATGACCAATGACGGTTATCTGGACATGCAACCGACCTTGCAATCGCCTCTCTGGAGCTCCTGGATGCCGTTGAAGCAATGACGGTGCATCCAACGGTGATGGGGGTGGCGGCCGCCACCTAGGGCTGGCGCCCGCCACTAGGGTTAGCCGTAGGTCGGTTGGCTGCCCCCTATAAGTACCCCCCTCACTCCACAAGGCTATAAATACCCCCCTTGAGGCATCACTTCATACACACACAACACACAAGGGAAGCAAGCAAAGAAGCAAGGCTAGAGCCAGAGAGCTAATAGCTTAGGGTTTAGCCAAGCTTAGGCAAGTAGGTAGCTAGTAGAGCAAGGCATCTTTGCCCTCGCGGAAGCGCTGCTCAAGGCTTAGCTCAAGAGTAGAGGCGTGCGAGTGATCGGTCCTGGAGCTGGGAAGAGTCTTCCTTTGTCTCAAGTTCAGGTTTTGCTCTTGTTACTCAAGCACTTTACTATATTCTAGTTCATCATTTCAAGTATTACTTTATTCTACTTATCAGTATTGAGTGGTATACTTGATTGATTGCTTGAGTGCCTAGCTATCCTACAGTTCAATTCACTTAGCCATAGTAGTTAATCTCTAGTGAGCTTAGTGTTTGATCTTTGCCAATAGGTTGCTTAGTTAGTTTAGTGTTTATCTTATTAAGTCAAGTATTTGCTCTGACGTCCGCAAGGGTGTCTCTATTCAAAGCTAGGGTAGAGATAGTTAGAATATAATTAAGCGTGGTGCTTAGTTATAGATTTACCTTCAGATATGGCTGGACCCCGGATAGCTGTGGTAGCAAGCAGGTGGTGATAGCCCTGTGCGCCTTGAATTCCACCACGTAGTTGGCCCAGTTTAACAGTAAGGCTCGTTGTGCTAGTGTTCAACCTAAGTCAGTGGTAAAGGCTAGTACGCCTCGGTACTTGACAAGATAGGAATAAAACTTTACTTAACTTAGTTGCTTTATTGACTTTTGCCTGTCTTGCTTCGTAGCTGTCTTGCTTCGTAGCTATCTTGCTTCGTAGTTATCTAGGAGTAGTTAGTAGTTATTAGTTAGTTATCTTAGTTATCTTTAGTTTCCCTTATCTACCTATCCATCCACCTTACCTTACCATCCATTTCATCCTTACCTATCCACCCATATATTCTTTCTAGCCTTTCATCCCCTATCTTCCCTTCTCTCCTTTTCCCTTTTCTCTTTTCTTCGACTCTCATCCCCTCCTTGACTCGACTCATACACCACCCTAGCCTTCCCTTGGGATCAAATAAATCGACACCTGGTACTCCCAGGCGAAGTGCTACTACGATAGTTCTGTGCGCTTACAGAATCTCCTCCTGGTAGATTGCATTCTCGCTAGCCAGCTCCTATTAGTGTCGGGATTGACAACCCCATTTGACCTTAGTAGATAGCTGCTTTAGCTTCACTCCTTTCGGTATAGTGACCATACTTGCTACAAGCACTTCTGACACCGTTGCCGGGAATAGATTCCATAGTCTACTCCTAGTAACGACGTTAGCTAGTGTCAACAAGCATTTCTGGGCCGTTACCGGGGATAGTTGCCTAGCTCTATCTTTAGTGAAGCTAAGAACTACCAACAATTGTGTGATCCGCAAGTACCTTCGTGGATTGTTTTTAAGATGTCTCTCCCTTGGTTCTGTGGTATGCACTACTTCAGCCAGGGGGAGGTTACCGAAGCTTTGTACAAAGTACCTTCTATTATTTTGTATCCTCGCAATCTTTGGCTAAGTTTGTTATCTTCTTATTTGGATTCGGGCTCATAAAGCCCGTTGATGTATGCCATGATGGGAGCCCTCCAGTCTTCACTCTATATTCCATTGACTAGTTTTGATGGCCTCTCGAAAGCTTCGACGGCTGGCTGCAATGCTACCTCGTAAAAAACATCTGGGGGTGATTGTGTCATCTGTGCTGCTGCTTTGGCTACCTCGTCTGCTTCGCCGTTTTTGGACCTTGAGATTTCTTTGGTTGTTACGCCAAGAAAGAAAGTTTCCAACCTTCAGACCATCTGCGGGTACTTTTTAAATTCCACATCTTTTGCTTTGTAATTTTTTTTCTATGTGTCATGCAATGACTTGAGAGTCTGTTTTGATGAGTTGTTGGTACACTTGAAGTCCAATTGTGTGGCGTACCTTAGCTTCGTGCCTGATGCCGAGAATAACATTGCTGAGATTCCCGCTCCAGCTGCACCCCATGCGCCATCGACGTGAACTGTCCAAAAGGGTTCCTCCTTGGTACCTTCTTTACGGGGGTATTGGGTCCATTCTGCTATGAAATCTGCGAGCGCTTGTGATTTGATCGCTGATCTACCCACGTAGGTTATGGCGTAGTTGTTTACCTCAACTGCCCATTTTGCTATTCTTCTGATAGCCTTGGTGTTCTTGAAGATGTTTTCGAGAGGGTAGTTGGAGGGTACTTGTATCTCATGAGACTGAAAGTAGTGTTTCAGCTTCCTTGAAGCCATGACGACAGCATAGGCGATCTTCTCCAGTTCTGAGTAATGTCGCTTTGGACCTTCGAGGGTTTCTGACACAAAATAAACTGGGGATTATTTTGTTTTGTTTCCTTTGGGTGGTTCTTTGATCAATGTTGCGCTGACTGTGTGTGGCGAGTCCGCGACGTACAACAACAACTTGTCACCGGGGCTAGGGCAGGTGAGGATGGTCATATTTGTGAGGTACTTTTTCAGATCCTTGAAGGCTCTTTGTTGTCGAGGTCCCTAGTTGAATGGTGTTGTGCTTTTGAGGGTTTTGAAGAAAGGCAACCCTTGCCCTGCTGACCTGGAAATGAACCTGCTTAGGGTTGCCAGACGTCCTGCTAACCACTGTGCAGATTTTTTACTTGACGGGGGTTCCATGTTCAGGATAGCGTCAATTTTCTATAGGTTAGCTTCGATTCCTCTTGCTGGCACCAGGCAACCCAAAAGTTTTGCCTCGCTTACATCGAAGATACACTTTTATGGGTTTAGCTTGAGCCCTGCTGATCGAAGGTTGACGAATGTTCTGGTAAGATCAGATATGTGGCTTTCTTGTTGCTGACTTTGGACTACTAGGTCGTCAACATAAGCGAATATGGCATCATCATCTTTGAATACCTCGGTAGTCATGCAGGCGAAGGTTGACCCTGCGTTTCGCAAACCTTCTGGCATCCTTCGGAAATAGTAGGTGCTTGTAGGGGTGATGAAGCTTGTCTTTTCCTCATCCTTTTCATTCATCCATATTTGGTGAAATCCCGAGAAGCGATGTAGAAGAGAGAGCATCTGGCACCCCGCTGCTCGGTCAACGAGGGTGCTTATGTTTGGTAGCGGAAAGTCATCCTTCAGGTAGTCTTTGTTCAGGCAAGTGAGATCAACACACATCCTCCATTTCTTGTTCTTTTTCTGAACGAGGACCACATTTGAGAGCCATGTTGGATACTTAACAGGGCGGATGACCCCCGCGTCCATGAGTCGCTTCACTTCCGCCTTTGCTGCTTGTTTCCTTTCTTCAGACATTTTTGCGAAGTTTCTACTTGATTGGGCGGTAATCCTCTTTGGTGTTTAGGCTGTGTTCTATGAGTGTTCTTTTTACTCCTCTAAGATCTTCAGCAGACCAAGCGAAAGTGTCAAGAGTTTTCTCTGAGAAAACTGACGAGGCTTCCTTCGGTTTGGGGGTCGAGTTATGCTAAAATGATTACATTCTTTTCACTATTTCCTTCGTAGAGTTTGAACTATTTTTGTTTGATCTTATGGGATGCCTCTCTTTTCTTTATCAGCTTGAGTTCTTTGTTCGTCGTGCAAGTTTGGCGTCTCTGGCTGCTTCAAGTTATGCACATTTCGTTGCCCTGGGGCCACAATACCTTCGGCGGCTCTTGCCATGTCCTAATCCCCATAGACTGCTACTACCCCTTTTGGTGTTGGTAGCTTCAGGCATAGGTATGTGTGATGAATTACTACGTTGAACGTATTGGTGACACCGCGACCAAAGGTTGTATTGTATGTGTAGAACATGTCAACCACATCGAAGGTTATGTGCTCGGTTCTGCAGTTGTCTTGATCCCCAAAGGTCACAGGCAATAAAAGTTTTCTGATTGCTCTGACTTGTTGTCCCCCGAAACCATACAGAGGGTTGTCTGCGGGTTGTAGGAGGTTTTTATCCAATTTCATTCGAAGGTTGATGCGAACAGGATATCCACTGAACTTCCAGTGTCAACTAATATTTTGGTGATTGTCCACCCTGCGAGGTTTGTTTCGATGACCATGGCGTCAGTGTGGGGGTAATCTCTTAGCTTAATGTCACTGACTTCAAAAGTAATGGGGACGTGGGACCACCGGCTTGCGGATACATGGGTGTATGCCGGATCTTGAGATGATGAGTGATTTTCAACTGGGATGATGCGCATGTTCTTTGGCTTGTGTTTGTAGGTGTTGAGCACAGATACGGTGATCAAAGGCAAGGTGAAGGTCAAGTAGAGACGTGTCGTGCCGATGGACCTGGAGCGGTGAAGGGCGAACATGAGGCTTGGACTGACGGACCGGTGGCCTGAGGATCGGTCGTGGTGGCCGACAGCCTGGGATAGCGACAAGTGAAGACTTGTGTGTGGACGGGGTGCATGGGCGGTGCATCCCCTCTACGGCTCGGTTTGGTGGTTGAGCCACAGAAAAACCACCGATTGGACGGTTTCCAGGTTTGGGCCTCAAAACCTGGGTGCGGCTGGTTTCCGTGTTTGGGCCACAAAACTTGGGCTGACGACGGTTTCCAGGTTTGGGCCTCAAAACCTAGGTGTTGGCGGGTTTCTGAGTTTGGGCCACAAAACTCAGGCGACGGACGACAGGTTTCCCAGTTTTGGCCTCAAAACCGGGGGATGACCCAGGTTTCCCGGTTTCGGCCTCAAAACCGAGGGGAGGTCCGTTAAAAGGACGAGTAGAGCGGTGGCGGCACGTGGCGGCAATCGGTGAGGTCGCGTCGAGGTGAAGCTACCAGTTGTGCGGGCATGGCCGTCGGATCATCACCTACCTCGAGTTGGTTAGGAATACCCTTAGGGTTAGCCTGCTCGCTCATTAGTTGTAAGGGTAGAAGGGGAATAATTGTATTAGGCTATATAAGGAGAGGCAACCCCTCCCTCCAGACTATCTTAGCCATTGCTATTTTCATTCTAGGGTTTCCTGCTTCCCATTCACTACTGTAGCTACTGAGATCCGCAGAGACGGTGAACAATACCTCTGTGTATTTGCTTTTTGAGGAAACGTGACTGTAATCTCGTTGTCTCCTCGGGGGGATGAATTTTGGCTGGCAATTCATGGTCTTGATTCGCGTTTTGGAATTGTTCTTCGCGTTCTTCGTTTCTCCACAATTTTCGCGTCACTCGATCTCCCACTACGCTGCGTCTTTCTCAAATCCACTTGAACCAACTTGTTCTTTAATGTGAGGAGTTCATTTCCACCGAAGGAATTCATCTAACTCCTCACGAACAAGTAGATCGGGTCGATTCAAGTTTTGTAACGCTTTTTTGGTTCATACACCTTCCCCTTCGATTTCCCGTTGATTGAGTTGATTTGAGCGGATGATTTCTTCAGGATAGTCTTCCAACTACCTCATGATCATCTTCTACAAGTTTGGGAACAAGGGATTTTGATTTGGATCGGATTTGGGGAGATTTGGGTGAAGGGCGACCGAAATCGCCCTCACTGGGTGGTCGCGGACAGTCCGCCACCCACCCCGCGGACAGTCCGCGCGTAGGGGGCGAGCCAGGTCAGTGGCTGCATGTCTCGGTGAACAGTGCCAAAATTTGACCGGCGGACAGTCCACAGTTGTGATCCGTGGATAGTCCGGGATTACCCAGGGAGGTTTCAGCAGCAGTGCTGTTTTGCACATTTAGCCGGCGGACAGTCCGCCAACCATTCGCGGACAGTCCGCAGTAGGGCCGGATAGTCCGGGACCGTACCCGCGGACAGTCCGGGAACTCGTTGTGTGCTGATTTCTAGTACATTTGCTCTCCCAGCTTTTTGGCTTGGTTTTTGGACTTCTTGTTCGGCCCTTGAGTTAACCAAGAAACCTCTCTAGGTATCTTTGCTACTTGTTAGGATAGGTATTTGGAGATTTCTCGACGTAGCCTTCCATCTACGTTCGAGGGTCGGTTTTTGGGGTTGAACTCAAGCCGGAGCTTTTGGTTTTTGGCTTGATCTTGTTTGGTGGTGCCTCGCTGTGATCCTAGGGATCATCCACTCTCTACCAAGGGTCGTGGGCATCACATTTCGATCAAAGCTTTTGGGGGTTGAATCTTTGGGACAAAGGCCAAAGTTTCGAGAGAAATTTTTAGGCTCCCATTCACCCCCCCTCTGGTCGCTTTCTGTTAGAGTTCTCGGTCCTTCAATTGGTATCAGAGCGGGTTAAGAATCTTCCACCTTAGCCGGTTCCAGATCCACAGAAGGCGACATGGATCGCGGCGTGGGCAAACCGCCGTTCTTCGATGGGACGAACTATGCGTATTGGAAGATACGCATGTCAGCCTATCTTCAGAGTTTGGGTGCTTCCATTTGGGATATTTGCAACTCCGCTGATTACGTGGTCTTGGCTGCTCGTGCGACTCAACATCAGATCGATGAGCACGATGCCAATAGCCGAGCCTATAATGCTCTTTTTTCATGTTTAAGCATGACGGAGTTTGATCGCGTTTCTCACCTCGCTGCGGCTCGGGAGATTGGGGCTACTCTCATGCGTTTTCATGAGGGCACAACTCAAGTCAAAACCCGTCTCTACGAGTCGCACAAGCGAGAGTATGATAACTTTGGTCACATGCCTGGCGAGAGCATAGAAAGTTTATTCGCTCGCTTTCAGGTTATTATCAACAAGATGAGGGCTAACAAGGAGTTGTTGCCATTCGACGATCATGAGAGGGCTCTCAAGCTTCTACACACTCTCGATCGATCGGTGTGGGATTCCAAGGTTCATGCGATCATCGAATCACCTAACTATGAGACCCTCACGTGCGACGAGCTCTTTAGTAAGCTCAATTCCAGTGAGATTGACGACATGGCGAGGGCTTCTTATGAAAATCCTTCTAGCCCGTCAATGGCTTTGGTTTCTAGCTCTTCCGCTAACCCCTCTGGAGGCTTTGCTTTGTCATCTCTTCTTTCTGTCACAGAGGAGCAGCTGGAGTTCATGGCGGACGATGAGTTGGCCTTGCTTGCCAACCGGTTCTCGCGGTTCCACAACAACCGCATGAACCGTCGCCGCGGAGGAGGACGAGGTGGCTGCTATGAGTGTGGAGGCTCGGACCACTTCATCGCCAATTGCCCGAAGAAGAACAAGCAAGTCTTCGGCAAGGCGGATCACGGCCACAAGTACGACTCCGGCAAGCGCAAGGAGAAGTACGTCTCCGCCAAGCACAAGCGGAGGGGCGGCTTCAACAAGGAGTACATCAAGGAGAAGTACTTGGAGAAGGCCCAGGCCAGCAGCGTGCCTTCTTCACCACGCTCAGCGACGTCGATGACTCGGATGAAGACTCCGCTGATTCAAGCGACGACGAGTCCGAGAAGAAGATGATTAAGGACAAGCTGAACGACCTTTGTTTCTTCGCCGACAACGAGGGCTTCTGCACCATGGCCCTCGGCGATGAGGTCAACGGCGAGCTGGAGGAGATCCCTCGGAACGATGATGACGATGACACCTCCCAGGTATCTCTAACTCCTGATGAACTCTCTACTGAGGTTGACAAGCTTATTGTTGCTCTCCTTAGTCAAGATAAACTGCTTAGGCTTGCTGCTAGGGAGAGAAAGGAGTTTAGGAAGAAGTGGGAGGATGCGGTGAAGGAACTTGAGTTTGTCAAGTCCACCGTTGTTGTCACCGAGGAGGATGAGTGTGAGATGTGCTCCAAGCACATGACTGACCTTCTCACTTTGAGGGGGAAGTATCTTGCTTTGGTTGGAGAGGTGGATGAGCTTAGAGCTAGATCCTCAGTGCTTGGTGCATGCAAGTCTTGTGCAGGCGTGCAATCCGAGTTGGCAGAGAAGAATGCCAAGATTGTGTCTCTTGAGAAGGCCAGCTCGGGTAGCACTTGTGTGTCCAGGTATGCTCTGTGTGAGGGTTTGGAGATGGAGATTGCAAACGTGCAGCATGACAAGATGCAAACCGAGGAAGAAAACACATACCTTCGGACCATCTTGTCATGGGTGTCTTGTGGTGAGCCGCAGCTTGGGATGATGATAGCCCAATTCAAACGTGCTGCTGGAGGTCCTGGTGTTGGTTTTGCTCAGGGTGTTGAGTGTGCTTCATCTTTTGGTAAGATTGGAGAGTTGAGTGGTCTTAATCCAAGTGAGAAGCCCAACTCCACCACTACGCCCAAACTGACCAAGATTCCACCCAAAGAGCCTCTCAAACCTAACACCAAGGATGGAGTGTTTGTGTAACCTCCAAGAGCTCCACCCAAGAAACAAACATGGGCTCCAAAACCAAACCACCTCAAGAACAAACTAGACACCATGCCACCTATCCAAGAGGAGCTTATGCCACAGAAGGGCAAAGTGATCCACACCCACTACCGTGAGTACAAGCAACCCCCTATGAGAGCGGTGAGGTACCATTGTGAGCACTGTGGGGGAGATGGACACTTGAGGGAGTTTTGCTTTCGGCACAAGAGAGAGGAGCGTCGTGCAAAGGAGATGAACAACACAGACATGTACCATCCTTTCCATGATGTACATGAGCCGAATGTTCAAAGGAGAGCTGCTAGGCCTAGAGGTCAAATGCCTCAAGGTCCTAGGCCTAGGCCGCAAGGAGGACATGCCTGGCGGGAGCCTGCATTTGTGGGCTATGGACCCCGTGGCGGTGGCTTTGTAGTTGAGCGTTACCCCCCACCGCGTTTTGAGTATCGCGATGGACGCTCTTCCCTTAGCGGACCACGTTTTCCTGTGCGTGGTGATCGCTTTCCCCGTATGCGTGCTAGGAATGGTTTTTCTACTAACCGTTCTTTTGAGCAGCCGGCCCAACAATGGTATAATTCCCATTTTACTCACCCCAATGTTGGACCGTATGCTCACCCTATGTCTTTTTATTGATGTAGGTAAAACGATTGGAGGACATTTGGTTGGTGGATTCCGAGTGCTCAAGGCATATGACCGGAAACGCTAAGTGGTTCTCCAGTCTTAGTCCAGTCACCGGAAAGGAGTTTATCACCTTCGGCGACAATAGCAAAGGTAAAGTGTTGTCTCGAGGGTCTGTGCGAGTTAATGAGCACTTTGTGTTGCGTGACGTTGCTCTTGTTTCTAACTTGCATTTTAACCTTCTTTCTGTTTTGCAACTTTTTGATGATGACTATGAGATTCATTTTAAGCCGAATCTCAGTCGTATTTTGGATCCTCAGGGCAATCTTGTATGTTTGATTTCGCCCTTTGGAAAAGTCTTTCGTGCGAATTTTTCGGAGTCTTTTGGCATTTCTCGTTGTCTTTTGGCTGGTCCTTCCTCTTCTGATCTTTGGAAGTGGCATAGGAGACTCGGTCACATGAGCTTCGACTTGCTTGCAAGGCTTAGTTCACTTGGCTTAATCCGAGGATTGCCCAAGTTACACATGGAGAAGGATCTTGTTTGCCATTCTTGTAGACATGGGAAAATGGTAGTCGCTCCCCACCATCCTGTGAACCAAGTTATGACCAAGCGCCCTAGAGAGCTTTTGCATATGGACCTTGTTGGTCCGGCTCGGGTGAGCTCGGTTCATGGGAAGTGGTATGTGCTTGTTGTTGTTGACGACTTTTCAAGATATTCATGGGTTTTCTTTTTAGCTGAGAAAACTGAGACTTTCGTTTTTGTTCGCAATTTGATCTTGCGACTTCAGAACGAGTTCCCTAAGAACTCGATGAGAGCTATTCGTAGCGATAATGGTTTCGAGTTTAAAAACTCGGATTTTGAGATGTTTTGTGACTCTTTGTGTTTAGAGCATCAGTTTTCTTCCCCCTACACACCGCCACAAAATGGTGTTGTAGAGAGGAAAAATCGGACCCTTGTAGAGATGGCCAGGACGATGCTCGATGAGCATAGGACTCCTATGCGGTATTGGGCCGAGGCTATAAACACTGCATGCTACATTGCCAATCGCATTTTTCTCCGTGCTTTCTTGAAGAAAACTTCTTATGAGTTGCGATTTGGGAAGCAACCCAAAGTGAGTTATTTTAGAGTTTTTGGTTGCCACTGTTTTATACTCAAGAAAGGCAACTTGGACAAATTTGAGTCTCGCTCTTCTGACGGTGTATTTTTGGGTTATGGAAATCATACTCGTGCATATCGTGTACTTAACCTTGATACTAACCAAGTCATGGAGACTTCTGATGTCACCTTCGATGAGACTGTGCTTTGTCCTTCTTCTAGTTTTGAGCGTGCAAGTGATCATGAGGTTGGAGAACCTCTTTTTGATGATGAGAAAGAAGGTGTTGAAGGGATTGATGACCCAGCACTTCCTCCACCTGTTGTGCCGACTAGGTCGACTTCGACCACGACTGCACGCGGCCCCGACCCGTCTTCCTCTACTACATGGGGCCGTGTGATCCACCACCTCGAGCTGTACCACTTGTACCCGAGGAGGCACCAGCTGCTGTTGAGGGGGAGGTCTCTTCAGCTCGGGAGGCGCCACGACACATTCAGCGCCAACACCCGCCTCAATAGATGATCGGCAGCATCGACGAACGTGTCACTCGGTCAAGGTCACAACAAATCTCTCACTTTGCTCATTCTTCATGTATTGCTGATTTTGAACCCCGAGATGTTGGACATGCTTTATCTAATCCAGATTGGGTTAATGTCATGCATGAGGAGTTAGAAATTTTTGAAAGAAATTGAGTTTGGGTTCTTGTTCCTCTTCCTCCTGAGTGTCACCCTATTGGGACAAAATGGGTTTTCAAAAACAAACAAGGAGAGGATGGCCACATTGTGAGAAACAAGGCCAGACTTGTAGCCCAGGGGTATAGTCAGAAGGAGGGGATAGACTATGAGGAGACTTTTGCTCCTGTAGCTCGTTTGGAGGCAATTAGGATCCTCTTGGCTTTTGCTGCATCCAAAGGTTTCAAACTTTTTCAAATGGATGTCAAGAGTGCCTTCCTAAATGGCTACATAGAAGAGGAGGTGTATGTGAAACAACCCCCGGTTTTGAAAATCCCAAGTTTCCAAACCATGTTTTTAAACTTCATAAAGCTTTGTATGGTTTGAAACAAGCCCCTAGAGCCTGGTATGATAGGTTGAAGACTTTTATGCTTGCTAAGGGTTTTAAAATGGGATGTGTAGATAAAACGCTTTTTCTCCTCAAGCAAGGCAATGACACTCTCTTGGTTCAGATTTATGTGGATGATATCATTTTCGGTGGTTCTTCTCACGCTTTGGTTGCCAAGTTTGCGGATCTTATGAGCAGGGAGTTTGAGATGAGCATGATTGGCAAGTTGACTTTCTTTCTCGGGTTGCAAATTAAGCAATCCCGAGAGGGGACGTTTGTGCACCAGGGTAAGTACACCAAGGACATATTGAAGAAGTTCAATATGGGTGAGGCCAAGCCTCTTCCAACACCCATGTCGAGCACGACCGCCCTAGATGCGGACAAGGATGGAGAAGCTGTGGACCAGAAGGAGTACCGGAGTATGATCAGGTCGTTGCTGTACCTGACGGCGACACGCCCGGACATCCAGTTCGTGGTGTGTCTTTGCGCACGATTTCAGTCGTCGCCGGGCACTTCTCACCGTCAGGCGGTCAAGCGCATTACGAGGTACTTATGCTTCACACCTGAGTTTGGGATTTGGTATTCTGCTTCTTCCACCCTCTCCCTTTGTGGTTACTCGGATGCTGATTTTGCTGGTTGCTGACTTGATCGCAAGTCCACTTCTAGGACTTGTCAGTTTATTGGTTCTTCTCTTGTGTCTTGGTCTTCTTGCAAGCAGTCTAGTGTCGCTCAGTCTACTGCAGAGGCTGAATATTTTGCTGTGGCTAGTTGTTGTTCCCAGTTGTTGTGGATGATGGCCACTTTGCGTGATTTTGGTCTGAGCTTTTCTCGAGTTCCATTGCTTTGTGACAGCACGAGTGCAATTAGCATTGCTAAGAACCCTGTGCTTCATTCTAAGACCAAACACATTGATGTGCGCTTTCATTTCTTCCAAGACCACTATGAGAAGGGTGATATCGACCTTCACCATGTCGATACTCATCTTCAGTTGGCAGATATTTTCACTAAGCCTTTGGACCAATCAACCTTTGCTAGGTTGAGAGGTGAGCTTGGTGTGTGTTTCCCCTTTTAGGTGGGGGAAACATTTTGGTTCTTGTATCATAGTCTGACTTCTTTTGCCTTGTTTTTGTTTAGTTTCTGTTTTCCATCATATTTGCATCTTTATCTTTTCGAGCTTCATGTCTATAATCTGTAGAATGAACCTATGCTCTGTTTAGTGTATGCTCCGATGATACATGATGATGTTGGTAGCTTAGGCTCTTTTTGATCACTAATACATGTTGTGAGCTGAGCTACTTTTCAGAACTATGAATATGCTTAAACATAAAAATTGAAACATGTTCACCATTGATTCTGGCAACTAGCATGTGTAGAATGTGTTGAAGTCACTTGTGCTTTTCATATATGCTAGATTGCTATGTCTCTAGTTCTGAGTCTTTCACTTGCTTGGTATGTTCATTTTCTGTTAAAATTTGAACCAAGTAGAAGTGAATTGGAAAGATCGAGATGGGATCACTTGATAGCACATCATGGTATCGAGACTGTTTCTCATTGCACTTTGAATTAAACTTGAGCCGTGTAGTGTAAGACCAAAACTGTTTGCTTCAAGCTTCTAATTGCTTATGCATAGGCTTAGCTTGGTTGAAAAGTTAGGCAATGTCAAGTTTTCAACCTCTCGCAATCATGTGCTCAAAATTTAAACTTGTGTCAATACCGCTGCAACTCCGATAAAATATTGAAAAACACAAGCCTATGTTTCATTCTATAGCATGATGATTGAACTTTACTAGGGGTAGTTCACCTTGTATACATGTTTAGCACTTGTGTAACTTCCTATCTATACATGTGGGGTGCTATTTTGATGGTGAATTCCTTTCTAAATGACTTAAAACTGCTCACTTGCTCATATGTTCATATTTCGTATTTTGTGATCAGTTTGAGCCTTTGCTGGCATTTGTGCTTGTTGTTGAGTAGTTGGATCAGCACTCATTAGAGCATCTATTCACTCTATGGACTATATACCTGAAGCTGCTAACTTGCATTTGTCTCTCATATGCATTGTGCCTTGTTGTGTGCATTTTCAACTAAGGGGGAGAAATTTTGACAAATCATGTCCCTAGTTGTATGCACTATTGAAAGGGAGTTTCTTCGGTTTTTGCTTTGACGAGCTGTGCAATTGGTGTGGAGCGACTTTCAGCCCATATGTGGTTTTTCAATTGGTTTGGAACAGTTTTGGCTAGTTGTGTTGAGCCTTTGCCTCTTTCTGGAGGGACTAGCTTGTCCTTGTCTTTCTTGCTCTGACATTCTCACTAGCGGTGTTGAGCCTGTTCTACCACTTCTTGAGGGCTAGCTTTGCTTTGCTTTGTTGCGTCGAGCCGCTGCCCATGTCTTTGGGAACCAAGTTGTCTCGCTCACTCCATTCGGCTTCTATTGGCTTTGCTTCGCTTCTGGTCGGATTGGTTGAGTTCGCTTCCTCCTTCTTTATTCTTTCTTCTACCTTCATATGATTTGTGTTGGTAGTTGACAATGCACTCATCAAGGACGAGATTGCAGATACATGGGTGTATGCCGGATCTTGAGATGATGAGTGATTTTCAACTGGGATGATGCACATGTTCTTTGGCTTGTGTTTTGCAGGTGTTGAGCACGGATGCGGTGATCAAACGCAAGGTGAAGGTCAAGTAGAGACCCGGAGCGGTGAAGGGTGAACGTGAGGCTTGGAATGACGGACCGGTGGCCTGAGGATCGGTCGTGGTGGCTGACAGCTTGGGACAGCTGTTGGTATAAATTAATGCACACTCTAATTTATCCGCAAGCGCACAGATAAAATCTACCGATGTAGCACTTCACCGGAGTAACCCGGTTTTAATATCGAACCCAAAGGAACGGATAGCGATGGGTCTCAAGTGTATAACCCCTGAGTAACTAACAAGGACGGAGAAGCTAAAAGTATAGAGGGGATCACTAAGGCTATCTAAATCCAACTTAAGAGTGATTTGTTTATTATTCTTAATGGGGAAGTTGCCATAAAAGGTCACAACAGAGTATGATTCTTTTATGCAAATGTATAATCCTACCGAGCCTACACACGGGTAAGTGGACTATAGAAGAATCAACAAGGCTATAAGAGTCACCCTTGCGAACTACCACTACTACCAGCGTTATGGGAGGTAAATATGAGTTATCAAGTCTAAGCACTACGCTTATACTATCCAACTACTCTAACTCTAGAGCGACTAGAATTAAAGTACTCAAAAGAGAGTCATAAACCTTAAGAACAATAAGAACAATGGCTCAAACTTAAATATAGATGTTGATTACCGAAACAATCGTTGAAGCAAGTCGATGAAGAACTTGAATCCACAGGTACAAGATGAAGAAGTTGATCCGACAGGCCGGAGCTTCCTCTTGATCTCTTCCTCTCTCTCTCTCTCTTCTAGTTCTAGAATAAGACTAGGTTCTAATCCTACTAGAGGGGTATCTAGTCTTCTACTTGAAAGCTAACTCTTGATTACAACTAGATGAACTAGATCTAATTCTAGATGAACTAGAAGAGATTCATCTAGAGGGACCTCTACTTCTACATTGGAACCCTAATTCCTGATGTGGAGATGAATAATGAAGAGGGAGATGCCTGGAGAGGGGGTCTGGGGCTGCTTATATAGCCCTGGGCGATGAGCCGTGGCCCTTGGATCAAACCGACTTGAGGTACGGTCGAGATGCATCCTGGAGGTCGGTGGAAGTAGCTTGCAGAAGACGAAAGCGTGGGGCCTCTGTGGCCGACCGACCGGTGGGCCCTGTGGGACTGGTCGGCCTCTGGTGGTGTCCTTCCTTGTGGTGTATTCTTACGTCCTCTGGAGTCTTCTAGAAGTATCCCGACGTGACGGTTGCGTTCTCCCGACGGTTTCTTTCTATGGGAAGCTATTGGTGCCGATTTCCTGGTTTAGTCCCTGCAGAATCATAACTCACCAAAACTCGTGGAATATTGTCAGTTGAAACCCTAAACCTTTGTTGGTGATCAAATTCATGCCCTTTTTATATTTATTTATCCTTTAATTTTGATAGATAACCAGCGTCAACAACAGCGACAAGTGAAGACTTGTGTGTGGACGGGGTGCACGGGCGGTGCATCCCCTCTACAGCTCGGTTTGGTGGTTGAGCCACAAAAAAACCACCGAGTGGACGTTTTCCAGGTTTGGGCCTCAAAACCTGGGTGCGGCTGGTTTCTGAGTTTGGGCCACAAAACTCGGACTGAGGACGGTTTCCAGGTTTGGGCCTCAAAACCTAGGTGCTGGCGGGTTTCTGAGTTTGGGCCACAAAACTCAAGCGACGGATGACAGGTTTCCAGGTTTCGGCCTCAAAACTGGGGGATGGCCCAGGTTTCCCGGTTTCGGCCTCAAAACCGGGGGGAGGTCCGTGAAAAGGACGAGCAGAGCGGTGGCGGCACGTGGCGGCAATCGGTGAGGTCACGTCGAGGTGAAGCTACCAGTTGTGCGGGCGTGGCCGTCGGATCATCACCCACCTCGAGTTGGTCAGGAATACCCTTAGGGTTAGCCTGCTCGCTCATTAGTTGTAAGGGTAGAAGGGGAATAATTGTATTAGGCTATATAAGGAGAGTCAACCCCTCCCTCCAGACTATCTTAGCTATTGCTATTTTCATTCTAGGGTT
This sequence comes from Coix lacryma-jobi var. lacryma-jobi, assembly GCA_009763385.1. Classification (NCBI taxonomy): domain Eukaryota; kingdom Viridiplantae; phylum Streptophyta; class Magnoliopsida; order Poales; family Poaceae; genus Coix; species Coix lacryma-jobi. The sequence continues at coordinate 114,533,078 of CM019827.1, read as the reverse complement.
TCCTGCTTCCCATTCTCTATTGTAGCTACTGAGATCCGCAGAGACGGTGAACAATACCTCTGTGTATTTGCTTTTTGAGGAAACGAGACCGTAATCTCGTTGTCTCCTCGGGGGATGAATTTCGGCTAGCAATTCGTGGTCTTGATTCGCGTTTTGGAATTGTTCTTCGCGTTCTTTGTTTCTCCACGATTTTCCCGTCACTCGATCTCCCTCTACGCCGCGTCTTTCTCAAATCCACTTGAACCAACTTGTTCTTTGATGTGAGGAGTTCATTTCCACTGAAAGAATTCATCTATGTCCTCACGAACAAGTGGATCGGGTCGATTCAAGTTTCGTAAAGCTTTTTCGGTTCATACACCTTCCCCTTCGATTTCCCGTTGATTGAGTTGATTTGAGCGGATGATTTCTTGGGGATAGTCTTCCAACTACCTCGTGATCATCTTCTCCAAGTTTGGGAACAAGGGATTTTGATTTGGATCGGATTTGGGGAGATTTGGGTGAAGGGCGACCGAAATCGCCCTCACTAGGTGGTCGCGGACAGTCCGCCACCCACCTATGGGGATATAGACCCCAGGGTACCACATGATGGTACATGGGCCTCACCACTGGGGGTCATCCGTCCCGCAGGATGAAGACGTGCGGCGCACGACATGCACCGCACGACAGTTGTAATCTAGATACAGTACCAACTCGGATACTTACCATGTAACTCTGTCCCTTCGGAATATATAAGGAGGGGCAGGGGTCCCCCGAGAGGACAAGGGAGATAGGGAGCAGATCATAGACAACAGGTCATAGATCATACAGTCGACAGCAGATCATAGATCATGAGTCAGGTCATAAGCCAGATCCAATCAATACAGCTCGATGCAGGACGTAGGGTATTACGCTAAACCTAGCGGCCCGAACCTGGATAAACCTTTGTGTCCATCTACTTTTGCCTTGCGTCAATGTCTGGGTCGTCGTCTTACGCACCTTCCCCTCTAATCTACCACTTTGCATATACCCCTAGATGGACTATCGGCGAAGGACCGAGAATGCGACCAGAAAGCGACCAGAGGGGGAGGTGAATGGGAGCTTCAAAATTCCTTTCGGAAACTTGTCGCCACTGTCCCATAAACCAACCCTAAGAGCAAACCCTAGAGCTCATAAGTGTCCACGACCCTAGAGATAGGGTGGATGCTTTCAAGAAGCACATTGAGACACTTTACGACTCTAGAAACCCGACGCAAAAGCCAGAAATCAAAACCGACAACGAACAAACAATCTGCGGACGAAACTGCGCAGACTCAGCAGCATCGGACGCTGGCAGCGTCCGATGTCAAAGCAACGGACGCGTCCGATGCAAACAGGACACTTCTAGAACCTTACTGGACACCCACCGAACGATGTGAACAGTGCAACCCCAGCGTCCGATGTCTGACCCCCGGTGCGTCCGATGGCAGCGGACGCTCCGATGGTCAGCGTCCGATGCTCCTTAAAGAGCACTGTCAGACGACACGTGGCACCGGACGCTCCGATGGTTTGAGCTCAGCGTCCGATGCTCACGAACTCAGCGTCTGATGGTCCCGAAACAGCACAGTTCTTCCGCGAAATCCACTCGATCTCCTCCGAATCAAAAGCACTAAGGCTTAGACTTGGTGTGAGGAGTTCCAAGGAGGTTAGTGGGAATCATGGCTCGAACCTAACTCCAAATCGAGGAATTGGAAGAAATCAGGACAAGGGAAGAAAAACCGATCCGAAAGGAAAATCAACCGATCTACTAGTTCGTGAGGTTAGAGGTGACTTCCTTCGGTGGAAAGAAGTGCCTCACGATCTAGAACAACTCTATTCAAACGGATTTGCAAAAGATGCACCGAGCAAAGAGATCGATCGACGGAAAAAACGTGGAGAAAAGTAACCCGCGAAGAACACGAACAAAACGCGAATCACAACCACGAAATTGCAACCGTGTGGCTACCACACGCTACAAAAGTGAGATTACGGTCTCACTTCCTCAAAATCTCACGGGAACAGAGGTATTGTTCTCTTCTCTGTGGATCTCAGTTTTGCTACAGTAGGGAATGGGAGAGCAGGAAACCCTAGAAGCAAAAGAGCAAATGACTGAGATAGAATGGGAGGAGGGTGTCTCCCTCTACTTATCCTAATTCTATTTCCTACTCTACCCCTCTCTAATTACAGAGCGAACCAGCTAAACCCTAGGGTTATTCTGGACCAACTCAATGGTAGGTGGATCCGACGGCCACGCCCGCACAACTGGTAGCGTTGCCTCGACGCAACCTCACCGATTGCCGCCACGTGCCGCCACCGCTTCGCTCGTCCTTTTCACGGACCTCGCCCCCGGTTTTGTGGCCGAAACCGGGAAACCAGGCCTTCACGTCCACCCTCGGTTTTGAGGCCCAAACCAGGAAACCAGCCGACCATCGCCTAAGTTTTGTGGCCCAAACTCAGAAACCCGCAGCACCCAGGTTTTGAGGCCCAAACCTGGAAACCGTCCTCAGCCTGAGTTTTGTGGCCCAAACTCGGAAACCATCAGCGCCTAGGTTTTGAGGCCCAAACCTGGAAACCATCCACGCGATGGTTTTTCTCTGGCTCTACCATCAAACTGAAGCTGTAGATGGGATGCACCGCCCGTGCACCCCGTCCACTGACACGTGTCCCCAGGTCCTCGACCCGAGCAACATCATGTCCTGCAAGTCTTCGCTCGTCGCTGTCCCAGGCTGCCAGCCACCACAGCTGATCCTCAGGCCACCGGTCCCTCAGTCCAAGCCTCACGTCCGCCCTTCACCGCTCCCGGTCCGTCGGCACGGCACGTCTCTACTTGACCTTCACCTTGCCCTCGATCACTGTCTCTGTGCTCGACACCTGCACAACACAAGCCAAAGAACATGCGATCAAACCCGTTGACAATCACTCATCACTCGAGACTCGGCATACACCCATGTATCCGCAATCTCCCCCTTGATGAGTGCATTGTCAACTACACTCAAATCATAATGGAAATAGAAGGAGGAAGAAGGAGAAGAGAGAACTCGACCAAATGACCCAAAAGCATAGCAAAGCCGAAGAAGGTCAAGTGGAAAGAGCAAGACAACTTGGTCCCCAAAGACATGGGCAACGGCTCGACGCAACCAAGCAAAGCAAAGCTAGCCCTCAAGAAGAGGTAGAATATGCTCAACACCGCTAGCAAATATTAATTGAAAAATCAAAGCACAATGCTAGTCCCTCAAGACAGAGGCACAGAGGCTCAACACGACTAGCAGAAAGCTCGACATCAACTGAAAAGCTCGATACCAACTGAAGCAAAGATGCGACTGCTAGTCCCTCAAGATACAGGCAAGGACTCAATACAACTAGCAAAGTGCTCCGAACCAATTGGAAATTTAAAAAATTAAACACACGAGCAAAGCTCCCCCTTGCATGGTGCACACAACCGATTCCTCTCCCCTTAGTTGAACATAGGAGGCATGATTTGTCCAAATTCTCCCCCTTAGTTGAAAATGCACCATCAAGCAAAAGGAACCGAAAGCAATTTTCTCCCCCTCAGAAAATGCACCATCAAAAGTGCCAACAAGAGAAGTTCTCCCCCTTCCAAAATGCATATGAGTCACAATGCAAGTTAGCAGCTTCAGGAATATAGTCAAGAGAATGCAAAGATGCTCTAAACAGTATAGCTCCAATGACTCACTGGAAAGCATACAAGCTAGCAAAGGCTCAAAACTGATCACCAATTATGAAATATGAACATATGAGCAAAGTGAGCAGTGTTTAGCCAAAAAAGTATTCACCATCAAAATAGCACAAGACACGTATAGACAGGAAATCAGACAAGTGCTAAACATGTATACAAGGTGAACTACCCCTAGCAAGGTTCAATCATCATGCTATAGAATGAAACATAGACTTGTATATCCAAAATTTATCGGAGTTGCAGCGGTTTAGATTACACAAGTTCAAATTTGAGCATGTGATTGCGAGAGGTTGAAAGCTTGTCATTGCCTAACTTTTCAACTGTGCGAAGCCTATGCAGAAGCAATCAGAAGCTTAAAGCAACAGTTTCGGTCATACACTACACAGCTCAAGTTTAACTCAAAGTGCAATGAGAAACAGTCTCGAAACTGTGATGTGTTGACAAGCAATCCCATCTCGATCTTAAAACTTGGTTCAGATTTTATTGACAGAATATGAACAGACCAAGCAAGTGACAGACTCAGAACTAGAGACATAGCAACCTAGCATATATGAAAAGCATGAGTGAATTCAACACATCCTACACATGCTAGTTGCATATCTCAATGGTGAACATTTTCAAGTTTTATGTTTGTTAAGCAGATTCACTATTCAAAAATAGCTCAGCTCACAACATGTATTAGGGATCAGAAGGAGCATAAGCTACTAGCATCAACAAATAGCATCGGAGCATACTGAACAGAGCATAATTACATTCTAAAGATTATATACATGAAGCTTAGAATGTAAAAGCATATGCAAAAAGACTAAACCAAAAGAAAAACAAGACAAACGAAAAATAGTCAGTTTATGATACAAGAACCAAAATGTTTCCCCCATCTAAAAGGGAAAACACACACCAAGCTCACCCCTCAACCGATTAAAGGTTGATTCGTCCAAAGGCTTGGTGAAAATATCAGCCAACTGATGATGAGTATCGACATGGCGAAGGTCGATATCACCCTTCTCATAATGGTCTCACAAAAAGTGAAAGCGCACATCAATGTGTTTGGTATTCGAGTGAAGCACGGGGTTCTTAGCAACGCTAATAGCACTCGTGCTGTCACAAAGCAAAGGAACACGAGAAAAGCTCAGACCAAAATCACGCAAAGTGGCCATCATCCAAAGCAACTGAGAACAGCAGCTAGCCGCAGCAACATATTCAGCCTCTGTGGTAGACTGAGCGACACTAGACTGCTTGCGAGAAGACCACGATACAAGAGAAGAGCCAATAAACTGGCAAGTTCCAGAAGTGGACTTGCGCTCAATGCGACAACCAGCAAAATCGGCATCGGAATAACCACAAAGGGAGAAGGTGGAGGAAGCTGAATACCAAATCCCGAACTCAGGTGTGAAACGAAGGTACCTGAAAATGCGCTTGACCGCCTGACGGTGAGAAGTGCGCGGCGACGCCTGAAAGCGCGCACACAGACACACCGCGAACTGGATGTCCAGGCATGTCGCCGTCAGGTAGAGCAGCGACCCGATCATGCTTCGGTACTCCTTCTGGTCCACAGCTTCTCCATCCTTGTCCGCATTCAAGGCCGTCGTGGTCGACATGGGTGTTGGAAGAGGCTTGGCCTCACCCATATCGAACCTCTTCAGCAAGTCCTTGGTATACTTGCCCTGGTGCACAAACGTCCCTTCTCGGGATTGCTTAATTTGCAATCCGAGAAAGAAAGTCAGCTCGTCCATCATACTCATCTCGAACTCCCTGCTCATAGTATCTGCAAACTTGGCAACCAAAGCATGAGAAGAGCCACCGAAAATGATATCATCCACGTAAATCTGGACCAAGAGAGTGTCTTTGCCTTGCTTGAGGAGAAAGAGCGTTTTATCCACACATCCCATTTTAAAACCCTTAGCAAGCAAAAAGGTTTTCAACCTATCATACCAGGCTCTAGGGGCTTGTTTCAAACCATATAAAGCTTTGTGGAGTTTGAAAACATGGTTTGGAAACTTGGGATTTTCAAAACCGGGGGGTTGTTCAACATAAACCTCTTCTTCTATGTATCCGTTTAAGAAGGCACTCTTGACATCCATTTGAAAAAGTTTAAAACCTTTGGATGCAGCAAAAGCCAAGAGTATCCTAATAGCCTCCAAACGAGCTACAGGAGTGAAAGTCTCCTCATAGTCTATCCCCTCCTTCTAACTATAGCCCTTCGCTACAAGCCTGGCCTTGTTTCTAACAACGTGGCCATCCTCTCCTTGCTTGTTTTTGAAAACCCATTTTGTCCCAATAGGCTTACAGTCTGGAGGAGGTGGAACTAATACCCAAACCCGATTTCTCTCAAAGATCTCTAATTCCTCATGCATGGCATTGACCCAATCCGGATCCATCAAAGCGTGTCCAATATCTCGGGGCTCAAAATCAGCAACAAAAGCAGAATGAGCAAAGTGAGAGATTTGAGACCTGGACCGAGTGACACGTTCGTCAATGTTGTCGATCATCTGTTGAGGGGGGTGTTGGCGTTGGATGTGTCGTGGCGCCTCTCGAGCAGAAGTGGCCTCCCCCTCAACAGCAGCTGGTGCCTCCCCGGGTACAAAAGGTACCGCTCGGGGTGGCGGATCCCACGGCCCCTAGGAAGAAGAAGTGTCGGGGCCGTGAGTCGTAGTAGAAGCCGCTACTTGCGACACAGCAGGTGGAGGGGGTGCTGGATCATCCATACCTTTAGGACCCTCGTCCTCGTCATCAAAAAGAGGTTCACCAACCTCATGATCACCTGCACGCTCAAAACAAGAAGAAGGACAAACCATGGTCTCGTCGAAGGTGACATCTGATGTCTCCATGACTCGGTTAGTATCAAGGTTAAGTACACGATATGCGCGAGTATGAGTGCCATAACCCAAAAATACACCGTCAGAAGAACGAGACTCAAACTTGTCCAAGTTGCCCTTTTTGAGTATAAAACAATGGCAACCAAAAACTCGAAAATAACTCACCTTGGGTAGTTTTCCAAAACGCAACTCATAAGATGTCTTTTTCAAGAAGGCTCGGAGAAAAATGCGGTTGGAAATGTAGCATGCAGTGATCATAGCTTCAGCCCAATATCGCCTAGGAGTCCTATGCTCATCGAGCATCGTCCTGGCCATCTCTACAAGGGTCCGATTCTTCCTCTCTACAACACCATTCTGTGGCGGTGTGTAGGGGGAAGAAAACTGATGCTCTAAACCCAAAGAGTTACAAAACTTCTCAAAATCCGAATTCTTGAATTCGGAACCATTATCACTCCTAATAGCTCGCATCGAGTTCAAAGGGAACTCGTTCTAAAGACGCAAAATCAGATTGCAAGCAAAGGAGAAAGTCTCGGTCTTCTCAGCTAAAAAGAAGACCCACGAATATCTCGAAAAGTCATCAACAACAACAAGCACATACCACTTCCCGCCAACCGAGCTCACCCGAGCCGGACCAACCAAGTCCATGTGTAAAAGCTCATCAGGACGCTTGGTCATGACCTGAGTCACCGGATGGTGGGGAGCGGCAACCATCTTCCCATGTCTACAAGAGTGGCAAACAAGATCCTTCTCCATATGCAACTTGGGCAATCCTCAGATTAGGCCAAGTGAACTAAGCCTTGCAAGCAAGTCGAAGCTCAAATGTCCAAGTCTCCTATGCCACTTCCAAAGATCAGAGGGGGAAGGTCCAGCCAAAAGACAGCGAGAAGTGCCAAAGGACTCCGAGAAATTTGCACGAAAGACTTTTCCAAAGGGCAAAATCAAACACACAAGATTGCCCTGAGGATCCAAAATACGACTGAGATTCGGTTTAAAACGAATCTCATAGTCATCATCGAAAAGTTGCGAAATAGAAAGAAGGTTAAAATGCAAGTTAGAAACAAGAGCAACATCGCGCAACACAAAGTGCTCATTAACTCGCACCGACCCACGAGACAAAACCTTACCTTTGCTATTGTCGCCGAAGGTGATAAACTCCTTCCCGGCGACTGGACTAAGACTGGAGAACCACTTGGCGTTTCCGGTCATGTGCCTCGAGCAACCGGAATCCACCAACCAAACGTTCTCCAATCGTTTTACCTACATCAATAAAAAGACATAGGGTGAGCATACGGTCAACACTGGGGGTAGTGAAGTAAGGAGAATACCAGTGTTGGGCCGACTGCTCAAAAGAACGGTTAGCAGAAAAACCATTCCTAGCACGTCTACGGGGAAAGCGATCACCACGTTGAGGAAAACGTGGTCCGCTAAGGGAAGAGCATCCATCGCGATACTCAAAACGCGGTGGGGGAAAATGCTCTACAACAAAGCCACCGCCACGGGGTCCATAGCCTACAACTGCAGGCTCCCGCCGGGCACGTCCTCTCTGCTGCCTAGGCCTGGGAACTTGAGGTTCTAGACCTCTAGGCCTAGCAACTCTCCTTGGAGCTCTCCTCTGAACATTCGGCACATGTACATCATGGAAAGGATGGTACATGTCCAGATTGTTCATCTCCCTAGCACGGCGCGCCTCTCTCTTGCGCCGAAAGCAGAACTCACTCAAGTGTCCATCTCTCCCACAATGCTCACAATGGTACCTCACCGCTCTCAAAGGGGGTTGTTGGTACACACCGTTGTGGGTGTGGATCACTTTGCCCTTCTGAGGCAAAAACTCCTCCTGGATAGGTGGCATTGTGTCCAGCTTGTTTTTCAGGTGGTTGGGTTTACGAGCCCATTGCTGGTTCTTGGGTGGAGCTCGTGGAGGTTCTTCAAACACTCCATCCTTGGTGTTAGGCTTGAGAGGCTCTTTGGGTGGAAGCTTGGTAAGTTTGGGAGTAGTGGTGGAGTTGGGCTTCTCACATGGGTTTAGACCACTCGACTCTCCAATCTTCCCAAAAGCAGAAAGGTCAACACCCAGAGCAAAACCTACACTAGGACCTCCAGTAGCTAGCTTGAATTGGGAGATCATCATCCCGAGCTATGGCTCACCGCTAGACACCCATGACAAGATGGTCCGAAGGTATGTGTTTTCCTCCTCGGTTTGCATCTTGTCATGCTTCACGTTAGCGATCTCCATCTCCAAACCCTCACACAAAGCGCACCTAGTCACACAAGTGCTACCCGAGCTGGCCTTCTCAAGAGACTCAATCTTGGCATCCTTCTCTGCCAACTCGGTTTGCAAGACTGGACAAGACTTGCATGCACCCAACAACAAGGGTCTAGCCCGGAGCTCATCCACCTCTCCAACCAAAGCAGCATACTTACCTCTCAAGGTGAGAAGGTCAGTCATGTGCTTGGTGCACATCTCACACTCCACTTCCTTAGAAATGACCACGGTGGACTTAGCAAACTCAAGCTCCCTCACCGTGTCCTCCCACTTCTTCCTAAACTCCTTGCGCTCTCTAGCAGCACGCCTAAGCAACTTATCTTGACTAAGCAAGGCGTCAGTAAGCTTCTCGACCTCAGCAGAAAGCTCTTCGTGGGTGAGAGATACCTGAGAGGTGTCGTCGTCGTCGTCGTTCTGAGGGGTGTCCTCCAGCTTGCCGTCGACCTCATCACCAAGAGCCATGGTGCAGAGGCCGTCGTCGGCGGCGAAGAAGCAGAGGCCGTTCAGCTTGTCCTCGATCCTCTTCTTCTTCTCGGCCTCGTCATCGCTTGAGCAAGCAGAGTCGTCATCCGAGCCGTCGACGTCACTGAGCGTGGCGAAGAATGCACGCTGCTCAGCCTGGGCCTTCTCCAAGTACTTCTTCTTTATGTACTCCTTATCGAAGCTGCCCCTCCGCTTGTGCCTCGCGGGGACGTACTTCTCCTTGCGCTTGCCGGAGTCGTACTTGTGCCCATGATCGCCCTTCCCAGTTGTGTGCTTCTTCTTGGGACAATTGGCGATGAAGTGGTCGGGGTCGCCGCACTCAAAGCATCCTGAGCGTCCACCTCCACGGCGACGGTTCATGCGGTTGTTGTGGAACCGCGAGAACCGGTTGGCGAGCATCGCTGACTCATCATCCCCCAAAGACTCCAGCTGGTCCTCTATGACAGAAAAGAGTGAAGAAAGTGCAAATCCTCCAGAGGGGTTAGCAGAAGAGCCAGAAACCAAAGCCATAGTCGGGCCAGAAGGATTTTCATAAGAAGCCCTCGACATGGCGTCAATCTCACTAGACTTGAGCTTGCTAAAGAGCTCGTCGCAAGTGAGGGTCTCATAGTTAGACGATTCGATGATCGCCTGGACCTTTGAGTCCCACACCGACCGATCAAGAGTGTGCAAAAGCTTCAAAGCCCTCTCATGATCGTCAAAAGGCAACAGCTCCTTGTTCGCTCTCATCTTGTTGACAATGACCTGAAAGCGAGCGAATAAACTCTCTATGCTCTCGCCAGGCATGTGTCGAAAGTTCTCGTACTCCCGCTTGTGCGACTCGTAGAGACGGGATTTGACTTGAGAGGTTCCCTCATAGAAGCGCATGAGGGTCGCCCAAATCTCACGAGCCGTGGGGAGGTGAGAAACGCGATCAAACTCGGACATGCTCAAACAGGAGAAAAGAGCGTTACGCGCTCGGCTATTGGCATCGTGCTCATCTATCTGAAGCTGAGTAACACGAGCAGCCAAGACAACGTAATCATCCCTGTTGCAAATCTCCCAAACAGAAGAGCCCATGCTCTGGAGATAGGTCAACATGCGTATCTTCCAATACGCATAGTTCGTACCATCGAAAAACAGCGGTTTGCCCATGCCGCGATCCATGTCGCCTTCTGTGGATCTGGAACCGGCTAAGGTAGAAGATCCTTAACCTGCTTCGATACCAATTAAAGGACCGAGAATGCAACCAGAAAGCGACCAGAGCGGGGGTGAATGGGAGCTTCAAAATTCCTTTCGGAAACTTGTCGCCACTGTCCCGTAAACCAACCCTAAGAGCAAACCCTAGAGCTCGTAAGTGTCCACGACCCTAGAGATAGGGTGGATGCTTTCAAGAAGCACAACGAGACAATTTACGACTCTAGAAACCCGACGCAAAAGCCGGAAATCAAAACCGACAACGAACGAACGATCTGCGAATGAAACTGCGCAGACTCAGCAGCATCGGACGCTGGCAGTGTCCGATGTCAAAGCAACGGACGCGTCCGATGCAAATAGGACACTTCTGGAACCTTACTGGACACCCAACGAACGCTATGAACAGTGCAACCCCAGTGTCCGATGTCTGACCCCCGGCGCGTCCGATGGCAACGGACGCTCCGATGGTCAGCGTCCGATGCTCCTTAAAGAGCACTGTCAGACGACACGTGGCACCGGACGCTCCGATGGTTTGAGCTCAGCGTCCGATGCTCACGAACAGCACAGTTCTTCCTCGAAATCCACTCGATCTCCTCCGAATCAAAAGAACTAAGGCTTAGACTTGGTGTGAGGAGTTCCAAGGAGGTTAGTGAGCTATCCGATGGGAATCATGGCTCGAACCTAACTCCAAATCGAGGAATTGGAAGAAATCAGGACAAGGGAAGAAAAACCGATCTGAAAGGAAAATCAACCGATCTACTAGTTCGTGAGGTTAGAGGTGACTTCCTTCGGTGGAAAGAAGTGCCTCACGATCTAGAACAACTCTGTTCAAACGGATTTGCAAAAGATGCACCGAGCAAAGAGATCGATCGACGGGAAAAACGTGGAGAAAAGTAACCCGCGAAGAACACGAACAAAACGCGAATCACAACCACGAAATTGCAACCGTGTGGCTACCACACGCTACAAAAGTGAGATTACGGTCTCACTTCCTCAAAATCTCACGGGCACAGAGGTATTGTTCTCTTCTCTGTGGATCTCAGGTTCGCTACAGCAGGGAATGGGAGAGCAGGAAACCCTAGAAGCAAAAGAGCAAATGACTGAGATAGAATGGGAGGAGGGTGTCTCCCTCTACTTATCCTAATTCTATTTCCTACTCTACCCCTCTCTAATTATAGAGCGAACCAGCTAAACTCTAGGGTTATTCTGGACCAACTCGATGGTAGGTGGATCCGACGGCCACGCTCACACAACTGGTAGCGTTGCCTCGACGCAACCTCACCAATTGCCGCCACGTGCCGCCACCGCTTCGCTCGTCCTTTTCACGGACCTCGCCCCCGGTTTTGTGGCCGAAACCGGGAAACCAGGCCTTCACGTCCACCCTCGGTTTTGAGGCCCAAACCGGGAAACCAGCCGACCATCGCCTGAGTTTTGTGGCCCAAACTCAGAAACCCACAGCACCCAGGTTTTGAGGCCCAAACCTGGAAACCATCCTCAGCCCGAGTTTTGTGGCCCAAACTCGGAAACCATCAGCGCCCAGATTTTGAGGCCCAAACCTAGAAATCGTCCACCCGATGGTTTTTCTCTGGCTCTACCATCAAACTGAAGCTGTAGATGGGATGCACCGCCCGTGCACCCCGTCCACTGACACGTGTCCCCAGGTCCTCGACCCGAGCAACACCATGTCCCGCAAGTCTTCGCTCGTCGTTGTCCCAGGCTGCCAGCCACCACAGCTGATCCTCAGGCCACCGGTCCCTCAGTCCAAGCGTCACGTCCGCCCTTCACCGCTCCCGGTCCGTCGACACGACACGTCTCTACTTGACCTTCACCTTGCCCTCGATCACTGTCTCTGTGCTCGACACCTGCACAACACAAGCCAAAGAACATGCGATCAAACCCGTTGATAATCACTCATCACTCGAGACTCGGCATACACCCATGTATCTGCAGATATTTCGTCGACAGTGGCGCCCACCGTGGGGCATGTGCGTACGGACGCCATGACGACTCAGATGATTTTCTTCCTCGTTTCCACGACTCCTCCGGAGGCTTCATGTTCGTCATCGGGTCGTTCTTCTGGACCATTGACGTCGATGGCGCCGCCCAAGGCGTGGAGACGGTGCAGGCTTCCCCTGTGCCGAACGGATCTGCTTCGACCACTTGAGCATCGGCGAGACCAGCCTCGACATCTCTTCGAGGCCATCTTCCCCGGCGCTCCGACCACGCTTCCCCACTATCGGGGACGGCATGTCGACAATACCGATCTGATCGAATCCATCGATCGGGTCGTGATAGGCATCAGTGACACTCTCGCTCTCATAGATCTGATCAGAGATCGATCTCTGAGCAGACATCGGCGTACCTCTCGCTCCGACCTCCAACCGTGTCGCAATGATGATCGCCATAATAAGCGGCGCTATGGCGACCACGACCGGGAGGAAAGATCGAGGGCTAGACAACTCCATCACCGTCGACAAGAAGATATCGTTGGCTCGGCTAATTGACTACGACGAGGATTACGAGAAGCTGCTCGACGGCCCGTGCCCTACGCTCGCTCTGATCATCTATGAGCCAAAAGCGAGCCATCACGTCGTCGTCGAGCCAAAGACGAGCCACTGACGAGCCAACGAGCCACCAACGAGCCTACGAGCCACCCGCGAGCCTACGAGCCAAAAGCAAGCCATCACGTCAGCAACGAGCCTACGAGCCACCCGCGAGCCTACGAGCCACAAACGAGCCACCGACGAGCCACAACGAGCCGCGACAAGCCATCACGTCGTCATCATCGTCTCGCCTCCATCCTCACCGACCACTCGTTGTTGACTCATCGCCGTCCTCGACGCCTCTCGTCGACTACTCCGTTCCGACGACAATCAAGCTAAGTATTATCTTTCACATCAATCAAATATTTCTTCGATCGTGATATATCTCTAGATATCATCGTGTGCCTCTGCGGTCACATTATTTTTTATAATGGCTCTTCATTATTTTTTACCATATATACCATCCTGAGGATGACATATGTGTCTTCCCGAGCAGTCACGTTTACACTCGTGTTTTCCAGAGACGGCCCTGTCTCCGGCTCCTCCCTACACGTTAATGCAGCTCCGCGCTCTGCGTTACGAGTGGTCGACAGCGGCTCCTCGGTGATGCTGGTGCTCTTACGCGTGCCTGGGCTCTACGCCTCACGCTCCGGAGTTATCGGCTAGCCGGGGCTGGCGACTCAGTTACAAACAAACTGCTCGGGGGAATTTTATTTAATGCTGAGCGTTCAATCCAGCTGACTGACCGTTGAGCGTCAGATGCTGTTTCTTTACCGCTAATGTTTTCTCCATATTTTATTTATACGTCATGAACTACTATTCTCCATGTTTATTTTACAGGAACCATGTTCGGTCTGCGAGCTAATTCTTTACGCTCGGGGACTGAACCAGTTATGATGGACGAGAAGATCATTGCTTGGGACCAACTAGCGCTCGGACTTCGTCGCCGACCAGCTGGTCGCTTCGCTCGGTGCTCACCACCTGGCGCTCGGACTTCGTCATCAACCAGCTGGTCACTTCGCTCGGTGCTCATCGCCTGGCACTCGAACTTCGTCGCCGACCAGCTAGCCGTACTCTTCGACGCTCATCGACGACTACACCGAGAGCTCACCAGCTGAGTTGGGGACTCCTCAGTGCTCGGGTTCGTCGACCACCTGGTCGGGTCGCTCGGTACCTACCACCTGGCGCTCGGACGTCATCGCCGACCAGCTAGTCGGACTCCTCGACGTTCATCAACGGCTTCACTGAGAGCTCACCAGCTAACCTGGGGACTGCTCGGTGCTCGGACTCGTCGTTCGGCAACCTGCTCGGACGGCATACTGCTTTCACTATAGTAGATTTCCCTTTTTTATAAGCCTGCTACAAGATTTATTCTTCATCTTCTAGCAGCCTTGGCGACTACCGTGTATACATGGCGCTCGTTCACGCATGTATATAATTCTGATTATTCTCAAGACCCTGACACCACGTGACCGAGTCACCTGCTGTCAGGATCGGGGACTAGCTGTGGGGATATAGACCCCAAGGTACCACACGATGGTACATGGGCCTCACCACTGGGGGTCGTTCGGCCCGCAGGATGAAAAAGTGCGGCGCACGATATTCACCGCACAACAGTTGTAATCTAGATACAGTACCAACTCGGATACTTACCATGTAACTCTGTCCCTTCGGAATATATAAGGAGGGGCAGGGGTCCTCCGAGAGGACAAGGGAGATAGGGAGCAGATCATAGACAGCAGGTCATAGATCATACAGTCGACAGCAGATCATAGATCATGAGTCAGGTCATAAGCTAGATCCAATCAATACAGCTCGACGCAGGACGTAGGGTATTACGCTAAACCTAGCGGCCCGAACCTGGATAAACCTTTGTGTTCATCTACTTTTGCCTTGCGTCAACGTTTGGGTCGTCGTCTTGCACACCTTCCCCTCTAATCTACCACCTTGCATATACCCCTAGGTGGACTATCGGCGATATTTCGTCGACACCACCCCGCGGACAGTCCGCGCGTAGGGGGCGAGCCAGGTCAGTGGCTGCGTGTCTCGGTGAACAGTGCCGAAATTTGACCGGCGGACAGTCCGCAGTTGTGATCCGTGGACAGTCCGGGATCACCCAGGGAGGTTTCAACAGCAGTGTTGTTTTGCACATTTGGCCGGTGGACAGTCCGCCAACTTTTCGCGGACAGTCCGCAGTAGGGCCGGACAGTCCAGGACCGTACCCGCGGATAGTCCGGGAACTTGTTGTGTGCTGATTTCTAGTACATTTCCTCTCCCGGCTTTTCGGCTTGGTTTTTGGACTTCTCGTTTGGCCCTTGAGTTAACCAAGAAACCTCTCTAGGTATCTTTGCTACTTGTTAGCATAGGTATTTGGAGATTTCTTGACGTAGCCTTCCATCTACGTTCGAGGGTCAGTTTTTGGGGTTGAACTCAAGCCGGAGCTTTTGGTTTTTGGCTTGATCTTGTTTGGTGGTGCCTCGCTGTGATCCTAGGGATCATTCACTCACTTCCAAGGGTCGTGGGCATCACGTTTCGATCGAAGCTTTTGGGGGTTGAATCTTTGGGATGAAGGGCAAAGTTTCGAGATAAATTTTTAGGCTCCCATTCACCCCCCCCCCCCTCTGGTCGCTTTCTGCTAGAGTTCTTGGTCCTTCACGACTGAATCTGTGTGGACCCTCGACCGCCACGTGGTGGACCCTTCGGGCATGTTCTTTTCTTTGCCTTTTGTTACCATGATCTTTATTGGATCCTCCTATAATGTTCAGGATTACTCCGTAGGTTGCGGTTAGGTTGTTGATGGTTGTTTGGGGTGTTTGGGTTTCGGCCTTAACCGGCCGCGAAGTTGGCAGTGCTGGGATTGGTGGTGGCAGGGGTAGCGTGTTTGTTTGCTGATGCTACTGGGCTGGTGTTGACTGTCACTAACTCATATCTTATACCGTCAATAAGTCACCTAAAAGAGAATAAAAGTGACCATCAACATAGAAAAGGGTTTGATTCTAACGAGTTTCACGAGTTGTGTCTTCTCTTGTCGTTCTCACTTGTTTTGCATGAATATCAACATTTCACTACATAAAAGTATCTCAAGTGATGAATCAGACTACATCATTGCAAAGAGCTCGTCGAGACGATCGAAACAGACATATGGTTTGCTACATTTAGAGTCCCAACAAGAGAGTCCTCATTGGTTACAACTTGGAAGCTTCTAGAAGCAACTTGGAGTGATCACCAAGCAACATAATTCAGGGGCTAAACTAACAGATCCAACAGTTATGGTGAATTACTGTTCTTCAGAGTCTTTTATTTTGTAGTTGAATAATTTTAATTTGGATGCATTTTACACGAGGTCTTTTAAAAAATTCGAATTTTAATTATTTTAAATTTGGATGCAGTTTTACACGACAAGATGACTTCAAATCAAAAGGTTATCAACTACAAAGTTTCATAACTTTTCGAGATCTACAACTTTTATTTTGGTTATTTGACTATTTATATATCTGACATGGTGGTTCTAACTTTATTCACAAATCTTATATACCACTCTCATAGTTTCATAAACTACATATAGATATGTAAGATTTGTAAACAAATTTATTTTTCAGTTTGTCAAATGAAGAAATCCTCAAAATAAAAATTATTCATATCGATAAGTTAAACAAGTTTTTAGTTGAATTTTTTTTATTTATATTAATTTACTACTTCAAAATATAATTTAAAAATAGGTTTTGTTAATTAAGTGCCAAAAAAAACAATCAGCAAAGAGCTGGACACTCGGTAAACTTAGATTTTTCGGTAGTGTACACAGTCTCCAGCAATTGCAGTCCACAAGTAGCGGGTGTGGTGTTTCTAAAAAAACAAAAGTAGCGGTTGTGGTACAAATTAAAAACACCCTGGCCAGGCCACTGCTCTATGCTCAGGCTATCTATCTTAGCTATCGTATCCCAGGGGTAGTAGCAGTAACATGAGCGGCCGGCCGACAAAGGTATGTGCGAGAGGACATCCAGATGCTGTTGCCACTACTGGCTAGTTGCCATTCTATATTGCTCATCGGTAGTTGCTGTATAATGCATTACTATTATTATGCACACGGTAAAAGTTCTAGTAAGTTGTAAGGTGAAAGCACGTACGTACGTACGTTACGTACGATGACATGGATGGATGCACAGCCGGCCTGCACGACGAGGACACTAGAATAGACTAGGTCGTCGTAGGTGTACTCGATCCGTGTATTAGCGTGTGGTACGTAGGCGGCGGCGGCGGCGTAGATGCGGCGAGCACTATGGGAAGCCCCGGGAGACGCCCCGGCCCGCAGGCAACCTCGCAGCGCCACTAGCTAGCTCCGATGGACACTACACCATAATGCATGTATGTTTGCAGGGCTCCATCCGGCCTCTCCCTTGGGTTTCGGTTGAGGCCGTCGCACTCATCACCGCCCACGCGCACAACCACCGGCCGTGCCGACCGGCGGCCGGCAGCGTGCGCGTACGTGACCGGCCGAATCGATGCATATATGCAGCGCCGCCGCGCGCCGCATGGCATAGTGGGTGGACGCGGGGTCGGTGCACGCACGCACGCATGCTGCCCTCCGGGTGGGGGTGGTGATAGTGGCGAGGTCAACCGGCGTCCACAAAAGCGCGCGCGGCGTGTGACGTCGCTGCCACCCGTGCCAGCCACGACCACTACCGCGCCCGCACTGACGACGCAGCCACCTAGCTACGGCTGCCCCCTCTCGCTCGAGCTCGATCGGCCGGCGGACTCCACACAGCAGCCTCAACCTCAATATATACTGTACTATACGCTCCCACTGCCAGTGCCAGTGCCAGTGCCAGTGCCAGGCCTGCTGCGCCGCCCGGCCGCCAACTCTCTCTCTGCTGCATTCTCGCACAGCGCCGATCATATATGCATATCGATCCCACGCGATCGATCATCAGTCGACACGCCCATCCAATTATAAAGCGCATCACACCTGCAGTGTGCCGCGCGCGCGCGTCCATGCATGTACTACGACGTGCCCCCATTGCTTGCTTTCCGGCCGTCTCTCTGCAAATAGCTAGCTAGTTAGCGCTACTGATGAGCTAGTGATCATCGTCAGTGTCAATCAACTAACCGTGTACCGATGGTCGATCTTGTCGTTGATTGCTCAGTTTTATTTTGTTCAGATCATCCTACATCATATCATGCATGCATATATGTCGTGTCCATCCATGCTCTTCTATATATATCCGCCTGCCTTCTTCGTTCCAACAACCTGAATGTTGGTAGTACGTACGATCCATCACAAGCTGCAGTGTTTGCATCGTCGTCAACCGTGTGTTTCTCGATTTGCTGAGTAATGACTGATGAATTATTGGTTGCCCAACTTCTTCGTCACTGACACACCACATACAGGTGTGTGTGTGTGCGTCTCTTGCCTGCCTGCCTGCCTGCCTGCAGATATACTGAGATGTACGTGTGTACACGCATTATATATTTACTAGCTTCGTTCTTCTGCTGTACAGTACGTACAGTGTACTATGTAATGGCCGCCGACGAGAGCACGCCCGCGCTTTGCAGCTGCCACCAATCTTTATTACACGCCTCTCGTCGAGTTTACCTTTCAGCTACCTGCTCTGCTGCTGCATGCATGTCCAATTATCTGCTGATGATGATAGTGGTGGTCATAGTTTTCGTTCTTTTCTTCTTTTTCTCTCTCGCTTTTGCGTTGTTTACCACCTTTAACTAACCCCCCGCGCGCTTTTTTTTTTTCTCTCTCTCAGTTTTCTTTTGGTCCCCTCTACTGGGGTAAAGCTACGTACAGATCTAGAGCCTATATATATATATAGCTAAAGCTAGCTAGCATGATGGATCAAATATCCTCCAAACTCTGCTGCTGCTAGATAGATATACATCAGGCATGACACTACTGCATGCCTGTCGTCGTCCTTTCTCGCTCCCTGGTAGAAATCGACCCAACATTTCTTTGCATTTTCTTAGTTGGCCTGGCAAACAAGGACATCCATTTGCATTCGTCGTCTCGCATATATCATAAAGCTGCCTAGCATTAGCAACACACATGCATTTACATATTCTCTCTCCCTTTTTATATAGATATTTAAGATGATGATTCACACAGACAAATTCATGAAAACCCTTTATTTTTCTGTCTTTCGTTCCATTTGCCGTTGGTGGTGATTCCTATCTGCTTTTAATTTGCTAACAATCCATAATACAACAATAAGTTGTGTCCGACCAAATTGCACTAGATCGATAACTAAATGCTGGATCGGATCGGAGAACCTTTTAACCTGTCATTCTGCCCATCTGATTGCCGGCAGTATGTGTTACAGATGAGCTGTTTCTTGTAATCAAAATCCGATTAGCAAGTCTCTGTGAAGCTAGTAATGCAAATGCCCACTTGATAGTTACACAAGATCCCTAGCAGCCGGATCTAGAGGGGAACAAAAAAAAGGAGGCAGAGAAACACGGATCCTAATACGATCTATTAGAACAGTGAGAGAGAGCGAGAGATCGCAGACCGAGTGAGTCCATCGGTGTAGCAGTGGAGCTCCCGCCGGCCATGGAGTTCGCTGGCGTCCCTTGGTTGCCGGCGATGTTGGTCGGAGTCGAGGATGACATGTTGCAGAAGGCGGTGAAGGACGTCGATGAGCAATCCCGCCGCTGGCAGCGCACCCACGAGATCGGCTAGGGTTAGGATGTCGGTGGGGAACTGGCGGCTGGTGAACCTCGTACCGTGTGCCCCGGCCCCCACCTTTCCTTTATAGCGCTGGGCGACGGGGGCCCACCAACCACCAGGTTGGACGCCCCCGATCAGGGCGCGGATGAGAGGCCTGTTAGGCCGTTGGGCCTAACGGGAGGAGATCACAATCCAACATTCTCCCCCTTGATCTCTCATCATTCATTCATTCTTCAACATCATATTCGACATTTCAAAATCTCAAATTTTCAATCTTTCTAAAACGTTTCATTCCATCACAGTCTAGTGCATCGAGCATGTCTCATCGTCACAGCCATTAGTGCCGTTAGACTAACAGCCACGACACACCTTTCTGTTTTAAAATGAAAATTTCATTTCCTTCTGGGCCCTTCTTGTTCGGGAATCATAGGCTCTCCCTTAAACCCATGCCGGCTATGTGTCCTCTAAAGACACTGGGTGGAAGGCCTTTGGTAAGCGGATCCGCAAGCATCCTTTCAGTTCGTATGTGCTCAAGATTTATGATATGATCCTGAACTTTATCTTTCACAACATAATACTTTATGTCAATGTGTTTGGCAGCACCACTTGACCTATTGTTGTGAGCATATTCCACAGCTGGGTTGTTGTCGCAATACAACCTCAGTGGTTCATGTATTCTTTCTATCACTTTCAATCCGGGTACGAATTTCTTTAACCAATTCACCTGCCTTGTGGCCTCATAACAAGCTACAAACTCGGCATACATAGTCGAGGATGTAGTCACAGTCTGTTTTGAGCTTTTCCACGATATTGCTCCTCCAGCGAGAGTAAAAATATATCCTGACGTGGATTTTCTTTCATCTCCCGCATAATCAGAATCTGAATATCCCTCTATATCGAGGGAATCTGATTTTTCATATGTCAACATGAGACCTTTCGTACCTTGCAAATAACGCAAGACTTTCTTTACTAATTTCCAATGTTCAATTCCTGGATTCTTTTGGAATCTGCCAAGTAACCCGGTAACGAAAGCAATGTCAGGGCGAGTACACACTTGAGCATATTGCAAACTTCCAACTGCCGAAGCATATGGTACCGCTTTCATTTGTTCGATTTCATATTGATTCTTGGGACACTGATGTTCCCCATATCTATCGCCCTTGACTATGGGAGCAGGTGAGGAACTGCACGCATGCATACTGAACTTCTTCAAAACCTTTTCAATGTATGCCTTCTGCGATAGTCCTAAAACCCCTTTTCTTCTATCTCGGTGAATTTCAATTCCCAAGACGAATGAAGCTTCACCAAGGTCTTTCATATCAAAATTTGAGGACAAGAATTTCTTTGTTTCAATTAGTAGATTGACATCACTACTAGCAAGTAGGATATCATCCACATATAGGATCAGGAATATGTATTTCCCATTCTTGAATTTCATATAGACACAATTGTCCTCGACATTTTCCTTAAACCCAAAACATTTTATCGTTCTATCAAACTTCAAGTACCACTGCCTTGAAGCTTGTTTCAATCCGTAGATTGATCTTTTCAGACGACATCCCATGTTTTCTTTTCCGTTTACGACAAAACCTTTCGGTTGTGCCATGTAAACGTTTTCTTCTAAATCCCCATTCAGGAATGCTGTCTTTACATCCATCTGATGTAATTCTAAATCATAGTGAGCCACAAGTGCCATGATGATTCTGAAGGAATCTTTACATGAAACCGGGGAAAAGGTTTCATTGTAATCAATCCCTTCTCGTTGCGTAAAGCCTTTAGCCACAAGTCGCGCTTTAAATCTTTCAACTTTCCCTTGGGAGTCATATTTAGTTTTGTAGACCCATTTACAGCCTACCGTTTTGGCTCCTTTAGGAATGTTTTCTAATTCCCAAACTTTGTTGGTACTCATTGATTTCATCTCATCTTCCATGGCTTCAAACCACTTGGATGAGTAATCGCTTCTCATGGCTTCTTCCAAAGTTCTTGGGTCATCTTCCATACGAAACTCTTCAGTGTCGTAGACTTCATAATCGTCTGGAATAGCTGACCTTCTGGTTCTTTGAGACCGTCTAGGGGCCTCTGGCACTTGTTCCACAGTGGGCTGTTGTTGTTCTTCCTCGTGTGTGACAATCGGTTCTATAGGATCCTGTTGGACAGGTTCTACATTTTCATTTATTGTCACCACGGGAGAACTCGCAACAGGTGTTGTCACCGCAGCGTCCTGGACTGCTGGTGCAACAACAGCAGGTAGCGTAAAGAAAGGTTCTTGAACCATCGGAGTGGGTACATATACCCGCTTCTCCTGAAGGTTAATTTCACGCGCTACCATGCTCCCCCTGATCATGTCATTCTCCAAGAATACAGCATGCCGGGTTTCAACAAATTTCGTATGTCTGTCAGGACAATAAAATCGATATCCTTTCGATCTTTCAGGATAACCAATAAGGTGGCAGTTGACTGTCTTAGAGTCTAACTTTCCAATGTTTGGGTTAAAAACCTTTGCCTCAGCTGGACAACCCCACACACGCAAGTGGTTAAGTGAGGGTTTTCTTCCTGTCCATAATTCATATGGTGTTTTCGGCACCGATTTACTTGGTACTCGATTAAGTATGTGAATGGCGGTTTTCAGTGCCTCCATCCATAGACTAATCGGTAGCGTAGAGTAACTTATCATGCTTCTCACCATATCCATTAAGGTACGGTTTCTTCTTTCAGCTACTCCATTCTGCTGAGGTTCCCTTGGTGTGGAATACTGAGCAACTATGCCATTTTCCTGTAGAAACCTTGCAAAAGGTCCAGGGATTTGGCCATACGGGGTATGTCGCCCATAGTACTCTCCACCACGGTCTGATCGTACTACTTTGATCTTCAAATCATGCTGATTTTCAACTTCAGCTTTAAATATTCTAAATTTATCCAATGCTTCCGATCTTTCTTTAATTGGATAAATGTAGCCATAACGGGAATAGTCGTCCGTGAAAGTTATAAACGAGTCATAACCATCCACGCTTTTCACAGGGAACGGACCACAAATGTCCGTGTGAATTATTTCTAGGATTCTCGTGCTTCGTTTGGCATCTTTCTTAATTTTCTTAACATATTTTCCTTTAATGCAATCAATGCATTGTTCTAATTCTGAAAATTCTAAAAGCGGAAGAATTGATTCATTAACCAAACGTTCTATTCTCCCCCTCGAAATGTGGCCTAAGCGACAGTGCCACAATTTCGAAGAGTTGCAATCGATTCTCTTCCGCTTCTTATTCGTAGATTGGTTGTCATTCACATTCAAATTACATACATGATTCAATCCCCATCACACACATGATTCAAATTTTCAGCGAGGGATAATAAATAAAGCTTGTCTTGTCGGAAGGCAAGACCAACACTTTCATTATTAAAAAATATCTCGCATTTGCCATTTCCAAAATGGCATTCAAATCCATCATCATCGAGTTTTGATACACTTATTAAGTTTCGACGCAAAGAAGGAACATAAAGTACATCATAAAGAATAAGAGAAAAGCCATTCTTCAATGTTAGGGAATAATTTCCCATAGCTTCAACGTCGGCTTGTACTCCATTCGCCACTTTAATTGTTCTTTCTCCTCTTTGCAGAGTGGTCCTCCCACTTAAGCCCTGTAAGGAATTCACAACATGAACAGTTGCTCCAGAATCAATCCACCAAGTGGTTTTCGAATAACATAAAAACAGGGATTCATCAATAAATGTAATCAAATTCTCACCTTTCTTCATCAACCATTTCATGAAGTCAGGACAATCTTTCTTGTAGTGCCCCCTTTTGAAGCAAAACTTGCACTGATCTTTCTCAGCATTGCCATAAAGGTTGTCCTGCTGATTCTGATTCTGGTTTTCAGGATTCTGAGGAACCTGAGGGGCCTTTTCCTGTGCCTTGGAGGTAGAGCCTTTATCCCACTAGGGCTTGCCCTGTGGTCTAAAGTTCTTGTTTCGAAAGTTTCTTTTCTTATTGTCCTTCACATAGTAAGCAGAGTCACCATGTGAGGACTTAACCCGCTCTTCCTCCTGAACGCACATGGCAATGAGCTTTTCAATATCCCATTTTTCAGGCTGCATGTTATAGTTCACAGTAAAAGTTTCATATTCCCTCGGTAAAGAGTGGAAAACCAAATGGAGTAGGAATTGGTCATTGACCACTACATCCATTGGCGTCAACTTAGCCTGAATGGAGCTCATTTTCACAATGTGATCCCTAATGCTACCACCATTGTATTTCATAGTGACCAATTCCTTGATCAATGTGCTTGCTGTGGCCTTTGCAGACCCAGTAAACTGGTTCTTAACCCTTTCCAGGTATTCAATGGCAGTGATACATTCTGGGATCGACCACCTTATGGGTTCTTCAATCGTGGCCTTAGCCACCATCAAGCACTTGCGATTGGAGAGTGTCCATCGTCTGTGTTCGAGATCATATTTCATCCTGATTTCAGCATGATTTCTTTGCCGAGCAAGGAAATCAGCATCAGTTTCATCGGCTCCCCTCACCGGGTCCTGTGGTGCAATAGGACACGGTGTGGTTATTGCCATATCAATCTCTCCAAGCGCAAGTTCAAGTTCATATTTCTCCCGCCAGACCCGATAGTTGGTCCCATTGAGCGGCGGGATGTTGTTGACATTCAACACAGTCTTTCCTCCTGAAACCATTTCAAAGAAAAAATAAGAACATTTACATATGAAATTGCATGCCTTATCTCAACGTTGGTCAAAATTAAAACATACAATATTCATTTATACAAAAATTCAACATCACCGTTGGGCAGAAGTAGAATTAATGTATAATTTCATGTGAATAAAATATTATAATAGTGTTATTAACAACGTTGGTCAGAAAATAACAACATTATAATAATCTCAAAATCAGAAATATTCATTTTCCATAATTAAACTCTCCCGTTGGTTCGAATTTGTTAATGGAAAATAATAAAACATAATACGCAGCGGAAACAATTAAATTCATTTCATATCTACTTTTCCAGAAGCATAATCATATCTTTCTATTTTCTGAGTAAAATTATCGTTGGATAAAATTTACGCAGAAAATTTGGTTCAAAATTTCATTAAATCATTCATTAAATAAGTTTCTGGAAAATTAAACGTTCATTTCACTGTTCATTCACAATTTCGGCCCGAAGGCCTGTTTCGGCCCGCCACCGGGCGTGGCCCATGGCGGCCTTTCCGCGCCCCGGCCAAGCGCCCCCCGCGCCCAGGCCGCAACCTGGGCCTGGGCCGGGAAATGGCACCCCCGCGCGCGCCCTCCTGGGCCGTATTCGGCCCGGTCGATCGCGGCCGTCGGTTTTGATCGGACGGTTCTCCTTCGATTTCGCCCGATCAAAACTCGTGCGGCGGCCGCCGGCTCCCAAAAACCCTAAATCATTTCATTCTTTCTCTCCCCCCCGGCCGCCGTTCTCCTCCTCCCCAGAGCACACGGTAGCCGTCAAACGCCGGGACGACGACGACAGAGCCGAAGCAGTGGTGAAGGATGGCGCCGCCGGGGAGCCCTTCGCCGGTGCGTGCGCTCGCCTCTGGCTGAGCGCACCGCCGTCGAACGGCTTCTCCGCGGTGCCCTAGTCCGAGCTGTCGGATCCAAGCCGAAGTCCGCGCAGGCGCGACTTCCGGCCTGGATTTCTTCGGCGTCGTGACGGCGCCCCGACGGAGAGAAGGACCGGGTAGGTCTCCTCACTGATCGGATTCGTGTTCTCGGGCTAGGGTTTCAAGTTAGGGTTAGGGTTCGAAGTCGATGCGGTTCATGAGTGTTCATCCCGATCCAAAAAAATGGATCGGTGTTTTCTTTCGAATTGATTCGTTCGTTTGTTACCCGATTGAAATCGAGTTGAATTCGAGTCTGTTCTTCAAATCCCGATCTGAAAATCGGTTTGTTCTTTTGATTGATTCACTTTCCCCGATCTAGATCCACTGATCTAGCCTCGCTCCGATACCATTGATAGTTACACAAGATCCCTAGCAGCCGGATCTAGAGGGGAACAAAAAAAAAAGGAGGCATAGAAACACGGATCCTAATACGATCTATTAGAACAGTGAGAGAGAGCGAGAGATCGCAGACCGAGTGAGTCCATCGGTGTAGCAGTGGAGCTCCCGCCGGCCATGGAGTTCGCTGGCGTCCCTTGGTTGCCGGCGATGTTGGTCGGAGTCGAGGATGACATGTTGCAGAAGGCGGTGAAGGACGTCGATGAGCAATCCCGCCGCTGGCAGCGCACCCACGAGATCGGCTAGGGTTAGGATGTCGGTGGGGAACTGGCGGCTGGTGAACCTCGTACCGTGTGCCCCGGCCCCCACCTTTCCTTTATAGCGCTGGGCGACGGGGGCCCACCAACCACCAGGTTGGACGCCCCCGATCAGGGCGCGGATGAGAGGCCTGTTAGGCCGTTGGGCCTAACGGGAGGAGATCACAATCCAACACCCACTATAAACCACAAACACACAAAGTAAAATATAACTACGGCAATCAGCTTGTGCTGGACTCACTACTAGAGAACAGGCCTTTGGACGATCTATCAACTGAGCTTTAGTCTCGGCAAAAATTTGTGTCCGGGGCTAAAGACTTTTAGTCCCGGTTGGTATTATACCAACCGGGGCTAAAGGTGAATCTTTAGCCCGGGACTAAAGGTTCTGAACCTTTAGTTCCGGTTGGTAATATCAACCGGGACTAAAGGGTGACCCTTTAGCCCCGGTTGGTGGTACCAACTGGGACTAAAGGTCCTTTTAGCCCCGGTTGGTGCTACCAACCGGGGCTAAAGATCCTTCACGAGTGGATTTAAAAGGAAAACGTCCAAAACTGTATCATGTGAGTTGTGTAGCTCAGTTCGTAAGCGTGTCTGAAGCGAGACGTGCTGAGTTCGAATCTCACACAATACACATTTATTTTTCCTCCCTGGACCTTTAGCCTCGGTTGGAATACCCGAGGCTAAAGGCCAAATCCAACAGAAAAGCCCTTTGTGTAGCAGTGACTCCATTAATTTGTTCTGTTATTCTATCATCACTCTGTCACTTTATATATAGCCTCATGAAGCAGGTTTCCGTACGTCATCTGGTAAAGATCCATTTATGTCTTGATTGATCATACGTAGCAATACAATCCACAGAAGATTGATTCATGCATTATTATTACTTGCTCCGATCGCCTTTTTTCGGTGAAATGAAACAGCTTGTGCCGTGTACTACTATTCCAGTAATCAACGGTTTGGTTAAAATTGTAGCAAAATTTGGCATTGAAGTCCGAAGTCCCACCCAATGATTTGTAGCGATAACCACCACCTGCGTTTTTTTTTCTTCAATTTTCAGAGCCAATCAAGCTAGTTTGGCTTCAGGCCGGTACAAGCACGTTGTTGGGTTGAATTCGAGCTAGGTACACGTCCAGTGCAAGGCGGTGTTTATATGGCATTGATTTGCCAACAGGACTGTACGTGAAGACTCGTACTCATATGGGGTTTGATGATGGTCGCCCGCCATCAGTACAGACCACGTAAATCACGTTTCTTCTTCAGTTCTTCTACAATTTCCTGGGTGATTGATGATCATGCCCCTGAGATTTTCTCCAATTCGAAACCAAGCCACGAAATTGTAGGGAAAAAAACAATTAATAAGCTGCGACTTATCATTTGCAGAAACACATACTAACTGTGGCCTATGATATCATATCATAGCAAGTTTGCAATGCAATGATTTCAATGTTTTCCATATGGGCTACATATCTCTGTCAGCGCAAAACATGCAGAACAGTATGTCTGACAACACAAGCAGGGAACACCACTCCACCGGGACCTCTGACTCTGAGCTGAAGCAGCTCTGACAACGACGCAGGTAACATTCCATTATACGGAGTACAGTAGTACTCCGTATGCCGCAGGGGTACGGTAGATCAACCTAGGCAGGAGGGCATCCAGCATCTCTGGACTCAGGCGCAAGATCTTGGGAAAGCATCCACATCTTATCTGCAAACATGCATGCATGGGTCGATGGCCTCAAAAAGGGCTCAGCCAACGAAGCCGCAGCGTCCATGAGCCTGCACCTGCATTATCATTAGGACTTTTCTTCTTCAGAATCTTGATGAAACGATGCGCATGCAGCATATATGGCCGCGAGCGTGCAGGACCATATGCATGTCTCCGTCGTCCTCGTCTCATCAGTGTAGTGTGCGCTTCTGCACTTTTGCCACTGTTGTATAAGCAAAGCACGCTAGCAACGGCGTCTCCAACTGGTGGTGGACCACAAGTGAACGTGAGCGACTTGACATACGTTCCAATTCAGGTTCCATCACATTTTTGCCAACTGTGCGCGCATTCAGAAAATGTCAGTGCTCTACAGAGACTCCCAGAGGGGTCATATGTCGATTCTGATGCTGCTGTGTCTATGTATGATATGTCCTCCAGACTCCGAGATGTTCATGCTGACAAACTGACAACATATCTCTGTTCTAGTGCAGCAGGTGGGTGACAAAACCAAATAATGCCCAATGAGGGCACAAAGAGGCCGGTTAGCATTGTTTGGAAAGATATGTTCCAAAAAAAAGGCCCCAGTTTGTTTTATCTTCCTTTCTGCATATGGTTATATCATCATCATCATCATCATCATCGCTGAAGTAATCAGTGCCTAGTTAGTATATTCGCTAAGAAAACACAGTTTTGCTATCTGCATGGGCTTTCTGTAGATGGACATGCATGGACGTATCTGCGTCATCACCATCCAACAGAAAGCTTGCAACCGTAGTAGGGCTTCACTATACTTAGGGGGTGTTTAGTTGGTAGGAATTTGGGTGTAAAGTTCCTGTAGCACTTTCGTTGTTATTTGACAAACTTTGTCCAAATATGGACCAAGTAGACTCAAAAGATTCGTTTCGACATTTACAGACAAACTGTGCTATTAGTTATTTTTTTTACCTACATTTAATACTCCATGCATGTGTTTAAAGATTCGATGTGATGGAGAATCTTGTAAAGTTTTGGGATCTAAACATGGCCTTATACTACACACCTAACGCCCCAACCAACATTGCAAGCAACAAAATCGACCTAGGCATCAGTGCAAATTAATTATATACGCACGCACGACGACGACGACAGCTCTGAGCTCCTGCACTACTTAATCCTAGTAGCATACTGCATACAAGACGCCGGGATTGATGAAGTGGTTCTTTCTGCAGAAGTGGACAAACGAACGAAGCGAGCAGAGTGACATTGGAGCACGTACGATCCGATCGAACCCATAGTGTGCAGAAAGGCAGTGAAGCTTTTTGTAGCTTTAGCTAGAAGTTAGAGCCCTCGATCCTAGGCTTTACAGGCTCATCTCCATCTGCTTGCTGCTCCCTCGAGTAGTGTAAAGCTGAAGAGCTAGCGAGACCATAGCGCAGGAGGGGAATGTTTGGTGGGTGCAGAAAAGCTACAGAGGACGGCGGTCATCACCCCCCATAAGGCCATAACCCACTATAAAAAGAGAGAGGAGCGTCAGCCAGTAGCCCGATACAGATTGGATTGGAGAATCTTAATACTACAACAAATTAAAGCTAGGTTCATCACTGCAGTGCGTGGGCAGGGTTTCTTTAATCCAGCCGGAGCACTTCAACTACCGCCCGCGGGCAATTTCCTGATTGAGCGTATACCTGCATGCGCATGCGACGACTGACTGACTTACTGAGACTGACGCTTGATAACGCACGCCGAAAGTTTTTAGCTCTTATATTCAGAAATGGGGAGTAGAAGATTGTAATTTGGCGTACAGGTCCCTGGCGAGTATATCTTTATTTATAGTACAGAAAGAATGGATACAAGCGAAGTACAGATTACAAAATAATTGATTGTAATTTTATCACAATCGGGCCTTGTCTTGTCTGATATGCTACAGTTTCCTTTCTTCAGGATCTTCAGTTGCTGCATATTCATCAGCTTAACAATTAACATCATCCCCCCTCAATCTCAATCTCAACCACCAAGTGCCACAAGATTGAGATTGATCCGTGAATCATGACTGATCCATCAGCTGCTTGGATTTTTTGTTTTTGGTTGGAGAGGCCAAACAGTTTTGAACAAGAGTATACTACTAACCTGTTCAGCTGTGATATAGGCATACATTCCCTAGGAATTCTGATGCACCATCCAAAACTAACCCAATAACTCCCTAGGAAGAAAGGAAAAGAAGAGGATAAAAAGAAGAGGAATAAAGAAACAGAGATCAACCTAACCCAATAACTCAAATAACCAAATTGGAAACGGGTTCACTCAATCTAAAAATATGCTACACTGGACAAACCGCACACAGCACACTGTAAGTTCAAAGCAGCTTACGGCTTTGTTTAGATGCACATGTATCTACCTCAAACCACATGAATCGGAGTGGAACTTAGTTCAAATACACTCCAACACATATGAATTTAGTTAAATGCATGTGCATCCAAACAAGCCCGACGGGAGTTACCATCACTTGTCTCATATATGCTAGAGGTGTTCTAATATTTTGTTGGGAGTAGTATATGTGAGCCAAATACTTACGGTCGTACAATTTTGGAGCTAATGAAGCCCACAAGCCCAGTGAGGCAGAGCCCAGAGCCAAAACTCAGATAGAACTCGTGAGTCGCATCGGCCTGCTTTCATTTATCTTGGAAAGTCCTCCTGGGTTTTGGCTAACATGTCGCCACACCAGTTGTCCTACACAGCACACTGCTTTCAAACTTTCACGATAGTTCAAGAGCTTTTTACCTACGTGTCATTATAAAAGCTCCAAATGAACTGTGTATCAATGTAATTTTAAAAACTTTCTCAGTACCCTTGTCCAAAGTTTCTTTTACCTGTGTGCCACTTCCGTTAATTTTGCCTGTAACAGCAGCTAACGGTTAGTGGAAAAGACGCTTCTGCCCTTAGTTGTAGAATGCATCAAAATTTTCATTCTTTCTCCAGGTGTCACTGTAACTTTACTTTTTTTCTCTATACCACTATAAAAAAATCACTATAACAGCTTGTATATGTGCATGTAAATTTTTTTAATAAATATAACAAATTTAAATTAAGAGTTAAATATACAAGCTGATATGGTTATAGTGATTTTTTTGTATCACCGGGCCACACCACTGCTGCTCCTGCTCTTCAGCTCTTGAGCTCAGCTGCTGCTTGCCGGACGGACGCCGGACGGGGCCTCGTCATAGTTTCCGTGCCAAATTTAGTACTGGCTGAATCACCATTTCGCCGTGGCAAGTGGCAGTGGGAGAGGGTTTGCAGTGACAGTTCTCTTTATTGCCTTCGCCTACTAGCACTCCCAACGCAGAAACTATGATAGTTTCTATAGCTATTAATTGCACTGTCACATACTCCCTCCGTCCCTAAACAAGTGTCATTCTCGCTTATATTTAACTCTTAATTTAAATTTGTTATATTTATTAAAAAAAATCACATGCACATATACAAGTTGTTATAGTGATATTTTGTATAGTGGTATAGAGAAAAAAAAGTGAAGTTATAGTGACACCAGGAGAAAGAATGAAAATTTTGATGCATTCTACAACTAAGGGCAGAAGTCACTACAGCAGAATCATTATTTGCCGAGTGCTGGCAGCACTCGGCAAAGAGCCTTTTGCACTCGGCGAAGGCTTCGCCGAGTGCCGCACTCGGCGAAGAAAATGTCGGCAAAGGGTTCTTTGCCGAGTGAAAAATATCGGGCACTCGGCGAAGGCTTTGCCGAGTGCCAAATATCGGGCACTCGGCGAAGGCTTTGCCGAGTGCTGACATATTTGACACTCGGCAAAGAAAAAACGAAAAAAATCCAAAAAATAGAGAAAAACTATTATTAAATTGGGGGAGGGGCCGGCCGACTAGGCAGCGCCCACCCGTCTCCCTCGAAATCGCAAGTCCTGGTATTTTTCACGTAATTTTCTCTCACGCAATCAGTAGGATTCGAACCCAGCACCTCTTGTTCTTATTCGCGCGGAGCCTCCTCAACCACTACACTACACACATATACGTTCCATATCCGTTTCGGTTATCCATATATTATACTAAACCGAGTGTAACTTGCTTATTTGAGGCCCTAAACGAATTCAAATAAAAAAGTTGTCAACTACAAAGTTTTCTAACTTTTTGAGATCTACAACTTTTTTTTTGTAGTTTTTCTATCTGAGGTCGTTTATAAAAATTTGAATTTCAAATTTGATAATTTGAAACGTAGTTTTCGTTGACAAGATGATTTCAAATCAAAAGGTTGTCAACACCAAAGTTTCATAACTTTTCAAGATCTACAACTTTCATTTTGGTCATCTCTCCATCCGAGATATTTTAAAAAATTCGAATTTTAAATTTTTCAAACCCGAACGCAGTTTTGCATAACTAGATGACTTCAAATTAAAAAGTTATCAACTACAAACTTTCATAACTTGTCAAGATCTACAAAGTTTATTTTGGTTGTTTAACCATTTATGCATCCGACATTGTGGTTCTAATATTATTCGCAAACATTATATATCACTCTTGTAGTTTTATAAACTACCAGAGAGATATATAAGATTTGTGAACGAATTTATTTTAAGTTTGTCAAATTAAAAAATCACCAAAACAAAAATTGTTCATCATGATAAGTTAACCAACTTTGTAGTTAAAACCTTTTTCATTTGGATTAATTTACTGCTTCAAAATGTAATTTAAAAACTGACTTTGCCGAGTGTCAAACAAACACTAGGCAAAGAGCTCTTTGCCGAGTGCCACGTGGCTGGCACACGGGAAAGGCACCTCTTTGCCGAGTGCCAGCCACGTGGCACTCGGCAAAGACCCGACCACGTGGCACATTTCGGGGCCACATTCTTTGCCAAGTGCCACGTGGCTGGCACTCGGCAAAGACCCGACCACGTGGCACAGTTCGGGCCACATTCTTTGCCGAGTGCCACGTGGCTGGCACTCGGCAAAGAGGTGCCTTTGCCGAGTGCCTTTCTTTGCCGAGTGCCGGACACTCGGCAAAGCGTCCTTTGCCTTGTGTTTGCGCTTTCCCGAGTGCCACGTGGCCGACACTCGGCAAAGAGGCTCTTTGCCCAGTGCCCGAAATTTGGCACTCGGCAAAGCCCCAGGCACTCGACAAAGATTAATTTTCCCGTAGTGAGTGTCTTTTCCCCTGGCCGTTAGTTGATGTTATAGGCAAAATTAACGGAAGTGACACATAGATAAAAGAAACTTTGGACAAGGGTACTGAGGAAGTTTTTAAAATTGCAATGGTACATAGATCATTTGTATCTTTTATAATGGCACGTAGGTAAAAAGCTCTAGTTCAAAGAGGCCGGTTAGACTCTATACTAAATTATAGAAGTATTTTTTTTAAAAAAAATATTCAAATATTTTTAGAATAGATATGCATTTACAATACGTAAAATATTATTAGAAAATTCATAAAAATATGTTTGAACTCAGAAAAAAAATGAACCTAGAATCATGCTGTACCTTTTCCTTCCGTTACATAGAGTTATTTGAATCTTATTTGACCTCCTAAAATTTGAAACTAGGCAAATGTGAAATGAAGAACCATGCAAACAGAAAAGGCAAATCCTTGCAGGCGACAGCGTGCCCAACATGCAAACTGTAAATATATATATATATATATATATATATATATATATATATATATATATATATATATATATATATTCTCATTAATGTCTAGCTTAACCATCTAGACATGCATGGGAAAATTCAAATAAAACGTATAATTCCTAACCCAGAAAAATTAGGGAAATATGAAACATGTTTCATTTTTTGAGTTAAAATAGATTTTTTTATTATTTTTAACATTAAATCAGATTTTTTCTATTTTTAAATAAATATTTATTCTAGAGAAATATTTGGATTTTTTATCTATAATTTTTTTTATAAAGTCTAATTGACCTCTCTAAACTATTATGAAAGTTTAATTTACCTTCGTTGTGGGTGACATGATGTTACGTAGGACAACTAACGTGGTGCCAAGTCTGTCAAAACAACTTTTAAAAACGTTCAGGGAGTTAATGAGACGGTTTCAATAGTTTGAGGATCATAAACACCAGATTTTATAATTGGAGGAGGTAAATCGGTATAGCCCAATAGTTAGAGGGTTTGGATGACCTTTTTCTTTATCTTGATATATTATATTTCCGTAGGTCGAACATCCTTAAGTTTTAGTAGATTTATAGTCCCTCCATACTAAAGACAGTTATTTTGAACAAGGTTTGGGGTCAAATATTGAGAATATAAATCATAAATAAATTTTAAACTATTGAATTTGGAAATATAAAAACCATATGAATAGATTTGTCTTGAAAATAATACTTTCATAAAGTATATATATATATCACTTTTCGATAAATATTTTTATAAAAAAAGAAGTCAAAGTTATGTTTCGGAGATTGTGTCGTTGTTCACAACGACTTCATGAGCAACTCCAACGGTTTTGCAAATGAGTTTGACATTCTTGTTTTTGCAAAAAGTCTAAAAATCTCCTATCCAACAGTTTGACAAATGAGTTTAGTATTTTTAGCAACTTGACAAACAACGGGTGATATTTGGCATATATGTCAAGCTGCGATTCGTTTGGCAATCGCCCTCGCGTGCTACTCCCGCAGGATATTTCGCTCTCGTGCGTACAATTTTTTAGTATTGTCAAGTCTAAATGCAAAACCGTTGGAGATTGACTCTTTTTACATTTGTCATATTAATTTGAGAGTTGGTAAATACCATATTTTGTCAAACAAAAAATATAAAACCCTTGGAATTGCTCTTAGTATGAAGGGAATAGAAGATATTAGTAACATTTGTATCTACAAATAAGTATATTATAAAAAAATATGCAATAATTAGTCTGATGATTTATGCACCATAAATATTAGTAGTCTCTTGTATATATTTGGTTAGAGTTAAGTACGTTGTGAGAAAGGCGGTTAAAATGGACTAAGAGAGACAAAAAGAGTATGATTAGGAATAGACTATTATTGATTGTGTGAGAAATTTATGCAGGAATCGCCATGGGATTAATTCCCGCCGGGGACGATGATGGGAAAGAAATGATCCTAACGGTATTTGCAGGGATGGAGATAGAAGAGTAAGAACCTAATTTCTGACAAGAAGGTTTCTGTTGACATCTCTACGTACTTCTTCCAATTTGGTAAAAGAAGTCGTGTCAGACAGCGACATGGTGTCCAAAACGTAACTTTGATCATTTGTTTTTTTAAAAAATATTTATTGGAAAGTGGTATATGTATATTTTTATGAAAGTACTTTTCAAGATAAATTTATTTATATGATTTTTACATCTCTAAACTCAACAATTTAAAAATTATTCATGATTTATATTCTCGATGTTTGACCAAAACCTTATCCAAAATGAGTTCTTTTATAAAACTGGAGGGAGCACCGTGTAACAATCCTCGTTATCAGACAACCAAAATTGATGGCTTAAAATTGTTGCTTGACATGCAAAGTTGTCTGAATACCGAACCAAAAACATGGTCGGACGAGATATGGGCCTCCTAGCACAATACGCACGTCTCACGAGGAGAATGAAACAAACCACTTTTGGCGAGTTGTGCTATCAGCTGTCAGCTCTCCTCCTCCGTTGCACCTGCGCGGCGACGGTTCAAGCCCGATCCTTAGCCTCACTGACTGACCGACACCGATTAGTTCTCATGAAGATTGAAATAGGGAGAAAAAGAAAATTATAATCTATGTTGGGTTTCATGGGACGAGGATGCAGAACCATTCCCCATACTCTTTCCGTGGTCATATTCTAATCTCTACCCGCGGGAGGATTGGCCCCCTCCCGCGGGTTGGGTTACTGTAGTTTTTTTTTTTTGCTTTTTTCCTTTCTTTTTTTCCTTTTCTTTTCCTTTTTCTACTTTTTTTTATTTTTTTAAGATTTTTGTACGCATCTTTTTCTATTAAAAATCGGTGCGACGATAGCGCGTTCAATAATACAAACTTTAATTATGGAACGATGATCTCCCAATATTTGTGTACATTTTATGCTTATACGGTCAATGCCTTAGTATATACAGATATGTATTTCTATAATTCGTTTGTGAGGTCGACCTGAACTGTACACCGTTGTATTTTTACATATATGACACCATATATGCTATTTTTTCTTTTGAAAATTAAAAAAGAAATGTCTTCAAAATATAAGTATACGTGGGAAGAGTACTCGCATGAGAAAGAGTTATCCGTTAAACCTACTGCTATTATTAATCTACCGTTTCTTAAAAAAACTAAAACTAATCTACCTTTGTCTTCATTAATTTATTTATTTACTAATTTTCTTAAATTAATTATTTTTCAAAAAAATACAAAGTACCTAAAAGTAGTAGTCAACCACCGAAACAAGTTTATATATAGGCATGTAAACCAAGAAATCTCATAGATTACTTTTATTCACAGTCTGGATTTTATAAACCCATCCAAATACGCCATAATTCCCAACAAATAAAATCACTGTTAACGTCTTAACCTGTCAGGTAGCGGCAATGCTCACCGTCAGACGATCATAATCTATGGCTTAAAGCTTGTTGCTAGACGTGCAATGACGCAGAGCTGCTGGACTGGAAACCAAACACGAGCGTTCGGACGCCCATGTGTGGGACAGGATCTGGCCATCTGGGCCGCTCAGCTCACGCCAGGTCTCACACGACTCACGAGGAGAATGAAACAAGCCGTGACACTATCTGCCAACCTGGTACTCTGTTCTCCTGTGTCTCTGTCTCTGTCTGTCAGCTCTCCTCCTTTGAGGGAGTGTCTAATTGGTCACTGTGACACTAATTTAGTCTATTAAAAATAGATTAATAAAAAATAATTTATATATTCCGTCAAAAAAACCTTGAGTTAATTTTATCAAAACTAATTAATGTATTATTAGCACATAGTTACTATAGCACACTATTATCAAATGATGAATTAATTAAGTTTAAAAATCATCTTATAAAGTTATTGTAATTTATGTGGTTAATTATTTTTTAGTCTATATATAATACTTTATGCATGTGTCCGAATATTTAATGCGACGCGAGAACGGAGTCCATGTGCTTCAAATCTTGTACGTACCTATCAAGTGCACCGCATGGGTATGGCCTCCGATCCTGCTGCGCCGGGTAGACAACACACATGCAGTGGCATGTGGCGCGCCGCGACCTCCAGCACACGCGCATCGTATCCGTTGGCCAGCAGGGACACGACGAATTAAGGTAGTCCACTGCAAGAGTTAAAAGGCAGAGCAACGTGAGCTCGGTAGGACGGCAGCGTCAGGCCATGGCCATGCCAATGGAGGTCGTCGGGTCGTTTAGTCCGGCCGTGGCGCCACCCGCTACGTACCGGTGGAAATATTCCCGGTGGGTGGATCAGGACAGCGCCTATGTCTCGGTGGCCTGTTGTTGCTGTGTTCTTTGTCACTGTCCTAGCTTGGATCAGTGAGCACAGACCGGAGGAACGGCCGCCTTGTTATTTCTTTCTGGGCAACCACAAAACACTAGTCCTATATATCGTACGCTCAAATAACTGCAGATATTTATATGTGTCGGTCGTCCGTCCCGGAATCATTCATCGGCTCATCGCGGGCAGTGGCAGGCCGAGCTGTGGACGTGTTGTCCTCGAACACAGCATGTGCATATCGCCGTATAAACCACAACCCCATAAGGAGGTTTTTGCGCCTGCACTGCACTCACTCACTGCATATATCCATGCATGGCCAACAGCTCATGCTCCCGCATAACGTAGTAGCTAGTAGGACCCTCGCTCGGTCCCTCTCTACACACTACTAGAGAACAGACCTTTGGACGATTTGCAAAATCAGCTTTAGTCACGGAAAAATTTGCGCCCGGGACTAGAAAGGTCTTTAGCCCCGGTTGGTAACACCAACCGGGGCTAAAGTTCCCCAGCCCAACGGCTCAATTGTCAGAGGGGCCTTTAGTCCCGGTTGGTGTTACCAACCGGGGCTAAAGACCGGCCTTTAGCCCCGGTTGGTAACACCAACCGGAACTAAAGGTTTTGCCCCGGTTGGTGTATCCAGCCGGGGCTAAATGTAGGCATCTTTAGCCCCGGTTGGTAACACCAACCGGGACTAAAAGGTTTTGTCCCGGTTGGTGTACCCAGCCGGGGCTAAATGCCAACATTTAGCCCCGGCTGGGAATAAGGACCGGGGCTAAATGTCCCTCCCTATATTTGAACTGTTCTTCCACCTCCAGCCGTGCCCGAGCTCCTGTCTTCATTTTTTCTTCATTCAGTCACTTGCTTGCTTGTTTGCTCTCTTCTCTGGTGATTTTTGTTTGTTAACACATCTCCGGCGATTGATTTATTTCATCACATCTACACCGCCATCGACTCCTTGAAAGGTTACTATCTTAAGTTTTTTATTTTTGTAGCTATTTTGAGTTCATTGACTTGATAGTTCAAATTATTACTCTAAAAACAAAATATGACCGTTTAATTAGTTTATTTTAATCTTTTAGAGAAATAGAGATCATTTAAATCATTTGTTGACAAAAAATAGAAATATATAATACTTTAGTTTACAAAATGTGACCGGTTTAATTAGTTTTTTTTGAGAAATAGAGATGAGTTAAATCATTTGTTTACAGAAATTAGAAATATATAATACTTTAGTTTACAAAATGTGACCGGTTTAATTAGTTTATTTTATTATTTTGGAGAAATAGAGATCAGTTAAATTATTTGTTTACAGAAATTAGAAATATATAATACTTTAGTTTACAAAATGCAGAAGGATGCCTGTTTG
Organism: Coix lacryma-jobi var. lacryma-jobi; assembly: GCA_009763385.1. Taxonomy (NCBI): domain Eukaryota; kingdom Viridiplantae; phylum Streptophyta; class Magnoliopsida; order Poales; family Poaceae; genus Coix; species Coix lacryma-jobi. Next base: position 114,494,671 of record CM019827.1, on the reverse strand, counting down.
GTATGTTGTTTTCGAAGGCACCAAGCCAGGTATTTACACCAGCTGGGCCGAGTGCAGCCAGTATGTCCTCAAAGTTAAGGGAGCTGTGCATAAAAAGAACAAGTCTTTTGAGGAAGCTTCTGCAGCTCTAGAGGCTTTCAACTCAAGAATCAACTCAATTCCTACTGCACCTACCCCTACCTTACCTTCCTATCAGGTTAGAGTGGCAGGCAGTCCATTTTGTTGAACTGTGATGTGGGAAAAATGTGCAGGTGTTGTTAGTTGCTTTGGTTGTGGCCAAGTGGATTAGGCTGCACTGTTATCTTGATGTAATAATTAATTAGACAAGTTCAACTGCTACTACTTTTATGCCACCAGTGATTCTTACTAAATTTCATGCCAGTCATTTTATAATTCATTTGTTTATAAGAATCAGAGATATAATTATGTGATATGTCATATAATGCAGACGATGACACGTCACTGGATGTACAATGCCGATCGTCGCTCAAAAGAGTTCATTGATGGCGTGCATTATTTTTTAAGAGTGGCCGAGGCAAACAAGCGGAATGGTTTTATGTGCTGCCCATGTGCCCTTTGTAATAATTCGAAGGAATATTCTAGCTCAAGGAGTCTTCACTCACACTTGTTCAAGTCGGGTTTCATGTCAAACTATAGTTGTTGGACGAAGCATGGAGAAACTGGGGTTATGATGGAAGAAGGTGAAGACGAACAATTGGACCCTGACAATGACATTATTGCTCAATACGGTGACTTTGGTGATACTGCAATGGGGAAGGTGAAGAAGAGGCAAGTGCAGAAGACACACTCGTTGAAGATGATGCTCTTGGTGATGTCATTCGTGATGCACAAAGAGATTGCGAAAGTGAAAAGGAGAATGCTAAGTTTGAATATATGCTAGAGGATCACAGGAAATTACTATATCCGTCTGCTGCAGATGGACAAAAAAAGTTGGGTACAACACTTGAGTTGCTACAATGGAAGGCACAAAATGGTGTATCTGACAAGACATTTGGACAATTATTGAAGATTATAAAACAAAAGATGCTTCCGAAGCCTAACGAATTACCCGGCACTACGTACGAAGCAAAACAAGTCGTCTGTCCTTTGGGTTTAGAAATCCAGAAGATACATGCATGCCCTAATGACTGCATCCTGTACCGTGGTAAGGAGTACAAGAATTTGGATGAATGCCCTGTATGTAAAGCGTCACGATATAAGATTAGGCGAGATGACCCTGGCGATGTTGAGGGTGAAGAACGTCCTCGGAAGAAAATCCCTGCCAAGGTTATGTGGTACGCTCCTATAATACCACGCCTGAAACGCCTGTTCAGAAACAAGGACCATGCAAAGTTGGTGCGATGGCACAAAGAAGACCGTAAGGTAGACAACATGTTGAGACACCCTGCAGATGGGTCCCAGTGGAGAGCAATAGACAGAGAATTCCCGGAATTTGGAAAAGACGCTAGAAACTTAAGGTTTGGTTTAAGTACAGACGGGATGAATCCTTTTGGGGAACAGAGCAGTAGTCATAGCACGTGGCCTGTTACTCTATGTATGTACAACCTTCCTCCGTGGTTATGCTTAAAGCGGAAGTTCATTATGATGACAGTGCTCATCCAAGGCCCGAGGCAGCCTGGCAACGATATCGATGTATACCTGAGGCCATTAGTTGAGGAACTCCTACTTTTATGGAGTAAATCAGGTGTACGTGTGTGGGATGATTACAAACAGGAACACTTTGACCTGCGAGCATTGTTGTTCGTAACAATTAATGATTGGCCTGCTCTAAGTAATCTTTCAGGACAGTCAAACAAGGGATATAATGCATGCACACATTGTTTTGATGACATGGATAGTGTATATTTGAAAAAATGTAGAAATGTAGTGTACCTTGGGCATCGTTGATTTCTTTCTATGAATCACCAGGTTAGAAATAAAGGCAAGCATTTTAAAGGTGAGACAGACCACCGGAGCAAGCCTCGCAACAGAACTGGGGAAGATGTACTTGAGATGATCAAGGATGTGAAAGTAGTCTTTGGAAAGGGGACGGGCAGTCAACCTGTTCCGAAAGACGCTACGGGACACATACCCATGTGGAAGAAGAAGTCAATATTTTGGGAGCTACCCTATTGGCATGTACTAGAGGTCCGCCACGCGATCGACGTGATGCACCTGACAAAGAATCTTTGTGTCAACCTTCTAGGATTCATGGGTGTGTATGGGAAGTCTAAGGATACACTTGAAGCACGACAAGAGTTGCAGCGCATGAAAGAACGAGACAACCTACATCCAGAGAAGACAGATGATGGACGCCATTACTTAAGACCTGCTAGTTACACTCTTAGCAATGAAGAGAAGGAAATCATGTTTGAATGCCTAAACAACATCAAGGTCCCATCTGGATTCTCCTCCAATATAAAGGGAATAATAAATATGCAAGAGAATAAATTCCTAAACTTAAAGTCGCATGACTGCCACGTGCTTATGACGCAATTGCTTCCGGTTGCTTTAAGAGGAATTCTACCTCCACATGTACGTCTGGCCACTGTGAAGCTATGTGCATTCCTCAATGCAATTTCTCAGAAGGCAATTAATCCATTAGAACTAGCTACTCTACAGAATGATGTGGTTCAATGTCTTGTGAGCTTTGAGTTGGTGTTCCCTCCATCCTTCTTTAATATCATGACACACCTCCTAGTTCACCTGGTCAAGGAGATTCATATTCTCGGTCCTGTGTTCCTACACAACATGTTCCCCTTCGAAAGATTCATGGGAGTACTGAAAAAATATGTTCACCAACGTGCTCGGCCAGAAGGAAGCATCGCCAAGGGCTATGGGACAGAGGAGGTCATAGAGTTCTGTGTTGACTTTATTCCTGACCTTGACCCGATTGGTGTTCCTGAATCACGACACGAGGGGAGGCTGTGTGGAAAGGGGACACTAGGGAAGAAAACATATATCGGTACGGGGAACGATTATTTCAATAAAGCGCACTACACAGTTCTTCAAAACTCATCAGTGGTGGATCCATATATTGAGCTACACAAGGAGTTCCTACGATCCCAATTTCCTGGGAAGAATGAAGTTTGGATTACACGTGAGCACATGAATACTTTTAGCACTTGGTTGCGAAAAGAATGTCTGGGTGATAACAATATTGATGAGCAACTATATTTGTTGGCTAGGCAACCATCATGGCACATCCTCACGTACAAAGGATATGAGATAAATGGAAACACATTTTACACCATTGCCCAAGATAAAAGTAGCACAAACCAAAACAGTGGTGTTCGCGTAGATGCCACAGACCCAAATAGGAAGAGGCAAACATATTACAGCCGCATAGAGGAGATTTGAGAACTAGACTACGGACCTAATTTTACAGTCCCTTTGTTTCGATGCCAATGGGTCAAGACGACCGGAGGCGGAGTAACAGTTGACAAGGAGTATGGAATGACAACAGTGGATCTCAACAATATTGGATACAAAAGTGAACCATTCGTCCTTGCTGCTGATGTGAATCAGGTGTTCTACGTGAAAGACATGTCTACAAAACCCAAGGGAGGGAAAAATGATGAAAAATCAACCAAAGAGCGAAAACGCCACATAGTTCTTTCAGGAAGAAGAAACATCGTGGGAATTGAGGACAAGTCAGACATGTCAGAAGATTATGAAAGGGATGACCGAATACCGCCCTTCAGTGTGACCAAAGACCTAAGCATCGTGCTAAATGCTGAGGAGACTCCATGGTTACGACATGATCATAACCAAGGGACATACGTCAAGAAGAAGATCACCAGTGTACCCGCTTGATATATAGTGATGTTTTAACTAATATTATGTATTACAGTTTTTGTGTAATTAATAATGATTATGGATAGTCATGGTTCGTTGATGTTTTATCTTTTTAAATTATATTGCAATTTAACAGTGAATTTCTCTACCGTGTATTTGGACAATGAAAGATGAACAACCCAAAATTTAACGTTCAGATAATGCAAAAACAATTTTCCTATCGAGAACCAGTTGTTTTAGATATTTAAATTTAACATTATATTTTTGCATTAACAAAATATGAATTGTTATTTACATTTATATTCGTTATTATAAGAAAAGAAAAGAATTTATGTTACAAAATTTTCTACTACACAATAAGGTAAAAGGAAATACAACTATTATTTTTAAGTAATTTTATGCCTAATATTGAATTTACTATGCAATTAACAAGTATTACAACATATTAATATAACCAAAACTTAATTCGAAACCCAAAATACAGAAAACCCAAAATAAAGGCGGGAGAAACCCCTTTAGTCCCGGGCCGTGGCACCACCCGGGACTAAAGGATCCTTTAGTCCCGGGGCGTAAGACCGCCCGGGGCTAAAGGTCCACCCCTTTAGCCCCGGGCGGGCTTACGCCCCGGGACTAAAGGTCTTTTAGTCCCGGGTGGTGCCACCGCCCGGGACTAAAGGGGCCCCGCGTATATAGGGCACAGGGCCCTCCTCCTTCCTCAGATCGACGTCAGAGTTTGCGCCACCGCCTCCGTCTTCGCCGCCGTACGTCTGTTGTGCCTCGCCGCCGTCTCGTCCTCCCGCTCGCCGTCGTCTTCGCCATCCTCCGCGGTGCCCTCGGCCTCCCTCGCCGTCCTCCGCGGTGCCCTCGGCCTCCCTTCCACGCGCGTGGCGCGCCCTCGGCCTCCCTCGTGTCGCCACCGCCATCGGCCTCAGAGAGCTCCGGCCCTCGCCGTCGTCCGCGCGGTCCCTCGGCCTCCCTCGCCGTCGTTCGCGGCGCCCTATGCCGTCGAGCTCGCTTTTGCCGCGCGCCGCCGTCGCGACATCCTCGCCGTTCGCCGCCGGCCGTTGCTCCCCTTGTGCTGTCGTGTCTCGTCCTCGCCGTCGTCTCGCGGCCGCTCCGGCCGTGTGCCTCGTCCTCGCGCTGCCGGTGAGGAGTGCCACCGCGCGTGCGTGTGTGTGTGAAGTGTTTGTGCGTGTGCGTGTGTGTGTGCACTGTGTGCAGTGTATGTGTGTGTGTGAAGTGTGTAAAGTGTGTGTGCACTGTGTGTAAGGAAAAAGAAAATAGAAATCGATATGAATTGAAAATAGAAAATAGTTTTTACCCTAACAAAATATTATGTTTACACATGTAGATAAAAAGAGATTGGTCGCGTTGACCGCGCCGTCCGCCGTCATCCTCACCGTGTGATCCTCACCGCAACGTGATCCTCGTCGTCGTCCGTTGTCGTCCTCACCGCGACATCATCCTCGCCGTCGTCCGTCGTCGTCCTCTCATCAATGGTGTGTCCTCTGTGTTAGATGAAGGAGGAATAATCACATAGATAATTTGGTCTTTAGATATGTAAACATTTATTTATATCGGTCGTGTATATGTTTATGAAATAATCACATGGATATGTTTATGGAATTGAATAATGAAAGGACCGAATCAGCCTAGAGGGGGGTGAATAGGTGATTTTTGACTATCTGAAACTTCACAAACTATAAAATGTAGTTAGATAGCAACCGGAGAGGCCGGTTTGTTTGGGTAGGTACTACCGGGTGTGAAACACCGGTACTACCAACACAAACAAATGGCACAACCGGGATCCTAAAAGAAACTACAAATCCGATGAAAGTAAGCTATGAAGATAAAGCAAGTTTCTAGCCAACTTTCTGAAGAATAAATTATGGTAAAACTACTCTCACGAAACCTTGGTTGCTCCCCTTGATGTAGATCGAGCCTTCCCAACCTAAGAACGAGATAGGGATAGGAAGAACACGAAGAACACAATAACAAGAGAAGTAGAGAAAATAGGGACAACAACAACAAGCACACGGGACACAAGATTTATCCCGAGGTTCGGCCAATCCCCTAAGGAGTGCCTACTTCCTCGTTGTTGAGGTGACCACAAAGGTCGGAGTCTATTTCACCTCCTCGCCTCACTCAAGCAACCACAAAGGCTACGAGAATATCTCTACTAGAAATCTCAGGGTAATACAAACGCTTCGGGGAGCCCTCACAAGTAAATCAATACGGGCTACCACGAAGAACACCTAACCGGCTAGAGCTCAAAGAGCTCAAGAGTAAAAGACGCAAAACAAGCCGGCAAGATGGAAACCAAGTGCTCAAGTCGAAGATTGATGCTTCCCACTCTCGAATCTCACTTCCCTAGCTCAAATCTTGCAAGGGAATGAATCTAGGAGCAAAGGGGGAGAGAGATGGGTGAGTCAATGCTTGGAGAGAGTTTGTCTAGAGTTAGGTCAGCAATAAGTGTATAGTCTGAGTCCGTGACCGTGAAAAGTGAAGAGGGGAGGCATTTATACTCCCTCAGTCCCGAGGCTGGTCGGTACCACCGACCAGCCATGGTCGGTACCACCGACCATGACACAACGGTCGCATACACCCAGATCTGGTCAAACTGACAAGCACCGGGCCAAGGTCGGAACCACCGAGGCCGGTGGTACCGAGGTAATGGCGGTACCACCGCCAGGCCAAAACAAGCTCGAACAGAGAGCAACTCAGTTAGGGACTCGGTCCCTCGGAAACTACCGCCCGAGGGTCGGTTCCTCCGAGGTCGGTGGTACCGAGGTAATGGCGGTACCACCGCCAAGTCAAAAGCTAGTCAGTCCAGAGAGCCCTAAAAAACTTTCAACCACCGAACCTGGGTCGGTGCTTCCGAGGCCGGTGGTACCGAGGTTATGGCGGTACCACCGCCAAGACATATTCAACACAACACAGAGAGCCTCGCAAAGCCAAGTTACCACCGACCTCCGTCGGTACCTCCGATCCCGGTGGTACCGAGGTGATGGCGGTACCACCGCCAGGCCTTTTTCAATTCTACACAGGGAGCTCTGCAAACTTGGTTACCACCGGCCTTGCGTCGGTAGCACCGCAGGCGGTACTACCGAAGTAATGGCGGTACTACCGCCAGGCCAATAACAGCGCGAACAGAGAGCCTTGCAAAATTGGAAACTACCGGCCATGGGTCGGTAGCACCGCGTGCGGTACTACCGAGGTAATGGCGGTACCACCGCTAGGTCAAAAACAACTCTATCCAGAGAGGGTTGCAAACCAGGTTACTACCGACCTTGCGTCGGTACCACCGCGGGCGGTAGTACCGAGGTTATGGCGGTACTACCGCCAGGTCATTTTTTTTGACCAACACAGAGAGGGTGTTTGAGCGCTGCGCAGAGAAGCTGTGGTCGGTACCACCGACCACCCATGGTCGGTACCACCGACCAAATGAATTTACCCTCTACGTGTTCGTGATTGTGCGGTGTCTCTCAAGCGAACTAAGGTTAGTCGATTTGAGCACTTTTCTCCACATCTAGCCAACTTACTTTGTGACCCTCTTCATAGTCCGGCTTACCTATAACTCAAGTTTAAAATTGAAATTTTAAACTACCACTTGAGCTAGGCATCTTTATGTCCAAAAATATCCTACGTGCTTTGTTCACGAGATTTCAACGTTTCAAATCTTTCAAAGGACTAACACCTGCATACATGCTTTTATAAACTGGTTAGTCCCTAATTTGATTGTCATTAATTAGCCAAAACCCACATTGGGGGCGAATGCACTTTCAAATAATCACTTGGATATGTTTATGGAATAATCACTTGGATATGTTTATGGAATAATCACTTGGATATGTTTATGGAATAATCACTTAGATATGTTTATGGAATAATCACTTGGATATGTTTATGAAATAATCACTTGGATATGTTTATGGAATAATCACTTGGATATGTTTATGGAATAATCACTTAGATATGTTTATGGAATAATCACTTGGATAGGTTTATGGAATAATCACTCAGATATGTTTATGGAATAATCACTTGGATATAACTTTTCGATCATGTCGGTAGTGTTATTTTTACGAATATAGTCTTTATGGATATATGTTATTTTTAATGTTGTCAAAACCTAGACACGAAACCCCCTAAACCCAAACCCGAAACCCGAAACCCGAAACTCAAACCCGAAACCCTAAACACGAAACCTGAAAACCTAAACCCGAAACCTAAACCCTAAACAATAAACCCTAAACCCTAAACCCGAAACCCTATACCCGAAACCCTAAACCCGAAACTCGAAACCCTAAACCCACAACCTAAACCCTAAACACTAAACCCTAAAACCTAAACACTAAACCCCAAACCCGAAACCCTAAACCCAAAACCTAAACACTAAACCCGAAACCCTAAACCCGAAACCTAAACACTAAACCCTAAACCCTAAACCCGAAACCCGAAACCTAAACCCTAAACCCTAAACCCGAAACCCGAAACCCGAAACCCCAAACCCGAAACCCTAAACCCAAAACCTAAACACTAAACCCGAAACCCTCAACCCTCAACCCGAAACACTAACCCCTAAACCCGAAACCCGAAACCTAAACCCTAAACCCTAACCCCAAAACCCGAAACCCTAAATCCTAAACCCCAAACCCAAAACCCTAAACCCGAAACCTAAACCCTAAACACTAAACCCTAAACCCTAAACCCGAAACCCAAAACCCGAAACCCCAAACCCGAAACCCTAAACCCGAAACCTAAACCCTAAACACTAAACTCTAAACCCTAAACCCGAAACCCGAAACCCGAAACCTAAACCCTAAACACTAAACCCTAAACCCTAAACCCTAAACCCTAAACCCGAAACCCGAAACCCGAAACCCGAAACCCTAAACCCTAAACCCGAACCCCGAAACCCGAAACCCTAAATCCTAAACCCCAAACCCGAAACCCTAAACCCGAAACCTAAACTCTAAACACTAAACCCTAAACCCGAAACCCGAAACCCAAAAACCTAAACCCTAAACCCCAAACTCGAAACCCTAAACCCGAAACCTAAACCCTAAACACTAAACCCTAAACCCGAAACCCGAAACCCGAAACCTAAACCCCAAACCCTAAACCCAAAACCTAAACCCGAAACCCGAAACCCGAAACCCGAAACCTAAACCCTAAACACTAAACTCTAAACCCTAAACCCGAAACCCGAAACCCGAAACCTAAACCCTAAACACTAAACCCTAAACCCTAAACCCTAAACCCGAAACCCGAAACCCGAAACCCGAAACCCTAAACCCTAAACCCGAACCCCGAAACCCGAAACCCTAAATCCTAAACCCCAAACCCGAAACCCTAAACCCGAAACCTAAACTCTAAACACTAAACCCTAAACCCGAAACCCGAAACCCAAAACCCTAAACCCTAAACCCCAAACTCGAAACCCTAAACCCGAAACCTAAACCCTAAACACTAAACACTAAACCCTAAACCCGAAACCCGAAACCCGAAACCTAAACCCCAAACCCTAAACCCAAAACCTAAACCCTAAACACTAAACCCTAAACCCTAAACCCGAAACCCTAAACCCTAAACCCTAAACCCCAAACCCGAAACCCGAAACCCGAAACCTAAACCCTAAACACTAAACCCGAAACCCGAAACCCGAAACCCGAAACCCGATCAGAAATATGGTGTTTATTATCCTCCATGTTATTCGCAGAAATGGCCGACCCAGTTGACAACATGGAGGAGGAAATGTACGAATTAATCAACAGCGGCGCTAATCAAGATTTAGCAGGTGATGATAACAATAATCAAGAAGTAGATGACGGCAGTCAATACTTTGCCGATTATGAAGAAATAATGCAAGAAAATACTGGCGAGGTATATACCTACAATAATCTCTATGTGCACATGAAATTCTAAATAATTTATAAATGTATTTATAGTCTACTGTTCCTACATACGTAGCCCTCCAGATCGACAACGACTACCGGGAAGAGTAGGACCGTACGAGGTCCGAAGAAGCCGTTGGATGGCCGGTACATTATCTCAGAATTCAACGAGGAAACAGGCCAAGTACTTGGAGAACATGCACAAAAATTTGTTGGCCACTGTGGGTACCTTGTAAGGGATAAGATCCCGATCAGTGCTCGTGAATGGAAGAAAAAGACAAGTGCTCCTCATATAAGTTTTGTCTCTGATCTTGATAAGGAACTGGTTTGGCAAGATGTCCTTGCACATTTCACACTTGAAACAGAAGATATAAATTTGAAGGCAAGAGTTCGGGACTGGGCTATGAAGAAAATGACAACACTATTCCAGGGCTGGAAGAAGACCTTATACAACAAATTTATCAAGAATGACCTAACTCCGGATTTCAACACTAAGGCCTATGTCAAGTTGAGGCCATTTTGGGATGAGTTTGTAGAATTCAAGAAATCAGAAGAGGGTGAGGCACGGGTTAGAAGGAACCAACAGAATGCCCGACAAAAACAATACCACCATCACTTGGGATCAGGTGGCTACAAGAGTGCCATTCCTAAATGGGAAAGAATGGAACGAGAGTTGCTAGCCAAGGGCATTGAACCAGAATCGATAAACTGGCCTGAGCGCGCCAAGTATTGGTTTTTTGGTCATGGAGGAAGCCTGGACCTACAGACAGGAAGGATACAGTATGGCGAAAAACACCATAGAGCAGCAGAAAGATTTGCTTATGCTAGAGAAATGGCTGCCAGTGGCAGGTGGCAGCCGAACAGAGACAAGGACGAGCTGACATACGCCCTGGAGAATCTTGAACATGGTGGGAGAACCAGAGGCTATGGGGAGGTGTCGTGGGAGCATGCCTTCCCTCGGGACATAGAGACCTATAGAAGCCGCACGAGAAAGAAGGAGGAGGAGGCACATCGGTTGCAAAGGTTAGAGGAAATGGTTCTTCAGTCACAGGCCGCGGCTCTTGTAGCAGTTGAGCGAGAAAAAGCACTTGAAGGCAAAATGAACGAGGAAATAAAAAGGCAAGTGCAGTTAGTAGTAAGTTCGATGCAAAGGCAATCTGCATTAGAGCCGGGAGTCAACATTAGCCCCCCTGATCAAATGAAAAGCAGTTGCGCTTCCACAGAGGTCCCAGACGCAGCACTGCGCTTTCCCGTGGATGACATCACCGAGCCTCTCACGACATGTGAACTGCATATTCCACAGGGGAATGCCACAGTCATGGTGGCTATAGGTGTTGTATCTCCTATCGATCCTACAAACACACCAAGATGTCATGGGGCAATAATACCTCCTAGATATGCTAGCGTCTCGGTGGATAGGGTGGTGAAAGGTTACAACAATGTCGTACTTGACATTGAAGGAGGTGATGGCGAGAAGACATTAGGAGAAGCGGATAAGACATTCATATGTTGGCGCAAGCGTTATATCATAATTCCTGGCGCATCACCTCCTCCTCCTCAACAACCTAACCCTAGGTGTGTATGAAATTAGTGAATGAAAGTTAATAGTATTGGTGAGCTAATAGTATAAATGGATACTCATACCATGTTGTTTTCGCAGCAGGACATCCCCCAACCTAAGTCCAATTATGCATTCACCACATGATCACAGTGTTGCGGGCGATGATGATCAAGATCAAACACGACGGGATCCATCACCGCCACTGGCCCCATCTCCTCCACGACGGGATCCAACACCGCCACCGGCCCCATCTCCCCCACGGCGTGATCCAACACCGTGGCCACCTGCCCCATCTCCTCCACGACGGGATCCAACACCGCCACCGGCCCCATCTCCCCCACGGCGTGATCCAACACCGCCACCGGCCCCACCATCTCCTTTAAAGCGGGCTCCAACACCGCCACCTGCCCCATCTCCACGGCGGGTTCCAACACCTCCACCGCCAACAAAGAAGAGGCCTGTCACACAAACAAAGGCGTCAGCCCCACCACCTCCGAAGAAGACAGCCTCTGTGAGAAAACCAGCTTCCAAGATGACAAAACTTGCATATGACATGACCGAGGAGGGGACTGAAGTTGCAGTGCAAAAAGACTTGAACAAGTTCTTCGACGCTGCCATTGCTAGTGGTCGAGCAAAGCGAAACCCAAAGAAGCCGTACCTTTTTGTTCGTCCTGAAAAACTAAGGCAAACTATGGACGCTCACCAAAAAAAGGTACGTGCTGCCCGTAAGGCTTCGCCAAAATCAGACTATGATCGCACGCTCAACAAATCACTTGAGGAGGCCAAGAAGACAAAGAAGAGAGCAGGAAAGGGTGTCCCACAGCTCGGGGAACAAAAGCAGCAATCAGTGCCGGATCTAGTTGTTGGGAATGAATACGGTTCAAACATGGACGTCATACAACAAGCATATGGAGACGTTGATCCTGAGCATCTGCTCAAATTTTTGGAGGAAACTGGTTTAAATGTGGAAAACATACTCGGAGAAGCAGGCATCAAAAGTGCTGCAGTTGTTGATAAATGGCAGAGGGCATATGTATATGGTCAAAGTCTATACAACCCAGCGGCCCTGAGGGATCTTGGTACACAAATGCACTTGCTAAATCAGTGGTACCTTACGGCGTGTGGCAGAAAAGCTGATGACTATATTTGCGTCAGAATTAGAGACCATGATTACTTTTATGGTGATGACGTCATATATGTTCAGTTTAATGAGTTACATCAGCTCTGCCACATGGACGCTCTTGACAAATCTCTCGTCAGCTGCTTTTTCCTGTAAGTGATTGTTTCTTTTAATAATCTCACTTTAGCTTATGTATATGTATAAGTAATTATCCTCACACTAGCAAGCATTTGTAAACATATGCAGAAATATGATGAGACAACTAAGGCGTAAAAATGACAAGGACATTGGTTTTATCGATCCATATATCGTATTCAAGCACCCAGGTACTCTTTTGGATGCATGGAAAACTCAAACAGAGAGGAATTTGCGGAGGTTCTTCGTAAACCAAAGGGACAAAAGATATATACTATTCCCCTACAACTTTAGGTGAGTTTTGTTATCATATGCACATTTTATTATAGGTTGACATAAAGATATATGTGTTGACTATATAAATATAAATGCAGTTTTCACTGCATACTAATTGTGATCGATCTCCACGAGAGTCATTTGCTAATCTATGACTCTCTGAGAAAACCACAAGAAGATTACCAAGATATGATAGATATTATCCGAGGGTAAATGTGATCTTTAAATATTGATTCCTGCTCTTTAACTCTGCAATAGTTAAGTACTGATCCAATTATATATATTGTGCAGGGTTTGGGCTTGGTTTGTTCAGAAACACCGTCCGGATCTGAAAGCGCAACTTCCTGATCCTCTACTACTAAATGTAAGTTGTACTACCTCCCTGCCTCTTTACCTTAATTAGCATCACTCAGCAGACGCACGCTCAACCGAGAGTAATCTTTTTATATCTTGTACAGTGGGTTCTACGGCAGTCACCGGGAAACAATTTATGTGCGTACTATGTTTGTGAGTTCCTGACGGTGTATGAAAAAAGAACTCCTCTACAGAGTCAGCAAGTACGTAACATGTAAATAAATTTATTTCATTTTTTTGTTGCTTTTACATAAATATTATGTATGTTAATACTTTCTTTTTCTTTTAATCCAAATTGAAGGAGACATGGTTGAAGAACCAGGTGATGGATAAGGTCCGCCTCAAAGCAATTCAAGAGACCATCGCGGGCTTCCTTAATGACCATGTCCTTAAGTCTGGCACCGAGTATTGGTTTAACAAAGACGAACCAATGAAGCCAAACCAAGATGAGCACTTGTATGACCTCTAAGTCAGGACAATATTTGTGTTGTAAATATCAAGTTAAGGATGCATGATGGATAATGTTGTATATTTTATGTACATATGTATAGATAGCTCTATAATATATATGTATATAGTTTCATATTTCATTTGTGTGTAATTGTAAATTTTATGTGTTTATATATATATTTATTAGCAGCGAAGAATACGTATTTGAAACCGGCCTAATGGAATATATTAGCGGCGAAGAATACATATTAGAAAACCTAATGTAATTGTAAAACAAAAAACAATAACCAATTGAAAAGAAAAGAAAAAAAAGAAAAAAACAGCGGCCTTTTTAGCCCCGGTTGGTAATACCAACCGCGACTAAAGAAGCCAGCCACCGTGGCTCGGCTGGAGACCTCTTTAGTCCCGGTTGGTGGGCTAAAGGTCCCCCTTTAACCCCGGGGCGGGGAACCGGGGCTAAAGGTCGCGCCTTTAGTCCCGATTTCTTAGCCCCGGCTCCATGCCCGGGGCTAAAGGCCAAAATGGCCCGGGGCTAAAGGCCTGTTCTCCAGCAGTGACAATACATGCAGGAATGAGGAGTACTCTGGCAAGTCCACCAGAGAGTCTTCGTGTTGTGTGGTGGCTATATATATTGGCCAATGGGCAGTCAATGGCCAAAGCGAATGCGCCCCGGCCGATGATGGCCAATGGCTGCTCCTCAAGCGGAGGGCACCGACGATGTCGGATCGGATCGGAGCTGGGCACAGCCGCACAACACTGAGACGACGCGACCCGGCCGGGCGGCCAGGCCTGACCGATCATCGACACACAAGCTCGCTAGCGGCATGCATGCATGTGCTACAGTATCTTTCATGAATGGCGTTGTTGGCGTGTGGGGCGTGGCCGCGCGTGTAGGGGCAAGAGAGTGATATAAAGGGCCTGTTTGGTACAGCTCACAATAGCTTGATGAGCTGTTGTAACCTGTTTTTTTTGCCAAACATCATTTTACAAAACAGTTTCATGCCCATGAAGCTGTTTTATCCCCTCTCTCACAAAAACAGCTTCACCCATGAAGCTGAAAAAAGTAGCTTTTCACAGCTTACACCTTCATTTCTCTCTCTCAACCATGCATGAAGTTGTTGGTGAAGCTGTTTTGCCAAACTCTTTTTTCAAAACAGCTCAGCTTCACCTAGTAAGTTGCTCATGAAGCTATTTTCTAAAAAAACAGCTTCACTAGTGAACCCAGCGCCTGTTTGGTACAGCTCACAACAGCTTCATGAGCTGTTGTGAGCTGTTTTTTTTGCCAAACACCGTTTTACGAAACAGCTTCACCCATGAAGCTGTTTTATCTCCTCTCTCACAAAAACAGCTTCACCCATGAAGCTGAAAAAAGTAGCTTTTCATAGCTTACACCTTCATTTCTCTCTCCCAACCATACATGAGTTGTTGGTGAAGCTGTTTTGCCAAACATTTTTTTCAAAACAGCTCAGCTTCACCTAGTAAGTTGCTCATGAAGCTATTTTCCAAAAAAAAAACAGCTTCACTGGTGAAGCTGAGCTGTACCAAACATGACCTAAGCTGTATCAAACAGGGCTAAACCTGTGACAAAAAGGTCCAGCAAATCTCATCTCACCACACACGTCTGAGATTTGCCAGAAATACGCTCGGTTCCTCGACAAAGCGCGCTCAGTCACAGGGGACCCCAACCAAAAAGCAAGCAAGGGTGGGCACGAAGAATCCCGAGAAGTCGCCATGGTCCACGGAGATGGAAGGTGATGATGGATCATCGATGAACCCAACCAACGTTACATTACAATTACATTTTTACATACTAGTAATAAGTGTTGTCTCTCGCTCGCCGTCGCCCGTCGCCGGAGAGGTAGAGGATGATCGGAATTAGTGGATCACACTCACTGGAACTCACGCGAACTCTGTGGAATTGAATGAACACAAACACGCGAAGGTTTTGGTGCCATAACAACTCGGCTTTTCTGACTCTTTGATTGCTATTTATACAAAGCATGCGGCGGCTCTCAGCCACTCACGACCCGGCGCCATGCACGCCACTTCTCCCTAAAGAACCGCGCCATCCCATGGTTGAACAAGTGGTGCTCATGGCTACACTAAGACACAACGGAAACAAAGGAATCACTAGCTACGTGATTTGCCGCACCGCGAACAAAGCGCGATTCTGGCGATACATGATGCACCCGATTGATCGGGTTTAGTTTATTTCCCTATGACTGAAAACTGAAGCTAACTGAATGGGAAATGGAAGAACGCGGAACCTCTGAACTTTGTCTGAAACTCTGAAGATGCAGTTCTGAAAGCCTGAGGTTCTGAACCTTTTCCGACAAAACTGAATTTACTCAACAATCTCCCCTTGAATTCAGTTTCATCAGCCTAGGTTCACCACGCCAATCATCTCGCGAAGCTCGCAGAACCTTGAGCGGCCCAGCGCCTTCGTCATCAGATCAGCAAGCTGCTCCTGAGAGCTAGCATACTCCAACAAGATGCTCCCTTTGTCGATGCATTCACGAATAAAATGGAATTTTGTGTCAATATGCTTACTTCGATCATGCAGCACAGGGTTCTTGCTGAGAGCGATCGCCGACATGTTGTCCATCTTCAGTTGAGGCGTCTTAGGATCATCACCTGTGGCATCCTTCAATAGCCTCGTGAGCCACACTGCCTGACACGCGGCTCCGGCACCGGCAATGTACTCTGCCTCACAGGAAGAAAGCTCCACCACTCGTTGCTTCTGGGACTGCCACGACACTGCCTTCGTCCCAAGGAAGAAGATGATGCCGGTAGTGCTCTTCCTATCATCTGTATCCCCCGCCAAGTCACTGTCACTGAAGCCGATCAGGCCATTGTCGCTCCCAGTCAAGTTGGGGTAGATGAGGCCGAATTCAATTGTCCCGGCGATATAATGGAGCAGATGCTTCACCGCCGCCAAGTGCTCCTGCCGGGGCTTCTCCATGAAGCGACTCACGAACCCCACCGCAAATGAGATATCCGGCCGGGTGTGAACCAAGTACCTGAGACTCCCCACCAGACTGCGGTACTCAGTGGCGTCGACCAACGTTGTTGTTCCGTCCTTGGAGAGCTTCAGACGCGCCTCCATCGGGGTATGACAGGGATTACACCCCGCCATGTTCGCCTTTTCCAGTAGTCTGCGGGCATATGCTGCTTGCCCGAGGGTAATCGCCGCCTTTGATTGTATCACCTCAATGCCAAGGTAGTAGGATAGCAATCCGAGATCACTCATCCTGAACAGACGCTGCATCTCTGCCTTGAAGGCCTCCACACCACCTTCCTTGGCTCCTGTGATGATCAAATCATCCACATAGACGCCCACAATCACCCGCGAAGACCCCTTGCCTCGGGTGTACATCCCATGCTCGCTGGCACACCGGACGAAACCAAGATCACCAAGGCTCGCGTCCAGCTTTTGGTTCCATGCTCTTGGGGCCTGACGAAGTCCGTACAGTGCCTTCTTCAGTCGCAACACCTTCCTCTCATGCCCGGCTATGGTGAAGCCAGGTGGCTGCTGTACGTACACCTCCTCGACAAGATCACCATTGAGAAAGGCTGACTTGACATCCATATGATGGACAAGCCAACCTTCCTGAGCAGCGACCGCAAGAAGCACCCTCACCGACTCCATTCTCGCCACCGGTGCGAACACTTCGTCGAAATCGATGCCTGACCTCTAGACATACCCCTTGGCCACCAAGCACGCCTTGTGCTTCACGATAGCTCCCAGTTCATCGCGTTTGATCTTGAACACCCACTTGAGCCCGATCGCACGGTGCCCTTGTGGAAGATCAACGAGTGTCCAGGTGTCGTTCTGCTCGATTGATGTCAGCTCCTCTATCATGGCCTTTCTCCAATCTTCATCATCACGGGCTTCATGGAATGTGGTTGGTTCTCCATCAACGGCGAGGAAGAGCTCCCAGCCAGTAGCACGGTCTGCCTCTCCTGGAACAGGTGCATCCCCCAGAACATTGTCTAGGGTCCTGAACCTCAGTGGCGCGTCGTCGGCGTCAACGTCCAGCATCGGTTCCTCCGAAGGAGGGGATACGAACTCCACTCCAGCTGGGCTTCCCGGCGGAGACGGGTTGGCTGGCGCAGTCACCACCGCCGGTGTTGTCGGAGAAGACACGGGACCCGGAGTGGGTGTCGAGGGTCCCAGCGCAGCTGGCGATGTAGGTGCTGGCAACTGCGGCGCGTGTCCACCACCCAGGGTGGATAGCGTCACGTACTCCACCATGAATGGCTCCCCCGAAGCCGTGCTCGATGCGTCCACCGCCGATTCTTCCCATATCCAGGGCCTCCCTTCATCGAACACTGCATCACGTGATATGCATACACGCTGCGTGCTCGGGTTGTAGAACCTGTACGCCTTGGTTCCTGGCTCATAGCCGATGAATGCCATGGGAGTGCTCCGGTCATCCAGCTTGCGTAGATGACCGCCGGCGACCTTCACATGTGCTGTGCAACCGAAAGTGCGGAAGAAGTGTACAGCTGGCTTAGAACCATACCAGACTTCGTAAGGCGTCTTCCCATCCACACTCCGCGTCGGTGATCGGTTCAGGATGAAGACGGGAGTGCACACCGCCTCTCCCTAGAGCCAACCAGGGACCTTCATGCCCTTCATCATGCTGCGGGCCATCCCCAACATGGTCTAATTCCGTGTCTCCACCACACCATTCTGTTGCGACGAATACGGCGCGGTGAAGTGACGTTGGACGCCGTGATCAGCACAGTGTTCCTCGAACACCCGCGCCGTGAACTCGCCGCCACGATCAGTACGCAGCGTGCCCAGCTCTTTGCCGCACTCCTTCTCTAGCCTTGCCTGCAGCTGGATGATCGCCTCCATGGCTTGATCCTTGCTCGCCAGTAGGACAAGCCACATATACCGGCTCTTGTCATCCACAGTGAGCAGGAACGGCCGCTTGCCGCCGGGTGTGGCCGGGGTGACCGGACCGCACAGATCTGCGTGCACGAGCTCCAGCTACTGAGTGGCACGGAACTTGCTCGCCACCGGGAATGGTTGTCGGTGTTGCTTCCCGACGAGGCAGCTCTCGCATACTTGCTCGACGTGGTCGATTGGTGGAAGCCCGCGCACCATCGCCTTCCTTGCTAACAGCTTCAGGCCATGGAAAGCAAGATGCCCATACCTGGTGTGCCACTTCCAGGACGTGTCATCCGCGTGCGCCGCCAGGCACACCGGAGCGCTGATGTTGGCGCTGAGGATGTAGAGGCGATTCTCCGAGCGTGTCACCTTCACAAGCAGATGACGTCGCTGGTCCCAGATGCGCAGGACACCATCTTCGATCAGGATCTTGTACTTGTCCTCGTCCAGGTGCCCAAGGCTGACAATGTTAGCCGTGAGCTTGGGGATGTAGTACACCCCAGCCAGCCTCTGATGTTCGTCAGTTTTGCAGCTGAAGAGGACAGTGCCACGCCCTTGGATGTCAACCACAGAGCCGTCGACGAACCTGACAGTGCCGTGCACACCAGTGTCAAGCTCTGAGAAGGCTGACCGCACCCCGGTCATATGGTTAGTGGCCCCCGTGTCGAGGATCCAGCGCGTCTTCCCCTCGCCGCACTTCTCCTCGAGCTGGACGAAGAGCTTGTCCTCCTGGATGTGCACCTCCTTGGTTGTCATGGACGGCTCAGGTGTGGCCAATGCCACATGCGCCACGACATTCTCAGTTTTCATCACCTCGTTGGTGCGCGCCCGCGTGCCGTCGTCACTGACCTTGACGTCCACCATGCCTTCCATGGTGTGGGGCGCCAGTGGTGGAGACCACGGATCAACTGAGACCGTGGCAATCCCCACCATCAGTGTGGCCTCCGCTTCTACTTCGGCCGCGTGTGCCTGCTCGTCCCTCTTCTTCTTTCGGCACTCGCGTGCCCAGTGGCCTGACTTGCCACAGTAGGCGCACTCGTCGCTGGCGAGCTTCTTCTTCTTCTTGCCGTCACTGCCAGAAGGTTGCCTGGAGCCTCCCCCGCTCCCCCGACTCTGGGATTGTCCACCACCACGGCCATGCCGCTGAGTGGATGCCGGAGGCCGCCTGCCCCCGGACACACCCTCATCGAAGAGCTGCAGCCGTGACATCACCTTGGACACCAGCTCATCCTTCGTGAGGTTGAGGCTCGCCATGGCACCGCCTCCACCGCCATTGAGGTCGTACCTCTCCTCGGCCGCCTTCAGGCGCCCGATTAGCTCCTCCACCGACATGTTGCCGATGTCGAGCATGGTCTCGATGGCCATCACGATTTGAGCGTACCTCGGTGGAGTCGCCTGCAGGAACTTGTGAATTATGTTGGGCTCCGAGTATGCCGCATCGAGCACCTCCAATTGGTTGGCGAGATCGCTGATGCGGACGCCGAATTCGTCCACCGTCTCCCCGTCCTTGAACATGAGTTCTTGGAATTGGCGGCGGAGCGTGTTCGCCTTCGCCTCGCAGACACAATCGACACCAAGGTGCATCTTCTTCAGCGCGTCCCACACCTCTCGCGCCGACGGCTTGCTCGCGATGCTTCCCTGCAACTCCGGCTGTACGCCCTGAGCGATCGCCTCCAGAGCGTTCTGATCGTCGATGAAATTGTCGGTGCCGACGTTCACTGCGGTCCACAGGCTCCTCGCCTGCAGCTTGAGCTTCATCAGCGCCGCCCATCCGTAGTAGTTGGACTTTCCCAGCATCGGGTACGACCCGCTGCCGCCCGCCTCGCGGACGATCCGATGGATCACCAGATCACGGTCACCCGCGAAGCCATCGCCGTCACCGCCGCTCGTGCGACGCCTGTTGATCGGTGATGCAGAACATCGCCGCCTTCGATCCGCCATGAACGCCGCTGCGATCGCGTGATCCCGTGTCCACCAACCGAACCTTGCCCCGATACCAGTTGTTGTCTCTCGCTCGCCGGCGCCCGTCGCCGGAGAGGTAGAGGATGACCGGAATTAGTGGATCGCACTCACTGGAACTCACGCGAACTCTGTGGAATTGAATGAACACAAACATGCGAAGGTTTTGGTGCCGTAACAACTCGGCTTTTCTGACTCTTTGATTGATATTTATACAAAGCATGCGGCGGCTCTCAGCCACTCGCGACCCGGCGCCATGCACGCCCCTTCTCCCTAAAGAACCGCGCCATCCCACTGTTGAACAAGTGGTGCTCATGGCTACACTAAGACACAACGGAAACAAAGGATTCGCTAGCTACGTGATTTGCCGCACCGCGAACAAAGCGTGATTCTGGCGATACATGACGCACCCGATTGATCGGGTTCAGTTTATTTCCCTATGACAGAAAACTGAAGCTAACTGAATGGGAAACGGAAGAACGCTGAACCTTTGAACTTTGTCTGAAACTCTGAAGATGCAGTTCTGAAAGGCTGAGGTTCTGAACCTTTTCTGACAAAACTGAATTTACTCAACAATAAGTAGTACCCTCCTCCCAGCTGCGTTATGCCACCCCAAGAGAAAAAAAGATCGATCCACTGTTCTGTTCTGTTCTGTTCTGCATTGCAAGGACCTATGCGCACCCTTGATTACACTAGGCATCGCGTTGCAGAGGATGGAGGAATATGGATAGCTGATGGATGGGTGGCACCCCGCACCAGCCACCACACCACCACCACCACCAGGATGGGGAGGGGCAGCTCCACCGACAGTCCGCCAGAGATGGGTCACCGTTTGCGTGCACACCGCAATGTGTGGTTAGATTGATCCAACGACAGGCACTGGGGATACGGACGCGCCAACAGCCGGGCCCTGCCTGCGACTCGCCAGTGCTGGCGCCGCCACCACCGCCGCCTTCTTCCAATCCACGCACCACGGTTTGGTCTCCCTCTCTCTGTCCTCCGGCATATCACCCGAGGCTAAAGTGAGTAGGATCCATCATATATAGGAAACCAGAGTGAGTGAAATATCCATCATAGTTTTTTCATTAGATTGACTCTTAGAATTAGAGTTTCTACCAAATTTTTCTGATAAAGATTTATATTCTTCTCCTCCTCTTCCTCGGGGATGGTGAAGTAGAAGAATAAAATCGTCTTCTCCATAGCGGCTCTATTAAAGATAAGTGCAATAACTTCGACGTCAGCATCTTCACCAACATGACGACATGAAGACTTATGTTTCCAAACGACGACATCGAGGAAGAGATGATATCGTCGTTATAGAATATTTTTTTCCGGTCTCTTATCTGTTTTGTTGTAGTTAGATCTGATCACGATAAAGTGAAGGACCGAGAACGCTACCAGAAGGCAACCAGAGGGGGGGGGGGTGAATGAGAGCTTTAATTTTTCTTTTTAGAAACTTATCGCTATTGTCCCAAGAATCAACCCCAAAGTGCAAACCTAGAGCTCATTAGTGTCCACGACCCTAGATGTAGGGTGGATGCTTCCAAGAAGCACAGCGGGATACTACACGACTCTAGAAACCCAACGCAAAAACCAGAAGCCAAATCCAAACTCAGACGACCAAACAACGGACGAAACAGTGAAGTGATCACTGGATCGGACGCTGGCCTCCGTCCGATGTCCAAGCACCGGACGCGTCCGATGCAAAATGTGCAGGTCTGGAACCTTACTGCATGACCATCGGACGCTGCTACAGTGAAAGCTCAATGTCCGATGCTCAGGCTCCGGCGTGTCCGATGGTCATCGGAGCGTCCGATGTCCAGCGTCCGATGCTCCTTCGAAAACGCTATTCTTGACACGTGGTGTCTGAGCGTCCGATGTGACAAACTCAGCGTCCGATGTCCCCGAGCCGAGTGTCCGATGCCCCCCGACAGCAGTGCTGTTCTTCACCGATTCAAATCGATCTCCTCCGAATCAAAAGCTCTAGGGTCAAGACTCCATCTAAGAGGTCACAAGGATGTTAGTGAGCTACTCCTAAGAGATCATGGCTTGAGCCTAACTCCAAATCGGTGAATCGAAAGAATTCGGGGTAAAAGGAAGAAAATCGATCCAAATGCAAAAACCAATGGATCTACTTGTTCGTGAGGATTGAGTTGAATTCCTTTGGTGGAAATGTTCTCCTCACATCAAAGGACAAGTTGGTTCAAGTGGATTCGAAAAAGACGCAACGAGGAGAGAGATCGAGTGACGAAAAATCGTGGAGAAACGAAGAACGCGAAGAACAAGTTCAAAACGCGAATCAAGATCACGAATTGCCAGCCGAAATTCGTGCCCACGAGGAGACAACAGGAATCCGGTCCCGTTTCCGCAAAATCCAAATACACAGAGGTATTGTTCACCGTCTCTGCGGATCTCAGTAGCTACAACAGGGATTGGGAGAGCAGGAAACCCTAGAATGAAAATAGAAATGACTGAGATAGTTTGGAGGGAGGGGCTACTTCTCCTAATAGCCTAATACAATTATTCCCCTTCTACCCCTACTTCTCATGAGCGAGCAGGCTAACCCTAAGGGTATTTCTGATCAACTCGAGTTGATGTTGATCCGACGGCCACGCCCGCACATCGGGTAGCTTCGCCTCGACGTGACCTCACCGGATGCCGCCACGTGCTGCCAAGCGTCGCTCGTCCTTTTCACGGACCTCCCCCCGGTTTTAAGGCCGAAACCGGGAAACCTGGGCCATCCCCCGGTTTTGAGGCCGAAACCGGGAAACCTGTCGTCTGTCGCCTGAGTTTTGTGGCCCAAACTCAGAAACCCGTTAGCGCCCAGGTTTTGAGGCCCAAACTTGGAAATCATCCTCAGCCCGAGTTTTGTGGCCCAAACTCGGAAACCGGCCGCACCCAGGTTTTGAGGCCCAAACCTGGAAACCGTCCACTCGGTGGTTTTTCTGTGGCTCAACCACCAAACCGACGCCGTAGAGGGATGCACCGCCCGTGCACCCCGTCCACACGCAAGTCTTCACTCGTTGCTGTCCCAGGCTGTCAGCCACCACGACCGATCCTCAGGCCACCGGTCCGTCAGTCCAAGCCTCACGTCTGCCCTTCACCGCTCCGGGTCCATCGGCATGGCACGTCTCTACTTGACCTTCACCTTGCCCTTGATCACCGTATCTGAGTGAAAGGATCAAGATGCCCAAGAGGGGGGGGGGGGGTGAATTGGGCTTTTCTAAAACTTTAGCAAGAATTAAAACCTATTAAGCCCAATTAACCCCTTTGTGCCTAGAAGTGTGTTTCTCTCTATTCTACCGCACAAAAGACCAAGTCTATGTCACTCCTACTCTAGCAAAGCAATTCAATAGTGAATGAACAACAAGAATAATGCGGAATTGAATTGCTTGAAAGTAAATGCGTAAGTAAAGGAGTAGAGATGACAAGACGATCTTTTTGCCGAGGTATCGAGGTGTCGGCACACCCCCTAGTTCTCGTTGGAGCACCCGCGCAAGGGTATCGCTCCCCCTTGATCCGCGCAAGGATCAAGTGCTCACTACGAGCTGATTCTTCGCCACTCCGGCCCGGTGAATCGCTCGCTAACGGTCACAACTTGGCTTGGGTCATCCACAATGCCTCCGGATGATCACCAAGCTCTCCGATCGCCACCAAGCCATCTAGGTGATGCCGATCACCAAGAGTAACAAGCTAGAACTCTCACTTGACCAAGACAAGGCCAAAGAGATGGATGGATGCATACTTGCTACTCAATTCTCACTAGGAGGTGTCTAATTCTCTCAATTAGCAACTCTCTCAACCTCACTAGGGCTCTTGCACTTTCTCACACTCACAATGTGTCTCTCAGCAGATGGAATTGGCAAGAACACTCTAATGGATGAGGAGAAGGAGTATAAATACTCCCCCAACCGGCCATCCAAAAGAGCACCAAACAGGGCTCACTGCGGGGGCATCGGACGCTCTGATGCTAGGCATCGGACACGCCGATGACCTCGACCAACGGTCGACTGTACCCTCTTGTCAGACCTGTTAAAGGAACATCGGACGTTGGGCAGCGTCCGATGCCACCACATCGGACGCGTCCGATGTGAATTTACCCTCTTTGGAACCTATCAATCACCCAATGAGATCCACTGGTCTTGTAGTTCACCTACACACACAAGAAATCAGGCTTGAGCTTTTGGGACCCAAACTTGTTGAGGTCCCTTAACCTTCTCAACTAGTGATTTTGCAACCCATATTTGCTTTGGCCTATTCTTGTTAGGAGGCCCCATGAACCTGACTTTCATCTTGCCACTAGAGTCTTGTCTAAGCATGTAGTGAGCATTGAAAGCAAAGGGCCTAGCATGCTTGGGCAAGGGTGTGGGTTTGGGATCTTCACAATCATGAGCAAAGTGTCCTTCTTTTCCACACTCATAGCATCTCCCAATCTTCTTCTTCTTTGGCTTAGTGATGTTCTTGAGTTGCTTCATCTTCTCTTCAAGAAAGCCAATGCCATTTCTATTCATCTTCATCACGGTGTTCATGAGTAGCTCACTTTGAAGACATTGACCCTTGGTGAATTTCTTCAATCCGGTGGTGAGGTGCTCCTTCTCTTTCTTGAGCTTGTCATTCTCTTGTTGGAGCTCTAATTGAGATGTTGTCATTTTGTAGTCCCTCTCCATCTTCAATCTCTTGTTTTCTTCTTTTAGCATGTCTAGCTCAAGTGACATGCTATAATCATCATCTTGGGTCTCAACAATGACTTGCTTTATGGTTTTAAGCTTTTCTAGATCACTCTTGAGCTTTGCATTCTCATTCTTGATTTTGATGTAGTCATCATAGTGATCGGCCACAACCACTTTCTTGCCCTTGCCACTAGCCTTTTGCTCATCATGCTCACTAACCAAGTCCTCACAAGATGTTGCTATGTCACACTTAACAACAAGGTTAGGGGCATCATGTGTCTCATGCGAAAGTATATCATAAGCAATGGTGAGGGTATCATAATCAACTTTCGCTTGAGTGTATTGTTCTTTGAGCAAGGCATAACTAGTGGTAAAGTCACTATGCATCTTATCAAGTTTTTCATTTTTAGCTTTGAGCTCCTTGTTAGAGGACTTGAGCTCCTTGATGGAAGATGACATAGTAGCAAGTTCATTTTTTAGCTCATCACTAGCATGTGTAGCATTGTTATATTTTTCAACAAGAGCTTCATTGTCATGAACAAGCCTTTCATTTTTAGCTCTAGTCTTTCTTATGATTTTAGAGTAGTTGTTTAGAAATGTAACAAGCTCATCATAAGTGGGTGCCTCAAATTCACCATCACTATCACTATCACTAGAGTCATCATCGCTTTGTACCTTTCGATCACCTTTAGCCATGAGGCATAGGTGTGTAGATGATGGTGGTGATGGTGGTGGTGGTGGTGGTGTAGAGGAGCCAATGACTAGAGCAGCCACCTTCTCCTTCTCATCATCACTATCTTCATTTGATGAGCCACCGGAGGAATCAATGTCGGTGAGCCAATCACCAACAATGTACGCTTTACCACCTTTCTTGTGGTATTGCTTCTTCTTGCCATCCTTCTTCTTGTAGGGCTTCTCATTCTTCTCATCTTCACTTGATGAATTATATTTCTTGCCCTTGTTCTTGTTCTTGTAGTTGTCCTTCTTGGGCTTGGTACATTGATGAGCAAGATGGCCAAGCTCACCGCAATTGTAGCAATCCATCTCGGAGATTGGCCTTCTCTTGCTACTTGTGAAGAACTTCTTCTTTCTTGAGTCAAAGTTGACTCCATTCTTGTGAAGCTTCCTCAACATCTTGGTGGTCTTCCTCACCATGAGAGCGATGTTGGAATCATCCTCTTCATCACTTGAGCTCTCATGATGCATCTCAATAGCCTTCGACTTGCCCTTCTTGTCATGGCTTGCTTTGAAGGCCAAGTCTTTCTTCTTGTCGGTGGAAGAGCCACCACTTGGTGTGATGTGCATGTACATCTCATGCGCATTGATCTTTCCCAAGATTTGAGGTGGTGTAGCGGTGGAAAGATCGCCTTGGTGTAGCACCGTCACAATGTGTCCATATTTGTCAATTGGGAGGACACAAAGAATCTTCCTCACAACATCGGATGGTTGCATTTGTGTGAGGCCAAGTCCATTGAGTTCTTCTACAAGAACATTCAAGCGTGAGTACATTTCATTTGCACTTTCATTAGCATGCATATCAAAGGAATGAAGTTTTTGCATAACTAAATGATAGCGCTCCTCACGCTCACTCTTGGTTCCCTCATGAAGAGCACAAATGTTATCCCATAGATCATGGGCATTCTTGTGGTTTCGGACGCGGTTAAACACATCCTTGCAAATGCCTCTAAATAGAATATTTTTGGCTTTTGCATTCCATTTTTCATTCTCTTCCTCATGTGGCGTGAGGCTAGTGCCCTCCTTGGGTTTGGGGAACCCGGTTATGGCGGCTTCGCGACATCTAACATCAACCGCTTCTAGGTATGACTCCATACGGATTTTCCAATATGGAAAGTCGTCTCCCTCGAACATGGGAGGTGGTCCATCACCTCCGGACATCTTAACTCTAGGCGGTTAAGCCTAAATCGAGAGCACGAGGCTCCGATACCAATTGAAAGGATCAAGATGCCCAAGAGGGGGGGGGGTGAATTGGGCTTTTCTAAAACTTTAGCAAGAATTAAAACCTATTAAGCCCAATTAACCCCCTTGTGCCTAGAAGTGTGTTTCTCTCTATTCTACCGCACAAAAGACCAAGTCTATGCCACTCCTACTCTAGCAAAGCAATTCAATAGTGAATGAACAACAAGAATAATGCGGAATTGAATTGCTTGAAAGTAAATGCATAAGTAAAGGAGTAGAGATGACAAGACGATCTTTTTTCTGAGGTATCGAGGTGTCGGCACACCCCCCTAGTCCTCGTTGGAGCACCCGCGCAAGGGTATTGCTCCCCCTTTATCCGCGCAAGGATCAAGTGCTCACTACGAGCTGATTCTTCGCCACTTCGGCCCGGTGAATCGCTCGCTACCGGTCACAACTTGGCTTGGGTCATCCACAATGCCTCCGGATGATCACCAAGCTCTCCGATCGCCACCAAGTCGTCTAGGTGATGCCGATCACCAAGAGTAACAAGCTAGAACTCTCACTTGACCAAGACAAGGCCAAAGAGATGGATGGATGCACACTTGCTACTCAATGCTCACTAGGAGGTGTCTAATTCTCTCAATTAGCAACTCTCTCAACATCACTAGGGCTCTTGCACTTTCTCACACTCACAATGTGTCTCTCAGCAGATGGAATTGGTAAGAACACTCTAATGGATGAGGAGAAGGAGTATAAATACTCCCCCAACCGGCCATCCAAAAGAGCACCAAACAGGGCTCACTGCGGGGGCATCGGACGCGCCGATGACCTCGACCAACGGTCGACTGTACCCTCTTGTCAGACATGTTAAAGGGACATCGGACGCTGGGCAACATCCGATGCCACCACATCGGACACGTCCGATGTGGATTTACCCTCTTTGGAACCTCTCTGCATGGACATCAGACGCTGGCCCTCAGCGTCCGATGCCAGCGTCCGATGCAACCCTCAGTTCACGCGCACGTGAACAGTGGCACGGGCGCGTTCGATGTGAACACATCGGCGCGTCCGATGCCACACACCAGACTAAACCCTAGTCGGGCAGGCCAGCGTCCGATGCCCATTACAAGGGCAAACTCAACTAGGATCGAGACACTGCCTTAACGACTTTTGATCCTCTCGACATAAGGTATCTCTCTGAGCTACCTAGGGCTATGAAATAACAAGTGTGCACCACACCTACCTCAATAGACTCATCTAGGTCAAGCTACTGATCCACGCTCCCCTTTATAGTACGGCCAAAGGAAAAACAAAGACCTAAGACTACCTAAGTGTCCTCCAACACCATATGACACTTAGCCTAGTCTACCACCGTCTTCGTCGTCTGTCCTTTGAAAACCAAAATGATATCCATCGCCAGGGGACATGAACTCCATACGCACACAGAAAGATCCGCAAGCGCACGGATACCGATGTAGCTTTCACCCGAGAGTATTCCAGGGTATCGATTTCCACGGGGAACGTGAAGTGTACTAGAAGAATCAAGAACGTCCAAGAAAAGAATGATAATATGGGTAGAGAGAGATCTTAGGGTTTTCTAAGCAGGTTTATCTAATTAAAGGCTCACTATACTTTACTTACTTCGGGACATCAGAACACTAGCCACAGAAAGGGATGAGAAAGGGGCTAGGAAGCTCTGACTACGGTCCTACAAACACCAACCCGAACGTGGTGGACTACGTCGGCCGTCAGGGCTGTCACCACCTGGGGCTACCACAACTATCTGTGGGGCTGAGTGCAAACTCAGGTAGACCCTAGTCTAGAAGCCACGTCTACACTAACGTCTACTACTCTAATTATCTAGAATAGAATAATTAGAGCACTCGATACGAGCGGAGATCCAGTAAATGAAATAAAGCAAGAACTGTAATTAAATATAATACTTGGAAATAGTAAATGAAGAACCTGGAGATTACTTGAAGACGAACTAGATGTTGCACCAATACAATGTTGAGGAAGATCCGACAGATCTGGCTCCTCCTCAACTCTCTTCTTCTCCTCCCTCTAATCCAATCTCTAATTACAACTAGATGAACTAGACAACTAGAACTAGAACTAGAAGAACTAGAACTAGATCTAATTCTAGATGAACTAGAAGAGATTCATCTAGAGGGACCTCTACTTCTACTTGAAACCCTAGTTTCTGATGTGGAGATGAATAATGAAGATGGAGATGCCTGGAGAGGGTGGTCTGAGGCTGCTTATATAGCCCTGGGTGAGAAATCGTGGTCGTTGGATCAAACCGACCTTAGGGACGGTGGAGATGCATCCTAGGAGGCGGTGGAAGAAGGTTCCGGAAGGCGGAGGCAAAACGACCTCCATGGCCGACCGGTCGGTCTTGGGGTGGGACCGGTCGGTCTGGCCCAGTGGGCCCATGTGGTGGCCCGCCTCGTGGTGTCTTCTGGTGTCTTCTAAATCCTTCTTTTGCAGATTTCGTTGCGAAATTAATATCTTTTCATCCGGGACTCCGAATATAGCAAATGATATGTCCGTTTCAATCGTCTTGACGAGCTCTTCGCAATGGTGCACTCCAATTCATAACTTGAGATGCTTTTATATGTTAAAAACATGGATGTCCTACAAAACAAGTGAGAGCACCAAAACTCGTGGAACTTGTTAGTTTCAAACCCTACAACTATGCTCTGTGATTCATTTAGTCTCATTTCATGCAATAGTTGATGGTTAATTATGAGCATTAGTGAGCGTCATCAGACATGTATGAACTTGCAATGAATAAGAGAATGTGATTAGAGACATGTTCATACATATCATGCCATCATCCTGCACTCAACAAGTTAGAGTGAATAACAAGTGCAAGAGTAAAGAACTCAAATACATAACAAGTGAGAATTAAGCGCAAGTTGTGGCGGAACCGTCCTGATTATAAGAGCTCAAGTACCGTCTTAGTCAAATCTGTCTGACATCGACTCATACTTGAACCCATATAACCCCGGTAGTCCAGAAATCTCGAAGGATTTCTATCATCATACAACATACAGGATCGCATTGTTCAAGAATTACATTCGCAAGGATACATCACAGATAAACGAAACCGAATTTAAAACATCAGAGTGCGAATTTAAGACAGAGTTATTACAAACCCGAATTTAAAGTGCGGAAGCTTAAATAAGTTTTGAAACACGACCACCACACATGTGGTCCAAATAAAACATTGTTTGATAAATCCAACTCCACACAACTCACTCTTCCCTTTTTAGATAATGTGCCATTTAGAAGTCTCAGACCAGCAACAGAAAAAGGGAAGCTTCTGGACGACCCTGCCCTGGGCCTACTCCTCATCACCTTCCACTGGGTAGAGGCAGTGCTTACAATAGCCATAGTAAACCTGGCCATCTGCAACAAATGGGATAAACCCTGAGTACGGGAATGTACTCAGCTAGACTTACCCGTCCAACTAAAAATAAAGACACCAAGGGTATGCAAGGCCTTTTTGGTGGAGCTGGGATCTTTTAGTTGCGGAAAGCTCACAATTAAGATAAGGTGTATTAAATGACATAGATGAGCTGTCAGTTTTAGACCTATTTCTTTACTCTAGGTTTGCACCTGAACTATTACACACACTTGAGTCTAACAAGCAATAGTATAACCATATCCAGTTGACTTATCCAAATTTTAGTTGAACCTTTAATCGTCACATGGAGTTGCATCGTGGTGAAGCTCGCCATAGTTTCCCACTAACCGGGGGAGACGGCGACTCGAATCGAATTCCAAACCAGCTGGTGAAAGACCTTTAATACCAGCCCACACTTTCCTTGTCGGGTCCATGCATTGGTCAACCGCTCGACGCTTGTTCGTGGTGGTAATCGTCGCGGTTCAAGCACAGACCGCCCAATTGGAACCTGGTGATGGCCTCACGCGGCAGATCACATTTCCATACTAGAGGGCGCGACACGGGTCGAAACCGGCCCGAACAGCTTCTAACCGGCTTTGGGGTCGATGATTACAACACCGACATATCCCTAAGTAAAAGGGCGCGTTAAAAAATGAACGAGGGCCAACATCAATACAAACCTACACGATCCAACGGACGGAGTGCCCCAAGTTTCGAAACTTGTGCGTTGCGTTCCAGTTGGCCGTATTTCTTCACTATTCATGTTCTTTTCCACGATACCAAATATAGCCAACCGTGATCCGGTAAATACCCACCAGGGGTAATACGGAAACATCCTTAACTACTACTTTTATTAGCAGACTAAGCAATTCTATATGATAAATAAGTACAAGATAACAAGGCAGGTGTAAACAGTAATCAAGGGAGGATAATGCATCAAATAGGATTCAATCAACTCCTATACCTAATGCATCACAATATAAAAGGACTCAAGTAATTTTAATTGCAAAAGATAGGAGGCTTAAAATGCTCCGGGGCTTGCCTTGAGAGAAGACTGAGGCCTCGTGGGAGGGGCACTCAGGCAGGTTAGTGTCGGCCGCGGGGTCGACTTCTTCGGTTCTCGGCAGCTCCTGGATCTCCTGCTCGTCGTTTGTCTCCGGCTCCTGGTCTGTCTCCGGGATGGTCGATCCTATTGCAATGCGGTTGGAAATAATGAGTAACTAATATGTGGTGCGGGATACGGCGGTAAGAAAAATAACCTTTCTCGCAAACCAACAAAACCAACTTGTTGAACCACTTTTGACATTGAGGTAAATACTTATTTATCTCATAAAATAAAAATCATTAATTCAACCATTTCCTAATTAGAAATTCAAAAGAAATTCAGGTTTGAACTGCAAGTGCATTTTTTCTGAACTCAGAAAAATCCACAAAAATTCCAGAAGGCAATTAACATCTGTTGGACTTCACTGAACAATTTTCAGCCAGAAATAAAATACAGAACTGCAGATATAAAAAGAACAAATAAACTGCTCAAAAGGTGCTTTGAACTAACTTTTCACACAAAAGGTGTCAAACAGCAGATTTCATAATTTTCCTAGCTTCAACTACTCATAAACATTTTGCTGTAGAAAATTTACTGTCAGAACATAAATATACAAGCCTACACAAAATAAACAAATCTATTCCAAATTAAACCATTTGAACTACAACCCTACTTGAAAAGGGTGCTAAACTCATTTTCATATTTTTCCCAGATTCTACTTCACATTTCATACTTATCAAGAAAGTTCCATGAACAGAAACATTATATTATTTTTTACATGAATTTCCAAAGGAAAACACAGAAAAGTACTTTTACAAAGCAACTTCAGATTTCTTCACATAACAACCCATGCTTACATTTTTCCTCACTAAAACATCATACATAGAGACTGTATAATTTTTCCCACATTTTATTTTGACATATAAAACACCTTAACAATTATTCCAAGAAATCAGCCAAAAAGGACTTTAAGCCATAACAGAAACTTTTTCCACATAAAAAGTGCTTTATAACATTTTCACAGGTATATAACATAATAACAAAACCTACACAAAAATTTGCATGAATTATCTCAATGAGAGAAAACCTATTTCCATTTATTCAAACAAAAGCACTTAAACTGAATTAAATAAAAACAGTAAAATAAACTTCTACCAAAAATACTTTCATATTTTTTCATGATAGATGTACTCATAAACAAGCTCACAAAAAATGAAAGACTTCATTGGACTTTTAAAACGAGCTACACAAAAATAACAAGCTTACGAAAATAAAACAATAAAAGGAAAAACATTTGAATTTCCCGGCCGAGCCTACGTGAACTCGGTCCATGGACCAGGTGAGGCTAACGCGCGGGGTCCGCTGGTCAACGGGACCCACCCGTCAGAGAGAGCCGAACAGGGGACGGAGGTTGACCGGCGATTGCTCGCCGCTGGTGGGGCTGCCGGCGGTGAGGCTAGGCTCGATGAGTTCGTCTCGACGAGGCGGACCCATCGGTGGTGATGGTTTGGCCAAAGGGTGGCCGTAGCTCGCCGGCGACGAGCCATGGCGCACGGTGGTAGCGGTGGCGCTCGGCTTGGTCGTGTCCGGCGGTCGCCGGTGAAATTGGGGAAGGCGAAGGCTCACACGAACCCTAGGGAGGCTATCGGAGGGCTTGGTTTGGCAGGAGGAGCTCCGATGGAGCTTGGTCACGTGCGCGGCCAGGGCGGACGGTGGCGGCGCTCGGTCGCGGAAGAAGAGGTGGGAGAGAGCGGTAGCGTTGAGGCTAGGTGGTGTTCTCACCTTGCCTTGGCTCGGTGAGGCTCGACGGAGAAGAGGGGACTCAGCGGAGGCTTGGTCGGGGACGAACGGCTCCGGGCTCCGAGCGGCACTGATGGCGACCGCGGCGGGGCTCCTCGGACTCCTGCGTCGGTGGAGCTCGGGAGATGGTGCTAGCGTGAGCACCGGGTGTCCGGGGTGTAGGCGGAGTGGCTTGCGCGAGGAATCGGACGGCGAGGCTCCGGCGTGGCCGGAATGGCGAAGGGGTTTTGCGGTGTCGAACGGCGGCAGGCGAGCGCTGGCGTTCGTTCGCGGAGAGGAGAGGGAGAGAGCTAGCGGAGGTCTTCGAATGAGCGGGTGAGTGAACGAGCGAAGGGAGGTGCTCGGTTTTGCTCGGCAGGGCGAAGGACGGCCGGTCGTGGCGGGGGCCACGGCGTGTTGTGCGGCAGGCGATGGCGCGGTGGGCGAGGGCAGCGCTGCAGGCGAGGCGAGCAGAGAGTGGCC
The DNA here is from genome assembly GCA_009763385.1 of Coix lacryma-jobi var. lacryma-jobi. NCBI lineage: Eukaryota > Viridiplantae > Streptophyta > Magnoliopsida > Poales > Poaceae > Coix > Coix lacryma-jobi. The sequence goes on along the minus strand of CM019827.1, from coordinate 114,460,915 downwards.
GGGGAGGATTGCTTGCGTGCTCGGGTGAGAGGGGATCGAGCGAGGAGTGCCGGCTTAGATCCTCAGCAGGATGCGGCGGCCACGTGGCGGTTGCGACCGGCCTACGGCGCGGCGGCGTGTCGGGGCGGCGTGCGCGGCGTGCACGAGCGCGCGCGGGAGCGGGGGCAGGCGCGGCACGGCTTGGGCCGGAAAGGCCGAATGGGCGAAAGGCTGGCGCCGGGAAAAATTGTTTTCCTTTTTCTTTTTCCAAACCTTTTCAAAGTTGACCATTCAAAAATAGTTTCAAAACCTCCAAACTAGACTTTGACCCAAAAATAAAAGTTGCTCAAAATAATTTTCTCTACAACTTTGTATAAGACACTTTTTCTGAAAACCATTTTACAACCTCCACATAAATAAAGCCAATTTTGAAACATAAACCATTTTGCTTGCCTTATTTTATTGATAAACTATTTTGAATTAGGTCAAAATGCCAACATGAAAAGCACTCTACTCAATATTCTTTATTTTATAAACTTATTTGCCAAGATAGAAATCCACTTAAACTATCAAGTCCAATAGAAATCCAAAATCCAAATAAATAAAAAGGCAAAAAGCACTCATATGCACATGAAATGATGCAATGCATTGCTTATGCATTTTGGTAGCTAAATGTGGTTCCTAATGCAGTGCTTGACACTAGGGTGTCACAGCCCTTCCCCCCTTAAAGAAATCTCGTCCCGAGATTTGGGTTACGTACCACTTCTTAACAAAAGCGGGATAGTTTACGCGTAAGTATTCCTCGGTTTCCCAAGTCGCATCGTTGGGTCCGTGATTGCTCCAGAGAATCTTGTAAGTCTTAACTGTTCGGTTTCGAGTCTCTCGAGTCTTGGTATCCATTATTTCCTGAGGTTGTTCATAGTACTCCAGATCTGATCTGATTGTAACATCCGGAATCTGAACTTCTTCCCGTTCTGGAACTCGAAGACACTTCTTCAACTGGGACACATGGAACACTGGGAAGACTGCGCTCATCTCTGGGGGTAGTTGTACTTCATAGGCCACTTCTCCCTTTTTAGCTACGATCTGATACGGTCCCACATATCGGGGTGCTAACTTTTCTTGATTCCGAAACGTTGGACTTTCCTCATGGGTGAGACCTTGAGGTAAACATAGTCTCCTACTTGAAATTTCTGGGGTCTCCTTCGTGTGTCTGCATAGCTCTTTTGTCTCGATTGTGCTGCCTTGATGTGTTGCTGTACTGTTTGCACAATCTCTTCAGCATCCTTTACATAATCTGACCCATAAAATCCTCGATCTCCTGATTCAACCCAATTTACCAGGGTTCTACACCTTCGTCCATATAATACTTCAAACGGTGCCATCTTTATGCTTTCTTGATAGCTGTTGTTATATGAAAACTCGGCAAGGGGTAACCATTTCTCCCATGATTCTCCTGAGGATAGAACACAAGCTCTGAGGATATCTTCCAAAATCTGATTCACTCTTTCTGTTTGTCCTGCGGTTTGGGGGTGATAAGCGGAACTTCTTACCAACTTAGTTCCTAGCTCCTTGTGCAACTGTTCCCAAAACGCGCTATGAACTGGGGTCCTCTATCAGAGACAATCCTTTTTGGAACTCCGTGTAACCTCAAGATGTTCTGAATGTACAAGTCTGCATACTGATGCGGTCGGTGGGTAGTCTTAACTGGTATGAAGTGAGCCACTTTTGATAACCGATCCACGATAACCCAGATAGAATCATTTCCTTTTTGAGTGGTGGGAAGGCCTGTGATGAAATCCATACTGATCTCTTCCCACTTCCATTCTGGAATGGACAACAGCTGTAACAATCCGGCAGGTCTCAGATGTATAGCTTTTATCCTGCAGCAAGTATCACACTTTGCGACATAAGCTGCAACTTCTTTCTTCATTTTTGACCACCAAAACCTTGTTCTCAGATCTTGGTACATCTTACTGCTTCCTGGATGGATAGGCAACTTTGAATTATGAGCTTCATTCAGAATTCTTTCTTTCAGCTCTGTATCCTTAGGAACAACCAACCTCTGATTATACCACAGAATTCCTTGTTTATCGGTCCTGAAGTTCAAAGAACTATTGGTTTCCAACCTCTTCTTAATCTGACAGATCTCTTCATCGGTCTTTTGTCCTTCGATGATGTCACTTTCCAGGGTGCACTGTATGGTGATATTGTTTAACATAACGGGGTGCATAAGGTTAAATCCATCTTCCAACAGGGGTTGTAAGGAGTTGCAATGAGTCTTGCGACTCAAGGCATCGGCTACAACGTTCGCTTTTCCGGGGTGGTAATGCACTTCGAGGTTGTAATCCTTAATCAATTCTAACCATCTCCTTTGCCTCATGTTCAACTCTGGCTGGGTGAAGATATATTTCAAACTTTTGTGATCTGTGTACACATGACATAGATTTCCCATAAGATAATGCCTCCAGATCTTGAGTGCATGCACTACGACTGCCAATTCCAAATCATGAGTGGGATAATTCTCTTCATGCGGTCTCAACTGGTGGGAAGCATAGACGATAACTCTTCCATTCTGCATGAGTACACATCTGAGTCCAATCTTGGATGCGTCACAAAACACATCAAAAGGTTTCTCCAAATCTGGTTGAGCCAAAACTGGCGCCGAAGTCAACAAAGTTCGCAGAGTGCGAAAAGCTGCCTCACACTCTGGAGTCCATTCAAACTTCTTATTTTTCTGAGTTAGACGAGTCATAGGCTTTGCAATCCTCGAGAAATCCGGAATGAACCGACGGTAGTATCTGGCTAATCCTAGAAAGCTGCGTACCTCATGTACGTTGGTGGGTGCTTGCCAATCCATAACTTCCTGTACCTTCGTGGGATCCACGAAAATTCCTTCCTCTGAAAGAACGTGACCAAGAAAGGGTACCTTCTTTAACCAAAACTCACACTTGCTAAACTTAGCATACAACTTGTGCTCTCGAAGTCGAGCTAAGATGACTTGAAGATGTTCAGCATGATCCTCTTCGTTCTTAGAGTAGACCAAGATATCATCGATGAACACCACAACAAACTTATCCAACTCGGGCATGAAGACCGAATTCATCAAGTACATGAAATGTGCCGGTGCATTGGTTAACCCGAAGGACATAACTAGATACTCATAGAGTCCGTATCTGGTGGAGAAAGCTGTTTTTGGTATATCTTCTCTTCTGATCTTAATCTGATGGTATCCTGACCTCAAGTCGATCTTGGAGAACACTTTTGCCTTTGATAACTGATCAAACAAGACATCGATTCGGGGTAAGGGATATTTGTTCTTTATGGTTACTGCATTAAGCGGCCTGTAGTCCACACACATCCTTAAAGTTTTATCCTTCTTCTTTACGAAGATGGCGGGACATCCCCAAGGTGACGAACTAGGACGAATTAAACCTTTATCCAAGAGCTCTTGCAACTGAGCCTTGAGCTCTGCTAACTCATTAGCTGGCATCCTATACGGCCTCCGAGAAATTGGTGCCGTTCCAGGGACTAACTCTATAGCAAACTCCACATCTCTGTCCGGTGGTAGTCCTGGCAACTCATCAGGAAAGACATCTGGAAACTCACATACTACCGAGATCTCAGCTATTTGCTTTGCCGTGATATTGAACAACACTCCGATCTCATGGGGGTTTCGAGGTAACTTGAACCGAAAAGAAGACCCATTTCTGGGACTAACCATGGACACTACTCTCTCTGCGATCTCTAGATTGACTTTCCAGAGTTTCATCCAACCCATACCCAAGATTACATCCAGACCTAGACCAGGAATGACTATGGTGTCCACTATGGCCTGTTTATCCCCAAAGGTCATTTCCACTCCTTTAGCCATTTTACGCGCGGAGAGAACAGCTCAGGCGGAACTTATCTGATATCCCCGGTCTAACTCTACCAACTCAAGATTACTCCTTATAACAAAGTTCTCACTTATGAAAGAATGTGATGCTCCAAAATCAAACAGCACAACGACGGGGCATTGATTAACAAGAAACGTACCAGCGGTGACAGGCTCTCCTTCTGGCACTTCCTCAACAGTGGTGAAATGCACATGGCCGGTGCGAGGTCGGGGCTGGGTGTACTGCTTCTTCGGCTGAGGGCACTGGCGTGTCCGATCACATAAGGGGTCTTGGAACCTCCTGCACTTCCTGCCTTAGCCTTGTTCTGCATCAAAGGAGCGGTGTAGGGCTTCTAAAAACTGGGACGGGGTCGGTTGGTAGTGATCTTCCTCTGCGGGGGTCGGAACCTTGCTCCAGCCACTAGCGGGCGATACGGGGCGCGTGCTCCGAAAGGGGTCCTCTGTTGAGATGAACCTCCTTCGTTCGCACGACGGCGCGTCTCTGTTGCCAGCCGGCTGTCATTGGCCTCTTGATTTAGGCAGTCACTGACGAAGTCACTGAAGGTGGTGCGTTGACTGTTGCCCATTTTTGAAAGCATGGCGCACTCATGCCACGTTGAAGCTTGCGATCTTTTGGCCTCAGTGTTGACAAAGTCTGGAGCGTAGCGAGCTAGGTTGTTGAAGCTGTGTAGATACTCGGACATAGACCTGGTTCCCTGTGAGAGCCTCATGAACTCTGCAATCTTCATTTCCATCAGACCACTAGGGATGTAGTGGTTGCGCATAGCGGTCGAGAACTGATCCCAAGTGGCACGTGCATTCGCAGGCAAGGATGCACGGTACTGGGCCCACCATAAGCCTGCGGGTCCTTCCATCATGTGGGCGGCGTACTCCGCCTTGAGCTCTTCTGTCAGGCGAAGCAGACGAAACTTCTGGGTGATGGAGTTGAGCCATTCATCAGCCTCAAGCGGTTCGGTGACTTCCTTGAACACCGGGGGACGGATGTCCAAGAAGTCACGGTAGGAGGTGTACTGGTTGGGCTCCGGACCTTGGCGCTGCTGGTGCTGCTGCGCGGTGTTGTTAGCGATGTTGCGGAGGGTGGCCTCCATGTGCCTCTGCGTCTCTTCCATGTTCCTTTGGCTGCCCAAGAACTGGCCGAAAAACGCTTCCGGCGTCATCGGCGGCGGTGGGGAGGTGGCAAGTTCTCCTCCTGTCCAGACCCCTGTCCACGTTGGCTGCGAGTGTGTGCCGGCATCTGCATATCCCATTAATAAGCAATCATTAGGTGATGTACATCGATCATGAATAAATACTGCGCTGTACATAATTCAAAAATTTAGCACACGACCAAGTATAATTACTCATTTCCATACAACATCACAGAATAATTGCTCGAAATTAGACATGCAAACGACGGATTTCCATAAAAGATGCCAGATCGAAGTCTGGACTTTGTCCAAAAGACATACATGCCATCATACATCTCAAACATAAAACCAACACATGTTTAGGGTGTTACATCATCAGCGAGCGTGCTCAAGCTATACAAAAAAAAAACGGCTCCTATCGAAACTAGCGCTCAGGCGTCTCCAGCGGCGGACGCGGCGTCCTCTACGTCAGCGTCGAACATAGGCTCATCAGCATGGGCCTCCTCTGGTGGGGCATCGGGACCAAGGACTTCTCCGTCCTGGGGGTCCGGGGCCTCGGCTGCGGGAACCTCGGCAGCTGCGCTCTGTGGCGGCCTTGGTGTGCCTCGTCGTGATGCTGATGTATGCCTCGTGGAGCTGGTCGATGTAGGCCTGCTGTCCATGGATCTGCTTTATCAAGAGGTGGGATCCCTCTCTGAGCTAGTCGAGCGCGGTGCGGGCCTCATCCTTCTGAAGAGCGGTAGTCAGGTACATCTGCTCTGCAACGGTCCTGGCAGTGGCTTGTGTTGCTGCTGTAGTACGGGCGTCGTCACGCTCAAGAGTGATCTGCTGAATCTTCTCCTGAAGACGGGCTACCTCAGCGTCAAACTCTTCCTGTAGCTTCCTCTTGCTCTGGTAGGTGGCTGTGAGGGTGAAGGACACGCTCTCGAGAGTGTGCTCCAAACTCTCACATACACCTAACAAAGCTCCGGTGGCACTCATCGCAGGCGTCTCACAGTAGAACCTCTCCTCTGGGCTCCCTGTCAAGACTGACTCCAAAGTCTGCTTCTAGCGCAATGGAAAAAGTGATCCACGGGGAAACACTCCTGCCATAGCACTAGCTAGGTCGGCGGGAAAACGGGCGATGATATCCTTCAACACCAGGTATGCTGCCCTGTTGGCTCCATCCTTGGCACAGGTGCCTCTGGTGATCTCTGTCCATCCTGTCCAGTGAGGCTTTACAGGCAAAGCTTTGACTTTGATCTCCACCATGACCAACGAATCCTGTCCGTAGATCTCCTTCTGCCATGAGTACCTGGGCTCCTGTCCTTCCTCATAGCCCACGGCCTGCAGAATCCTCCAAAGGATAGTCGGCAAACCGAAGTAAGTCAAGAACGTCTTCCGGGTCAGCTTGGTGGCCAAGCGGTGACGCGGAACTCCTCTTCCTCCGGTGGCCTTGCGAGCAGTCAGCTTAGTCCGGGCCATCTGTAGAAACAAAAGGGTTTCGAACTCTCGTGAGACGGATATTAAGTTGGCAATTTTATATATAAAAGAGACAATTTTTAATTAAGGGGAGGTAATGTAAATGCAAGAATTTAAACATGATGCATGATCGTACTTACGTTCTCACTCACTAACATGACTCGTAAGTCCTAACGTTCTAGTCGGTGGCAAGAACGATCTCTCATGCGTTATCTACACGTTCTACTCGATGCATAGTTAGTGTACCTGCAGAAGATTCATTTCAGCCCAAAGCAATCCCCAATGATAAAACAACTGAGTATTGGCTAATATGCGCCAAAATGCATAGAAGCCAACACTAAACACATGCACCAACATAGAAAACACCCTCAAAACATTGATACCCTCGTATGTGTCTGCGTGGAGCTCGCACATACTTGGTATAAGAACTCTCACCTAGACCGACGGTTGGACGGTCATGCTCTCATATCTCTCATACAAAATCATTTTATGCATGTTTTCGCGATCGACGCATTCTCTTTTTCCCGAGAATGGACCAGCAAATAAAGATCCAGCATGAAGCAAAACCCTGAACCCTGTTAGCAGTTAAGCCACCTGAATCCTAGTATAGGGCTTAAGGACGAGACTGGGCACACTTAGTAATTTGAAATAGTTTTGAAAATAGTTTTGAAATACCCATTTTAGTTCAGAAATAGCTTTTTGCGGATGCAATAACTTGAACCATGCTCCGATACCAGCTGTGGCGGAACCGTCCTGATTTTAAGAGCTCAAGTACCGTCTTAGTCAAATCCGTCTGACATCGACTCATACTTGAACCCATATAACCCCGGTAGTCCGGAAATCTTGAAGGATTTCTATCATCATACAACATACAGGATCGCATTGTTCAAGAATTACATTCGCAAGATCACAGATAAATGAAACCGAATTTAAAACATCAGAGTGCGAATTTAAGAAAGAGTTATTACAAACCCAAATTTAAAGTGCGGAAGCTTAAATAAGTTTGAAACACGACCACCATACATGTGGTCCAAATAAAACATTGTTTGATAAATCCAACTCAACACAACTCACTCTTCCCTTTTTAGATAATGTGCCACTAGAAGTCTCAGACCAGCAAAAGAAAAGGGAAGCTTCTGGACGACCCTGCCCTGGGCCTACTCCTCATCACCTTCCACTGGGTAGAGGCAGTGCTTACAATAGCCATAGTAAACCTGGCCATCTGCAACAAACGGGATAAACCCTGAGTACAGGAATGTACTCAGCTAGACTTACCCGTCCAACTGAAAATAAAGACACCAAGGGTATGCAAGGCCTTTTTGGTGGAGCTGGGATCTTTTAGTTGCGGAAAGCTCACAATTAAGATAAGGAGTATCAAATAACATAGATGAGCTGTCAGTTTTAGACCTATTTCTTTACTCTAGGTTTGCACCTGAACTATTACACACACTTGAGTCTAACAAGCAATAGTATAACCATATCCAGTTGACTTATCCATATTTTAGTTGAACCTTTAATCGTCACATGGAGTTGCATCGTGGTGAAGCTCGCCATAGTTTCCCACTAACCGGGGAGACAGCGACTCGAATCGAATTCCAAACCAGCTGGTGAAAGACCTTTAATACCAGCCCACACTTTCTCCGTCGGGTCCATGCATTGGGCAACCACTCGACGCTTGTTCGTGGTGGTAATCGTCGCGGTTCAAGCACGGACCGCCCAATTGGAACCTGGCGATGGCCTCACGCGGCAGATCGCATTTCCATACTAGAGGGCGCGACACGGGTCGAAACCGGCCCGAACAGCTTCTAACCGGCTTTGGGGTCGATGATTACAACACCGACATATCCCTAAGTAAAAGGGCGCGTTCAAAAATGAACGAGGGCCAACATCGATACAAACCTACACGATCCAACGGACGGACTGCCCCAAGTTTCCAAACTTGTGCGTTGACTTCCAGTTGACCGTATTTCATCACTATTCATGTTCTTTTCCACGATAGCAAATATAGCCAACCGTGATCCGGTAAATACCCACCAGGGGTAATACGGAAACATCCTTAACTACTACTTTTATTAGCAGACCAAGCAATTCTATATGATAAATAAGTACAAGATAACAAGGCAGGTGTAAACAGTAATCAAGGGAGGATAATGCATCAAATAGGATTCAATCAACTCCTATACCTAATGCATCACAATATAAAAGGACTCAAGTAATTTTAATTGCAAAAAATAGGAGGCTTAAAATGCTCTGAGGCTAGCCTTGAGAGAAGACTGAGGCCTCGTGGGAGGGGCACTCAGGCAGGTTAGTGTCGGCCGCGAGGTCAACTTCTTCGGTTCTCAGCAGCTCCTGGATCTCTTGCTCGTCGTTTGTCTCCGTCTCCTGGTCTGTCTCCGGGATGGTCGATCCTATTGCAATGCGGTTGGAATAATGAGTAACTAATATGTGGTGCGGATACGGCGGTAAGAAAAATAACCTTTCTCGCAAACCAACAAAACCAACTTGTTGAACCACTTTTGACATTGAGGTAAATACTTATTTATCTCATAAAATAAAAATCATTAATTCAACCATTTCCTAATTAGAAATTCAAAAGAAATTCAGGTTTGAACTGCAAGTGCATTTTTCTGAACTCAGAAAAAACAAAAATTCTAAGGAATTAACATCTGCTGGACTTCACTGAACAATTTTCAGCCAGAAATAAAATACAGAACTGCAGATATAAAAAGAACAAATAAACTGCTCAAAAGGTGCTTTGAACTAACTTTCACACAAAATGTGTCAAACAGCAGATTTCATAATTTTCCTAGCTTCAACTACTCATAAACATTCTACTGTAGAAAATTTACTGTCAGAACATAAATATACAAGCTACACAAAATAAACAAATCTATTCCAAATTAAACCATTTGAACTACAACCCTACTGGAAAAGGGTGCTAAACTCATTTTCATATTTTTCCAGATTCTACTTCACATTTCATACTTATCAAGAAAGTTCCATGAACAGAAACATTATATTATTTTTACTACATGAATTTCCAAAGAAAACACAGAAAAGTACATTTACAAAGCAACTTCAGATTTCTTCACATAACAACGATGCTTACATTTTCCTCACTAAAACATCATGCACAGAGACTGTATAATTTTCCCACATTTTATTTTGACATATAAAACACCTTAACATTATTCCAAGAAATCAGCCAAAAAGGACTTTAAGCCATAACAGAAACTTTTTCCGCATAAACAGTGCTTTATAACACTTTCACGGGTATATAACTTAATAAGAAACCTACACAAAATTTCCATGAATTATCTCAACAGAAAACACCTATTTCCATTTATTCAAACAAAAGCACTTTAAATGAATTAAATAAAAACAGTAAAATAAACTTCTACCAAAAATACTTTCATATTTTTCCATGATAGATCTACTCATAAACAAGCTAACAAAAATAGAAAGTACTTCATTTGGACTTTTAAAACGAGCTACACAAAAATAACAAGCTTTACTGGAAAATAAAACAATCAAGGAAAAACATTTGAATTTCCCGGCCGAGCCTACGTGAACTCGGTCCATGGACCAGGTGAGGCTTACGCGCGGGGTCCGCTGGTCAACGGGACCCACCCGTCAGAGAGAGTCAAACATGGGACAGAGGTTGACCGGCGATTGCTCGCCGCCGGTGGGGTTGCCGGCGGTGAGGCTAGGCTCGATGAGTTCGTCTCGACGAGGCGGACCCATCGGTGGTGATGGTTTGGCCAGAGGGTGGCCGTAGCTCGCCGGCGATGAGCCATGGCGCACGGTGGCGGCGGTGGCGCTCGGCTAGGTCGTGTCCGGCGGTCGCCGATGAAATTGGGGAAGACGAAGGCTCACACGAACCCTAGGGAGGCTATTGGAGGGATTGGTTTGGCTGGAGGAGCTCCGATGGAGCTTGGTCACGTGCGCGGCCATGGCGGACGGTGGCGGCGCTCGGTCGGGGAAGAAGAGGTGGGAGAGAGCGGTAGCGTTGAGGCTAGGTGGTGTTCTCACCAAGCCTTGGCTCGGTGAGGCTCGACGGAGAAGAGGGGACTCGGCGGAGGCTTGGTCGGGACGAACGGCTCCGGGCTCCGAGCGGCGCTGATGGCGACCGCGGCGGCGCTCCTCGGACTCCGGCGTCGGTGGAGCTCGGGAGATGGTGCTAGCGTGAGCACCGGGTGTCCGGGGTGTAGGCGGAGTGGCTTGCGCGAGGAATCGAACGGCGAGGCTCCGGCGTGGCCGGAATGGCGAAGGGGTTTTGCGGTGTCGAACGGGGGCGGGCGAGCGCTGGCGTTCGTTCGCGGAGAGGAGAGGGAGAGAGCTAGCGGAGGTGTTCGAATGAGCGGGTGAGTGAACGAGCGAAGGGAGGTGCTCGGTTTTGCTCGGCAGGGCGAAGGACGGCCGGTCGTGGCGGGGGACGGCATGGCGTGCGGCAGGCGATGGCGCGGCGGGTGAGGGCAGCGCGGCAGGCGAGGCAAGCGGAGAGTGGCCGTGGAGGATTGCTTGCGTGCTCGGGTGAGAGGGGATCGAGCGAGGAGTGGGACGAGGATCCTCGGCAGGATGCGGCGGCCACGTGGCGGTTGCGGCCGGCGTACGGCGCGGCGGCGCTGTCAGGGCCGGCGTGCGCGGCGTGCGCGAGCGCGCGCGAAGCGGGGCAGCGCGGCGCGGGCTTGGGCCGAAAAGGCCAAATGGGCCGAAAGGCGGGGCCGGGAAAAATTGTTTTCCTTTTTCTTTTTCCAAAACCTTTTCAAACTTTGACCATTCAAAAGCAGTTTCAAAAACTCAAAACTAGACTTTGACCCAAAAATAAAAGTTGCTCAATAATTTTCTCTACAACTTTCATATAAGACACTTTTTCTGAAAACCATTTTTACAACCTCCACATAAATAAAGCCAATTTTGAAACATAAACCATTTTGCTTGCCTCATTTTTATCTGATAAACTATTTTGAATGAGGTCAAAATGCCAACATGAAAAGCACTCTACTCAATATTCTTTATTTTATAAACTTATTTGCTAAGATAGAAATCCACTTAAACTATCAAGTCCAATAGAAATCCAAAATCCAAATAAACAAAAAGGCAAAAAGCACTCATATGCACATGAAATGATGCAATGCATTGCTTATTTATTTTGGTAGCTAAATGTGGTTCCTAATGCAGTGCTTGACACTAGGGTGTCACACAAGTAATCGAGTGAAATGAAACGACATGTCATATAATATATCTTAGTGAGCACAATCATGTCATGAGATCCATAGCACAAGTATATAACATAGAAATGCACAAAAGATGTGATAAGTAAAAGAGCGTATGTGAAACAAAACACAACATAAGAAGCAAATCCCTCTCACACCGCTCCCCCTATCGCTATACTCATCCACTCTCCCCCTTTGGCATCAAGCGCCATACTAAGCGTCGGAGGGCGGAGGTGGTGCAAACGAGTTAGGTGCCGTCTCCGGAGTGCGCTGAGTAAACTCAAACTGCTGTAGAAACTCCTCGGAATCGGAAGAAGAGACGTTGGTAGCCTGCGGACCCTCTGAAGCTGGAAGCTGTGGTGAAGCGGTCCGGGTCGGCTCTGGCACGGACTACTCTGCCTGCTCTGACTCTGGCACAGTCTCAGTCACGGTCTCAGTCTGTGTAGCTGTAGCCGCATGAGCCTCGGAGTGCGGAAGCTCTGGTATTGAAGATAGCTCAGGCTGCGCTGTAGTGGTAGTCTCAGACTGGACGGGCTCTGTCTGCTCCGAAGACGCCACAGAGCTCGGAAGAGTCTCAGTGGTGGAGGTCAGAGGAGCCGTTGACGTCCGCACTGGGTCCTGAAGATCAGGCGTGGGAAACCTAGTAAGCTCACTGAAGGTAGCCGACAGATCCCTAGTCACTGGGGTAGTCGTCGCATATAGGGACTCTGTCAGGCGAGGAGTGAAGCCGGTGCACAGAGGACTGAAGACTGGTGCACCTCCAGGCGGAGTGGTGAAGGCAGTGAACTGGGAGAAGCTCTGGCCAAACGACTGCTGCTGCGGAAACGGTGGTGGCTGGCCAAACTGCTGCTGCGGAGGAACCAGTGGCTGCCACTGGAGCTGGTGCTGGGGAGGGGGCTGCTGCCATTGCCACTGAGGCAGTCCGCTCATGATACGCTCCATGAAGCTCAGTGTCTGCTGCAACTCCAGCATCTGTCGCTGGAGTGCATCGAAACGCTACTGTGCCTGCTGCTGAGCAAGGGCCTGGGCCTGAGCGAGTCGCTGCTGCTCCTGTGTAAGCCGCTGGACATCCTGTGTCACTGTCCGCTGCTGCTCCTCCATCCGTGATAGTATCACAAGTAGCGCAGAGTCGGAGGAAGCAGTACCAGACGTCCCGACCAGTGAGTCGTGAGCTCTAGGCTGAAAGTGGGGCAGGAGCTGGTAGTCCTCGTCCGAGCTATCAGTGGGGTCCTCTGCGACGTACGTGTCACCACCCTCTAACTCTGCTAGCTCCTGCTCGGCGAGGGCCCGGACTGTCTCGTCCTGCTGCTGAGCTGACTCGGGGACGTCAGGTCTCTGTCGTGAGCTGGACGGCGCCTGCTGCTCCTGCTGCCTGCGGTCCCAACCGTGTCCCAACAACTGACTCATGTTATATGCAGGGAACACGGTCGCAGATCCAGTGAGGGACTGACTGGGGTGAGATCCACTAGTGGCAGCTACCTTCCACAGAATATATGAGATCCAATGAGCATAAGGTCTGCCTTTGGGCCTTGATGCCCTCTGCGACTGTGTCCTCCATCTCACAAATAATAACATCCAAAATGTCAAACTCCTTCTGTTGAATCAAGTAAGCAAGAAGCCACAGCGGAAGGCGTGAGATGGCCTCCCTGAAGCCAACACGGGGCAACAAAGTGCGCCGGAGGACCTCGTGGAGGATCCGAGCCGCAGGAGTGAGATCCTTCGGCGCTCGGCTCGAACCCTCCCCGAAGGGCTCACGAAAGCAAGGACGCACCAGGTCTGTGGGGGGTTGCTCTCCGCTGTGAGGGCGCCTGGGTGGCTTAGTCTGACCGTAGCACAAGTCGTGAATCTGTGTCTACGAGTGACGAAGTCCAAACCAGTCTCTGATCTCTGAGGCGAATAGCTTGTAGTGCTCGGCCACAAAAGCAAACTCAATAGTCTCCCTGTCCGGGTGTACCCAAAGAGACGCGTAAAACTGGAACACCCAGTCCTCTATGTAGGAGCCAGACCGCCCCAACAGGTCTGAGAAGCCTGGTAAGTAGGTGGGGCTGGGGCGGAGCTGCTCTGAAGCTGTCACTAGAGCCTCCAGGGTGCAAACACGCTGAGAGCGGATACTGATCCCAGTGTTCCTGTATCCGCGGTAGAAGTCCTCCTGCAGGACAGTGAAGAAGTCTGCCCCAGCCTGCGCCTGCCGCTCCGTGGGAAACCACTGCTCGACTAGGATGAGCCAGAGTGTCTGGATCTGAGAACAGGTAGCCGCCCGGAGGTCCAGTCGCGGGATCGGCGGGGGCGCACGCCTCGACGGAGCACGTGCTCCCCGCAGAGGGACGTCGGGCCGGGGTGGCACCGCAGTCCTGCGACGGGTGGACCGGCGCTTGGGAACCTCCTCAGGGGTCTCCTCCTCAGCCTCTGCCTCTGGGGCCTCTGCTGCCTCGGCCTCTGCCTGGCCCTGCCTTGAGCTATCGGGCTCCACACCCAGAGACGTGAACGTCGTCCGGCGACCGACAGCCATAAGCGTGCCAGTCGGTGAGTGGTGGAACCTCTCAACCTCCTCAACTACACGCCTCTGGGCTGGCGACAGCTGGTCCTCTATCCGTAAGCCGCCACCACGGCCACCCTGCTCGGCACGCTCTGTGGCGTCTGCCACTGCTCTGGCCTGATCGGCCTCCCGCTGCTCCCACGAGCGCTTCCTGCGCGTGATCAACTTGCCCTTCCTGGGCCTCTGATCGGAAGGGGGGGACGAGGAGGAGAGTCCCCCGGAGCACCATCGACGTTCTTGCAGCGCATAGCTGATAAGAACAAGGAATACTGACACTAAAGAGAGCTGTACTACCGCTGAAACAAACTGACAACCCAAACTGACAAGGAAGCTCCCCCTGACACGGACACCCAACTGTGCTGTCACTCGTGAGGCTTGGCCTCAATCCTTACCCGCGGGCTTGGCCCCGGGTTATCTGACACTGCTCAACTGCCAAGCTGATACTGACACTGACTCGCTGCATAGAATAGATAGGAGATATATATGAATATATATTCTAGAGACGAGAGAGACTATGGAAGCAAAGCACAGAGAGAAGAGATGGAATCGGCTTAGCTACCTGACGATCGACGAAACGACTGAGAACGAGATGAGACACTGACGTTCCGGCACCCACACGACACACCAAGGGGTGTGCAAAAAGAATGGAGCGAAATGGGGTTCAAAACAAGGTGGAACATGCTTTGGGACATTTCGACGAGCACCTTGAAGGCATAGCGGTGGATTGAAAAGGTGGTGCTTACGGTGGCGGTTGGCCAGCCGAGAGGTCGAGTGCCGGAGACGAGGTTGGGGTCGGAGACGGGGAAGACGGTCTTCGGTGAAGACTGGCGCGGCTCCGGCGAGCTCTTCGGGCGAGTGCCGGCGATCACACGGTGGACGAACGAGGGGGCGCGACTGCGAGGGAGGGGCGAGGACGCGTGGCGTGGTGAGAGACGGCAGGTCGAGGATGGAGCGGCGGAGCACGGCAGCGCAGCGAGGGTGGAGCATGGCGGCGCGAAGCGTGCGGCGGTTAGGGTTTGGGAGCTCGCGGCAGGTTTGGTCGAGGGCGAGGGCGCGAGGAGGAAGACAACGAAGGAATATGACGCGTGGGGCCGGTATGTCAATGAGAAGAACTCAACGCGCCGCTTATAGGAGCATCGGACGCGCCGATGTAAACACATCGGACGCTCCGATGCCTATCTAGAGAGCTCCAAAGCGGCCAAAATCACATCGGACGCGTCCTTTGCCTCGGCATCAGGCAGCATCCGATGGAGCACCAGACGCTCCGATGGTGACACATCGGACGCTACCCTGACACTGTTCCAGCCGGAGCTGTCTACAGTGCAGGGCATCGGACGCTGGGGGAGCGTCCGATGCCACATTTTGAGCTGTTTTGAAGATTTCTGTTGCGGCTCCCTCTCCCAACCAAGTTCCAACTCAAAATAAGAGGCAAATAAACACCAGTTGGAACCTAGTATGAGCATCCCTGCATAAACCCTCAATTTTAGAAATATTTTCCATAGGCTATATATCATTTTAGGTAATAAAATAAGCGATAATTCCGAGGAGACAACATGGCCACCAAAACTAGGGGTCTCAACCATTAGGAGCCTCAATGCTCCCCTAGCGGTGGACGAACACAGCGGTTGCTCAAAGCTTAACCGAAAAGAAACGACATAGCAAACAACACATGCATATGCAATGCAATTCGGAAGTTGAATATAGGGCTTGTCAAGTTTTGCTCAGGGTAAGCTTCTTCAAACGGCTTTTTGAGGGCGGTTATCTTTAACCACGTCTGACAAGCCTATGTGCATAGCATAAATTAAACATGACATATTATACAATGCAATGCAAAGACAACCCCCTTTCACCTTTTGACAATGTTACTTAGATCAAGCACATTAAGCTCACTTCGCAATCTACAAACGGTGTTCTCATCTAGGGGTTTTGTGAAGATATCCACCAATTGATCTTCGGTTCTAACTCCCTCTAAGGATATGTCTTTCTTTGAAACATGGTCTCTAAGAAAGTGATGGCGAATATCTATGTGTTTGGTGCGAGAGTGTTGAACCGGCTTGTTAGCAAGCTTAACCGCGCTCTCATTGTCACACAACAAAGGTACCTTTTCTAGAACTACACCATAGTCTAAAAGGGTTTGTTTCATGTAAAGGATTTGTGCACAACAAGCACCCGCGGCTATGTATTCCGCCTCGGCGGTAGACAAGGGCACACTATTTGCTTTTCGAACTCCATGAAACTAGTGATCTCCCAAGCAAATGGCACCCTCCGGATGTGCTTTTTCTATCTACTTTGCAACCTAGTTGGAAGTTAGCTCCTTTGGCATACCAAAGGCCAATGCTTGGGGTGTGCTTTAGGTACCTAAGGATTCTCTTCACCACTATGAGATGTGATTCCCTAGGATCGGCTTGAAAATGAGCACACATGCACACACTAAACATGATGTCGGGCCTAGATGCGGTGTAACGTCCCGCCTCCACGCGGCCGGGCCCACTTACATATGGCAGCTTTTCTAGGACATAGACTTCCCTCACAGACCAACACCAGTCTTTTCTGCACACTTTGTCCTCACTCGTGCGCACCCGGGAAGAACTTCCCGGTTGGTCACCCATCCCTAAATTTCTCCAGGCCAAGCATGCTTAACTTTAGAGTTCTTTGGAGACGGGCTTCCGAAAAGAAGTTGCAACTTGTTGGTATGAGTATCCTATTATTCCTATTAAGCCTTAGGCCGGGATGTTACATCCTCACCCCCTTAAGAGATCGACGTCCTCGTCGATCAATCCCAAGCCAGGAACGTCCTCTCTTGGCCACGTTCGTGTGTCCAGTGCCAGCACATGTGCCATGCTGTGTGACCACTCCGGGTCCACACCAGCCATGACCACCATGTCTGAGCAACTGCGACACATGCGCCCGTGAAACCGCGAGAGTCGGCTCTGATACCATTCTGTAACGTCCCGCCTCCACGCGGCCGGGCCCACTTACATATGGCAGCTTTCTAGGACATAGACTTCCCTCACAGACCAACACCAGTCTTTTCTGCACACTTTGTCCTCACTCGTGCGCACCCGGGAAGAACTTCCCGGTCGGTCACCCATCCCTAAATTTCTCCAGGCCAAGCACGCTTAACTTTAGAGTTCTTTGGAGACGGGCTTCCGAAAAAGAAGTTGCAACTTGTTGGTATGAGTATCCTATTATTCCTATTAAGCCTTAGGCCGGGATGTTACATGCGGTCAAATATAACAAGCTACCAATCATAGAACGGTAGAGAGTTTGATCAATCGGGTTACCTCCCACATCTAGGTCGAGATGTCCGTTTGTTGGCATTGGAGTCTTGATAGGCTTGCAATCATTCATGTTGAAGCGCTTGAGGAGGTCTTTTGTATACTTCTCTTGAGATATGAAAGTCCCCTCCTTCAATTGCTTGACTTGGAAGCCTAGGAAGAATGTGAGCTCGCCAATCATGGACATTTCGAACTCCTTCGACATCAAGTCACCAAATTCCTTGCAATAGGCTTCATTTGTTGACCCGAAGATGATATCATCAACGTAGACTTGGCAAATGAAGATCTCTCCATCAAGCTTCTTGGTGAATAGTGTGGTGTCGACCTTCCCAATGTTGAAGCCCTTCTCAATGAGGAAGTCCCGGAGGCGCTCGTACCATGCTCTTGGGGCTTGCTTGAGCCCATATAGCGCCTTGGACAACCTATAAACATGATTAGGATATCTAGGGTCTTCAAACCCGGGAGGTTGATCAACATAGACTAGTTCATTTATGAAGCCATTTAAAAAATGCACTTTTCACATCCATTTGATATAATTTAATGTCATGATGTGATGCATATGCAAGGAGGATACGAATGGCTTCTAGTCTTGCAACCGGTGCAAAGGTCTCTCCAAAATCCAATCCTTCAACTTGAGAGAACCCCTTTGAAACTAGCCTTGCCTTGTTTCTAACAACCTTGCCTTGATCATCTTGCTTGTTTCTGCGGATACATGGGTGTATGCCGAGTCTCTGAGTGATGAGTGATTGTCAATTGGGATAATGCGCATGTTCTTTGGCTTATGTTGTGCAGGTGTCGAGCACGGATACAGTGATCAGAGGCAAGGTGAAGGTCAAGTAGAGACGTGCCATGCCGATGGACCGAGAGTGGCGAAGGGCGGACGTGAGGCTTGGAATGAGGGACCGGTGGCCCGAGGATCAGCTGTGGTGGCTGACAGCCTGGGACAGCGACGAGCGAAGACTTGCAGGCACGGTGTTGCCTGGGTCGTGGACCTGGGAACACGTGTCGGTGGACGGGGTGCATGGGCGGTGCATCCCCTCTACGGCTCAGTTTGGTGGTTGAGCCACAGAAAAACCACCGAGTGGACGGTTTCCAGGTTTGGGCCTCAAAACCTGGGCGCTGATGGTTTTCGAGTTTAGGCCACAAAACTCGGGCTGAGGATGTTTTCCAGGTTTGGGCCTCAAAACCTGGGTGCTGCGGGTTTCTGAGTTTGGGCCACAAAACTCAGGCGATGGTCGGCTGGTTTCCTGGTTTGGGCCTCAAAACCGGGGGTTGGTCGTGAAGGCTGGTTTCCCGGTTTGGGCCTCAAAATCGGGGGTGAAGTCCGGGAAAAGGACGAATGGAGCGGTGGCAGCACGTGGCGGCAATCGGTGAGGTTGCTTCGAGGCAAAGCTACCAGTTGTGTGGGCGTGGCCGTCGGATCACCAGCATCTTCGAGTTGGTCCAGAATAACCCTAGGGTTTAGCTGGTTCGCTCTATAATTAGAGAGGGGTAGAGTAGGAATTAGAATTAGGACAAGTAGAGGGAGACACCCTCCTCCCCTTCTATCTCAGCCATTTGCTCTTTGCCTTCTAGGTTTTCCTGCTCTCCCAATCCCCTGTTGTACCAACTGAGATCCCCAGAGAACCATACCTCTTGTTATGAGATTTTGAGGAAGTGAGACCGTAATCTCACTGTTGTAGCGTGTGGTAGCCACACGGTTGCAGATCGATGTGTTGATTCGCATTTTGGTTCGTGTTCTTCGCGTTCTTCATTTCTCTGCATTTTTCCCGTCATTCGATCTCCCTCCCTACTGCATCTTTTTGAATTCCACTTGAATCAACTTGTTCTTTATAGTGAGGAGATCATGTCCACTGAAGGAATTCATCTAACTCCTCACGAATAAGTAGATCGGGTTGATTTCGTTTTCGTGGTGCTTTTTCATTCATACTCCTCCCCTTTTGATTTCCCGGTGATTGAATCGATTTGAGCGGATGATTTCTTGGGGATAGTCTCCTAACTACCTCGTGATCATTCTCTCCAAGTTTGGAAACACGAGATTGTGATTTGATTCAGATTTGGGAAGAGTTGTGTGAGGGGCGACCGAAATCGCCCTCACTGAGGGGTCGCGGACAGTCCGTCGTTCCTCCCGCGGACAGTCCGCGCGTCGGGGACTTGGCCAGATCAGTGGCCGCGGGTTCCTACTGTTGGTGTCCAGGTTGACCGGCGGACAGTCCGCCGTTGCAACCCGCGGACTGTCCAGAGGTGTTTCAGCAACACTGTTGTTTTGCTCTTTTGGCCGGCGGATAGTCCGCCACCTGATCCCGGACAGTCCGTCGTTGGGCACATAGTTCGCGGTCTGTAGCCCGGACAGTCCGCGAGTTGGCTGCTTGTTGCAGTTTAGTGCGTTGGCTCTCCCGGCTTCTTCGCTTGGTTTCCGGACTTCTCGTTTGGCCCTAGAGTTGATCAAGGAACCTCTCTAGGTATCTTTGCTACTTGTTAGCATAGGTATTTTGGGATATCTCGATGTAGCCGTCCATCTACGTTCGGGACTTGGTGTTTGAGGGTCAAACTTGTTCCGGTGCTTTTGGGGTTTGGTTCACTATCGCTTTGTGGTGCCTCGCTGTGATCTTAGGGATCATCCACCATCTTTTAAGGGTCGTGGGCATCACGGTTTCGATCGAAGCTCTTGGGGTTGATTTTGGGACAAAAGGCCAAAGTTTTGAGAGAAAATTTTGTGCTCCCATTCACCCCCCCCCTCTGGTCGTCTTGCTATTGCATTCTTGGTCCTTCAATTGGTATCGGAGCGGGTTAAGGATCTTCCACCTTAGCCTGTTCCAGATCCACCGAAGGCGACATGGATCGCGGCGTGGGCAAACCACCGTTTTTCGATGGGGACGAACTATGTATTGGAAGATACGCATGTCGGCCTATCTGCAGAGTATTGGTGCTTCCATTTGGGATATTTGCAACTCTACCGATTACGTTGTCTTGGCTGCTCGTGTGACTCGGCATCAGATCGATGAGCACGATGCCAATATCCGAGCCCGTAATGCTCTTTTCTCATGTCTAAGCATGAGTGAGTTTGATCGCGTTTCTCACCTCGCTACAGCTCGGGAGATTTGGGCTACCCTCATGCGTTTCCATGAGGGAACCTCTCAAGTCAAAACCCGTCTCTATGAGTCGTTCAAGCGAGAGTATGAGAACTTTCAACATACGCCTAGCGAGAGCATAGAAAGTTTATTCGCTCGCTTTCAGGTGATTGTCAACGGGATGAGGGCGAACAAGGAGCTGTTGCCTTTCGATGATCATGAGAGGGCTTTGAAGCTTTTGCATACCCTTGATCGGTCGGTGTGGGATTCCAAGGTTCAGGCGATCATCGAATCGCCTAACTATGAGACAATCACGTGCGACGAGCTCTTTAGTAAGCTCAAGTCTAGTGAGATTGATGCCATGCCGAGGGCTTCTTATGAAAATCCTTCTGGCCCGTCAATGGCTTTGGTTTCTGGCTCTTCTGCTAACACCTCTAGAGGCTTTGCACTTTCCTCTCTTCTTTCTGTCACAGAGGAGCAGCTGGAGTTCATGGGGGATGACGAGCTGGCTTTGCTCGCCAACCGGTTCTCGCGGTTCCACAACAACCGCATGAACCATCGCTGCGGAGGAGGATGCTCGGGATGTTTCGAGTGCGGCGACCCCAACCACTTCATCGCCAATTGCCCGAAGAAGAACAAGCAAGTCTTCAACAAGGCGGAGCATGGGCACAAGTACGACTCCAGCAAGCGCAAGGAGAAGTACGTCCCCGCAAAGCACAAGCGGAAGGGCGGCTTCAACAAGGAGTACATCAAGACCAAGTACTTGGAGAAGGCCCAGGCTGAGCAGCGTGCGTTCTTCGCCACGCTCAGCGACGTCGATGACTCGGATGACGACTCCGCTTCTTTAAGCGACGATGAGTCCGAGAAGAAGAAGAGGATTGAGGACAAGCTGAACGGCCTCTGCTTCTTCGCCGATGACGAGGGTTTCTGCACCATGGCCCTCGTCAAGGAGGTCGACGGCGAGCTGGAGGACACTCCTCGGAACGACGACGACGACGACACCTCCCAGGTATCTCAGACCCCCGACGAGCTTTCTGCTGAGGTCGAGAAGCTTACTGCCGCGCTCCTTAGTCAGGATAAGTTGCTTAGGCGTGCTGCTAGAGAGTGTAAGGAGTTTAGGCAGAAGTGGGAGGATACGGTGAAGGAACTTGAATCTGTCAAGTCCACCATAGTTGTTACCGATGAGGAGGAGTGTGAGATGTGCACCACACACAGGACTGACCTTCTGACTTTGAGAAGCAAGTATGATGTGTTGGTAGGAGAGGTGGATGAGCTGAAGGCTAGACCCTCGCTGTTGGGTGCATGCAAGTCCTGTGCGGGCTTGCAATCTGAGTTGGCAAAGAAGAATGCCAAGATTGTGTCTCTTGAAGAGGCCAACTCGGGTAGCACATGTGTGGCTAGGTGTGTTCTTTGTGAGGGTTTGGAGATGGAGATCGCTAATGTGAAGCATGACAAGATGCAAACTGAGGAGGAAAACACATACCTTCGGACCATCTTGTCATGGGTATCTAGTGGTGAGCCACAGCACGGGATGATGATCTCCCAATTCAAGCGAGCTGCTGGAGGTCCAGGTGTAGGTTTTGCTCCGGGTGTTGATGTTTCGTCTTTTGGGAAGATTGGAGAGTCGAGTGTTCTTAACCCATGTGAGAAGCCCAACTCCACCACTACTCCCAAGCTTAGCAAGATTCCACCCAAAGAGCCTCTCAAGCCTAACACCAAGGATGGGGTCTTTGTTGAACCTCTGAGAGCTCCACCCAAGAAACAATCATGGGCTCCCAAACCAAACCACCTCAAGAACAAGCTGGACACCATGCCACCCATTCGGGAGGAGCTGATGCCACAGAACGGAAAAGTGATCCACACCCACTACTGTGAGTACCAACAACCCCCTATGAGAGCGGTGAGGTACCACTGTGAGCACTGTGGGAGAGATGGACACTTGAGTGAGTTTTGCTTTCAGCGCAAGAGAGAGGCGTGCCACGCAAAGGAGATGAACAACACGGACATGTACCATCCTTTCCATGATGTACATGTGCCGAATGTTCAGAGGCGTGCTATTAGGCCTAGAGGTCCAAAACCTCAAGTTCCTAGGCCTAGGCAGCAGAGAGGTCGTGCCCGGCGGGAGCATGCAGTTGTAGGCTATGGACCCCATGGCGGTGGCTTTGTAGTTGAGCGCTTTCCCCCACTGCGTTTTGAGTATCGCGATGGGCGCTCCTCCCTTAGTGGACCACGTTTTCCTCTACGTGGTGATCGCTCTTCCCGTAGACGTGCTAGGAATGGTTTTTCTGCTAACCGTTCTTTTGAGCAGTCGGCCCAACACTGGTATTCCCCTTATTTCA
This sequence comes from Coix lacryma-jobi var. lacryma-jobi, assembly GCA_009763385.1. Taxonomy (NCBI): domain Eukaryota; kingdom Viridiplantae; phylum Streptophyta; class Magnoliopsida; order Poales; family Poaceae; genus Coix; species Coix lacryma-jobi. Next base: position 114,438,010 of record CM019827.1, on the reverse strand, counting down.
CTAACCCCAGTGTTGGACCGTATGCTCACCCTATGTCGTTTTATTGATATAGGTAAAACGATTGGAGAACGTTTGGTTGGTGGATTCCGGTTGCTCGAGGCACATGACCGGAAACGCCAAGTGGTTCTCCAGTCTTAGTCCGGTCGCCGGAAAGGAGTTTATCACCTTCGGCGACAATAGCAAAGGTAAAGTATTGTCTCGTGGGTCGGTGCGAGTTAATGAGCACTTTGTGTTGCGCGACGTTGCTCTTGTTTCTAACTTGCATTTTAACCTTATTTCTGTTTCGCTACTTTTCGATGATGACTATGAGATTCGTTTTAAACCGAATCTCAGTCGTATTTTGGATCCTCAGGGCAATCTTATTTGTGTGATTTCGCCCTTTGGGAAAGTCTTTCGTGCGAATTTCTCAGAGTCTTTTGGCATTTCTCGTTGTCTTGTGGCTGGACCTTCCTCCTCTTATCTTTGGAAGTGGCATAGGAGACTTGGACATTTGAGCTTCGACTTGCTTGCAAGGCTTAGTTCACTTGGCCTAATCCGAGGATTGCCCAAGTTATCCATGGAGAAGGATCTTGTTTGCCATTCTTGTAGACATGGGAAGATGGTTGCCGCTCCTCACCATCCAGTGACTCAGGTCATGACCAAGCGCCCTGGAGAGCTTTTGCACATGGACCTTGTTGGTCCGGCTCGGGTGAGCTCGGTTGGGGTGAAGTGGTATGTGCTTGTTGTTGTTGACGACTTTTCAGATATTCGTGGGTCTTCTTTTTAGCTGAGAAGACCGAGACTTTCTCCTTTGCTCGCAATCTGATTTACGTCTTCAGAATGAGTTCCCTATGAACTCGATGCGAGCTATAAGGAGTGATAATGGTTCCGAATTCAAAAATTCGGATTTTGAGAAGTTTTGTAACTCTCTGGGTTTAGAGCATCAGTTTTCTTCCCCCTACACACCCCCTTAGAATGGTGTTGTAGAGAGGAAGAATCGGACCCTTGTAGAGATGGCCAGGACTATGCTCGATGAGCATAGGACTCCTAGGCGATATTGGGCCGAAGCTATGAGCACTGCATGCTACATTTCCAATCGCATTTTTCTCCGAGCTTTCTTGAAAAAGACTTCTTATGAGTTGCGTTTTGGAAAACTGCCCAAGGTGAGTTATTTTAGAGTCTTTGGTTGCCACTGTTTTATACATAAGAAAGGCAACTTGGACAAATTTGAGTCTCGTTCTTCTGACGCTGTGTTTTTGGGTTATGGCACTCATTCTCGCGCTTATCGTGTACTTAACCTTGACACTAACCGAGTCATGGAGACATCAGATGTCACCTTCGACGAGACCATGGTTTGTCCTTCTTCTCGTTTTGAGTGTGCAGGTGATCATGAGGTTGGCGAGCCTCTTTTTGATGATGAGGAAGAGGGTGCTGAAGGGATGGACGACCCAGCACCACCTCCACCTGCTGTGCCGCAAAGAGCGGCTTCTACTACGACTCACGGCCCTGACACATCTTCATCTTGGGGGCCGTGGGATCCGCCACCTCGAGCGGTACCCTTTGTACCCGAGGAGGCGCCAGCTGCTGTTGAGGGGGAGGCTACATCAGTTCGGGAGGCGCCACGACACATCCAGCGCCAGCACCTGCCTCAACAGATGATTGGCAGCATCGGCGAACGTGTCACTCGGTCAAGGTCACAACAAATCTCTCACTTTGCTCATTCTGCATTTCTTGCTTATTTTGAACCCCGAGATGTTGGACACGCTTTATCTGATCCAGATTGGGTCAATGCCATGCATGAGGAGTTAGAAAATTTTGAAAGAAATCGGGTTGGGGTTTTGGTTTCTCTTCCTCCTGAGTGTCACCCTATTGGGACAAAATGGGTTTTCAAAAACAAACAAGGAGAGGATGGCCATGTTGTGAGAAACAAGGCCAGACTAGTAGCCCAGGGGTATAGTCAGAAGGAGCGGATAGACTATGAGGAGACTTTTGCTCCTGTAGCTCGTTTGGAGGCAATTAGGATACTCTTGGCTTTTGCTGCATCCAAAGGGTTTAAACTTTTTCAAATGGATGTCAAGAGTGCCTTCGTAAACGGCTACATAGAAGAAGAAGTATATGTGAGACAACCCCCCGGTTTCGAAAATCCCAAGTTTCCAAACCATGTTTTTAAACTTCACAAAGCTTTATATGGTTTGAAACAAGCCCCTAGAGCCTGGTATGATAGGTTGAAAACCTTTTTTCTTGGTAAGGCTTTTAAAATGGGATGTGTGGATAAAACGCTTTTTCTCCTCATGCAAGGCAATGACACACTCTTGGTCCAGATTTACGTGGATGATATCATTTTCGGTGGTTCTTCTCACGCTTTGGTTGCCAAGTTTGCAAACACTATGAGCAGGGAGTTTGAGATGAGCATGATGGGCGAGTTGACATTTTTCCTCGGGTTGCAAATAAATCAATCCCGAGAGGGGACGTTCGTGCACCAGGGCAAGTACACCAAGGACATCCTGAAGAAGTTCGACATAGGTGAGGCCAAGCCTCTTCCAACACCCATGCCGACCACGACGGCCTTGGATGCGGATGTGGATGGAGAAACTGTGGACCAGAAGGAGTACCGGAGTATGATCGGGTCGTTGTTGTATCTGATAGCGACACGCCCGGACATTCAGTTCGCGGTGTGTCTGTGCGTGCGATTTCAGTCGTCGCCGCGCACTTCTCACCGTCAGGCGGTCAAGCGCATTATGAGGTACTTATGCTTCACTCCTGAGTTTCGGATTTGGTATTCTGCTTCCTCCACCCTCTCGCTTTGCGGATACTCTGATACTGATTTTGCTGGTTGCCGTATTGATTGCAAGTCCACTTCTGGGACTTGCCAGTTTATTGGTTCTTCTCTTGTATCGTGGTCTTCTCGCAAGCAGTCTAGTGTCGCCCAGTCTACCACGGAGGCTGAGTATGTTGCTGCGGCTAGCTGCTGTTCCCAGTTGCTTTGGATGATGGCCACTTTGCATGATTTTGGTCTGAGCTTTTCTCACGTTCCTTTGCTTTGTGACAGCACGAGTGCTATTAGCATTGCTAAGAAACCCGTGCTGCACTCTAAGACCAAACACATTGATGTGCGCTTTCATTTTCTGCGAGACCACTATGAGAAGGGTGATATCGACCTTCGCCATGTCGATACTCATCATCAGTTGGCTGATATTTTACCAAGCCTTTGGACCAATCAACTTTTGCTAGGTTGAGAGGTGAGCTTGGTGTGTGTTTCCCCTTTTAGATGGGGGAAACATTTTGACTCTTGTATCACAAACTGACTTTCTGTTTTTCATTTGGTTTTTCTTGCATCTTTTCTGCATTTCATTACATATTTACATTCAGAGCTTCATGTATATAATCCTTAGAATGTGACTATGCTCTGTATAGTGTATGCTCCGATGCTTTACTTGTAGCTTATGCTCTTTCTGATCACTGATACATGTTGTGAGCTGAGCTATTTTGTGAACAATGAACTTGTGTAATACACCTAAGATCTGAAAATGTTCACCATTGAGATTTGCAACTAGCATGTGTAGGATGTGTAGATTTCACTCGTGCTTTTCGTATATGCTAGGTTCCTATGTCTCTAGTTCTGAGTCATTCACTTGCTTGGTATGTTCATATTCTGCTTTAAATTCTGAACCAAGTCAAGTATTTTGGAAAGATCAAGATGGGATTGCTTGTCAGCACATCATAGTTTCGAGACTGTTTCTCATTGCACTTTGAGTTAAACTTGAGCTGTGTAGTGTATGACCGAAACTGTTGCTTTAAGCTTCTGATTGCTTCTGCATAGGCTTCGCACAGTTGAAAAGTTAGGCAATGACAAGTTTTCAACCTCTCGCAATCACATGCTAAAATTTGAACTTGTGAAATCTAACCGCTGCAACTCCGATAAAATTTGGATACACAAGTCTATGTTTCATTCTATAGCATGATGATTGAACTGTGCTAGGGGTAGTTCACCTTGTATACATGTTTAGCACTTGTTTGACTTCCTGTCTATACATGCTTCGTGCTATTTTGATGGTGAATACTTTTTGGCTGAAAACTGCTCTTGTTGCTCAAATGTTCAGATTTTGTATTTAGTGATCAGTTTGAGCCTTTGCTAGCATTCTGTGCATTTTATAAGTCATCAGATCCGCACTCTGTCGAGCATCTTCATATTCTATCGACTATATTCCTGAAGCTGCTAACTTGCATTTTGACTCATATGCATTAGAAGGGGGAGTTATTCTGTCAAGGGGGAGAAATTTGCTTGATGGTGCATTTTCAACTAAGGGGGAGAAAATTGACAAATCATGTGGATTTCCTGTTGTGTGCACTATTCGAGGGGGAGTTTGCTCGCTGCTGTGTTCGAGCTGGTAACAGTTGGTTCAGAGCATTTTTGGTAGCTAGTTATGTTGAGCCTTTGCCTCTTTCTTGAGGGACTAGCACCTTTGCTTTTTATGCTTTTCAGCTGATATCTAGCTCTCTTCAGTTGGTATCGAGCTTCCTCGCTAGCGGTGTTGAGCCCGTTCTGCCTCTTCTTGAGGGCTAGCTCTATTTTGCTTGAGTCTCAGTTGATTTTCCAATTGGCATCAAGTTTTTTCGCTAGTGGTGTTGAGCCTGCTCTACCTCTTCTTGAGGGCTAGCTTTGCTTTGCTTGGTTGCGTCGAGTCGTTGCCCATGTCTTTGGGAACCAAGTTGTCTTGCTCTTTCCACTTGACCTTCTTCGGCTTTGCTATGCTTTTGGGTCATTTGGTCGAGTCTCCTCTCCCTCTTCCTTCCTTCCTCTATTCATTATGATTTGTGTTGGTAGTTGACAATGCACTCATCAAGGGGGAGATTGCGGATACATGGGTGTATGCCGAGTCTGAGTGATGAGTGATTGTCAACTGGGATAATGCGCATGTTCTTTGGCTTGTGTTGTGCAGGTGTCGAGCACGGATACAGTGATCAGAGGCAAGGTGAAGGTCAAGTAGAGACGTGCCGTGCTGATGAACCGAGAGTGGCGAAGGGCAGACGTGAGGCTTGGACTGAGGGACCGGTGGCCCGAGGATCAGCTGTGGTGGCCGACAACCTGGGACAGCGACGAGCGAAGACTTGCGGGCATGGTGTTGCCTGGGTTGTGGACCTGGGAACACGTGTCGGTGGACGGGGTGCATGGGCGGTGCATCCCCTCTTCGGCTCGGTTTGGTGGTTGAGCCACAGAAAAACCACTGAGTGAACGGTTTCCAGGTTTGGGCCTCAAAACCTGGGCGCTGATGGTTTCCGAGTTTAGGCCACAAAACTCGGGCTGAGGACGGTTTTCAGGTTTGGGCCTCAAAACCTAGGTGCTGCGGGTTTCTGAGTTTGGGCCACAAAACTCAGGCGATGGTCGGCTGGTTTCCCGGTTTGGGCCTCAAAACTGGGGGTGAAGTCCGGGAAAAGGACGAACGGAGCGGTGGCGGCACGTGGCGACAATCGGTGAGGTTGCGTCGAGGCAACGCTACCAGTTGTGCGGGCGTGGCCGTCGGATCACCAACATCTTCGAGTTGGTCCAGAATAACCCTAGGGTTTAGCTGGTTCGCTCTGTAATTAGAGAGGGGTAGAGTAGGAATTAGAATTAGGATAAGTAGAGGGAGACCCTCCTCCTCTTCTATCTCAGCCATTTGCTCTTGCCTTCTAGGTTTTCCTGCTCTCCCAATCCCTGCTGTAGCAACTGAGATCCGCAGAGAACCATACCTCTGTGTACTGGAGATTTTGAGGAAGTGAGACCATAATCTCATTGTTTTAGCGTGTGGTAGCCACACGGTTGCAGATCGATGTGTTGATTCGCGTTTTGGTTCGTGTTCTTTGCATTCTTCATTTCTCTGTGTTTTTCCCGTCACTCCATCTCCCTCCCTACTGCATCTTTTCGAATTCCACTTGTATCAACTTGTTCTTTATAGTGAGGAGATCATCTCCACCGAAGGAATTCATCTAACTCCTCACGAACAAGTAGATCGGGTCGATTTCATTTTTGTGGTGCTTTTACGTACATACTCCTCCCCTTTCGATTTCCCGGTGATTGAATCGATTTGAGCGGATGATTTCTTGGGGATAGTCTTCTAACTACCTCGTGATCATTCTCTCCAAGTTTGGAAACGGGATTGTGATTTGATTCGGATTTGGGAAGAGTTGTGTGAGGGGCGACCGAAATCGCCCTCACTGAGGGGTCGCGGACAGTCCGTCGTTCCTCCCGCGGACAGTCCGCGCGTCGGGGACTTGGCCAGATCAGTGGCCGCGGGTTCCTACTGTTGGTGTCTAGGTTGACCGGCGGACAGTCCGACGTTGCAACCCGTGGACAGTCCGGGACTGTCCAGAGGTGTTTCAGCAACACTGTTGTTTTGCTCTTTTGGCCGGCGGACAGTCCGCCACCTGATCCGGACAGTCCGCCGTTGGGCAGACAGTCCGCGGTCTGTAGCCCGGACAGTCCGCGAGTTGGCTGCTTGTTGCGGTTTAGTGCGTTGGCTCTCCCGGCTTCTTCGCTTGGTTTTCGGACTTCTCGTTTGGCCCTAGAGTTGATCAAGGAACCTCTCTAGGTATCTTTGCTACTTGTTAGCATAGGTATTTTGGGATATCTCGACGTAGCCGTCCATCTACGTTCGGGACTTGGTGTTTGAGGGTCAAACTTGTTCCGGTGCTTTTGGCGTTTGGTTCACTATCGCTTTGTGGTGCCTCGCCGTGATCTTAGGGATCATCCACCCTCTTTTAAGGGTCGTGGGCATCACGGTTTCGATCGAAGCTCTTGGGGTTGATTTTGGGACAAAAGGCCAAAGTTTCGAGAGAAATTTTTGTGCTCCCATTCACCCCCCATCTGGTCGCCTTGCTATTGCATTCTCGGTCCTTCAGTTTCTAAACACCCATTTTGTTCCAATGACTCTTGCGCCTTTGGGTCGTTCTTCAAGTGTCCAAACTTGGTTGCGGGTGAAGTTGTTTAATTCTTCATGCATAGCATTCACCCAATCCGGATCACCTAGAGCTTCATCTACAATGGTAGGCTCAACAAGAGACACAAAGGAGTGATGTTCAATAAATAAGCAAGTTTTTGAGATCGAGTCATTACACCCTTGTTGGACTCCCTATGATGAGATCTTGAGGATGAGCTTGTAGTAGAGGAGTAGTTCTTTGATCAACCACTTGAGGGGCCGCTGTTGACACTGGTTATCTATCAAAATTAAAGGATAAATAAATATGAAAAGGGCATGAATTCAATCACCAACAAAGGTTTAGGGTTTTAATTGACAATATTCCACGAGTTTTGGTGAATTGTGATTCTGCAGGGACTAAACCAGGAAACCAGCGCTGATTGCTTCCCCTAGAAGGAAACCGACGGGAGATAATGCAACCGCCGTGTCAGGATTATTCTAGAAGACTCCAGAGGACACTAGAAGACACTAGGAGGTCGACCACCACGAGAGGATGAAAGGTGGGACCGACCGGTCCCACCTAGGGACCGACCGGTCCCACCTAGGGACCGACCGGTCCCCCCTTGGGGCCTACGGACTCCTCCTTCTGGAACCTTCCTCCACCGACCTCTAGGATGCATCTCAGCCCTACGTGAAGTCGGTTTGATCCAACGGCCGCGGTTGATCCCTCATGGCTATATAAGCCGCCCCAGACCCCCCTCTCCAGGCATCTTCATCTTCATTATTCATCTCCACATCAGAAACTAGGGTTTCAATTAGTAGAGGTCCCTCTAGATGAATCTCTTCTAGTTCATCTAGAATTAGATCTAGTTCATCTAGTTGTAATCAAGAGCCAGCTTTCAAGTAGAAGACTAGATACCCCTCTAGTAGGATTAGACCCTAGTTATATTAGAACTAGAAAGAGAGAGAGAGAGAGGAAGAGATCAAGAAGGAGCTCCGGCTGTCGGATCAACTTCTTCATCTTGTACCTGCGGATTCAAGTTCTTCGTCAACTTGCTTCAACGATTGTTTCGGTAATCAACATCTATATTTAAGTTTGAGTTATTGTTCTTATTATTCTTAAGGTTTATGACTCTCTTTTGAGTACTTTAATTCTAAGTTGCTCTAGAGTTAGAGTAGTTGGATAGTGTAAGCGTGGTGCTTAGACTTGATAGCTCATAAATGCCTCCTATAACGCCGGTAGTAGTGGTTGTTCGCAAGGGGTGACTCTTATAGCCTTGTTGATTCTTCTATAGTCCACTTACCCGTGTGTAGGCTTGGTAGGATTATACATTTGCATAAAAGACTCATACTCTGTTTGTGACCTTTTATGGCAACTTCCCCACTAAGAATAATATAAACATATCACTCTTGAATTGGAATTAGATAGCCTTAGTGATCCCCTCTATACTTCTAGATTCTTCGTCCTTGTTAGCTACTCAGGGGTTAGACTTTAAGACTTAACACTATCCGTTCCTTTGGGTTCGATATTAAAACTGGGTTACTCCGGTGAAGTGCTACATCGGTAAATCTTATCTGTGCGCTTGCGGATAAAGTAGAGTGTGCGTTAATTTATACCAACAAGCATTTCTGTGCCGTTGCCTGCCGGGGAACGATAGATCAACTTAAGTCTTAGTTTAACCTTGTAATCATACTTTTATCTTTTCCTTTTTTGTCCCAGTCTTTTCATCATTTTTGTTGTCATTCTTATGAATGTTGTTTTTGAATTCCACTCTTATCTATCACTACCCCATGAGCAAGCTGTGACCAGTAGAATCCTTACACTCCATCATAATACCTGGTTATTAGTTATGCCCACCTTTTCCGCTGCACTGAGCATAGAAATATAATTATGAAATATTCCTTCGGGTATTTTTGTCACTAACCTTCCCAGGTCTGGAGTAGAAAAGAACGAAGGAACAACAAACGCAAGGTATGTTCAACCAATCATTATGTAACATTGAATTACATTCATCCAATCTTGATTTTTGCAAAATCCAAGTTTGGGGGATACACTTCGTAAGAACATCTCTTGCCATGTTGCTATGGTGGTTGTCACTACCTTTAGGATATGCTCATCATGCTCTTTCATCACCATCTAACTAAATCTCTATAATACTTTCATGCTACCCTCATTCGCTATATTATATGTTTAGGTTTCGAGTACTTTCATACATCTCTTAAATAAGCTTGGTGCCTAGTTTAGGAGTGGTGATCTTGCTTTCAAAGGCTTTTAATTTAAGCAATTAAGTTAAAATGCCTTCCTAGATCAAATTAGACGTGGTGTCTAGGTTGATTTTTGAGCCGATGGTATGCTATAGTGGATGTTGGATATTTTGTTGGACTAACCCCTGCAGGGAAACTTTCAATATCAATTGGGAAAGTCCTGAGATGAACTGACACTGGAGATGAAGAGACACATGGACTTCAACAACTTTGCACAATGAAGACTCAGCTCATTCATCATGGATGAAAGAACTGTGAGTATCAAAGTTTATTTATTTTGTCTTCTACTGCAAGTTATCTTTTGCCTTGAATCATGTTAAAGTGCAGCCAACACATAAAATACTAGTCTATGCTAAAACAATCCTAAAAAACATCTTTTTATTAGCATAGATGCAAAAAGTTGTGGATAATAACCCATGCTTCAAATTCTTGCAATCCTTCGGGTATATATCCACTAACATTATGCAGGAGAGAGATTTTGTTCATCCATGGTTTGGTCTAAACATTGAAGATCCAAAACCCAAACCATAGACAAACAAACCTACTCTCAGATACAAATGGTGCTAGCCTAGCTTTGAGTCTTGCTTGGGCGCTGATAACAAACAAGGATGAACTTACCTCATATGAGACAACCTATGCCTGCAACCATCATTGCCCAAGACATCAAGACAAGAAGTGGGGAGTTATCTCTCTTCTAATCAAGAGCTAGCTTGAGATACAAGATGGTACCACTTATAACAATAGCAAGATCTACAAGTCAAACACATGAACATGTTGTTGACAGTCCATCTACATCACAAGCCAGCCTGGGAGAGATTTCGTTGTCCAGATGTGTTCACAATCAAAGGGAGGAAGGAGAAAACCACTTCAAGACATATTAATCTCCTACCCACCACTTTGATCAATACAAACCACTAGATGCTATCCTAGTCAAGAAGAAGAATATGATCCACCACACATTCTTGGAAGATCATTCTTGAACACCATCAATGTTATCATCTTTGTCGGACCTGGAGAAGTCAACTTTTGGATCTTTCACTGCATCTTTGTCGGTGTTTCGAAACCGGGGGTATGACACCAACGAGTAATATGATCGCGTGCTTCTCTTCCTGGATGGTGATGCAAGAGGGACCAAGGATTTATCCTGGTTCGGGCAAAGAAGGCCCTACGTCCAGCGGGGGAGGATGTTCTTGTATTACTTGCACCTAAGTGCTTGTACAGGGGCGAATACAAGCTCAGTGAGCGTGGACCGGAGTCCGGACTCGTGTGTGTGGACTTTGTGTCTTAACGTGTCTGTCTTTCGACCGAAGGAATGAGGGCCTTGGTGTCCCCTTTTATAGAGCAAGGGGAGGCCAGGGTTACACAAGGGTATTACAGGTGTCGGGGTGTATTGTGTCCCTTACGAAGAAGGGTAGGAACCCTGTCTTGTCGAAGACATTGTAGCCGACGTGGGCGTTGCTGTTGAAGCGTCTTTGAAGCGTGGCCTCCATCCTGGCGCGGACATGGAGGCGCGGCGAGGTGGAAGCCGTACAGCGCCCATCCCGGAACGTACAGGACGCGCGGGGGGGTCCCTCCGGGTCTTGGGGTACCTGTCCTCCAATAGCATGAAAGTAGTTAGGGCTCGAGGGGCGCGGAGCCGGCCTCGAGGCGGCGCCTACGGGGGGCTCGAGTCCCGCAGGCATGGGCAAGTCCCATGAAAATCGATTGAGCGGCAGGCATCTGGGCCTCGAGGCGTGGCTTGGACGTGCCACAGTGTAGAGCGTGGGTTAACAGTGCTTCACTGGCGCCTTTTCGCCCATACTTGTGGTGAAAACGAGACTTGACTCTGCCCCGGACCACTGTGGCACACGTTGTGTTACAGAGGACGTGACTGGAGTAGGTGGATGAATTAAGTGCGCGGTATGGGGCTGGCATCCGATGTCTGCACCGCTCGAGGGAGGCATAACGCGTCTCGAGGGATAGGCCGCTGTGCCAGAGAGGCTCGAGGTCCCCGCGTGGGGTCTCGAGGTGTGGTGTTCGGCTGTGGGGGGCTCGAAGGGTAGTGGAGCGCTTGCCCGAGGCCTGGAGGGCTCGGGCGAGACGGAAAACGAGCGTGCGCCCGAGGCCTGGCTTGGAGGGCTCGGGAGCGTGCGCCCGAGGCCTGGCTTGGAGGGCTCGGGCGAGACGGAGAACGACCGTGCGCCCGAGGCCTGGCATGGAGGGCTCGGGCGAGACGGAAAACGAGCGTGCGCCCGAGGCCTGGCATGGAGGGCTCGGGCGAGACGGAAAACGAGCGTGCGCCCGAGGCCTGGCTTGGAGGCTCGGGCGAGACGGAAAACGAGCGTGCGCCCGAGGCCTGGCTTGGGGGCTCGGCTCGGTGGGCCAGCGTCGTAGGCTCGGGGGGTCGGCTTTTTAGGGGGTTAGACTAGTTAGGTCTGTTATTAACGGTGTTCTAGGTTTTCCCTATTTGTTTGCATTGATTGGGGGTACCCCTTTTGCGGACCCCCGACAGTAGCCCCGAGCCCTTGCTCGAGTGCTTGCACTCGAGCAGGGGCTCCCGACTGGGAACTCGTGGGTTAGCTAACTGGCCTCGAGGGTTTCGTCGATTTGATTCCGTGGGTGTCGTGCGAGCGACACCCGCGGTGTAGCCCCCGAGGCCACGAGGGAGTGGTTAGAACTTCCTCGTGGGTTTTGCGAGTTTTAGTTGCGATTTTTAGGTTCAGGGGTGTCAGGCCCCCGAGTTTTTAGACCTCTTTCGTCGAGGGGTGCCAGGCTGAACGGGCCGGCCGGCTCTTCGAGCTGTCCGGCGCACCGGTTGCCCTGGCTTGTCATCCCGCGAGTCCTTTCGATCGGATGCGAGGGGGGATGCCTCGTACTACCCCGAGTGGGCGAGTATCGAGGTTCCCGGTGAGCTGGTAACGGGGAATCCAAGTGAGAGCTCGTGCCCCGTTCGATAGGGGTCGACTGTGGCCCGGAGGCGGTCTCATAAAGCATGGGTGTTCGGTCTGCAGGAGTGTCGGGTCCATTCGATAGGACCCGGTGGCTCGATGCCTCCCACCGAGGGGATCTCACTGCATGTCGAGCTCCCCGCCTTGGATACACGTGAGGGGCCTCGAGGGCTTGGCCCTCGAGTGATGCCGCGAATGGCGCCCCTGGTGTCCCTGACTCGGGTGCTCGAAGCCGGCTGTCGAACCCTCTTTCGTCGAGGGCCAGCCTTCGCTGCTTCGAGACTTAGGGCCGGGGCCCATTTTTGGGTGCTCGAAGCCGGCTGTCGATCCCTTTTTCGAGGGCCAGCCTTCGCTGCTTCGAGACTTAGGGCCGGGGCCCGTTTTCTTCTTCCGGAAGAAGCCTTCGTCGCTTGGAATCCTTCTGCCCGTTGGGCGCGCCTTTTTAGGCAGAAACCGCCAGGGAGTGGAAATCGTGGCGCCAGGGCGGCGGGCGCGAAGTCGGAGCGGCGGCCGCAGAGGGCCCCGGCAGTCGAGCGAACGGTGAGCTGCCGCGTGTTCCCTGCATCCGGCTCGAGACGTAGTTAGGTGGGCGCATTAAATGCTATGCGGTTACCTTTTTACGTCGTGGGAGACCCCGCCCGTCGGGGTTTCCCTTATAAATATCGAGAGAGGGGAAAGGAACCCTTTACTTTGCCTTTGCTTCACCGCCGCCGTAGCCTTCACGCGCCCTCTCCTTCGAGCTAGTTGATGGGGATTTTCCGGCTGCCCGTCCGTTGCTCGGGTCCGCGCCGCGCCCACCGTCATGGCCGCCCAGACGCAAGTGCTGCCGGCCGAAGACTGGAGCTCGTCGAAGGTGACGCGGAGCGAGATGGACTCGTTGGTGGCCCAGGGGCTTCTGCGCCCCAACCCGGAGGAGGGACCCGTGGGGGGTTATCCCGTCGGCGGAGCACCGGGAGCCACACCCGCCGGAGGGGTACGTGGTGAGCTTCACGCGCTACCACCGTATGGGCTCGGCGTCCCGCCGAGCCGCTTCATGCGGGGGCTGGCCCACCACTTCGAGGTGGAGCTGCAGCACTTCTCCCCCAACTCCATCTCGCACGCCGCCATATTCGCCGCGGTGTGCGAGGGGTACCTGAAGATGGAGCCGCACTAGGAGATGTTCGTCCATCTCTTCCGGGGCGAGCTCTTCATCAAGGCCCTGAAGCCTAGCGGGAGTCGGCTCGTGCGCATGGGCTCCCTTGCCATCACTGCGAGGGCTGGGACTTCGTCGGCCAACGTCCCCCGTGAATACCTGCGATACAAGCTTTCCACCAACCAGGCCGGGTGGGGACGACCATTGGTTCTATCTGCGGAATGGAAGATGGTCTCTTTCCGCAGTACACCGGCAGGGTCCTCGCTCAACGCCGGAGGAGAAGTGGACCTGGGGCGTCACGGCGGACAGGCAACGCCACCTGGCCCCGCTGATGAAGATGATGAAGACGTTGGTGGATGAGAAGAAGTTGACCGTGCAAGCGGTCATTTGGGCGTTCCACCAGCGAAGAGTTCTCCCGCTGGCGGACCGCCCCCTTCTTATGCACGAGATGGGGCCGGAGGCTAGGCTCGAGGCGCTTAATCGATCGAGGATGGCCGAGGAGAGGCTGTCCCGGAATGAGGGCGTCTCCCAGGTGTCAATCACGATCCAGGGACCGTTCATCCCTGAGTACACCCACCTGGTCGCCATGGCACCCGACGAGGGGGTGTCCGACCTGGTGAGCCTCCCTCGAGCTGAGCTGTCCGAGCCCCCTCCCCCTTTCTCCTCTTCGAACCTTTTGCATTCTTCTTGTGGTTTGGCTCGTCACGCTTCTTCTTTTTTCAGGGGGCGTTTACTTGTCGCGCGTCGAGGCCCCCGGTGAGGGAGGACGCCGCGGATACTCAGGTGAGGCGCCTCTCTGCTCAGAAAGACAAGGAGAGCAGGATGCCAGGAAGAAGAAAGAGAAGAACAAAAACCTGCGTCGCTTGGCTCGGGAGCAGAGACTGGCAAAGCTCGTCACAACCGCCAGCCTGGAGACGGGTCCCCCGAGCTGAGCTCCTCAAGCTCGGAGAGGAGGAGAGCGGTGATGAGGAGGAGAGCGACGACGAGGGGATGGATGCGCGCTGAGACGGCGGGGGGTCGTCGATGACAGGGCTGACCGCTCCTCTGTGCAGGAGGGTATGCTGGAGGTCCCCCCGGCGAGGGGACCGCGCGGGACGCAGCCGCGGAAGGCGGCGCTGATTCTGGCCTCGTCGGGGGCCCGAGGTCCGTCGAGCTCTGCGGCGGACGTGCCCCCGGTCGTGAGGAAGCCCCGAAACCCGGAGCGCCTCCACACAGCACCAACGGAGGCCGCCCCGCGCCAGCCCAGGCGGGAAGGTTTGGAGGAGGGCCGGGCCTCGAGAAGCGGCCGACAGGTCGAGAAAAGGATTTCGGGCCCGACTGCCGCGAGCCGTCAAGGGCGCGGTCGAGCCCGCGGAGGAGCGGGCGTCAGGAGGAGGCATCGAGCCCGCGCCATCACGAGCTTCGGGGAGGAAGAAGCCCCCCGGCGTCTCGTGACCAGGGGCGTGAGCGTCCCCGGAGTCCGTCGCCGCACCACCGCCGGGACACAGAAGCGGACGCGGGAGGGCGCGGACGCAAGAGCGAGCGCCGAAGCGGGTCCCGGAGGACCGCGTCCCGGCGGCCCGCGCCAGGGCGGGCGCCGCTATGACAGCACAGCGAGGAGGTACGGTCCTCGCCCTCCCGACGACGTGGGGCGGAAGGAGGCTCTCCCTCGAGGTCAAGCCACGAGAGGCGTCGGGAGCCCTCCCCCCATCCCAGCCCTGCGGAGATGGCCCAGGCGCAGGGCTCGAGCCGTGGGGTGGGCTCGAAGCCCCCAAGGGGTCCGGCGATTCCGGGAAGAAGCCCAGCCGCCGATTTGGGTGAGTACTTTTCTTGGACCTCGTCGGGCAGCGAGGCTTGACCTCTTTACTTTTGTGATTGCATGCCATCCTGGTCTCTCAGAGGGAAGCGCTCCTACCCGGAGGTGGACCTGCTTGCGTCCAAGCGGGCTGCGAAGGCCTCGAGCCCCGTCGAGGCACAAGCACCTCGAGGTATGGCACCCTCCTCCGCTAGAGAAGCCGCTTGGCTGGAGAAGGCTCGAGCTGCCATGGCTCGAGGTGGTCAGATGATCGTCGCGAATTTTGGTGAGGCCGTCGCCGTCGACCGCAGGGGTCGAGGCATTCCTCTTGATTCTGATATCAATGTCATCTCGTATTGCAGGGGCCTCAGCTCACGGCATCGAGCCCGCCGCTACCATGCTTACTGAGGCGCTGCCGTCTCCCCCTTCTCCTCCTGCGATGGCGTCTGTCGGGAGCGCCACCCCTCCCCCCGCTACAACGGCCGTTCCGGGGAAGCGCCTGGGGCGAGCACGGCCCCGCCGGTGTCTGGGGCCGAGGAGACCGCGCCCCTCGAGGCCCCGACGGTGGAGGACCTCCTGAACGAGCTGGAGCAAGGGCCGCCCCTCGCCGCGGGCTTGCCGATGGTGGAGGCGCCCGAGGCGCCGACCAGTGCTGACGAGACGCAGGAGAGAGCCTGGCCAGGGAAGAGCCGGGGCCCGTGCCGTCGGGCGGCGGGCCGCAGCTGGGGCAGCTCGGGACGGAGGAGGATCAGCCGACATCGAGCTCGACCGACCAGTATGGCCGTTTCCTGACGCGCCAAGCCCGCCCCTTGCCATGGTCCACGTCGAGCGACCGGTCCAGCGGGGGGCTCCGCGCGAGGTGCGGGCCATCTTTCGGGAGGTGGCCGAGCTCATGGCGGAGGCGGAGCGGTCCTGCTCCGAGGAGGCGGGCCGGTCCGCACAGGTGTCGGTCGCCCTCGCGAGGGCTGAGGCGGAGCTTCAAGATCTCCGCGCTGAGCTGAGCCGGAACGCCCAAATGGCGAGCCGGCTCAACGAGGCGGAGGCGGAGGTCCGGGCGGCTCGAGGTGAGGTCGCTCGATCCAAGGAGGAGGCCGCCGCCGCTGCTCTCGAAGCGTCGAGGAGGAGGAGGCGCGGACGCCCGAAGCGAGGCCACCTCCGCCCGGGCTGAGGCCGAGGCGGCGAAGCAGGAGGCCGCTGACGCCCGTGGCGAGGCCGCCGCCGCCCGAACCGCAGCGGAGGCGGGAGAGAAAAGAGGCCGAAGACGCCGAGATTGGTGTCGCCACCGCCCGAGCTGCCGAGGGGCGGCGCGGCAGGAGGTGATCCGCAAGGATCTGGCCCTTGTGGAGGCGGGCCGG
The DNA here is from genome assembly GCA_009763385.1 of Coix lacryma-jobi var. lacryma-jobi. Lineage (NCBI taxonomy): Eukaryota > Viridiplantae > Streptophyta > Magnoliopsida > Poales > Poaceae > Coix > Coix lacryma-jobi. Next base: position 114,421,682 of record CM019827.1, on the reverse strand, counting down.
CAGATCGAGGACCTTAGGTCCGAGAGGCTCCTCATGTTGGCCGAGAAGCGCAGGCTTGAGCAGCGTGCTGAGGGCCTGACCAGCGATCTCGCCGCATTGGGGCAACATTGCGACGGTGAGGCTTACACCTTGTTCTTGTTTGGGTCTCGAAGTTTTTTTGTTACGCCGCAGTCTCACTCTTCCTTGTTCGTCGTGCAGGGTCGAGAGGAGGTCGGAGGAGCTCCGCGGGACGAACCAGGCTCTCTTGGACCAACTCCAAGACGAGACGATGGTGGCGGAGCGGGCTCGCACCTCCCTCGACCGGCTTGGCCCCATGTGGGGTGCTCCTCCAGTGGCTGCGGCAGAAGGTGCAGTGGCCCGAGGCGATGCCTTGGTCGACGCCTTGTGCTTCTTTGACGCAGCCGCGCGGGACCGTGTCCGGCAAGCTCTCCATCATGGCGTCAAGCAGACGCTCGCGGTCGTTCGCTCCGGTTTCCGCTTCCCGGTCCACGTTGTGCCAACGGCTTCATCGAGATCGAGGGGAAGGACGAGGAGTGGAACAACCGCCGTGTCGACAAAATTTTGGAGAAGATGGAGAGGCCGGGGACATCGCTCGCCAAGATTTTCGAGGAGGACGTGCTGCCTCCTGACGCCAGCAGCGGTGTCGAGGGCCCTCCTCCTTCTAGCTCGGGTGTCGAGGCTGAGCCCGCCGTGGAAGACCTCGGGGAGGAGTACCACACCGACGAAGATTAGGGCCTGCGTGCCAAATTTGGGCGTCGAGGCCCTTGTAAGAATTTTATGGCATGGATGAGGGTCCGTCGAGACCTATTTGTATATATGACTTGTTTGTTTAAAGGTGTTGTTTTCTTTTCAAATGCGTTTGACCACTCTCTTTGTTGCAAGCTCGAGTTTCTGCTAACTTAGTCTGTACTCCTTCGATACGTCGCGAGCCCCTCGAGGGGAGGCGTAGGTAGGGTACCGTAGCCCGGGGGCGTAGGTGGCCGTCTACGTCGACGCCTCCCGACCTTTGGAGGCTCGAGGTTTTGGGATTTAGACGTCGCTAGTTCACTCGAGGCACGAGTCGAGACGAGGGTCGAATTTTTTGAAAAGAAAACACGCATTTTTTCCGGAGTCTGGGGGGTGGTTACCCCCCTGTCAGCCCCCGAGGGAGGCTCGACCCTGAGCAAGGCAGGGTCGAGGCTACCTTATGCTGCTAAGCAAAATGAAAGACAACGCACGAGATTGTTCATTCATATTTGACATGTTTGTACAAAGCAACAAAATGAACAAGGCCTTGAGGCCCTTAAGGATAGAAGCGACGTAGCTGAGATATGTTCCACGCGTTCGCCAGGATTCTGCCTTGATCGTCGTAGAGCTTGTATGTTCCTGGCTTGAGCACCTTAGCCACGGTGTATGGGCCTTCCCATGGAGGGGTGAGCTTGTGGCGCCCTCGGTTGTCTTGAAGCCGTCGAAGCACGAGGTCCCCCACTGCTAGGTCTCTTTTGCGCACATACTTGTCGTGGTAGCGTCGAAGTGATTGCTGGTAGCGTGCGGAGTTGATGAGCGCCACATCTCGGGCCTCCTCGAGCTGGTCCTTGGCGTTGGCAAGCCTCTCGTCGTTGTTTTGCTCGTTGTAGGCTCGAAGTCGAGGGTCCGTAGGCAAGACTGCCTCGGCGCCGTAGTAGGTAGGAGGAAAAACGGAGTGAACCCGGTGGCTCGACTCGGCGTAGTCCTGAGGCCCCACAGCACCGAGGGGAGCTCTGCGGCCCATCCCTTTCCGAATTTTTGAGAGTCTTGAACAGCCTCGGCTTCAGCCCATGGAGTATCATGCCGTTGGCGCGCTCGACCTGCCCGTTGCATTGAGGGTATGCGACCGAGGCCCAGGTTACGCGAATGTTGTTGTCATCGCAGAAGTTGGTGAACTTTTTGCCCGTGAATTGGGTGCCATTGTCGGTGATGATGACGTTAGGCACTCCAAACCGGTACATGATGTTGGCGATGAACTCGACGGCCTTCTCGGAGGTGGGGTCTCCTATCGGCTTAGCCTCGATCCACTTGGTGAACTTGTCGATGGCCACAGCACGTGTGTGTGTACCCTCCACTTGTCCTTTTGAGGGGACCCACGAGGTCGAGCCCCCAAACGGCAAATGGCCAAGTGATTGGGATCATCTGCAGGGCGTGTGCGGGCTGGTGCGTTTGCTTGGCGTAGAATTGACACCCATGGCATGCTCGGACCAAGCGCTTGGCGTCCCCAATGGCGGTCGGCCAATAGAAGCCTTGACGGAAGGCGTTCCCAACCAGGGCCTCGGCGCTGCGTGGTGGCCGCAAGCCCCCGAGTGCATGTCGTCGAGGAGCTTGCGTCCCTCCTCGAGGGGGATGCAGCGCTGAAGGATCCCGGTCGGGCTTCGTCGGTATAGTTCCCGTTCGTCGCCGTAGGTGACGTAGGTCTTGGCCCTTCGAGCTATGCGTCGAGCCTCCGTCTTGTCTTCCGGTAGCACGCCTTGCGCTAAGTAGTCGAGGTAGGGCGTCCGCCAGTCGAGGTGTCGTGGTGAAGAAGAGGCGGTTGCGTGCGACCTGCATCGCCTCAGCGGTGTCCAGGGGTCATTCCCGAGGGGGTGGCGTTGAAAGTCGAGCCCCCGTGTCTAGCTCGAGGGGTGGCGTCGAGGGGCCAGCCCCCAGGTCGATTTCGACGGATGGCTCGAAGACGTCCCTCGAGAAGACGTCTGGTGGTACCGTGCCGCGCGTGGACGCCAACTTTGCCAGCTCGTCTGCGGCCTCGTTGTACTTTCGAGCTATGTGGTTGAGCTCGAGGCCGTAAAACTTATCTTCCAGCTTGCGCACCTCCCCGCAGTATGCCTCCATCTTGGGATCGATGCAGCTTGAAGCCTTCATAACCTGGTTGATGACGAGCTGCGAGTCTCCTCGGGCGTCGAGGCGTCGGACCCCGAGCTCGAGGGCGATGCGCAGCCCATTGACGAGGGCCTCGTACTCGGCGACGTTGTTGGAGGCGGGGAAGTGCAAGCGTAGCAGGTAGCGCATGTGGACTCCGAGGGGTGAGATGAAGAGCAGGCCTGCGCCTGCCCCGTCTTCGTGAGGGATCCGTCGAAGTACATGGTCCAGAGCTCGGCTTGAATCTGCGCCGGCGGGAGCTGAGTGTCGGTCCATTCAGCAACGAAGTCCGCCAACGCTTGCGACTTGATGGCCTTTCGCGGGGCGTAGGTGATGGTCTCCCCCATTAGTTCGGCGGACCACTTGGCGATGCGCCCCGTGGCCTCCCGATTGTTGATGATCTCACCGAGGGGGAAGGACGACACCACCGTTACGGGATGAGCGAGGAAGTAGTGCTGGAGCTTGCGCCTTGTGACGACGATGCCGTAGAGCAGCTTCTGGATGTGCGGATACCGGACCTTGGCCTCGGAGAGTACCTCACTGGTGAAGTACACCGGTCGTTGGACCGGCAATGCATGACCCTCCTCGTGCCTCTCGACGGCTACGACCGCGCTGACCACCTGAGTGGTTGCGGCCACATAGAGGAGGAGAGGCTCGGGGGAATCGCCAACCTGGGCTGGTCGCGGTGGCACGAGGATTGGTGCGGAAGTCAGCAACCCCTTCAACTTGGTTAAGGCCTCCTCGGCTTCGACAGTCCACGCAAAGTGTTCCGTCTTCTTCAGCAGGCGGTAGAGGGGTAGCGCTTTTTCCCCTAGCCTCGAGATGAATCTGCTGAGAGCGGCTAGGCAGCCAGTCACTTTCTGCACACCCTTGAGGTCTCGAATCGGGCCCATCCTCGTGACTGCTGAGATTTTTTCAGGGTTTGCCTCGATCCCCCGTTGTGAGACAACGTAGCCAAGTAGCATGCCTCGAGGCACACCAAAGACACACTTCGGGGTTGAGCTTCACATTCTTGGCCCGGAGGCACTCGAATGTGGTCTCGAGGTCGCGATGATGAGGTTCCCGACTTTCTTGGTTTTAACCACGATGTCATCGACGTAGGCCTCGACGGTCCTGCCTATGTGCTCGCCAAAGATGTGCTGCATACATCGTTGATACGTTGCCCCGGCGTTTCGTAGGCCGAAGGGCATCGTAACGTAGCAATACATACCAAATGGCGTGATAAAAGAGGTTGCGAGTTCGTCGGATTTTTTCATCTTAATTTGGTGGTAGCCGGAATACGCATCAAGGAACGAAAGCACTTCGCACCCAGCAGTGGAATCGACAATCTGATCAATTCTAGGTAAAGGAAATGGAACTTTTGGACATGCTTTATTCAGACCAGTGTAGTCTACACACATCCGCATTTTCCATTCTTTTTCCTAACTAATACAGGGTTAGCTAGCCACTCTGGGTAAAATACCTCCTTGATGAACCCGGCCGCCAAAAGCTTGTGCACCTCCTCGCCGATGATCCTGCGCTTCTCCTCGTCGAAGCGGCGCAGGCGTTGCTTCACCGGTCTGGAACCGGCCCGGATTTCCAAGGCGTGCTCGGCGACTTCCCTTGGTATGCCCGGCATGTCCGAGGGACCCCACGCAAACATGTCGATGTTCGCGCGGAGAAAGTCGACGAGCACTGCTTCCTATTTAGGCTCGAGGCTGGCACTGACGGCCAGCGTCTTGCCATCGGTCGAGGTCGGGTCGACGGGTATCCGCTTTGTGTGCTCCGCCGGCTCGAAGTTGCCAGCGTGACGCTTCGCTTCAGGAGCCTCCTCGGTGGCCAGGGCGGCTAGGGCCTCGAGCGAGTCGAGGTGGACGTTGGCCTCCCCACGCTCGACGCACTCCACGTCGCAGTGGTATGCGTGCTCGTAGGAGGTGTCGATGGTGATGACCCCTTTTGGCCCCGGCATCTTGAGCTTTAAGTACGTGTAGTTGGGAACCGCCATGAACTTGGCGTAGCCTGGCCGGCCGATGATGGCGTGGTAGGCCCCTTGGAACCCAACCACCTCGAAGGTGAGCGTCTCCGGCGGAAGTTAGCCGGCGTGCCAAAGCAAACCGGCAGGTCGATGCGCCCGAGGGGGTGGGCCTTCTTCCCCGGTACGACTCCGTGGAACCCCCCGACGCTGGGCCGGAGCTGACCCTCTGAAATCCCCAGGAGGTCGAGTGTCTCGAGGTATATGATGTTGAGGCTCGAGCCCCCATCCATCAACACCTTGGAGAACCGTACGTCGACGATGACGGGGTCGACGACGAGGGGGTACGCCCCGGGTTTATGACACGGTCCGGGTGGTCGTCACGGTCGAACGTGATCGGCGCATCAGACCAGTCAAGATACCGGGGGGCGTCGTGGCAGAGTGCAAAGACCTCCCGGCGCTCCTTCTTTCTTTCTCGAGCCGAGAGCCCGACGGTCGGCCCCCCGTAGATCATGTAGCAGTCGCGCACCGGGGGAAGTCGCCGTCCGCGTCCCCACCGCCGCGTCGATTGGTATCCTTGCCCTTAGGCGCGTCTTCTCTCTTATCGCCGAGCTTGGAGTAGTAGCCTTTCAGCAGTCGGCAGTCCTTTAACTTGTGATTTACGGGGCCCCTGTGATAAGTGCAGGGGCCTCGAGCATCTGGTCGAAAACAGCCCCGTCAGGGGGGCCTCGGGGCTTCTTAGGCTCGAGGGCGCCTGCGAGCACTTCTTCGTCGTCGTCGTCATTGGCGTCGCGCTTCGCCTTCTGACCTTTGCGTTTGTTCTTCTTCTTTTTGTTGCTGTTATTGTTGTCGTTCTTGGCGTCGTTGCCTTTGTTCGTGACCTCCGGCGCGGCCACCGCCTTGCCTTTGTCCGTGGAACGGCCAAAGAAGGCCCCCACTGCCTCGTCGCCTGAGGCAAAGCTGGTGACACGATCCATCAGGTCCTCGACCGTCCTGGGACGGTAGCGTCCTAGCTCATGGACTAGCTCTTGGCATGTCGTGCCCGCGAGGAACGCTGAGATGACGTCCTCATCAGGCACGTGGGGGAGCTCGAGGCGCTGCTTCGAGAACCGTCGAGCAAAATCGCGGAGGGGCTCGTTCGCCGCCTGCCTGCAACGCCGTAGATCCCAGGGGTTGCCTGGGCGCACGCACGTCCCCTTGAAATTCCCGTCGAAGACCCTGACTAGGTCGGCCCAGTCGTCGATCCGATCCGGCGGGAGCCCCTCGAGCCACCGGCGGGCGGTGTCCGAGAGGTAAAGTGGGAGTTGGCGTATGATCACACGGTCGTCGTTCTTCGCTCCGCCCAGTTGGCAGCCTAGGCGGAAGTCCGAGAGCCAGAGCTTGGGCTCGACCTCCCCGTCATACTTCACGATGTTGGTCGGCGGTCGGAAGCGGTCGGGGAGGGTTGAGCTGCGGATGGCCCGGCTGAAGACTCTGGGGCCCGGGGGCTCGAGGACTTGCCGGTCCTCGTCGCTGTCGTAGCGCCCCCTCGATGGGCGCTATAGCCACGCTCCTGGGCCCCCTTGTCCTTGCGCCGGCGGTTGATGTCGTTGCGGGCGTCGTTGGGGTCTCGAGGTGGCCGGTTGTCGATGATCCGTTCGCGGACTGGCCTAGCTCGAGAGGCGTCAGGTTGGTGGACGGATGCCTCGCGCTCGTTGCGGGGCGTGTCCGCCGGCTTCCCCGAGGCTGCTCCGCGTCGTCGTGACGCCGAGCTCTCGGCTTGCTGCACAGCGGCTGTCTCGAGGAGGTTCTTCATTTCCCCAAGCATGCGCCTGGGCAGGGTGGAGGGGGGAGAGACGGCGGGCAGATCGCCAGCAGCATCGCCGCCGCCACCACGTTCTGTCCCGCTCGCGGGAAACGCACCTCGGGGCGTGCTGGCGCCCCGTCCTCGAGGATCTGCCGGTGGACCTCTCGAGCTCGGCCACGAGCGCCGGCACCTCGAGGCCGGGCTGGTTCTTGTGCTAGGGTTTTCTCGAGCTGCAGCAGGCGTTGTCGGTCCTCCTCAGCCTTGGCGATGGCCTCCCGCAGCTGCGCGAGCTGCGCCGCTCGGTCGTCGCTGTGCTGGGATGGTGCAGCCGGTGTGCAAGGGGTTCGTTCCTCCCGTGAACACGTGACCCGCCTGCCGCAGCCACGTCTCCGGGCCCTTCGAGGTTGAGCGCCGGCCTGCCGTCGTCGCCCTCGTCCTCGGTGTCGCATAGACCCCTCGAGTTGGTTGCGAAGACCCCTGGTGGGGATCCCAGAGGTCGAAGTCGTGTCGTTGTAGTTATTGTCCGGGTCAGTGATGCCGTGCGCCTATGGCTCGGTCGGGGCTGGCTGCTGCCAGCTCGACCAGCCCCCCGGTACCACTCCCGAAGGTGGCTTGACGAGGCTGGCCCCGACGGCTCGTGAGAGGCCCGCGGTCGACGCAGTGAGGGTGGACAATTCCACAGTTCGCCATGGTTGAAGCAGAAGCACGCCGGGAGTTCACTCATGCTCCGCGGTCGGTCGGCCCGACTGCGGCTCGTTGAGCTGGCGTGCGTACGGCTTGCCGCGGAGCTGTCGAGGCCGAACGGGAAATGCGGGTCAAGCGCGGTATAACCCGTGGGGGGGAGGCTGGGCGGCGTCGACGGTGCACGGCATCGGAGGCCTCTGGACTGGCTCCTGGTCACGTGCGCATGATGCAACGCGAAGTCGTGGGGGTAGCGGGCGCACGACCGGAGGAAGGCTCGGCACCGTCGCGGGCCAGCTTCCTCCTGGGAACTACGCGACGGCCGGGGAGAAGTGGGTGTTATGCCGCCGGCACCGCCAGTGACGGCGACGATGATGACGACGGCGCAGCTCACGGGGGTGGCGACGCGTGGATGGTGTGGGCGACGTGCCATGCTCCTCGCCGGGGTCGGCGCGACGCGCCCCTCCACTCGGGCCCTCCGTGGAGAGCAAGGTCAGCTCGCTGCCGTTGTCAGTGGCCATGGAACTCGAGGCTCCCGAACCAGATGACGGCACCGGCAGAGGACGAAGGAGTCAAAGCAGCCATCCAGGAAATGGCGGGAGAAACCGACTCGACACGCGAAGGGCCCCTACCTGGCGCGCCAACTGTCGGTGTTTCGAAATCGGGGGGTATGACACCAACGAGTAATATGATCGCGTGCTTCTCTTCCTGGATGGTGATGCAAGAGGGACCAAGGATTTATCCTGGTTCGGGCAAAAGAAGGCCCTACGTCCAGCGGGGGGAGGATGTTCTTGTATTACTTGCACCTAAGTGCTTGTACAGGGGCGAATACAAGTTCAGTGAGCGTGGACCAGAGTCCGGACTCGTGTGTGTGGACTTGTGTCTTAACGTGTCTGTTTTTCGACCGAAGGAATGAGGGGGCCTTGGTGTCCCCTTTTATAGAGCAAGGGGAGGCCAGGGTTACACAAGGGTATTACAGGTGTCGGGGTGTATTGTGTCCCTTACGAAGAAGGGTAGGAACCCTGTCTTGTCGAAGACATTGTAGCCGACGTGGGCGTTGCTGTTGAAGCATCCTTGAAGCGTGGCCTCCATCCTGGGCGCGGACGTGGAGGCGCGGCGAAGGTGGAAGCCGTACAGCGCCCATCCCGGAACGTACAGGACGCGGCGGGGTCCCTCCGGGTCTTGGGGTACCTGTCCTCCAATAGCATGAAAGTAGTTAGGGCTCGAGGGGCGCGGAGCCGGCCTCGAGGCGGCGCCTACGGGGGGCTCGAGTCCCCACAGGCATGGGCAAGTCCCGTGAAAATCGATTGAGCGGCAGGCATCTGGGCCTCGAGGCGTGGCTTGGACGTGCCACAGTGTAGGGCGTGGGTTAACAGTGCTTCACTGGCGCCTTTTCGCCCATACTTGTGGTGAAAACGAGACTTGACTCTGCCCCGGACCACTGTGGCACACGTTGTGTTACAGAGGACGTGACTGGAGTAGGTGGATGAATTAAGTGCGCGGTATGGGGCTGGCATCCGATGTCCGCACCGCTCGAGGGAGGCATAACGCGTCTCGAGGGATAGGCCGCTGTGCCAGAGAGGCTCGAGGTCCCCGCGTGGGGTCTCGAGGTGTGGTGTTCGGCTATGGGGGGCTCGAAGGGTAGTGGAGCGCTTGCCCGAGGCCTGGAGGGCTCGGGCGAGACGAAAAACGAGCGTGTGCCCAAGGCCTGGCTTGGAGGGCTCGGGAGCGTGCGCCCAAGGCCTGGCTTGGAGGGCTCGGGCGAGACGGAGAACGACCGTGCGCCCGAGGCCTGGCATGGAGGGCTCGGGCGAGACGGAAAAACGAGCGTGCGCCCGAGGCCTGGCATGGAGGGCTCGGGCGAGACGGAAACGAGCGTGCGCCCGAGGCCTGGCTTGGAGGGCTCGGGCGAGACGGAAAACGAGCGTGCGCCCGAGGCCTGGCTTGGGGGGCTCGGCTCGGTGGGCCAGCGTCGTAGGCCTCGGGGGGTCGGCTTTTTAGGGGTTAGACTAGTTAGGTCTGTTATTAACCGGTGTTCTAGGTTTACCCTATTTGTTTGCGTTGATTGGGGGTACCCCTTTTGCGGACCCCCGACAATCTTCAACATCTACATTACTTATGAGCAGCCAAAGAGAACCAAGAGAAGACCTCGAAGGGAGAGCCAACTACCAGGAATTGAGGAGGGCATCATGAAGGATGAAGCCACTACACCACAAGAGTTAGAAGATGAAGAGATTACCTGAGTTAGCAAATCAAGAAGAACAGCCGATAAGATCTCCATCATCTAGACACTGTTGAGAGGACAAGTCTCAGTTGTGACATTACAAGACAAAATACTCTCATGGAGGCACTCGAGTAGCAGCTCTAAATTCATGTCTCTTGCCAACCCAATGATTAAAGGAAAACAAGAAAGGTTGACAAGAGAAGAATGCGGAACTGTCCCAACATCCTCATAGTACAGAATTAATACAAGAAAGAGAGAGGATCCTAGTCAACATACTCGAGGAACAATACGCCTTTACTGATAAGTCGACACAAGAGAAGGAAGATCAATACCTCTAAAGATGATTCCATTATAATCTTCCTCCTCTCAATCACACTGTGAGACAAACAAGAGAATATAAGTCATTCATGAACAACAACCAGCTAGACAAGAGAAGCTTCCTCAAGGTGGTTCGACATATCACTCTCCAATGAAGAAGTAACATTTCAAGGTAAGTAACCATCACTGTAAAAGTTTGTTCTTGATTCTAGTATGAACATAAATAGAGAACTAAACATGTTTAAGTTGCACCTCACTTGATCCAACCTAATCAACTCAACATGTTTAGTCCTTTGATCCTTGTTCGTAGCTTTACTCTCTTGAATCTCACTGTCTTAACTAAATGAGCTAAAATGTTGTGCATCTAACCTTTGGGAAGATGATATATCTCAATTATGAAAAGATCGACACTTTATGCATAGATTATCCTTCCTTGGGTTAAGTAACTTGATCTGTTTTAAGATGCTACTTTCATGCTCATCCTCTAATCCTATTAAGATTGAATAGAACACATAAACAAGTTTATCTTGTGCAATGTGCCTAGGTTAGAGAAGAATGAACAAAACTTTTGGTTCTGTTGGTGTTTTTTCACCAACAGAGCCCATGCACTTGATCTCTACCTTGTCTTTATGAGCAGGACACACTCTTGAGCAAAACATGGAGAAGTTTATCACTCCCAAATTCTACAGAGTGAAGGTCCTAGATCTACAAGAACATGCACACTGAGCAAGATGCTGACAGCATTCATAATTAATGCTTCACTTCAAACTGTTGGACGAACAAAGAACATGAGTGACACCATATCAAGAGGCATAAACAAGAAGGAATGATGGAAGACGTCGTAGTCAGAATTAGAGGTCATGCAGTCCCCACAGATTTCTTGATCCTCTACATGAGAAGACGATGATGTCCACCTCATCCTAGGAAGACCATTCCTCTATGCTACAAGTGCAATCATCTACAAGAGGAAATCCATTTTCACTTTCCTGGAGAAAAGGCACGATGCAACTTCATCAATTACATACCCAATGAAGCACCCAAGAAGAATAAAAGTGAAAGACGCCGCTCTCAAAGCCAAGGAAAACAAACTGTCAAGAATAGAGAGGCTAATCATGACGAAGAAGCTATCGACACTGTCCCAGAAAAGAAAGAACAAGAGAAACCTCAAGACAGTGAACCATAGGAAGTGAAGACTCAGACCAAGAAAGTATGAAAGAAAAAGTCTGCACCTCAGAGGTACAATCAATAACAACTTTCCAAACGTCTGACATACCTTGGGAGGTCTGAACCAAGGGAAGGTCCGGTTCGTCGGACCTAAATATCCGAACTTTCGCCAAAAGGTAAAAACTGGTAGTTATCCTCATATTTACTTTTCTGCAAATTTCTCATATTTAATCCATAACCATTTCTTGCATCATCATATTTAATTAACATCACATTTTAATTTCTGCATTGCATTAGAAAAGAAAATAAAATATTGCATTTGTTACACTACGTCATAAACCATGAAGCCCCATATGAATAATCCTATGGTGTGTAAAAACCCACAGGAATGCTCACTGTGGTGGCATAAAAAAATAATAAATATGCATATATTTATCCTGTTGCATTTTTCTCTTGCATCGTAAAGATATTAAAATACAAAAATATTGAGAAAGAGATCTTACTGAAATTCTAGACAGCTAAGGCTTAAGTGGCCAACCACTAATGCTTAATCTGTTCCACAAGTTTTGTTGTCTATTTGAGTTTCACAAGATTTGAAAGGCCAAGAAAAGCTGACGAACAAGTGAATGCTCCATCCACTGTTGGAGCACTGTCTCAACAAACATCAACATCAATTAAAGCTCTAATAGAGGACGGACATATCCACTGCTAGTCTGCTACATTGCAAGATCGTACGACTATGTCAACATTCAGCTTGGGGGAAGGCACCCCCATGTATCCACGTAAGTATTTTTATCCTCTTAAGTTTTTCATTCTATAAATAATTCAAAACACCAAAAATATGTGAGCACATGAAGGCTCACCCCTAAAAAGAAAAGAACAAAAATATGTGGGCACATGAAGGCTCACCATTAATTAAAAAAGAGACAAAAATATATGGGCACATGAAGGCTCAACGCTATTAAGGGAACCAGCTTGGGGGAGATGCACCCCCGTTATCTTCGCCATTCAGGTATGTCTTTATTATTACTACTACTACTATTATTAGCTTTATCTTAAAGTGTGTTAGATTAAATAAATAAAATAGTGTGTCTAGTGTGTTTTAAGAAGTCGATGACCAAAGAAGAACCCTCTCTTTCTAATCTTTTGCATGGAAATGATGAATAGTTGCTCTATCTAATTTCTTTCAAATACCTAGTATTCAAAGCATAAGTTCTCTTCATTGATAATGATGCCTTAAAATAAAATTAATACATGGATGGCAAATACTTAATCTAAGGTCTAGGTAATTGGGATAAGACATGTGATGATCTGAGCTGCTATTATCTTGTTCTAAACAACAATAAAGTTCCGAAGATTTCTAAATATGAATATGACTAATAATTACATTGAGTTAAATTAAGCTTTGTGACCCTGTGAGATGTTATCTTGCCATTGAATTGAGATCACTTACACATTTCATCCATCTTCCGCATAAATGCTCATAATTATTTGTTGCTACAATCTCTGAAGTTTGTTGGAAACATGTGGCTATGAAAAAAAAGAAGAAAAAAAAGAGAAAAGAAAAAAAGAAAGATCCGAGGAAATAAAAAGGGACAAGTGTCCGAAACCTCAAAAAAGAAAGATCCGAGGAAATAAAAATGGACAAGTGTCCAGAACCTCAAAGAGAAAAAAAATGTCAAAAAAAATGGGCACGTGCCCGATAGTAGAATTAGCCTGATAGCCATATGTCTCTGATAGACAGAAGAGAGTGAATATATTCAAAAGAGCATTCGACTCCATTTTTTCATACACATGCACTTCGTGATTCAATGGTTGGTTGACTTTCTCTTTGGATCCATTGTTTAATTTGACAACATATGTATTAATGCTTTTGAAAATTAATTAAAACTCCGGGATAAAGGTGAAGTGAAAGAACTAGAGACATAGTGCTTGATTTGATTGTTTAATCTCTCAATTATTCAAGATCTGAGGTAAGAGTAATAAGCCCCATGAAGAATAACATGATATGTTTCGGAGAATTTTTGTTTGACAGCAGGTGTACATGTTGGAAGTGAAGATATTGTAGCAACTCCTGATCCATTATTAATTTTTGGTTTTGCTAAGGGACTAGCAAAGGGTAAGCTTGGGGGAATTGTTGACGATGGTTATCTATCAAAATTAAAGGATAAATAAATATGAAAAGGGCATGAATTCAATCACTAACAAAGGTTTAGGGTTTTAATTGACAATATTCCATGAGTTTTGGTGAATTGTGATTCTGCAGGGACTAAACCAGGAAACCAGCGCTGATTCCTTCCCCTAGAAGGAAACCGACGGGAGATAACGCAACCGCCGCGTCACGATTATTCTAGAAGACTCCAGAGGACACCAGAAGACACCAGGAGGTCGACCACCACGAGAGGATGAAAGGTGGGACTGACCGGTCCCACATAGGGACTGACTGGTCCCTCCTTGTGGCCTACGGACTCCTCCTTCTGGAACCTTCCTCCACCGACCTCTAGGATGCATCTCAGCCCTACGTGAAGTCAGTTTGATCCAACGGCCACGGTTGATCCCTCAGGGCTATATAAGCAGCCCCAGACCCCCCTCTCCAGGCATCTTCATCTTCATTATTCATCTCCACATCAGAAACTAGGGTTTCAATTAGAAGTAGAGGTCCCTCTAGATGAATCTCTTCTAGTTCATCTAGAATTAGATCTAGTTCATCTAGTTGTAATCAAGAGCCAGCTTTCAAGTAGAAGATTAGATACCCCTCTAGTAGGATTAGAACCTAGTCTTATATTAGAACTAGAAGAGAGAGAGGGGAAGAGATCAAGAAGGAGCTCTGGCCTGTCGGATCAACTTCTTCATCTTGTACCTGCGGATTCAAGTTCTTCGTCAACTTGCTTCAACGATTGTTTCGGTAATCAACATCTATATTTAAGTTTGAGTTATTGTTCTTATTATTCTTAAGGTTTATGACTCTCTTTTGAGTACTTTAATTCTAAGTTGCTCTAGAGTTAGAGTAGTTGGATAGTGTAAGCGTGGTGCTTAGACTTGATAGCTCATAAATGCCTCCTATAACGCCGGTAGTAGTGGTTGTTTGCAAGGGTGACTCTTATAGCCTTGTTGATTCTTCTATAGTCCACTTACTCGTGTGTAGGCTCGGTAGGATTATACATTTGCATAAAAGACTCATACTCTGTTTGTGACCTTTTATGGCAACTTCCCCACAAAGAATAATATAAACATATCACTCTTGAATTGGAATTAGATAACCTTAGTGATCCCCTCTATACTTCTAGATTCTCCGTCCTTGTTAGCTACTCAGGGGTTAGACTTTAAGACTTAACACTATCCGTTCCTTTGGGTTCGATATTAAAACTGGGTTACTCCGGTGAAGTGCTACATCGGTAAATCTTATCTGTGCGCTTGCGGATAAAGTAGAGTGTGCGTTAATTTATACCAACAGCCGCTTGAGGAGAATCAACATCTTGAGCTTGTACCACCATTTGTTCATGGGAGACATGAGTATCTTCAAATGGCTCTCTCCCATTTTTGTCATCATCTTGTGGTACATTGGATGAGGATGGCTTGTTAATGACTTGCACATCATCATCATCATCTTTAGGCTTAATGGCTCCAACCGGCATGTTCTTCATTGCTTCCCTCAATGGTTCATCACCTACATCATCAAGATTTTCATGCTCTCCTTGAGAGCCATTAGATTCATCGAATTCCACATCATATGTTTCTTCTACCATCCCGGTGGCATGGTTGAATACTTGATATGCTTTGGACTTCAATGAGTAACCAACAAGAAAACCAATATCACATCGGCGTTGGAACTTCCCTAGGTGTTGGCGCTTCTTGTAGATGTAGCATTTGCACCCAAACACTGTAAAGAAAGATATATCCGGCTTCTTGTTGTTGAGTAGCTCATAGGGGGTCTTGCCAAGGAGACGATGGGGGAACAACCGATTTGATGCATAACAAGCGGTGTTGATCGCTTCCGCCCAAAATCTTTCCGGTGTAGTGTACTCATCTAGCATTGTCCTTGCTAGGGTGATTAGTGTTCGGTTCTTCCTCTCAACTACCCCATTTTGTTATGGTGTATAGGTTGCGGAGACTTCATGCTTGATCCCAACTTCATCACAATACTCTTCAATGTGGGTGTTGTCAAACTCCTTTCCATTGTCACTTCTAATATTTTTGATCTTCAAGTTGAATTCATTTTGGGCTCTCTTGGCAAACTTCTTGAATGAAGGGGTTGCTTCAGGTTTGTCATGAAGAAAGAATACCCAAGTGTATCTAGAATAGTCATCAACAATCACTAGGCAATAGAGATTTCCACCCAAGCTAGCATATGTTGTTGGCCCAAATAGATCCATGTGAAGTAGCTCTAACTCTCTTGATGTTGACACAAAGGCTTTGGTTGGATGAGTATTTGCAACTTGCTTGTCGGCTTGACATGCACTACACAATTTGTCCTTCTCAAATTTGACATCCTTCAAGCCTCTAACCAAATCCTTCTTCAATAGCTTGTTGAGAGTGTTCATTCCATGGAATTAAATAGCCCGCTATTTGTGCCGCTATAGCCCGAAATAGCTTGAAAAAAATTGTGCCGCTATTTGCGTTCATGCACAATTCTGCCGCTATTTTGCCGCTAAAGTCCGCTAATTACAGATTATAAAACGCTAAACACTTTAGCTTTAGCTCGCTATTTAAAACCATGGTTCATTCCCACATGAGCCAATCTTCTATGCCATAGCCAACCAAGTGATTGTTTAGTGAACAAACATGTCTTCAAGTTGGCATCTTCGGAGGAGAAATCCACTAGATAGAGATTGTTGTATCTAAAGCCATTGAATATCACTTGTGTGTCATCTTTCTTGGTCACAACCACTTCTTTGTCGGTGAACAAACATTGAAAGCCAAGATCACATAGTTGCCCAACGGATAGCAAGTTGAAGCTCAATGATGCAACTAGAAGCACATTGGAGATGGTATGATCATTTGATATTACCACTTTGCCCAATCCCTTGACATTGCCCTTTGAGTTGTCACCAAATTTAATCTTTTCTTGGTCATTGACATTCTCTTCTAGTGAGGTGAACATCCGGGGATCACCGGTCATATGTTGTGTGCAACCACTATCAATCACCCAATGAGATCCACCGGTCTTGTAGTTCACCTACACACACAAGAAATCAAGCTTGAGCTTTTGGGACCCAAACTTGTTGAGGTCCCTTAACCTTCTCAACTAGTGACTTTGCAACCCATATTTGCTTTGGCCTATTCTTGTTAGGAGGCCCCATGAACATGACTTTCATCTTGCCACTAGAGTCTTGTCTAAGCATGTAGTGAGCATTGAAAGCAAAGGGCCTAGCATGCTTGGGCAAGGGTGTGGGTTTGGGCTCTTCACAATCATGAGCAAAGTGTCCTTCTTTTCCACACTCATAGCATCTCTCAATCTTCTTCTTCTTTGGCTTAGTGATGTTCTTGCGTTGCTTCATCTTCTCTTCAAGAAAGCCAATGCCATTTCTATTCGTCTTCATCACGGTGTTCATGAGTAGCTCACTTTGAAGACATTGACCCTTGGTGAATTTCTTCAATCCGGTGGTGAGGTGCTCCTTCTCTTTCTTGAGCTTGTCATTCTATTGTTGGAGCTCTAATTGAGATGGTGTCATTTTGTAGTCCCTCTCCATCTTCAATCTCTTATTTTTCTTCTTTTAGCATGTCTAGCTCAAGTGAAATGCTATAATCATCATCTTGGGTCTCAACAATGACTTGCTTTGTGGTTTTAAGCTTTTCTAGATCACTCTTGAGCTTTGCATTCTCATTCTTGATTTTGATGTAGTCATCATAGTGATCGGCCACAACCACTTTCTTGCCCTTGCCACTAGCCTTTTGCTCATCATGCTCACTAACCAAGTCCTCACAAGATGTTGCTATGTCACACTTAACAACAAGGTTAGGGGCATCATGTGTCTCATGCGAAAGTATATCATAAGCAATGGTGAGGGTATCATAATCAACTTTCACTTGAGTGTATTGTTCTTTGAGCAAGGCATAACTAGTGGTAAAGTCACTATGCATCTTATCAAGTTTTTCATTTTTAGCTTTGAGCTCCTTGTTAGAGGACTTGAGCTCCTTGATGGAAGATGACATAGTAGCAAGTTCATTTTTTAGCTCATCACTAGCATGTGTAGCATTGTTATATTTTTCAACAAGAGCTTCATTGTCATGAACAAGCCTTTCATTTTTAGCTCTAGTCTTTCTTATGATTTTAGAGTAATTGTTTAGAAATGTAACAAGCTCATCATAAGTGGGTGCCTCAAATTCACCATCACTATCACTATCACTAGTCATCATCGTTTTGTACCTTTCGATCACCTTTAGCCATGAGGCATAGGTGTGTAGATGATGGTGGTGATGGTGGTGGTGGTGGTGGTGTAGAGGAGCCAATGACTAGAGCGGCCACCTTCTCCTTCTCATCATCACTATCTTCATTTGATGAGACACCGGAGGAATCAATGTCGGTGAGCCAATCACCAACAATGTACGCTTTACCACCTTTCTTGTGGTATTGCTTCTTCTTGCCATCCTTCTTCTTGTAGGGCTTCTCATTCTTCTCATCTTCACTTGATGAATCATATTTCTTGCCCTTGTTCTTGTTCTTGTAGTTGTCCTTCTTGGGCTTGGTACATTTATGAGCAAGATGGCCAAGCTCACCGCAATTGTAGCAATCCATCTCGGAGATTGGCCTTCTCTTGCTACTTGTGAAGAACTTCTTCTTTCTTGAGTCAAAGTTGACTCCATTCTTGTGAAGCTTCCTCAACATCTTGGTAGTCTTCCTCACCATGAGAGCGATGTTGGAATCATCCTCTTCATCACTTGAGCTCTCATGATGCAACTCAATAGCCTTCGACTTGCCCTTCTTGTCATGGCTTGCTTTGAAGGCCAAGTCTTTCTTCTTGTCGGTGGAAGAGCCACCACTTGGTGTGATGTGCATGTACATCTCATGCACATTGATCTTTCCCAAGATTTGAGGTGGTGTAGCGGTGGAAAGATCGCCTTGGTGTAGCACTGTCACAATGTGTCCATATTTGTCAATTGGGAGGACACAAAGAATCTTCCTCACAACATCGGATGGTTGCATTTGTGTGAGGCCAAGTCCATTGAGTTCTTCTACAAGAACATTCAAGCGTGAGTACATTTCATTTGTACTTTCATTAGCATGCATATCAAAGGAATGAAGTTTTTTCATAACTAAATGATTGCGCTCCTCACGCTCACTCTTGGTTCCCTCATGGAGAGCACAAATGTTATCCCATAGATCATGGGCATTCTTGTGGTTTCGGACGCGGTTAAACACATCCTTGCAAATGCCTCTAAATAGAATATTTTTGGCTTTTGCATTCCATTTTTCATTCTCTTCCTCATGTGGCGTGAGGCTAGTGCCCTCCTTGGGTTTGGGGAACCCGGTTATGGCGGCTTCGCGACATCTAACATCAACCGCTTCTAGGTACGACTCCATACGGATTTTCCAATATGGAAAGTCGTCTCCCTCGAACATGGGAGGTGGTCCATCACCTCCGGACATCTTAACTCTAGGCGGTTAAGCCTAAATTGAGAGCACGAGGCTCCGATACCAATTGAAAGGATCAAGATGCCCAAGAGGGGGGTGAATTGGGCTTTTCTAAAACTTTAGCAAGAATTAAAACCTATTAAGCTCAATTAACCCCCTTCTGCCTAGAAGTGTGTTTCTCTCTATTCTACCGCACAAAAGACCAAGTCTATGCCACTCCTACTCTCGCAAAGCAATTCAATAGTGAATGAACAACAAGAATAATGCGGAATTGAATTGCTTGAAAGTAAATGCGTAAGTAAAGGAGTAGAGATGACAAGACGATCTTTTTGCCGAGGTATCGAGGTGTCGGCACACCCCCCTAGTCCTCATTGGAGCACCCATGCAAGGGTATCGCTCCCCCTTTATCCGCGCAAGGATCAAGTGCTCACTACGAGCTGATTCTTCGCCACTCCGGCCCGGTGAATCGCTCGATACCGGTCACAACTTGGCTTGGGTCATCCACAATGCCTCCGGATGATCACCAAGCTCTCCGATCGCCACCAAGCCGTCTAGGTGATGCCGATCACCAAGAGTAACAAGCTAGAACTCTCACTTGACCAAGACAAGGCCAAAGAGATGGATGGATGCACACTTGCTACTCAATTCTCACTAGGAGGTGTCTAATTCTCTCAATTAGCAACTCTCTCAACCTCACTAGGGCTCTTGCACTTTCTCACACTCACAATATGTCTCTCAGCAGATGGAATTGGCAAGAACACTCTAATGGATGAGGAGAAGGAGTATAAATACTCCCCCAACCGACCATCCAAAAGAGCACCAAACAGGGCTCACTGCGGGGGCATCAGACGCTCTGATGCTAGGCATCGGACGCGCCGATGACCTCAACCAACGGTCGACTGTACCCTCTTGTCAGACATGTTAAAGGGACATCGGACGCTGGGCAGCGTCCGATGCCACCACATCGGATGCGTCCGATGTGGATTTACCCTCTCTGGAACCTCTCTGCATGGACATCACACGCTGGCCCTCAGCGTCCGATGCCAGCGTCCGATGCAACCCTCAGTTCACGCGCACGTGAACAGTGGCACAGGCGCGTTCGATGTGAACACATCGGCGCGTACGATGCCACACACCAGACTAAACCCTAGTCGGGGTGAGCACACCAGGCCAGCGTCCGATGCCCATTACAAGGGCAAACTCAACTCGGATCGAGACACTGCCTTAACGACTTTTGATCCTCTCGACATAAGGTATCTCTCTGAGCTACCTAGGGCTATGAAATAACAAGTGTGCACCACACCTACCTCAATAGACTCATCTAGGTCAAGCTACTGATTCACGCTCCCCTTTATAGTACGGCCAAAGGAAAAACAAAGACCTAAGACTACCTAAGTGTCCTCTAACACCATATGACACTTAGCCTAGTCTACCACCGTCTTCGTCGTCTGTCCTTTGAAAACCAAAATGATATCCATCGCCAGGGGACATGAACTCCATATGCCCGTATCGTCGCCATTACCGTGACCTAACTCAATCTTGTTTCTGCAAAACACACGTTAGTCACAGTAATCTTGTGTTTCATCCAATCACTGAAACCCACTAGGGGCCAAGATGCGTTCACCGAGCTCAACACCTGCACAACACAAGCCAAAGAACATGCGCATCATCCCAGTTGACAATCACTCGTCATCCTAAGATCCGGCATACACCCATGTATCCGCAATCTCCCCCTTGATGAGTGCATTGTCAGCTACCAACACAAATCATATGAAGGTAGAAGAAAGAAGGAAGAAGACGTAAGCGAACTCAACCAATCGACCAAAAGCGAGGCAAAACCAGAAAAAGTCGAATGGAGTGAGAGAGACAACTTGGTTCCCAAAGACATGGGCAACGACTCGATGCAACCAAGCAAAGCAAAGCTAGCCCTCAAGAAGAGGCAGAACAAGCTCAACACCGCTAGCGAGAAGTCCAGAGAAAAGAAGCCAAAAATTGAGTAAATCAGCTAGTTCCTCCAGAAAGAGGCAAAGGCTCAACACAACTAGCAGAACCGCTCCAAACCAAATGAAAAATGCTTTGAATCAAATTGACCAACAAAACTTGTCAAATAAAACAAGTGAGCAAGCCTCCCCCTTCAATAATGCACACAACTAGGGACATGATTTGTCAAATTTCTCCCCCTTAGTTGAAAATGCACACAACAAGGCAAAATGCATATGAGTCACTAAAACAGGTTAGCAGCTTCGGGTATATAGTCGATAGAAAGAATAGATGCTCTAGAGAGTGCTGATCCAACGATTCAACAACAAGCATAAATGCTAGTAAAGGCTCAAACTGATCACAAAATACGAAATCTGAACATATGAGCATAGTGAGCAGTTTTAAGCCATTCAGAAAGGATTTCACCATCAAAATAGCACCAAACATGTATAGACAGGAAGTTACACAAGTGCTAAACATGTATAAAAGGTGAACTACCCCTAGCAAAGTTCAATCATCATGCTGTAGATGAAACATAGACTTGTGCTTTCAAAATTTTATCGGAGTTGCAGCGGTGATGACACAAGTTTGAAATTTTAGCATGTGATTGCGAGAGGTTGAAAACTTGATATTGCCTAACTTTGCAACCGAGCTAAGCCTATGCATAAGCAATCAGAAGCTTGAAGCAACGGTTTCGGTCGTACACTACACGGCCCAAGTTTAACTCAAAGTGCAATGAGAAACAGTCTCGATACCGTGATGTGCTGTCAAGTAATCCCATCTCGTTCTTTTCAATTCACTTAGACTTGGTTCAAATTTTAATAGAATATGAACAAACCAAGCAAGTTGTTGGTATAAATTAACGCACACTCTACTTTATCCGCAAGCGCACAGATAAAATCTACCGATGTAGCACTTCACCGAGTAACCCAGTTTTAATATCGAACCCAAAGGAACGGATAGTGTTAAGTCTTAAAGTCTAACCCCTGAGTAGCTAACAAGGACAGAGAATCTAGAAGTATAGAGGGGATCATTAAGGCTATCTAATTCCAATTTAAGAGTGATATGTTTATATATTCTTAGTGGGGAAGTTGCCATAAAAGGTCACAAACAGAGTATGAGTCTTTTATGCAAATGTATAATCCTACCGAGCCTACACACGGGTAAGTGGACTATAGAAGAATCAACAAGGCTATAAGAGTCACCCTTGCGAACAACCACTACTACCGGCGTTATAGGAGGCATTTATGAGCTATCAAGTCTAAGCACCACGCTTACACTATCCAACTACTCTAACTCTAGTGCGACTAGAATTAAAGTACTCAAAAGAGAGTCATAAACCTTAAGAATAATAAGAACAATGGATCAAACTTAAATATAGATGTTGATTACCGAAACAATCGCTGAAGCAAGTTGAAGATGAACTTGAATCCGCAGGTACAAGATGAAGAAGTTGATCCGACAGGCCGGAGCTCCTTCTTGATCTCTTCCTCTCTCTCTCTCTCTTCTAGTTCTAGTATAAGACTAGGTTCTAAACCTAAACTAGAGGGGTAACTAGTCTTCTACTTGAAAGCTGGCTCTTGAAGTCTTCTTCTAGGGTTTCTGAATGAAGCGTAGACTTTTCTGAAGAGAGACTTATTTTACCCTGGGGCCTGAGGGCCTGTTTATATAGCCCTGAGGGATCAACCGTGACCGTTAGATCAAACCGACTTCAGGGACGGTGGAGATGCATCCTATGAGGCGGTGGAAGAAGGTTCCGGAAGGCGGAGGCCATTGGGCCCAAGGGTGACCGACTAGTCATAGGGTGGGACCGGTCGGTCCCACCTGGCGGCCTCTCGGGGTGTCCCGTCTCGTGGTGTCCTCTGGTGTCCTCTAGGTCCTTCTGGAGTATTCCTGACGTGCCAGTTCCATAATCTTCCGTCGGTTTCCTTCTAGGAGAAGTAATCAGTGCTAGTTTTCCTGTTTAGTCCCTGCAGAATCACAATCCACCAAAACTCGTGGAATATTGTCAATTAAAAGCCTAAACCTTTATTGGTGATTGAATTCATGCCCTTTTCATATTTATTTATCCTTTAATTTTGATAGATAACCAGTGTCAACACAAGTGAAGAACTCAGAACTAGAGACATAGCAACCTAGCATATATGAAAAGCACAACTGACTTCAACACCTTCTACACATGCTAGTTGCCAAACTCAATGGTGAACATGTTTCAATTTTATGTTGAATTATGCATATTCACAGTTCTAAAAAGTGGCTCAGCTCACAACATGTATCAGTGATAAAAAGAGCCTAAGCTACATGCATCATCATATATATCATTAAAGCATACACTAATTGTTGATGGTCCTTAAACACCTGTTTTACCATCAACATTTGACCCTAAAATCCACCAAAAAGGCATGAAATGTAGTCAAATAGGTTTCAAACTAACCAAATTCCACATGTCCATAGAATTTTATTTGAATGCAGGATTTGAACCAAATTTAGACATTTGGACCCACCAGAGGCCAAGCCCACTCAGCAGGGCCCAAATGGGCCTAAGAGGGGTGGCGCCCGCCACCTCTAAGTGGCGCCCGCCACTTGGGTTGGCCCAAGTTTCACCCCCTGCCACGTCACCGATCCGTGTGACCTCCCCAAGGCCAAATCTTGGCCCTTGGTCACTAGGTCAGTGGCATCGGACGGCTCAGGATGGAGTGGCGTGGATCAAGGCTGAATGGCGGTTGCTAGGACATGCAACCGACCTCCAAACCACCTTGGACAACCACCTGGATGCCGTTGAACCCAAGGCGGTGCATCCAACGATGAGGGAGGTGGCGGCCGCCACCTAGGGCCGGCGCCCGCCACTAGGGTTAGCCCTAGGTCGGCTGGCTGCCCCCTATAAGTACCCTCCTCACTCATTTGGGCTATAAATACCCCCCTAGTGACACTACTTCATTCGTACCAGTACCATCCCACATCAAGCAACACACAAGCAAGAGAAGCAAGTGAGGGTCAAGTTAGAAGCTCAGAGAGCTTAGGCAAGTAGGTTAGCTAGTAGAGACAGTATAGCTCTAGTGCCCTCGCTACATCGCGGCTCTTAGTTTAGCACAACTTAGCCTAAGTCCTTGGCAGAATTAGCGTAGAGCTTGCTAAGAGAGAAGCGAGTGCGAGCGACTGGCATCGGAGGTCGGTTGATTTCCCGGCGTCTCTGGTCTGGTTGCTCTCTTGTATCTCAGGTACATTTATCTTTATCTCAGTATTACTTTAAGCATTACTTTCAGTATTACTTTATCAAGTACCTTGAGTGTGACCTAGCTATCCTACAGTTCAATTCACTTAGCCATAGTAGTTAATCTCAAGTGAGTTTAGTGTTTGATCTTTGCCAATAGGTTTGCTTAGTTAGTTTAGTGTTTATCTTATTAAGTCAAGTGTTTGCTCTGACGTCCGCAAGGGTGTCTCTATTCAAAGCTAGGGTAGAGATAGTTAGAATATAGTTAAGCGTGGTGCTTAGTTATAGACTTACCTTCAGATACGGCTGGACCCCCGGATAGCTGTGGTAGCAAGCAGGTGGTGACAGCCCTGTGCGCCTTGAATTCCACCACATAGTTGGCCCAGTTTAACAGTAAGGCTCGTTGTGCTAGCGTTCAACCTAAGTAAGTGGTAAAGGCAAGTACGCCTCGATACTTGACAAGATAGGAATAAAACTATACTCAACTTAGTTGCTTTATTGACTTTTGCCTACCTTGCTTCGTAACTATCTTGCTTCGTAGTTATCTTGCTTGTAGTTATCTAGGAGTAGTTATTAGTTAGTAGTTAGTTATCTTAGTTACCCATAGTTACCCTCTATCTACCTATCCATCCACCTTACCTTAGCCATCCATTTCATCCTTACCTATCCACCCACATATTCTTTCTAGCCTTTCATCTTCCCTTCTCCCCTTTTCCTTTTTCTTATTTCTTCGACTCTCATCCCCTCCTTGACTCGACTCATACACCACCCTAGCCTTCCCTTGGGATCAAATAAATCGACACCTGGTACTCCCAGGCGAAGTGCTACTACGATAGTTCTGTGCGCTTGCAGAATCTCCTCCTGGTAGATTGCATTCTCTCTAGCTAGCTCCTACTAGTGTCGGGATTAACAACCCCGCTTGGCATTAGTAGATAGCTGCTTTAGCTCCACTCCTTTAGGTATAGTGACCGGTCTTACTTCAAGCATTTCTGACGCCGTTGCCGGGGATAGACTCCATAGTCTACTCCTAGTAACAACGTTAGCGAGTGCCAACAAGCATCTCTGGGCCGTTACCGGGGATAGTTGCCTAGCACTATCTTTAGTGAAGCTAAGAACTACCAACAAGCATTTCTGGCGCCATTGCCGGGGAAGGCAATTGGTATATCGGTTGAGTCCGTGTCGAATTTATCTTCGCTCAAGCTCCCGCTTAGCGAATCCCATCTTACCCCATTCTTTCTTTCCTTAACTCTTCTTATCCTTTTCCTTCATCTTCTTCAACTTCTTTCTTTCTTATCTCGTTCTATCTTCACGATGGCCAATAAGACCATTTGTGAGTTTTCTGCTCCTTCTGCCACTAATGTAGCGATAGGACCAGACGTGATCGAAGCCAACCTCAATTTTGAGTTGAAACCGGCTCTGATCACGATGGTCCAAGCTAGCCCGTTCTGTGGCAAGGCTCATGAGGATGCCAATGCTCACCTCCAACAATTCTTGGAGATTTGTGGCACCTTCACCATTAAAGGGATAACCCAAGAAGCCATTCGTCTTCGTCTCTATCCTTTCTCTTTGCTAGGAAAAGCGAAGCAATGGTTCTATACCGATCGCAACGCTGTAGACACATGGGACAAGTGTTCCAATGCTTTTCTCGCCAAATTCTTTCCGATGGGCAAGACGAATGCTCTTCGCAACAAAATCTCCAGCTTTACGCAACAAGCCGAGGAATCTATTCCCGAGGCTTGGGAGAGGTTGCAAGAGTATGTCGCTGCTTGTCCGCACCATGGTATGGAGGACGGGCTATTGATCCAGAACTTCTACCATGGCCTAACCCCACTCTCTAGAAGCCATTTGGATGCCGCCTCCGGCGGTGCATTCTTTTCTCTGAATGTTGCAGATGCTAAGGCTCTCATAAAGAAGATGGTGTCAAACCAAGGATGGAATGATGAGAGACTGCAGCCCCGTAAGCGAGGTATGCATTCCCTTAAGGAAGCCGACATGATCGTGGCCAAGATGGACCTACTGGCAAAGAAGCTAGACAGCTGTGAGAAGATGAACCAACAAGAGAGTGTCCAATCTCTGGAATCCTACGTGACTTGTGAAGTCTGTGGAGAAACCGGACATTCTGGGAACCACTGCCCCGAGCTACATGAAGATTTGAACTTCATCAACAACAGTAACGGTTTTCGTCAATAGAATCAAGGATGGAATCAGCCTGCAAACTCTCAAGGTAACAATTCATTCCCTCGCTCTAATTTTCATAATTCTGATGATTTCTCGTTCTTAAAGAATTTAGTTTACTCACAAGGTAGAACTACTGAATTTTTGAATAAGAAATTAATGTCGAATGATAAAGCCCTTGAGAATATAA
Organism: Coix lacryma-jobi var. lacryma-jobi; assembly: GCA_009763385.1. Taxonomy (NCBI): domain Eukaryota; kingdom Viridiplantae; phylum Streptophyta; class Magnoliopsida; order Poales; family Poaceae; genus Coix; species Coix lacryma-jobi. The sequence goes on along the minus strand of CM019827.1, from coordinate 114,395,561 downwards.
ATGCTAAATTGGAAGATTTCTCATATGCTCTGAAAAATCAACTTAGCTTTAATAAGATGTTAGAAACCCAATTAGCTCAACTTGCTGCTATCATACCATCTTTTGAAACTGGCAAAATTCCTGCTAACCTGACATGGAAACTGCTAATATGGTTGAAATAAAATATTTTAACTATTATGAAGATCAAACCATGACTGTTAAAAAGGGTGATCATGGTAGTCCCATAATTAGATGCTCAATCTTTGGTGAAGTCTTTAAAAATGCCATGTGTGATTTAGGATCGAGTGTGAACATTCTATCTAAAGATTTCTATGAAAACTCATTCTTTCCACCCATGACATCCACATCTGCCTATGTTGTGCTAGCTGATCAATCCGCTTGCTATGTAGAAGGAATAGTTAATGATTTACCTGTTCATATTAGAAGTTCCTATGTTCCTGCTGATTTCATAATACTAGATATGGGAAATAGGAAAGATGTGCCTCTAATCTTAGGTAGACCCTTCTTGAACACTGTTGATGCCTGCATATATGTGGGAAGTGGTAAAATTCAAATGACATTAGGAGGGAGGAAGGAAATATTCTCTTTCTCCCGAGGTTCCGCATATGCCGCTAACATGTAGGAAGCAAAACCCGTTCGTACCAAGAAGAGGCGCCCAAGAACAAGGTGGAACATAAAGAAAGAACCACCTCCTCCTGAGTTGTGTAGCTCACTTAACAAAGGAGAGGTGCCAAAAGAAGAAGAACCAGATGGAGTACTAAGAGAAGAAGTGCCCATGGAAGAAGATCCACCCGATAAGGATGAAACTCCATGGACCTAAGGTATGGTTTTACTTTTAATTTTTCCCTTTTCGAATAAATAACATATGTCATGCATGTAACTAAAAAAAATCAGTTATCATTAGTTATATGCATAGGTGTATGTTAACTTAGTTAGAACAATAAAATATCATAATAGGATAGTTTCCCTTTTCACAACATTAGATAGTTTCCCTTTTAATAAAATGAGAACAAGAGCTTCGACTGAGAAGAAGAAGATCTTTCACCAAGCAAGAAGCCAGCTTGGGAGAGACTCCCGCTTCGATAAGGTATGTCTCAAGCCTACACTTTACATTCAGTTCTTAAATTATATATCTTTTGAATGTCACATGCTTGCCTAAATAACCACTCCATGAATAAAATTGATAAAATCTGCTTAAACAAGTTGAAACCTGAATAACATTTGAAATATGTCATGCAAATGCTATTGTTATGGTTTGAATGACTGATCTTATCTAAGTTGTAGCTTTTGTGGGTTGCACATGCTTTAACTGAAATCATGCTTAGTGAGTAAAGTTAGTAAGAAATGGAGTAATTCTTTAAACTTGCTAAGGTGAAATTAGGACCTAATCTGGAGGATTTCTTTTAAAAAATTATGAAAACCATGCTAAAAAGTTCCTCCTAGATTTTATCCCATCACACCACCAGCCAAATATTGTTAGTCATTAGTCAAAACCACAAAGAGCTTTGTTTGTGTTGAGCTTTGTTAGACCTCATAGATCTTAGTAGAGAAGCTTATCATATCTTTTGAATCAAGATTCACGCACACCCACCATAATTTGCCTACTTTCCACTTTGGAAGTTTGCAACCACCAAATAAATTGCTTATTCTCTACACTGGAGATATGCAATACCCTGCCAAACATCCATTGCTAGCCCTTATGCTATTCCTACACTGGAATAAGCATTTCTCTCCCTTTCCCTACTCATTTCAAAAAATCTTTCCTATGAGAACCTAGGGAAATCGTAGAGCTAAAAGAGGAGAGAGAGAAGAAAAATGAGCAAGTAGCTAAAAGAAAGGACTATGTCTGTATCAAAAAGTGAGCAAAGTAGCAAAGAGGACTATGTCCTAAGAAAATGTGAGGACACTCTTTTGTCTACTCACTATGTATCCAAAAAGAGAGAGAGAGAGAAGTATCATTAGCTCTAGACCCCAGAAATTAACTAGGAAGGATTATGAAATATATTCTATACACTTCCACATAACCACACATGCAATCTTGATCAATTTTTATGATTTTACTGCTCCTTATGATCTGAGTGTTCTTAGCAATAAACATAGACAATTTGCTCATGGTTCTTAGCCTACCTATAACCTCATATCATTCTTTAGAAATAGGAGAGGCTACATTTTGGCCTAAGTGGGATTCAAACACCATTGAGTGATGGTGAATCTTGGAGGACTTAAGGCAAGTTTTTATCTTTTGAAAAAACCTTAAAAAACCTCAGACAGAATCCTAGTTAAACCTAAGCAAAGATAAAAGTTTCCTATCTACTGCTTATTTCACTCTTGCATGTTGAAGTGAAAAGCTATAAGCCCACATTGCTATGAGGTAATGATATATGTTAAGTTATTTCTCACATTAAAAATATGCACTTGACAGCATTCTTAAGTTGTGATCCATTTCATGCTCATGCTTAAACGCATGTTGCTCGAGGAGAGCCACAGGTTGCTTGGGGGGCTTGTTGATGGTCCTAACACTATTTTACCAATTGCGCCTCAAACAGTCATTGACCCTTAAAATCCACCAAAAAGGCATAGAAATGTAGTCAAATAGGTTTCAAATAACCAAATTCCAACAGTTTTTTGGTCCCATAGCGACGATTTATTGAAGCAGGATTTGAAACCGCAAATTTGGACATTTGGGCCCCCACCAGAGTGCGGCAGGACCAGCACCATTAGAGCAGAGGACCACAATATGGGGCCTTAAAAGGGGGGTCGCTAGCCGCCAACCTAAAGTGGCGCCCGCCAAAGCTTGGGTTGACCAAGTTTACCCCATGCCACAATCACGCGCATCGTTGTGATCCTCCCCAAGGCCAAAATCTTGGACCTTGGTCAATGGTCCTGTGGCAATCGGACGGTCAGGAGTGGCAAGTGGCGGGGATCAAGGCTGAATGGCGGTATGCTGATAGGACATGGCAACGAACTTCTCTCCAAACCGCCTTTGGACAAAAACCCTGGGATGATTTTTGCAGTGAAGACCAAGGCGGTTGCAATCCAACGGTGAGGGACCGTACGGGCTGGCGGGCCGCAACTAGGGCTGGCGCCGCCACTAGGGTAGCCTGAGTCGACTGGCTTGCCCCTAAAGTAACCCCTCACTATATTTAGGGCTATAAAAAGTCCCCCCTAGGTGACAACTTAATTCGTACCCGTACCATCCCCATCAAGCAACACACAAGCCAAGGAACAGCAGTGAGGTCAAGTTGAGAAGCTCAGAGAGCTTAGGCAAGTAGGTGTAGCTAGTAGAGAGAGATATAGCTCTAGTGCCCTCGATACATGCGCGGCGGGTCTTAGTTTGAGCAAGATTAAGCCACAGTCCTTGGCAGAATTAGGTAGAGCTTGCTAATAGAGAAAGGGGGATGCGAGCGACTGCATCGGAGGCGGTTGGATTCCCAGCTCTCATGGACTGGTTGCTCTCTTGTAATCTCGAGGGTTACATTTATCTTTATCTCAGTATTACTTTAAGCATTACATTTCAGTATTATTTCAGTATGACTTTTATCAAGTACCTTGAGTGTGACCTAAGCTTCTACAGTTTCCTCAAGACTTAGCTGCACAATCTTGATCGGTGGGGTGGGACTCAAAGGTCCAGGCGATCATCGAATCGTCTAACTATGAGACCCTCACTTGCGATGAGCTCTTAGTAAGCTCAAGTCTAGTGAGATTGACGCCATGTCGAGGGCTTCTTATGAAAATCCTTCTGGCCCGACTATGGCTTTGGTTTCTGGCTCTTCTGCTAACCCCTCTGGAGATTTGCACTCTCTTCACTCTTTGTCCCAGAGGACCAGGTGGAGTCTTTGGGGGATGATGAGTTGGCGATGGCGCAACCGGTTCTCGTGGTTCCACAACAACCGCATGAACCATCGCGCGGAGGAGGACGCTCAGGATGCTTTGAGTGTGGCGACCCCGACACTCATCGACAACTGTCCCAAGAAGAAGCACACATCTGGGAGGGTGGTCATGGGCACAAGTACGACTCCGGCAAGCACAAGGAGAAGGATGTCCCCGCGCGGCAAAGCGGAGGGGCGGCTTCGACAAGGAGTACATCAAGAAGTACTTGGAGAAGGCCCAGGCTGAGCAGCGTGCGTTCTTCGCCACGCTCAGTGACGTCGACGGCTCGGATGAAGACTCCTCTTGCTCAAGCGTGACGAGTCCGAGAAGAAGAAGAAGATCGAGGACAAGCTGAACGGTCTCTGCTTCTTCGCCGACGACGATGGCTTCTGCACCATGGCCCTTGGTGATGAGGTCGACGGCCAGCTGGAGGACACCCCTCGGGCCGACGACGACGACACCTCTCAGGTAATACGATTGGAGAACGTTTGGTTGGTGGATTCCGGTTGCTCGAGGCACATGACGGAAACGCCAAGGTTTTCCAGCTTAGTCCTGTCGCCGGAAAGGAGTTTATCACCTTCGGCGACAATAGCAAAGGTAAAGTGTTGTCTCGTGGGTCGGTGCGAGTTAATGAGCACTTTGTGTTGCGCGATGTTGCTCTTGTTTCTAACTTGCATTTTAACTTCTTTCTGTTGCGAACTCTTTGATGACGACTATGAGATTCGTTTTAAGCCGAATCTCAGTCGTATTTTGGACCCTCAGGGCAATCTTGTTTGTGTGATTTCGCCCTTTGGAAAGTCTTTCGTGCGGATTTTCGGAGTCTTTTGGCATTTCTCGTTGTCTGGTGGGGACCCTCCTCCTCTGATCTTTGGAAGTGGCATAGGAGACTAGGACAATTGAGCTTCGACTTGCTTGCAAGACTAGCTCACTTGGCCTAATCCGAGGATTGCCCAAGTTGTCGATGGAGAAGGATCTTGTTTGCCACTCTTGTAGACATGGGAAGATGGTTGCCGCTCCCCACCATCCAGTAACTCAGGTCATGACCAAGTGCGTGGAGAGCTTTTGCACATGGACCTTGTTGGTCCGGCTCGGGTGAGCTCGGTTGGGGGAAGTGGTATGTGCTTGTTGTTGTTGACGATTTTCGAGATATTCGTGGGTCTCTTTTTAGCTGAGAGAGACGAGACTTTCTCCTTTGCTCGCCATCTGATTTTGCGTCTTGGAATGAGTTCCCTTTGAACTCGATGCGAGCTATTAGGAGTGATAATGGTTCCGAATTCAAGAATTCGGATTTTGAGAAGTTTTGTAACTCTCAGGGTTTGGAGCATCAGTTTTCTTCCCCCTACACACCGCCCCAAAATGGTGTTGTAGAGAGGAAGAATCGGACCCTGTTAGAGATGGCCAGGACGATGCTCGATGAGCATAGGATCCTAGGTGATATTGGGCCGAAGCTATGAGCACTGATGCTACATTTCAAATCGCATTTTTCTCCGAGCTTTCTTGAAAAAGACTTTATGAGTTGCATTTTGGAAAACTGCCCAAGGTGAGTTGTTTTCGAGTTTTTGGTTGCCACTGTTTTATACTCAAAAAGGGCAACTTGGACAAGTTGAGTCTCGTTCTTCTGACGGTGTGTTTTGGGTTATGGCACTCATACTCACGTTATCGTGTACTTAACCTTGACACTAACCGAGTCATGGAGACATCCGATGTCACCTTCGACGAGACCATGTTTGTCCTTCTTCTCGTTTTGAGCGTGCAGGAGATCATGAGGTTGGTGAGCCTCTTTTGATGATGAGGACGAGGGTGCTGAAGGTATGGATGATCCAGCACCCCCTCCACCTGTTGTGCCGCAAGGAGCGGCTTCTACGACGACTTACGGCCCCGACACGTCTTCTTCCTGGGGGTCGTGGGATCCGCCACCCCGAGCGTAACCTTTTGTACCCGGGGAGGCACCAGCTGCTGTTGAGGGGGAGGCCACTTCGGCAAGGGAGGCGCCACGACACATTCGCGCCAGCACCCGCCTCAGCAGATGATCGGCAGAACGACGAACGCGTCACCCGGTCAAGGCAAATCTCTCACTTTGCTCATTCTGCATTGTTGTGATTTTGAAACCCGGGATGGGACACGCTTTGACGGATCTGGATTGGGTCAATGTCATGCATGAGGAGCTTGAGAACTTTGAGAGAAATCGGGTTTGGGTTCTAGTGTCTCCACCTTCTGAGTGTCATCCAATGGGACAAATGGGTTTTCAAAACAACACGGGAGAAGATGGCCATGTTGTGAGAAACAAGGCCAGAATCGTAGCCCAGGGTTATAGTCAGAAGGAGGGGATAGACTATGAGGAGACGTTTGCTCCTGTATTCGTTTGGAGGCAATTAGGATACTTTGGCTTTGCTGCATCCCCGAGGTATCGAGGTGTCGGCACACCCCCTAGTCCTCGTTGGAGCCCGCAAGGGTATCGCTCCCCCTTGATCCGCGCAAGGATCAAGTGCTCACTACGAGCTGATTCTTCGCCACTCCGGCCCGGTGAATCGCTCGCTACCGGTCACAACTTGGCTTGGGTCATCCACAATGCCTCCGGATGATCACCAAGCTCTCCGATCGCCACCAAGCCGTCTAGGTGATGCCGATCACCAAGAGTAACAAGCTAGAACTCTCACTTGACCAAGACAAGGCCAAAGAGATGGATGGATGCACACTTGCTACTCAATTCTCACTAGGAGGTGTCTAATTCTCTCAATTAGCAATCTCTCAACCTCACTAGGGCTCTTGCACTTTCTCACACTCACAATGTGTCTCTCAGCAGATGGAAGTGGCAAGAACACTCTAATGGATGAGGGAAGGAGTATAAATACTCCCCCAACCGGCCATCCAAAAGAGCACCAAACAGGGCTCACTGCGGGGGCATCGGACGCTCGATGCTAGGCATCGGACGCGCCGATGACCTCGACCAACGGTCGACTGTACCTCTTGTCAGACTGTTAAAGGGACATCGGACGCTGGGCAGCGTCCGATGCCACCACATCGGACGCGTCCGATGTGGATTTACCCTCTCTGGAACCTCTCTGCATGGACCACACGCTGGCCCTCAGCGTCCGATGCCAGCGTCCGATGCAACCTCAGTTCACGCGCACGTGAACAGTGGCAGGCGCGTCCGATGTGAACACATCGGCGCGTCCGATGCCACACACCAGACTAAACCCTAGTCGGGGTGAGCACACCAGGCCAGCGTCCGATGCCCATTACAAGGGCAAACTCAACTCGGATCGAGACTGCCTTAACGACTTTTGATCCTCTCGACATAGGTATCTCTCTGAGCTACCTAGGGCTATGAAATAACAAGTGTGCACCACACTACCTCAATAGACTCATCTAGGTCAAGCTACTGATTCACGCTCCCCTTTATAGTACGGCCAAAGGAAAAACAAAGACCTAAGACTACCTAAGTGTCCTCTAACACCATATGACACTTAGCCTAGTCTACCACCGTCTTCGTCGTCTGTCCTTTGAAAACCAAAATGATATCCATCGCCAGGGGACATGAACTCCATATGCCCGTATCGTCGCCATTACCGTGACCTAACTCAATCTTGTTTCTGCAAAACACACGTTAGTCACAGTAATCTTGTGTTTCATCCAATCACTGAAACCCACTAGGGGCCAAGATGCGTTCACCGAGCTCAACACTGCACAACACAAGCCAAAGAACATGCGCATCATCCCAGTTGACAATCACTCGTCATCCTAAGATCGGCATACACCCATGTACGCAATCTCCCCCTGATGAGTGCATTGTCAGCTACCAACACAATCATATGAAGTAGAAGAAAGAAGGAAGAAGACGTAAGCGAACTCAACCAATCGACCAAAAGCGAGGCAAAAAACCAGAAAAAGTCGAATGGAGTGAGAGAGACACTTGGTTCCCAAAGACATGGGCAACGACTCGATGCAACCAAGCAAAGCAAAGCTAGCCCTCAAGAAGAGGCAGAAACAAGCTCAACACGCTAGCGAGAAGTCCAGAGAAAAGAAGCCAAAAATGAGTAAATCAGCTAGTTCCTCCAGAAGAGGCAAAGGCTCAACACAACTAGCAGAACCGCTCCAAACCAAATGAAAAATGCTTTGAATCAAATTGACCAAACAAAACTTGTCAAATAAAACAAGTGAGGCAAGCCTCCCCCTTCAATAATGCACACAACTAGGGACATGATTTGTCAAATTTCTCCCCCTTAGTTGAAAATGCACACAACAAGGCAAGGCAAAATGCATATGAGTCACTAAAAAGGTTAGCAGCTTCGGGTATATAGTCGATAGAAAGAATAGATGCTCTAGAGAGTGCTGATCCAACGATTCAACAAACAAGCATAAATGCTAGTAAAGGCTCAAACTGATCACAAAATACGAAATCTGAAATATGAGCATAGTGAGCAGTTTTAAGCCATTCAGAAAGGATTCACCATCAAAATAGAAACCAAACATGTATAGACAGGAAGTTACACAGTGCTAAACATGTATAAAAGGTGAACTACCCCTAGCAAAGTTCAATCATCATGCTGTAGATGAAACATAGACTTGTGCTTTCAAATTTATGTAGTCGGAGTTGCAGCGGTGATGACACAAGTTTGAAATTTTAGCAATGTGATTGCGAGAGGTTGAAAAACTTGATATTGCCTAACTTGCAACCGAGCTAAGCCTATGCATAAGCAATCAGAAGCTTGAAGCAACGGTTTCGGTCGTACACTACACGGCCCAAGTTTAACTCAAAGTGCAATGAGAAACAGTCTCGATACCGTGATGTGCTGTCAAGTAATCCATCTCGTTCTTTTCAATTCACTTAGACTTGGTTCAAATTTAATAGAATATGAACAAACCAAGCAAGTTGTTGGTATAAATTAACGCACCATCTACTTTATCCGCCAAGCGCACAGATAAAATCTCCCGATGTAGCACTTCACCGAGTAACCCAGTTTTAATATCGAACCCAAAGGAACGGATAGTGTTAAGTCTTAAAGTAAACCCTGAGTAGCTAACAAGGACAGAGATCTAGAAGTATAGAGGGGATCATTAAGGCTATCTAATTCCATTTAAGAGTGATATGTTATATATTCTTAGTGGGGAAGTGCCATAAAAGGTTCACAAACAGAGTATGAGTCTTTTTGCAAATGTATAATCCTACGAGCCTACACACGGGTAAGACTGAAGAATACAGAAGCACAAGGCTAGAAGAATCAGCTTATAGAGTCACCCTTGCGAACAACCACTACTACCGGCGTTATAGGAGGCATTTATGAGCTATCAAGTCTAAGCACCACGCTTACACTATCAAACTACTCTAACTCTAGTGCGACTAGAATAAAGTACTCAAAAGAGAGTCATAAACCTTAAGAATAATAAGAACAATGGATCAAAATTAAATATAGATGTTGATTACCGAAACAATCGCTGAAGCAAGTTGAAGATGAACTTGAATCCGCAGGTACAAGATGAAGAAGTTGATCCGACAGGCCGGAGCTCCTCTTGATCTCTTCCTCTCTCTCTCTCTTTCTAGTTCTAGTATATATAAGACTAGGTTTAAACCTAAACTAGAGGGGTAAACTAGTCTTCTACTTGAAAGCTGGCTCTTGAAGTTCTTCTAGGGTTTCTGAATGAAGCGTAGACTTTCTGAAGAGAGACTTATTTTACCCTGGGGCCTGAGGGCCTGTTTATATAGCCCTGAGGGATCAACCGTGACCGTTAGATCAAACGACTTCAGGGACGGTGGAGATGCATCCTATGAGGCGGTGTGGAAGAAGGTTCCGGAAGGCGGAGGCCATTGGGCCCAAGGGTGACCGACTAGTCATAGGGTGGGACCGGTCGGTCCCACCTGGCGGCCTCTCGGGTGTCCCGTCTCGTGGTGTCCTCTGGTGTCCTCTAGGTCCTTCTGGAGTATTCTGACGTGCCAGTTCCATAATCTTCCGTCGGTTTCCTTCTAGGAGAAGTAATCAGTGCTAGTTTTCCTGTTTAGTCCCTGCAGAATCACAATCCACCAAAACTCGTGGAATATTGTCAATAAAAGCCTAAACCTTTATTGGTGATTGAATTCATGCCCTTTTCATATTTATTATCCTTTAATTTTGATAGATAACCAGTGTCAACACAAGTGAAGAACTCAGAACTAGAGACATAGCAACCTAGCATATATGAAAAGCACAACTGACTTCAACACCTTCTACACATGTAGTTGCCAAATCAATGGTGAACATGTTTCAATTTTATGTTGAATTATGCAATTCACAGTTCTAAAAAGTGGCTCAGCTCACAACAGTATCAGTGATAAAAAAAGAGCCTAAGCTACATGCATCATCATAATATCATTAAAGCATACACTAATTGTTGATGGTCCTTAAACACCTGTTTTACCATCAACATTTGACCCTAAAATCCACCAAAAAGGCATGAAATGTAGTCAAATAGGTTTCAAACTAACCAAATTCCACATGTCCATAGAATTTTATTTGAATGCAGGATTGAACCAAATTTAGACATTTGGACCCACCAGAGGCCAAGCCCACTCAGCAGGGCCCAAATGGGCCTAAGAGGGGTGGCGCCCGCCACCTCTAAGTGGCCGCCGCCACTTGGGTTGGCCCAAGTTTCACCCCCTGCCACGTCACCGATCCGTGTGACCTCCCCAAGGCCAAATCTTGGCCCTTGGTCACTAGGTCAGTGGCATCGGCGGCTAGGAGGATGGAGTGGCGTGGATCAAGGCTGAATGGCGGTTGCTAGGACATGCAACCGACCTCCAAACCACCTTGGACAACCACCTGGATGCCGTTGAACCAAGGCGGTGCATCCAACGATGAGGGAGGTGGCGGCCGCCACCTAGGGCCGGCGCCCGCCACTGGGTTAGCCCTAGGTCGGCTGGCTGCCCCCTATAAGTACCCCTCCTCACTCATTTGGGCTATAAATACCCCCCTAGTGAATACTTTCATTCGTACCAGTACCATCCCACATCAAGCAACACACAAGCAAGAGAAGCAAGTGAGGGTCAAGTTAGAAGCTCAGAGAGCTTAGGCAAGTAGGTTAGCTAGTAGAGACAGTATAGCTCTAGTGCCCTCGCTACATCGCGGCTCTTAGTTTAGCACAACTTAGCCTAAGTCCTTGGCAGAATTAGCGTAGAGCTTGCTAAGAGAGAAGCGAGTGCGAGCGACTGGCATCGGAGGTCGGTTGATTTCCCGGCGTCTCTGGTCTGGTTGCTCTCTTGTATCTCAGGTACATTTATCTTTATCTCAGTATTACTTTAAGCATTACTTTCAGTATTACTTTATCAAGTACCTTGAGTGTGACCTAGCTATCCTACAGTTCAATTCACTTAGCCATAGTAGTTAATCTCTAGTGAGTTTAGTGTTTGATCTTTGCCAATAGTTGCTTAGCTTAGTTAGTTAGTGTTTATCTTATTAAGTCAAGTGTTTGCTCTGACGTCCGCAAGGGTGTCTCTATTCAAAGCTAGGGTAGAGATAGTTAGAATATAGTTAAGCGTGGTGCTTAGTTATAGACTTACCTTCAGATACGGGCTGGACCCCCGGATAGCTGTGGTAGCAAGCAGGTGGTGACAGCCTGTGCGCCTTGAATTCCACCACATAGTTGGCCCAGTTTAACAGTAAGGCTCGTTGTGCTAGCGTTCAACCTAAGTAAGTGGTAAAGGCTAGTACGCCTCGATACTTGACAAGATAGGAATAAAACTATACTCAACTTAGTTGCTTTATTGACTTTTGCCTACCTTGCTTCGTAACTATCTTGCTTCGTAGTTATCTTGCTTGTAGTTATCTAGGAGTAGTTATAGTTAGTAGTTAGTTATTTAGTTACCCATAGTTACCCTCTATCTACCTATCCATCCACCTTACCTTAGCCATCCATTTCATCCTTACCTATCCACCCACATATTCTTTCTAGCCTTTCATCTTCCCTTCTCCCCTTTTCCTTTTCTTATTTCTTCGACTCTCATCCCCTCCTTGACTCGACTCATACACACCCTAGCCTTCCCTTGGGATCAAATAAATCGACACCTGGTACTCCCAGGCGAAGTGCTACTACGATAGTTCTGTGCGCTTGCAGAATCTCCTCCTGGTAGATTGCATTCTCTCTAGCTAGCTCCTACTAGTGTCGGGATTGACAACCCCGCTTGGCATTAGTAGATAGCTGCTTTAGCTCCACTCCTTTAGGTATAGTGACCGGTCTTACTTCAAGCATTTCTGACGCCGTTGCGGGGATAGACTCCATAGTCTACTCCTAGTAACAACGTTAGCAGTGCCAACAAGCATCTCGGGCCGTTACCGGGGATAGTTGCCTAGCACTATCTTTAGTGAAGCTAAGAACTACCAACAAGCATTTCTGGCGCCGTTGCCGGGGAAGGCAATTGGTGTATCGGTTGAGTCCGTGTCGAATTTATCTTCGCTCAAGCTCCCGCTTAGCGAATCCCATCTTACCCCATTCTTTCTTTCCTTAACTCTTCTTATCCTTTTCCTTCATCTTCTTCAACTTCTTTTTTCTTATCTCGTTCTATCTTCACGATGGCCAATAAGACCATTCGTGAGTTTTCTGCTCCTTCTGCCGCTAATGTAGCGATAGGACCAGACGTGATCGATGCCAACCTCAATTTTGAGTTGAAACCGGCTCTGATCACGATGGTCCAAGCTAGCCCGTTCTGTGGCAAGGCTCATGAGGATGCCAATGCTCACCTCCAACAATTCTTGGAGATTTGCGGCACCTTCACCATTAAGGGGATAACCAAGAAGCCATCCGTCTTCGTCTCTTTCCTTTCTCTTTGCTAGGAAAAGCGAAGCAATGGTTCTATACCGATCGCAACGCTGTAGACACATGGGACAAGTGTTCCAATGCTTTTCTCGCCAAATTCTTTCCGATGGGCAAGACGAATGCTTCGCAACAAAATCTCCAGCTTTACGCAACAAGCCGAGGAATCTATTCCCGAGGCTTGGGAGAGGTTGCAAGAGTATGTCGCTGCTTGTCCGCACCATGGTATGGAGGACTGGCTATTGATCCAGAACTTCTACCATGGCCTAACCCCACTCTCTAGAAGCCATTTGGATGCCGCCTCGGCGGTGCATTCTTTTCTCTGAATGTTGCAGATGCTAAGGCTCTCATAGAGAAGATGGTGTCAAACCAAGGATGGAATGACGAGAGACTGCAGCCCCGTAAGCGAGGTATGCATTCCCTTAAGGAGCCGACATGATCGTGGCCAAGATGGACCTGCTGGCAAAGAAGCTGGACAGCTGTGAGAAGATGAACCAACAAGAGAGTGTCCAATCTCTGGAATCCTACATGACTTGTGAAGTCTGTGGGAGAAACCGGACATTCTGGGAACCACTGCCCCGAGCTACATGAAGATTTGAACTTCATCAACAACAGTAACGGTTTTCGTCAATAGAATCAAGGATGGAATCAGCCTGCAAACTTCAAGGTAACAATTCATTCCCTCGCTCTAATTTTCATAATTCTGATGATTTCTCGTTCTTAAAGAATTTAGTTTACTCACAAGGTAGAACTACTGAATTTTGAATAAGAAATTAATGTCGAATGATAAAGCCTTGAGAATATAAATGCTAAATTGGAAGATTTCTCATATGCTCTGAAAAATCAACTTAGCTTTAATAAGATGTTAGAAACCCAATTAGCTCAACTTGCTGCTATCATACCATCTTTTGAAACTGGCAAAATTCCTGCTAAACCTGACATGGAAACTGCTAATATGGTTGAAATAAAATATTTTAACTATTATGAAGATCAAACCATGACTGTTAAAAAGGGTGATCCTGGTAGTCCCATAATTAGATGCTCAATCTTTGGTGAAGTCTTTAAAAATGCCATGTGTGATTTAGGATCGAGTGTGAACATTCTATCTAAAGATTTCTATGAAAACTCATTCTTTCCACCCATGTCATCCACATCTGCCTATGTTGTGCTAGCTGATCAATCCGTTGCTATGTAGAAGGAATAGTTAATGATTTACCTGTTCATATTAGAGGTTCCTATGTTCCTGCTGATTTCATAATACTAGATATGGGAAATAGGAAAGATGTGCCTCTAATCTTAGGTAGACCCTTCTTGAACACTGTTGATGCCTGCATATATGTGGGAAGTGGTAAAATTCAAATGACATTAGGAGGGAGGAAGGAAATATTCTCTTTCTCCCGGGTTCCGCATATGCCGCTAACATGCAGGAAGCAAAACCCGTTCGTACCAAGAAGAGGCGCCCAAGAACAAGGTGGAACATAAAGAAAGAACCACCTCCTCCTGAGTTGTGTAATTCACATAACAAAGGAGAGGTGCCAAAAGAAGAAGAACCAGATGGAGTACTAAGAGAAGAAGTGCCCAAGGAAGAAGATCCACCCGATAAAGATCCACTCCATGATGAAACTCCATGGACCTAAGGTATGGTTTTACTTTAATTTTCCCTTTTCGAATAAATAACATATGTCATGCATGTAACTAAAAAAAATCAGTTATCATTAGTTATATGCATAGGTATATGTTAACTTAGTTAGAACAATAAAATATCATAATAGGATAGTTTCCCTTTTCACAACATTAGATAGTTTCCCTTTTAATAAAATGAGAACAAGAGCTCTCGACTGAGAAGAAGAAGATCTTTCACCAAGCAAGAAGCCAGCTTGGGAGAGACTCCCGCTTCGATAAGGTATGTCTCAAGCCTACACTTTACATTCAGTTCTTAAATTCTATATCTTTTGAATGTCACATGCTTGCCTAAATAACCACTCCATGAATAAAATGATAAAATCTGCTTAAACAAGTTGAAACCTGAATAAGATTTGAAATATGTCATGCAAATGCTATTGTTATGGTTTGAATGACTGTCTTATCTAAGTTGTAGCTTTTGTGGGTTGCACATGCTTTAACTGAAATCATGCTTAGTGAGTAAAGTTAGTAAGAAATGGAGTAGTAAATTAGAACTAATGTAAGGTGAAATTAGGACCTAATCTGGAGGATTTCTTTTAAAAATTATGAAAACCTTGCTAAAAGTTCCTCCTAGATTTTATCCCATCACACCACCAGCCAAATATTTGTTAGTCATTAGTCAAAACCACAAAGAGCTTTGTTTGTGTTGAGCTTTGTTAGACCTCATAGATCTTAGTAGAGAAGCTTATCATATCTTTTGAATCAAGATTCACGCACACCACCATAATTTGCCTACTTTCCACTTTGGAAGTTTGCAACCACCAAATAAATTGCTTATTCTCTACACCGGAGATATGCAATACCCTGCCAAACATCCCATTGCTAGCCTTATGCTATTCCTACACTGGGAATAAGCATTTCTCTCCTTTCCCTACTCATTTCAAAAATCCTTTCCTATAGAAACCTAGGGAAATCTAGAGCTAGAGAAAAGAGAGAGAGAGAAAGAAAAATGAGCAAAGTAGCTCAAGAAAGGACTATGTCCTGTGAAAAAAAAGTGAGCAAAGTAGCTCAAAAGAGGACTATGTCCTAAGAAAATGTGAGGACACATCTTTTGTCTACTCACTATGTATCCAAAAGAGAGAGAGAGAGAATTATCATTAGCTCTAGACCCCAGAAATTAACTAGGAAGGATTATGAAATATCTCTCTATACACTTCCACATAACCACACATGCACATCTTGATCAATTTTTATGATTTTCTGCTCCTTATGATCTGAGTGTCTTAGCAATAAACATCAGACAATTTGCTCATGGTTCTTAGCCTACCTATAACTCCACATATCATTCTTTAGAAATAGGAGAGGCTACATTTTGTAAGTGAGGATTTCAAACACCATTGAGTGATTGAGTGAATCTTGGAGGACTTAAGCAAGTTGTTATCTTTTGAAAACCTTGAAAAACCTCCAGACAGAATCCTAGTTAAACCTAAGCAAGATAAAAGTTTCCTATCTACTGCTTTATTTCACTCTTGCATGTTTGAAGTGAAAAGCTATAAGCCCCACATTGCTATGATTAATGATATATGCTAAGTTATTTCTCACTATACAATATGCACTTGCAGACATCTTAAGTTGCTATCCATTTCATGCTCAATGCTTAAACCGCATTGTTGCTCGAGGACGAGCAACAGGTTAGCTTGGGGGAGCTTGTTGATGGTCCTTAAACACCTATTTTACCATCAACATTTGACCCTAAAATCCACCAAAAAGGCATGAAATGTAGTCAAATAGGTTTCAAACTAACCAAATTCCACATGTCCATAGAATTTTATTTGAATGCAGGATTTGAACCAAATTTGGACATTTGGACCCACCAGAGGCCAAGCCCACTCAGCAGGGCCCAAATGGGCCTAAGGGGGGTGGCGCCCGCCACCTCTAAGTGGGCGCCCGCCACTTGGGTTGGCCCAAGTTTCACCCCCTGCCACGTCACCGATCCGTGTGACCTCCCCAAGGCCAAATCTTGGCCCTTGGTCACTAGGTCAGTGGCATCGGACGGCTCAGGATGGAGTGGCGTGGATCAAGGCTGAATGGCGGTTGCTAGGACATGCAACCGACCTCCAAACCGCCTTGGACAAAACCTGGATGCGTTGAAGCCAAGGCGGTGCATCCAACGGTGAGGGAGTGGCGGCCGCCACCTAGGGCTGGCGCCCGCCACTAGGGTTAGCCCTAGGTCGACTGGGCTGCTGCCCCTATAAGTACCCCCCTCACTCATTTGGGCTATAAATACCCCCCTGGTGACACTACTTCATTCGTACCAGTACCATCCCACATCAAGCAACACACAAGCAAGAGAAGCAAGTGAGGGTCAAGTTAGAAGCTCAGAGAGCTTAGGCAAGTAGGTTAGCTAGTAGAGAGAGTATAGCTCTAGTGCCCTCGCTACATCGCGGCTCTTAGTTTAGCACAGCTTAGCCTAAGTCCTTGGCAGAATTAGCGTAGAGCTTGCTAATAGAGAAGCGGGTGCGAGCGACTGGCATCGGAGGTCGGTTGATTTCCAGCATCTCTGGACTGGTTGCTCTCTTGTATCTCAGGTACATTTATCTTTATCTCAGTATTACTTTAAGCATTACTTTCAGTATTACTTTCAGTATTACTTTATCAAGTACCTTGAGTGTGACCTAGCTATCCTACAGTTCAATTCACTTAGCCATAGTAGTTAATCTCTAGTGAGCTTAGTGTTTGATCTTTGCCAATAGGTTGCTTAGTTAGTTTAGTGTTTATCTTATTAAGTCAAGTGTTTGCTCTGACGTCCGCAAGGGTGTCTCTATTCAAAGCTAGGGTAGAGATAGTTAGAATATAGTTAAGCATGGTGCTTAGTTATAGACTTACCTTCAGATACGGCTGGACCCCCGGATAGCTGTGGTAGCAAGCAGGTGGTGACAGCCCTGTGCGCCTTGAATTCCACCACGTAGTTGGCCTAGTTTAACAGTAAGGCTCGTTGTGCTAGCGTTCAACCTAAGTAAGTGGTAAAGGCTAGTATGCCTCGATACTTGACAAGATAGGAATAAAACTATACTCAACTTAGTTGCTTTATTGACTTTTGCCTGCCTTGCTTCGTAACTATCTTGCTTCGTAGTTATCTTGCTTGTAGTTATCTAGGAGTAGTTATTAGTTAGTAGTTAGTTATCTTAGTTACCCTCTATCTACCTATCCATCCACCTTACCTTAGCCATCCATTTCATCCTTACCTATCCACCCACATATTCTTTCTAGCCTTTCATCTTCCCTTCTCCCTTTTCCTTTTTCTTATTTCTTCGACTCTCATCCCCTCCTTGACTCGACTCATACACCACCCTAGCCTTCCCTTGGGATCAAATAAATCGACACCTGGTACTCCCAGGCGAAGTGCTACTACGATAGTTTTGTGCGCTTGCAGAATCTCCTCCTGGTAGATTGCATTTTCTCTAGCTAGCTCCTACTAGTGTCGGGATTGACAACCCCGCTTGGCATTAGTAGATAGCTGCTTTAGCTCCACTCCTTTAGGTATAGTGACCAGTCTTGCTTCAAGCATTTCTGACGCCGTTGCCGGGGATAGACTCCATAGTCTACTCCTAGTAACAACATTAGCGAGTGCCAACAAGCATCTTTGGGCCGTTACCGGGGATAGTTGCCTAGCACTATCTTTAGTGAAGCTAAGAACTACCAACACTAATCAGAGCACAGATTCATTCTACAGATTATAGACATGAAGCTCGAGAAGAGAAAGATGCAAAAATGTTGAAATGCGAAGCTAGAATAGAAAGAAAAAAAAGTCAGTCTATGATACAATAACCAAAATGTTTCCCCCAACTAAAAGGGGAAACACACACCAAGCTCACCTCTCAACCTAGCAAAGGTTGATTGGTCCAAAGGCTTAGTGAAAATATCTACCAACTGAAGATGAGTATCGACATGGTGAAGGTCGATATCACCCTTCTCATAGTGGTCTCGCAAGAAATGAAAGCGCACATCAATGTGTTTGGTCTTACAATACAGCACGGGGTTCTTAGCAACGCTAATCGCACTCGTGCTGTCACAAAGCAATGGAACTCGAGAAAAGCTTAGACCAAAATCACGCAAAGTGGCCATCATCCACAACAACTGGGAACAACAGCTAGCAGCAGCAACATATTCAGCCTCTGTGGTAGACTGTGCGACACTAGACTGCTTGCGAGAAGACCAAGAGACTAGAGAAGAACCCAAAAACTGACAAGTCCCAGAGGTGGACTTGCGCTCAAGTCGGCAACCAACAAAATCAGCATCTGAGTAACCACAAAGGGAGGGTGGAAGAAGCAGAATACCAAATCCTGAACTCAGGTGTGAAACATAAGTACCTCATAATGTGCTTGACCGCCTGACGGTGAGAAGTGTGCGGCGACGCCTGAAAGCGCGCACAAAGGCACACCGCGAACTGAATGTCCGGGCGTGTCGCCGTCAAGTACAGCTGCGACCCGATCATACTCTGATACTCCTTCTGGTCCACAGCTTCTCCATCCTTGTCCGCATCTAGGGCCGTCATGGTCGACATGGGTGTTGGAAGAGGCTTGGCCTCACCCATATCAAACTTCTTCAATATGTCCTTGGTGTACTTGCCCTGGTGCACGAACGTCCCTTCTCGGGATTTCTTGATTTGCAACCCGAGGAAAAATGTCAACTCGCCCATCATGCTCATCTCAAATTCCCTGCTCATAGTATCTGCAAACTTGGCAACCAAAGCATGAGAAGAACCATCGAACATGATATCATCCACATAAATCTGAACCAAGAGAGTGTCATTGCCTTGCTTGAGAAGAAAGAGCGTTTTATCTACACATCCTATTTTAAAACCCTTAGCAAGCAAAAAGGTTTTCAACCTATCGTACCAGACTCTAGGGGCTTGTTTCAAACCATACAAAGCTTTGTGAAGTTTAAAAACATGGTTTGGAAACTTGAGATTTTCAAAACCGGGGGTTGTTTCACATACACCTCTTCTTCTATGTAGCCGTTTAGGAAGGCACTCTTGACATCCATTTGAAAAAGTTTAAACCCTTTGGATGGAGCAAAAGCCAAGAGGATCCTAATTGCCTCCAAACGAGATACAGGAGCAAAAGTCTCCTCATAGTCAATCCCCTCCTTCTGACTATACCCCTGGGCTACAAGTCTGGCCTTGTTTCTCACAATGTGGCCATCCTCTCCTTGTTTGTTTTTGAAAACCCATTTTGTACCAATAGGGTGACACTCACGAGGAGGTGGAACAAGAACCCAAACCCAATTTCTCTCAAAGTTTTCTAACTCCTCATGCATGGCATTAACCCAGTCCGGATCAGATAAAGCGTGTCCAACATCTCGGGGTTCAAAATCAGCAACAAATGCAGAATGAGCAAAGTGAGAGATTTGTTGTGACCTAGACCGAGTAACACATTCGTGGATGTCGTCGATCATCTGTTGAGGAGGGGGTTGGCGCTGAATGTGTCGTGGCACCTCCCTTGCTGAAGTAACCTCCCCCTCAATAGTAGCTGGTGCCTCCTCGGGTACAAGTGGTACAACCCGAGGTGGTGGATCACACGGCCCCCATGTAGTGGAAGAAGATGGGTCGGGGACGCGAGTAGTCGTGGTCGAAGTCGACCCAATCGGCACAGCAGGTGGAGGAAGTGGTGGATCATCAATCCCTTCAGCACATTCTTCCTCATCATCAAAAAGAGGTTTGCCAACCTCGTGATCACCTGCACGCTCAAATCTAGAAGAAGGACAATGCATGGTCTCTGAAAGGACCGTGACGCCTAAGAGGGGGGGTGAATTAGGCAACTTAAAACTTCTACTATAAACTATGGCCTCTAATTTCCACCTAGTCAAAACCTATGCAAGAAAGAAAGCTATCTAATGTTTTGCTAGATGTGTTTGTTATCTCTACCGCAAAAAGAAGTTATGCAACCTATGTTCCAATCCTATCAACTAGCCTATCAACTAAGCTAGGAAAGGTAAAGAACATAAACAAGGTAGCAATATAAATGCAGAAGCTAAAGAGTGTGATAGAGATGCAAACTCTCGTCGACGACTCCGGTATTTTTACCGAGGTATCGAGAAGCGTGCAAGCTTCCCCCTAGTCCTCGTTGGAGCCCCTCGCAAGGAATCCCTCGCAAGGGCCAAGCTCCCGGTCGGGTAACTCTGTGGATAGCTCCGGGCCTTCCCCACGTGCAAGTGGGTCTCCGGTTAAGCCACTCATGGCAAAGCCTCTCCCGGATGCTCCCCGCCGTCTTCACTATCAAGCTTCCGGTTGAAACGCCGCGGGCCTTGTTCCCTTTGGTACACGCAGGCGGCCACACCACAAACGCGGTTGGTGTGATCTCGCAAGACTACAAGCCCCGCCGTTGTACAACAACGGTGCGCGCAAGCACCGGTAGATAAGAGGTTTTCAACCTCACTAAACACTAGGTCTAACACCTAGAGCAAGCGCAAAGCAGTGGTCTAACTAGCCTAAGCACTTCGCAAAGCACCTACACTAATCACCTAGTATATCACTTGAGCACTTTGGAGGCTAGAGCAACTAAATATGTGTCTATGCAGTTGGTACACTTGCTTGAGCTCCAACCCTGTTGTTTTGGCCGGCCATTGGGGTATATATGGAGCCCCAAGCAAATAGAGCCGTTGGGCACCAAAGATGGTCTTGACTGCGTAGCATCGGACGCTGGAGTCATGACCATCGGACGCGTCCGATGCTCCTTTAACGGCTATATGCCAGCGTGGCACTGTGTGGCAACGGCTACTTAGCGTCTGATGACTGATCATCAGACACGTCCGATGCTGCCAGAGCCTCTTTGGAACCTTCCTGCATGGTCATCGGACGCAGGGTCCTGTAGCGTCCGATGTTGCACTGGAGCGTCCGATGTTCGTTGTGCAGGTTTGCACAGTGTCACAGTCGCATCCGATGCGCTCGGTCTTCAGCGTCCGATGCTTCTGGTGGCGCTGACACGAGCTAGGGTTTACCATCGGTGCGTCCGATGCTTTTGAGCCAGCGTCTGATGCAGCGTACGATGTACCTCCTTGCTTCGTTTCTTCGTGATTTCTTGCGCCGTCTTGGTTCCATTTTTGTGCCTTGGACTTTGCTTGATCTTGAGAGTCTTCTATTGAGCTTCAAATGTCTTGCTTGAGGTGTTGATCATCGGATCATCACGTCGCCATAGTCCAAGTCACATTTGCACCCTATTGGACTACAAAACAAACACTTGGAAACGCATTAGTCCAATTTGGTTATGTTGTTCATCAAACACCAAAATCCAAAGTTAAATGGTCCGAGGTCCATTTTCTTTACAATCTCCCCCTTTTTGGTGATTGATGACAACACGACCAAAACAAGCAAATAATAGATATATAATCTAAAATGCAATCTACTTGCTAGGATGCAATGCAAAGGCAAGGTCATATGATGCTTTAAAAGATACCAAAATGAAACATATTTATTCTAACATATCTTGCCCTTGCCATAGAGTCCCACTGTGTGACTTTATGGATTAAGACTCCCCCTAACTCCATAAATCACTTCCTCCCTTTTTGAACCATTCCCACGAAAATAACCATAGAATTTTTGAAAATTTTGATTTTGGTTATTTTCTTTGTTTTAATTTGGGCTTGTTTTTGGTCCCTACACATTCTCCCCCTTTGGAATCAAACACCTAAAAGGGAGACATTAAAGCTCAAGAGAGGAAACATTATATAAGCTAAAACTCCCCCTAAGAGTATGCATACATATGATGTATGGCAAAGCATATGCATAACCGGCAAATTAATGCACAAAGGAGTTTAATCTATATAATGCATGGAGAAAGCATATAAGAGTATCAAATTAAAATCAACATAATGATATCGGTTAGAAATACCACATGTAGATACCAATTGGATTATCACCACACATGATGCTTGTCTCCGAGAACTCCATTTTCCTTGCAATGAGACTACTACACACATGATAATCTTGAAAGTAGTGTTAGTCTCAATGTTCTCAAATTGTAGAGTAAACTCCCCCTCAAAGTGTGCATACAAGTTTGAAATACTTGTAGGAGTCATGCACAATGACTTGAAAGGTCAAACTAGCATTTATCATATTGACATCACAAGAAGTGTGACACCAATTGAAGATGGTAATCGGGGTAGTTTAGTTTATCTATAATTTGGACCTTGGCACATATAAGACAAATACAAAGTAAAAGAAGCTATGTGTCGTGCTTCTAACCAAATAAGACCATGTAGGTTTGCTCTAAGGATAAGAATGAAACCGAGCAATCCTACCATATGATAAACCTAATGTGTGCATGCCAAAAGATATGAAAATATCAATGCAAACCTAGGCAAAGAAGGAACTAGATGCTAAAAGTAATTGCAAGAAATTAAATCTAGTTACCTAACATGGGAGGGGGAACTTGGGTCCATAGTACCCACTAATATACTTGGCAATGACACGATCCAATGTGATGCACCCCATGATATGCACCCAACCTTTGCCAAGTCTCCAAATTCCCCGATGCCAATTTGGCTACTCACTTCCCTTTCGAGACCCAAACCTTTTTGGTGCTCTTCATAGTTGTTATAATGTCCTTAGGCACCCAAATGCGTTTGGCCCCATTGTTAGCTTGCTTGTTCACCTTGATGGCCACCACCTTGTCATTCTTCTTTTTCTTCAAGAGATAGGGTGTGGTGGCCTTCTTGTTCACCTTGTTGGTGTAGGTGTTGGAGAGCTTGCTTGTTTGCTTTTTGTTTTTCTCTTTCTTCTTTTCTCCCCCATGCTTCACCTTGCACTCATAGGACTTGTGGCCTTCTTTGTGGCAAACGTAACAAACCACGGTTTGCTCCTCATCAAGCTTCTTCACTCCCTTGTTGGTGTTATCTTGATGAGTTCGGGTTTGCTTCGCCTTGCCTTTTGCTTGGGTCAAGTCCTTGGTGAGGCGAGTCACTTCTTGCCTTAGTAGCTCATTCTCCATTGCAACCTCTTGTGTGCATGTTTCTACAATCACATTCTCAACACAAGCTTGTTTGCACATGGGTGAGTCTAAATCAAGTAAATCAATGCAAGAAGTAGAGGCATCCTTTTTAGGCATATTAAAGATTAATTTTTCAATTTTAGGTGCCTCGGTGGGGTTTGCTCCGATGGTTTCAAGATTAGCAACTTTGTTAGTTATCTCATCACAATGTTTGCACATAATTTCCATTTTAGCAAGCAAACTTTTGTAAGCATCTTGTGTGCTAGCTAACTTTGCTTTTAGTTTTTCATTTTTCTTAACAAGTTGCTCATCATTATTTGTGCTATCACATGTGCTTGCACTAGCCTCAAGTTTCTCAATTTTGTTAGATAGCTCAACATTCAAATTTGAAAAGATTTCATATTGTTCAAGCATAGCATTGTAGGCTTGTTGAGAGCTATCTAATTTTTCTTTAAAGCATTAATTTTCTTTTGTTGACTAGTACAAGCTTTAGCATAATTGAGATTATCTTGCACAAGTTCATTATAGGAAGGTAGCTCATCATCACTATCACTATCACTTACTAGAGATAGAGCTTGAGTTACCTCGTGCCATAAGGCACATACGTGAGGAGCTTGATGATGAGTGCTTGCGGCCATGCCTCTTGTGATGGGCTTCATCATCACTTGATGAATCATCCCATGTATTGATGGTGGTGAGAGCTTTGGCCTTGCATCCCTTCTTTTTCTTGTCGTTGGGTATGGGCTTTTGTTTTGGACAATCTTCCACAAAGTGCCCTTTCTTGCCACATCTATAGCATCCCTTTTTTTCTTTGCTCTCTTCTTTGATTGGTGAAGAGGCAATCTTCTATGGTGATGGGCACACCCTTGACATTGAGCTTGCGGATCATCCTTTTCACTCCTTTCATAAGCTTGATTGTTTCTTCTTCATCTAAGGAGGAGTCAGATGAGGTGGAGGCTTGATCATCACTTGATTCTTCATCTTCATCCCTCTTCTTCACTTGAGGAGCTTGAGCTTGTCTCAACTTGCTTTTTGCCCTTCATCTTTTTGTGCTCACATGTGAGAGCAATGTCTTTGCTTGATGAAGTGGCTTCTTCTTGACCCATCTTGCGTGACATCTCAAATGACCAATTTGCCAATGACAATGGTCGGGGTCATGGTGCTCAAGTCCTCCATATTGTGGAGGATGGTGATGATGGTTGCATATTTGTTCTTTGGAAGCACGGAGATGATCTTCCTCACAATGTCCGCATCACCTAGCTTTGTAATTCCAATAGAATGGAGCTCATTGATAATTAGATTCAACCGAGAATACATATCATGAACAAGCTCATTATCATTCATTTTAAAGGAATCATAGCTTGTTTTAGTTAGGTGATGTTTTTGCTCACGTACATTACTTGTACCATCATGGAGCTCATGTAGTTTTAACCAAATTTCATGAGATGTTTGCAAAGTAAAAACTTGGTTAAAGACATCCATGCTAATAGATTCAAACAAGCAATTTTTAGCTCTAGCATTAAGATGAATTTCTTTTTCATCACCCGCGGTAGGCTTCTCGGGATTCTTAATGGGTTTCATCCTGTCGCGGGTGACTCTCCAAACACCTAGATCAACGGCTTCTAAAAAGCAAGCCATTCTAGCACTATAGTAGGGGAAGTTAGTGTCGTCAAAGTGTGGAGGCCTAGAGATATCCATCCTAACCTCTCTAAGGGCGTCGGCTCGAAGGCGATGAAGCCAAGAGTCCACAAGAGAGCCAACCGGCTCTGATACCAATTGAAAGGACCGTGACACCTAAGAGGGGGGGGGGTGAATTAGGCAACTTAAAACTTCTACTATAAACTATGGCCTCTAATTTCCACCTAGTCAAAACCTATGCAAGAAAGAAAGCTATCTAATGTTTTGCTAGATGTGTTTGCTATCTCTACCGCAAAAAGGAGTTATGCAACCTATATTCCAATCCTATCAACTAGCCTATCAACTAATCTAGGAAAGGTAAAGCACATAAACAAGGTAGCAATATAAATGCGGAAGCTAAAGAGTGTGATAGAGATGCAAACTCCCATCGACGACTCTGGTATTTTTACCGAGGTATCGAGAAGCGCGCAAGCTTCTCCCTAGTCCTCGTTGGAGCCCCTCGCAAGGAATCCCTCGCAAGGGCCAAGCTCCCAGTCGAGTAACTCTGTGGATAGCTCCGGGCCTTCCCCACGCGCAAGTGGGTCTCCGGTTAAGCCACTCGTGGCAAAGCCTCTCCCGGATGCTCCCCGCCGTCTTCACTATCAAGCTTCCTGCCGAAACGCCACGGGCCTTGTTCCCTTCGGTACACGGAGGCGGCCACACCACAAACGCGGTTGGTGTGATCTGGCAAGACTACAAGCCCCGCCGATGTACAACAACGGTGCACGCAAGCACCGGTAGATAAGAGGTTTTCAACCTCACTAAACACTAGGTCTAACACCTAGAGCAAGCGCAAAGCGGTGGTCTAACTAGCCTAAGCACTTCGCAAAGCACCTACACTAATCACCTAGTATATCACTTGAGCACTTTGGAGGCTAGAGCAACTAAATATGTGTCTATGCACTTGGTACACTTCCTTGAGCTCCAACCCTGTTGTTTTGGCCGACCATGGGGGTATATATAGAGCCCCAAGCAAATAGAGTCGTTGGGCACCAAAGATGGTCTTGACTGTTGTTGGCACAAAATGCGTCGCATTGTGCCTTACACACAGCAAGCCGAAAAAGTGTGGCTTCAATCGGGTGCCCGGGCGGTTTGAACTCCGGAAATGTGCCAGTCGGTTTGACCTGAAAGCCAACAAGGGATAAAACTGTGAGAATAAAACTGGAACATGCCGGATGAGACTAGACAGTTCCATATTTACGGCCCTGAAGCCACTCACGATGACATATAGCTATAGAAGCTATCTGTCAACAAGTTTTTAAAGATCATTCGGCTAACTCCAAACATAAGCATATGTAAACGATTGGTTGCCGAATGCACATTCGTAAAAGACATGTTTGAACAGAAGATAGATTATAAACTATCGTATAACCAAGCTCGGCAAACCAGCCGAGTTGGGGTCCATGAAGAAGGAACATGCAAACCAAAAATGATTAAACTAATCTAAAACCTGCATCTGCCGCACGATACCTTGTTTTATCAAAGCCTAAACATGATTGATATGTATGAACCCGCAACACGTAACAATCTAGATGAGAAATTAATTCAGCCATTATGGTTATTCAAATTATCGGAAGAGACAAGTAAAAATTTGCAAAGCAAGGCCGAACAAAGTCAATCTAGATTGGGCAAAAGAGTGTTGTAAAAACTTAAATAAATAAATCATGCAACACAAGGTAACTTAATGAATCTACTAGATCTTGCCAAATCTAATAGAGTCGATAACTATCTCGCTTTTGCTAAACGTATCAATAAACGCCTGCTGCACTGTATTTATTCATAAGCAAAGCACAAGCAAAGACTTCCTGATTGTCGACAAGAGTCCGCCGCACGACCATTGTAAACAAACAAGACTACTTGCATCATATCTAAATCCACCGCATGATACTAGACATGATAACAAGGTTGTCGGGACTTACGGAGGTCGACGGATCCATCATTCCTCTCGAAGAACTCGACGACACGACAAAGGACTCGAAGATGGCACAGGGCCGATTTGTATTGATATGGTTGTGAACAATTTTACAATGGCCGGGGGTTTATATTTATACCCTGGGCGAAATATGAGTCCTAAGAGATTACGATTTACACAATAAAAACTTGGAAAATACGAGTCCTATTCCTATTTTCCTCTTGGCGTCCTCCATTGTCACGTGTCTTCTCGTGAAAGTCGGCTCCACTTGCCATATTTGCTTCCTCAATAGAATCACCGTCTCACAAGATAGCCGACCGCATAGACACTTGCCGAAACTTTGAGATTAACCGACTTTGGTCATCTGCCAAATGTGTCATATGACCATCTCCCGTACACTGGCCCACCTGTCATTTCCTCGTGCGTGCGAAAATCTGGTGTTAACACATGCCCCCTAATTTTGGGATAAATATTTATTCCAAAATTCTTTTCTCCTGTATACTGACGTGGAACCTCCGGAAGCATCCACCTCTCGTGTACCATAATTGCCTTACCTGCCGATTCATCTCCCGATGCACTCTTTGGGGTCTTTAAGTCACCCTTCACTTCATTTCGGCTTACTCTCTCAAGCTCCCCTCTTCCAATTTCAAGAACAAGAAAAACCCTTTTTCCTCCTATCATCACCCAATCCAACTCATAGGATGTCTTCTGTGGCGAGCAATCATAGCTCCGATCTTGGCATCTCGAGCACTTCCAGGAGGAGGTTGCTCTCTTCTATTTTATTTCAAAATGAAGCAACCGTTCTTATTTTGTTACCTTTGTTCAGGAGGGTCGGTGATGATCTCCCCGAGGACTTGACGCAACAGATCATAGATCTTCATCTTGATCTAGAAGAGAAGAATCAGGAGATTTCTCAAGTTTCTCGGGAGCATGACGTCGCTCGGAATCGGGCCGCCGGTGAATATTTTTTCATCATTTCTGTCTTTCTTTTCCCACTCTTGCCTTTACTTACTCTTCTCCCTTTCAGCTTTGGAGGCCAAGCTTCATGCTCTTGAAGCTGGTATCGCCAATCTCGCCATTACGGCCAATGCACCGAGCACGATGGCGCTGAGGCGGGTGAACGAAGTCAACCGAATCCTCCCCGATATCTCCAGAGCTGGCATGGGATACGGCGCAACGCTTGCTTTCAACGCTGTACGGATCCATTCCGGCGCTGATTACCATAATTTTGATGTCTGTGAGCGGGGACTAGTGTACATGGTAGCACACTCTGTAGATGATATGAAGGAAGCTGGAACAGATCTGGCTGATTCCTTCGATCATGATCTCCCGATTAGACAGAGGATAGGAAGAACGAACTGATCTTTATTGTAATCTTGCACCCTCCTTTTTTGTAAATAAAAAGTCTTTCTGTTTGATCCCTGAAACCAATCTGTGACTGATCCTTCGAGATCAATGCGCACTCTGCTTCGTGCATTAGTTACTGACTTTTATTTTTGCTTTAACGGCGATGTTTATTACATCGGCTACCACTGATAATCATGTCAATCATCTCTGTCCCGAAAGTGATTGCTGTAACCTTTAAGGGATTTTCCGTTTCTAGTTTCTTTGAAGACTTCTCTATTAAAGCTTCATTGCCTGGAATAAAATACAGTCTTTCCAATTTCGAAGACCATCTGCCAGACTTACTGTCTTCGGCGTCAATCGGTAATATGAGTTTCCAGACAATTCAACCGAAATTGAGTTCCTTGCGCAGTAACAATCCTTAGCTGAATCCATCGGTTTCCCGATTCTGGAGTCACGATCTCCTCAAACCAGCGAAAATCCGGCTTGGCCCAACAATGGCCCATAAAATTGTGAAAACCCTACTTCGATGCTCGGTTTCCCAGTGTACAAGTCACGGTTCCACAAATATGACCTTACGCAGGCCAACATCCTCAACTTCCAACTGAACAGTTTGACTTGCAAACTCCCCATCTCTCGGTTCTCAGCTCAAACCGGAGAGAAAGAATCCTCGCCTATACTTTCATCAATGGCAAGCAATGGTGCCCACAGCAAACGTCCTATCAGAGATGAAGCTAAAGGAAGCGAAGCACCAACTCGTCAACGTTATAGGTAAAAATTGGTCCTTTGCCCCCTTGCGGTAACTTTCTTGTTCATCCATTCCTGATTCTGTATTCACTTTCCTTCTAGGATGAGGGCCTTCTCCAGCCAAACCTGCGGATACATGGGTGTATGCCGAGTCTCTGAGTGATGAGTGATTGTCAACTGGGATGATGCGCATGTTCTTTGACTTGTGTTGTGCAGGTGTCGAGCGTGGATACAGTGATCAGAGGCAAGGTGAAGGTCAAGTAGAGACGTGCCGTGCCGATGGACCGAGAGTGGCGAAGGGCGAACGTGAGGCTTGGACTGAGGGACCGGTGGCCCGAGGATCAGCTGTGGTGGCTGGCAGCCTGGGGACAGCGACGAGCGAAGACTTGCGGTCATGTGTTGCCTGAGTCGTGGACTTGGGGACACGTGTCGGTGGACGGGGTGCACGGGCGGTGTATCCCATCTACGACATCGGTTTGGTGGTAGAGCTAGAGAAAAACCATCGAGTGGACGGTTTCCAGGTTTGGGCCTCAAAACCTGGGTGCTGAGGGTTTCCGAGTTTGGCACAAAAACTCGGGCTGAGGACGGTTTCCAGGTTTGGGCCTCCAAACCTGGGTGCTGCGGGGTTTGCTGAGTTTGGGCCTCAAAACTCAGATACTGTGTGGCTGGTTTTCCCGGTTTGGCCCTCAAAACCGGGGTTGGTCTGTGAAGGCTGGGTTTCCCGGTTTGGGCCTCAAAACGGGGGTGCGACGTCCAGGAAAAGGACGCGGAGCGGTGGCGGCACGTGGCAGCAATCGGGAGGGTTGCGTCGAGGCAACGCTACGAGTTGTGCGGCGTGGCCGTCGGATCTACCTACCACCGAGTTGGTCCAGAATAACCTTAGGGTTTAGCTGGTTCGCTCTGTAAGTAGAGGGGGTAGAATAGGAATAGAGTAGGAATTAGGAATAGGTTAAGTAGGGGAGACACCCTCGTCCCCATTTATCTCAGTCATTTGCTCTTTTGCTCCTAGGTTTTCCTGCTCTCCCTCTCCCCTGCTTGTAGCGAACCTTAGATCCACAGAGAAGAGAACAATACCTCTGTGTTCATGAGATTTTGAGGAAGTGAGGCCTTAACCTCACTGTTGTAGCGTGTGTGGAAGCCACAACGGTTGCAATCTCGTGGTTGTGATTCGCGTTTCGTTTGTTGTTCTTGGCGGAATCCTTTTCTCCACGTTTTCCCGTCGCTTGATCCTCTTTGCTTGGTTCATCTTCTGCAATCTCGTTTGAACAAAGTTGTTGTTCTAGATCATGAGGCACTTCTTTCCACCAAAGGAATTCTTCTCTAACCTCACGGTCTAGGAGATCGGTCGATTTCGTTTCGTGTCAAGTTTTTTCTCCCTTCCCCCGAAGTTCTTCGATTCATCGATTTGGAGATAGGTTCGAGCCATGAGCTCTTAGAGATAGCTCACTATCCACCTTGCGACTCATCTCTCCAAGTTTGAACCCTAGAGGTATCGTTTTGGGAGAGATTGAATCAAATCGGTGAACGAACAGTTCATTGTCGGGGTGACCGGACGCTGGACACGCGATGACCCGACGCACGGTCAGAGTCCGATCGTTGAATGCGTTGACTGCGTGTGTGTTTCAACTTGACCGGACGCTTGGATCTTGAGACTGACCGGACGCGTAGGTTCTCCTGTTCATTTGCTTTGTTTCACGCGACCGGACGCTCTCTACGCTGACCGGACGCTCGTCTCTGGTGAGTCCGGTCCAACTCAGAGAGGTCCGAAATTGGACTTTGCCTGACCGGACGCGTCGGTGCCTGTTGACCGGACGCAGGGGAGTCGGGTCAGTGGTGTCTCGTGCTGTTTCGTCTGCGTTCATTCGCTCGTTGTCGGTTTTGGTTTCCGTCTTTTGCATTTGTTGTCTAGAGTTGTGTAGGTCCCGCTGTGCTTCTCGGAAGCATCCACCCTACATCTAGGGTCGTGGACACTTGCAAGCTCTGGGGTTTGCTTTGGGGTGATTCTCGGGACAGGGGCTACTAGTTTCCGAAAGGAAAATTTGAAGCTCCCATTCACCCCCCCCCCTCTGGTCGCTTCTGGTTGCCCCTCGGGTCCTTCAATTGGTATCGGGCGGGTTAAGGATCTTCCACCTTAGCCGGTTCTAGATCCACAGAAGGCGACATGGATCGCGGCGTGGGCAAACCGCCGTTTTTCGATGGGACGAACTATGCGTATTGGAAGATACGCATGTCGGCCTATCTGCATAGTTTGGGTCCTTCCATTTGGGATATTTGCAACTCTGGCGATTACGTGGTCTTGGCTGCTCGTGTCTCTCAGCTTCAGATAGATGAGCACGATGTCAATAGCCGAGCACGTAATGCTCTTTTCTCATGCTTGAGCATGAGTGAGTTTGATCGCGTTTCTCACCTCGCTACGGCTCGGGAGATTGGGCTACCCTCATGCGTTTCCATGAGGGAACCTCTCAAGTCAAAAACCCGACTCTACGAGTCGTTCAAGCAAGAGTATGAGAACTTTCGACATATGCCTGGCGAGAGCATAGAGAGTTTATTTCGCTCACTTTCAGGTGATTGTCAACAGGATGAGGGCTAACAGGAGTTGTTGCCTTCGACGATCATGAGAGGCTTTGAAGCTTTGCATACTCTTGATCGGTCAGTGTGGGACTCCAAAGTTCAGGCGATCATCGAATCACCTAACTATGAGACCCTCACGTGCGACGAGCTCTTCAGTAAGCTCAGTCCAGAGTCGAGTGACGCCATGTGTGAGGGCTTCTTATGAAAATCCTTCTGGCCCGTCGATGGCTTTGGTTTCTGGCTCTTCTGCTAACCCCTCTAGAGGTTTTGCACTCTCTTCTCTCTTTTCTGTCATAGAGGATCAGCTGGAGTCTTTGGGGGATGACGAGTTGGCAATACTCGCAAACCGGTTCTCGCGGTTCCACAACAACCGCATGAACCGTCGCCGCGGAGGAGGACGCTCAGGATGCTATGAGTGCGGCGACCCCGACCACTTCATCGCCAACTGTCCCAAGAAGAACAAGCATTCTGGGAAGGGCGATCATGGGCACAAGTACGACTCCGGCAAGCGCAAGGAGAAGAACGTCCCCATTAGGCACAAGCGGATGGGCGGCTTCGACAAGGAGTACATCAATCAAGAAGAAGTACTTGGAGAAGGCCCAGGCTGAGCAGCGTGCGTTCTTCGCCACGCTCAGCGACGTCGACGGCTCGGATGATGACTCTGTGCTCAAGCGACGACGAGTCCGAGAAGAAGAAGAGGATTGAGGACAAGCTGAACGGTCTGCTTCTTCGCCGACGACGATGGCCTCTGCACCATGGCCCTCGGAGGAGGTCGACGGCGAGCTGGTGAACTCCCCTCGGAACGACAACGACGACACCTCCCAGGTATCCCTCACCCACGACGAGCTGTCTGCTGAGGTCGAGAAGCTTACTGCCGCCTTGCTTAGTCAGGATAAGCTGCTTAGGCGTGCCGCTAGAGAGCGCAAGGAGTATAGGCAGAAGTGGGAGGACACAGTGAGGGAGCTAGAGTTGCTAAGTCCACCGTGGTCGTTTGAGGAGGAGGTTGAGTGTGAGATGTGCATCACGCACATGACTGACCTTTCTCACTTTGAGAAGCAAGTATGTTGCGTTGGTAGGAGAGGTGGATGAGCTGAAGGCTAGACCCTCACTGTGTGTTGGTGCGTGCAAGACTTGTCCTGTCTTGCAATCCAAGTTGGCAGAGAAGAATGCAAGATTGTGTTCTCTTGAGGAGGCCAGCTCGGGTAGCACTTGTGTGACTAGGTGTGCTTTGTGTGAAGGCCTGGAGATGGAGATAGCCAATGTGAAGCATGACAAGATGCAAACGAGGAAGAAAAACACATACCTTCGAACCATCTTGTCATGGGTGTCTTGTGGTGAGCCGCAGCTCGGATGATGATCTCCCCAATTCAAGCGAGCTGCTGGAGGTCCTGGTGTAGGATTTGCTCCGGGTGTTGATCTTTCTACTTTTGGGAAGATTGGAGAGTCAAGTGGTCTAAACCCGAGTGAGAAGCCTAACTCCACCACTACTCCCAAACTTACCAAGCTTCCACCCAAAGAGCCTCTCAAGACTAATACCAAGGATGGAGTGTTTGAAGAACCTCTGAGAGCTCCACCCAAGAACCAAGTGTGGCATCCCAAACCCAACCACTTGAAAAACAAGCTGACACGATGCCACCTATCCAGGAGGAGTGTTTGCCACAGAAGGGCAAAGTGATCCAACCCACAACCGTGAGTACCAACAAACCCCTTGAGAGCGGTGAGGTACCATTGTGAGCATTGTGGAGAGGTGGACACTTGAGTGAGTTCTGTTTCGGCGCAAGAGAGAGGCGCGCCGTGCTAGGGAGATGAACAATGCGGACATGTACCATCCTCTCCATGATGTACATGCGCCAAATGTTCAGGGATGTGCTGCTAGGCCCAGAGGTCCAGAACCTCAAGTTCCCAGGCCTAGGCAGAGGAGAGCTTCGAGGAGAGATGCTAGGCTAGAGGTGCAGTGCTCAAGTTCCTAGGCCTAGGCCTCGTAGAGAGCGTGCCCGGCGGGAGCCTGCTGTTGTAGGCCATGGACCCCGTGGCGGTGGCTTTGTAGTTGAGCGTTTTCCCCCACCGCGTTTTGAGTATCGCGGTGAGTGCTCCTTCTCTAGCGGACCACGTTCTTCTAAACGTGGTGATCGCTTCCTTCGTAGGTGTGCTAGGAATGGTTTTTTCGCTAACCGTTCTTTTGAGCAGCTGGCCCAACACTGGTATTCCCCTTACTTCACTAACCCCAGTGTTGGCCCGTATGCTCACCCTATGTCTTTTTATTGATGTAGGTAAAACGATTGGAGAACGTTTGGTTGGTGGATTCCGGGTGTTCGAGGCACATGACCGGAAACGCCAAGTGGTTCTCCATCTTAGTCCGGTCGCCGGAAAGGAGTATATCACCTTCGGCGACAACAGCAAAGGTAATGGTGTTGTCTCGTGGGTCTGTGTGAGTTAATGAGC
Organism: Coix lacryma-jobi var. lacryma-jobi; assembly: GCA_009763385.1. Lineage (NCBI taxonomy): Eukaryota > Viridiplantae > Streptophyta > Magnoliopsida > Poales > Poaceae > Coix > Coix lacryma-jobi. The sequence continues at coordinate 114,361,607 of CM019827.1, read as the reverse complement.
ACTTCGTGTTGCGCGATGTTGCTCTTGTTTCTAGCTTGCATTTAACCTTCTTTCTGTTTCGCAACTTTTCGATGATGACTATGAGATTCGTTTTAAACCGAATCTCAGTCGTATTTTGGACCCTCAGGGCAATCTTGTTGTGTGGTTTCGCCCTTTGGGAAAGTCTTTCGTGCGGATTTCTCGGAGTCTTTTGGCATTTCTCGTTGTCTTGTGGCTGGACCTTCTTCTTCTGATCTTTGGAAGTGGCATAGGAGACTAGGACATTTGAGCTTCGACTTGCTTGCAAGACTTAGTTCACTTGGCTTAATCCGAGGATTGCCCAAGTTATCCATGGAGAAGGATCTTGTTTGCCATTCTTCTAGACATGGGAAGATGGTTGCCGCTCCCCACCATCCAGTGACTCAGGTCATGACTAAGCGCCCTGGAGAGCTTTTGCACATGGACCTTGTTGGTCCGGCTCGGGTGAGCTCGGTTGGGGGCAAGTGGTATGTGCTTGTTGTTGTTGATGACTTTTTGAGATATTCGTGGGTCTTCTTTTTAGCTGAGAAGACCGAGACTTTCTCCTTTGCTCGCAATCTGATTTTGCGTCTTCAGAACGAGTTCCCTTTGAACTCGATGCGAGCTATTAGGAGTGATAATGGTTCCGAATTCAAGAATTCAGATTTTGAGAAGTTTTGTAACTCTTTGGGTTTGGAGCATCAGTTTTTCTCTCCCCCTACACACCGCCACAGAATGTGTTGTAGAGAGGAAGAATCAGACCCTTGTAGAGATGGCCAGGACGATGCTCGATGAGCATAGGACTCCTAGGCGATATTGGGCCGAAGCTATGAGCACTGCATGCTATATTTCCAATCGCATTTTCTTCGAGCTTTCTTGAAAAAGACCTCTTACGAGTTGCGTTTTGGAAAACTTCCCAAGGTGAGTTATTTAGAGTTTTTGTTACCATTGTTTTATACTTAAAAAGGGCAACCTGGACAAATTTGAGTCTCGTTCTTCTGACGGTGTGTTTTGGGTTATGGCACTCACACTCGAGCTTATCGTGTACTTAACCTTGACACTAACCGAGTCATGGAGACATCAGATGTCACCTTCGACGAGACCATGGTTTGTCCTTCTTCTCGTTTTGAGCGTGCAGGTGATCATGAGGTTGGTGAGCCTCTTTTGATGATGAAGAAGAAGGTGCTGAAGGGATAGATGACCCAGCACCTCCTCCACCTGCTGTGCGCAAAGAGCGCATCTACAACGACTCACGGCCCCGACACGTCTTCTTCTGGGGGGCCGTGGGATCCCACCCCCCGAGCGGTACCTTTTGTACCCGGGGAGGCACCAGCTGCTGCTGAGGGGGAGGCCACTTCGGCAAGGGAGGGGCCACGACACATTCAGCGCCAGCACCCGCCTCAGCAGATGATTGGCAGCATCGACGAACGCTTCACCCGGTCAAGGCAAATCTCTCACTTTGCTCATTCTGCATTTGTTGCTGATTTCGAGCCCTGAGATGTTGGACACGCTTTGACGGATCCGGATTGGGTCAATGCCATGCATGAGGAGTTGGAAAACTTTGAGAGAAATCGGGTTTGGGTTCTAGTGTCTCTACCTCTGAGTGTCATCCTATTGGGACAAAAATGGGTTTTCAAAAACAAACAGGGAGAAGATGGTCAATTGTGAGAAACAAGGCCAGACTCTTTAGCCCAGGGATATAGTCAGAAGGAGGGGATAGACTATGAGGAGACGTTTGCTCCAGTAGCTCGTTTGGAGGCAATTAGGATACTCTTGGCTTTTGCTGCATCCAAAGGTTTCAAACTTTTTCAAATGGATGTCAAGAGTGCCTTCTTAAACGGCTACATAGAAGAGGAGGTGTATGTTAGACAACCCCCCGATTTCGAAAATCCCAAGTTTCCAAACCATGTCTTTAAACTTCACAAAGCTTTGTATGGTTTGAAACAAGCCCCTAGAGCAGGGTGATAGGTTGAAAACCTTTTTGCTTGCTAAGGGTTTTAAAATGGGATGTGTAGATAAAACGCTCTTTCTCTCAAGCAAGGCACTGATACTCTCGGTCCAAATTTACGTGGATGATATCATTTTCGGTGGTTCTTCTCACGCTTTGGTTGCCAAGTTCGCAGATACTATGAGCAGGGAGTTCGAGATGAGCATGATGGGCGAGTTGACGTTTTTCCTCGGGTTGCAAATCAAGCAATCCCGGAAGGGACGTTCGTGCACCAGGGCAAGTACACCAGGGACATTTTGAAGAATTCGACATGGGTGAGGCCAAGCCTCTTCCAACACCCATGGCGACCACGACGGCCCTAGATGTGGACAAGGAGGGAGAAGCAGTGGACCAGAAGGAGTACCGGAGTATGATCGGATCGCTGCTCACCTGACGGCGACACGCCCGGACATCCAGTTCGCGGTGTGTCTGTTGCGCGCGATTTCAGTCGTCGCCGCGCACTTCTCACCGTCAGGCGGTCAAGCGCATAATGAGGTACTTATATTCACTCCAGAATTTGGGATTTGGTATTCTGCTTCCTCCACCCTTTCGCTTTGCGGTTATTCTGATGCTGATTTTGTTGGTTGCTGTATTGACCGCAAGTCCACTTCTGGGACTTGCCAGTTTATTGGTTCTTCTCTTGTTTCGTGGTCTTCTCGCAAGCAGTCTAGTGTCGCCCAGTCTACCACAGAGGCTGAGTATGTTGCTGCGGCTAGTTGCTGTTCCCAGTTACTCTAGATGATGGCCACTTTGCGTGATTTTGGTCTGAGCTTTTCTCGTGTTCCTTTGCTTTGTGACAGCACGAGTGCTATTAGCGTTGCTAAGAACCTCGTGCTTCACTCGAAGACCAAACACATTGGCATGCGCTTTCATTTTCTGCGAGACCACTATGAGAAGGGTGATATCGACCTTCGCCATGTCGATACTCATCATCAGTTGGCAGATATTTTCACCAAGCCTTTGGACCAATCAACTTTTAATCGGTTGAGAGGTGAGCTTGGTGTGTGTTTCCCCTTTTAGATGGGGGAAACATTTTTGACTCTTGTATGATAAACTGACTTTGTGTTTTTCAGTTTGTTTGCTTTCTTTTTGGTTCTTCATGCATCTTTGCATTTCAGCATACGCTTTCTACATTCTGAGCTTCATGAATATAGTTGAAGAATGTAACTATGCTCTGTGTAGTTTTGCTCCGATGCTTTATGTAGATGCTGTAGCTTATGCTCTTTCTGATCACTGATACATACTGTGAGCTGAGCTATTTTGAATGGAAATTTGATTAATGAACTTAAAACTTGAAAATGTTCACCATTGAGATATGCAACTAGCATGTGTAGAATGTGTCGAAGTCACTTATGCTATCTATGTATGCTAGGTTGCTATGTCTCTAGTTTGAGTCATTCACTTGCTTGGTATGTCATATTCTATTTAAAATCTAAACCAAGTTAAGTGAATTGAAAAGATCGAGATGGGTTTGCTCTTAACACCTCACAGTTTCGAGACTGTTTCTCATTGCACTTTGAGTTAAACTTGAGCTGTGTAGTGTATGACCGAAACTGTTGCTTTAAGCTTCTGATTGCTTATGCATAGGCTTCACACAGTTGGAAAGTTAGGCAATAACAAGCATTCAACCTCTCGCAGTCACATGCTGATTCGAACTTGTGTATTTTCACCGCTGCAACTCCGATAAAATTTGAAATCACAAGTGCTACATGTTTCAATTGGATTTCACTGATAATCATCTATTTGATGTGTACTGCTACATGTTTTCACTTATTTTAGCTTCATGTTCATTGTTGAACTGTGCAGCGGTAGTTCACCCTGTATACATGTTTAGCATTGTTGACTCCTGTCTTACATGTCTGTGCTATGTGAGGTGAAACCTTTCGGTTAAAAATGCTCTTTGTGCTCTCATTTCAGACTTAGTGATCAGTTTGAGCTTTTGCTAGCATTCTGTGCATTTTCTGAGTCATCGGATCAAAACTTTGTAGAGCATCTTTGCACTTTTTGAGTATACTCCTAAAGCTCCTAACTTGCATTTTGACTCATATGCATTTGGAAGGGGAGAAACTGCATGTTGGCACTTTTTGATGGTGCATTGTTTCTTGATAGGTGCATTTTCAACTAAGGGGGAGAAATTGCAAATCATTACCCTCCTCGTTGAACTAAGGGGGAGCTTTCCTGGTTGTTTGCACTATTCGAGGGGGAGTTTCTTGCTGCTTCCTATTGGCCATAAGGTTTTGCTATCGAGCTTTCTTTGCTAGTTGTGTTGAGCCTCTGTGCCTCTATCTTGAGGGACTAGCATTTTGCTTCGATTTCTTAATTGGTATTTGCTAGCGGTGTTGAGCCTGTTCTACCTCTTCTGGAGGGCTAGCTTTGCTTTGCTTGGTTGCGTCGAGCCGTTGCCCATGTCTTTGGGAACCAAGTTGTTTCGCTCTTTCCACTTGACCTTCTTCGGCTTTGCTATGCTTTTGGGTCATTTGGTGAGTTCTCTCTCTTCTCCTTCTTCCTTCTTCTTTCCATTATGATTTGTGTTGTAGTTGACAATGCACTCATCAAGGGGGAGATTGCGGATACATGGGTGTATGCCGAGTCTCTGAGTGATGAGTGATTGTCAACTGGGATGATGCGCATGTTCTTTGGCTTGTTTGTGCAGGTGTCGAGCACGGATACAGTGATCAGAGGCATGGTGAAGGTCAAGTAGAGACGTGCCGTGCCGATGGACCGAGAGTGGCGAAGGGCGGACGTGAGGCTTGGACTGAGGGAACGGTGGCCCGAGGATTAGCTGTGGTGGCTGGCAGCCTGGGACAGCGACGAGCGAAGACTTGCGGTCATGTGTTGCCTGAGTCGAGGACCTGGGACACCTGTCGGTGGACGAGGTGCAGGGCGGTGCATCCCATCTACGACATCGGTTTGGTGGTAGAGTCAGAGAAAAACCATCGGTGGACGGTTTCCAGGTTTGGGCCTCAAAACCTGGGTGCTGAGGGTTTCGAGTTTGGCCACAAAACTCGGGCTGAGGACGGTTCCAGGTTTGGGCCCAAAACCTGGGCTGTGGGTTTGCTGAGTTTGGGCCTCAAAACTCAGATACTGGTGGCTGGTTTCCCGGTTTGGGCCTCAAAACTGGGGGTTGGCTGGAAGGCTGGTTTCCCGGTTTGGGCCTCAAAACCGGGGGTGCGACGTCCAGGAAAAGACGGGAGCGGTGGCGCACGTGGCGGCAATCGGGAGGTTGCGTCGAGGCAACGCTACGAGTTGTGCGGGCGTGGCCGTCGATCTACCTACCACCGAGTTGGTCCAGAATAACCTAGGGTTTAGCTGGTTCGCTCTGTAAGTAGAGAGGGTAGAATAGGAATAAGTAGGAAGTAGGAATAGGTTAAGTAGGGGAGACACCCTCGTCCCCATTTTACTCAGTCATTGCTCTTTTGCTCTAGGTTTTCCTGCTCTCCCTCTCCCATGCTGTAGCGAACCTGAGATCCACAGAGAAGAGAACAATACCTCTGTGTTCATGAGATTTGAGGAAGTGAGGCGTTAACCTCACTGTTGTAGCGAGTGGCAGCCACACGGTTGCAATCTCGTGGTTGTGATTCGCGTTTCGTTCGTGTTCTTGAAGGACCGAAAAGCTACCCGAAAGCGACCAGAGGGGGGGTGAATGGGAGCTTCAAAATTTCCTTACGGAAAAACTGATGCCACTGCCAAAATCAACCCCAAAAGCGAACCCTAGAGCTTGCTAATGTCCACGACCCTAGATGTAGGGTGGATGCTCCCACGAAGCACAGCGGGACACTAGACAACCCTAGAAAGCCAACGCAAAAAGACGAAACTCGAATCCAATCAAGAGCGAACGAACCGCGAACGAAAACGGCGCGAAACAGCAATGACCGGACTCTGCTGCGTCCGGTCAGCTGGGACCGGACGCGTCCGGTCGTCAGAAATCGGCTCTGGGAGCTCTCTGTTCGCGACGGACTCACTAGTACGGAGCGTCCGGTCTGTGAACAGAGCGTCCGGTCAGATCAAAAACAAACACGAGAACAGGAACCTAGGCGCGTCCGGTCATCGATAAACACAGGGTCCGGTCATGAGTGTCCGGTCAAAACAGAAACTCTGTACGCAACGTCAACGACCGACGCCTGGTCAGCGTCCCGTCCGGTCCCTTCGCGACCAGCGTCCGGTCACCCCGCAGCCCCTCTGTCTTCTACCGATCCGACTCAAACTCACCCAAAACGATCCTCTAGGGATCAAACTTGGTGAGTGAAGTCACAAGGAGGTTAGTGAGCTATCTCTAAGAGATCATGGCTCGAACCTAACTCCAAATCGGTGAATCGAAGAATTTGAGGAAGGAGAAAAAAGTGACCCGAAACGAAAAATCGATCGATCTCCTAGACCGTGAGGTTAGAGGATGATTCCTTCGGTGGAAAGAAGTGCCTCACGATCTAGAACAACTTGGTTCAAACGGAATTGCAAAAGATGAACCGAGCAAAGAGATCAAGCGACGGGAAAATCCTGGAGCAAAAGGATTTCGCGAAGAACACAAGCAAAACGGAAATCACAGCCACGAACTCGAATTAAGGACGCAAATCAAGCCACGATCTGTGCTCCAAGGTGAGGATACGGCCTCACTTCCTCAACTCAACAGTACACAGAGTGGAGTCTCTCTGCGGATCTCAACTAGCTAAAGCAGGGGATGGGAGAGCAGGAACCCTAGCAAATGAAGGCACTAACTGAAATAGAAACTGAGATAGGGAGGAGGGTGTCTCCCCTGACTACTTATACTAACCTAGACTAAGCCTATTTCCTACTCGCCACCCCTCTCTAAACTAATTACAGAGCGAACCAGCTAAACCCTAAGGCTATTCTGTCCAAACCGCTGGTGGTAGGTAGATCCGACGGCCACGCCCGCTCGAACCGAAGCGTTGCCTCGACGCAACCTCTGGATCGCCGCCACGTGCCGCCCCGCTCTGCACCCCGGTTTTGTGGCCCAAACCGGGAAACCAGCCTTTTCCAGCAACCCCGGTTTTGAGGCCCAACCGGGAAACCAGCCTCCAGCCTGAGTTTTGTGGCCCAACTCAGAACCCGCAGCGCCCGAGTTTTGAGGCCCAAACTCGGAAACCGGCCCACGCCCAGGTTTTGAGGCTCAACCTGGAAACCATCGCGCCCAGGTTTTGTGGCTCAACCTGGAAACCAGCACCCAGGTTTTGAGGCCCAAACCTGGAAACCGTCCACCGTTGGTTTTTCTCTGGCTCAACCAACAAACCGGCGTCGTAGAGGGGATGCACCGCCTGTGCACCCCTTCCACCGACATGATCGCACTTCTCCGCTTGTCGCTGTCGCAGGCTGCCAGCCACCACAGCTGATCCTCGGCCTCCAGTCCATCAGTCCAAGTCCACGTCCGCCCTTCACCGTCCGATACATCGGCATGGCACGTCCGCCGCACGGCACGCCCATCCTTCATCGCGCCCGGTCCGTCGGCACGGTACGTCGCAACTTGACCTTCACCCGCCATCGATCACTGTCTCCGTGCTCGACACCTGCACAACACAAGCCAAAGAACATGCGCATCATCTCCGTTGACAATCACTCATCACACAGAGACTCGGCATAGGCATACACCCATGTATCCGCAATCTCCCCTTGATGAGTGCATTGTCAACTCCACAACAAATCATGAATAAGAAGAAGGAGGAAGGAAGGAGTGGGAAGAGAAAACCCAACCAAATGACCAAAAGCCTAACAAAAGCCAAAGAAGGTCAAGTGGATGAAGCGAAAAACTTGGTCCCCAAAGACATGGGCAACGGCTCGACGCAACCAAGCAAAGCAAAGCTAGCCCTCAAGAAGAGGTAGAACAGGCTCAACACCGCTAGCAGATACCAATTGAAGATCGGAGGACAACAGAAGCAAAATGCTAGTCCCTCAAGATAGAGGCACAGAGGCTCAACACAACTAGCAAGAAAATCACTCCGAACCAATTGGGAATCAACCCAAACCAAATGGAAAGCACACCAGACGATACCAATTGAAAGCCAAATGAAAAAGCTTATGAAAGCTCATGAAAAGCTAGGAACGTTTGCTAGTCCCTCAAGACAGAGGCAACGGCTCAACACAACTAGCAAACTCCCCCTCGACAAATGCAAGCAACTAGGACAAATGATTCTCCCCTTAGTTGATCAACACAGGAGCATATGATTTGCATAAATTTCTCCCCCTAGTTGAAAATGCACTTATCAAGGCCAAAAGGTATCGGAGAAGCAACTCCTTCACATAAACTCCCCCTGAACACAAGATCTCCTTCCAAAATGCATATGAAGTCAAATGCAAGTTAGGAGCTTCAAGTATATAGTCAAAAGAGTGCAAAGATGCTCTAATCAGTATAGCTCCAACATCTCAATTAAGCACTCAAATAGCAAAGGCTCAAACTGATCACTTATACGAAATATGAAGCATATGAGCATGTGAGCAGTTTTAAGCCAAAAGGATAGTCACCATCAAAATAGCACTAGACATGTATAGAAGAATCCAAACAAGTGCTAAGCTTATTACAAGGTGAACTACCCCTAGCAAAGTTCAATCATCATGCATAGGAATGAAGCATATACTTGTGATTTCAAATTCATATCGGAGTTGCAGCGGTAAAAGAATTCACAAGTTCATTTTTAGCATGTGATTGCGAGAGGTTGAAAGCTTGTCATCGCTAACTTTTCAACCGTGCGAAGCCTATGCCGAAGCAATCAGAAGCTTAAAGCAACGGTTTCGGTCATACACTACATGGCTCAAGTTTAACTCAAGTGCAATGAGAAACAGTCTCAATACCATGAGGTGTTGACAAGCAATCCCATCTCGATCTTTTCAATTCAACAATACTTGGTTCAGATTTTAAGCAAGTTATGAACAACCAAGCAAGTGAATGACTCAGAACTAGAGACATAGCAACCTAGCATATATGAAAAGCAGGAATGGACTCAACACACCCTACACATGCTAGTTGCATATCTCAATGGTGAATATTTTCAGATTTATATATATTAGGCATAATTCACCATTCCGAAAATAGCTCGCTCATAACATGTAACAGTGATCAGAAAGAGCATAAGCTACAAGCATCATCATAAGTATCGGAGCAATACTAACAAGAGCATAATTACATTCTAGTGAATATAGACATGAAGCTCAGAATGTAAATGCGTATGCCCGACACAAAACTGAAAGAAAGAAGATACCAATTGGAAAGACTCATGAAACTCAAAAGAAAGAGCCTCAAACAAAAGAGTCAGTCTGTACATCTCAAAATGCTTCCCCCATCTAAAAGGGGAAACACACACCAAGCTCACCCCTCAACCTATTAAAGGTTGATTCGTCTAAAGGCTTGGTGAAAATATCAGCCAATTGGTGATGAGTATCGACATGGCGAAGGTCGATATCACCCTTCTCCTGGTGGTCTCGCAAGAAATGAAAGCGCACATCAATGTGTTTGGTTTTCGAGTGAAGCACGGGGTTCTTAGCAACGCTAATGGCACTCGTGCTGTCACAAAGCAAAGGAACTCGAGTAAAGCTCAAACCAAAATCACGCAAAGTGGCCATCATCCAGAGTAACTGGGAACAGCAGCTAGCCGCAGCAACATATTCAGCCTCCGTGGTAGACTGGCGACACTAGACTGCTTGCGAGAAGACCACGATACAAGAGAAGATCCAATAAACTGGCAAGTCCCAGAAGTGGACTTGCGCTCAATGCGACAACCAGCAAAATCGGCATCGGAATAACCGCAAAGCGAGAGGGTGGAGGAAGCAGAATACCAAATCCCGAACTCAGGTGTGAAACGAAGGTACCTGAAGATGCGCTTCACCGCCTGACGGTGAGAGGTGCGCGGCGACGCCTGAAAGCGCGCGCACAGACACACCGCGAACTGGATGTCCGGGCGTGTCGCCGTCAGGTAGAGGAGCGACCCAATCATGCTGCGGTACTCCTTCTGGTCCACTGCTTCTCCGTCCACATCCGCATCCAGGGCAGTCGTCGTCGACATGGGTGTTGGAAGAGGCTTGGCCTCACCCAATCGAACCGCTTCAGCAAGTCCTTCGTGTACTTGCCCTGGTGCACAAACGTCCCCTCCCGGGATTGCTTAATTTGCAACCCGAGAAAGAATGTCAGCTCGCCCATCATGCTCATCTCGAACTCCCTGCTCATAGTATCTGCAAACTTGGCAACCAAAGCGTGAGAAGAACCACCGAAAATGATATCATCCACGTAAATCTGGACCAAAAGTGTCTTTGCCTTGCCGGAGGAGAAAGAGCGTTTTATCTACACATCCCATTTTAAAACCCTTAGCAAGCAAAAAGGTTTTCAAACCTATCATACCAGGCTCTAGGGGCTTGTTTCAAACCATACAAAGCTTTGTGAAGTTTAAAGACATGGTTTGGAAACTTGGGATTTTCAAAACCGGGGGGTTGCTCAACATAACCTCCTCCTCTATGTAGCCGTTTAAAAGGCACTCTTGACATCCATTTGAAAAAGTTTGAAACCCCTGGATGCAGCATAAGCCAAGAGTATCCTAATAGCCTCCAAACGTGCTACAGGAGCGAAGGTTTCCTCATAATCTATCCCTCCTTCTGACTATAGCCTTCGCTACAAGCCGGGCCTTGTTTCTAACAACGTGGCCATCCTCTCCTTGCTTGTTTTTAAATACCCATTTTGTCCTATAGGCTTACAGTCAGGGGAGGTGGAACTAGAACCCAAACCCGATTTCGCTCAAAGTTCTCTAACTCCTCATGCATGGCATTGACCCAATCCGGATCCGTCAATGCGTGTCCAACATCTCGGGGCTCAAAATTTGCAACAAAAGCAGAATGAGCGAAGTGGGAGATGTGCTGTGACCTGGAGCGAGTGAACTCGCTCGTCGACCGTCGCATCAATCTGCTCAGGGGGGTGCTGGCGCTGGGATATGTCGTGGCGCCTCCCGGAAGAAGTGACCTCCCCCCAAACAGCAGCTGGTTCCACCCCGGGTACAAAAGGTACCGCGCGAGGTGGAGGATCCACGGCCCCCAGGAAGAAGAAGTGTCGGGGCCGTGAGTCGTCGTCGAGGCCGCTCTTTGCGGCGCGGCAGGTGGAGGGGGTGCTGGATCATCCATACCTTCAGCACCCTCGTCCTCCTCATCAAAAAGAGGCTCTCCAACCTCATGATCACCTGCACGCTCAAAACGAGAAGAAGGAGAAACAAGAGTCTCGTCGAAGGTGACATCTGATGTCTCCATGACTCGGTTAGTATCAAGGTTAAGTACACGATATGCTCTAGTGTGAGTGCCATAACCCAAAAATACACCGTCAGAGAACGAGACTCAAACTTGTCCAAGTTGCCCTTTTTGAGATATAAAACAATGGCAACCAAAAACTCGAAAATAACTCACCTTGGGCAGTTTGCCAAAACGCAACTCATAAGAAGTCTTTTTTAAAAGGCTCTCAGAAAAATGCGATTGGAAATATAGCATGCAGTGTTCATAGCTTCGGCCCAAAAGCGCCTAGGAGTCCTATGCTCATCAAGCATCGTCCTGGCCATCTCAACAAGGGTCCGATTCTTCCTCTCTACAACACCATTTTGGGGCGGTGTGTAGGGGGAAGAAAACTGATGCTCCAAGCCAAGGCGGTTACAAAACTTCTCAAAATCCGAATTTTTGAATTCGGAACCATTATCACTTCTAATAGCTCGCATCGAGTTCAAAGGGAACTCGTTCTGAAGACGCAAAATCAGATTGCGAGCGAAGGAGAAAGTCTCAGTCTTCTCAGTCAAAAAGAAGACCCACGAATATCTCGAAAAGTCGTCAACAACAACCAAAACATACCACTTGCCACCAACCGAGCTCACCCGAGCCGGACCAACAAGGTCCATGTGCAAAAGCTCTCCGGGGTGCGAGGTCATGACCTTAGTCACTGGATGGTGGGGAGCGGCAACCATCTTCCCATGTCTGCAAGAATGGCAAACTAGATCCTTCTCCATCGAAAGCTTGGGCAATCCTCGGATTAGGCCAAGTGAGCTAAGTCTTGCAAGCAAGTCGAAGCTTAAATGACCGAGCCTCCTATGCCACTTCCAAAGATCGGAAGAAGAAGGACTAGCCAAAAGACAGCGAGAAGAACCAAACGACTCCGAAAAATTCGCGCGAAAGACTTTCCCAAAGGGCGAAATCAGACATACAAGATCGCCCTGAGGATCTAAGATGCGACTAAGGTTCGGTTTAAAACGAATCTCATAGTCATCATCAAAAAGTTGCGAAACAGAAAGAAGGTTAAAATGCAAGTTAGAAACAAGAGCAACATCGCGCAACACAAAGTGCTCATTAACCCGCACTGTCCCACGAGACAATACCTTACCTTTACTATTGTCGCCGAAGGTTATGTACTCCTTTCCGGCGACCGGCTAAGGCTGGAGAACCACTTGGCGTTTCCGGTCATGTGCCTCGAGCAACCAGAATCCACCAACCAAATGTCCTCCAACCGTCTCACCTACATCAATAAAAAGACATAGGGTGAGCATACGGTCCAACACTGGGGTTAGTGAAATAAGGGGAAAACCAGTGTTGGGCCGGCTGCTCAAAAGAAGGGTTAGTGTAAAAACCATTCCTAGCACGTCTATGAGGGAAGCGATCACCACGCTGAGGAAAACGTGGTCCGCTAGGAAGAAGCGCTCACCGCGGTACTCAAACTGCGGTGGGGAAAGCGCTCAACTAAGCCTCCGCCACGGGGTCCAAAACCTGCAAAAGCAGGCCCCGTCGGGCACGCTCTCTACGAGATCTACGCCTAGGAGCCTGGGGCTCAACTGCTCTAGCGTCTCTCCTCGGAGCTCTCTCCTGCCTAGGCCTAACAAACTGAGGTGCTGGACCTCTAGGCCTAGTTCCCTCCTAGGGGCTCTCATCTCCTGCCTAGGCGGGGACGTTGACGTCCGGACCTAGCAGCTCTCCCCTGAGCCTTCAGCACATGTCCACCATGAGCTGGATGGTACATGTCCGGGTTCTCCATCTCCCGAGCACGGCGCGCCTCTCTCTTGCGCCGGAAACAGAACTCGAACAAGTGACCATCCCTCCCACAAAATCACACTGGTACCTCACCGCACGCAAAGGGGGTTGTTGGTGACCAGGGCTGTGGGTGTGGCTCACTTTGCCTTTGCCCTTCTGTGGCAAACTCCTCACGAATGGGTGGCATAGCGTCAAGCTTGTTCTGAGGTGGTTTGGCTTGGGTGCCCAAACGGGTTCTTGGGAGGAGCTCTCGGGGGTTCCTCAACCACACCATCTTTGGTGATAGGCTTGGCAGGCTCTTTGAGTGGAAGCTTGGCAAGTTTGGGAGTAGTGGTGGAATTTGGCTTCTCACATGGGTTCAGACCACTAGACTCTCCAATCTTCCCAAAAGTGAGAGAGATCAACACTCTGAGCAAAACCTACACCAGGGGCACCAACAGCTCGCTTGAATTGGGAGATCATCATCCCGAGCTGCGGCTCACTACTGAGACCCATGACAAGATGGACCGAAGGTATGTGTTTTCTTCCTCGGTTTGCATCTTGCCATGCTTCACATTGGCAATCTCCATCTCCAGGCCTCACACAAAGCACACCTCGAGACACAAGTGCATGCTATCTGAGCTGGCCTTCTCTAAAGACTCAAGCTTGGCATTCTTCTCTGCCAACTCAGATTGCAAGACAGGACAAGTCTTGCATGCACCCAACAGCTGCGGCCTAGCACGGAGCTCATCCACCTCTCCAACCAACGCAGCATACTTACCTCTCAGAGTGAGAAGGTCAGTCATGTGCGCGGTGCACGACTCGCACTCCGCCTCCTCCGACACTACCACGGTGGACCGAGCGAACTCAAGCTCCTTCACCGTGTCCTCCCACTTCTGCCTAAACTCCTTGCGCTCTCTAGCGGCACGCCTAAGCAACTTATCTTGGCTAAGGAGGGCAGCAGTCAACTTCTCAACCTCGGAGGAAAGCTCGTCGTAGGTGAGAGATACCTGGGGTGTCGTCGTCGTCGTCGTTCCGAGGGGTACGCTCCGGCTCGCCGTCGACCTCATCTCCGAGCGCCATGGTGCACAGGCCTCCGTCGCCGGCGAAGAAGCACAAGCCGTTGAACTTGTCTTCTAGCTTCTTCTTCTCGGACTCGTCATCGCTGGAGCCAGCGGAGTCGTCATCCGAGCCGTCGACGTCGCTGAGCGTGGCGAAGAACGCACGCTGCTCAGCTTGCTGCTTTTCCAAGTACTTCTTCTTGATGTACTCTTTGTCGAAGCCGCCCCGCTTCTTGTGCCTTGGGGGGGGACGTGCTTCTCCTTGTACTTGGAGTCGCGCCTGCGCCCATGTTCGCCCTTGCCCGATGCTGTTCTTCTTCTTGGGGCAGTCGGCGATGAAGTGGTCGGGGTCGCCGCACTCGTAGCATCCCGTGCGTCCTCCTCCTCGACGACGGTTCATGCGGTTGTTGTGGAACCGCGAGAACCGGTTGGCAAGCAAAGCCAACTCGTCGTCTCCCAAAGACTCCAGCTGGTCCTCTGTCACAGAAAAGAGAGAAGAAAGCGCAAAGCCAGCTGAGGGGTTAGAGGAAGAGCCGGAAACCAAAGCCATGGACGGGCGAGAAGGATTTTCAAAAGAAGCCCTCGCCATAGCATCAATCTCACTGGACTTGAGCTTACTGAAGAGCTCGTCGCAGTGAGGGTCTCATAGTTCGGCGATTCGATGATTGCCTGAACCTTGGAGTCCCACACCGAACGGTCAAGAGTGTGCAAAAGCTTCAAAGCACGCTCATGATCGTAAAATGGCAACTGCTCTCTGTTAGCCCTCATCCTGTTGACAATCACCTGAAAGCGAGCGAATAAACTTTCTATGCTCTCGCCAGGTTGATGTCTAAAGTTCTCATACTCACGCTTGAACGACTCGTAGAGAGTCGGTTTTGACTTGAGAGGTGCCCTCATGAAACGCATGAGGGTGTCCCAGATCTCCCGAGCCGTAGCGAGGTGAGAAACACGATCAAACTCACCCATGCTCAAAACAAGAAAGAGAGCATTACGGGCTCGGCTATTGGCATCGTGCTCATCGATCTGTGCTGAGAAACACGAGCAGCCAAGACCACGTAATCAGCAGAGTTGCAAATATCCCAAATAGACGCACCCAAACTCTGCAGATAGGCCGACATGCGTATCTTCCAATACGCATAGTTCGTCCCATCAAAGAACGGCGGTTTGCCCACGCCGCGATCCATGTCGCCTTCGGTGGATCTGGAACCGGCTAAGTGGAAGATCCTTAACCTGCTCCGATACCAATTGAAGGACCGAAAAGCTACCCGAAAGCGACCAGAGGGGGGGTGAATGGGAGCTTCAAAATTTCCTTACGGAAACTAGATGCCACTGTCCAAAATCAACCCAAAAGCGAACCCTAGAGCTTGCTAATGTCCACGACCCTAGATGTAGGGTGGATGCTCCCTAGAAGCACAGCGGGACACTAGACAACCCTAGAAAGCCAACCAAAAGACGAAACTCGAATCCAATCAAGAGCGAACGAACCGCGAACGAAACGGCGCGAAACGCAACGACCGGACCTGAAGGAGGCGTCCGGTCAGCAGGGACCGACGCGTCCGGTCGTCAGAAATCGGCTCTGGGAGCTCTCTGTTCGTGACCGGACTCACTAGTACGAGCGTCCGGTTGTGAACAGAGCGTCCGGCAGATCAAACAAACACATGAACAGGAACCTAGCGCGTCCGGTCAATCGATAAACACAGTCCGGTCATGAGTGTCCGGTGGTCAAAACAGAAACTCTGTACGCAACGCTCAATGACCGGACGCAATGGTCAGAGTCGTCCGATCACTTCGCGACCAAGCGTCCGGTCACCCCGCAGCCCCTCTGTTCTTCTCACCGATTCGACTCAAACTCACCCAAAACGCATCCTCTAGGGATCAAACTTGGTGAGGAAGTCACAAGGAGGTTAGTGAGCTATCTCTAAGAGATCATGGCTCGAACCTAACTCCAAATCGGTGAATCAAAGAATTTCGGGGGAAGGGAGAAAAAGTGACCCGAAACGAAAAATCGATCGATCTCCTAGACCGTGAGGTTAGAGGATGATTCCTTCGGTGGAAAGAAGTGCCTCACGATCTAGAACAACTTGGTTCAAACGGAATTGCAAAAGATGAACCGAGCAAAGAGATCAAGCGACGGGAAAATCGTGGAGCAAAAGGATTTCGCGAAGAACACAAGCAAAACGGAAATCACAGCCACGAATCGAATTAAGGACGCAAATCAAGCCATCGATCTGTGCTCAAGGTGAGGATACGGCCTCCTCACTTCTCAACTCAACAATACACAGAGTGGAGTCTCTCTGCGGATCTCAACTAGCTAAAGCAGGGGATGGGAGAGCAGGAAACCCTAGCAAATGAAGGCAATGAATGCAAAATAGCTAACACTGAGATGGGGAGGAGGGGTGTCTCCCCTGACTACTTATACTAACCTAGACTAAGTCTATTTCCTACTCTACCCCTCTCTAAACTAATTACAGAGCGAACCAGCTAAACCCTAAGGCTATTCTGGTCCAACCCGCGGTGGTAGGTAGATCCGACGGCCACGCCCGCTCGAACCGAAGCGTTGCCTCGACGCAACCTCTGGATCGCCGCCACGTGCCGCCCTCGCTCTGCACCCCCGGTTTTGTGGCCTAAACCGGGGGAAACCAGCCTTTTCCAGCAACCCCCGGTTTTGAGGCCCAAACCGGGAAACCAGCCTCCAGCCTGAGTTTTGTGGCCCAAACTCAGAAACCCGCAGCGCCCGAGTTTTGAGGCCCAAACTGGAAACCGGCCCACGCCCAGGTTTTGAGGCTCAACCTGGAAACCGTCGCCCCAGGTTTTGTGGCTCAACCTGGAAACCCAGCACCCAGGTTTTGAGGCCCAAACCTGGAAACCGTCCACCGTTGGTTTTCTCTGGCTCAACCAACAAACCGGCGTCGTAGAGGGATGCACCGCCTGTGCACCCCCTTCCACCGACATGATCGCACTTTCTCCGCTGTCGCTGTCGCAGGCTGCCAGCCACCACAGCTGATCCTCCGGCCTCCAGTCCATCAGTCCAAGTCCACGTCCGCCCTTCACCGTCCGATAATCGGCATGGCACGTCCGCCGCAGCACGCCCATCCTTCATCGCGCCCGGTCCGTCGGCACGGCACGTCGCAACTTGACCTTCACCCGCCATCGATCACTGTCTCCGTGCTCGACACCTGCACAACACAAGCCAAAGAACATGCGCATCATCTCCGTTGACAATCACTCATCACACAGAGACTCGGCATACACCCATGTATCCGCAGTTCTTGGCAGAATCCTTTTCTCCACATTGTTCCCGTCGCTTGATCTCTTTGCTCGGTTCATCTTTTGCAAATCCGTTTGTGGGGAATTGGGACCCTCGGCAGCGGCACCACACAGAGCGCAGGCAAAAACGACCTTCGCGTGATCCACGCGTCCCCGCTCGCCCCTTTTCCTCAAGGGACCGAACCCCTCGGACCCGTTTTCTAACCCTCGCTACGGATCCGACCACCGAGGCTTTGTTGCAATTCTCTGCAGGTTGACTCGACGACAACCAGGCGGGCGACCCTCGCTCGCCTTGCGAGGCCACTTTGCTTGCAGCGAAGGTTTCGGCAAGGCGACGGAGGACGCTGGCTCGAGGGCGAGCAGAGTCGAGGGTCAAATTTTTCGCGTCTGCCCCCGAAGGTGGGCAAGACCGAGTGGCGGCGCACAGGGAAGGATTAGGGTTTCCGCTGCAACCGTGTTTTACTTCTTTGCCCCTCCTCCCTGCGTGGAGGCAGGGAATCTTTGTTGTACCCTTTCGTAATTAGTCCTGTGACCCTTGGTGTTCCCTATAAATACCAAGGGGTGAACAGTGTAAGGGGGACGATTTTCTGGGGAATAGAGCTACGATAATAGTCTTTGTTTCCCTTACCTTCATTTTCAACCTTCGACGCTTGGCCACCTTCGCCTTTCCCTCGCGCGAGAGCGAAGGGGAGCAAGTGCGGTTCCAACAGTTTGGCGCCGTCCGTGGGGATTGAATGGCGGGTAACAGGCGAACCAACACCACCAGAGACCTTCGCACGGCTAGAGAGATGGCGACGGTGGTCCCACATGCTGAGGAGATACCAGAACCCTCCAGGGCGCAGGATGTCACCCCAGACGCAGAGGTCCCGGGCCCTCAAGCCCGGACCGTGTTGCACCCTCACACCCCGGGAGGGAGAGGGAGCAGACGAAGAGGAGTTGGGCCTCGAGGCCCTCGAAAGCCTTCAGGCTGAGCTGCAGGAGAAGAAGCGGCGTCTGGACCAGCTAGAGAAGCACAATCGGCTGCGCGCCAACAGGCAGAAGGCAGACGAGGCCAGGGAGCAGCTTCGCCGAATGGAAGAGTCCCTCGCCGTGGCTGAGGCCGAGGCAGAGGGCTGGAACGACGGGGATATGCCCCCGCTGCAGGAGGGAAATGAGGAGAGAGTTCGAGACAACCTTCGCCATCCACCACCCCCGCCACCGCCACTCCAAGAGCCTTACCCAATGAGACAGCAAAACTTTCGCCAACTTTACCCAGATGAGAGAGAGCAAAACCTCTGCATCCAAAGAAGACCTCAGCAACACCAAATGCCCTATGATCCACGGTCACCCCTCTCCCAGATACTCCAAACTCAACCCTGGCCTCCATGCTACAACCCACAAAACTTACCTCGTTACGATGGGCTTTCCGACCCTCGCCAGTTCATAATGAGCTATGAGGCGGCAGTCGCCGCGGCAGGTGGAGACGAAGCAACAATGGCAAAATCCTTTGTCATTATCTTGCGCGACATCGCGCAAACTTGGTACAGCAACCTTCGCCCCGGCACCGTGGATTCCTGGGCCAACCTCAGAGACAGGCTCTGCACAAACTTCAAAGGCATCACACCAGCCCCTTCAAACCCCATCGATTTGTTCAATTGCAAGCAAGAGGAGCGAGAACCGCTTCAAGACTACTGGCGAAGGTTCATCCAAATTAGAGCAAGAACTCCGGGGATATCCGACGAAGCTGTAATCCTCGCCGCAGTCAGTGGCCTGCGTCCAGGCCCATGCTCATCAAAGTTTGCTAGGAAGCCAGCGAATTCAATCAAGGAGTTACACGAAACAATGGAACGATATTGCAGAGCAGACATGGACTTCAGAGCGAAGTCTGACGCTCAGCGCTCACAAATGAAGCCACAGCCGAGGCCTCAAGCAAGGGAAAGCAACCCTCGCCAAGAGCAAAGCAACGTTGGTGCAATTAACAAAGCAACCAATCACGAGGATCAAAGACGGGACGCTCAACCCCAAGCAACCAAGCCTCTCAGGGTTTGCCACCCCAGCCGAATCAGCGGAACTAGCAACGAGATCCCGCTAAAATGTATTGTCACTTCTGTGGTCTCGGAAGGGACACACAACAAAGCAATGTGAATGCTTCGCCAAGGGAAAAGAATACCAGGAATCCAGGAAAGCTGCTTCGTCAGACACTCGAACCATCCACCACACCAGGAACCAAGTTTCCACCCTTCAAATACCCCATTCCATTACACCCCCGTAAATTATGGCCTACCCTCGCAACAACCCTTTACCCCCACCACCCACACTTCAGCCAAACCTCCTACCAGGCAACAACAATCCCACAACGCCAAAACCTCCATACACAGTCACATACCCAACAACCCCCCAAAACCAAATTCCAACAACCCACCAAACCAGCAACGCTCTGCCACCACCACCACCAATTCTGGCTTTACCAACACCCCAGCCTGTCAAAGTCGAAGCCCAGAGCCAAACGACCATCAACAATCCAACATCAACCTTCGGTGTGATTCTAGCTATCACCGGAGGTTCAAATGAGGACCATGGTAATAAACGGCAGAGGAAGGACATGCCAAACGAGTTCACCACGTGGCCGTCGAAGGACCCCCCAGATTCGGTCGTTGGTCTCACATCCCCATAACCTTCGATTCCAGCGACATGAAGCTGAGAGATTACCCTCACACCGATGCTATGGTGATCGAAACCAACCTCGCTGGGTGGACTGTCACCAAAATCTTGGTTGATACAGGAAGCTTCGCTGACATCATCTTTTCGCCTCAACCTTCGACAGCATGAAGCTCGATAGAAACCTCCTACAACCCGCTGACAACCCCCTATACGGCTTCGGCGGTCAACAAGTGAGAGTGGTTGGCAAAATACCTTGCCTGTGACTTTCGGCGACCAACGAACTGCAGAACTGAGCACATCACCTTCGATGTCATCGACATGTTCTATCCATACAATGCCATTTTTGGCCGAGGGGTCACAACGCATTCAATGCTGTCATCCATCCCGCTTACCTATGCATGAAGCTTCCCGCTCCGAAGGGTGTGGTTGCAGTATTTGGGGACCAAGACATTGCAAGGGCAGCTGAAGGAAACGTAGCCCCAGGGCAACGCAATGTACACAATTTGTCAAAACCTCAAACCCAGCATCAGCGACATGGGTGAAGTCTGCAATGACAGAGTGAAGGCAGCACCAAAGGAGGAACCCAACAAGTCCAACTCTTCGAGGGTAACACCGAAAGAAAGGTGCTCATCTCAGCCAATCTAGACCCCAATCAGAAGGCAACCTCGTTAACTTCCTCGAGAAAATTCCGACACCTTCGCTTGGTCCGCAAGGACCTAAAAGGAGTCAACAGATCAATGATTGAGCATAGCCGAACATCAAAACAGGCTATCACCCAATCAACAAAGCTTCGCAAAATGTCAGAAGAAAGAAAGGAGGCAGCGAAGGCTGAGGTAAAAAGGCCTTTGGACAGGCGTCATTCGCCCGGTCAAATACCCAACTTGGCTCTCAAATGTGGTCCTAGTCCAAAAGAAGAACAAAAATGGCGAATGTGCGTGGATTTCACTTGCTTGAACAAAGCTTGTCCGAAGGATGATTTCCCTCTCCCAACATAGCACCCTGGTCGACAGAGCGGCAGGTTGCCAAACGCTGTCCCTCCTTGATTGCTTCTCACACTACTAGAGACACAGGCCTTTGGACGATTTGCAACCTATTAGCCATCGAAAAATTATAGCCACGGAAAAATTTGCGCCCGGGACTAGAAAGGCCTTTAGCCCCGTTGGTACACCAACCCCACCTCCCCAACCGCAGTCACTCCAGCAGACAGGGGCTTTAGTCCCGGTTGGTGTTACCAACCCGGGGGGTAGGGAGACGGGGCCGTTTGAGTGGCGTAACCTTTACCGGCCGTAACCCCAACCGGGAGTAAAGGTTTTGCCCCCGTTGGTGTATGCAGCCGGGGCTAAAATGTGGCATCTTTAGCCCCGGGCCTTAACACCCAACCGGGACTAAAGGTTTTGCCCCGGTTGGTGTATGCAGCCGGGGCTAAATGTTGGCATCTTTAGCCCCGGTTGGTAACACCAACCGGACTAAAAGGTTTTGTTCCGGTTGGTGTACCAGCCGGGCTAAATGCCAACATTTAGCCCCGGCTGGGAATAAGGACCGGGCTAAATGTCCCTCCTATATTGAAATGTTCTTCTACTACCTCCAGCCGTGCCCGAGCTCCTGTCTTCATTTTTCTTCATTCAGTCACTGCTTGCTCTTGCTTGCTTGTTTGCTCTCTTCTCCTCTGGTGATTTTTGTTTGTTAACACATCTCCGGCGATTGATTTATTCATCACATCTACACCGCCATCGACTCGTTGAAAGGTTACTAGCTTAGTTATTCATTTTTGTAGCTATTTTGAGTTCATTGACTTGATAGTTCAAATTATTAATCTAAAAACAAAATATGACCGTTTAATTAGTTTATTTTAGTCTTTTGAGAAATGTGACCGGTTTAGAAAACAAAATATATACTTTAGTTTAGAAAATGTGACCGGTTTAATTAGTTTTTTTTGAAATAGAGATCATTTAAATCATTTGTTTACATAAATTAGAAATATATAATACTTTAGTTTAGAAAATGTGACAGTTTAATTAGTTTTTTTGAGGAATAGAGATCATTTAAATCATTTGTTTACAGAAATTAGAAATATATAATAATTTAGTTTACAAAATGTGACCGTTTTAATTAGTATATTTTTATTATTTGGAGAAATAGAGATCAGTTAAATTAGTTGTTTACAGAAATTAGAAATATATAATACTTTAGTTTACAAAATGTGACCGGTTTAATTAGTATATTTTATTATTTTGGAGAAATAGAGATCATTTAAATTAGTTTACAGAAATTAGAAATATATAATACTTTAGTTTACAAACGCAGAAGGATGCCTGGGTTGGTATGTTGTTTTTCGAGGGCACCAAACCAGGTATTTACACCAGCTGGGCCGAGTGCAGTCAGTATGTCCTCAAAGTTAAGGGAGCTGTGCATAAAAAGTACAAGTCTTTTGAGGAAGCTTCTGCAGCTCTAGATGCTTTTAACTCAAGAATCAACTCAATTCCTACTGCACCTACCCCTACCTTACCTTCCTATCCGGTTGGAGTGGCAGACAGTACATCTTGTTGGACTGTGATGTGGGAGAAATGTGCATGTGTTGTTAGTTGCTTTGTTTGTGGCCAAGTGGATTAGGCTGCACTGTTATCTTGATGTAATAATTAATTAATTAGACAAGTTCAACTCCTACTACTTTTTGCCACCAGTGATTCTTACTAAATTTTATGTCAGACATTTTTAATATTTTTATTTGTTTATAAGAATGAGAGATCGATATAATTATGTGATATTGTCATATAATGCAGACGATGACACGTCACTGGATGTACAATGTCGATCGTCGCTCAAAAGAGTTCATTGATGGCGTGCATGGTTTATGAGTGGGCCGAGGCAAACAAGCGGAATGGTTTTATGTGCTGCCCATGTGCCCTTGTAATAATTCGAAGGAATATTCTAGCTCAAGGAGTCTTCACTCACACTTGTTCAAGTCGGGTTTCATGCCAAACTATAGTTGTTGGACGAAGCATGGAGAAACTGGGGTTATGATGGAAGAAGGTGAAGAAGAACAATGGACCCTGACGATGACATTATTGCTCAATACGGTGACTTTGGTGATACTGCAATGGAGGAAGGTGAAGAAGAGGCAAGTGCAGGAGACACAGTCGCTGAAGATGATGCTCTTGGTGATGTCATTCGTGATGCACAAAGAGATTTCGAAAGTGATAAGAGAAGGCTAAGTTTGAATGTATGCTAGAGGATCACAGAAATTACTATATCCGTCTGCTGCAGATGGACAAAAAAAGTTAGGCACAACACTTGAGTTGCTACAATGGAAGGCACAGAATGGTGTATCTGATAAGGCATTTGGACAATTATTGAAGATTATAAACAAAAGATGCTTCCGAAGCCTAACGAATTACCCGCCACTACGTACGAAGCAAAACAAGTGGTCTGTCCTTTGGGTTTAGAATCCAGAAGATACATGCATGTCCTATGACTGCATCCTGTACCGTGGCAAGGAATACGAGAATTTGGACGAATGCCCTGTATGTAACGCGTCACGATATAAGATCAGCGAGATGACCCTGGCGATGTTGAGGTGAAGAACGTCCCCGGAAGAAAATCCCGGCCAAGGTTATGTGGTACGCTCCTATAATACCACGCCTGAAACGTCTGTTCAGAAACAAGGACCATGCAAAGTTGGTGCGATGGCACAAAGAAGACCGTAGGTAGACAACATGTTGAGACACCCTGCAGATGGTCCCAGTGGAGAGCAATAGACAGAGAATTCCCAGAATTAGCAAAAGATGCTAGAAACTTAAGGTTTGGTTTAAGTACGGACGGGATGAATCCTTTTGGGGAACAGAGCAGTAGTCATAGCACGTGGCCTGTTACTCTATGTATGTACAACCTTCCTCGTGGTATGCTTGAAGCGGAAGTTCATTATGATGCCCGTGCTCATCCAAGGCCCGAGGCAGCCTGGCAACGATATCGATGTCTACCTGAGGCCATTAGTTGAGGAACTCCTACTTTTATGGAGTAAATCAGGTTACGTGTGTGGGATGATTACAAACAGGAACACTTTGACCTGCGAGCATTGTTGTTCGTAACAATCAATGATGGCCTGCTCTAAGTATCTTTCAGGACAGTCAAACAAGGGATATAATGCATGCACACATTGTTTTGATGACATGGATAGTGTATATTTGAAAAAATGTAGAAAGGTAGTGTATCTTGGGCATCGTCGATTTCTTTCGATGAATCACCAGGTTAGAAAGAAAGGCAAGCATTTTAAAGGTGAGACAGACCACCGGAGCAAGCCTCGCAACAGAACTGGGGAAGATGTACTTGAGATGATTAAGGATGTGAAAGTAGTCTTTGGAAAGGGGACGGGCAGTGAACCTGTTCCGAAAGACGCTAGGGACACGCACCCATGTGGAAGAAGAAGTCAATATTGGGAGCTACCCTATTGGCATGTACTAGAGGTCCGCCACGCGATCGACGTGATGCACCTGACAAAGAATCTTTGTGTCAACCTTCTAGGATTCATGGGTGTGTACGGGAAGTCTAAGGATACACTTGAAGCACGACAAGAGTTGCAGCGCATGAAAGAACGAGACAACCTACACCAGAGAAGACAGATGATGGACGCCATTACTTAAGACCTGCTAGCTACACTCTTAGCAATGAAGAGAAGGAAATCATGTTTGAATGCCTAAACAGCATCAAGGTCCCATCTGGATTCTCCTCCAATTAAAGGGAATAATAAATATGCAAGAGAAGAATTCCTAAACTTAAGTCGCATGACTGCCACGTGCTATGACGCAATTGCTTCCGGTTGCTTTAAGAGAATTCTACCTCCACATGTACGTCTTGCCACTGTGAAGCTCTGTGCATTCCTCAATGCAATTTCTCAGAAGGCAATTAATCCACTAGAACGGCTACTCTACAGAATGATTGTGGTTCAATGTTTGTTGAGCTTGGTGAGTTGGTGTTTCCTCCATCCTTCTTTAATATCATGACACACCTCCTAGTTCACCTGGTCAAGGAGATGCATATTCTCGGTCCTGTGTTCCTACACAACATGTTCCCCTTTGAGAGGTTCATGGGAGTACTGAAAAAATATGTTCGCCAACGTGCTCGGCCAAAGGAGCATCGCCAAGGGCTACGGGACAGAGGAGGTCATTGAGTTTTCTGTGTGACTTCATTCCTGACCTTGAACCCGATTGGGGTTCCTGAATCGCGGCACGAGGGGAGGCTATGTGGAAAGGGGACACTAGGGAAGAAAACATATATCGGTACGGGAATGATTATTTCAATAAAGCGCACTACACAGTTCTTCAAAACTCAGCCGTGGTGGATCCATATATCGATGCACAAGGAGTTCCTACGATCCCAATTTCCAAGAAGAATGAAGTTTGGATAACACGTGAGACATGAATCTTTTAGCACTTGGTTGCGAAAGGAATGTCTGGGTAATAACAATATTGATGAGCAACTATATTTGTTGGCTAGGCAACCGTCATTGCACATCCTCACGTACAAAGGGTAATGAGATCAATGGAAACACATTTTACACCATGGCCCAAGATCAAAGGAGCACGAACCAAAACAGTGGGGTGTTCGCGTAGATGCCACAGACCCATCTGGGAAGAGGCAAACATATTATGGCCGCATAGAGGAGATTTGGGAACTAGACTACGCACCTGATTTTAAAGTCCCTTTGTTCCGATGCCAATGGGTCAAGGCGACCGGAGCCGGAGTAACAGTTGACAAGGAGTATGGAATGACAACAGTGGATCTCAACAATATTGGATACAAAGGTGAACCATTCGTCCTTGCTGCTGATGTGACTCAAGTGTTCTACGTGAAAGACATGTCTACAAAACCCAAGAGAGGGAAAAATGATGATAAATTAACCAAAGAGCCAAAACGCCACATAGTTCTTTCAGGAAAAAGAAACATCGTGGGAATTGAGGACAAGTCAGACATGTCAGAAGATTATGAAAGGGATGACCGAATACCGCCCTTCAGTGTTACCAAAGACCCAAGCATCCTGCTAAATGCTGAGGAGACTCCATGGTTACGACATGATCATGACCAAGGAACATACGTCAAGAAAAAGATCACCAGTGTACCCGCTTGAATATATATAGTGATGTTTTAACTAATATTATATATTACAGCTAATAATGATTATGCATAGTCATGGTTCGTTGATGTCGTTGTCGAAATGACTTGATTTATTTTTGGCAAGCATATGAGCCCAACTTGATGCCCCACAAGTGGTGTTAGATTTTTCTGATCATTATTTTAATTATTACATTTTTTCTATGTCGAATGAGATAAAAGTTGGTAAAAGTTTGGCTCAATTCTGGATTATTTTGTTGGTAGGCCCAATTGAACCTATAATTATTGGGTGCAAGTGTGCGGTAATTCAGTTAAACCGGAAAAAGTAGCAAACCATCTCCGAAAAACACAAACTTATTGGTTTCCTCCCTCACCCGTGCCAACTTATTTGGACAATAAAAGATAAACAACCCAAAATTTAACGTTCATATAATACAAAAAATATTTTCCTATCGAGCACCGGTTGTTTCAGATATTTAAATTTAACATTTTATTTTTGCATTAACAAAATATAAATTTTTCTTTACATTTATATTTGTTATTATAAGAAAAGAAAAGAATTTATGTTACAAAATTTTCTACTATACAATAAGGTAAAAGGAAACACAAATGTTATTTTTAAGTAATTTTATGCCAAATATTGAATTTACTATGCAAATAACAAGTATTACAACATATTAATATACCCAAAACCTAATTCAAAACCCAAAACACAGAAAACCCAAAAATAAAGGCGGGAGAAGACCCTTTAGTCCCGGGCCGTAGCACCACCCGGGACTGAAGGAACCTTTAGTCCCGGGCCGTAACACCACCCGGGACTAAAAGTCACCCCCTTTAGTCCCGGGTGGGCTTACGCCCCGGGACTAAAGGTGTTAGTCCCGGGCCGTAATACCACCCGGGACTAAAAGTCACCCCCTTTAGTCCCGGTGGGATTACGCCCCGGGACTAAAGGTGTTTTAGTCCCGGGCGGTGCCACGGCCCGGGACTAAAGCCTCCCCGCCTATATAGGACACAGTGCCCTCCTTCCTCAGATCGACGTCAGACGCCCGAGCCGCCGCCTCCCACGCCGCCGCCTCCTCCCTCCGTCGTCCTCCTCGAGCTCTCTCGCCGACGTCCGCCTCCCCGTCGTCCTCTCCCTCCCGCGCCGCCCTCCTCCCTCCGTCGATCTTCGGCCCTCGCGCGCGTCTCCTCTCGCGGCGGGCGCGCCGCCGCGCGACTCGTCCTCGCCTTCGCCGCGCGCGCCGCTGCCGTCCTCGCCGTGGTGCTCGCCGGCGCCGTCGTCCTCGTCGTGGTGCTCGCCGTTCGCCGCGCGCCGTCGTCCTCGCCGTGGTGGTGCTCGCCGGAGTGTGCGTGTGTTGTGTGTGCGTGTGCTCGCCGGCCGGTCTGCTCGCCGTGGTGCTCGCCGGCGCCGTCGTCCTCGTCGTGGTGCTCGCCGTTCGCCGCGCGCCGTCGTCCTCGCCGTGGTGATGCTCGCCGGTGTGTGCGTGTGTTGTGTGTGCGTGTGCTCGCCGGCCGGTCTGCTCGCCGTGGTGGTGCTCGCCGGCCGGCCGGTCTGCTCGCCGTGTGTGTGTGTGTGCAGTGTATAGAAAAAGAAAAAGAAAAAGAAAAAAGAATGAATCATGTGTTCCTTTGGACAATTATATATGTTCATAGAAAAATGAATATATATTTATAGAAAATATGTATAGAAAATGTTTTTTACCCTAACAAAATAGTATGTTTTTACACATGTAGTCCGTCGCCGCCATCCTCACCGCGACTAAAGGTGCCCCGTCGTGACATCCTCGCCATTCGCCGCCGGCCGTTGCTCCCCTTGTGCCGTCGTGTCTCGTCCTCGCCGTCGTCTCGCGGCCGCTCCGGCCGTGTGCCTCCGTCCTCGCGCTGCCGGTGAGGAGTGCCACCGCGCGTGCGTGGTGTGTGAGTGTTTGTGCGTGTGCGTGTGTAGTGTGTAATTAAAGTGTGTGTGCACTGTGTGTGTATAGGAAAAGGAAAATAGAAATCCATATGAATTGAAAATAGAAGTTTTTACCCTAACAAAATATTATGTTTACACACATGTAGATAAAAGAGATTGGTCGCGTTGACCGCGCCGTCCGCCGTCATCCTCACCGTGTGATCCTCACCGCAACGTGATCTTCGGCGTCGTCTGTTGTCGTCCTCACCGCGACATCATCCTCGCCGTCGTCCGTCGTCGTCCTCTCATCAACGGTGTGTCCTTTGCATGTGTTAGATGGAGGAGGAATAATCACTTAGATAATTTGGTTTAGATATGTAAACATTTATTTATATCGGTCATATATATGTTTATGAAATAATCACTTGGATATGTTTATGGAATAATCACTTGGATATTTTATAGAATAATCACTTGGATATGACTTTTCGATCATGTCGGTAGTGTTATTTTTACGAATATAGTCTTCATGGATATATGTTATTTTTAATGTTGTCAAAACCTACACCCCAAACCCCAAACCCTAAACCCTAAACACTAAACCCTAAACCCTAAACCCTAAAACCCTAAACCCTAAACCCCAAACCCTAAACCCCAAACCCCTAACCCTAAACACCAACCCCGAAACCCCAAACACGAAACCCCAAACCCTAAACCCCAAACCCTAACCCCAAACCCCTAACCCTAAACACCAATCCCGAAACCCCAAACACGAAACCCTAAACACTAAACCCTCAAACCCAACCCTCAACCCCAAACCCCTAACCCTAACCACACAACACCCGAAACCCAAACACTAAACCCCAAACCTAAACCCCAAACCCTAAACCCCAAACCCTAAACCCTAAAACCGAACCCCCAAACCCCTAACCCTAAACCCAAACACTAACCCCAAACCCCAAACCCTCAACCCCAAACCCCTAACCCTAAACACCAAACCCGAAACCCCAAACACGAAACCCTAAACACTAAACCCCAAACACTAAACCCCAAACCCCAACCCCTAAACCCTAAACCCGAAACCCCAAACCCTAACCCTAAACCCCAAACCCGAAACCCCAAACACTAAACCCCAAACCCCAAACCCTAAACCCCAACCCCAAACCGTAAACCCTAAACCCGAAACCCAAACCCGAAACCCTATGCACGTTAGTTGCAAAAATATGGTGTTTATTATCCTCCATGTCATTCGCAGAAATGGCCGACCCAGTTGACAACATGGAGGAGGAAATGTACGAATTAATCAACAGCGGCGCTAATCAAATTTAGCAGGTGATGATAACAATAATCAAGAAGTAGATGACGGCAGTCAATACTTTGCCGATTATGAAGAAATAATGCAAGAAAATACTGGCGAGGTATATACCTACAATAATCTCTATGTGCACATGAAATTCTAAATTATTTATAAATGTATTTATAATCTACTGTTCCTACATATGTAGCCCTCCGGATCGACAACGACTACCGGGAAGAGTAGGACCGTACGAGGTCCGAAGAAGCCGTTGGAGGGCCGGTACATTATCTCAGAATTCAACGAGGAAACAGGCCAAGTACTTGGAGAACATGCACAAAGATTTGTTGCCCACTGTGGGTGCCTTGTAAGGGATAAGATCCCGATCAGTGCTCGTGAATGGAAGAAAAAGGCAAGTGCTCCTGATATAAGTTTTGTCTCTGATCTTGATAAGGAACTGGTTTGGCAAGAGGTCCTTGCACATTTCACACTTGAAACAGAAGATATAAATTTGAAGGCCAGAGTTCGGGACTGGGCTATGAAGAAAATGGCAACACTATTCCAGGGCTGGAAGAAGAACTTATACAACAAATTTATCAAGAAGGACCAAACTCCGGATTTCAACACTAAGGCCTACGTCAAGTTGAGGCCATTTTGGGATGAGTTTGTAGAATTCAAGAAATCAGAAGAGAGTGAGGCACGGATCAGAAGGAACCAGCAGAATGCCCGACAAAAACAATACCACCATCACTTGGGATCAGGTGGCTATAAGAGTGCCATTCCTAAATGGGAAAGAATGGAACGAGAGTTGCAAGCCAAGGGCATTGAACCAGAATCGATAAACTGGCCTGAGCGCGCC
The DNA here is from genome assembly GCA_009763385.1 of Coix lacryma-jobi var. lacryma-jobi. Taxonomy (NCBI): domain Eukaryota; kingdom Viridiplantae; phylum Streptophyta; class Magnoliopsida; order Poales; family Poaceae; genus Coix; species Coix lacryma-jobi. Next base: position 114,331,541 of record CM019827.1, on the reverse strand, counting down.
AAGTATTGGTTTTTTGGTCATGGAGGAAGCCTGGACCAACAACAGGAAGGGTACACTATGGCGAAAAACTCCCAAGAGCAGCAGAAAGATTTGTTTATGCTAGAGAAATGGCTGCCAGTGGCAGGTGGCAGCCGAACAGAGACAAGGACGAGCTGACATACGCCCTGGAGAATCTTGAACATGGTGGGAGAACCAGAGGCTATGGGGAGCTGTCATGGGTACATGCCTTCCCTCAGGACAAAGAGACCTATAGAAGCCGCGCGAGAAAGAAGGAGGAGGAGGCACAGCGCATGCGCCGGTTAGAAGAAATGGTTATTCAGTCACAGGCCGCGGCTCTTGAAGCAGTTGAGCGAGAAAAAGCACTTGAAGGCAGAATGAACGAGGAAATAAAAAGGCAAGTGCAGTTAGCAATGCAAAGGCAATCTGCATCAGAGCCGGGAGTCAATATCAGCCCCCCTGAGCAAATGAAAAGCAGTTGCGCTTCCACAGAGGTCTCAGACGCAGCACTGCGCTTTCCTGTGGACGACATCACCGAGCCTCTCACGACATGTGAACTGCACATTCCACAGGGGAATACCACAGTCATGGTGGCTATAGGTGTTGTATCTCCTATCGATCCTACGAAGACACCAAGAGTCATGGAGCAATAATACCTCCTGGATATGCTAGCGTCTCGGTGGACAGGGTGGTAAAAGGTTACGAGAATGTCGAACTTGACATTAAAGGAGGTGATGGCGAGAATACATTAGGAGAAGCGGAGAAGACATTCATATGTTGGCGCAAGCGCTATATCATAATTCCTGGTATCACCTCCTCCTCCTCAACAACCTATCCCTAGGTGTGTATGAAATTAGTGAATGAAACTTAATAGTATTGGTGAGCTAATAGTATAAATGGATACTCATACCATGTTGTTTTCGCAGCAGGACATCCCCCAACCTAAGTCCAATTCTACATTCACCACATGATCACAGTGTTGCGGACGATGATGATCAAGATCAATACGACGGGATCCATCACCGCCACCGGCCCCATCTCCTCCACGACGGGATCCAACACCGCCACCGGCCCCATCTCCCCCACGGCGTGATCCAACGCCGCCACCGGCCCCATCTCCTCCACGACGAGATCCAACACCGCCACCGACCCAACCATCTCCTCCAAAGCGGGCTCCGACACCGCCACCTGCCCCATCTCCACGGCGGGTTCCAACACCTCCACCGCCAACAAAGAAGAGGCCTGTCACACAAACAAAGGCGTCAGCCCCCCACCTCCGAAGAAGAAAGCACCTGTGAGAAAATCAGCTCCCAAGATGACAAAACTTGCATATGACATGACCGAGGAGGAGACTGACGCTGCAGTGCAAAAAGACTGTAACAAGTTCTTCGAAGCTGCCATTGCTAGTGGTCGAGCAAAGCGAAACCCGGAGAAGCCGTACCTTTTTGTTCGTCCTGAAAAACTAAGGCAAACTGTGGACGCTCACCAAAAAAAGGTACGTGCTGCCCGTAAGGCTTCGCCAAAATCAGACTATGATCGCACACTTAGCAAATCACTTGAGGAGGCCAAGAAGGCAAAGAAGAGAGCAGGAAAGGGTGTCCCACAGCTCGGGGAACAAGAGAAGCAATCAGTGCCAGATCTAGTTGTTGATAATGAATACGGTACAAACATGGAAATCATACAACGAGCATATGGAGACGTTGATCCTGCGCAACTGCTCGCATTTTTTGAGGAAACTGGTTTGAATGTGGAAAACATACTCGGAGAAGCAGGCATCAAAAGTGCTCCAGAAGTTGATAAATGGAAGAGGGCATATGTATATGGCCAAAGTCTATACAACCCCCAGCGGCCCTGAGGGATCTTGGTACACAGATGCACTTGCTAAATCTGGTACCTACGGCGTGTGGCAGAAAACGATGATGGAGTTAGTGTAAATTTGGGTAGATATGTGTCAGGTGAGATCATCAAAAGCTTCGGTGGTAGTTGTTTGCCTTTAGCATAAGCTGAAGATGTTAAGACCTGCACTAAGTGCTAAACATGTGAAATTGATGAAGGACATTGCAACATGATGGGATTATGATTAATAGGAAACGGTGAAAGTGGACAGCGGGGTTGAGGGTACAATGGGAAAAGGAGAATTGGGTAGGATAAATGGGAGTGGTATCATATGAATTTTAGACATATATATGGTTGACTAGTTGAAACTAAGGGCGTACTTCGCAAATGATGAGCTAATTATGAATTATGACAAAGGAAATCATGAGAATGGATCTCTTGATAGTCTTAAATCTGAAGGAACAAGAAAGATTGTGAAGGGTCTGGTTTGAAGCTGTGGGATGATAAATTGTATGATTAGTGTGTGTTAGTCGTGAATTACCACTAAAACTTAAGTTTAGGAAGAACGGAGTAGGTTTTGAGTAATGGGACGGTTAGAATGGGGGGATGTTGGTTAGGGAGTGGTTGAGAAGATCCTTAGAATGCAAGGAGAGAATCCTAAGTCACAGCTATTACATAAATCCTATTACAAAGTTGGTGGTAATCAGAGGGAGGGTTGAAGTGAAAGTGGCATGAGAGTGGTCATCAGATAATGCATTAATGAGTATGTTAAATGAGAGTGTCTGGTAAGGTCAGACGAAGGCTGAAAGCGGCCATGAGCATGATGAGGGAAGATTGGTTGCACCCGAATAAGGAAATAGCTGGTGAATTATTGGTGTAAAGCAGTGTAGAGGATATATGTGATAAGTTAACAGGAAATGGTCATAGTGAAATATGGTTATTAGCAGCGAGATCATTTGTATAGAAACTGGATTGTTTGTAAAAAAAACGCGATTGATAGAAAAAAAATGATGTGATTAATCAAAATACGGGGTTGGATAAAAGAGGAGGGGCAGAACGGTGTACAACTGGGGGGGTAAGTCGGTGGTGTTACAGGGGTAGTTGTTGGAGGGGCGGGCTGGCTCAGCGGTTGATGAAACGAGAAGCCCGTTTGGCATGTGGGGGTATGAGGTGTTGGGAAGAGGGGAGCATAGGTTGTGGTAGGAAGGGCATAGCAGATGGGCGATGGGGGGTTTGGGGAAAAGACTAATCAGGGTTACGGCGTGTGGCAGAAGCTGATGACTACATTTGCGTCAAATTAGAGACCATATTACTTCCGTGGTGATGACATCATATAGTTCAGTTTAATGAGTTACATCAGCTCTGCCACATGGACGCTCTCGACCATCTCTGTCAGCTTCTTTTGCCTGTAAGTGATTTTTCCTTAATAATCTCACTTTAGCTTATGTATATGTATAAGTAATTATCCTCACACTGCTAGCAAGCGTTTGTAAACATGTGCAAAACATGATGAGACAACTAGGCATAAAAATGACAAGAGATTGGTTTCATCGATCCATATATCGTCTTCAAGCACCCAAGCAATACTCACTCGGATGCATGGAAAACTCAAACAGAGAGTAATTTGCGGAGGTTCTTGGTAAACCAAAGGCAAAGATATATACTATTCCCTACAACTTTAGGTGAGTTTTGTTATCATATGCACATTTTATTATAGGTTGACATAAAGATATATATATGTGTTGACTATATAAACATAAATGCAGTTTTCACTGGATTCTAATGGTGATCGATCTCCACGAGAGTCGTTTGCTAATCTATGACTCTCTGAGAAAACCACAAGAAGATTACCAAGATATGATTAATATTATCCGAGGGTAATGTGATCTTTAAATATTGATTCTTGCTATAGCTCTTTACTCTGCAATAGTTAATTAACGTTCCAATTATTGTGAAGGGTTGGACTTGGTTTGTTCAGAACACCGTCCGGATCTGAAAGCGCAACTTCCTGATCCTCTAGTCCTAAATGTAAGTTGTAGAGTACCTCCCTGCCTCTTTACCTTAATTAGCATCACTCAGCAGACGCACGCTCAACCGAGAGTACTCTTTTTACATATTGTACAGTGGGTTCTACGGCAGTCACCGGGAAACAATTTATGTGGGTACTATGTTTGCGAGTTCCTGACGGTGTATGAAAAAAGAACTCCTTTACAGAGTCAGCAAGTACGTAACATGTAAATAAATTTATTTTATTTTTTGTTGCTATTACATAAATATTATGTATGTTAATACTTTCTTTTTATTTTAATCCAAATTGAAGGAGACATGGTTGAAGAACCAGGTGATGGATAAGGTCCGCCTCAAAGCAATTCAAGAGACCATCGCGGGCTTCCTTAATGACCATGTCCTTAAGTCTGGCACCGAGTATTGGTTTAATAAAGACGAACCAATGAAGCCAAACCAAGATGAACACTTGTATGACCTCTAAGTTAGGAACGGTATTATATTTGTGTGTAAATATCAAGTTAAGCATGCATGATGGATAATGTTGTATATTTTATGTACATATGTGTGTATAGCTAGCTCTATATTATATATATATGTATAGTTTCATATTTCATTTGTGTGTAATTGTAATTTTATGTGTTTATATATATTTATTAGCAGCGAAGAATAATACGTGTATTTGAAACTGGCCTAATATAATAGAATATATTAGCAGCGAAGAATACGTATTAGAAAACCTAATGTAATTGTAAAACCAAAAACAATAACCAATTGAAAAGAACAGAAAAAGAAAAAAAAAAAAGCAGATGGATCTTTAGCCCCGGTTGGTAACACCAACCGGGACTAAAGAGGCCAGCCACGGTGGCCCGGCTGGAGGCCCCTTTAGTCCCGGTTGGTGTTACCAACCGGGGCTAAAGGTGCCTCCAGCCGGGCCCCCGTGGCTGGCCTCTTTAGTCCCGGTTGGTGTTACCAACCGGGGCTAAAGGTCCCTCCATTAGCCCCGGGCCATGGAACCGGGGCTAAAGGTCGGGGCTTTAGTCCCGATTCCTTAGCCCCGGCTCCATGTCCGGGGCTAAAGGCCAAAATGGCCCGGGGCAATAGGCCTGTTCTGTACTAGTGTCAGGCTATCACCAGATTTGGATGAATGAAGAAGACGAGGAAAAAACAAGTTTTATCACACACCCTCGGGCACCTATTGCTTCTGAAGAATGGCAGAAGGCTTGAAAAATGCAGGATCAACCTTCGCTCGCATGACCCCGAGGTTTTCAAGGATGAGCATGTTTGTCTCTGCCTATGTCGATGACCTGGTTGTCCAGAGTGAACTAAAAGAAAACCACATATCCGACTTATCGAGGGTATTCAGCAACCTCCGGTCCGCCGGATTGAAACTAAACCCAGAAAAATGCGTGTTCGGGATAAGTGAAGGTAATTGCTAGGTTGCATCGTCTCAGCCAGAGGAATCAAAGCTAACCCCGAGAAGATTGATGCCATCATGAACATGGAACCTCCGGCGACCAAAAAGCAGCTCAGCGTCTGTCTGGCCGCTTAGCAGCACTTAGCAGATTCATCTCAAGATCCGCAGAGCGAGGGTTACCTTTCTTTGAAACACTCAGAAGCAATGCTCCATTTAATTGGGGTCCCCGGCAGCAAAAGGCCTTCGAGGAGTTGAAAAAGTATCTGACCAGCTTGACTGCCCTAACTAGCCCAAGCAAGGGAGATTTATTGTTACTCTACTACGTCGCAGCTTCGCCTCACGCAGCAAGCGCAGTTCTCATCAAGGAGCTCCACGAAAATAACAAGACCAGACAAGCCCCAATCTACTATGTTTCAGAAACCCTCGAAGGCCCCAAAAGAAATTATTCGGAGCTTGAGAAAATAGCATACGCCGTCGTTATGGCATCAAGAAAGCTCAAGCACTATTTCCAGGCGCACGAGATCCATGTACCTTCGTCGTACCCCCTCGAGAACATTTTCAAAAACAACGAGGCAGTTGGAAGAATAGCAAAATGGGCAGTCGAGCTTAACAGTTACGCTGTGACCTTCGTCGGCAGAACAGCAGTCAAATCACAGGTACTGGCTGATTTCATAGCAGAATGGACACCCGACCCTCGTGCTGGTGAGCTGCGACACGACCAGTTCTGGGTCGTTTATGTCGACGGCGCCTGGGGTGCAACTGGTGCCGGTGCCGTCCTCGGCCATTCTAATCTCGCCTTCCGGGTCGAAGCTGAGATACGCACGAAGGCTTGACTTCAAATGCACAAACAACTCCGCTGAATATGAAGCTGTGATTCTGGCACTTTCAAGACTACGGTCATTGTCAGTCTGAAGGGCACTCATCATACAGACTCGCAAGTCATTGCGGGGCACATTGAGAAGAACTACAAAGCAAAAGATCCAGAGCTTCAAAAGTATTTTCGATATGTCCGAAGGTTAGAATCTTTCTTCCTCGGCATAACTGTAAAAGCAATATCAAGAACTCAAAACAGCGAGGCAGATTGCCTAGCTAAAGCAGCCGCACAGCAGTTACAGCTCCCACCAAATGTGTTCTACGAGGTTACCACTCGGTCAGCTTTCGAAGATTCTGAAATCAGCGTCAAGCTGATCAGCGCAATTCAGTGCGAGGATTGGAGAGCACCTATCATGGCCTACATCAAAGGGCTCCATGAATCAAACAACAGAGAAGAAGAAAACAGACTAAAGCAAAGAGTGCGAGGATACAAGATTGTTGACAACACCTTGTACAAAGCTTCGGTAACCTCGCCATGGCTCAAATGTGTGTCACAGTCCGAAGGCAATGACATTCTCAAGCTAATCCAGAGGGCATCTGTGGTTCCCACAACGGCTCGAGGGCTCTAGTCGGCAAAGCGTTCCGGCAAGGTTTCTACTGGCCAACAGCATTAAGAGATGCGGAAACCATCGTCAAGCATTGCGAGGGTTGTCAACTGATGGCAAAAAACCAAAACGCTCCAAGGGCACCTACAACTCTCATATGCCCAACCTGGCCTCTGCAAAGGTGGGCGATGGACCTCGTAGGCCCACTACCGATGGCTCCAGGGAACCTTCGCTATGCGGTGGTAGCTGTGGAATACTTCACAAAGTGGATTGAAACAAGGCCATTGTCCTCCATCACTTCCCTCGCAGTAAAAAAGTTTTTCTGGCAACAAATAGTTTGTCGCTTTGGAGTTCCTCAACATCTAACCGTCGACAATGGCACTCAGTTTGACAGCGAGGTCTTCAAAGAATTCTGTGCGCAAATTGGGACAATGTTATGCTTCGCCTCCGTCCGGCACCCGCAATCCAACGGCCTAGTTGAAAGAGCCAATGCGACAATATTCCAAGCTATATCCAAAAAGTTGCAAGGTAGACCTAAGGGTAAATGGGCCGATGAACTACCTTCGGTCACCTGGTCTCACAACACCTCAGAATGCAGAGCAACAAAATTCACTCCTTTCAAACTTTTGTTCGGCGAAGAAGCGGTGCTTCCAGAAGAACTAAAATATGGGTCGCTCAGAACAACCCTCGCATCTGACGAGCAAGCCCAACCGCTTGATAAAGACCTACTCAAAGAAGCAAGATGCAACGCAGTGCACAACCTTCGTAAGTACCAAGAAGAAACCAGAAAATGGAGAGACAAAAAGATCAGAATCAAAGATTTGAAGAAGGGTGACCTCGTCCTCATCAGAAAACAAAAACGCCAGCTTGGCAGGAAAATTCCAGCCCAAGTGGACAGGTCCATACTTGATTGTGGAAAGCAATCGCCCCGTTCTTTCCACCTCTCCGACAGCGAAGGAAACATCCTGCCTCACACCTGGAACATTGACGACCTTCGCAAATTCTACCCATAGCGGAGCCTTAGCGAGCCCTCGCACCATGTAATCTTTTGTTTCACTTTGTTTTCTTCCATTTTTGTGCATGTAACAAAAACAGAAGGAGCTGCACTCTTTTTCCTTATGAAGGGGCGTAAGGTTTTTTAACGAGGCAGCATCCACAACCTTAATGCAGGTTAGAACCCCCAAAAAAAGAAGTCATCAAACCTCTACATTTACTAGAAAACATCGAAAAAGCACCTCTTCTTCAAAGAATGCTATCATCGATGCAATTTTTTTAAGATTGCTTCAAAACGAACGTTTTCTAAAAGCAAACTTCACCTCTACCTAAGATAAGGGGAGGCGTGAAGTCTAAAAAGCCGAGCACCCTCGCAAAACACGCCAGGGGCTCGCAAAAGCAAACTTCACCTCTACCTAAGATAAGGGGAGGCGCGAAGTCTAAAAGCCGAGCACCCTCGCAAAACACGCCAGGGGCTCGCAAAAAGCAAACTTCACCTCTACCTAAGATAAGGGGAGGCGCGAAGTCTAAAAAGCTGAGCACCCTCGCAAAACACGCCAGGGGCTCGCAAAAAGCAAACTTCACCTCTACCTAAGATAAGGGGAGGCGCGAAGTCCAAAAGCCGACCACCCTCGCGAAATCACGCCAGGGGCTCGCAAAAAGCAAACTTCACCTCTACCCAAGAGAAGGGGAGGTGCGAAGTCCAAAAAGCCGAGCACCCTCGCTGCAAATGCCAGGGCTCGCCGAAAAGCAAACCCCGCCGCCCGTGGTAACAGTAGACGCGAAATCCAAAACCAGCTTATCAAAAGCGTTGCGCGAGCCTCGCTAAAAAGAAAGTGGGGGCGTCGCTGTTTTTTCAAATCAGCTTATCAAAAGCATTGCGCGAGCCTCGCAAAAAGAAAGTGGGGGCATCGCTGTTTTTTCAAATCAGCTTATCAAAAGCATTGCGCGAGTCTCGCTAAAAGAAAGTGGGGTGTCGCTGTTTTTTCAAATCAGCTTATCAAAAGCATTGCGCAAGCCTCGCTAAAAGAAAGTGGGGGCGTCGCTGTTTTTTCAAATCAGCTTATCAAAGCATTGCGCGAGCCTCGCTAAAAGAAAGTGGGGCGTCGCTGTTTTTTCAAATCAGCGTATCAAAAGCGTCACGCGAGCCTCGCCAAAATAAAGTAGGGGCGTCGCTGTTTTTTCCAAATCATCCCATCAAAAGCGTAACGTAAAGCTTCACAATCACTTAGTTAAACCACTACAAACCAATTCAGATAAATTGCATATTTTACTTGCCTCAACCAATAATGCGGCTGACATTTAAAAGGAAAAAGTCAAAGTTACAAGGGTTCAACCCCACGTTCAACTACTGCCAAGTCATCGAAACCCTCGGCCACCTCCTCAAACCCCCCCCCCCCCCTCCACTGGAACCAGGGGTCCCCACAACAAAGGAGCTGCAGGGACAATTGGCAGTTCCCCGGGCAAAACCCTCGCCCTATATACATGTATCTATGCCTTATCTCACTAACTTCCGAAGGTTCTTCCTTCGGAATCATAAGCGCCCCATCCGAACCTATACCAAGCTCCCTTTGCCCAAACAAATACTCCAAAGTTGTCTCCTCATCAATATCATCATCTCCGCTAGCTTGCGAGATCGAAGAAGATCCAAACAAATAACGGTCGGCCTGACGGTCCGTATAATCTGCTTCACGCCAAAAATCCCGACCTACTATTCTTTAATCATACCTTCGCACCTTTGACCACCAAAGCGTTCAAAGAAAGCGAAGGATGTTTAAACCTAGCACGAGCCCACGATTCACCAGTTATAAAAACATCTTGGTAAATTAACATCAGCGGAGTCACGTCGAAAACGTCTAGCACGGTTCCGTCAGGAACCTGCATGTTTCACAAAAATACGAAGATGCTTCAGCCTCAAGTTTTACAACCACAATCTCTACAAGGGCTACCTCGCCACAACAATCCCAGGGATCACACCAGACCAGCTTCCCTATGGGCTCCACTCGCAGCTCCGTCCTTGATAGCTTCCGAACCTTGGCCAATGGCGACAGTCGAGGCTCCAGCAGACGCCTTCTCCGCCGTGGATTCCTCCTCGGCAGCCTCGACGATCAAAGCAGCCCCCTCTTCCGTCGCCGCTTTTTCCACCGCGGCTTCTTCAGTGATCGGGACGTCCCCAGTCAAGGCCTCGATCTCGGCGAGCGTAACCCCCGCAGCACTTGACTCAGGGGCAGCTTCGGAGCAACCCCCTACTTCAACTTCCGTGGGCAGCGAGGGCATCGCATCTTTTCGAGCCTGTAAGCAAAACAGAGGCAAACCTCGCCAAGATCAATAATAACCCCTCTGAAACAGATCAACAAAATCGAAAAAAATCCGGAAAAGTACGCAAACCTGACGTGTAGCCTCGGCAGCTTCTTCGAAGGCAAGAGCTCGGCCGCCTCCAGAGATCCAAAACCTGCGGAGCAGACGCATCGCGCAGTTCTGAACTTCAGCATCATCAACCTTCATACGGCGCACTTCATCGACCGACGGAAGGCATGGTTTGGCCTCTTGATTTTGCGAAGATGATCACAACCCGCCAGTCGAAGCGTGCTCGCCATCGCCAAAGCCCCGGTGTAGCCCCCCGAAATCGGCTGCGTTGACAACTAGCGAACTAAATACATCAAGTTCATTACTCAGCCAACCCTCGAAGGCTTCCGCGCTAGCTGCAGGCAACGGCTCTCCGGCAGAGCCTCCGGCCTCAGTCAGGCAACAATCAAGCTTACGCTGGATGTTCTCCATACTCGTCCGCCAGGATTCGCTCAAATCCCCTAAGCGACCCTTGACATCGGCCAACGCCTTGTCCTTCACCTTTCCCTCGGCAATCAAATCTGCATTACGCTTCGCCAGTTCAACTGCCTCCTCTCGAGCCTTCGCGGCCTTCTCCGAAGCATTCTTCAGTTCAATTTCCTTACTTTCCAAGCTCCAGGCAAGTCTGCCATTCTCCTTCTCAAGCTCATCAATTTGGATTCTCATAAATTCCATGTCGGAGCCAACTTTCCGCCTCGCCGCGCGGTTCAAGAGCATTAGCTCCGCCAACTTGACGTCAACGTCAGCAAAAGTATCACCAACCGCCTGGTCCGCAAGTCGAACCTCTGCCTCCGGCACACAAATGCGGCCGAAGATTCGGCCTAAAAATGCCTTTCTTCCGGGCCACATTGCAAGTGACAATCCCGAAGGTCCGGACTGGTGAACAGCTCAGTTGCCGGATCAGAAATCCCAAGCTTTTTAGCATACTCCGGGAGGCTTGACCGACTCGCCTCGCCGTACGGTCTCTTTCCCGGGCTCGGTCGGGCTCGAGTTCGCCATCAAACTCAAAACCCTCTACCCACAGGTGCGAGCCCGCAAAGCTGGGAATCGACCCTCGTCGAGGACTATTCGGCTCTGTGTCTCGAGCGATGTCGTCCGCGCTCCGGGCAACCATCGCACCAGCGCTTGGCGAGGCTACCCCTCTTCCCTGGGTGTCATCAATGGACACCTCCTCATCAGTGTCATGTCCTTCGCTGGAAGCTTTGCTGCTTTCATCAGACGAACCCTCGTCTGTTCCCCCCTCTTTTCCATCTTTCTCCTCCTCCACCTCTTCATCATCAGACTCGTCCTCGTCGTCCGAAATCTGGATCAAAGCACTGATCCCTCCAACTCGGGGCACCCGCCCTGCAGCCCTACCAACACCTCGGCCGGAAGCAACAACAGCTGACGAAGAGGTACCAGCCGAAACGGCCGCGACCTTCATCGCGAGTGTCTTCACCCGGCCACCGGCACCGCCACGGCCTCGCCCACGGCCTCGCTTCCGAGAGACAACTCCCCTCTCCCCCGAAGCTTCGCCCTTCCTCTTCTTCGGCGCATCCTCGCTCGAAGGAGCTGGCCAATCCGCATACCGAACCCCAAGAATATCAAACATTCTGTTCACCCGACCTCCGCTACCCACCGAGCTGTGGATCGCCTTAGTCTCCAGCGTGGACAGTTTCCCGACAAGTTCCACAGTCCACTGCTGAACACGCTTGCAGATGACCTCGATCCCATCTCTGCGTGAGGGAAACTTTTGGAGAGTTCTCTCCCAAATCTTGTCAAGATCCAGGCTCGGCTTCTTTAAACCCCTACCTTCATACTTGGGATCATCCTCCACTTTGAACCATGCTTGCCTTCGCCCAAGAGGCCAAATCTTGGCACAGCAATACTCCTCCACCAGGTCACGTGCGCACTGCGAGCGGGCAACAACCCTTAGGCAGTCAACAGAGGCGTGAGCCTCGGCGCTCATCCTAGCTTCGGCGCTTACTTCTCCAAGCAACGGAAGCTCACCACAAAGGTCAACATCACCACTGAGTTTGTAGTAGAACCAAAACTCTTGCCACCCACTGCTCCACTTGTTCTTCTGTGCTTGTACCGGTAGCTCCGCGCCGGCGCGATAGCAGAAAGTGTAGACGGCGAACTGACCGAGACTGGATCTACCTCGCCATCAGTGAACTTCCGAGGCTGCATATGGACGCGATGAGTGCGTACAAACCCTTCGACATGAGGGACAATCCCCTGAGATCGGCAGGCCCAAACATAAACAGACATCTTCGTGAAGCACGAAGGTGTAAGCTGATGAAGCGCAAATTAAACCTTCGCAGAACTGAAGTCACGAAGAGGTCAGCAGGAAAGCGAAGTCCGGCTGAAAAGAATTCCCTCAAATACAACAAAACGTCGTCTGCACCTGGCTTCGGCACCGTCCCCCAGCACTGGCCCTCGCCCGTCGCCTTGCCCTCCTCAATCCAACCCACCTAACATAGGATGCCAATCAGTGGCGCCAACCCGACTAAGCCCGAACTCGAAGGTAGTCCCCTCATCCGCAGCGGCGGGAGATACAGCGCGAGCCGTTTGTTTCAACCTCGCCATCTCTAAAAACTAAGCCTCGCTAAGACGCAAGCAGTCTAAGCCTTCGCAACTATGCGAAAAGCAACCTTCGCAACAACAAATGAGCAGCAGCAGGATGGCAAGCGCGTTCGAGGGCACAAGACAAAAGCCCCTCACCTACCCTCCTATTTATAGGACTAGAAGCGGGAGCATCCGCCGAACAAATCGGCACAGTAGCCGAAAAACTCAGCACGAAAAATGGAGCGGCCTTAAACAGTACAAAAGCCAACAGTACTACGGCCCGGCCCAGAGCAGTCGCGGGCGTCGCTGCCTAGGGTCTTTTCACGTCTCCCATCGAAAGACGCTGCTTGGGCCTAAGCTCTGCCCCTTAGATCCAAAGCAACGAGGGCTACTGTTGGGGATGAGGACCCTCGGCAGCGGCACCACACAGAGCGCAGGCAAAAACGACCTTCGCGTGATCCACGCGTCCCCGCTCGCCCCTTTTCCTCAAGGGACCGAACCCCTCGGACCCGTTTTCTAACCCTCGCCACGGATCCGACCACCGAGGCTTTGTTTGCAATTCTCTGCAGGTTGACTCGACGACAACCAGGCGGGCGACCCTCGCTCGCCTTGCGAGGCCACTTTGCTTGCAGCGAAGGTTTCGGCAAGGCGACGGGAGGACGCTGGCTCGAGGGCGAGCAGAGTCGAGGGTCAAATTTTTCGCGTCTGCCCCCGAAGGTGGGCAAGACCGAGTGGCGGCGCACAGAGGGAAGGCTGATTAGGGTTTCCGCTGCAAACCGTGTTTTTACTTCTTTGCCCCTCCTCCCTGCGTGGAGGCAGGGAATCTTTGTTGTACCCTTTCGTATTAGTCCTGTGACCCTTGGTGTTCCCTATAAATACCAAGGGGTGAACAGTGTAAGGGGGACGATTTTCTGGGGAATAGAGCTACGATAATAGTCTTTGTTTCCCTTACCTTCATTTTCAACCTTCGACGCTTGGCCACCTTCGCCTTTCCCTCGCGCGAGAGCGAAGGGGAGCAAGTGCGGTTCCAACACCGTTTGAACCAAGTTGTTCTAGATCGTGAGGCACTTCTTTCCACCGAAGGAATTCTTCTCTAACCTCACGGTCTAGGAGATCGGTCGATTTTTGTTTCGTGTCAAGTTTTTCTCCCTTCCCCCGAAGTTCTCTTCGATCATCCATTTGGAGATAGGTTCGAGCCATGATCTCTTAGAGATAGCTCACTATCCTCCTTGTGACTCATCTCTCCAAGTTTGAACCCTAGAGGTATCATTTTGGGAGAGATTGAATCAAATCGGTGAACGAACAGTTCATTGTCGGGGTGACCGGACGCTGGACACGCGCTGACCGGACGCACGGTCAGAGTCCGGTCGTTGAATGCGTTGACTGCGCGTGTGTTTCAACTTGACCGGACGCTGGATCTTGAGACTGACCGGACGCGCAGGTTCTCCTGTTCATTTGCTTTGTTTCGCGCGACCGACGCTCTGTACGCTGACCGGACGCTCGTCTCTGGTGAGTCCGGTCCAACTCAGAGAGGTCCGAAATTGGACTTTGCCTGACCGGACGCGTCCGGTGCCTGTTGACCGGACGCAGGGTGAGTCCGGTCAGTGGTGTCTCATGTTGTTTCGTCTGCCGTTCATTCGCTCATTGTCGGTTTTGGTTTCCGTCTTTTCTTTGCGTTGTTTTCTAGAGTTGTGTAGTGTCCCGCTGTGCTTCTTGGAAGCATCCACCCTACATCTAGGGTCGTGGACACTTGCAAGCTCTGGGGTTTGCTTTTGGGGTGATTCTCGGGACAGTGGCTACTAGTTTCCGAAAGGAAAATTTGAAGCTCCCATTCACCCCCCCCTCTGGTCGCTTTCTGGTTGCCCCTCGGTCCTTGAAACTTGGACCCCTTTTCCAGAAATGGCAGCTCCAATGGCTCCTCCTAATCCTTTTCCTAGGTCACCAAATTCCTCTGAGCCCGATGATCCACCTTGGCACACCTGTTTGGATACCCTCCGGTACCGCGAGGAGAGGGACAAAGCCCAGAAGGAGTCGAAAGACGTATCCAAAGAGCACACATCAAGGAAGCCGAGTGGGAAGACCAACGAAACAACTTTGGCAATATTCACAAGTTAGTAAAATCCTCGCTCGATTCCCTTCTTCTGACTGGGCTTGCTTTGCTGACGCATCTTTCCTTTCGCCAGCTCTTTCTACAGAGAATGACCGTTGAGAATGACAGCAGACAGAGTTGGCGACAAGGTGAATGCCCACGGGAGTTCAACTGAAGCGCGCCTTGACGCCACAGACGGCCGTATAGATCAGGCCGTCAACCGTGTGGAACTTGGCGTCTATCTTGGTCTAGCAGCGATGAGCTCTTGGACCAACGAGGACTACTAATTCTACCAGTTGGCTTCGCAGCGGATGCCTAGATGAAATCGAAGGTGTCGAAGTTTATGATGATCATGCACTATGAAAGTCCTTGTTTGGTTTTGGGTAATTGATGTCACCTAGTGTACTAACCATGTCATGAAGTGCTTATGAGCTAGGTTGGTACACACCATATGTGGGAGCTAAATGACGATCATGATATTGGTGGTGATGGCCAAAAGATAGATCAAGTGCCTCACATTTGGAAGACGAAGAAGAGAAAAGCAAAATCCTATGGAGATCAAGGCAAAGGTATAAATAGGAATTTTGTTTTGGCACTCAAGACACCATAGAGGGTGTGTGAGTGCGTTTAGGATAGATAGCCGTACTATTAAGAGGGGAATATCTCAGTGATCGCGGTTATCAAGTGCCACTAGGTGAATTCATACATGCATATGCATTAGGACCTAGTGTGCTAACTCGAATCCTTTGAAAATGATTGTGAAAATGCTAACACACTTGCACAAGATGATAAACACTTGGTGGTGTTAGCACATTTGCAAAGGAGAAGTTGTTGAAATAGTTTTGGATCAACTCTGAGATGAAAATGGGTTTTTCTGTGTGAAGCCGGTGGTACCGACCAGGAGGGGTCGGTGGTACCGCCCAAGGAGGCAGCGTGCAGACCTCTCTGTGATGGGGCGTTTTTGGCCTAGCGGTGGTACCGCCATTACCCCGGTAGTACCGGCGGCGGTGGTACCGACCAGGGGTCGGTGGTACCATGGGCATGAGGTGTTTTGCAGAGCTCTCTGTTTGTTTTGAAAAAGGCCTACCGGTAGTACCGCCATTACCTCGGTAGTACCGCGCCTGGTACTACCGACCAAGGTCGGTGGTTGGCGAGTTTTTTCGCGAGGCTCTCTGTTGTTTTCGAAAATGGCTTGCCGGTAGTACCGCCATTACCTCGGTACTACCGCCCACGGTGGTACCGACGCAAGGCGGTAGTGACTGGTTTTTCGCAGAGCTCTCTGGTCGCGGCGCTTTTTGGCCTGGCGGTAGTACCGCCATCACATCGGTACTACCGACCTCGGAGGAACCGACCAGGGGTCGGTGGTTTGCCGAAATCAGCGGGATATGGGAAACGGCTAGTTTGACTCTGTCGGTGGTACCGCCCAGGAGGGGTCGGTACTACCGACCAAGCGCAGAAAGATAGGGTTCGGGCCGCCGCCGCCCCTTCCCTATATATTGTCCGTGGCCGCCTTTGGGGATATCTTCTTGACTCTCTGACTTCTTGAACATCCTCTTGAGTAAGATCTAATCCCTCCCTCCGATCTCTTTGCTTGTTAGTGCGAATCCAAGTGAGATCGAGAGATCCAAGTGCATTTGCTTGTGAGTTTGCATCTAGTGGCACTTGGCGATTGTGGTTGCTGCGGATATTCTTATTACTCTTGGTGGTTGCCGCCACCTAGACGGCTTGGAGCAGCGGAGGAGATTAGGCACGAGTGGTGATTGTTCGTGGCCATCTCCCGGTGATTTGTAAGGGGTTCTTGTACCTTCCCCGGCGGAGCGCCAAAGGTAACTCTAGTGGATTGCTCGTAGCTTGTGGATCCCCATCTTGTGTTGGTTGTGCGGCACCCTATTGAGGGTTAGGCGTGTGATGCCTATTAGCGCGTGAACCTCCAAGTGGGTGTATCGCTACAACGGGGACGTAGCTTGCCGGCAAGCAAGTGAACCTCGGAGGAAAAATTATCGTGTCAACTTGTCTCCGTGGTATTCATTGATATTCATTTATTAATCTCTTGCCGGATCGGTATACACACTCCTATCTCTTGTACTTAATTTTGTTACATTCTTGCAAGTATTATTTATATGTTGTTGCTATTCTAGTTTTCCTATCTTGTGTAGTGATTCATATTGTGGATAGGTGGCTTGCACTTTTGTAGAGCTAGCGCTATCCTTGCTACGCCATTTAGTTGTATAACAAGTTTGTTTAAGTGTTGTTGTAGAATTTTTATAGGCTATTCACCCCCCCTCTAGCCATTTAGGACCTTTCAAGTGGTATCGGAGCAAGGTCACTGTCTATTTGAGGCTTAACAACCTTCGGTGTCAAAATGGCTCATATCAACAACACTAAAAGGCCACCCCAATTTGATGGCACAAATTACAGTTATTGGAAGGCAAAGATGACTACTCACATCAAGTCAATCAATAGAAAAATTTGGAGTGTGGTAGAAACAAAGATTGAGATAGTCGATCCAGAGCATCTCACCAATGCCGAAGAAGAGAAGATGCAAAACAATGATATTGCTCTCAGTGCTATTCATGATGCTATTGATGCAAATGTGTTTGAGCAAATCAAGGGCATGGAACTGGCTAATGAGGCATGGAAGAAACTAGAAGAGCCATATGAGGGCACTCAAGCAGTCAAGGGAGCAAAGGCTTATATTCTCAAGGAGAAGTTTGCAAGCTTCAAGATGAAGGAAGATGAAAGTGTGCCGGAGATGTTCAATAGGCTACAAGTGCTAGTCAATGATCTAAAGGCACTTGGGGAAGAAGTGAAGGACAAGGACTTCTCACACAAGTTCTTGAGATGCCTCCCAAAGAGGTTTGGTATGTTGGTTACTTTGCTAGTAAGAAGTGGTTTGGACACAATGACACCAAACCAAGTACTTGGAGATGTGATGACCGATGACACATATAGAGAAGAAAATGAAGAAGAAGAGAAGAAGGATGAAAAGAAGAAAAGTGTGGCATTCAAAGCCACAACATCATCATCCAAGACCAAGAGCAAGGGAAAAGCAAAGAAGGAAGAATCAAGTGAAGATGATTGCTCCAATGCTAGTGACGATGAAGATGAAGAGATGGCCTTATTTGTTAAAAGATTTGGCAAATTCATGAAGAAGAAGGGCTACCGGGCAAGAAGGAAGAAGACATCATACAAGAATAAGGATGAACCAAGAAGGTGCTTCAAGTGCGGTAGCAAGGACCATCTCATTGCTCAATGTCCATACAACAGTGAAAATGATGACAATGACAACAAGAAGGACAAGAAGAGGGAGAAGAAAGAAAAGAAGAGTTACACGAAGAAGAAGAAGGGGCAATCATACATGGTCACTTGGGATAGTGATGCTTCCACAAGTGATAGTGATGAAGATAGTGATAATGAAGATCACAAGACAAGCAAGAAGAAGGCACTTGCAAGTATTGCTATCAACAACAAGCCTTCAATCTTCGATACTCCATCATGCTTCATGGCTAAGGCCACAAAGGTACTATCTGATGATGATGAGAGTGATAGTGATGATAGTGATGATGATGAACCCACTAAAGATGAATTAATTGAAATGCTTGATGATGCTAGAGAACATTTTGATAAAAAGAGAAAGGAGTGCAAAGAATTGCAAAAGAGACTAAAAGCTCTTGAGCAATCCTTTGAGGAGCTCAATGCTACTCATGAGAGGCTAGTGGAAGCCCATGAGGAGCTTGGCAATGCTCACACTAAGCTTAAGGAAGCTCACTCCTCACTTGTTGATCAAGCTAAAACTGAAAAAGTGGTTAAAACATGTGACATAGGCATAGCTTGTGATATAATTGATGAATCTTTCTATAAGCCTATTATTGTTGCTGCTACTAACCCTTCATGTAGCTCATCATCTACCACTACTACTTCATCTATGGATGATGGCTTCACTTGTGATGCCTCACTCGTGGTTGAAAATGAGACATTGAAGAAGGAGGTAAATGAGCTCACTCACGCCTTGGGTAAAGCCTATGGTGGTGAGGCCCGCTTGCTTAAGTGCTTGGGTAGCCAACGTTTTTCTCTCCACAAAGAGGGATTGGGCTATACCCCCAAGAATGGCAAGGCGGCTTTTGCTACTCACAAAACTAGTTTTGTGAAGAGCAATGGTCGGTTTTGCACTAGATGCAAGCAAAGTGGGCATATAGAGCTATATTGCAAAAACAAGAACAAGATTGCTAATGTATCCTCTATTCAGTTTGATTCTTGCTATTTGCTTACCAAAGGTGTTAATGGTGTGAAAGCTAAATTCATTGGTGCACCAATTGTGGGCTCAAAGAAGAAAGCCATTTGGGTACCAAAGAGTTTGGTCACTAATCTTGGAGGACCCAAAAAGGTTTGGGTACCTAAAAAGAATTGATTTGTTCTTGTAGGTCAACTATAAAGCCGGAGGAAGGCATTGGGTGCTTGATAGTGGGTGCACTCAACATATGACAGGAGATTCAAGAATGTTCGATTCAATCAATTCAAGTGGCAATCATGGTTTTGACTCTATCACATTTGGTGACAATGGAAAAGGCAAGGTTAAAGGGCTTGGTAAGATTGCAATATCCAATGACATGAGCATTTCAAATGTGTTGCTAGTTGAGAGCTTGAACTTCAATTTACTGTCAGTTGCTCAGTTGTGTGATCTTGGTTTCAAATGCATTTTTGGAGTTGATGATGTAGAAATCATAAGTGTAGATGGCTCAAATTTGATATTTAAAGGATTTAGATATGAGAACCTTTATTTGGTTGATTTCAATGCTAGTGGAACACAATTGTCAACATGCTTATTCACTAAGTCCAGTTTGGGTTGGTTATGGCATAGAAGGCTTGGTCATGTTGGAATGAAACAGTTGAACAAAATAGTGAAACATGATTTAGTTAGAGGCTTGAAAGATGTCACATTTGAGAAGGATAAACTTTGTAGCTCTTGTCAAGCTGGAAAACAAGTTGGTAACACCCATCCTAAGAAAAGCATGATGAGTACCAGTAAAGCATTTGAGTTATTGCACATGGATTTATTTGGACCAACAACATACACTAGCATCGGTGGAAGTAAATATGGCTTTGTGATAGTGGATGATTACACTAGATACACATGGGTCTTCTTTCTTAGTGATAAAAGTGAAACTTTTGAGATTTTCAAAACCTTTGTCAAGAGATGTCAGAATGAGTTTGAAACAACAATCAAGAAAGTTAGAAGTGACAATGGGAGTGAATTTAAGAATACAAGAATTGATGAGTTGTGTGATGACTTTGGCATTAGACATCAATTCTCACCCAAGTATACTCCTCAATCAAATGGGATTGTTGAAAGGAAGAACAGAACTTTGATTGATATGGCAAGGTCTATGCTCAGTGAATACAATGTCAGTCATTCTTTTTGGGCCGAAGCTATCAATACGGCTTGCTATTGTAGCAACCGTCTCTATTGCCATGGCATGCTAGAGAAGACACCATATGAGCTATTAAATGGAAGAAAGCCAAATATCGCATACTTTAGAGTTTTTGGTTGCAAATGTTATATATTGAAGAAAGGTGCAAGATTGAGCAAATTTGAGAAGAAATGTGATGAAGGATTCTTACTTGGATATTCAACAACAAGCAAAGCATATAGAGTTTGGAATTTGGCTAGTGGTATTATGGAAGAAGTGCATGATGTTGAATTTGATGAAACTAAGGGCTCTCAAGAAGGAAATGAAAATCTTAATGATGTGAGAGGCACTCAATTGTCAAATGCAATGAAGAATATGGATATTGGTGATATTAGGCCAAGACAAGTGGATGATGATGAAGATGACCAAATGTTCTCCTCAAGTGTGCAAGTTGATGCAAATCAAGCTAGTGGTTCTCATGATCAATCAAGTGCTAGTGAAGATCAACAAGCTAGTTCATCTCAACCAAGCAATCAAGTGCAAATCCTCCAACCAACCAACATTGCAAGAGATCATCCCATAGATCAAATTGTTGGGGATATTAGAAGTGGTGTGCAAACAAGATCAAGATTGGCTTCATTTTGTGAGCATTTTTCTTTTGTGTCATCATTTGAGCCAACCAAGATAGAAGATGCATTGATGGATGTTGATTGGGTAAACGCTATGCATGAAGAGCTAAACAACTTCACCCGCAACCAAGTTTGGGAACTTGTTGACAAAGAATTACAATGTAATTGGAACCAAATGGGTATTTCGAAATAAGCAAGATCAAGATGGGATAGTAGTAAGAAACAAAGCAAGATTGGTAGCTCAAGGCTACACTCAAGTTGAAGGTCTTGATTTTGGAGAAACATATGCACCGGTTGCAAGAATGGAAGCAATTAGAATTCTATTGGCTTATGCATGTGCTCATAATATCAAGTTATATCAAATGGATGTTAAAAGTGCGTTTCTAAATGGATATATCAATGAGTTAGTATTTGTAGAACAACCTCCCGGTTTTGAAGATGACAAGAAGCCCAACCATGTTTACAAGCTCAAGAAGGCGTTGTATGGTTTGAAGCAAGCACCAAGAGCATGGTACGAGCGGTTGAGAGATTTCCTACTCTCTAAAGGATTCAAGATGGGCAAGGTTGATACTACTCTCTTCACCAAGAAGATTGGAAAAGACTTGTTTGTGTTGCAAATATATGTTGATGATATTATCTTTGGGTCAACCAACCAAGAGTTTTGTGAAGAGTTTGGGAATATGATGGCAAATGAGTTTGAGATGTCTATGATTGGAGAGCTTAGTTACTTCCTTGGTCTTCAAGTCAAGCAAATGAAGAATGGTACTTTTGTGAGTCAAGGCAAGTACATCAAAGATATGCTCAAGAAGTTTGGTCTAAATGATGCAAAAGCTATTAGTACACCTATGGGAACAAATGGACATTTGGATAGTAATGCTAGTGGCAACATGGTGGATCAAAAGTTGTATCGGTCTATGATTGGAAGCTTACTCTATGTGACCGCTTCTAGGCCGGACGTCATGTTTAGTGTATGCATGTGTGCAAGATTTCAAGCTTCACCAAGAGAGAGTCACTTGAAGGCAACTAAAAGAATATTGAGATATTTGAAGCATACACAAAATGTTGGATTGTGGTATCCCAAGGGGTCAAACTTTGAGTTGATTGGATATTCGGACTCCGACTATGCAGGATGCAAAGTTGATAGAAAAAGCACATCGGGCACATGTCAATTACTTGGAAGATCGCTTGTATCATGGTCATCGAAAAAGCAAAACAGTGTTGCACTTTCAACCGCCGAAGCAGAATACATATCCGCAGGAAGTTGTTGTGCTCAATTACTTTGGATGAAAGCAACTTTGGATGACTTTGGAATTAAATTCAAACAAGTACCATTGCTATGTGACAATGAGAGTGCAGTGAAGCTCACCAACAATCCAGTACAACATTCAAGAACAAAGCACATTGACATTCGCCATCACTTCATAAGAGACCATCAACAAAAGGGTGATATTTCGATTGAGAATGTTGGTACCGATGATCAACTTGCCGACATATTCACCAAGCCACTTGATGAAAAGAGATTTTGCAAGCTAAGGAATGAATTGAATATACTTGATTTCTCAAATATGAGTTGATTGCACCCTCCGTTATATGACATGCCTCTCCTTCAACAAAGCAAAGGTGAACTTGTTTGGCATGACATTCATTCTTACTAAGGGTATGTTTAGTGCATTTAGTCATTCCTTGCATCTTATAGGCTCATTCATGAAAATAAAATACTTTGGATGTACATATGGTACCACTATTGCTTCTATGGTTGATATGATCTAGTGGTAGCATATGACATGTTTATGGGCTTGTGAACCCAGTGTTTGATCTTGAAAACAAGCATTCAAGGGTTTAACCGACGTGAGTAAGATAACCATTGAAAGATGTGTGAAGAAGCTTACTCTAGAGCAAACCGTGTTAAATAACTTATGTTTGTTTGCTAGGTTGAACCACACTTGATCACCCTATTGATTAACTTAACTCCTACTAAAATTGGTGTGCCTTTTCTGGTACTTAATGACAAAGGGGGAGAAATGGTTAAGATAGATATATATAACAAAGGGAGGATCAATTAAAATTTGAGCACACAAGTAGGGGGAGCAAGCTCATGAACTTATTGTTGCATTTGAATGTGCATATTCATATGAGTGATTGCATTGCAAAAGTTTAAATTCAATACACATGCTTGTGTGATGTATGCTAGAAATAAATTTTTGAATGATGATTTGTGCACTAGCATGCATAAGTGGTAGCTAGATGTAAGTTGCTTTTACAAGTGATACTAGATCCTTTCATATAATGTTGATCTCATGAGGTATCTAGTGTTTGTTTTTAAGTCTAGCTAACCATGGTGCTAAGGATGATGAAAATTGGCAACTCCGATTGGTATCACGCTTCAAAGGTCCATTCTTTACACCTTAGCATCATTTGATAGTATTACTCTCCCACATTTCATATCTATGCATATGTGCCGAACTTGAACCAAACACTATAGCACATATGTAGGGGGAGCTAATACTAGTAGAGGTGATTCAAATTTTCAAATATATATCTTTGTAAAAGGTTGTCATCAATTACCAAAAAGGGGGAGATTGAAAGTCCTTGTTTGGTTTTGGGTAATTGATGTCACCTAGTGTACTAACCATGTCATGAAGTGCTTATGAGCTAGGTTGGTACACACCATATGTGGGAGCTAAATGACGATCATGATATTGGTGGTGATGGCCAAAAGATAGATCAAGTGCCTCACATTTGGAAGACGAAGAAGAGAAAAGCAAAATCCTATGGAGATCAAGGCAAAGGTATAAATAGGAATTTTGTTTTGGCACTCAAGACACCATAGAGGGTGTGAGTGCGTTTAGGATAGATAGCCGTACTATTAAGAGGGGAATATCTCAGTGATCGCGGTTATCAAGTGCCACTAGGTGAATTCATACATGCATATGCATTAGGACCTAGTGTGCTAACTCGAATCCTTTGAAAATGATTGTGAAAATGCTAACACACTTGCACAAGATGATAAACACTTGGTGGTGTTAGCACATTTGCAAAGGAGAAGTTGTTGAAATAGTTTTGGATCAACTCTGAGATGAAAATGGGTTTTTCTGTGTGAAGCCGGTGGTACCGACCAGGAGGGGTCGGTGGTACCGCCCAAGGAGGCAGCGTGCAGACCTCTCTGTGATGGGGCGTTTTTGGCCTAGCGGTGGTACCGCCATTACCCCGGTAGTACCGGCGGCGGTGGTACCGACCAGGGGTCGGTGGTACCATGGGCATGAGGTGTTTTGCAGAGCTCTCTGTTTGTTTTGAAAAAGGCCTACCGGTAGTACCGCCATTACCTCGGTAGTACCGCGCCTGGTACTACCGACCAAGGTCGGTGGTTGGCGAGTTTTTCGCGAGGCTCTCTGTTGTTTTCGAAAATGGCTTGCCGGTAGTACCGCCATTACCTCGGTACTACCGCCCACGGTGGTACCGACGCAAGGCGGTAGTGACTGGTTTTTCGCAGAGCTCTCTGGTCGCGGCGCTTTTTGGCCTGGCGGTAGTACCGCCATCACATCGGTACTACCGACCTCGGAGGAACCGACCAGGGGTCGGTGGTTTGCCGAAATCAGCGGGATATGGGAAACGGCTAGTTTGACTCTGTCGGTGGTACCGCCCAGGAGGGGTCGGTACTACCGACCAAGCGCAGAAAGATAGGGTTCGGGCCGCCGCCGCCCCTTCCCTATATATTGTCCGTGGCCGCCTTTGGGGATATCTTCTTGACTCTCTGACTTCTTGAACATCCTCTTGAGTAAGATCTAATCCCTCCCTCCGATCTCTTTGCTTGTTAGTGCGAATCCAAGTGAGATCGAGAGATCCAAGTGCATTTGCTTGTGAGTTTGCATCTAGTGGCACTTGGCGATTGTGGTTGCTGCGGATATTCTTATTACTCTTGGTGGTTGCCGCCACCTAGACGGCTTGGAGCAGCGGAGGAGATTAGGCACGAGTGGTGATTGTTCGTGGCCATCTCCCGGTGATTTGTAAGGGGTTCTTGTACCTTCCCCGGCGGAGCGCCAAAGGTAACTCTAGTGGATTGCTCGTAGCTTGTGGATCCCCATCTTGTGTTGGTTGTGCGGCACCCTATTGAGGGTTAGGCGTGTGATGCCTATTAGCGCGTGAACCTCCAAGTGGGTGTATCGCTACAACGGGGACGTAGCTTGCCGGCAAGCAAGTGAACCTCGGAGGAAAAATTATCGTGTCAACTTGTCTCCGTGGTATTCATTGATATTCATTTATTAATCTCTTGCCGGATCGGTATACACACTCCTATCTCTTGTACTTAATTTTGTTACATTCTTGCAAGTATTATTTATATGTTGTTGCTATTCTAGTTTTCCTATCTTGTGTAGTGATTCATATTGTGGATAGGTGGCTTGCACTTTTGTAGAGCTAGCGCTATCCTTGCTACGCCATTTAGTTGTATAACAAGTTTGTTTAAGTGTTGTTGTAGAATTTTTATAGGCTATTCACCCCCCCTCTAGCCATTTAGGACCTTTCACACTACCCTCACCGAAGACACCAATCCGCAGTCTGTTCTGAACAGATTGTTCCAGGAATAGTTTGTACCAGGACGGATCTGCAAATGAATAAACAAAGCTATTTTTCTCCGAATGATGTCTTATTTGCATTTCCTGATTATCTCGGTGGCATCTCTGATTGCAATATTTCTTCAGAAAAGCACTTGCCGAATGCATGACGTCATCTTAGCCGACTAGATCTCGTTTTGACATGTCATATCACTCGGCATCTTATTTACTGCACTTCAGCTTTCTCTCTTCCCGATAAACCTGCTAACTTGAAAACGCTAAGGTCACCAGGGTCATGAACATCTTTGTACTAAAGGCGATATAAACAATATCGGCTATATTTCCAAATTCTTGGAGCATTTTTCTGCTAAAGGCGATGCTTTACATCGGCTATCTTTTGCATACAAATATTCTTGAATCCACTCACGTACTGACTATCTTATCATATTAAATTCAAAAACTATAAAGCATTCGGCATTTAACAAGCAGTGCCGAAGCTTGGTACATGGGTAATACACATATGAACAAGAATTCCCTCGTAGCCGAATACATCATCTCTGGGTCCAATGTCTTCCGGCTAAAGTAAGCTATCACCTTATATTTTCTTTCAAATCTTTGTATAAAGGCCGATCCTATCATTAGGCTATCGGCCGTCACGTACAACTTGAAAAATTTACCAAGTTGTGGAGGTACCAACACTGGTGGTGCCTTCATGTATTCTTTAATCCCATCAAAAGCTTTCTGTTGCACGTCACTCCATATGAACTTCTTGATCTTCCTTGAGCTTCAGTAACGGAGGAAAAGGTAAAAATTCTTTCAGAATGTTTATCAACTTCAACCTGCACTCTGGACCCAAATATGTACTGACACGTATCGGTCTTTTTTCGGCTTGATTATCAATATTTACCTCTTCTAACTCATCAACCGATATGAAACCTCATCCTAATCTTCCACCACTACCATCAATTGGATTATTCAAAAATTGCTCTGAGAGCCGATCGCTTGAATCGGTTGTTGGTCCTCGTCAAAAACATTCACAGGACCTACATCCCAAACTCTTCCAGAGAAGCACTCGACACCATCATATTCCCAATAGATGGGTTCTGCAGTAGCAACACTCACTGAATCATCAGCATGGACAATTTCGACGTCATCTCCAATCCACTGGATGAGGATTTGATGCATAGTTGACGGAACACAGCAGTTTGCATGTATCCAATCCCTTCCTAAAAGCAAACAATATGCCCCCTTGCCATCGATGACGAAGAAGGTAGTAATCAAAGTTTTTGACCCGATCATCAATTCAACATGAACTGCCCCTCGAGTATCAGAAGTATTGCCAGCAAAATCCCTCAACACCATGTCAGTCTTCAATAAATCCTCACTTGCCATCCCAAGTTTCCTAAAGGTAGTATATGGCATGATATTTATGGCAGCTCCTCCATCAATAAACATTTTGGTTAGTGGCTTGCCATTAACATATCCCCTCATATAAAGTGGCTTCAAATGTCGATGCTTAGCTGGTTTATCAAAAACTGCCCGTTGAGCCAAAACGAGCTGAGCCATTAGATCATGGAATTTGTCTTCGTCAAAATCCGAATATACTTCTTCTTGGATGTTTTGATTTCCGGGAGCTATGAATTACGACGGGAGAAAGAATGCCATGCACGCATCAGCCGAACGATCATCTTCATCAGGCTTTCCTTTAGGACGCCAAACTTGTTTTGTTTTGGTGCCTGCTTGCGCCAACTATCTGTTCCTTAGGCGCTGCACTCTCCTTTTCTGGCTCTTCCTCAATCCTGGTGGACACCACTGTCCTCTCTGCCAAACATATTCACGGTACTCTTCTTCTTCAGTGCGAGCCCATCTTCGATCGGCAAAACTTCTCCCTTGTCGATTCTCGGAATTATCTATTTTTAAGCGCCGATCATCCTCAGGGATTCGCATCCCAACCCTTTCATGGACCGAACGGCGGTTGACTTGAGATTGCGTGTATTCAGAATATTGATCATTGCACTCAGGGCAATTGTTTTTAACAGGCAGTTTCAAGCCTTCATTCCAACAATATTTGAAGAATGAGCACTCCCAATGAGACTGCTCTTGCTCCCTCATATATTCTCGTTCCTCTCGGTACATCTCCTCTTTGTACCTCTGTTGCTTTTCTATGAACTTTCGTTCCTCATAAAACCTCTGCTTCTGGTACCGCTCCTGCTCCCGACGCCATTTGTTTAACAAAATACGTGTCGTGACTCTGGGCCTAGAAGCTTCACCTCTTTCAGTTCGGCTATTCTGGAAACGAACTCGTTGCCGAAATTCTTCATTTGTGATTTGCCGATTGGGGTCAACAGTACCGGCCTCTCTGGCTCTATCAGAGGTTAACACCTTCATCTTGCTCTTGCCCCTGGGGTCATCTGCATTGACCATGTTAACAGAGAAAGACACGGTATTCTGTCCAAAAGGGCTACCATCAATTTTCATCTTTCCGTCGAACTTTAAATGCCCCTCCTGGATAGCCTTTTGGATCCGTACTCTGAACACTCGGCAATCATTTATAGAGTGAGATCTAGTGTTATGGAAACCACAATATTTTTTGTCTTTAACCCCTTCAGGGTGCAACATGGGATGGCCTTCTGGAAACTTGATGCGTCCTTCCTTCAATAACAACTCAAATAGCTTATCTGATTTGGAAACATCAAAATCGTAGGTACCTTTTTGTTGCCTCAACCATCGTTGATTGACTTGAGTCGGCTCTTTAGTCCAGGCTAGCTCTGCTGCAGCTATCTCATCTTCATCATCATATTCTGTTGCTTCTTCTAAGAAAGTCTGATACATTTCGCTAGCCACATCACCTTTCTGGAGCTGATTGTTTCTCCTAAACCCTTGAGCCTGACTATTCATCATTGCCAATCGTTGTGATAATTGCCCAAGATCATCAAACTCCATGCCGAACAGCTTTTCCCTGATATTCGGCAACATACCAGCTATAGCTATCCCTAGCAATTAATCATCTGGCAAATTCAGAGAATAGCAGAGATTTTTAGTCTCCCTGAATCTGCGTAAATATTCTTGGGGAGTCTCATTAGCTCTCATCCTCAGACTCATGAGATCGACCAACTTCTTCTCATTGGTACCAGTAAAGAAATACGTGTGAAATTTCTGTTCTAGCTCTGCCCATGTATTAATAGAGTTTGCTGGCAGAGACTTGAACCATGAGAAAGCTGGTCCCGTCAATGACAGCGGGAAGTACTGAATTCTCCAAGCCTCATCTGCAGATGCCTCTCCGAGTTGCATCAAGTAACGACTGATGTGTTCAACAGTACTGGTGTCATCTTGGCCTGAGAACTTAGTAAGATCAGTAGGAGGTTTCACCCTTGGAGGAAGTGCCACTCGGTTGTACCACTCCGGGTAAGGAGACTTGTAAGCATAAGACTGATTTTTTGGCTTCAGGCCGAATTGATTCTACATTAAATCGGTCATCCTATGCATGATGAGGTCGACGCCTGAATCAGGAGCAGCCTGTGCCTAACTCCCAAGAAATGCCCTTGCTGAATTCTTATAGCCCGGATTTGAGAAAGCATCAATCGCACTGTAATCCATGAACTCCTGATACCCATCTCCATACATGCTCTTCTGCAACCTATTTGTTGCTGGAGATACTCTGAAAGCAGATGGAGGGACGTTTCACGTCGTGCCGAATGCAAGCTGGCCCTGAGTTGTGGGAGGTTGCTGCTCTTGATGAAGGGTCATCCCACCTTTGCTCGAACCAACTCCGTTGTCTTCAGCAGTTTTCCTCTGATGCTGGGGAACAGGGAATAACAGTGGCCCCTGCATCGGACTAGCGGCGTCCTCAAAACGCCTATCTATCGCTGGGACGAAAATACCAACCATGATTGCACGAAAAGTATTTAAGAAGGCTGACTGATGATTGGTCATGGCCTCCGACACAACCTTGTACATAAGCTCGGACATTTTCCGAATATCTTCCTCATCAGTGCTATCAGATTGATGGGGAAGGAGAGCCCTCAGGAGTGACTGCTTCTGGAAGACCTTGTTGCTCTTGTTCTTGGAGAAGGACATCAAGCATTTGCGCTGAAACTCATCGCATGCTTGTTGTACCAAATCTCCTAATTCTGGTGGCAGTTCATCCATGGTCATATCCAGAACTTGAGTGTTGTCGAACTCAACCATCTTGAAATGTGGTGTCCCACTGGGCGTGCCAAAAAGTGTGTTGGCACAAAATGCGTCGCACCGTGCCTTACACACAGCAAGCCGAAAAAGCGTGGCTTCAATCGGCTACCCGGGCGGTTTGAACTCCGAAAACGTGCCAGTCGGTTTGACCTGAAAGCCAACAAGGGATAAAACTGTGAGAATAAAACTGAAACATGCCGGATGAGACCAGACAGTTCCATATTTACGGCCCTGAAGCCACTCACGATGACATATAGCTATAGAAGCTATCTGTCAACAAGTTTTTAAAGATCATTCGGCTAACTCCAAACACAAGCATATGTAAACAATTGGTTGCCGAATGCACATTCGTAAAAGACATGTTTGAACAAGAGATAGATTATAAAATATCATATAACCAAGCTCGGCAAACCAGCCGAGTTGGGGTCCATGAAGAAGGAACATGCAAACAAAAAACGATTAAACTAATCTAAAACCTGCATTTGCCGCACGATACCTAGTTTTATCAAAGCCTAAACATGATTGATATGTATGAACCCGCAACACGTAACAATCTAGATGAGAAATTAATTCAGCCATTATGGTTATTCAAATTATCGGAAGAGACAAGTAAAAATTTGCAAAGCAAGGCCGAACAAAGTCAATCTAGATTGGGCAAAAGAGTGTTGTAAAAACTTAAATAAATAAATCATGCAACATAAGGTAACTTTGAATCTACTAGATCTTGCCAAATCTAATAGAGCCGATAACTATCTCGCTTTAGCTAAACGCATCAATAAACGCCTGCCGCATGGTATTTATTCATAAGCAAAGCACAAGCAAAGACTTCCTGATTGTCGACAAGAGTCCGTCGCACGACCATTGTAAACAAACAAGACTACTTGCATCATATCTAAATCCACCACATGATACTAGACATGATAACAAGGTTGCCGGGACTTACGGAGGTCGACGGATCGATGATTCCTCTCGAAGAACTCGACGACACGACAAAGGACTCGAAGATAGCACGGGGCCGATTTGTATTGATATGGTTGTGAATAATTTTACAATGGCCGGGGGTTTATATTTATACCCTGGGCGAAATATGAGTCCTAAGAGATTACGATTTAGTGATTTACACAATAAAAACTTGGAAAATACGAGTACTATTCCTATTTTCCTCTTGGCATCCTCCATTGTCACGTGTCTTCTCGTGCAAGTCGGCTCCACTTGCCATATTTGCTTCCCGAATAGAATCACCGTCTCACAAGATAGCTGACCGCACAGACACCTGCTGAAACTCTGAGATTAACCGACTTTGGTCATCTGCCGAATGCATCATATGACCATCTCCCGTACACTGGCCCACCTGTCATTTCCTCGTGCGTGCGAAAATCTGGTGTTAACAACTGCGCAGCATCGGACGCTGGAGTCGTGACCATCGGACGCGTCCGATGCTCCTTTAACGGCTAGATGCCAGCCTGGCACTGTGTCGTAACGGCTACTTAGCGTCCGATTCCTGATCATCGGACGCGTCCGATGCTGCCAGAGCCTCTTTGGAACCTTCTTGCATGGTCATCGGACGCAGGGTCCTGTAGCGTCCGATGTTGCACCGGAGCATCCGATGTTCGCTGTGCAGGTTTGCACAGTGTCACAGTCGCGTTCGATGCGCTCGGTCTTCAGCGTCCGATGCTTCTGTTCGCGCTGACATGAGCTAGGGTTTACCATTGGTGCGTCCGACGCTTTTGAGCCAGCATCCGATGTACCTCCTTGCTTCGTTTCTTCGCGATTTCTTGCGCCTTCTTGGTTCCATTTTTGTGCCTTGG
The DNA here is from genome assembly GCA_009763385.1 of Coix lacryma-jobi var. lacryma-jobi. Classification (NCBI taxonomy): domain Eukaryota; kingdom Viridiplantae; phylum Streptophyta; class Magnoliopsida; order Poales; family Poaceae; genus Coix; species Coix lacryma-jobi. Next base: position 114,300,311 of record CM019827.1, on the reverse strand, counting down.
ACTTTGCTTGATCTTGAGAGTCTTCTATTGAGCTTCAAATGTCTTGCTTGAGGTGTTGATCATCGGATCATCACGTCGCCATAGTCCAAGTCACATTTGCACCCTATTGGACTACAAAACAAACACTTGCAAACGCATTAGTCCAATTTGGTTATGTTGTTCATCAAACACCAAAATCCAAAGTTAAATAGTCTGAGGTCCATTTTCCTTACAGTCTCATCGAAGGTGACATCAGATGTCTCCATGACTCGGTTAGTATCAAGTTTAAGTACACGATATGCACGAGTATGATTACCATAACCCAAAAATACACCGTCAGATGAACGAGACTCAAACTTGTCCAAGTTGCCTTTCTTGAGTATAAAACAGTGGCAACCAAAAACTCTAAAATAACTCACTTTGGGTTGCTTCCCAAAACGCAACTCATAAGAAGTCTTCTTCAAGAACGCACAGAGAAAAATGCGATTGGAAATATAGCATGCAATGTTAATAGCCTCGGCCCATTACCGCCTAGGAGTCCTATGCTCATCGAGCATCGACCTGGCCATCTCTACAAGGTTCCGATTTTTCCTCTCTACAACACCATTTTGTGGCGGTGTGTAGGGGGAAGAAAACTGATGCTCCAAACCCAAAGAGTTACAAAACTTCTCAAAATCCGAGTTCTTAAACTCGGAACCATTATCGCTACGAATAGCCCTCATCGAGTTCTTAGGGAACTCGTTCTGAAGTCGCAAGATCAAATTGCGAATAAAGTGAAAGTCTCAGTTTTCTCAGCTAAAAAGAAAACCCACGAGTATCTCAAAAAATCATCAGCAATAACAAGCACATACCACTTCCCCCCAACCGAGCTCACCCGAGCAGGACCGATGAAAGCCCTAGTTCGGTTTTGGTTAATTGATGAAACCTATTTTGGTCTAATCCTTTTGTGAAGCATGTGTGTAGCTAATGGAAAAGGATTACGACCAAGCCATTGGTGGAGTTAGCAAACTGGCAACCATGTTGGATGGTGACGGCCACAAGTTCTCAAGTGATCAAATGCTCCTTCTTTGGTGAAATGGAAAAGGGAAGATGTCGTTGCTCAAGTTGAGACTTTAGTTTTATCTTTTCTCTTGAGTAATAGGCAAGCCGGACTATCAAGAGGGATACATTTGAGGCTAGCTAGATGTGGAGAAAAGTGGTCATGACGTCTAATTTCTAGCGCTTGAGAGACACCACGCACTCACGAACACATAGTGGTTTTCCGGGTGTGGTCGGTAGTACCGACCATGGGGGTCGGTAGTACCGCCCAAGGGTGCTGAGAGCAATGCTCCCTGAGTAGGGTCTCAGGTGGCCTAGCGGTAGTACCGCTATTGAGCCGGTACTACCGGGCTCGGTAGTACCGACCCCTGATCGGTAGTACCGAGGTCCCAAGTCGTTTTACACCCTCTCTACGTTGGAACTGTGTTGACTTAGCGGTAGTACCGCAATAGGGTCAGTAGTACCGACTCCCGGTAGCACCGACCCCCTGGTCGGTGGTACTGTGGTCACCAGTTGTCTTGCGAAGCTCTCTGTGTAGAATTTTCTAGGCATGTCGGTAGTACCGCCATAGGGTCGGTACTACCGACCGTTGGTGTCATCAAGGTTTGGTGGAAGTCTGGAGCTCTCTGTGTGAACCCAGTTTGGCCTGTCGGTAGTACCACCATAGGGCCAGTACTATCGACCACCGGTGGTACCGACCAAGGGTCGGGTGTTCCATCTGGTCAACGGTCGTTGTAACAGCTGTATTTGGTACAGTCGGTACTACCGACCCAGGGGGGGTCGGTACTACCGACCGTGGCGCAGTATGACTTGTATAAGTAGCCGCTCGACCGGCTTCCAACCGTTACTTCTCCTATTCGCCTGACCTAAGAGAAGAAAGAAAAACTCCCAAGTGTTGACCAAGCTCCTCTCTCTCCCCCTTTGATTCTAGAGTGAATCGCTTGCAAGCTTTGAGCTAGGGAAGTGAGATTAGAGAGTGAGACGCATCGATCTACGTCTAGAGCACTTGGATCCAACATCTCTCCGGCTTGATTTGTGTTCTTTACTCTTGAGTTCTTGGAACTCTAGCCAGTTAGGTGTTCTTCGGTTGTTGCCCGTGATTGACTCATTTGTGAGGGCACTCCGAAGTGTTTGTATTACCCTCTGATTCTTAGTGAAGAAACTCAACTAGCCTTTGTGGTTGCTTGAGTGAGGCAAGGAGGTGAAAGAGACTCCGACCTTCGTGGTCACCTCAACAACGGGGACGTAGGTGCTTCTTAGTGAAGTGGCCGAACCTCGGATTAAATCTCGTGTCTCGTGTGCTTGTTGATTTTGCATCCTTGGATATTTTGTTTGCACTCTTGTTCTTCGTATTCTTCCTCCCTCTACTCCCATTCTAAGTGTGGGAAGGCTCGATCTACTCTTTGAGGAGAAGCCACTACTTGGACAAGGTATAAACTTCATCTACATCTCTTAGGAAAACCTTGGTATAAGCTAGATTCAATTTTGCATCTCGTTCATCTCGATTTCGTAGCTGTTCCTAGGTTGTCGGTAGTACCGACCCCTAGAGCGGGTAGTACCGACCACGGTAGTACCGGCCCCTATAGTCGGTAGTACCGACTGTGTGATCTGATATCTATTTTTTGAGCTTTGAGTTTCAGGATTCTAGATTTTTGAATAGGCTATTCACCCCCCCCCCCCCTCTAGCCATTCGGACCTTTCAAGTGGTATCGGAGCCAAGTCACCGTTTGTTTGAGGATTTACAACCTCCGGTGTTGCAATGGCTCAAATCAACTATATGGGGAAGCCACCATATTTTGACGGCACCAACTTCGATTGTTGGAAGCGGAAGATGTGCGCATTCACAAGAGGCATGAATAGGAAGATTTGGGAAGTGATCGAGCATGACTTTGTAGTGATTAACTCCGCCGATCCTACCCCAAGAGAAGAGAAGCATCAATTGAATGATGTGGCAATCAACCTATTCTATGAAGCCTTCGACATCAAAGTCTTTGAGCAAATTAAGAATCTTGAGCGTGCAAGTGAGATATGGGAAAGATTAGAGGAGACCTATGAGGACACCAAGGCCGTGAAGAGTGCCAAGCTATACATTCTAAAGGACAAGCTTGCCACCTTCAAGATGCTAGATGATGAGAGCATACCGGAGATGTTTCACCGGTTGCAAGTCATTGTCAATGACTTAAAGGTGTTGGGCGAGAAGGTGAATGACAAGGACTTTTCTCACAAGTTCTTGAGATGCTTTCCACTTAGGTTTGATACCTTGGTGACAATCCTTGTGAGAGAAGGGTTGGATACTGTAACCCCAAACCAAGTACTAGGTGATGTGGTCACTCAAGACACATACCGCGTGGAACGGGATGGGGGAGCCCAAGAGGAAGAGAAGAAGAAGAAGACAGTGGCGTTCAAAGCGTCAACCTCCAAGAGCAAGAACAAGAGCAAGGGAAAAGCCAAGAAGGAAGAAAGTGATGATGAAGCTAGCACAACCGGAAATGAATTAGATGATGAAGACCTCGCTCTCTTTGTCAAGAAGTTTGGCAAGTTCATGAAGAAGAAGAGCTTTGGGGCAAGAAAGAAGAGAGATTCATACAAGAGCTCAACAAGAAGATGCTATCGATGCAAGAGCAAAGATCATTTCATTGCGGATTGTCCACAATCTAGTGATGATGAAGATGATCATAAGAATAACAAGAAGGAGAAGAAGGAGAATAAGAAGGAAAAGAAGAAGGGTGGATCCTATGTGGTGACATGAGACAGTGATGCTTCCTCAAGCGATGATGGTGATTCTAGTGATGATGAGAGAAAGACCACCAAGAAGAAGGCCATGGCTAGTCTTGCTATCTCAAGCAAGCCTTCTATCTTCGACACTCCATTGACATGCTTCATGGCTAAGGCCACTAAGGTATCATCCAATGAGAGTGAGAGTGAAAGTGAGAGTGATGATGATGAGGAGTACTCAAAGGAGGACCTCATAAGCATGCTACGAGATGCACACTCTTACATTGAGACTAAGAGGAAGTAGTGCAAAGAATTGCGCAAGGCCAACAAGGCTCTTGAGCAATCCTTTGATGAGCTCAAGTCTACTCATGAGAGGATAGAGGAAGCCCATGAGAAGCTTGATCAAGCTCACACTAGGCTTAAGGAAGCCCACTCCTCCCTCCTTGATCAAAGTAAGATTGAGGATGTTGTAGAGACATGCAATGTAGGAGTAACTTGTGATATACTTGATGAATCTTTTTACACTCCTATTATTGTTGCTCCTATCAATGCATCATCATCATCTAGCTCAATTAAAATGTCTACTTCTACTACATGTAACTCATCATTAGTAGTAGAAAACAAGAACCTTAAGAGCAAGGTTAATGAGCTCACTCATGCCTTAGGCAATGCCTATGGTGGAGATGCCCGCTTGCTTAAGTGCTTGGGTAGCCAAAGGTCTCCACTCAACAAGGAGGGACTTGGCTATACCCCCAAGAAGGGCAAGGCGGCTTTTGTTCCTCACAAGACTTGTTTTGTGAAGAGCAACGGTCGGTTTTGCAATAGTTGCAAGCAATCCGGGCATATAGAGCAACATTGCTTTAACAAGAATAAAAACAAGAAGCATGCTCATGTTACATCTATTCGCCTTGATTCTTGTTATATGCTTACTAAGGGAACTAATGGTGTGAAGGCTAAGTACATTGGTGCACCCATGGTTGGCCCAAAGAAGAAGGCAATTTGGGTGCCCAAGAGCTTGGTTACTAACCTTGGAGGACCCAAAAAGATTTGGGTACCTAAAAAGAATTAATCCTTTTTGTAGGTTAATTACAAAGCCGGAGGAAGGCATTGGGTGCTTGATAGTGGGTGCACTCAACACATGACCGGAGATGGTAGAATGTTCAAATCAATCAACACTAGTGGTGATGATCATGCGGATGCTATCACATTTGGTGACAACAAGAAAGGCAAGGTCAAAGGCTTGGGCAAGATTGCAATATCCAATGACTTGAGCATCTCCAATGTGCTATTGGTGGAATCTCTCAACTTCAACTTGTTGTCAGTGGCACAATTGTGTGATTTGGGATTCAAATGCATATTCGGTGTTGATGATGTGGAGATTGTGAGTGTTGATGGAAGTGATGTGATCTCCAAAGGATTTAGATATGAGAATCTCTATTTGGTGGACTTTGATGCTAGTGAAGCTCAATTGACAACATGCTTATTCACCAAATCAAGCATGGGTTGGCTATGGCATAGGCGCTTGGGACATGTTGGAATGAAGCAACTAAAGAGGCTAGTGAAGCATGACATGGTGAGAGGGCTAAAAGATGTTCACATTGAAAAGGACAAGCTATGTAGTGCATGCAAAATGGGAAAGCAAGTTGGAAACACCCATCCCAACAAAGGAATGATGAGCACTACACATGCACTTGAGTTGTTGCACATGGACTTGTTTGGACCAACTACATATGCAAGTATTGGGGGAAACAAGTATGGCTTTGTGATAGTGGATGACTATACAAGATACACAGGGGTCTTCTTTCTTGTTGACAAAAGTGAAGTGTTTGGGGTATTCAAAACCTTTGTCAAGAGAAGTCAAAATGAGTTTGATAGAAGAATCAAGAAAGTGAGAAGTGACAATGGAAGTGAGTTTAGAAACACAAGGGTTGATGAGCTATGTGATGAGTTTGGAATCAAGCATCAATTCTCGGCCAAGTATACACCTCAATCCAATGGGATAGTTGAAAGGAAGAATAGGACACTCATTGATATGTCAAGATCTATGCTTAGTGAATACAATGTGAGTGATTCCTTCTGGGCCGAAGCAATCAACACGGCTTGCTACTATAGCAACCGGCTCTATTGTCACCCTTTATTGAAGAAGACACCATATGAGCTCCTCAATGATAGAAAGCCCAACATTGCTTATTTCTGGGTCTTTGAGTGCAAGTGCTACATATTGAAGAAGGGCACAAGACTTGGCAAGTTTGAAAAGAAGTGTGATGAAGGGTTCCTACTTGGTTACTCCACTACAAGCAAGGCCTATAGAGTGTGGAACAACACAACAAGAATAGTTGAAGAAGTCCATGATGTTGAGTTTGATGAAACCAATGGTTCCCATGAAGAACAAGACAATCTAGATGATGTGAGAGGAACACAATTGGTGGAAGCTATGAAGAACATGGACATTAGTGATATAAGGCCAAAGCAAGTGATTGACATAGAAGATGACAAAGATCAAGATCTTTCTCCTCCAACCATGCATGGCAATTATGTTGCAAGCTCTAGTGGTTCTCAAGATCAACAAGATGCTAGTACAAGTGCAAGTGCTCAACCGGAACAAGTGCTCCAACCAACACACATTGCAAGAGATCATCCTTTAGATCAAATTATTGGTGACATAAGAATAGGTGTGCAAACAAGATCAAGATTGGCTTCATTTTGTGAACACTACTCATTTGTATCATCTATTGAGCCAACCAAGATTGATGAAGCTTTGATGGATGTTGATTGGGTGAATGCAATGCATGAAGAGTTGAACAACTTCACCCGCAATGATGTTTGGGAGTTAGTGGAAAGACCAAAGAACACAAATGTTATTGGTACAAGATGGGTCTTCCAGAACAAGCAAGATGAAGATGGCATTGTTGTAAGGAACAAAGCAAGATTGGTTGCACAAGGATACACTCAAATGGAAGGGATTGATTTTGGAGAAACCTATGCACCGGTTGCTAGATTGGAAGCTATCAGAATCCTACTTGCATATGCTTGTGCTCACAACATCAAGCTCTATCAAATGGATGTTAAGAGTGCTTTTCTCAATGGATTCATCAATGAGTTAGTGTATGTTGAGCAACCTCCCAGGTTTGAAGACTTGAAGAAGCCCAACTATGTGTACAAGCTCAAGAAGGCACTATATGGGTTGAAGCAAGCACCTAGAGCTTGGTATGAAAGATTGAGGGACTTCTTGCTAGCAAAAGGGTTCAAGATTGGGAAGGTTGACACCACTCTTTTCACCAAGAAAATTGGAAGTAACTTGTTTGTGTTGCAAATCTATGTGGATGACATTATATTTGGATCAACCAACCAAGACTTTTGTGAAGAGTTTGGAGAGATGATGGCTAAAGAATTTGAGATGTCTATGATTGGAGAGCTTAGTTACTTCCTTGGTCTACAAATCAAGCAAATGAAGAAAGGCACATTCGTTAGTCAAGGCAAGTACATCAAGGACATGCTCAAGAAGTTTGGGTTAGATGAAGCTAAAGCAATAACCACTCCAATGGGCACAAATGGACATTTGGATAGTGACTAGAGTGGTGACATGGTGGATCAAAAGTTGTATCGGTCAATGATTGGAAGCTTACTCTATGTGACCGCATCAAGACCGGATGTTATGTTTAGTGTATGCATGTGTGCAAGGTTCCAAGCTTCTCCAAGGGAAAGTCATTTGAAGGCAACCAAAAGAATATTGAGATATTTGAAGCACACTCCAAATGTTGGACTATGGTATCCCAAGGGCTCTCAATTTGAATTAGTTGGATATTCGGATTCCGACTATGCGGGATGTAAGGTGGATAGGAAGAGCACATCGGGCACTTGTCAATTGCTTGGAAGATCACTTGTCTCATGGTCATCAAAGAAGCAAAATAGTGTTGCACTCTCTACCGCCGAAGCCGAATACATATCCGCGGGTAGTTGTTGTGCACAATTGCTATGGATGAAAGCAACATTGCAAGATTATGGAGTCAAGTTTGGACAAGTCCCATTGCTATGTGATAATGAGAGTGCCGTCAAAATAGCCACCAACCCGGTTCAACATTCAAGAACAAAGCACATTGACATAAGGCATCACTTCATTAGAGATCATCAAGCAAAGAAAGACATATCCATTGAAAGTGTGGGCACCGATGATCAACTTGCCGATATCTTCACCAAACCACTAGATGAGAGAAGGTTTTGCAAGCTAAGGAATGAATTGAATATCCTTGATTTCTCCAACATGAGTTGAATGCACCCCCACATATGACATGCCTCTCCTCCGACAAAGCAAAGGTGAAATTGTTTGGCATGTGCATTCATTCTTATTAGGTTGTGCTCTAGTTCATATAGCCATCACATTGCTTATCTAGGTTCATTCATGGTAAATCAAATGACTTTGAAGTATATATGGTACCACTATTGCTTCTATGTTTGACTTGATCTAGTGGTAGCATATAACTTGTTTGTGAGCTTGTAACTCTAGTCTTTGATCTAGTAAGTGAGCAAAATGTGTTTAACCAACGTGAGTAAGATAACCATTGTAAGATGTGTGAAGAAGCTTACTCTTGAGCAAACCGTGTTAAATACCTTATGTTCATGAGCTAGATTAAGCCACAACTTGACTTAGTTCGATCTCCTCACATGTATCTCATGCTAATAGTTGCCTCCTTCCTTTAAAATTTTGTTCCACCTTTATGATAATTGTTGACAAAGGGGGAGAAAGAAAGTGCTACAAAGATATATACTACTGGAAGGGGGAATAACAAAGACAAAAGGGGATAAAAGTTTCAAGTGGTTCGAAGCTTGAACTCTTAAAATTTGAGCATACAAATAGGGGGAGCAAGCTCATAAACATGTATGTTGCATTTGAAATGTGCATATTCATATGTTTGTTGCATTGCATAAGCTATTTATATTGATATTCATGCTTATGTGATGAATGCTAGTGATAAGACTTGATTGATGAATAGTTTAATTAGCATGTATAGGATTGCAACTAGACATATTATTGTTTCAAATGGTTCAAGAATCTTATTATAAATGTTGATCTCACGGGGTTCTTGAGTTTTGATGTATGTCTAGTGAATAACGATGCTAAGGATGGTATAACATGTGCACTCTGATTGGTATCACGCTTCAAAGGTCCATTCTTATGCCTTAGCATCATCATTGATAGTGTTGCTCACCCAAATTTCATATCCATACATATGTGCCAATTTTAGAACCAAACTCTATAGCACATATGTAGGGGGAGCTAATACTATCAATATGGTTACTCAAATTTAAATTACATATCTTTGTATAGGTTGTCATCAATTACCAAAAAGGGGGAGATTGAAAGCCATAGTTTGGTTTTGGTTAATTGATGAAACCTATTTTGGTCTAATCCTTTTGTGAAGCATGAGTGTAGCTAATGGAAAAGGATTACGACCAAGCCATTGGTGCAGTTAGCAAAGTGGCAACCATGTTGGATGGTGACGGCCACAAGTTCTCAAGTGATCAAATGCTCCGTCTTTGGTGAAATGGAAAAGGGAAGATGTCGTTGCTCAAGTTGAGACTTTAGTTTTATCTTTTCTCTTGAGTAATAGGCAAGTCGGACTATCAAGAGGGATACATTTGAGGCTAGCTAGATGTGGAGAAAAGTGGTCATGACGTCTAACTTCTAGCGCTTGAGAGACACCACGCACTCACGAACACATAGTGGTTTTCTGGGTGTGGTCGGTAGTACCAACCATGGGGGTCGGTAGTACCGCCCAAGGGTGCTGAGAGCAATGCTCCCTGAGTAGGGTCTCAGGTGGCCTAGCGGTAGTACCGCTATTGAGCCGGTACTACCGGGCTCGGTAGTACCGAGGTCCCAAGTCGTTTTACACCCTCTCTGTGTTGGAACTGTGTTGACTTAGCGGTAGTACCGCCATAGGGTCGGTAGTACCGACCCCCGGTAGCACCGACCCCCTGGTCGGTGGTACTGTGGTCACCAGTTGTCTTGCGAAGCTCTCTGTGTAGAATTTTCTGGGCATGTCGGTAGTACCGCCATAGGGTCGGTACTACCGACCGTTGGTGTCATCAAGGTTTGGTGGAAGTCTAGAGCTCTCTGTGTGAACCCAGTTTGGCCTGTCGGTAGTACCGCCATAGGGCCGGTACTACCGACCGCCGGTGGAACCGACCAAGGGTCGGGTGTTCCATCTGGTCAACGGTTGCTGTAATGGCTGTATTTGGTATGGTCGGTACTACCGACCCAGGGGGTCGGTACTACCGACCGTGGCACAGTATGACTTGTATAAGTAGCGCTCGGTCGGCTTCCAACCGTTACTTCTCCTATTCGCCTGACCTAAGAGAAGAAAGAAAAGCTCCCAAGTGTTGACCAAGCTCCTCTCTCTCCCCCTTTGATTCTAGAGTGAATCTCTTGCAAGCTTTGAGCTAGGGAAGTGAGATTAGAGAGTGAGACGCATCGATCTACGTCTAGAGCACTTGGATCCAACATCTCTCCGGCTTGATTTGTGTTCTTTACTCTTGAGTTCTTGGAACTCTATCCGGTTAGGTGTTCTTCGGTTGTTGCCCGTGATTGACTCATTTGTGAGGGCACTCCGAAGTGTTTGTATTACCCTCTGATTCTTAGTGAAGAAACTCAACTAGCCTTTGTGGTTGCTTGAGTGAGGCAAGGAGGTGAAAGAGACTCCGACCTTCGTGGTCACCTCAACAACGGGGACGTAGGTGCTTCTTAGTGAAGTGGCCGAACCTCGGATTAAATCTCGTGTCTCGTGTGCTTGTTGATTTTGCATCCTTGGATATTTTGTTTGCACTCTTGTTCTTCGTATTCTTCCTCCCTCTACTCCCATTCTAAGTGTGGGAAGGCTCGATCTACTCTTTGAGGAGAAGCCACTACTTGGACAAGGTATAAACTTCATCTACATCTCTTAGGAAAACCTTGGTATAAGCTAGATTCAATTTTGCATCTCGTTCATCTCGATTTCGTAGCTGTTCCTAGGTTGTCGGTAGTACCGACCCCTAGAGCCGGTAGTACCGACCTCGGTAGTACCGGCCCCTATAGTCGGTAGTACCGACTGTGTGATCTGATATCTGTTTTTTGAGCTTTGAGTTTCAGGATTCTAGATTTTTGAATAGGCTATTCACCCCCCCCCCCTCTAGCCATTTGGACCTTTCAACCGACAAGGTCCATGTGTAAAAGCTCTTCAGGGCGCTTAGTCATAACCTGATTCACTGTGTGGTGGGGAGCGGCTATCATTTTCCCATGTCTACAAGAATGGCAAACAACATCCTTCTCCATGCACAACTTGGGCAATCCTCGGATTAAGCCAAGTGAACTAAGCCTTGCAAGCAAGTCAAAGCTCAGGTGACCGGGTCTCATATGCCACTTCCAAAGATCAGAAGAGGAAGGTCCAGCCAAAAGACACCGAGAAATTCCAAACGACTCCGAGAAATTCGCTCAAAAGACTTTCCCAAAGGGCGAAATCAAACACACAAGATTGCCCTGAGGATCTAAAATACGACTGAGATTCGGCTTAAAACGAATCTCATAGTCATCATCAAAGAGTTGCGAAACAGAAAGAATGTTAAAATGCAAGTTAGAAACAAGAGCAACATCATGGAACACAAAGTGCTCATTAACTCGCACAGACCCACGAGACAACACTTTACCTTTGCTATTGTCGCCGAAGGTCATAAACTCCTTTCCGACAACTGGACTAAGACTGGAGAACCACTTGGCATTTCTGGTCATATGCCTTGAGCACCCAGAATCCACCAACCAAACGTTCTCCAATCGTCTTACCTACATCAATAAAAAGACATAGGGTGAGCATACGGTCCAACACTTAGGTGAGTAAAATGGGAAGTATACCAGTGTTGGGCCGGCTGCTCAAAAGAACGGTTAGTAGCAAAACCATTCCTAGCACGCCTATGGGGAAAGCGATCGCCACATATAGGAAAACGTGGTCTGCTAAGGGAAGAGCGTCCATCGCGATACTCAAAACGTGGTGGGGGTAACGCTCAATAGCAAAGCCACCGCCACGGGGTCCAAAACCTACAAAATCAGGCTCCCGCCGGGCAAGACCTCCTTGCGGCCTAGGACCTTGAGGCATTGGACCTCTAGGCCTAGCAGCCCTCCTTTGAACTGTCGGCACATGTACATCATGGAAAGGATAGTACATGTCCGAGTTGGTCATCTCCTTTGCACAACGCTCCTCTCTCTTGTGCCGAAAGCAAAACTCCCTCAAGTGTCCATCTCTCCCACAGTGCTCACAATGGTACCTCACCACTCTCATAGGGGGTTGTTGGTACTCACGGTAGTGGGTGTGGATCACTTGGCTCTTTTGTGGCATGAGCTCCTCTTGGATTGGTGGCATAGTGTCTAGCTTGTTCCTAAGGTGGTTTGGTTTTGGAGCCCATGTCTGTTTCTTGGGTGGAGCTCTTGGAGGTTCCACAAACACTCCATCCTTGGTGTTAGGTTTGAGAAGCTCTTTGGGTGGAATCTTGGTTAGTTTGGGAGTAGTGGTGGAGTTGGTCTTCTCACTCGGCCTAAGACCACTAAACTCTCTAACCTTCCCGAAAGATGTAGCACACTCAACTCCCTGAGCAAAACCAACACCAGGACCTCCAACAGCACGTTTGAATTGGGCTATCATCATCCCAAGTTGCGGCTCACCACTAGGCACCCATGGCAAGATAGTTCGAAGGTATGTGTTTTCTTCCTCGGTTTGCATCTTGTCATGCTTTACATTTGTAATCTCCATCTCCAAACTCTCACACAAAGCGCATCTAGACACACAAGTGCTATCCGAGCTGGCCTTCTCAAGAGACACAATCTTGGCATTCTTCTCTGCCAACTCAAATTGTAAACCTGCACAAGACTTGCACGCACCAAGCCTGGAGGATCTAGCTCTAAGCTCATCCACCTCTCCAACCAAAGCAACATACTTCCCCCTCAAAGTGAGAAGGTCAGTCATGTGCTTGGAGCACATCTCACACTCATCATCCTCAGACACGACAATGGTGGACTTGACAGACTCAAGCTCTTTCACCGCGTCCTCCTACTTCCTCCTAAACTCCTTTCTCTCCCTAGCGGCAAGCCTAAGCAGTTTATCTTGACTAAGGAGAGAAGCAGTAAGCTTGTCAACCTCAGCAGAGAGTTCGTCAGGAGTTTGAGATACCTGAGAGGTGTCGTTGTCGTCGTCGTCGTTCCGAGGAATCTCCTCCAGCTCGCTGTTGACCTCATCTCCGAGGGCCATGGTGTAGAATCCCTCGTCCTCGGCGAAGAAACAGAGGCCGTTCAGCTTGTCCTCGGTCTTCTTCTTCTTCTCGGACTCGTCGTCGCTTGATGCAGCGGAGTCGTCATCCGAGTCGTCGACGTCACTGAGCGTGGAGAAGAAGGCACGCTGCTCGGCCTGGGCCTTCTCCAAGTACTTCTCCTTGATGTACTACTTGTTGAAGCCGCCCTTCCGCTTGTGCTTGACGGGGACGTACTTCTCCTTACCGTTAGGAGACCGTGCTTCAGGACCACACGAGAAAAACAGGTCGATGGACCCACCATCTATGTATGCATACTCCATACTAGTATATGTACGTATAGATTTTTTCCTTACCGGTAGTTGTATATTACATCTAATTTGACTATATTTTACTACTTATGCTTGAATGTAAATTCTTTATTTAATTAGTGTAAATTAACTATTCATAAATAAGAGTGGTCAAAATTACTCTAATAGTTATCTGATTTTTTTTGTTTTTTTTGTATGTTTTGTTTGGTTTATTCTTTGATATTTTCCAATTTGGATTTCATAGAAATAATCTGGTTAATCTTTCTGTTTTGTTTATTTAATGTTTTGTGTTATTAAGATATTTTTTGGTTTATTTGATTTGCTTCCTATGGTCATGGCAATCGAGTGTTGTATGTGTAAAAAAACACTCGATTTGGTTTTGGCTTCTAAATCAAGCGTTTAGGAGGCATGCAACACTCGGGTGCTACATGCGCCTAAAACACCCGAGTGTGCAGTAGACACTCCCCTAATTAAAGGCCTCAACAAAGATATAAAATTCTCACAATAAACATCTAGTAGACTTCAATCCGATAGACTCTAACCATCATGGCCGGGACTGGGAAAGGAAGTTGTGAACTTGCTGGCAAGATGGATCGTCAGGTGCAAATTAGCTCAGGGTGCAAAAATCATGTACGATACCTTTGCGAATCAAATTTTAGCCCATGCTAAGTTACTACACTAATAGACCCAGTTTTTTCCTTGCGGCTAGAAATCGTCAGCTCGATAGGAAATGTGAACTTCTTCTAACGATCAGCCGTCAGAGAAATTATTCTGAGCGGTAGATCATCACAGCTTTGCTTTGACTAGTCAAACTTCAGTCCTGCCTGCATGACCGTCTGGAAAACAAAATCGATAGGAATCGTGATTATTTTCCTAAATAAGCGCCGTCAAGATAAATAATCAGGCCTAACAGAAAACCAAATACACCAGAAATGTAATCTATTAATATACAACCATTAATCCAACAATTCTATCTGATGGATGGACTCACAAAAATAATTGACATCTTTGTACCTTGACTCATTGTTAGGGACGAGACAATGGGTAATTAACCGTTGGGTATGTGTTGCTCATACCCTTACACACGAAGAAATATTTTACCCATTAATTTATCCATACCCATACCCTTACTCATGCAGGTAACGGGTACCCATGGGTTACCCATGGGTAAGAATGTTTGCAAGTCAAAATTATATATATTAATATACTAAGCTCTCAATTCCAACTAAAACATCACACAATTTACAAAATCAATAGCAAATTTATCAAACAAACTAGCTATATGAACAAAGTTCACATATAGTTTGAGTATTATGGAGCTTGGATTGTGCGGTGGCGACTTTGAACCCTGGATTTCTATAAATTGAATCAGGTTCAATTTACCCATAAGTTAATGGGTATGAGCAATGCAGTCCCACACACTTATCTGTATTACCCGCTGGGTAAAACTTCTTTTCCATTAAGTTACCATGGATAAAAAAATAGCCATACCCTTACCCTAATAGGGTTTTTACCCATTAAGTTTCGGGTACAAATTGCCATCTTTACTCATTGTCCATCAAAAAGTATGTTATTCATCACACCCGCATGTTATCTAAATTCAAATGTTTGTAACCGATGAGTATATATAGTTGATCACTTGATCCCGAGTTCCTGACACTAGGAATTTGACAACATGGCCTATACTATGTGTTCACATATTGCACAAGTCCAACCCTTAGCTATATTTTGAGTCTAGTAGAGCATAATACTAACTAGATAAAAAGATATTCCCCCAGTCTTAGTTGCCAACTTATCATCTCTGTTATGAGAACAAAAGGCTTCATATTTATCTTGGGATGACTCAGCAACCTACGAGGACGGTTCAACTTCAGTTGATTATAAAAAAATACCATGGGATGCAGTACATGTTGGTCAATTACCACTTCAAATCAAGAATTCTTGTGCCAGAATGATCAAAGAACAATCTAAGAAAGATATCCTTGGACACCTCCCTTCTAGGTTGGATCAAACTCAATGTTGATGTATGCTTTGATCCTATCACGCGACAGGCAGGCTTGGGCTCTGTTGCTAGAAACTATCTGAGTGGGGTGATTTTCTCAGGCTGGACTAGCGACCGCTTATGTTCCTCACCTGAAGAAGCTAAAAAACTAGCATCTTTGACCGGAATTCAAAAGGGTCTCTCGGCCTCTGTAGGACCTATATGGCTATAATTTGATTGCTTAGCTATAGTACAAGCACTTAGCAGCAATATTCTAAGCCGATCACCTAGTTGCATCATCATCGAGTAGACAAAAGAAACCTTGAGATTTTTTCAAGACTTTAAAGTTACAAAATGTCACATGAGTGCTCATGGAGTGGCTCATGCTTTAGGACAATTTAGCAGGAGAGTGTTTTCATCTTATTTTATGTCTGAAGGTGTCCAGACTTGTGCGTCGAAAGTCCTGGACTTTGATCGTAAACAGACTCATGGTTGAAATATAAGTTTTTTCCTATGTTAAAAAAATCCTCCAGGCCAAATACCAAAATTGGTGAATTTTTTTAAAAGACTAAATGATGTTTTTTATGATGATGTAGGTTAAGTAGCACATGGTTTTACTTGTCTACATAACGGAATAAGATCGTGAGAAGGTTTCAGAATATACTAGATAGCACAGAACCTGTGAGATAAACAAAGAGACCAAATCTGTAGTTGAGTGCATTACAACAATTGCAATTTATAGTGATCTCTCTCAATTTATGTATGTGTAGGACTGGTATGACTTTTGATGGATAACTTGTTTCTTTTCGGCTCTTAACAAAGATATTGAGAGATCACCCAGCTGAATGTTTCATAATAAACTATATTTATAGGTTACATCATTTCACTTGTGATGTTTTGTTCTAGTTTCAAATGTCCAATATGAAACCAGATATCATGCATGAAGTGTCTGCTTATATCATACGAGTGATTGGTCTTTTTATTTGTTGTAATTTTACACAAAATTTATACATAAGTCACAAGACGAACAAGTTTGTTTGTGTGTATTTTTGTGTGTCATATGAAATTTGTGTGTTACATTCTTGTAAAACACATGTTTTTTTAAGAAGAATACATGTGTTTACATGTATCCAACAACTATGTGTTTGTTTGTTGTATAACACACAAATTATATACTCACAAAATTTGCGTGTTTTAGAGGCAGCCAACAACTATACGCTGGGTTATGCCAAATCACACGGTTGTTAAATAGACAGACCCCTAACGTGAACACCTTAATATGCTCTTGTCGGTTCACAGCTGTGCTCCCAGATCGAACACGAGATAGTCCTCGAGCACAGCATGCGTTTCATCATCTTTGTAATTACAAACAACCGCACTGAATTTCCAGCTGGTCCAATTATATGTTGTTTTGTCGATCTTCCACGCTCCCTGCGTGCCCATGTTCCCGCCATTCTGCACCACGGCGGCCCCTCTCTTCATATACCCCACCGCGCTGCCACTGTACACGCTTCGTCCCCATCGGCTCAAGTTCCCGAGGCCGGCGAGAGGATGCCTCTTGCCGCAATGGCATCGGCATCCTCCTCGTCCCGCTCCCGGTATCCTCCCAACATCATGGTCGCTGCGGCTCTCTTGTGCTGCGCCATTGCCGCCGTCTCTTCCTCTGCGGCCGCTGGCGCCGGCGGCGCAGGTGGACTGGGCCCCATCAGCACGAATGGGAGGAACTACACCAAGGTGTGCGACCCGGCGCGGTTCGCGGCGCTTGGCCTGGACATGTCGCGGTTCCGGTACTGCGACGCGTCGCTGGCGTACGGCGAGCGGGTGCGCGACCTGGTGGGCCGCCTGGCGCTGGAGGAGAAGGTGCGCAACCTCGGGGACCAGGCGGAGGGCGCGGCCCGCGTGGGCCTCCCGCCGTACAAGTGGTGGGGGGAGGCGCTCCACGGCGTGTCGGACGTCGGCCCGGGCGGCACGTGGTTCGGCGACGTGGTGCCCGGCGCCACCAGCTTCCCGCTCGTCATCAACAGCGCCGCGGCGTTCAACGAGTCGCTGTGGCGCGCCATCGGCGGCGCGGTGTCCACGGAGATCCGGGCCATGTACAACCTGGGCCACGCCGAGCTCACCTACTGGAGCCCCAACATCAACGTGGTGCGGGACCCGCGGTGGGGACGCGCCAGCGAGACCCCCGGCGAGGACCCCTTCGTCGTCGGCCGCTACGCCGTCAGCTTCGTCCGCGGGATGCAGGACGTCGACGTCGACGGCCGCCCGCCCAAGGTGTCCGAGTCCGACCCGTTCTCGCGGCCCATCAAGGTGTCCAGCTGCTGCAAGCACTTCGCCGCCTACGACGTGGACGCGTGGTTCAAGGCCGACCGCCTCACGATCGACGCGCAGGTGCAGGAGCGCGACATGGTCGAGACCTTCGAGCGCCCCTTCGAGATGTGCATCCGGGACGGCGACGCCAGCTGCGTCATGTGCTCCTACAACCGCATCAACGGCGTCCCGGCCTGCGCCGACGCGCGGCTGCTGTCCGAGACCGTCCGCGGCCAGTGGCAGCTGCACGGCTACATCGTCTCCGACTGCGACTCGGTCCGCGTCATGGTCCGGGACGCCAGGTGGCTCAACTACACCGGCGTCGAGGCCACCGCCGCCGCCATGAAGGCAGGGCTCGACCTCGACTGCGGCATGTTCTGGGAGGGCGCCCGGGACTTCTTCACCACCTACGGCGTCGACGCCGTCCGCCAGGGGAAGATCAAGGAGGCCGACGTCGACAACGCGCTCGGCCACGTCTACGCCACCCTCATGCGGCTCGGCTTCTTCGACGGCATGCCGGAGTTCGAGTCCCTCGGCGCCGCAGACGTCTGCACCGGGGACCACACGGAGCTGGCTGCCGACGCCGCGAGGCAGGGGATGGTCCTCCTCAAGAACGATGCCGGACGCCTCCCATTGGACCCCAGCAAGATTAATTCAGTGTCGTTGGTTGGCCTGTTGGAGCACATCAATGCCACGGATGTCATGCTTGGAGACTACCGAGGTAAATCTAATCTATGACCAAAATTACTGTGGTCGGTCACTGCTGGTAGTTACTGTCATCTAAGGTTTCTCCTTTCTACTGTGTGCTTCCTCCTGGAACGGAACGACACAGGCAAGCCGTGCAGAATTGTGACGCCACACGACGCTATAAGCAAGATGGTGAACGCCACGTACGTGCACGCTTGCGACAGTGGCGCGTGTAACACGGCGGAAGGGTTGGGCAGAGCATCCAGGACGGCAAAGATCGCCGACGCGACCATCGTCGTCGCCGGCCTGAACATGAGCGTGGAGAGGGAGAGCAACGACAGGGAGGATCTCCTGCTGCCGTGGAACCAGACCAGCTGGATCAATGCCGTCGCCGAGGCCTCTCCCACGCCGATCGTCCTGGTCATCATGTCGGCCGGCGGCGTGGACGTCTCCTTTGCGCACAACAACACCAAGGTCGGCGCCATTGTCTGGGCCGGGTACCCCGGCGAGGAAGGCGGCACGGCCATCGCCGACGTCCTCTTCGGAAAATACAATCCAGGTACGTTCACCAAATCTTGGAAATGCAGATCCTTTACAACTGCATCCTCCACACCATGATGGATCTCCACAAACAGGAGGACGGCTGCCGCTCACATGGTTCAAGAACGAGTACGTCGACCAGATCCCCATGACGTCCATGGCGCTGCGTCCCGACGCGGCGCACGGCTACCCCGGCCGGACCTACAAGTTCTACGGCGGGCCAGCCGTGCTCTACCCGTTCGGCCACGGCCTCAGCTACACCACCTTCACCTACGCGTCCGGCACCACCGGCGCCACGGTCACCGTCCCGATCGGCGCCTGGGAGCACTGCAAGATGCTCACCTACAAGGCGGGTAGTGCGCCGTCGCCGTCGCCAGCCTGCCCGGCGCTCAACGTCGCCAGCCACAGGTGCGACGAGGTGGTGAGCTTCAGCCTCACGGTGGCGAACACCGGCGGCGTCGGCGGCGACCACGTGGTGCCGGTGTACACCGCGCCGCCTCCCGAGGTCGGCGACGCGCCGCTCAAGCAGCTGGTGGCGTTCCGGAGGGTGTTCGTGCCCGCAGGCGCGTCCGTCGACGTCCCCTTCGCCCTCAACGTCTGCAAGACGTTCGCGATCGTCGAGGAGACGGCGTACACCGTCGTGCCGTCAGGCGTCAGCACGGTCGTCGTCGGAGATGACGCGCTGGCGTTGTCCTTCGCTGTCAAGATCAACCTGGAAGTGTAGACTACTCGTCTGCAGGACTAGTAGGCGTTCATTGATTCTTTTTTACTGAATGAAGGTAATAACTTTAAACCATTATTAAACCGTAGCGAGCGAGAAAGTGGAAGCAAGTGTAATTACTTTACACAGTGCTATACAAAAGCAGAAGCAGATCGATCCAATAATTAATTGTCACATGATTCATACTGTATCACTGAAAGTAAAACGGGTGAGAAAATTTTACTGTCGGCGGCAGCATGACATTGACAGTTTGATTTCCATCTTCAATACAATTCTTTTTTTTTTTTTTGAAACTATCTTCAATACAATTCTAATAACAAGGTACTGAATCAAAGGGGTTAAGTTTGTTCAGATTTATAGACAGTTAATCATAATGCTTTGTCAGAGTTTAAATAATTGATTGACGCTGTAACATCTGACACTCCAGGGTGGTTAAGGGGTGCTTGGTTTCATCAACTACGCTCTGTTCGTTTGAGCTATAAGTCATTTCGGTTTATTCATAGGGTCGATTTCTTGTGAGACAAAAACACTGTTTCATTATTGGTTTGTACGAATTAAAATTAATAGAGTAGCTCAAGTGAACAGAGAAGTTTCTATCATATTAATTGTTATGGCATTAATATAGAGTATTAAAAATAGATTAATTGCAAAACTAATTACATAGATTGAGACTAATTTACGCCGCTTACACACGTGACATTGGTCAGGAATAATTTTGCCTCGGCCTAAAGTGCTGCCAAAGCCGGTCCCATCTTAATTCTGCGATAATGATTATACTCTCGAATTGTAAGAGTCAAATAATATTATATATATTATATATATATAATAGTAATAAAAAACGTAAAATTTCTGCTTTTTTTTTTGGGTTGGCCATCTTTGTCTGGTCCATTGTTTATTCTTTGGCCCACTCCTCGCACTATGCTGAAACGTACTGTATTTCCGTAGCTTACCTCGCGCACGTACTCCCTTCGTCCATAAAAACATGCAATTATGGGATCCGTCCTAGTTAAAGTGATTCAAGTTTGACCAAAATTATATAAAATGTATTAGTATTTATACCGTTAAATATGATTATTATAAAAAATATATTTATTACTAATCTAATGATATATTTTTTGTATGAAAAATGTTAGTACTTTTATATATAACATCGGTCAAAGTTTGAATTGTTTAATTCCTTAATAAGCGAGAACATAAGCGAGAATTGCATATTTTGTTGGACGGAGGGAGTACTTCTTATCCTGTGATGGTTCCGTCTCTCCCTATCTCGTTTCGTCTCTCCCTATCGAGACAAAAAAAAACGCTGGCACATTGCCACCGCCGTCGTCACGCACGTCGTCGCCCCCGCCCCTGCCGTCACGCACGGCATTGCCGCTGTTGCCGTTTTACATGCCGCCGTCGATTGTCTCCTCCGCAGTCGGACGCTTTCCGCATTTTGTCTCCTGGTCGGCTACGCGCCTCTGTCGTTGCCGCGCTCTGACTTCAGAATAGATGTCGACGTGTAGCTCGTCGTCGACGCACACACGCCTCTTCCGCCGCTGCCTGCCCAACCCAACACAAGTTGTGATGTGCCCAGCCTGGTACGATTGCAATTTTGGAGTCAGAATCGAAAGTGGATTCAAACTCGATCTTCTATGCTTCTATCCAAAAATCAATTCCAGGATACGTTGGACATTTACTCCAATTTTGACTCGAAATTGTTGTCTTTTTTTGCTGCTTATATATTACTGATGATATTGATTTGTTTGGTTCATTGGAATTTCGCCTCGTCTTGACGTGCGGAAAGTTTCTTATTTCGCTGAACAGAAGTACGCACATTATAATCTCGACGAGCTGAATAAGGCCGATGAGGGCCATGATGTCGTTGTTGTAGAACGACGATGCCAATGGCCAAATGCCGCAACTGTTCGAGATCGACAACACCGACGGCCAGACTCCAAAGCTGTTCCAGGACAACGACAATGATGGCCTAACATCACAGTTGTTCTAGAACGACGACGCTGACGGCTAGACGTCGCAACTGTTCTAGGACGCCGACGACCAGACATCGCAGGAGGTACTATGTGTTGCCCTGTATAATTTGTAAATAATTTGATATATATTTCTCTGATGTCTGGAATCCATAGAAATAATTTGTAATTTTCTTTTAAAAAAATTTAGTATATATTTATGTTATTTATAAATTACATCATTCTGTCCAATAAATTACACTGAAAAGTTATTGTAAATATAGTAATAAGGTGTTGGAAATATAACTATAAGACAACTATAAGTGCATTGATAAAAATCTGGTTGTTAGGAGGGGCTAGAACAACCAGTTATTGGATAGACAGATCCGTGACTATGTTGGATCGATGTTGTTTTTATTATCCATCAAACTGGAACTACACGTACACCTATATAAGCGATGGGAGCGATTGTTTGTTACGAGATAATAATAAAAGACAAAATTTATCTCTATTTTTTTTATCTGGCCCATTCATTTGTAGCCCAACAACCGGCCCACTCGTTCGTGTACGCCTCAGCGGCTCAGTCCAAGTTGAGTCCTACTGTACATCCAGATAAAGAAATTTGTATCCCTCAAATGAAAAAAAAATCGCTCCGCGCTGCCGCTAATGTTTCCTTCCGCGCTGTCTCTAGGAATGAAAACGGTAAAAAACGGTCACAAAACTCCACAACCATTTTTTTATACATTTAAATACGAAAATAAAAACGAAAACGATAAAGCCGAATACGAAAAGAACACGAACTTATGGAATATCGAAAACGAACTAATTCGAGCGAAATTATGTTGAACACAGTCGGTATATAAAAATTTAATACGAAATACCGACCCGTAGGACCAAATCCATAAACCCATGAAAATTAACTAATGCATGTACGTAACAATTATTACTAAGGGCTTGTTTGGATGCACATGTATTTAGCTAAATCCACATGTATTGAAGTGTATTTGAACTAAGTTACACTCCAATCCATGTGGTTTGAGGTAGATACATGCGCATCCAAACAAGGCCTAAGTATATAATCAAGTTCAACTGCATATAATAAGTCTAGAATAGATGATTAACACTAACAGCTAGCATAACATCTATAGTTCATCATCATTATTTTTGGCAACCAATAAATCCAAGTGAAGACGATGTGAACAGTAATTACAGACATATAAATCAACAAAATCAGAAATTTTTTATTATAAAACAATTGCAATAATAATTTATTAGTTTTTTTCTTTTGAGCAAACAATAATTATTAGTTTTTTTTAGCACGCAAAAGCAAAATATTTCGAATAAATATGAGAGGGTAGATTACTGTTGTAGAATGCACGCAAAAGCAGCTATCTGTTGTCCGAATTCGAATTACCGAATTTCGAATTCGAAATATTCTGAATTAAAAGTAGAAAAGTATAAATTGGACTAAAAAAACTTAAATCGTTTTTGTTCAGATTTCGAATTTAGTGCTCCGAATTTCGAACCAACTTCGAATTTGTTTGAAAATACGGATTTATTCCGATCAAATGTAGAAAACGATACAGTTTGGTGCGGAATATTTATGTACCCTTTTCATCCCTAGTGTCTCCGCCGGAGTGCTCGCTCGTTTCCCCGCGCCGTAGATGCTTTGGCGAGCTCGCTCTTCTCCCTATGCCACCGATGCATCTCTCCAACCCATAGCGCCACCCCTGCCCCCGTCTCGCATCCAGCTGCGTCCCCGCGCCACCTCTACCTCCTCACGGTGCCCTGCTGCCACGTTCTTCCGAGAAGCTGGCGCCGCTGCGGTGGTCGTTGTTCATGTCATCACCGATGATTCGGATTCGGAATCGGAATCCAATAAAACAAAGACACCAACTTGGATTGAAGACAAAAATTGGAATCCAATCTAGCGAAGAAAAAAAAATAGTATCCAATCGAACGCCGACGAAAGACACAAACTCAGATCGAAAAAATTCATGGTAAAAGTTCGTCATGAACTCCACGTTTGACACATTTAGTCCTTCACACTTTTTTCCTGTTTATAAAAGGTGCCATTGGGATATTCTGTTTATTCAGGCTTTGAATCCTGATCTCGCCAAGTTGTATAGACCCAGGAGCTCCTCATCGAAACCTGATCTCGCCGAGCTGAAATAGACGAGGTTTGCTTATTGATTGTGTTGTTTGGCTGGTTGTTTTTAGAGCTGATTTCGACTGTTTCAATAGTGTTTTGTGAGAGAATAATCCGAAGTATGACTAACAAGCCAGCTAATAAGACAAACGAATAACATGATTGCTATTTCTTCCTCTTCTCTGATTCGTACAGTTAAATATTATTAGTTTTGTTTTGCTCCTGTATACTGGCAAGAGTAGTTCTCGTTCTGGGGCTCTACTTGTTACTTGGAGTACTCAGACTGTCCGCACCGGGGTTCTGTAAATGTCCCTGCAGACTGTCCACACCGGGGTTCTGTAAATGTCCCTGCAGACTGTCCGCACTGGGGTTCTGTAAATGTCCCTGCAGACTGTCCGCACCGGGGTTCTGTAAATGTCCCTGCAGACTGTCCGCACCCCGTAAATGTCCCTGCAGTAACATTTAGCGTAAAAAACGTCTGCATCGCCTTCCTTTACGGCTACAGTAAAATAGCGTTGCATGCTTTGGTCCGCTAATCCAGGCGTTAGACCCGTACGTCTGCTATGCTGCCTGCGCTCGCGCCAGAGCAGAGCGTGCAATCGAGAGCTGAGAGAATAAAGTAGAGAAGTAGTGGGCCCCACCTTCCAACTGGCTAAAAAATGTTACAACTTACAAACCAAAACATCAAATTAAATTTCGATTACACCATTAAATTTGTTTTAATAAATCCTTCAAAACAAGATCTCACATGAATATATTTTGTTAATTTTTTTTATATACATGTCGGCCCCACTGTGGATAGAGAATAATATAGAGGATGGATGAGTGCGGGAGAACGAGATATAGAGGAGAGAATCTTGATGACTAGGACGAAATATTCTTTTTAGAGGATGAATTTAGAGTACGAAGAGTGCAGTTAGTCTCAACCATGCTCTTTTATAGGGTTTTAATGGTAGCGTGACCTGTCCCGGCCTAAAAAATATAAAGAAACCAATATGTTCCGTGGGCACAATTTTGTGGCATTTTTTTTCATGAAAAGTTGAAAACATGTTGACTCAATAACCATCTTTCTGTACAGGTCATAATAAAAGGGTTAAGAGCTACAGAGAGGAGATCTCAGCATAGCCCTTCAGTCCCAAAGTTAACGTAGTTGGTAAACCCCTTCTGCTGTTCCCTCGCTAAGTAGGATGATTAGTTTCACGTCTTTTACTTCCTAATAATAGCTGCACAGAAAACTTAATGTCCAATATGCAGCAACCTCCGTCTATATTGAGCTTGCAATAGATAAATCCATACATAAGGCCTGTTTGGTACAACTCATAACAGCTTCATGAATTGTTGTGAGCTGTTTTTTTTATAAACACCTTTTTCCAAAACAGTGAAGCTGTTTTATTTCTCCTCTCACAAAACCATAAGGTAAGATGAAACTAAAAAAAGTAGTTTTTCACACCTTATACACTCATTTCTCTCTCTCAACCATGCATGAAGTTGTTAATGAAGCTGTTCAAACACTTTTTTTCAAAACAACTCAGCTTCATCTAATAAGTTTCTCACGAAGCTATTTTCTAAAAACAACAACTTCACTAGTGAATCTGAACTGTACCAAACAAGGTCACAGTGCGTTAACTGCATTTGTGTTGATCAAGATTCGGTGCATCTTCCTGATTCAGTTTTCCTTTATTTGCTAAATTGGGTTTGTTGTTTTGTTTTGTAAATTTG
Organism: Coix lacryma-jobi var. lacryma-jobi; assembly: GCA_009763385.1. Taxonomy (NCBI): domain Eukaryota; kingdom Viridiplantae; phylum Streptophyta; class Magnoliopsida; order Poales; family Poaceae; genus Coix; species Coix lacryma-jobi. The sequence goes on along the minus strand of CM019827.1, from coordinate 114,274,951 downwards.
CATACCCATGGCCCATGGCATATGTATGCATGTATTGTATCAGAACACCATGACCTTGAAACAGTTAAGGTTAAGCCCATGTAACTCTTCGTGTGCTTGTGGATGAGTTCATTTGCTCTGTAGTGATCTTTTAATCTTTCTGCTAAACTCATTGCAAGTACTATACTTCAACTACAACTTTTAATGCATATTTTTCTGCTCTGAATGAACTGACATTTAGCTAAACAATTTGTCCGGCCTGGTGGTACACGTGTTTACGAGGATAGACGTAAGGAGAGCTTGGAAAAATGACATAAACAGGAAGTTTGAAAATACTCCCTCAGTCCAAAAAAAATGTAATTCTAGCACAATATCATGTTTTAGTATAACATGTTTGATCAATTGTAGATTAAAAAATACAGATGTTTATGACATCAAATAAATATCATTAGGTTAGTTGTGAAATATATTTTTATAATAAATTAATTTAGAGTCATAAATATAAATATTATTCACTAAAAACTTGGTCAAACATGAACACATTTTTATAGCACACAACCTATAATTGCATGTTTTACTAGACGGAGGGAGTATGAGTCACCACAATTCTATATATATCTTATCAAATATCAAACTGACATGTTGAGATGACAGTTCCTCTCTTAGGAGCAGCCAACAAAAGGAAGCAGATTGATCAAGTTGTCCACTACTTGGAGGAAAAACAGAGAACTTAATGTGAAGAGATAAGAACTAAAGAAGTACCAGTGGCTAGACAAACAGAGAAGATCGCTTGAGTATAATTTATTGGACTATGAACTGTTGACGTCGGAAGTGATCCGAATCACACACTAGCAGGGCTAGAATGCTCGGAGAGGTTGCAGATCAACCTGAGACAACAGAGACCCTGGCTAAACCGATGAAAACCGACCCAAAGACCGGTTTAGGCCGATTTAGGGTTTTAGATCCCTGTGTTGGTAACTCTAGAACTCCTCCCGGGAAGACCCGTCGGGGAGAAGCACGTATGAAAGCCCTAGTTTGGTTTTGGTTAATTGATGAAACCTATTTGGTCTAATCCTATTACTAAGCATGTGTGTAGCTTATAAGAGAGGATTGTGACCAAGCCATGTGGTGGAGCTAGCTAGGTGGCAACCATGAAGGATGGTGATGGCCACAAGCACTTAAGAGATCAAGTGCTCTACCATTGGTGAAACTTGAGAAGAAGAGAAGAGATGGAGCAAAGAGGCCCGAAGGCAAAGGTATAACCTATAGGGCTCTTTGTTTTAGTGATCAAGACACTTAGCGAGTGTGATCACATTTAGGATAGATAGCCGTTCTATTAAGAGGAGATTATTCATGGCTTATGCGGTGTTCAAGTGCCACTAGGTGTTCTCTAACATATCGATGCTATAGACCTAGTGAGTGACTAACAAAACCCTTGGAAAATGCTTTGCAAAAATGCTAACACACATGCACAAGTGTTGATACACTTTGGTGTTGGCACATGGAAGCAAGGGTAGAAGCTAGAAAGTGAAAAATGCCAAGTTAGGGGCATCAGACGCTGGCGTCGGCAGCATCGGACGCTGGCCGAGCGTCCGGTGGCAAACCCTAACCACTGACATTTGTTGAGTGAGCATCGGACGCTGGCAACGGACGCTGGCAAAACACTGTTGCAGAGTCCGATGGTCATGACGTGGCGCGAGCGTGCTTTCCAGGGAGCATCGGACGCTGGGCTGCGTCCGATGCAGAACCATCAGATGCGTCCGATGTGTTTTGGCCCTCTCTGGAACCTTTCTGTTGTGTCATCGGACGCAGGGGTTGAGCGTCCGATGTGGAGGTCCCGGAGCGTCCGATGTAGCGCAGAAAAGAGCTAAAACGAGCAGCGGCATCGGAGCGTCCGATGCTAGGCATCGGCGCGTCCGATGCCACTTTAACCAGCGCGGGAAGGAATGTGACCGTTGGGATCTAACGGGCTGAATTCATAGCAGAGGGACACGTGGTGCTCATCGGAGCATCGGACGCTGAGGGAGCGTCTGATGGCCCCGACACCGGAGCGTCCGATGCGTCTGTTTCGGGCCCAACGGCTAGGCCGTTTTGTGTGGCCTATTTAAGGGGCTTGGCCGGCTTGCTAGGCTGCTCTCTTGCACATTTTGATTCCTAAGCATTCTAGTGAGCTTTGGCAAGCCTCCCAACTCATCTCCCAAGTTGATTTGATCAAACCAAGTGAGATTGAGTGATCTAGTGCGTGATTTGAAAGAGTTCAATCTAGTGGCACTAGTTCTTCGCATCGGCATTGAGTTTTCTTGTTACTCTTGGCATTTGCCGGTGCCTAGACGGCTTGGAGGTGTTGAGGTGGTTGTTGGCAAGATTGGTGATTGTTCTTGGCCACCACCGATCGTGATTGTGAGAGGTTTTGGAGCCTCACCTCACCGGAGCGGCAAGAGGCATCCTTAGTGGATTGCTCGTGTCATTGAGCTACCTCACTAGTGGTAGATTCTTGTGGTGCTCTTAGTGAGCTTGGCTTTGCGCCGATTAGCCACCGGATCACCTAGTGTTGGTCGACACAACGGGGAGTAGCGTGCCGGCAAGCACGTGAACCTCGGGATAAATCTTGGTGTCATGTGTGCTCATTGTGATTGATTCTACATCTTGGTGATTGGTCTCCATATTCATATTGTTGGTGATTGACATCACAAGTGGATTTCACCGGTGATTGGCTCTCTACTAGATGATCCCGAAGGCTCGGTGAAACCACTTCTATCTAACTCATTTACTTTGTGTATTTGCTTTGAGCTACTTCATTTGTGTAGACATCATCTCTTGTATATCTTGTGTCATATACTTTGTGTAGCCAATTGTGATTAGATTGCTTAGTTTATCTTATTGCACATACCTGTCACATATACTTTCACATATATCATACTTGTGCTAGAGCTTGATTGTTTTATTCCGCTTTAAGATATTAGCTCTAGTTGTTTGTGTGACATAGTCTTATTAGGTAGAATTGTTGGATAGGTGGCTTGCAACACACTATTAGGCTAGCGCAAAAAGCCTCGCCATTTGTTATACTAATAGTGTTTGCCAAAGTAATTTTGTAGATTTTTAATTAGGCTATTCACCCCCCTCGAGCCAATTTGGACCTTTCAAGTGGTATCAGAGCCGTGGTCACCGTCTGTTTGAGGCTTAACATCCTCCAGTGTTAAAATGGCTCAAATCAACTATATGGGGAAGCCACCACATTTTGATGGCACCAACTTTGATTGTTGGAAGAGGAAGATGTGTGCATTCACAAGAGGAATGAATAGAAAGATATGGGATGTGATTGAGCATGACTTTGTGGTAATTGATCCCACAAGTCCCACTCCTAGAGAAGAAGAGAAGCTTCAATGGAATGATGTGGCAATCAACTTGTTCTATGAAGCCTTTGACACAAAGGTGTTTGAGCAAGTCAAAGACCTTGAAAAGGCAAGTGAGATTTGGGAAAGATTAGAGGAGACCTATGAGGGCACTAAGGCGGTCAAGAGTGCCAAGCTATACATCCTCAAGGACAAGCTTGCTACCTTCAAGATGCAAGATGATGAAAGCATACCGGAGATGTTTCACCGGTTGCAAGTTATTATCAATGACTTGAAGGCCTTGGGAGAGAAGGTAGAGGACAAGGACTTTTCTCACAAGTTCTTGAGATGCTTGCCACCAAGGTTTGATACTTTGGTGACTATCTTAGTGAGGGAAGGATTGGACACGGTAACCCCAAACCAAGTACTAGGTGATGTGGTCACACAAGACACATACCGTGTGGAAAGGGATGGGGGAGCCCAAGAAGAAGAGAAGAAGAAGAAGACCGTAGCATTCAAGGCATCATCTTCCAAGGGCAAGAGCAAGGGCAAAGCAAAGAAGGAGGAAAGTGATGATGAAGCAAGCTCAAGTGGTTGTGAGATAGATGATGAAGAGATGGCTCTATTTGTCAAGAAATTTGGCAAGTTCATGAAGAAGAGAGGCTATGGAGCAAGAAAGAGAAGAGATGGAATCAAAAGCACAACTAAAAGGTGCTATAGATGCAAGAGCAAGGATCACTTCATTGCGGATTGTCCACAATCTAGTGATGAAGATGAAGATGACAAGAAGAACAACAAGAAGAAAGACAAGAAAGAAAGAAAAGAAAAGAAAGAGAAGAAGATGGGAAAGAAGAAGGGTGGATCCTATGTCGTGACATGGGATAGTGATGCTTCCTCAAGTGATGATGATGATTCTAGTGATGATGAGAGGAAGACCACCAAGAAGAAGGCTATGGCTAGTCTTGCTATCTCAAGCAAGCCTTCTATCTTCAACACTCCATCGTCATGCTTCATGGCTAAGTCCACTAAGGTATCATCCGATGAGAGTGAAAGTGAGAGTGATGATGATGAGGAGTACTCAAAGGAGGACCTCATGAGCATGCTACAAGATGCTCACTCTTACATTGAGACTAAGAGGAAGGAGTGCAAAGAATTGTGCAAGGCCAACAAGGCACTTGAGCAATCCTTTGATGAGCTCAAGTACACTCATGAGAGGCTAGAGGAAGCCCATGAGAAGCTTGATCAAGCTCACACTAGGCTTAAGGAAGCCCACTCCTCCCTCCTTGATCAAAGTAAGATTGAGGATGTTGTAGACACATGCAATGTAGGAGTTACATGTGATATACTTGATGAATCATTCTATGCTCCTATTATTGTTGCTCCCACAAATGCATCATCATCATCTAGATCAACTAAAATGCCTACTTCTACTACATGTGATTCATCATTAGTGGTAGAAAATGAGAACCTTAAGAATAAGGTGTATGAGCTCACTCATGCTTTAGGCAATGCCTATGGTGGAGATGTCTGCTTGCTTAAGTGCTTGGGTAGCCAAAGGTGTCCACTCAACAAGGAGGGGCTTGGCTATACCCCCAAGAAGGGCAAGGCCGCGTTTGCTCCTCACAAGACTAGTTTTGTGAAGACCAATGGTCGGTATTGCTATAATTGCAAGCAATCCGGGCATATAGAGCAAAATTGCTTTAACAAGAACAAGATCAAGAACAATACTCATGTTTTATCCATTAAACTTGATTCTTGTTATATACTTACAAAGGGCACTAATGGTGTGAAGGCTAAGTACATTGGTGCACCCATGGTTGGCCCAAAGAAAAAGGCAATTTAGGTGCCCAAGAGCTTAGTGACTAACCTTGGAGGACCCAAAAAGGTTTGGGTACCTAAAAAGAATTGATCTCTTTTGTAGGTGAACTATAAAGCGGGAGGAAGGCATTGGGTGCTTGATAGTGGGTGCACTCAACACATGACCGGAGATGGAAGAATGTTCAAATCAATCGACACTAGTGGCAATGATCATGCGGATGCCATCACATTTGGTGACAACAAGAAAGGCAAGGTCAAAGGTTTGGGCAAGATTGCAATATCCAATGACTTGAGCATCTCCAATGTGCTATTAGTGGAATCTCTCAACTTCAACTTGTTGTCTGTGGCACAATTATGTGATTTGGGATTCAAATGCATATTTGGGGTTGATGATGTGGAGATAGTTAGTGTTGATGGAAGTGATTTGGTCTTCAAAGGATTTAGATATGAGAACCTTTATTTGGTAGACTTTGATGCTAGTGAAGCTCAATTGACAACATGCTTATTCACCAAATCAAGTATGTGTTGGCTATGGCATAGGTGCTTGGGACATGTTGGAATGAAGCAACTAAAGAGGCTAGTGAAGCATGACATGGTTAGAGGACTAAAAGATGTTCACTTTGAAAAGGACAAGCTTTGTAGTGCATGTCAAATGGGAAAGCAAGTTGGAAACACCCATCCTAACAAAGGAATGATGAGCACTACACATGCACTTGAGTTGTTGCACATGGACTTGTTTGGACCAACTACATATGCAAGTATTGGGGGAAACAAGTATGGTTTTGTGATAGTGGATGATTATACAAGATACACATGGGTCTTCTTTCTCGTTGACAAGAGTGAAGTGTTTGGCATATTCAAAACTTTTGTCAAGAGAAGTCAAAATGAATTTGATAGAAGAATCAAGAAAGTAAGAAGTGACAATGGAAGTGAGTTTAGGAACACAAGAGTTGATGGGCTATGTGATGAATTTGGAATCAAACATCAATTCTCGGCCAAGTATACACCTCAATCCAATGGGATAGTTGAAAGGAAAAATATGACACTCATTGATATGTCAAAATCTATGCTTAGTGAATACAATGTGAGTGATTCTTTTTGGGCCGAAGCAATCAACACGACATGCTACTATAGCAATCGGCTCTATTGTCACCCTCTATTGAAGAAGACACCACATGAGCTTCTCAATGATAGAAAGCCCAACATTGCTTATTTCCGGGTCTTTGGGTGCAAGTGCTACATATTGAAGAAGGGCACAAGACTTGGCAAGTTTGAGAAGAAATGTGATGAAGGGTTCCTTCTTGGTTACTCCACTACAAGCAAGGCATATAGAGTATGGAACAACGTATCAAGAATAGTTGAAGAAGTCCATGATGTTGAGTTTGATGAAACCAATGGCTCACATGAAGAACAAGATAATCTAGATGATGTGAGAGGAACACAATTGGTGGAAGCTATGAAAAACATGGACATTGGTGATATAAGGCCAAAGCAAGTGATTGACATAGAAGATGACAAAGATCAAGTGCTCTCCCCTCCAACCATGCATGGCAATGATGTTGCAAGCTCTAGTGGTTCTCAAGATCAACAAGATGCTAGTGCAAGTGCTCAACCGCAACAAGTGCTTCAACCAACACATATTGCAAGAGATCATCCTTTGGATCAAATTGTTGGTGACATAAGAAGAGGTGTGCAAACAAGATCAAGATTGGCTTCATTTTGTGAACACTACTCATTTGTATCATCTATTGAGCCAACCAAGATTGATGAAGCTTTGATGGATGTTGATTGGGTGAATGCAATGCATGAAGAATTGAACAACTTCACCCGCAATGATGTTTGGGAGTTAGTGGAAAGACCAAAGAATACAAATGTGATTGGCACAAGATGGGTCTTCCGGAACAAACAAGATGAAGATGACATAGTTGTAAGGAACAAAGCAAGATTGGTAGCACAAGGTTACACTCAAATGGAAGAGATTGACTTTGGAGAAACCTATGCACCGGTTGCTAGATTGGAGGCAATTAGAATCTTACTTGCATATGCTTGTTCTCACAACATCAAGATCTATCAAATGGATGTCAAGAGTGCTTTTCTCAATGGATTCATAAATGAGCTAGTATATGTTGAGCAACCTCCCAGATTTGAAGAATTGAAGAAGCCCAACCATGTGTACAAGCTCAAGAAGGCACTGTATGGGTTGAAGCAAGCACCAAGAGCATGGTATGAAAGATTGAGAGACTTCTTGCTAGCAAAAGGATTCAAGATTGGGAAAGTTGACACCAATCTCTTCACCAAGAAGATAGGAAGTGACTTGTTTGTGTTGCAAATCTATGTGGATGACATTATCTTTGGATCAACCAACCAAGACTTTTGTGAAGAGTTTGGAGAGATGATGGCTAAAGAATTTGAGATGTCTATGATTGGAGAACTTAGTTACTTCCTTGGTCTACAAATCAAGCAAATGAAGAAAGGCACATTTGTTAGTCAAGGCAAGTACATCAAGGACATGCTCAAGAAGTTTGGGTTAGATGAAGCAAAAGCAATAACCACTCCAATGGGCACAAATGGGCATTTGGATAGTGATTCTAGTGGTGACATGGTGGATCAAAAGTTATATCGGTCAATGATTGGAAGTCTACTCTATGTGACCGCATCAAGGCCGGATGTCATGTTTAGTGTGTGTATGTGTGCAAGGTTCCAAGCTTCACCAAGAGAAAGTCATTTGAAGGCAACCAAAAGAATATTGAGATATTTGAAGCACACTCCAAATGTTGGACTATGGTATCCCAAGGGCTCTCAATTTGAATTAATTGGATACTCGGATTCCGATTATGCGGGATGCAAGGTGAATAGGAAGAGCACATCGGGCACTTGTCAATTGCTTGGAAGATCACTTGTCTCATGGTCATCAAAGAAGCAAAATAGTGTTGCACTCTCTACCGCCGAAGCCGAATACATATCCGCGGGTAGTTGTTGTGCACAATTGCTATGGATGAAAGCAACATTGCAAGATTATGGAGTCAAGTTTGGACAAGTCTCATTGCTTTGTGATAATGAGAGCGCCGTCAAAATAGCCACCAACCCGGTTCAACATTCAAGAACAAAGCACATTGACATAAGGCATCACTTCATTAGAGATCATCAAGCAAAGAAAGACATATCTATTGAGAGTGTGGGCACCGATGATCAACTTGCCGATATCTTCACCAAGCCACTAGATGAGAGAAGGTTTTGCAAGCTAAGGAACGAATTGAATATTCTAGACTTCTCCAACATGAGTTGAATGCACCCCCACTTATGACATGCCTCTCCTCCAAGCAAGCAAAGGTGAAATTGTTTGGCATGTGCATTCATTCTTATTTAGTTGTGATCTAGTTCATATAGCCATCACATTGCTTATTTAGGCTCATTCATGGTAAATCAAATGAATTTAAAGTATATATGATACCACTATTGCTTCTATGCTTGACTTGATCTAGTGGTAGCATATAACTTGTTTGTGGGCTTGTAACTCTAGTGTTTGATCTAGTTTGTGAGCAATAGATGTCTAACCAACGTGAGTAAGATAACGATTGTATGATGTGTGAAGAAGCTTACTGTGGCGGAACCATCCTGATTATAAGAGCTCAAGTACCGTCTTAGTCAAATCCGTCTGACATCGACTCATACTTGAACCCATATAACCCCGGTAGTCCGGAAATCTCAAAGGATTTCTATCATCATACAACATACAGGATCGCATCGTCCAAGAATTACATTCGCAAGGATACATCACAGAATAATCGAAACCGAATTTAAAACATCAGAGTGCGAATTTAAGAACGAGTTATTACAAACCCGAATTTAAAGTGCGGAAGCTTAAATAAGTTTTGAAACACGACCACCATACATGTGGTCCAAATAAAACAATGTTTGATAACTTAACTCAACAGAACTCACACCTCCTTTTTCAAGTAATGTGCCACGAGAAGTCTCAGACCAGCAAAAGAAAAAGGAAAGCTTCTGGACGACCCTGCCCTGGGCCTACTCCTCATCACCTTCCACTGGGTAGAGGCAGTGCTTACAATTGCCATAGTAGACCTGGCCATCTGCAACAAATGGGATAAACCCTGAGTACGGGAATGTACTCAGCTAGACTTACCCGTCTAACTGAAAATAAAGACACCAAGGATATGCAAGGCCTTTTTGGTGGAGCTGAGATTTTTAGTTGCGAAAAGCTCAAAATTGGGATAAGAGTATTAATGACATAGATGAGCTGTCAGTTTTTAGACCTATTCTTTACTCTAGGTTTGCACCTGAACTATTACACACACTTGAGTCTAACAAACAATACTATAACCATATCCAGTTGACTTATCCACATTTTAGTTGAACCTTTAAGACATTACGTGGAGTTGCATCGTGGTGAAGCTCGCCATAGTTTCCCACTAACCGGGGGAGACGGCGACTCAAATCAAATTCCAAACCAGCTGGTGAAAGACCTTTAATACCAGCCCACATTTTCCCCGTCGGGTCCATCCATTGGGCAACCGCTCGACGCTTGTTCGTGGTGGTAATCGTCGCGGCTCACAGCACGGACCGCCCATTGGAACCTGGCGATGGCCTCTCGCGGCAGATCACATTTTCATACTAGAGGGCGCGACACGGGTTGAGACCGGCCCGAACAGCTTCTAAACGGCTTTGGGGTCGATGATTACAGCACCGACATATCCCTAAGTAAAAGGGCGCGTTCAAAAATAAACGAGGGTGTGACACCCCAATTTTAAGAACAAAATTGGAGCACAATATATGTATGCCAGGATCAATTTTCATACATATATCCACATCATAGTAAATATTAAAACAATGCTTTATTAATAATATCGAACTTTATTACATAAATGACCCTCGGGTCTGAAATAAAAAGTACAGACTCTCATGAAACTAACTCTAAGGTGAACTCTGACGAAGATGCGGAAGATCTGGACTCCATCTCCACAGGAAGGTCGACCGGGGGTAGCGCCATCCTAATACAGGTCGTCAGGGTCGTAGCCTCCGTCTTCTGGATACTCCTGCTCCTCGTACGTGTAGTCTCCAGTGTCTGGGTGGGGTAGCAGGGGGACAAAGAGGAAGGGTGAGTACATCGAAATGTACTCCGCAAGTGTAGGAAATATATGCTTATGAGGCTAATAACAAAGGTAGGCAGACTCTGTTTGACTCAAGCGCCTAAAGCAACACATCCTATTATTCCTATTAGTCCTATGCACCTAATTACTAGGTTATAACCACAGACTCTGTAGAAAAGTAACCACACTCGGAGTCGCACCGAGCAAACCACACTCGGAGTCACACCGAGCAACCAACACCTGAAGTCCATCAGGCAACCGCACCTGAAGTCCATCAGATGACCCGAACCCAAAACCAACCAGTAACCAACTAATCTCGAAGAAGTCCAAGCCGCTCGTGACCGTGAGCACGGCTGATATATCAGTTTTACACTCTGCAGAGGTTGCACATCGTTACCCATGAGTCGTGCAGATCCCGTCACGCTAAACACTGCCAAGGTGCATAGCAGGTTGCACTGCAAGGCCTTTACAAAGTCCCCTCCAAGCCCGTTCCACACGTACCTCTAAGGTTTCACCCCGTACAAAGGTCTACGACCCCCTGGGCCCCCTCGTGAGCCACTAAAACAAACCCCGTGTGGACCCTCAACTTAGAGGTTACTAATTAATTAGCCAGGTCCAGCCCATCCAGATCTCATGGCTGCGCTGTTAAGCCTGGTTACAGGCTTCGAGAACCGGGTCCTAGGGATCCAGGCAGGATATGTCTAGCACGAGCCCCGAACCAAAACCAAAAGCAGCTGCCGAGTCCCACGGCACAAAACCACCAATACGGGTCCATCCTGCCGGATTTACCTAATAACCATGTTACTACAAAATTACCATATCCCCATTCGTTCCATAGTTCATTAATCAAGATTATAAACATTTTAATCTCCCATCCCAACCATGACTGCAGGGCTAAGCAAGACACCTACCCGAACATCCCAAAACAGGCAACGAGGATAATATGTACAAATTCTAGTAAACCATAACATGGGATTCAAATTAATGACAAGCATGCATCTACAAGATCTAACTACTCTAGTACCAAAAGTAAAATAAAGTAGGTGCAAGATGTTCAAGGACACTTGCCTTCGGACTGGGTCGAATCAACTGGGTCGCAAGGATGGTCTGGAGCGTCCTCGAACTCCGCACTCTCTGGCCCAAGCAACATACATGGCACAATACATAGAAATAAATAACAGTACAACAAACAGTAAGAAAATAGTAAACTAATAGATCTACTGCGTAGAGAACGAAATTATGAAACTAACGCAAGTTGAACGGGTCAAATCGGAGTTAAAATGAGCAAGTTATGAGCATTTGAATCTGAGTGGCAAAACTGTAAATAAACTAAACTCATTTTCGTAATTTAAATAAATCAGATCTGAAATTAAAATGCATCAGGACCGGGCCTCATTTAGCAAAAAGTACAGGGGTTAGGGCGAAAGATTTCCATGACTCAGTGAACAGGGACGACGGAGCGCGGGTTGATTTACCCTAACTTGAAGGGTCCTTTTGAAAAAGATGTGCGGGCTTGGTGCGGCTGCTGACGTGGGCACCGAGTGGCGACGCGTGGCGCGACGTGGTTCGTTCGGCTCGCCACGCACGCAGTGGACCGAGGGGAGGGCGGTGCCGTGGACTGAGTCCACCGATCGGTGCATACCGGTTCGTGGCTAAATCTAATCGTGGCGCTCGGTTTCAGATCGGATGGCCAGGGAACAAAACGAAGGGGGGGAAAGGCAGTAGCCGGCCGGTTCGCACGCGGTGGCGCCATGGGCTCCGCGGCGACGCCATGGGTGACCTCCCCAGCGTGGCGTGGAGGTGGCCGAGAGGTCGGTAGAGACTGCGGTAAGGGTAGGGTTCGGGAGCGGGGCTTACAGCGAGTTCAATGGCGAGGTCCTTGTCGCCGGAAGGGGTCTGGAGAAGAGAGGTTGACGACGACAGACTCGGCGGCTTGTGGCGGTGCTCCGGCGTGTACGACTGGCGCCGTTCCCGGCACGGAATCCACCGAGGGTGAGGTCCTCTGGACTCCTCGTGCGCCTGCGAGTTCGACGAAGGGCTCCCCGACGACTGGAAACAGACCAGAGAGGGAGGGTGATGGGCGGTGGCGCTGGACTGTCTCGGTAGGGTTTTGGTAGCGTCTGAGGGAGGTGGGAGGGCTCGGCGAGGAGGAGTGGCGGCGCGGTGAGACGGGGCGGGGTTTATATGGGGGAGAAAGAGCGTTGGGGGGGCGGGCTTAGGCTCGGCAGGTGCAGATCGAAAGGACGCGTAGGAGAGATCCTCGGAGGAGTTTGTTGGAGGTGAGGGATGGATCCGACAAGTGGGGCCCACCTGTCGGTGGCACTGGCCGCGGGAGCTGGCGCTGCGGGCCGCAGGGGAGGGGGTGTGGCGAGGCCGCGGCGGTAGGGCGTGCGGGCGGGCCGGCGCGTGGGCGTGCGCGCGATGCTGGGCCGCGTGCGAAGAGAGGGAGTGGGCCGCGCGGTGGGGTGGGCTGGCGGCTCAGCGCGGTGAAGGGAAAGGCAGCGGCTCAGTCAGGCTGGGCCGGAAGGAGGTGGCGGGACCGGCGCGAAGGGGAGAGAGGGTGAGGGAGCCCTTTTGCCTTTTTCTTTTTGTTTTGTAAATTCTTTTCCAAATTCATTTTGAAATCCAATTTCAAATCTGTTTCAAAACAAAACTAGTTTGAAAATTTTGGAAACATTTTCCTTAGGTTTTGTAAATAAAACTTGATTTTGATTTTGTAAAGTTTACATAAACCTTTTTTTTATTTGTTTTCTAAATAGAATAAATCCGATTCGCCCTATACGGGTTTAATAAATTTATTTTCCACTCAATAAAAAAAATATGCAATGGCATGAATGCAACAGAAAAATGATAAATAAATTTTATTTTCCTCCTCTAATAAACTAGCCAACCTATTTAATTTCTAATTCCTTTTATTAAATTGGGGAAAAATTAAATCAGGGTGTTACAAACCTACCCCCCTTAGAAGAATCTCGTCCTCGAGATTAGGAAGAGTCGTTGAAGAGATGAGGAAAATCTGCCCGAAGATCATCTTCCTTCTCCCATGTGGCTTCTTCTTCGGAATAATGCTTCCATTGCACCTTGCAGATTTTGATCCTCTTGTTGCGAGTACCTCGTTCCATCGTGTCCAAAATCTTGATCGGCTCAGAGAATGTCAGATCATCCCTCAGATCAAGTTCCTCAAGGGGCAACTGCTCCTCTGGAACTCTTAGGCATCTCTTCAGCTGGGATACATGGAACACATCATGAATACCTGCCAGCCGTGCAGGCAACTCCAGCTGATAAGCAACTGCACCTTTCTTGTCAATCACCTTGAAAGGGCCAATGAATCTCGGAGATAGCTTCCCTTTGACATTAAATCTCCGAAGACCTCTGAAGGGTGACACCTTCAGATAAACAAAATCCCCAATCTGGAACTCCAGCTCTCCTCGTCTGACATCTGCGTAACTCTTCTGTCTAGACTGAGCTGTCTTCAGGTTGCTTCTGATCTGTCTGACCTGTTCTTCAGCTTCTTCTAAAGACTCGGGGCCAAAGACTTTCCTTTCTCCAACCTGATTCTAGAACAAAGGAGTTCTGCACTTCCTGCCATATAGTGCCTCAAACGGTGACATCTTCAGACTGGCCTGATAACTGTTGTTATATGAAAACTCTGCATATGGCAGACTCACATCCCAACTCTGGCTATTCTGGAGTGCACTGGCTCTCAACATGTCCTCCAGAATCTGATTCACCCTTTCTGTCTGACCATCAGTCTGAGGGTGATAAGCTGAACTGAAACTGAGGCGAGTGTCCATAGACTCATGCAACCGCTTCCAGAACCTGGACGTGAACTGTGTACCTCTGTCAGATACTATGATCTTAGGCACCCCATGCAAGCACACTATCCGAGACATGTACAACTCTGCAAGTCTATCTCCCTTATATGTTTCCTTGACAGGGATGAAGTGAGCCACCTTGGTCAGACGATCAACGATGACCCAGATAGAATCATATCCCGACTGGGTCCTGGGCAAACCAGTGATGAAATCCATGCTGATCTCTTCCCATTTCCACTCGGGAATCTGCAGGGGCTGTAACAAACCAGCAGGTCTCTGATGTTGGGCCTTAACCCTCTGACATGTGTCACACAAAGCCACATACTCTGCTACTTCCCTCTTCATCCCATACCACCAGTAATACTGCTTCAGATCCTGGTACATCTTGGTACTGCCTGGGTGAAGAGAGTAGGCGGAATCATGAGCTTCCCTCAGAATCAACTCCTTGATAGCCTTCACATCTGGAACACAGATCCTGCCTCTGAACCATAAGACACCCTGATCATCCTCTGTGAAACCCGGGGCTTTGCCCTCCTTGATCGACTGTCTGATCTCCAGAAGATACTCATCAGTGAGCTGCCCTGCCCGGATATCATGCTCAAGTGTCGAATCAACCTCCATTGCTACTGCATCAGTGTGGCCAAGAATACCCAAGTTGAGCTTCACAAACTCTTCATGCAACTCGGGCTGCTGCTCCTTGATCTCAAGCACATTGCAGTAGACCTTCCTGCTCAAGGCATCTGCAACAACATTCGCCTTGCCTGGATGATAGTTGATACTCAGATCATAGTCTTTGATCAACTCGAGCCATCTCCGTTGGCGAAGATTCAGATCTGGCTGGGTGAAAATGTACTTCAAGCTCTTATGATCAGTGTATATCTCTGTCTTCTTGCCCATCAGATAGTGCCTCCAGATCTTCAGAGCATGAACAACAGCTGCCAACTCTAGATCATGTGTAGGGTAATTTAGCTCATGCTTCCTAAGCTGTCTCGAGGCATAGGCAATCACACGACCTTCCGGCATAAGCACACATCCTAGACCCTGTCGCGAAGCATCACAATACACCGTGAAGTTCTTCTGGGCATCTGGCATGACAAGAATAGGAGCAGAGGTCAATCTCGCTTTCAGCTCCTCGAAACCAGTCTGGCATTCAGGGGACCATACAAACTTGGCACCCTTCTCAGTCAGTCTCGTCATTGGCTTCACGATCTTGGAGAATCCCTCAATGAATCTGCGATAGTATCCCGCCATACCGAGGAAACTCCGAATCTCAGTAACGCTCTCAGGTACCTTCCAGTCCAATATATCTTGGACCTTGCCTGGATCAACTGATACACCACCTTCTGAGATGATATGCCCCAAGTAAGCAACCTTCTTCAACCAGAACTCGCATTTGCTCAGTTTCACATACAACTGATGCTCCCTGAGTTTCTGCAACACTAACCTCAGATGCTTCTCATGTTCTTCTTCATTCTTCGAGAATATCAGGATATCATCAAGGAACACCACGACGAACAGATCTAAAAACTCCATGAAGACCTTGTTCATCAGATACATGAAGAAAGCTGGGGCATTTGTCAAACCGAAGGACATCACTGTGTACTCATATAGCCCATATCGAGTTACGAATGCCGTCTTCGGGATATCAGCTTCACGAATCTTCAGCTGATTATAACCTGTTTGCAGGTCAATCTTCGAGAACACATGAGCACCCTTCAACTGATCAAACAGATCATCAATGCGAGGAATCGGGTACTTGTTCTTGATGGTAGCTTCATTCAATGCGCGGTAATCAACGCACATCCGCAGGCCTCCATCCTTCTTCGGAACAAAGATCACAGGGGCTCCCCACGGGGATGTACTAGGACGAATATGCCCCTTCTCTAACTGCTCTTGGATCTGCGTCTTCAGCTCGGCTAGCTTTTCGGCATCCATTCTATATGGTCGCCTGTATATAGGTGCAGTGCCAGGAACTAAATCAATAGAGAACTCAATCTCACGATCAGGTGGCATACCTGGCACTTTCTGGAAGACATCAGGGAACTCCTTGACAACTCGGATATCAGGTACCACGACAGCCTCATATGCTCTGGCTTCTTCTACCATCTTCGTCGGTGCCTGATACACAATCTCCGTGCCATCTGGATGCTTCACTGTGATGATCCTCTGAGCACAATCAATAACCCCTCGATACTTGCTCAGCCAGTTCATTCCCAGAATGACATCTATCCCCTCAGAATCCAGAACGATAAGATCAGAAGGAAATTCTACCCCCTTATGTTTATACTCAGCTCCCGACACACCTGTCTGGAAACCATCTCTCCTCCAGGAGATGTAACTATCAAGCCTCTAAGCATAGGCGAAATTGACAGACTACATGCTGATGCGAATCTTGCGGTTATGAAAGAGTGTGATGCACCGGAATCAAAGAGTACTGTAGCTGGATGGGAATTAACAGTGAACATACCCAATACCACATCTGGAGCCGTCTGAGCTGACTCCGCTGCGACATGGTTCACACGACCACGTGCGAACGCCTGGGGCTGTCCTGCGGGACGGGACTGCGGTGGAGCCGGCTGCCTCAACGGACACTTGTTGGCGAAGTGTCCCATCTGGTTACACTTGTAGCACGGGCCAACCTGCCCTGCCCCCTGTGCTAGACGGGGCTGCTGTGGAGCTGGAAGACCCTGGCGAGGTGCCTGAGCCTGGCGAGGCGGCTGCTGCTGCTGCTGGGGTGGAGCCTGGTACTGTGGAGCGGGGTGCCTGTACTGAGGAGCGGGCTGCCTGTGCTGGGGCGGCCGGTACTGCTGCTGCTGGGGAATCTGCCTGGAAGCTGAGGCAGGTGGAGCGTAGCGGGGACGGGTAGAGCTGCCGGAGGACTGTCCCTGGAACGTCATCTTCCTCTTGCGATCTGCATCGAGGTCCTTTCGTTCCTTCTCCACCGCGAAGGCACGGTCAACCAGCTTCTGAAATGAGGAATACTCATTTGAAGCTAGGGCATAGCGGAGTCCTGGGTTAAGCCCATGCCTGAAGCAGATAACAATTTTATTATTTATCAGGTAGCAAAAGGAATGAACAAGGGTGTATGAAGAATTTATTAATATTAAAGAATGACAGAGATCTTGCCTGAAGCACTCCTGCTTCTTGTCGTCCGTGTCCACGTCATCTGGGGCGTAATGGGACAGCTGGCTGAACTGCGTGAGATACTCACGCACTGTCATCGCGCCCTGCCTGAGGTCCTGAAACTCCCGGCGCTTCACCCTGATCTCGCCGAAAGGGACGTACTGGTCGCGGAATGCCTTACGGAAATCCTCCCAAGTGATCGAGTTGGCGTCCGCATGAGCTGCGGTGTAGGCAGTCCACTAGTTCTTCGCCGGGCCCTGAAGCTGGTGCGCGGCGTAGAGGGCCTTATCAAGGTCCCCGACATGGGCAAGCTGCAACTTGCCTGTAATCGTCTCGAGCCAATCATCTGCATCCATTGGCTCTATGGCGTGGTGGAACACTGGAGGGCGCGTCGTCATGAAGCTCCTGAGAGTGTCATCCGGTCGGGGTGGCTGTGCAGCTCCTGCACCCTGAGCACCTTGAGCAGCCTGCGCCATCTTCTGCATGTGCTGCATCATCTGGGCCATGTTCTGCATCATCTGGTTCTGTACCTGGGCCATCTGGAGCGGGTCGTACGGGGGCGGAGGTGGATGAGGCGGCTGGTTGCCACCTGCCCCGCCAGTGTTACCGGCGTTACCCGCGCTGCTCCTGGTGTCAACCATCTGTTACATTTTCCAGGAGTAAAAGTGAGATGTGATAGATAGATATATAACAACCCTGATTTGGTTTAATTAATTCGATTAGTAAAATATTTTGAACAAATGATGTCGCTGCAACCTGACGGTCGCAACACACCAACAATCATTACAAAGAACCAAAACATTACATATGCACAAGTACATATCATACAACGACCTACGAGATCACATAATTATGGCGGGCTTCTTACGAGTTTGGAGGACCTATTTTTTTAAACAAAATTTGAATTTTCAGCAGAGACAGGCTACAGAAGTGGGAAAAGGGGTCAGACTTTGTAAAAATAGTTTTGTAAATTCGACGACTGACTAGGGTAGCGTCCTACGGTCAACACGGCTCTGATACCACTCTGTGACACCCCAATTTTAAGAACAAAATTAGAGCACAATATATGTATGCCAGGATCAATTTTCATACATATATCCACATCATAGTAAATATCAAAACAATGCTTTATTAATAATATCGAACTTTATTACATAAATGACCCTCGGGTCTGAAATAAAAAGTACAGACTCTCATGAAACTAACTCTAAGGTGAACTCTGACGAAGATGCGGAAGATCTGGACTCCATCTCCACAGGAAGGTCGACCGGGGGTAGCGCCATCCTAATACAGGTCGTCAGGGTCGTAGCCTCCGTCTTCTGGATACTCCTGCTCCTCGTACGTGTAGTCTCCAGCGTCTGGGTGGGGTAGCAGGGGGACAAAGAGGAAGGGTGAGTACATCGAAATGTACTCCGCAAGTGTAGGAAATATATGCTTATGAGGCTAATAACAAAGGTAGGCGGACTCTGTTTGACTCAAGCGCCTTAAGCAACACATCCTATTATTCCTATTAGTCCTATGCACCTAATTACTAGGTTATAACCACAGACTCTGTAGAAAAGTAACCACACTCGGAGTCGCACCGAGCAAACCACACTCGGAGTCACACCGAGCAACCAACACCTGAAGTCCATCAGGCAACCGCACCTGAAGTCCATCAGATGACCCGAACCCAAAACCAACCAGTAACCAACTAATCTCGAAGAAGTCCAAGCCGCTCGTGACCATGAGCACGGCTGATATATCAGTTTTACACTCTGCAGAGGTTGCACATCGTTACCCATGAGTCGTGCAGATCCCGTCACGCTAAACACTGCCAAGGTGCATAGCAGGTTGCACTGCAAGGCCTTTACAAAGTCCCCTCCAAGCCCGTTCCACATGTACCTCTAAGGTTTCACCCCGTACAAAGGTCTACGACCCCCAGGGCCCCCTCATGAGCCACTAAAACAAACCCCGTGTGGACCCTCAACTTAGAGGTTACTAATTAATTAGCCAGGTCCAGCCCATCCAGATCTCATGGCTGCGCTGTTAAGCCGGGTTACAGGCTTCGAGAACCGGGTCCTAGGGATCCAGGCAGGATATGTCTAGCACGAGCCCCGAACCAAAATCAAAAGCAGCTGCCGAGTCCCACGGCACAAAACCATCAATACGGGTCCATCCTGCCGGATTTACCTAATAACCATGTTATTACAAAATTACCATATCCCCATTCATTCCATAGTTCATTAATCAAGATTATAAACATTTTAATCTCCCATCCCAACCATGACTGCAGGGCTAAGCAAGACACCTACCCGAACATCCCAAAACAGGCAACAAGGATAATATGTACAAATTCTAGTAAACCATAACATGGGATTCAAATTAATGACAAGCATGCATCTACAAGATCTAACTACTCTAGTACCAAAAGTAAAATAAAGTAGGTGCAAGATGTTCAAGGACACTTGCCTTCGGACTGGGTCGAATCAACTGGGTCGCAAGGATGGTCTGGAGCGTCCTCGAACTCCGCACTCTCTGGCCCAAGCAACATACATGGCACAATACATAGAAATAAATAACAGTACAACAAACAGTAAGAAAACAGTAAACTAATAGATCTACTGCGTAGAGAACGAAATTATGAAACTAACGCAAGTTGAACGGGTCAAATCGGAGTTAAAATGAGCAAGTTATGAGCATTTGAATCTGAGTGGCAAAACTGTATATAAACTAAACTCATTTTCGTAATTTAAATAAATCAGATCTGAAATTAAAATGCATCAGGACCGGGCCTCATTTAGCGAAAAGTACATGGGTTAGGGCGAAAGATTTCCATGACTCAGTGAACAGGGACGACGGAGCGCGGGTTGATTTACCCTAACTTGAAGGGTCCTTTTGAAAAAGATGTGCGGGCTTGGTGCGGCTGCTGACGTGGGCACCGAGTGGCGACGCGTGGCGCGACGTGGTTTGTTCGGCTCGCCACGCACGCAGTGGACCGAGGGGAGGGCGGTGCCATGGACTGAGTCCACCGATCGGTGCATACCGGTTCGTGGCTAAATCTAATCGTGGCGCTCGGTTTCAGATCGGATGGCCAGGGAACAAAACGAAGGGGGGAAAGGCAGTAGCCGGCCGGTTCGCACGCGGTGGCGCCATGGGCTCCGCGGCGACGCCATGGGTGACCTCCCCAGCGTGGCGTGGAGGTGGCCGAGAGGTCGGTAGAGACTGCGGTAAGGGTAGGGTTCGGGAGCGGGGCTTACAGCGAGTTCGATGGCGAGGTCCTTGTCGCCGGAAGGGGTCTGGAGAAGAGAGGTTGACGACGACAGACTCGGCGGCTTGTGGCGGTGCTCCGGCGTGTACGACTGGCGCCGTTCCCGGCACGGAATCCACCGAGGGTGAGGTCCTCTGGACTCCTCGTGCGCCTGCGAGTTCGACGAAGGGCTCCCCGACGACTGGAAACAGACCAGAGAGGGAGGGTGATGGGCGGTGGCGCTGGACTGTCTCGGTAGGGTTTTGGTAGCGTCTGAGGGAGGTGGGAGGGCTCGGCGAGGAGGAGTGGCGGCGCGGTGAGACGGGGCGGGGTTTATATGGGGGAGAAAGAGCGTTGGGGGGGCGGGCTTAGGCTCGGCAGGTGCAGATCGAAAGGACGCGTAGGAGAGATCCTCGGAGGAGTTTGTTGGAGGTGAGGGATGGATCCGACAAGTGGGGCCCACCTGTCGGTGGCACTGGCCGCGGGAGCTGGCGCTGCGGGCCGCAGGGGAGGGGGTGTGGCGAGGCCGCGGCGGTAGGGCGTGCGGGCGGGCCGGCGCGTGGGCGTGCGCGCGATGCTGGGCCGCGTGCGAAGAGAGGGAGTGGGCCGCGCGGTGGGGTGGGCTGGCGGCTCAGCGCGGTGAAGGGAAAGGCAGCGGCTCGGTCATGCTGGGCCGGAAGGAGGTGGGGGGCCGGCGCGAAGGGGAGAGAGGGTGAGGGAGCCCTTTTGCCTTTTTCTTTTTGTTTTTAAATTCTTTTCCAAATTCATTTTGAAATCCAATTTCAAATCTGTTTCAAAACAAAACTAGTTTGAAAATTTTGGAAACATTTTCCTTAGGTTTTGTAAATAAAACTTGATTTTGATTTTGTAAAGTTTACATAAACCTTTTTTTTATTTGTTTTCTAAATAGAATAAATCCGATTCGCCCTATACGGGTTTAATAAATTTATTTTCCACTCAATAAAAAAATATGCAATGGCATGAATGCAACAGAAAAATGATAAATAAATTTTATTTTCCTCCTCTAATAAACTAGCCAACCTATTTAATTTCTAATTCCTTTTATTAAATTGGGGAAAAATTAAATCAGGGTGTTACAGAGGGCCAACATCGATACAAACCTACACGATCCAACGGACGGACTGCCCCAAGTTTCCAAACTTGTGCGTTGCCTTCCAGTTGACCGTATTTTATTACTACTCAGGTTCTTTTCCACGATAGCAAATATAGCCAACCGTGATCCGGTAAATACCCACCAGGGGTATTACGGGAACATCCTTAACTACTACTTTTATTTAGCAGACTAAGCAACTCTACATATAAATAAGTAACAGGATAACAAGGCAGGTAATAATCAATAATCAAGGAATGGTAATGCAGCAAGTAGGATCCAATCAACTTCTATACCTAATGCATCATAATATAAAATACTCAAATAGATTTATTATAAAAACTGGGAGACTTAGAATGCTCCGGGGCTTGCCTTGAGCGAAGACCGAGGCCTCGTGGGAGGGGCACTCGGGCAGGTTAGTTTCTGCAGCGGGGTCGACTTCCTCGGCCTGGGGTAGCTCCGGGATCTGTAGCTCGATGTTTGCCTCCTGCTCCTGGTCTTGTTCCTGAACTGTCGATCCTATTGCAATGCGGTTGAAAATAATAAATACATATTACGTGGTGCGAGATGTGGTGGTAAGAAAAGTAACATTTCTTGCAAACTAACAAAACCAACTTGTTGAACCACTTTTGACATTGAGGTAAATACTTATTTATCTCATAAAATAAAATCATTAATTCAACCATTTCCTATTTAGAAATTCAAAAGAAATTCAGGTTTGAACTGCAAGTGCATTTTTCTGAACTCAGAAAAATCCACAAAAATTTCAGGAAGCAACTAACACCATCAAGACTTCACTGCACAAATTTCAGCAAGAAATAAAATGCAGAACAGCGGCCACAAAAAGATGAAACACATTGCTCAAAATATGCTTTGAACTAACTTTTCACACAAAAGGTATCAAACAGCAGATTTCATAATTTTTCTAGCTTCATCTACTCATAAATACTCTACTGCAGAAAATGCACAGCCAAAACATAATTATATCACCCTACACAAAATAAACAAATTTAAATCAAAACAACCAAAATGAACTACAACCCTACTGGAACAGGGTGCTAAACTCATGTTCATATTTTTCTCAGATTCTACTTCACATTTCATATTTATCAAGGAAGTTCCATGAACAGAAACATTATATTATTTCTTACATGAATTTCCAAAGAAAAACACAGAAAAGTATATTTACACAACAACTTCATATTTTTCCATACAATAGCCTACGCTTAACATTTTTCTTAGCTTGAATCATGACATACAGAGACTGCACAATTTTTCTCATATTTTATTTTGGCACATAAAACACCCTAACACTTATTCCAAGAAATCAGCCAAAAAGGACTTCAAACCATAACAGAAACTTTTTCCACATAAATAGCATCTCATACATTTTTCATAGGTACATAACATGATAAGAAACCTAAAAAAAAATTCCATGAATTATCCCAACCAGAAAACACTTATTTCCATTTATCTAAACAAAAGCACATAAACGGAATTAAATAAAAATAGTAAAATAAACTTTCACCAAAAATACTTTCATATTTTTCCATGATAGATCTACTCATAAAAAGCTAACAAAACTGAAAGTACTTCATTAGGACTTTTAAAATGTGCTACACAAAAATAATAAGCTTCTCTGGAAAATAAACTAAAAAGGAAAAACATTTGATGCAATGCATTACTTATGCTCTTTAGTAGCTAATGTAGTTCCTAATGCAGTGCTTGACACTAGGGTGTCACAACCCTTCCCCCCTTAAAGAAATCTCGTCCCGAGATTTGAGTTACGTACCATTTCTTAACAAAAGCGGGATAGTTTACACGCAAGTATTCCTCAGTTTCCCAAGTTGCATCGTTGGGTCCGTGATTGCTCCAGAGAATCTTGTAAGTCTTCACTGTTCGGTTTCGAGTCTCTCGAGTCTTGGTATCCAATATCTCTTGAGGTTGTTCATAGTATTCCAGATCTGATCTGATGGAGACATCCGGGATCCGAACTTCCTCCCGTTCTGGAACTCGAAGACACTTCTTCAACTGGGACACATGGAACACTGGGAAGACTGCGCTCATCTCTGGGGGTAATTGTGACAGAACCTCCTAAATTATTAAGGCCCACGAGTACCTGTCCTTGTCCTACAGACCTCAGACAGTCATACCCTGTGCCCCATAACCCAAAAGACCCATCACGTGTCATCGGGTAACCCGACTCATCCACGTTTCCTTACACTCCCAGGATCATTGCAAGAGTCAATGAAGTATTACAACATTTCACAAATAATATACATCAGAGATAAAAGTGCGAAAGTATTACACCATAAGTTTTACAAACCAGTTGTTCAAACTCGCGTCGTTATTACAAACTGGAGTTTCAAACTTCACCCTAGGTAGTGGAAGCAACATTAATAAAAACTGTATTTCACACAAACAACCCCGCCTAAGGGTTGTATTACTCCTCCTCGGACACGTCTTCCTCAATGACGGTCACGCAACAAGCCTCAAAGCAAGGCTGCTCGTGAACGTCACCCGCAACAGGGGTTTAACAAACCTTGAGTACAAAGGTACTCAACAAGGCTTACCCGACAAGAAAAGAGAAGGAACAGGTATGCTAGTTTGGGTAGGTTCAACAGTACTTTTCATTTGCATAAAAGCTTACTAAAGTAATCCTAGATCCAAATTTTACTGAATCATTTAAGTACATGGTAAGAACTGAAAGTGAACACTAGTGAAAGATCATTATCATTCTTTCTTAAACAAGTTCCATTTTATTCTACGATGCGGGTCGAAAGATTGAGTCTCCTTAACCGAGGAGCACGATGATTCGAACCGATTAAACCAGATCTGGGAGTTTTCCACGAACATACGACATATGTAGACCCTCGATCACACATATATCAACCCCAACCTCGGATCCTCCAAACAAGACCGGGTCCGTGCCACCCCAGAGTACTTGTACACCTCCAATCCGGGACTTTAACCCACGAGGGTAGCTAGTACTCCCGCCATCTCTCCACTCCCAGCGCGCGAGTAGCCGTTCTCATCTAAGAATCACCAAAGTAGGGCTTACCGTAGCATATGATCGGTACTTCACAGTTTCTCAATCTAGCAGGCCAACAACGGTTAACCCTAACCCGACACATCCGGGTCACCCTGCACCAACCCAAGGTTCGATGCATGTGCCCGTCTGGTCTTAACCATCATTCTTTCTCATTATCATTCCAAAACGATAAGTAGCGAAAACATTTATCAAAAGCTTCATAAAGCAATGCTAAGCATTTCTATCATTTGCATAAAGCAGGTATCAAGGAATGATATGTCGATAACAAGGTTGATCATGCATCAACAGGTGTAAAGCATTTATTTGATAAACATCTAGTGCATCAGGTTATCGAAAGTAAGTGTAATTGTAAATCCAAGGAAATGGTTAAATGAACCGGGGCTTGCCTTCGTCGACCGAAAAAGTCGGGAATTCCTGATATTCCGGATCAACTAGACACTCTGAACTCCCTGGACCAACCTTGTCCGGACAATCGACCCCTTCGGAAACTACACGGTAAAAGAGTGCATGCCTGATGAGATGCTCATGTCATGATAATGGTAAAGTTGGAAAATTTCTAAGTTATAAACATTTGACTTGTAACAACTTTCCTTCACGGTAAAGTTGCAAGCCAACAAAACCAACTTGCATAAACATACATGGTTTACATGAGTGACGCTTGCCTGCATCAAGCAGCAGATCAAGATAATTCACTTAACTTAACCTTCAAATCTACCACAAAGAAACTTAGGTTTTCATGTTTTACAACATTACTTATTCATAAAGTAAGCAATTTAATTAGCATGAAATTAAGTTGTGAAGCAAACTATGCTCAAATTAGTTCAAACTTGTTACACAGATCGGTTAGGTTCCAAAGAGTGCACAAAATAAATTTCAGCATTTTTGGAGTTAAACTCAATTTTATAAAAATCATTGAACAACTATTCAGGAATTAAAAGGCATAATTTTTACTGCAGATCAGTATACAGAAACATGCATACATTATATTTTTCATAAAAACTATACATCTCAGAGAACATGTACGAATTTTTCCATGATTTTTGGATCAACAGATTAATTCATACAAAATTAACAAAATTAGCATTTGCATTCACATAAACAAAATAGATTAAAGTACTTAAATAAAAATAAGCCTGTCAGGCCGAAACCGCCCAGCTCGGCCCAACTCGCGCGCAAACCGGCCCAACTCGGGCCTGCCCGCGTTGAACAGCCAATTTTGCAGAAAAGCCCTCCGGCTTTAACCAAACTACAACTAAGCCCTCGACACTGTTGAGCACTATTCAACTGAGTCATGGACTTTGCACCTAGGCCCTCGGGTTTAGTTGAATTCCAATCGTCAAGTCCCCGATGCCGCGGCTGGTGGCGGCGAGCTCGGCTCGCGCACGCCGGAGCAACGGGACTTCCTCTAGCCAAACCAACCGACTCAGCACCTTCCCATTGCCCTCACGACTCTGTTGAACCCACAAACTCCCTCCCTCGACCTCTCTCTCGACTCCGACGACGACATCGGCGGACGCGGCGGCACGGCGGCGGCACGCCGGCCAACTGGGAGCTCTACCGAGCCCGCGGACTTGCGCATCAGCACCAGAGGCTCACCATGACTCTAGCGGGCTAGATCTCCGAGGTTGACGCGGCTCCGAACGGTGAGGACGACGATGATGGCGAGTTCCAGCGATGCGGCTCGACGGCGATGGTCTGTTCCAGCTGCGACAGAGGGAGAAAAGGTCAAGGACCTGGCGTTAGAGCATCAGGAAGGGATGAGAAAGCGAGAACGAAACTCAGGTGAGGACGAACGGATGCCGAGCTTGCTGACCACGGTGACGGCGTCGATGGTGGTGTCTGGGACCGGAGACGAGGACGACGGTTACGCCGGGCTGTTGCGGGGGCAAGAGAGGCTGCGACCTAGCTCTATAGCTCCGCAACGATGAGGCGAGCTTGTTGGTGCGGCCAAACGGAGCGGACGAGCTCTCATACGGCCGGCGTACCCGAGCAGAGGGAAGACGGCGGTGGCGAGCGAGTGGAGGGGAAAGATGGGACGCGGCGCTTCTGAGGGACGAGAGAGATGAAAGAGAGGGTCGCGGGGTGTCGCACGCGCGCGCGAAGCTAGCAGGCAGCTTGCTGGCGCGGCGCATGCGCCCCAGCGCGAGCTCTGCACAGGGGAAGCAGCTCGCTGGCCGAGCTCCGGATGCTTCCCCCCTTGGCACTGTTCCTTGCTTCTCTCCCCATTCCTGAATTTTCAAAATTACTTTTGAAAATTGAACTACACTTCAAGATTTGTCAAAATATGAAATGTAGAGTTTGAAAAGTTGTACAACTTTGCTTTAACACTCTTTGGCTGATTTCAACTGGAAATAGGTCAATTTGATCAAAACAGTTCAAACCGATTTCAAATTTGAAATTTGAAAAGGGGACAGAGTTAGGGTTTTACAGTAAAAGCAAAATTACTTTTGATTTTACATTGACACTTGAAAAAGGGTCAATGTATGAAATGTTCATTTTAAAATTCTCTACAACTTTTATGTAGATCTCAAACTCAGATTTCAAATAGTTTTTGAAATGCAAGTTTAAAGTCAAAAGGTGACCATTTCCAGGGTTTGAGTAAATTCAAAATTACTTTAAATTTTGTATAGAAACTTTGAAAACTTTGAATACCAAAGTTGTACCTCTTCTCAGGATCTACCAAAAATCTTTTAGGGTCAACCCCTAATTATGCATAGATTTTGAGTTAACTAGAAAGGGCTAATTAACTTATGTAGGAATTTAATGATTTTCCCATTTTTAAGCTAAATAAATTTTATATTCTTTTGAATTGTTGAACTTGGATTCATGCCTTTAAATGACTTTAGTCAAATGGGAATGAACACAAGTTACTTCATAATGACATTCTAAATTAGGTTTTTGAGCGGCATCACAAGCATATAAACAAAGATGCTCACATATTAGGAATTAAACTTATTTTAGTGAATGCATCTCAAGGTGAGCTAGCACATGATGCTATGAAATGCTTATGATGGCATGACAACATTTTATTCATGTAAACACCTGAGGTGTTACATCCTTTCCCCCTAAAAGAAATCTCGACCCGAGATTTAGCCACAAACCAAACCAACTACTAAAGTTGTGGGATACGGGGATAAAGGTTACAGACTTTTTACAAAAACTAGGAACACGTTCTATTTGTCAACCTCTTTCACTGTCCTGACTGTATGGTTGCATAGAATTCAGGAAACTGCTCTATCAGAAATTCTTCGGTTTCCCAAGTCGCTTCTTCCTCAGAATGCTGACTCTATTGAACTTTATAAAACCTGTGAGTGTGTTGTCGAGTCACTCTATCTCGCTGATCGAGAATTCTGATGGGATACTCTGAGTAAGTCATATCAGGCTTAAGTCGTACCCCTTCAACATCAATCACTTGGTCAGGAACTCGCAGACACTTCTTCAGCTGAGAGATGTGAAACACATTATGGACCTCTGACAGATGAGCTGGTAGTTGAATACGATATGCCACTTTGCCACACTTGGCCAGGATTTGAAATGGTCCGATGTAACGGGGAGCAAGCTTTCCTTTGACCCCGAAACGATAAACACCCTTGGTGGGTGACACCTTCAGATACACAAAATCTCCTTTGGCAAACGTCAAAGGCCTACGCCTTTTGTCTGCATAGCCTTTCTGTCGGGATTGTGCTATCTTCAGATTACTTTGTATGAGTTTGACTTTCTGTTCGGTCTCTTGAACTAGATTGACACCAAAGAACCATCTTTCACCAGGTTCGGACCAATGTAGAGGAGTCCGACACCTTCTGCCATATAAAGCTTCAAATGGTGCCATCCGGATACTCTCTTGATAGCTATTGTTGTATGAGAACTCCGCTAATGGTAAGCACTCATCCCACTTAAATGGAAAATTAATAGCACATGCCTTGAGCATATCTTCTAATATCTGATTTACTCTTTCGGTCTGACCCCCCGTCTGTGGATGGTAAGCTGTGCTGTGTAAGAGTTTAGTGCCCAGAGACTCATGTAGACTTTCCCAGAATTTTGAAACAAACTGAGTACCCCTATCTGAGACAATAGTCTTCGGAACTCCATGCAAACTCATAATCCTCTGAAAGTATATCTTGGCATATGTTGATGCCGGGTAGACGGTCTTGACCGGTATAAAGTGTGAAACCTTGGTCAGACGATCTACTATAACCCAAATAGAGTCGTAGCCCTTGGATGTTCTTGGCAAACCAACAATAAAGTCCATACTGATGTCCTCCCATTTCCATGCAGGAATTAGCAATGGCTGCAGTTCACCAGCTGACTTAAGATGAATGGCTTTGACTTTCTGACAAGTATCACATCTGGCTACATACTTTGCAATTTCGATCTTCATCTTAGTCCACCAGAATCTCTACCTAAGATCCTGGTACATTTTTGTACTCCCCGGATGAATCACAAACGGGGTAAGATGAGCTTCATCAAGAATTTGCTTTCTCAACTCAGGATTCTTCGGAACGACCAGTCTGTCTTCGAACCAGACCACTCCTGCTTCATCAACTCGGAAGCAAGAAGCTTTGTCTGCCTTGGCTTTCTCTTTGAGGTGAACAATACCCTTGTTTTCTTTCTGAGCAGCTACAATCTGGTCTTTGATAGATGACTGAACTGATATATTAGACAAACTGCCCTGAGTGATCATCTGAATACCCAGTTTTTCTAACTCGGAACAGAGAGCAAGATCTACTGGTCTGACCATGGTACAGTTGCAACGAACCTTTCGACTAAGAGCATCGGCTACAACATTTGCCTTTCCGGGATGGTAATGCACTTCAAGATCATAATCTTTGATTAGCTCTAACCATCTCCGTTGTCGCATATTCAGCTCTGACTGAGTGAAAATATATTTCAAACTCTTGTGGTCGGTGTATATGTGACATGTGTTGCCCAAGAGGTAATGACGCCAAATCTTTAAGGCATGAACATCTGCTGCTAACTCTAAGTCATGAGTTGGATAGTGTTCTTCATGACGCTTCAACTGCCTGGATGCATAAGCTATTACTCTGCCCTCTTGCATCAAAACGCAACCAATCCCGATACCAGAAGCATCACAATACACATCGAACGGCTTCTCAATATTGGGTTGGGCTAAGACTGGAGCTGTAGTCAAGAATTCCTTTAGCTTCTGAAAAGCTTCTTCACATTTATCTGACCAGACAAACTTGACTTCATTCTTTAACAACTCAGTTATAGGTTTGGCAATTTTGGAGAAGTCTGGAATAAACCTGCGGTAATAACCTGCCATAACCAGAAAACTGCGAACTTGATGGACAGTCTTGGGGCACTGCCATTCAAGGATTTCTTGTACCTTTCCTGGATCCACAGCTACACCTTCAGCCGATAACACATGACCCAGAAATGGAACTCTGTCTAGCCAAAACTCACATTTACTTAACTTTGCATATAGCTGATGGTCTCTCAGACGACCCAACACTACCCTGAGATGTTCAGCATGTTCTTGTGGATTCTTGGAATATATCAGAATATCATCAATGAATACCACTACAAACTTGTCTAGCTCAGGCATGAATACGGAGTTCATCAGGTACATGAAGTGAGTTGGAGCATTGGTCAACCCAAAGGACATGACTAAGTACTCATACAGGCCATAACTGGTGGTGAAAGCAGTTTTAGCAATATCTTCAGGCCTTATTTTTATCTGGTGATACCCAAATCTCAGATCTATCTTAGAAAATACCTCAGCGCCCACGAGTTGATCAAACAGAAGATCAATCTGCGGTAATGGGTACTTATTCTTCACCGTTACTTCATTGAGCGGACGATAGTCCACACATAGCCTTAATGTTTGGTCTTTCTTTTTGACAAACAAAGCAGGACAGCCCCATGGTGATGAACTAGGTCTGATATAACCCTTATCAAGTAATTCTTGCAACTGAACTTTCAATTCCGCCAATTCTTTAGGTGGCATTTTATAGGCTCGTCGAGATATTGGTGCTGTTCCTGGCTTTAGCTCTATGCTGAACTCAACATCACGGTCTGGTGGTAACCCCGGCAAGTCTTCCGGAAACACATCCGGGAACTCACAGACTACTGGAATATCCTGAACCTCTTTAACTGTTGTTGCACAGACGCTGCCGCACATTTGGTCAACGGTTTTCTTTGGAATCAGAAGTTGGATAAAGAGTTCAGAAGTACTATTAGGTATGATCAACCTGACTGTTCTGTGCAAGGCATCTAATACGGCCTTATGCTGGTACATCCAGTTCATCCCTAGGATCACATCTATATCCTGATCCTTGATTACTATCATATTAGTGGGATAAGTATGCCCGACAAACTCTACAGGCACTTGATGCGCCACTTCCTTTGTGCATAAACGACCTTCAGGCGTGTGTATAAGGAAATTTTCTTGTGTTTCCCCAGTTGGTATATGATGTTTTTCAACAAAACTCTTACTGATAAAGGTATGCGATGCACCAGAATCAAATAGTAATATGGCAGGATGGTGAGCAACTGAAAACATACCCATCATGAAGGGTTCCCCTTCAGGAATATCTGCCGCTTGCGCATAATACACCCGACCAGTCTTCTGGACGGTCTTATTCTTCTGATTATCATTGCGGCCTTGATTCTGTTGTGGCTGTTGCTGTGACCGCTGCTGGGAATTCTGACTACCTTGTCCTTGCGGAGTATTTGGAGTACTCTTCCTGGGATACGGGCAGTTATGGGAGAAATGGCTCGGTTTCCCACAGTTATAGCATGGGTAGTTGTGGTTCTGGGGAGTTTGGGTTCGAATGCCAGGGGCATTCGGCTGTCGTGGATAGTTAGGGTTCACAACAGTTCTAGCAGATGACTGCTGTGAGCTGGCTTGTTATTGCTGGAGTGGACGGTACGGTGGACGGTTATGCTGGACTGGGTGGTAGATGATATGCTAGGGCTTCTTATTGCCACCAGACGATCCGGTCAAACCCCCACCCTTCCTCTTCTTAGCTTCAAGATGCTTGAAATGCTTCTCTTCTGCAGATATAGCTTTATTCACCGCATCATTGAAGGATATATTATCGTCACACATTGCCAGCATCTTCTGCATCTTCGTATTCAGCCCCCTCATAAAGCAACTGCGCTTCTTGTCATCGGTGTTCACGTGATCCAGA
Source organism: Coix lacryma-jobi var. lacryma-jobi (assembly GCA_009763385.1). Taxonomy (NCBI): domain Eukaryota; kingdom Viridiplantae; phylum Streptophyta; class Magnoliopsida; order Poales; family Poaceae; genus Coix; species Coix lacryma-jobi. Next base: position 114,243,230 of record CM019827.1, on the reverse strand, counting down.
GCATACTGAGATAGATGATTAAACTTACCAATATACTGCTGTACTGGCTGATCCCCCTGCCTGAGGGCTAAGAACTCTTCGGTCTTCATCCGCATCACACCCGCTGGAATGTAGTGAGCTTTGAAAGCTCTCGAGAACTCATCCCAGGTAATGCGGTGTCCTGGAGCTTGGGCAGCTACAAAGCTTGCCCACCAAGTCCCCGCAGCTCCCCTCAACTGCTGGGCTGCGAAGGATGGCTTCTGAGTTTCAGTGCAGTGGATTAGCTCAAACTTCTGATTCATAGTACGAAGCCAATCTGCAGCTTCTAAAGGCTCATCAGCCTTTGTGAATACCGGCGGCCTGGTTTCTGTGAAATCCTGATAAGTACTTTCTGGGCCTGCTGATGATGTCGGCCACGCTGCCCATGTGGTGCATTCTGAACTAGGCCTTGTAGCAGACGTGCATTTTCTGTTGTGGCACGCATGAGTGCAGCAATGGCTTCTGCCAGTGTTGGTGGAACTGGGGGTGCGTCGGGAACACCCTCCCCATCATGAGGCGAACCAGTCCCATCAGCAGCACGGGTACGAGGCATCTGCTCATAAACAAACCAAACTTTATTGATTTCTGGGTTATGATACAAAACAGTAACTGCTTACACACTCATGTTACATTATTCGTGCCTAACAGAACTGATACATGGTTCAGCTAGCTTAGGATTATGATAAGCTAAACTAGTACACAGCCCCTACTCCCTAGGGTTCAAGATCCACGCCTGACACTCTGGTGGGGAGACGACTCACTCGTCACCCTCACTCTCACTGTCGCTGTCATCAGCAGACTCAACCATATCAGGATCTTCCTCACTCTGCCCATCTACCTCTCCATCATCAATGATTGTACCCATCTCATCTTCAACTGCATCTGGAGGTGGAGGTGGATGGAGTTGATCATACAGCACATGGACTTCCTCATGCAACAGGTCATTGAATGCTTCTATATCCGTCACATACGCCTCCAACTCATGCAAATGGGCTAAAGCGTCATCTTCTCGCTGCCAAGCTGTGTTCCTTTCTCCAAGCATGTCAGTCATGACTTTTTCTGCATTGACCACGCTTCTGTTGGCCTTTTCCAGCTTGATTTTCATACCTCCGGCTTTGGCAAGTGCCAAGCTCTTCTCCCGAGAGGTGGCGGCCAACTGGGATTTCAGCTCATGGACCTCTGCCCGTAAGTCCTCATTGATCCTCTGACTGCTGCTGGACCCTTCCTCCTTGCGGGATGCAAGTTGGTGCATGGGTACACCATGAGGACTCGTACTCTTGCGAGGTGTCTGCTTGCTGCGCGGCATCCTAGTGAGATAAGATTTTGAATTAGGCAGATAAAGGAAATACTTTTTGGATAGCAAGAAAGGATTGGATTCTAACCCTTACCCAACTATACCATATACCATAAGTTGATTAAGCATAAGTTGATTAAGCATGATGCATGAAACGTACTTACGCATAAAGCATATATAAAATTTAAATTATACTCCATTACATAGGAGTAGAAATTTAACAACAATTTCAAATTAAGGCTTAACTTAACATGCTGCTCCACTTAACAATCTATGATCTACTACTTAAGACAGAACATAGATCGAATAGCATGAACAGGGTAAGTCAAGAGCATTTTGGTGAATTAGTTTTGACTCAAATCATTTTGAAGTTTTGCAACAATACTCCAAGACTGCTGCAATGATCGCTCTGATACCAGCTGTGACAGAACCTCCTGAATTATTAAGGCCCACGAGTACATGTTCTTGTCCTACAGACCTCAGACAGTCATACCCAGTGGCCCATAACCCAAAAGACCCATCACGTGTCATCGGGTAACCCGACTCATCCACGTTTCCTTACACTCCCAGGATCATTGCAAGAGTCAATGAAGTATTACAACATTTCACAAATAATATACATCAGAGATAAAAGTGTGAAAGTATTACACCATAAGTTTTACAAACCAGTTGTTCAAACTCGAGTCGTTATTACAAACCAGAGTTTCAAACTTCACCCTAGGTAGTGGAAGCAACATTAATAAAAACTGTATTTCACACAAACACCCCGCCCTAAGGGTGTATTACTCCTCACGACACAGTCTTCCTCAATGACTGTCACGCAACAAGCCTCAAAGCAAGGCTGCTCGTGAACGTCACCGCAACAGGGGTTTAACAAACCTTGAGTACAAAGGTACTCACAAGGCTTACCCGACAAGAAAAGAGAAGGAACAGGTATGCTGGTTTGGGTAGGTTCAACAGTACTTTTCATTTGCATAAAGCTTACTAAAGTAATCCTAGATCCAAATTTTACTGAATCATTTAAGTACATGTAAGAACTGAAGTGAACACTAGTGAAAGATCATTATCATTCTTTCTTAAACAAGTTCCATTTTATTCTACGATGCGGGTCGAAAGATTGAGTCTCCTTAACGAGGAGCACGACGATTCGAACCGATTAAACCAGATCTGGAGTTTTCCACGATCATACGACATATGTAGACCCTCAATCACACATATATCAACCCCAACCTCGGATCCTCCAAACAAGACCGGTCCGCGCCCACCCGAGAGTACTTGTACACCTCCAATCCGGGACTTTAACCCACGAGGGTAGCTAGTACCCCGCCATCTCTCCACTCCTAGTGCGCGAGTAGCCGTTCTCATCTAAGAATCACCAAGTAGGGCTCACCGTAGCATATGATCGGTACTTCACAGTTTCTCAATCTAGCAGGCCAACAACGGTTAACCCTAACCCGACACATCCGGTCACCCTGCACCAACCCAAGGTTCGATGCATGTGCCCGTCGTCTTAACCATCATTCTTTCTCATTATCATTCCAAAACGATGAGTAGCGAAAACATTTATCAAAAGCTTCATAAAGCAAGGCTAAGCATTTCTATCATTTGCATAAAGCAGGTATCAAGGAATGATATATCGAAAACAAGGTTGATCATGCATCAACAGGTGTAAAGCATTTATTTGATAAACATCTAGTGCATCAGGTTATCGAAAGTAAGTGTAATTGTAAATCCAAGGAAATGGTTAAATGAACCGGGGCTTGCCTTCGTCGATCGAAAAAGTCAGGAATTCCTGATATTCCGGATCAACTAGACACTCTGAACTCCCTGGACCAACCTCGTCCGGACAATCGACCCCTTCGGAAACTACACAGTAAAAGATTGCATGCCTGATGAGATGCTCATGTCATGATCATGGTAAAGATGGAAATTTCTAAGTTATAAACATTTGACTTGTAACAACTTTCCTTCACGGTAATGTTGCAAGCCAACAAAATCAACTTGCATAAACATACATGGTTTACATGAGTGACGCTTGCCTGCATCAAGCAGCAGATCAAGATAATTCACTTTAACTTAACCTTCAAATCTACCACAAAGAAACTTAGGTTTTCATGTTTTACAACATTACTTATTCATAAAGTAAGCAATTTAATTAGCATGAAATTAATTGTTGTGAAGCAAACTATGCTCAAATTAGTTCAAACTTGTTACACAGATCGGTTAGGTTCCAAACAGTGCACAAAATAAATTTCAGCATTTTTGAGTTAAACTCAATTTTATAAAAATCATTGAACAACTATTCAGGAATTAAAAGGCATAATTTTTACTGCAGATCAGTTTACAGAAACATGCATACATTATATTTTTCATAGAAACTATACATCTGAGAGAACATGTACGAATTTTTCCATGATTTTGGATCAACAGATTAATTCATACAAAATTAACAAAATCAGCATTTGCATTCACATAAACAAAATAGATTAAAGTACTTAAATAAAATAACCATGTCAGGCCGAAACCGCCCAGCTCGGCCCAACTCGCGCGCAAACGGCCCAACTCGGCCTGCCCGCGTTGCACAACCGATTTGCAGAAAAGCCCTCCGGCTTTAACCAAACTACAACTAAGCCCTCGACACTGTTGAGCACTATTGAACTGTCATGGACTTTGCACTAGGCCTCGAGTTTAGTCGAATTCCAATCGTCAAGTCCCCGATGCCGCGGCTGGCGGCGGCGAGCTCGGCTCGCGCACGGGGCAACGGGACTTCCTCCAGCCAAACCAACCGGCTCAGCACCTTCCCCTTGCCCTCACGACTCTGCTGAACCCACAAACTCCCTCCCTCGACCTCTCTCTCGACTCCGACGACGACACCGGCGGACGCGGCGGCATGGCGGCGGCACGCAGGCCAACTGGGAGCTCTACCGAGCCCGCGGACTTGCGCATCAGCACCAGAGGCTCACCACGACTCTAGCGAGCTAGATCTCGGAGGTTGACGCGGCTCCGAACGGTGAGGACGACGACGATGGCGAGTTCCAGCGGTGCGGCTCGACAGCGACGGTCTGTTCCAGCTGCGACAGAGGGAGAAAAGGTCAAGGAACTGGCGTTAGAGCATCAGGAAGGGATGAGAAAGCGAGAACGAAACTCAGGTGAGGACGAACGGATGTCGAGCTTGCTGACCATGGTGACGGCGTCGATGGCGGCGTCCGAGATCGGAGACGAGGACGACGGTTACGCCGGGCTGTTGCAGCGGCAAGAGAGGCTGTGACCTAGCTCTATAGCTCCGCAACGACGAGGCGAGCTTGTTGGTACCGCCAAATGGAGCGGACGAGCTCTCATACGGTCGGCGTACCCGAGCAGAGGGAAGACGGCGGCGGCGAGCGAGTGGAGGGGAAAGACGGGACGCGGCGCTTCTGAGGGACGAGAGAGATGAAAGAGAGGGTCGCGGGGTGTCGCACGCGCGCGCGAAGCTAGCAGGCAGCTAGCAGGCAGCTCACTGGCGCGGCGCATGCGCCCCAGCCGAGCTCTGCACAGGGGAAGCAGCTCGCTGGCCGAGCTCTGGATGCTTCCCCCCTTGGCACTGTTCCTTGCTTCTCCCCTTTCCTGAATTTTCGAAATTACTTTTGAAAATTGAACTACACTTCAAGATTTGTCAAATATGAAATGTAGAGTTTGAAAAGTTGTACAACTTTGCTTTAACACTCTTTGGCTGATTTCAACTGGAATGGTCAATTTGATCAAAATAGTTCAAACCGATTTCAAATTTGAAATTTGAAAAGGGGACAGAGTTAGGTTTTTACAGTAAAAGCAAAAATTACTTTTGATTTTACATTGACACTTGAAAAAGGGTCAATGTATGAAATGTTCATTTTAAAATTCTCTACAACTTTGATGTAGATCACAAACTCAGATTTTAAATAGTTTTTGAAATGCAAGTTTAAAGTCAAAAGGTGACCATTTCCAGGGTTTGAGTAAATTCAAAATTACTTAAATTTTGTACAGAAACTTTGAAAACTTTGAATACCAAAGTTGTACCTCCCTCAAGATCTACCAAAAAGCTTTTAGGGTCAACCCCTAATTATGCATAGATTTTGAGTTAACTAGAAAGGGCTAATTAACTTATGTAGGAATTTAATGATTTTCCCATTTTTAAGCTAAATAAATTTTATTTCTTTTGAATTGTTGAACTTGGATTCATGCCTTTACATGACTTTAGTCAAATGGGAATGAACACAAGTTACTTCATAATGACATTCTAAATTAGGTTTTTGAGCGGCATCACAAGCATATAAACAAAGATGCTCACATATTAGGAATTAAACTTATTTTAATGAATGCATCTCAAGGTGAGCTAGCACATGATGCTATGAAATGCTTATGATGACATGACAACATTTTATTCATGTAAACACCTGAGGTGTTACAGTAATTGTACTTCATAGGCTACTTCCCCCTTTTTAGCCACGATCTGATATGGTCCCACGTATCGAGGTGCTAACTTCTTCTTAATTCCAAAGCGTGGACCTTTCTCATAGGTGAGACCTTGAGATAAACATAATCTCCTACTTGAAATTCCAGGGGTCTCCTTCGTGTATCAGCGTAGCTTTTCTGTCGGGACTGTGCTGCTTTGATATGTTGTTGCACTGTTTGCACAATCTCTTCAGCATCCTTTACATAATCTGACCCATAAAATCCTCGATCTGCTGATTCAACCCAATTTACTGGGGTTCTGCATCTTCGTCCATACAAAACCTCAAAAGGTGCCATCTTTATACTTTCCTGGTAGCTATTGTTATAAGAGAACTCAGCGAGGGGTAACCACTTTTCCCATGACTCTCTGGAGGATAAAACACAAGCTCTGAGGATATCCTCCAGAATTTGATTCACTCTTTCTGTCTGTCCTGCGGTTTGGGGATGATAAGCGGAACTTCTTACCAGCTTGGTCCCTAGTTCCTGTGCAACTGTTCCCAAAAACGCGCTATGAACTGGGGTCCTCTATCAGAGACAATCCTTTTTGGAACTCCGTGTAACCTCAAGATGTTATGAATGTACAAGTCTGCATACTGATGCGGTCGGTGGGTAGTCTTAACTGGTATGAAGTGAGCCACTTTAGATAACCGATCCACGATAACCCAGATAGAATCGTTTCCTTTTTGAGTGGTGGGAAGACCTGTGATGAAATCCATACTAATCTCTTCCCGCTTCCATTCTGGGCTGGACAACGATTGTAACAATCTGGCAGGTCTCAGGTGTATGGCCTTTATCCTGCAGCAAGTATCACATCTTGCAACATGAGCTACTACTTCTTTCTTCATCCTAGACCACCAATACCCGGTTCTCAGATCTTGGTACATCTTACTGCTTCCTGGATGGATAGACAACTTTGAATTATGAGCTTCATTCAGAATTCTTTCTTTCAGCTCTGTATCCTTAGAACAACCAACCTCTGATTATACCACAGAATTCCCTGTTCATCGGTTCTGAAGTTCAAAGAACTATCGGTTTCCAACCTCTTCTTAATCTGACAAATCTCTTCATCGATCTTTTGTCTTTCGATGATGTTACTTTCTAAGGTGCACTGAAGAGTGATATTGTTTAGCATAAACGGGTGCATAAGGTTGAATCCATCTTCCAAAAGTGGTTGTAGGGAGTTGCAATGAGTCTTGCGACTCAAGGCATCGGCTACCACGTTCGCTTTTCCCGGGTGGTAATGCACTTCTAGGTTATAATCCTTAATCAACTCTAACCATCTCCTCTGCCTCATATTCAACTCTGGCTGGGTGAAGATATATTTCAGACTTTTATGATCTGTGTATATATGACATAGGTTGCCCATAAGATAATGCCTCCAGATCTTGAGTGCATGCACTATGGCTGCCAATTCCAAATCATGAGTGGGATAATTCTCTTCATGCGGTCTCAACTGGCGGGAAGCATAGGCGATAACTCTTCCATTCTGCATGAGTACACATCCAAGTCCAACCTTGGATGCGTCACAAAACACATCAAAAGTTCCTCCAAATCTGGTTGTGCCAAAACTGGCGCCGAAGTCAACAAAGTTCGTAGGGTGCGAAAAGCTGCCTCGCACTCTGGAGTCCATTCAAACTTCTTATTTTTCTAAGTTAGACGAGTCATAGACTTTGCGATCCTTGAGAAATCTGGAATGAACCGACGGTAGTACCCGGCCAATCCTAGAAAGCTGCTGTAACACCTCTGGTGTTAAGCATTAATTAAAATTTTAATTAAGTTGTTTAGTATGCATAATCATCTGGCATCTTAGCATAAAAGCATTTCATGTTTCATGTTTAAGGCATAAATATGATGCTTTGTATGTTTGACACGAGTGTTATATGTTTTGAGTGTTGATTTCCATGTTTGATATATATGTGGCTTGATTGAGATGTTTGGTGTTACATGATAGGGCAAGTGAGAAGAACCTTGGTTTTTAAATCTCTCTTTTTATCCCC